>LR738556.1:1358131-2716262 GCA_902685375.1 Neostethus bicornis
TGCCCTTGTCGTTGCGCTCACGCTGACCTCTAAAAATGGACAACAAAGATCATATCACGAAACCAATACTAGCACCGACGGCCTCTGCACAAATTGATTTACCCACCCAGAACTCACTCTCTTCTCAATGAGGTGCCAGGATGCTCACAGCATATATCACTGTCACACAAGCACCCTCTAGTGAAATGTGATTTTTATCTTTATGAGCTTTTTTCCTCTTTTCGCTACAGCATGTAGCGGCTTGTGATAAGTGATGAGAAATAAAGGGGCCGGTGCGTTTTGTTAATACAGGTGCTCCCCTGCACATATGGGTGCTATCACACACGCCGAATGACACCGCTGTGGTCCTGCGCGCTTGAAAAAGCGGCTGGCGCAACAGCAGGGGGTCTGTGCTCTACGCCTCATAGATCACTAATGTGTGGGTGAGAGTTGTCACCATCCAGCGCCTGGCTGCGAAGCACAACATAGTTTATGGCACAAAATCTCCAGACATAAGCATGAATCGTGGCCCAGGCAACAACGAGGAAAAAGCGCACTAAAAATAGATGATAAGCCTTTTCCGCTCGCCCCAGAAACAATGGCTTCTTTTGATTTTTCATGTGTTCAAAAATGTGCCGCAAAAAGAGAAAAGAAGCAGTAGATAATGTCACGCTGGGTTTGTAGTAAAAGAAATCTGGATTAATTCAGCCGAAAGGGCCAACAATAACCTGGAATGCACCCTCGGTGGAGGCTCGAAAGACACGATAAATGTTGCACTTTCAAGTGTGTTAAACGCACTGAGATAGTCGGGGCTTTCTCTCTTTCCAGCTGACAACCTCTGTTACACAGTTAATTACAGGCAACGGCAACACAGTGCAGTGTCAATTATCATGTACTTTAGCTCCCTCCCAATGGATATATTTAAATATTTCTGCTAAAACTTTCTACCGTCTTTTATTGCTATTCTGTCCAGGTCTCAAGGCTGAATTACATTTGCTAGGCAGAGCTGTAAAAACAGAAGGGATTTAAGGATTCAGATTGGTGGAGGGTAACCTAATCTTCCGTAATTGGGGGGAATGGTTCTCATTTATATTTGCCTGCTTTAGAAAGCAAACGCGTCTGAAGCTCACTATCGTCCTGATTCATTTTCATAAGGACCGTTGAAAAGGGAGGTCGGTCGGTGCTGCTACTTACGCACATATTAAACCTAATCATCATTAATCAAAGCGCTTCTCTTAGTTAGCAAGTAGCGGAAATAAAAAAAAATACGAAAACACTACACACAACCAACAGCAAATAGATTTCTCTTGACAAGTTTTTCTTGTGTGTGTGAGCTGTGGTTGTTGAGACAAAAATAAATAAAAAAAAACACATACTGGGCTGAAAATGGAACTAAAATGGTAATCCTCTGCCAGGCGAAGCGTTCGCGCCTCGCCAGATGCTTAGTTCTGAAATTTGCCTAATTGCCACGCTCAGATCAATCCTTTTTACTCTGCCAAACGAATCTGCCAAAGTGTGTTTGTAAGCATTTTGTTGGACCAACACCTTTTTATCTTTTTTTTATTTTTTTCTTCTACTTTCCCACCTCATGTGAAGTCTCTGGGTGACATGTCCACCCCTGCTGACCCGAATAGCCATTAGCCAGAGCTTTGCTGTCAGGACACAGGGGCCTATCCATCTTAGCCTACCACACCAACACACACATAAAGTACACCCACTCCTCATATGGCTCAGACACATGCCGTGGGCGGACTAAATGGATCTCTTTGATCAAAGGCCAGCGGGTAGGAATGGACGCTGACTTTCTGACCCACACTAAACGTAAACACATATAAAATACCCACGCGCTGCTCTCATTACTGTTTACAGTTTCTAGGATGCACATGTGAGTGGGGATGAATGAAGTAAAGCTGCTGTTTGTGCAGCTGGAGTCATTAAAACTACGCTGGGTGCGTATTATGAATGGCACGCGCGCGTGCTCTGCTACATGTCGGGCAAAACGGATGCAAGGAGAGACGAATGCACCTATGATTCATCTCCCATCTGCACGGGCGATCCGTCTCACGCCGTCATGAGAAACCATGGACGAAAAAAAGCAGATGGAACAGAGAAGGAATTCATATGAAAATGTTTGTTAAAGGGAAGAAGGGGAGTGTGAGAGTGTGTACGGAGGATGAGGGATGAATCAGAAGTTTGGTCCAGTCTGATGAGCCACTCTGTGCTTGTCAACAACATCCCCTATCATTCTCACACAACTATCTACTCACACAAGCAAGACCCGCCCCCCTGCATCCCTTCGGCAATTCCAGCATCCTCCAAGAGAAACACCTCCGAAAAGCAAGAACCGGTTCGCTCGCTTGCTCGCTTGCTCGCAGCGCCGCCGCTATCATCCCCTCCCTCTCCTCTCCACACTCTCTCATTCCCTTTTTGTCTTCACTTCTTTCCCCACATTCCCGCGCTTCCACCGCCACGTTCGGATGAGAACATAAAAGAGGCAAAGAATGAAGAAAAAAAAAAAAAAAAAGAAAGAAAGGAGGAGGAGGAAAGAAAAAAGGGGTAGACTTAGCGACGGCTGGATTAGCATGAGAATACTCACAGCGTTGGTGTTGAAGCGGCGATGGGAGCGCAGCGCCGGTCCCTCCGTCAGATACAACCTGCACAAGATTGAAGAGAAAAAAAGAAAACTAGGCTGTGAGAGCGGCAAAGCGAGAGCGGAGAGGAGGAGGAGAGAAGAGCAGGACAAGGAGGAGGAGGAGAAGAAGAAAAAGGGAGGAGGAGGGAGCCGAGCATCTAATGCATGCAACCAACACCAAATAAAGAAATGAAGGATTGCTCCACTACTGTCTGTTACTCAGGTTAGATTTTTAAACCTGCCTGGTTTAACCGGGTGACTTGACAGAGGTGGTCAATGGTTCATCTCACTCTGAAGCTAACGGGGTACCTCCTTCATTCTGCTTTACAGTGAGAGAGGAATGGTACCCTCACCCCCTGCTCACCCTCACTCCATCACCACCTCCACCTCCAACGTACAGTGAAAGAGAATGCTTCAATTGAATGAAAGCAATCCCAGTGGCATTGAGGCAATTACAGAGAGCGCCGGTGCTGTTTTCTGATTTTTATTCTTCCTTCTTCGTTCTCTCCATCCTCTCAGAAAGATCTGTTTTCTTACTCGTTCACTTTCTCACAGACAGATGCCCTCTACCAATGTGGCTACTGTCACTACTGGAACAATCTTCTGAGCTGAGTTTGGAGGTAAACCCACAAACTTTCAACCATTAAAACCAAACACAACGCTAAGAAACTACAAAACTTTAGTTTTCCGCAAATTGAAATCTGAGGAAGATTCTCAACGTTCCTATTTTTGTAGCCCTTGTTTGAAAATTATGACCATGTCCACACGTAGCCGGGTATTTTTGAAAACGCATATATTTTTATGCATTTTCAAAAATGGCCTGCCGTCCACACGAAAACAGAGTTTTTTTGTTGTTTTTTTTCACTCAAAATCAGCGTTTTTGAAAAATCTGGCCAAAGTGGAGATTTAGGAAAACTCCATTTTTGCGTTTGCTTGTGGACGTGCGAAAACAGAGATTTGCGTTTTTATGCGTCACTACCTGCGACACGGAACTCCACTCTCAACTGCTCTAGCTTCTTGTTGAGGAGCAAAGGAGGAAGAAATGCGTTGCAATCAGCGATGATTAATCTCATAAACATTCCTAGGTCAGAGTTTTGATAAATTCTGCCCACTACTGGTCTGGCATGCTTATAACTGCACTCAGAAGCGCATTATACAGCTCCATGTGGACGCGGATATTTTGAAAATGGTTATGTATGGACGCGAACGGAGGACAGCAGATATGTGTTTTCAAATATCCCGTCCTACGTGTGGACGGGGCCTCAATGACGTAGACCCGATGGCGTGCCTCGAGTCATATAATCTTTTACCTCTTGTTTGTAAGATAAATTTACTAGATCAGAGCGGGCGTTCAGGCTTGTGCTATTAGGGTACCAAACAAACGAGCCAACAGGCGAGCTTTCGTACCTGACCGCCCTGCTTACATATAACAGAACTTGAGGAAGAATTGTGAGTCTTTTTTCTACCTCTTATTCGAAAATGAATTAAGTAAAGCAAATGAGTTCACTCAATTTTGTCAATGCAGTTAGTCATAAAAAAGATGGCTGTCCTTTTTGGCTACTTCGCTTGCAGTCGAATGAGAAAACATGGAATTTTTCTTGCCGGACAGCCTTGCTTTTACTGCAAAGAAAATGGCACAAAATCATTTTAAAGATAAATAATTAAATTTAACGTATTTTAATTGGGTGTTGTTTTTTAACACAAAGACCGAAGAGACAGACACTTCAAGCAGATGTACTGATTGGTCATGATCAACGTAATCGGCATCTCGAAAGTAGAGCGTCAAAGCCAAACCACTAACCAGACGACTTGGGAGTTTTTAAATTAACTTTTTTAAAAAAAAAGATAAACGTGATAAGAAGTGAGTGTTTTCGGAAGTACGTTGTAATTGAAACTTTTAAACTTGAAAACAACATTAACCGCGTCAAGAAAAAAAAAAAGAGAAATACTCTAAATAAATGAAGTAGGGCAAAGTTCACACTTGATTTTGACAGTTGTAGTATTTGTTTACTAAATTTAAAACAAAAAACAGCAGCCATGTTTTCTTGCTTGAAAACTCAGTTTCCATGTAAATAAAATGACTTAATTTCATTCTCAGTTTGAATATGTTGATGTCTAGTTTCTTGTTTTTTTTTTTGTCACATTCACCCAAAGTTTTACGATGTGATCGCAATCGTTGTTAATGCCCCAAAAGTAGAGTTTCAAAACCTAAACAGTGTAACTTAGAAATTTAGAGTGTTTCTTTTTTAACCTTTGATTGAAATTTTACTTGGAACTTGGAGCAATTTTTATTGGTTCATAAAAAAGTACCAAAGAATAAAAAAAAAAAAAAAAAAAAACACTGACTAACTGCAAACAGAAATCGTCCAGAGATCAAATAAAACTTTCTTTGGAATTTTTTGGTTGATTGCGATGAACGTAACTGGTACGTCTGAAGTTGGGCTTCAAAAGCAAAAAGCACTAACTCGGCAACCTATTTTTTTTTTTTTTTTTTTTTTTTTTTACAGCAAACATCAGTTTGTGTGGAGGAGAAGAGCACTACCTGAGTGGAGGAACAAAAAATAAGCAAAGACCAACTTCCTGCTTACGTTTCATTGTGGTCGTGGCAGCGAACAAAATCCACGGCCATCCATGACAACCTGGTTTTGTAAATTGCATTCTAATACTGATTGGAAAAAAAAAATCAAATGGAATCCAAGACCTCGTAAAAGTCGGGTTTGAACAATAGCCCGTCTTTGATGTGGCACCATGTTTGCTTGACATAGAGATCGTGGACGGTATGGTTCTCGTGCTTTTGCTTTTAAAGGCTTTGTGGACACTCATTTATGCGTGACGCTATGTTATACCTGCTGTGTATGTTTTTTTTTTTTCTATAGAGGAGGTCTAATCTGGAAGAGGTTAATAACCATCTAAGGCGTTTCGTTTTTTTCATGCTTTCTCCAATCCTTGCTTCAGAACCTTACCGTGTGTTCATCTTCATCAGACGGAGAGCTGTAAGTCAAACACCTCAGCCTCTAATCAGGTGCCCCTCTTCCCCACCCCGCCCCCGCATCCCCGCAGCCACTACTGCACTTTATCTCCCCTCAATTAACATCTTCTGAGCGAGCCTCTATTATCTTAACCACACAGAGCAGAGAGGTCCTCCGAGAAGGCGCCGTGGAGGACGGCTGAGCTGTGGACAGAGGGCTCCCGGCCCTGCTGCTGCCGCTTCAATTCGCAGGCCTAATTAAAGCCCAAGTCAGACATGACAAACTGCAGGCAGAGGTGCTACAGAAACAAACAGTCTGCAGCGCTGCGCGGGCGCGTGTAGCCCCGAGGATTCTCTTTGTGGGGATTATCTGCCAGAAAGCAGCCACGTTCATGTCAGTGTCATGACAACATCATCTAAATCTCTTTTGACAGTTTGCTCAGTTTGATTGTGTTTATTTTCTTTGCTGTTCAGGCATCTCTGTGTCACAACATCCCAGATAAATCAGGGAAGACACTGTGAGACAATGCAACACCTCAAGGATTCCAGTAAAATATACAACTGACACAAAGCGGCCATGCTTATCCCGTTTACAGTTCATTTCTTTTTCCATATGATCCCCTCTCCTCATCTCCTAGTTTTCATCTTGTTTGGTCGCCTTCAACAACTTCAATTTCACCCTATGAAGCCATCAAACCACCCATTAAGCCATCAGGTTGCCCTCTTTGTCCTTGCTCCTGCCTGACAACAGCAGTGAGAGCCCCCACAGCACCCACCATGGCAGGAGCTGGGCTATTTGACCAGCCCCGCGAGCCGTGGACTTTGGCTCCGGCCAGACTATTAAGAGTATTCTATTACTGTTAGGTTAACCTGTCACGCTTGGATGTGGCTCTGTTTATTGTCTGGCTGCTGTGAAAGGGCAGGGGATAAAACTCAATCAGCAGGACAAACGACCACACACAGTTCCATTTGTCAGAACTCGGGGCTTTCCCCACCCACCCCTTAAAGATGCTGGCTGCTACAACACCTTAGAGGCTCCTCTTTTAAATGTGAGCTCCCTAGAGCCAATCATATGGACCCTACTCTTTGCTCATGTGAGTTTTTTTCTACTTCGTATATGACCCCGCGAGAGACTGAGCTGAAGAACCAGGGGAAGGTTGAAACTTTTTCAAAAAAGTGGGTTTAGATTTATGTTTTTGACTTTTATTCACTTTAAAATGGACACTAAGAAAAATCAGTTTCTTAGCAACAGATTCTGCAGAAGTTAAAAGGCATTCACAACAGATCAGCCCTCGTAGTCAAAGTGAAGTCATTGGTGATCGTATTCTGTTACGATCCACTCTCCTTCTGGCCATTTCCTTGTACTTCTTGGAAGGGTACAAGAAACCCTAATGGCTGTGCCAACCCTAATGGCACAGCCCAATAGGCCCAACAGGCTTCAGCACAACGGGGTTGCTTAAGCAACGAGGTAGGATTTTTCCCAGATGCTACACTGGTGAAGACCCAGAAGCAGACCGCTGTTGGGACTACGTCTCACAGCTGGCAAGGGAACGCTGGGGGGGCGTCCCTCGTTACCTAAACAGGCTCAGAAAAATTTAAATTGGCTGGCTTTAGGCGGCCGGTTAACACCCGTTTCCGTTTGCCGGCCATGTCAACAACAAATGTTTCTTTCCGGCCTCTAACAGTCTGAATGGGCTCTCGTAGGGTGGGTGATAGGGACCTTTACGGGCATCATGACAAATGAAAACTTGGCCAGCTGACTGAAGTCCTTTAGGAATGTGAGACTGAGACGGACCGTGTGGTGAAGTAGGGACTGGTGTAAAAATCTCTTGATGAGTTGAAAGATGTGGCAGGGGTGAGGGAAGTCTTTGCTTGTCTGCAACCCAATGACTGATGAGCAGAAGTTCGTGGTACGGTCTGACACTGTATGTTAACAGTTAAGGAAATACGCCAACCAAGAATTGCGCTGATCTTTGGCTGAGCATAAGATTCATGAATCACACTTCTGACAAATCAGAGGTGTAACCAAACTCACAATCGTTTCCCGTCAACTACATTTCTAAAACTCCAAAAATGGATCCTGCAAGGATCCTGAAACTCATGAACATACAAAAACATTGCAGCCGTGGTGATGTCGCCCACAAGGTAATGAGATTGGAAGGCAGTCACCAAGGCAACTCTGTGATTAACGCACACTGATCCATCAGTAAAATCAAAAGAAATATTCCAAACTTGGTATCAACCAAGAAAAAGGAACCAAAATCAGCCACTGGAAGTGGACCAAGTCATTTCTAGCTTGACGTTTCGATGACTTTATTATTATCAACAGTTATTCGGTTGTTTAGGACGTGAAATAGTACAAAAAAGCAATTCCAAAAAAGTGAATGGTTTCAAAATGAGTTCAAATGTGACGATTGACAATTTGCAAATATCATTATAGACAATCTTTTTTGGTCCCAGGGGGCATTGGTCAAATGATAGAGATACCGTCTTTTGACCGGTAGAACCTGGTTTGATTCCCGCTAGACCCAAGCCTTCCCTGGGACCACAGAAAAGACTCAAAAACAAAGAAAGTTAAGATAAAAAAATAAACAATCTTCTCCAAGAACTTAGTGTGATTTATAATTATTTTCACGTGACTTCAAATGCTTCGTTTCTCTGTCCACAGTTCACTTCAGTTTCAGTTCACGAGTCTCTTTTCCAAAATCTCAACTTAACGTTTACACCCAAATAAATGCCAAAGTGTTCCCAATCTTTGAGATATGAAAACAATGCAATCCAAATTTGAGTTCTTTTCAGAGTACGAGAAGTTCTACCAGGGATAAAAGAAGCAATGTATCGACTCAGATCAGGCAATGCCAGAGACGATGAGGTGGAGAGATTAAGAGAGCAGACTAGCGATCAGCAGAAGACAGGGGTCAATCCTCTCATGGATGATCCTTGTACTTAGACCCAAACACATCTAAGAAACACTCTACTGTGTCAGTGCATAAAAACGTCAACTTCAACTTCACCCTTCGCCATAGTTCAAAGCCAGACGGTGACAGTGAATGCTTTGGTTATTAAAAAATTCATATCGTAATGAAACAGCCTTGTTCCATCTTCACACATCCCCCTCCAGCAAACACGCTGCTCCTTTTTTCATGGGATCCATCAAGGGAGGGCCACAATTAAGTGACTAATTTGATTAGGAGATAATGTGAGTCCCACTTAATGGAAAGGACAGACTTCACAACACAGGCAGATTAGTTTGGTGGATGCCTGCTTATTAAGACAGCCCTGTGTGCCCATTTTAAGGCGAACGCACAGATGCAGTTTTAATGGGTCAGAGTAAGCACACGTAAGACAAATGGAAACTCCAGTGTGTTAAGAAGAAGACCAAAATTAAACAAAGAGGTTATGATAGAAATCAGAAATGACCATGAACGGCTTTAATTAAACTTCGGTGAAAAGTTTGGGTGAGCATTAGCATTAATTAGTCTTTCCTAATGTAAACGGTACTTGGGTTTGTTGTTACAACATGTCAAAGTATTTCTCATCTCGAATTTCCCTCCGCTCTGTGCCGGATCTGTTTCCACTCCATCTCATCGCGCTCCATAGCAACAGAAAGTCATTACACTCGTTTAAATTACCTCCCTACATGTTGGATTTTGGCTCTCATTCTTCATACTTTACCCTTCCGAAAAAAATCACAATTTTCTTTTCATGCAAATGATCAAATCAATTGCAAATAAATCGACTGTTTCCTATTAAAAACTCACAAGAGCGAGTTTAAAGGAACAAATATAATTTTTGATCCAATTCCTCACATGGTGCTAAGCTAAATGCTAACCAGGTGAAGCAATACTAAACAGTCACACATGATCAAATAACCTGAAGCAAAAAATATTGATTAATTTTAGGATAAATTAATCATTTTTTTCCTACTTAATCCTAATTTTCTACAACGTTGTATTTGCTCAGGTATCCTGAAAGCAAATTCCACAGTGTTAGCAATGCACCCCCTCAAACTAGCCTTTATTTGACCAGAATCCGAAGTTTAATTCCCTGCGACAGACTGGCAACCTGTTCGGGGTATACCTTGCCCTCGTCTTGAATCGGCCGAGATGGGCTCCGGCACCCTCGCCACTCTGATAAGGATAGACGGCTAAGAAGGTGACTAACTGAAATCTAATTTGTGATCCTTTTGTTTCCTCAATACCTCACAATTGTTATTCCTTCATTTTTTTAAATTACTGTATATGTAAACCAGATTCTTATGTAAAAATTGGGCCAAACAGTGACAGAATTCCGCTAAAAGCAAGTAAACAGCATGATTATGGCTGCTATTTCCAAAAAAAAAAAAAAAAAAAAAAACCCTGAGGTTTCAAAACGTGGAAGTATTTAATTAACAGAAATGTTGACTGAATATGAAAATTTTGGTTGATCTTAAAGACAGATTTGTCCTCTAAAAACGCAGATGTAGATCCGGGGTTCTTAGTTTGTTACCTGATTTTAACGATAGAAGGAGAAGCGAGTAAAGGACGTCAGGGATTAACCTCTTACATGTCGGTTTCATGACTTCACGTGCCAAAAACAAAATCTTAGATGAGTAAAAACCTAGAGGCAGGGTCCCTCATCATTGGAAGTAATCAGAGTCATTATTTTTGTCCCAAGTTGTAAAAAAAAAAAAAAAAAAAGTTTAAAATGAGAGCTTGGGGGAGACATTGGCTCAGTGGTTAGAGTGTTCGCCTGCAGACCGGAAGTTACCCGAAAGTTTGCGGGTTTGCATCCCAGTGGGTGCATGTATAGAGTCCATGGAGAAAACACCTAACCTCACCATTGGCACCTTCGTGGACAGCCTGCTGTGGTGCTGAGTGCAGCACACAAATTTTTCCGGTGAGGGATCAATAGGGTGAGTAAAATAAAAAATAAAATAAATTTTAAAAAAAGAACACCAACAAGAATTTGGTTTGTTCGAGACATCAGCTGATTACAGTAAAAATCTTTTTTTTTTCCCACGGTCTTTCAACGCCATATTTTACACTTTCCGCCGAACTGATTTTTACACGTCTTCTAAACACCACTCATTACTCACATTTAGTGATAAAACAAAATTTTGAATAAAAACACCAGTTGTGTTTGTTTCTTTTGTGTAATGGAGCTTGGCGTGTCGGCGTACAGAATCACAGCGGCACATTTTTTTGGGTATGGTGAAAAATGTGTATTTGACAAAAAATGCACATTTGCGCACCAGTTATGTACACCTCTACAAACGAGCATTTTTGGTTCCCATAGTGATGTTTCCATTCAAAAAAAATTTTTCCAGCAGAGATGCTTGTAACTTCGCTTGTCTCCAACACTGCCTGCAACACAATCACAATCAGCTAGACGGATCTGCACCGTTTTCAAGTCCCTGCAGGGAAACAAAAAAACCACAAAGAAAAGCATGAGAGATTACAGTATTTGCAGCAGTCCTTGAGTTTGGTTTCGATGTCTAGCTGGTGCGTTGAGCCCGCTGCAGTGCTCTATCATTCCGGGCACACAGCACACTCCCAAGCGCTCTATTTACGGTGGCCGAATCCCTGCTGCGTGGAGCAGGAAGAGTATAATCTCCCGGCGGTATTCAGGGTGGTGGATCTGCCAGTGTTGTGTGTGCATACCAATAGCAACCTCACCTCTATTTGAAGAGCTGTAATGTCTAAAGAAAAGAAAACAAACATAAATAAACAAGAAAGCGGTGAAAGGATGCTGGAAGGGAAATGGCAGCTCCTTGTAACCCCCACTGGAAAAATGCATTCATGGCCACATCCACTCCTCCTGCTCCCGTTACTACTTTGGTGACTGATGCTTGTACCTCCTGCCTCTGTGCAGTCACACTGTGCTGAATTCAATCAGGGAGTTGTGTAAAGCAGCCACATCTATGTTGTGTTTCTGCATAGCACCACCTGCAGATACGTAGCCATTCCGTGGGTCGTGATCATCTCGCTTAATGTCTGCCTGAATAGAGTTGGCAGTACTTGAAGGCGATATGAGATACGTGCAGTACAGAAAGTGTTTGTGCTCACTAGGAGGCAGCAATCCAAGGTGACGGGGAGAAACTCGGCTTAAAGGCAGCACTAGGTGTTAGAATCCCAACCAAACACATATAATCCCAGTCCGATAGGAGGGAAAGTCAAGAAAAGTTTGGCAATACTGTCCACTTTAGAGTTTCTGATCATTTCTTCACCTCATTAAATTCTTCTGGTGGTTCTAAGGCAGTGGTTTCACACCCCAGCTTTTCAATAGTACACCATCACTCTGTCTATCTACTTTTTTATGCCTTCACCCACAGAATGTGGAAATGTCTGTACTGTCCGTGTCCTTGCTTTCATAACATTTTTTGTGAACCTGGTATCCTCGATGAGAGTTAAAAGAAACAGCCCACAGTGACTCAAAGCAAAAACAGAATAAGTGCAAATTTACCGGTATTGTCATGATGTGGAGCTAAGGCCAAAAACATACCCTTGAAAGGTGAAAAAAGGTGAAAAAAATCACAAAGCAGATTTATTAGATTGATTAAAAAAAAGTCCAAATAAGGAACACAACAACAGATTAATTCGGCAATTCGGCTCCAGCAGGTGAGTAGATGAGTTTCAGGTGTGACTTGTTGCACATACACACATTGTTACTGCAACTAAATTTATGATGACTGTTTGATTTTATCACAAACACTGGAAGTTTTTTTTTTTTTATTTATTTGTTTTGAGTTTCTCAATAAAAGTGTAATTACTTTTGACTGCACCAAAAAGTTTCTTTTTTTCTATCAAAATAAAAGCCACCTGTGACCGGTATTTACATTCCGGTCACAGGTGGTATTTGTCAATGCACCTTTGAAAAAACTGAAAGAAAAACACGTGGCTCATGTGAATATCTTGTAAATTCACAACATTGTTAAAATATTACAATATTGGTGGGAAGAGGTGGAGAAAAAGCTAGAGAGATGGAGGTTTGCACTAGAAAGAAGAGGAATGAAGATTAGTCAGAGTAAAACAGAGTACATGTGTGTGAATGAGAGGGATCCAAATGGAAAAGTGAGGTTACAGGGAGAAGAGATAAAGAAGGTGGAAGATTTTAAGTACTTAGGATCAACAGTCCAGAGCAATGGAGAGTGTGGAAAAGAGGTGAAGAAGCGTATGTAGGCAGGCTGGAACGGGTGGAGGAAAGTATCAGATGTGATGTGTGATAGAAGAGTTTCAGATAAAATGAAAGGGAAAGTGTACAAAATCGTGGCGAGACCGGCTATGCTGATTGGTCTAGAGACAGTGGCACTGAGAAAAAGACAGGAAACAGAGATGAAGATGCTGAGGATCTCTCTGGGAGTGACCAGGATGGACAGGATCAGAGGAACAGCACATGTTAGAGGTTTTGGGGATAAAGTTTGAGAGGCAAGACTGAGATGGTTTGGACATGTGCAGAGGAGAGAGAGAGAGTACATCAGAAGAAGGATGCTGGATTTGGAACCACCAGGAAAGAGGACTAGAGGAAGACAAAAGAGGAGGTTCATGGATACAGTGAAGGAAGACATGAAGATAGTTGGTGTGTCCGAAGAGGATGCAGGAGATAGGGTTAGATGGAAGAAACTGACTTGCTGTGGCGCCCCCTGTAGGGAAATGCTGAAAGAAGACGAAGAAGTTACAATATTACAATATTGTTAAGATATTTTAATATTGATACTTCATGTTAAAAGTATACAGATATTTTTGACAATTCTAACCTTCAGTGTTAAATTTTTTTAATTGTGATTTTGAACTCTTTAAACATTTGAATTGAGTTCAAAGATACGTGATTTTTTTCAAAATTGAAACCAAGCTTAATTTTTGTAAAACAATGTGGTGTAATTTCTTCTTTTTTTAAAGGGGGAACTGATAAGAAATCGGCTTGATTTGAACCATCAATTTGAATTCAGAAAGAGCCTAAACGACAGAATGAAGCCCCTGAGAGAAAAAAAAAAAACAGAAGCTGGAATGTGCAACATCAGGTGCCAGGTTACCTCCCCCTCGGGTAAACGTTGGTCTCATTGGTATGTGTGGTACAATGAAGCCATGGCTCCTTTCTGATTATGATGTCTACAGAGAGCAGGGCTAGCCCAGGGTGAGAGCCAAACCGACAAGGCTGCGATAGAGAGAAGATTCACAGAGCCTCTGTTCTCTCACCAGGGGATCCCCCACATCATTTAGCGCCTCATGCAGATCGCTGCTAGTGGCAACACAGCCCTCTGGGCCCGGGGAATTAATGTAGCAAGCAACGGCAGAAGTGATTTATTAAAATAACACATCCTGATGAGAGAGGAGCCAGGGTTTGCTTCTCTCCGGCTCATCCCCATATGCCACGCAGGGAGGAAATGAAACTATATAGATGCCGCGCCGAAAAGCAAAGAGGGGAAGAAGAGACTGAGGGAAAGTCAACGGTTACTACACAAATTGTGCAACAGTCCTCGCTGTCATTGCTCATTTATTTACCCTCTTTCCATTTGAGTCGGGCCTTGTATTAAATTGATCCCTCCTGCCGCGTTTTGCCTTGTTGAACAAGCGCAAAGCCCCGTTAAGTGTCTGTGAAAGGCTGGTGATTGTGTTTGCGGCGCCCCGGGTGTGCTGCGGCTGTCCGCTCCCCTCTATCTCCTCCGGACAGACGGGATTAGAGGCTGAGAGAGGGGCTGAATGACCCTCTTGGGGGGGAAGACAGGAGACAGGCAGGCACATGCAAATACACAAACACAAACCTGCACACACATTTCCAATCACAAACGTACAAAGAATTTAAACTGAGCTCGGCCCCCAACAGATGCATGACCGTCCACGGGTCTGACCACAGGCAAAGTACGCAATGGACCGTTGGCAGAGTTACTGAAGGAATACTCACATCCTGCAGCCATGTTACTACAGCAATAACCTGTTTTAAAATAAGCATTTTTAAAATCTGTTTGGTGGCTTCTCTGCTTGTGATACCTGGGGTTCTCGGACTTGCTCATTACCTGTTTGCTTATTTGGCTTCTGAATTTTTCCGAAGTCTACGATACACACAATACAATTTTATACAAAACAGAACAGGAAGTCGTTGAGAAACTGAATCCCTAACAATCCATTATTTTGGGAATGGGTTCTTGTTGGCGACTCAAATAAAACGGGTTGCAATCGAGTTTCATTTCCCTCAAATACGGACCAAAATTTTCTCAAAGTTTAAATTCTTCTTTTGAAGTTAAAAAACTGAAATTATTCTGCTGTTCAGGATCCGAACAACCTTCAAAACACCATCTTGTCTTTGCACTTTGCCAACGTTAATCCGAGTTACGACGGTGGGTATTGTCTCATCGAGCTGGTCAAGTAGGTCAATAACGGCATTTTATGATACATCAGAAAACTTCCCAGACTAATCAGTAGAAATCCGATGATCGTTAACCAAAATATATATCATATTGACGGAAAATGCCGACAGTCACCTGAGCGTCCGAACTCTATAAACTAGGTCAACGACATAGTCTGAATACCGCAAAAAGATCTACCTAATATTAAATAAAAAGTTTTCTCTTTTTTTAACCCTTAAAACACGAGGAGGACATTTTGTTCTCACTTTCAGAAGAACAACTGGCTCTGATCAGATTGTACTACTTATAATAAAAATCCAGTGTTTTTTCATTTTAGGTGAAGGGTCAGGGTTTCAAACTTTGAAGACTGGAAATAAGTGGTCACACCTTTCAGAGCCAGACGTACAATCAGAGTACCGTCTGGCTCTGAAAAAATTAAAATAACAATTTTATTCCATTTGAGTATTTTTATTGGCTCATTTTTTGTTTTTTATGCTTAAACTGTTCATGTGACTGTGCTTCTGTAACACATTAGTGAACGCAATTTCTCGAAAACCCTTTTAAACTTTCTAGAGTTACTCAGTACTCAGTGAAGATGAACCCAACTGAGCTCATGTCTAGGTCTCCTAGGGGAAGAAGCCAAACCCCCCGTTTTTCCCACCAATGGCACCATCCTGGCAGCCGACTGCGGTACAATGCAGCACATAAATTTCCCTGTTTTGAGGGATGGAATAACTATGTAAAAATTAAATTAAAAATAAAAAAATCAGGGTAATGCAACGAATGAATAAGATTCCAAAAATTGAGGGACGTGGAGGCAAAATATTTGACAACTTTTTCTTGATTTTTTTTTCAAGTTCAACCTTAATTTTTGTTTTATTTTGTGCTATTCTTCTTATTATAATAATTATTACAATCAAACTGATTTCATACAATTTGTCATTAGTGTATCTGCTTTTTATAATGTTTTTTTTACTGTTCACATTTTGATTTGTTTCACATAATTTTCGACTTTTGCTCGTAATGCAATATGTCACATTTTTCTTATTGTAGCTGATTCATAATGAAATATTCACTTATATGATCATATAACAACTTTTAATAACTAATGAGTGATTTTGTGGAGGTTTTTTTCCCACTGTCTCACCCACCTATAAATCCTATTTTAGGCGCATAAGTAACACAATAACAATTTGATTGTAACAACATAACCCTCAAACATTTTGAGGTAATTCACAGTTTGCCACCTACTTGTTCCCATATTCCTTATTTTAGATCAAAATTCCAAGTTTGTAAGACAGCTGATTAATGATTGATAACAGTTTTTGGGGAAGAGGATAACTCTTTGAGTGGGAGGCGGTGGCTCAGTGGTAGAGCGTTTGCCCTCAGACCAGAAGTTGAGCAAAAGTTTGCAAGTTCACGGGATCGCATACCACTGAATTCACATCTAGGGTCCTTGGAGAAGACACTTAAGGCCCTGTTTCTCCCAAAAATGGCGCCGTCATGGCAGCCTGCTGTGGTGTAACGCAGTTCACAAATTTCCCTGTTGAGGGATGAATAAAGTATACTTTATTATTACAAAGTACTATTTTTTAATCTATGTAAAACATAGATAAGCCATGGCCTTTGCAAACAGATTTGGAAGCTTTAAGACTGTTTTTAAAAGTCTGTTTTTAGGGTGAATTATACATAAATTTGATCTAACTCCGACAAATTTCTCCTATTGTTCCTGTTCCGTTCCGTCATCTTCCGCTTGTTCCGAGGTCGGGTCGCGGGGGCAACAGCCTCAAACAGGCAGCCCAGGCTTCTCTCACCTCGGCTGCATCCTCGAGCTCACCCGGAAGGATCCCAAGTCGTTCCCCGGCCAGCTGTGAGACATAGTCTCTCCAGCAGGTCCAGGGTCTGCCTCTTGGTCTCCTCCCGATGGGACGTGCCCAAAACACCTCGCCCGCGAGGCACTCGGGGGGCATCCTGACCAGATGCCTGAACCACCCCCATCTGGCTCCTCTCGACCTGGAGGAGGAGTGGCTCAACACCAAGGTCGTCCCGGATGCAGAGCTCCTCACCCGATCTCTGAGTGAGAGCCCAGCCACCCTGCGGATGAAGCTCATTTCGGCCGCTTGTATCCGTGATCTCATTCTTTCGGTCACCACCCACAGCTGGTGACCAGAGGTGAGGGTTGGAACGTAGATCGACTTGTAAATCAAGAGCTTTACTTTTCGGTTTAGCTCTCTCTTCACCACGACGGACCGATGCAGCGTCCTAGTTATTGCTAATGCCGCACCGATCCGTCTGTCGATCTCCCGCTCCATCCTTCCCCCACTCGTGAACAAGACCCCGAGATACTTAAACCCCTCCACTTGGGGCAGGACCCTGTCCCTGACCCGCAGCGGGCATTCCACCCTTTTTCGGGTGAGGACCATGGTCTCGGATTTGGAGACGCTAATTCCCATCCCGGCTGCTTCACACTCGGCAGCAAATCGATCCAGCTTTAAGACTGTTTTAAAAAGTCTGTTTTTAGGTTGATTTATACATATTTTTTCTATCTAATTCCAACAATTTTCTCTTTTTGTTCCTAAATGGGATAACATGATTGTATTTCCTGAATTATTAACAACCAGCAGTAAATGTTAAACATAATGATCGAAGGGCTGGTTATTTCTCAAAGTCTCCAATCCCTGTAATTTGTTCATAAAAAGTAGAGGTACTGTGAATAAAAAAAAGCAGAACGCCTGGAGCGTATGTCTGAGATGGCACCAGATTTTTCTCTTATTGCACGCTGCAATAACAACAGGTTGATTGCTCATGGGAGGTCAAACATTTACATAGATTTACATCTCAGACATGGGGTTGACACTCTCAGAGCAGCTTATGATACAAGCAGTGGAGTCATTTCAAATAAATGAACGGCAAATATTTCAAAGAGCTGAGAGCAAAGGTTAAATTTAAAAAAAGGGAAAAAAATCTCATCTGACATATTTTTTTTTCTGAAAGATGGGTTTTTATGCAAAAACAGATTTTGATGGTTATTGGAGTGTTAGTCCCACATTAAAAACATGTCTGATTTGTTGTCTTGAATTTTACTTAGAATATGTTTTCTTCTGCTCACGCTAGGTCCGAATAGGTAGCACTAGTTTTATATAAATGCACCAGAACCAAAAAAATAAAAATATATCAAAATAAAGGAACATGCCCTGCTTTTGCCAACTTCATGTGCTTGACATGTGCTTTCAACTTTAAAAGTTCAATTCAAGCTCTAAAAAACTTATTTTCACCATGAGTCATAATAAATTTAGACGCCAAAAGAATGCTGGTATCTTCTTAAAAAAAAAAAAAAGACACTTTATAGTCGGGTATCACCTCCTCTGACAAAGTATGACACTTTTTCTTTTTGAAAATGAATCTGTAACCTGGTGTCTTTTGAGACAAAACATGTCTTTATTTGAAAACCTGAGGTGTTCGTTAAAATCAACCGGTAGATCTCAGGAAAAATTTTGTCCAACTTATCGCGAATGGCGTTACAAAATAAAAAAAATAAATAAATAAAAAGGATGTAGTCGGAGTACGACAGAGTACATGTGTGTGAATGAGAGGGATCCAAATGGAAAAGTGAGGTTAAAGGGAGAAGAAATAAAGAAGGTGGAAGATTTTAAGGACTTAAGAGCAACAGTCCAGAGCAATGGAGAGTGTGGAAAAGAGGTGAAGAAGTGTGTGCAGGCAGGCTGGAACGGGTAGTGAAAAGTATCAGGTGTGATGTGTGATAGAAGAGTTTCAGCTAAAATGAAAGGAAAAGAGTACAAAACCGTGGTGAGACCGGAGAAACAGCAGGTATGTTAATTACTGCTCACAGTGACTATCAGGAAGTTCAAAGTACTGACAAGACCCAACCCCCTTTTTACAACAAATGTGCTTCTTCGTTCTACATTTGAACGTCCACAAAAAAACAGATAAACACTATGTCTTTATAAGGTTCTTGTAGCCAGGATTTAGAATGAAATGTAAGGCCCTTTTTAAAGAATAAAAAGTGGTTAGATATGAGTTCTGTATGTAATTCCTGACTTTGAGGCAATATCATCAATAAGGCTACCCAAATGCACGATAGATCGGGTGATTCATTAATAGATCCAGTAATTCAGGGGGTGTGGGGGGGGGGCGTGAGGTCATTGACAAAGCCAATATAGGGTGACTGGGGGCCTTCCCCCCAGTTTTTTTTTTTTTTTTAAATAAGAGTAATTTTCCTGCATTTTGGTGCCCATTTGCTGGCCCTGAATGGGGATAGCTTGACTTGTCCCCTTTCCTTTCTTCTATTTTTTTTGTGGACCAAAAGAGGCGGGAAAAGCGGGGAGGGGTACGGGGGGGTCACACTCCTGCAGAGTATTTATTTGTGACCCTACAGCACAAAAAATAAATTTCAATTATGGTCGAATACTTTTACTTTTTACTTAAAAAGTAAAATTTACACCAATTACTTTTGTACTTTTACTTTAGTAGATTTTTTTTATTGGTATTTTTACTTAAGTATTTTTTTTGCCTAATTATCTGTACTTTTACTTAAGTACAAAAAGTGAGTACTTCATCTACCACTGATTAACAATACAGTTTGTGATATAGGGCATTATGCTCGACATTTTGTTGCCATCTTATTCTTTTTTATATTAAGTTAAATTAAATCCCAAACATCCTTTAAGTCTAGTTAAAGTTTTGATAAATGTAGTTTGTCTCTGAAAAGGTGTAGACATCTTTCTATAAATAAAATACTCTTCATATGTACCTTTAACATTGTGGATATTTCTTTACTCGGGGAGATGCCAGTGATAAATTTAGCATGACTAAAGTCAAAATCTGCGATTTGAAGGGGAAAAAATGGAAAGCTGGAAAAATAGTTTCACATCTCAGCTCCCTGAGAGGTGGCAGAGAGTATCTCCCCGTCTGCTCTATCTGATCCACTGAGCCCCCCAGGGGATGCTAC
This sequence comes from Neostethus bicornis, assembly GCA_902685375.1. Taxonomy (NCBI): domain Eukaryota; kingdom Metazoa; phylum Chordata; class Actinopteri; order Atheriniformes; family Phallostethidae; genus Neostethus; species Neostethus bicornis. The sequence continues at coordinate 1,378,002 of LR738556.1, forward strand.
TGTACGGCAATGGAGCTGCACTCATTCACATCAAGGGGCACACTTTGAATCCATTCAGATGGGATGATTGCGATGCTGGGCACCTTGCTCGGTAGGCCAGATAAGAGAAGGCACCAGTCGACATTTACATCTCATACACACTCATCAAACACTGGCTCTTTGTCGTCATGTGCTACATTTGAATAAAGCAAAGCTGGAATTTTTAAGGAGCGTGAAAATTCATCAAACCCACCGTCCGGCGAGGCCTCTTGTCTCTCCTAGCAAATAACTCCCGGTTACCTTATTCAAACTGAAAGTGGCAGGGCTCAAATCAAATCAAGTCAAATCAAATTGTGCTTGGATGAAAAAAAAAAAAAAAGAAGTGAAGAGTCAGGAGGGAGAGCAAAAGGGCTGGAAAACAGTCACGTTTTCTCAGAGCTCACAGCGGCAATTTACAAAATAATGCAGAGGAATTTGCACAAAGCAGAACCTACTTCATTAGAGTCAAAGTCAAACGGAGAGAAAGGTAAGACGGGTCAGAGTGGAAAATCTAAGGGTTTTTCAGTTTTATGCATGTTGCAGTCGATACGTCTGCTTTTATTGTGCTCACAGACACTTCTTATTAGACGCAGACATAAAAGAAATGCATATGTTCAACTACGGCGCTCAGAGGAGACGTGAGAAGTCGGGGAACGCGCACTGTAGAAAACAGAAGATTGAAAAGATCTGAAATCATTTTCTCAAAAAGATGAACAGACAGAAAAAAAAAGGTGAACGTAGACAAAGAGATAGACTGAGAGAAACAAAGCGAGAAGAGACCTTGATTTGTGTCAGGTTTCCCCTTGCCTTCAGCTTGAACTTTTGTGGCAAAGTTGAAATAAAATAACAATGGGTTACCATAGCAATAACGGCGGAGCACATAACTAAGTATTATGGGAGATAGGGAGCATCTGAAAGGGAGGAGGGAAGAAAAGGGGATCTAGCTTCTATCTGTCAGCCGCAATGCTCCATCATCAAAGCTCTTCCCCACTTTCAGGGCCAAGACGGAGACACACCAGTGGATCATTAGTCTCTAGTGAGGAAGACAGTCATTTATCCAACTTCCTTTCTTCTTCTCTCCCGCAAAAGTTGAGAGGAGTGAAAGAAGGTTTGCGAGCAGAAGAGAAAAAAAGAAAGATAGAGAGAGTAATCTTTTTTGCAGGAAGTCAATTTCTCAGGGCGCCAGCGCGGCTCCCTTTGGGCTACCTGTGCAGGTATCAAGCCGGCGGTGTTTCTGTGAAGCACCGGCCCTTTTGCAGCACATCAATACTCTGAACTTTTCCTGCATGACCCGTTCCTTCTTTATCTATTCCGTTTAAAGAAACCGGTAGCAGGAGGAGCTTGATTACCTCCTGGGACAACCCCCTCCTCCACCCTTTCGCACACCTCTTTAAGTTCGCCAAGTGAGAAAGTCCTCAGAAGTTTGTTGACAGATCTCTGCAGTGGGGAGCGATGGACATGCTAACCTTGGCTCGTTCAAAGGACAAACGGAGAGTTTTGAAAAGATCAAGCGGGAGAAATTTTGTTTATAGAGGAGATGAGCGGGAACAGGATGGCAAGCCAGGTGGGCTCAGAGAATTTATAAACACAGTGGGTAGGAGGGTACGGTGCCACACAGAGAGCCTTTTTTAGGGATTCCTATGCTACTTATAGAGGTGTGATCAAGATGAAGCACCAAACCGAGAATCCCTTTCATGTGATGAGGAATACAAATGAGAGCCTAAAGGAAAGAAAGAGTGGGAAGCGCAACTAAAGAAATTTAAATGCATTACAGTAAACCGGCTGGCTTTTATTGCTTTGCTGGTTTCATATCTGAAAACAAGACGTGCTGATATGCAGTAGTTTAAAAATACTGGCAGAACAAAAAAAAGAAGGCAAAGGTGTTACACAACCGGCTGTTCCATACTGCGTTCATGCTCTTGGGTGGTATGAAGGTCTTCCTTTTCTTTGTGTCTTAACTGGCTCGGCCTGCGGAGATAAAAGGCTTACCTGCTAACTCTCTCTTTTTTGTTGTAACGATTCATGTTTGCCACGCCCTGACATCTAAGCATTGTTTTCTTTCTTTCAGGGTCTAATTAAAACCTTATTTTACAGATTACCGTGGGCAGTGTTCTTGAAGACAAATTAGCCATACAGTATGTTGTACATAAATTAAACAGAGTTTATATCCGTACATCTGTGTTGTAAATGTCTGAATGCTCAGAAAACGTCTTAGTTTGTTTTCTCTCGTTAAAATGTCAGGTTTAAGATTTGGAAATTGATAGGCCGCCATGTTAGATTTCAATTGTTAATTGATGGGGTGCACACCGTTTCTTTTTGGTCCAGTATCAAAGGGAACACCTGGTGATGTTTGACTCTGGAAATAGTAATATTTCTTCTTGGGAACGATTGATCTTAGAGCAAATTCAAATGTTTCATGTTTCAGAACTAAATGAAAGAGTCATGTTGGAAAACAGGAAAGAAAAGAAAAAAGATAAAAAATTAAATATTTGGGTGAAGTCACAAACCAAGAAAAGTCTGTCCAAAATTACAACATTACTTCTTTAAAGACACGAACTACCCCAAAAAGGTGCATTTTTAAATTTCATAGTTTCTATCGCTGATAAATTCAATTTTTTGGGGGGGAATTTTTCAACAATCTGCACCATTTATGGACTTTTTCAACCTACGATTAAAATATTCCATTAAAATATTAGTTTCAAATTAAATGTTGTGGTAATTGAAATAATCATTAAAATTTAAAGTTGATGGTGCACTGCTTGCCCCTCCTGAGCCGCCGGATGGTGGACCAGAATTTCTTTGAAGCCTTTTAGAGGTTGTTTTCCATGGTCTCACCGAACTCCCCCCAAGCCCGGGCCTTTGCCTCAATGACCACCGAAGCTGCGTTCCGCTTCGCCCGCCGATACCTGTCAGCTGCCTTGGAAGTCCCACATGCCAAAAAGGCCTGGTAAGACCTCGGAACAAGCGGAAGATGACGGGACGGAACGGAAAATTTAAAGTGTGCAACAAAACAAATTCCCATCTCGCGACTGTTGTCATTTTAAGATGACAGATCCGTTCCGTTCTGTCATCTTCCGCTCATCCGGGGTCGGGTCGCAGGGGCAATAGCTTCAGACGGGAAGCCTAGGCTTCTCTCACCCCGGCTGCTTCCTCAAGCTCACCCAGAAGGATCCCGAGTCGTTCCACAGCCAGCCGTGAGGCATAGTCTCTCCAGCGGGTCCGGAGTCTAACTCTTGGTCTCCTTCAGGTAGGACGTGCCCAAAACACCTTACCAGCGAGGTGCTCGGAGGGATTTGATTTTATCCACTTTTATAAAATTACATTTCCAGTTTTTAGAAGACAACTTAATTTTTAATCATCTATTTTTATTCTTTATCAAATTTTGAGGAAAACATTTTATTTGAATAAGCTTAGTAATTAAACTGATGACCGTATCTAATTTTTTTTTACTTTCAGTATAAAACAAACTAATTAAACCTGAATTTGTCTTCAAGGACGAACCAATAAAAAAGCCGCTTTGACATGAGTCAAACACACACATTGCAGCGCTTCACATTTTGTTTATTTATCAAACGATACTGAATAAATAAAATGTAAAAGAAGCAGCATGCTGCGTTGGTGTGGAACTGAGCTGCTGCAGCGACTCCGTAACTGGGTCAGATTAACTTGCACAAAAAAAGAAAAGAAATGACCTGCGACTGATACTCCCAGAATTTTTTTTTAAACCCACCGGATGTTCTACGTGACAGAAATGAGAGAGTTTGTACATCACACAGGAGCAGTATGAGTTATGCCAGCTTCACCACAGGGTGCCACAACATCCAAAGCCAACAGTGAAAGAGAATGGTAAAGAATGGTAAATATAGAGTAATTAGACAATATGTATAGCAATAGACGTGTTTATAGGGACAACGTTTCCTCTGTCAGGTTACGATAAATCCGAGTTGTCATGGAGCTGAATAAATCTTTTAAAAATGCTCAGTTATTGTCCGACATTCTTTAAAATATTAGGGTGTATCTGTGTTGAAGTGAGGGGCAGAGATAGAATGTGGGTGTTGTTGAGGAAAAAAGACACGGCCAAGGAACTTGTTTTTGACAAATATTCACATTCTAAACGGTAGACCTTGCGAATCAATCAAACATAAATATATGGAACCAAATAATAATAAAATAATCCCGGTTTAAGTTAAGTTCACAGGGAGAAGTGATAAAGAAGGTGGAAGATTTTAAGTACTTAGGATCCAGTCCAGAGCAATGGAGAGTGTGGAAAAGAGGTGAAGCAGCGTGTGCAGGCAGGCAGGAACGGGTGGAGAAAAGTATCAGGTGTGATGTGTGAAAGAAGAATTTCAGCTAAAATGAAAGAGAAAGTGTACAAAACCATGGTGAGACCCGCCATGCTGATTGGTCTGGAAACAGAGATGGAGGTAGCAGAGATGAAGATGCTGAGGATCTCTCTGGGAGTGACCAGGATGGACAGGATCAGAAGAACAGCACATTTTAGAAGTTTTGGAGATAAAGTCAGAGAGGCCAGACTGAGATGGTTTGGACATGTGCAGAGGAGAGAGAGAGAGTACATCAGAACAAGGATGCTGGATTTGGACCCACCAGGAAAGAGGACTAGAGGAAGACCAAAGAGGAGGTTCATGGATACAGTGAAGGAAGACATGAAGATAGTTGGTGTGACCAAAGAGGATGCAGAAGATAGGGTTAGATGGAAGAAACTGACTTGCTGTGGCAACCCCTGAAGGGAAAAGCCGAAAGAAGAAGAAGTACAGTTCATGCACATTGCAGACTGAGGATGGTCAAACCCAAAAAAGAAAGAAGGGAGTCTTTGATAATGGACTCACTCTCTTTCATGAAACTAGAAAGATCAGACTCTCTATTCATGGCTCTGAATAAAAATTCTTCAAAGTTTTAGTCCTATTCTTGGACCATGTAATGGCCTTGACTTTAGAAGTGCCCCTCTGTTGTCTTCCGCTTATCTGGAGCCGGGGCAAGAGCCTCAAACGGGAAGCCCACCCCAGGTGCATTCTCTAGCTCAACCAGAAAGATCCCGAGTCATTTTCTGGCCAGCTGTGAGACACAGTCTCTCCAGTGGGTCCGGGGTCTACCTCTTGGTCTCCTCCCGGAGGGACGTGCCCAAAACACTTCACCAGACACTTGGGAGGCACTTTGACCAGATGCCCAAACCACCCCATTTGGCTTCTCTCGACCTGGAGGAGGAGCGGCTCTACTCCGAGCTCCTGCCCGACGGCAGTACTCCTTGCCCGATCACTAAGTGAGAGGCCAGCCATCCTGCGGAGGAAGCTCATTTCGACTTTAGAAGTGACTTTGTAATTCTATTACATATCGGCAGGTACTAGATTGTCACGCTTTACGTAGGTTTAATATCACATTGTATCCTAATATGTTTTTGATGTACGGAAAACTGTTTAATTATGCTAAAAATCCATATACTGTATAAGAAGTTCAGGCCCACAAAAGCCAAACTTATTGAGAATAATTCACAATAAATGCGTCTTTTAATTTTTAAAAACAACGCCATCGTTGTTACATAATGTGTTTTTATTCTCATCTGGTTTTTCGTCCAAATTCTTGCATCCATATGAATGTGCTGCTATTAAGAGGAAAAGCAGCTTTTCATCCTGCAGTGACTCATTTACACTCATCCCCGTAAAAAATAATTTCTTTCTTCTATTTAATTTAATTTTAATGTTAAGGTGTTTTTTTGACGTTTGATGCCAATAACTACAGCAGATTGTTCAAAAGGCATCAGGACTGAATGGAGCCGTAAAGACATGTCAGGCTCATCTCATCAGAATACATCCTCCAAACAAAGGTGCACGTAACTGGTGTGAATGCTTTGACTACGTGAATTTTCTTTGTACATGAACAAGTGGAAGTGCACCAACATCTTGAGCCAAAGGAAAAAAATAATTGTTTTTTGGAAAGGCATGCCAGTCGTCTGATTCTGGTCCTTCCCTTTGTGGAAACAGTCTGACCTCAAAGCATTGGAATTTGATCTTTTAAGACGTGCCCGAAACACCTCTTCCACGAGGTGCCCGGGGGCATCCTAACCAGATGCCCAAACCACCCCATCTGGCTCCTCTCGATCTGGAGGAGGAGCGGCTTGACACCAAGCTCCTCCCAGATGGCAGAGCTCCTCACCCGATTCCTGAGTGAGAGCCCAGCCACCCTGCGGATGAAGATCATTTCGGTCTTTGGTCACCTCAAACTTGACGGTGACCAAAAGAATAACTGACAATCTATTTTTGGTAAAAATGATGATATGTACGATTCGTACGGCACATCAAATAATATTTTGTAGAATTTTTTTTTATGTCTGCTGACCCAGGGCATTTATTTCTTAAATATGAAATATGAACTAAGATCCTTAGGAGCAACGATATTGTTCACAGTGTGAAACTAGCATCGGAAAAAGACCCAACATCGTTATGGACATGAACATAAATTAACTTTGATGGGGTCAAACACACCCATGAATCAGATAAAGTAATTTTGAAAATCTTATTTTTAGTCATTCATATTTAGGAAGGGAAGTGGTAGCTCAGTGATAGAGCATGTACCGTCGGGCCGAAAGTTAACCGGAAGTTAACCGGAAACTAACTGGAAGTTTGCGGGTTCGCATCCCACTGAATTCATGTCTAGGTTTCCTTTGGAAGACATCTAACCCCCTGTTTCTCCCACCATTGGCGCCGTCGTGGCAGCTTGCTGCGGTGTAGAAGTGCAGCACACAAAATTTTCCCGGTTAGGGATGAATAGAGTGAGTAAAAAAAAAATTAACTGAATAAACGAATTCCTTGTTTAAACATCTCATAGATCAATGCTCCGCCTCTAAGTACTAGACCAAAAAATGATCTGCACCCATGCTAACAATGCCGAAATTCTTCAACAACATTTTTCAAAGCATTTTCCAGAAGTGTGTGTGATGCTGCGGTGACACCAGAGTGTATTTAGACAAGATGATGAATATACCGTACATCTAGTCAGGTCTGTGTAATGGATCCATGTGTCACGACGAGACTTCGAGGGGTTTCCTGAGGAGTTCTGTGTGTTTCCTGGCTTTTATAGAAGCCGTGTATGTGTGTGTCTGGCTTTGTAGCTGCTGGGCTCCACAGGTACACAGGCCATCGATCACATAGTGGGACCATTACACACAGGCAGGGTGGAGGTGGATAATGCTCCCACCGCTGCCACCGCCGGGGCCTCGACCGCTTGAGGGTCAAGCATTTGGCTGGCCAACGGTAATCAAGCCGACAGCGGGCCGCCTGTCTGCATGACAGATAACGTCACTGACACTCATCTATACACACCAGCCCACCACTACACACACACACACACACACACACCAAGTCTGCAGACTGTAGTGCTACATGATGTGTGTACAGGGGATAATAAGGTTAACTCACTATCTAACTTGAAAACTGGGTATTGTGCTTTCGAAAGGGAGTCGTTCATGTAACAGAACATATGAAGATAAAAATGGTCATTTTTGTTCGTCAAGGAATTAAATTCAGTCTTCCTTTTGCTTTAGAATCTTTGAATTCCTCCTTCCTCTCGCTCCCTGCTTAGACCCAAATCAGACGAAGAGTAGCTAATCTAAAAAACAGAGCGTTCGCTGATTGCTGGCATGCAACAATGTATTGACAAAAATGAGCTAATGGTAAAAAATTGCGAATTTTCTTCCATTTTGAAATACTGGTGGTCCAAGGGGCTTTGGTCTAGTGGTAGAGATACCGTCCCACGTCTGGTCGGACATGGTTCCATTTCTGCTAGGCCCAAGCTGTCTCTGGGACTAAGAAAAGACGTGTCCCCACGACCACTTGAGAAATTTAAAATTTATCTAATTTACATGAAGATTATTGTTAAAAACACAATAAAAAAATGTCCATTTTCTTCGTTTCACATTTAAGATTTTCTTCACTTCTTTTTGCCTGGCAACGAATCTGAATTTAATTAATGTGTTAGGATTAATTTTATTTATAGTTTTACAGTTTGACATTTAAAACAATGAAGGAAGATTCTTTTTTTCATAGTTTCTATTAGGGTTACTCTAAAACTAAAAAAAAGCTTGTAGAAAGAAAACCTTATAAACATACTTTATTGATTCCTCAACGGGGAAATTTGTGTGCTGCGTTACACCTCAACAGGCTGCCACGATGGCACCAATGGCAGGGTTAGGTAACTTCTCCAAAGACCTTAGACATGAACTCATTGGAATTGGAAACCACGAACTTTCGGTGCGAGGGTGACTGCTCTACCACTGAGCCACTGCCTCCCCCTAAATATCAAATAAGTATCCCAATATCTTAAAAAAAATTAATGCAATTTGATATGTTGTTGATATTGTTAAAAAAGTATCCAAATACTGGACAGGATCACAAAATCATAAACAATGTCAATATGAAACAAGATGGGGAGGAGCCAGATGGGGTGGTTCAAGTTAATTTAAGCAGGAAATAATCAGTGTTCTGTTATGAAGAGATTCACTAACATCAGCCATCAGAGTGAGTGTGCACGTGTACCCCTTTTTTTCCTTTCCTGCTGCTATGCGAAAGAAAGGGGCTGCTCAGGCTCTTATTCTGATACACAATAGGCTCTCACTCAGAGATCGGGTGAGGAGCTCTGCCATTCGGGAGGAGGTCGAAGTAGAGCAGCTCCTTCTCCAGGTCGAAAGGAGCCAGATGGGGTGGTTCGGGCATCTGGTCGGGATGCCCCCAAGCGCCTCACTGGTGAGGTGTTTCGGGCACGTCCCACCGGGAGGAGACCAAGGGGCAGACCCCGGGCCCACTGAAGAGATTAGGTCTCACAGCTGGCCGGGGAACGACTTGGGATCCTTCCGGGTGAGCTGGAGGATGCAGCCGGGGAGAGAGAAGTCTGGGCTTCCCGTTTGAGGCTGTTGCCCCCGCGACCAACACCCCGTACCTCGGAACAAGCGGAAGATGACGGAACGAATATAAAACAAAGAAATACAAAAAACGTCATGTACGTTTTTGAGACGGGAATAACATGTAAAATAATTGGAACCTCCAAAAAATTGGTTTTGCATAACGTAATTTGTCAGAAATATTTTTTTCTTCTGTTTTTGGATACGAATTCAACTTAAAAAATAAACATATCATTATAAGTTTACATTTCAGAAGCACATGTTTGTTTAAACCAAAGCTCCCTTTTATAACTACGATTATCTCTGAGCTCCTAAAACTGCAGGACGGTTGAAAGCCAAGAGCGCCATCGCTTACTTTGTCATCGGTGTCTGGGTAACGGCGGTGTGCAGCTCTGTGGGGGAAACTCTGATGGATAGCTTACCCTTTAGCTGATCTATGGAAGATTTCCAGGCACTTATTTCCTGACCAAGGGCTTCCCAATCCAGCCACAATATCTAGTTTTATACAAAGACCGTGCATGGTAAGCCCAGCGTCATCAATAAAAACAGCTACATCAATTCAATTTAAACAGAAAAAAATGGTTTTCTGACTGCTATGTTGCTTAGAAACATTTAATCTAAACTGGAAATGATGATAAACACACTTCCTGTTGGAATTTCCAACCATCAAATGGTACAATTCACAAAACCACTAATTTTCTCACTGGCAATTTCGGTCGGCACGGTGGCACAGTAGTTGGCACTGTTGTCTCACAGCAAAAAGGTCAGGGGTTTGAGTCCTGGTTGGGGATGAGAATCGAAACACTGGTCTTTCTGTGCGGACTTTGCATATTCTCCAGGGTTTTTGCCGGACACTCTAAACAAAGCTTAATTAACACAAGGACCGCCATAGTGTCAATTTGACCGCAGGTCACTTTAATATGCTAATTAGAATAAATAAAACACAACCTAGGAGGCTGGCCTTTTATGGCTTTTAATATAAACATGTTGTTTTTTTTATTTCCCATGTATTTTTTGTGTTCTAAAAAAGAGCATTTCAAAATTTTTAAGCATTTTATCTCATCTAACCTGCTGCGCCCCACAGCAGCTGACAGGGAACGCACATTGGAAGTTGTTGCTATATTGCTAAGGCAACAAACACATGCCATGTTTTCAGATAAGTCTTGAAAGTTCAGGTTAACATATTGGAATATAGCCAATTTATAACAAGGAGATTTTTGAAGCAGCAGGGCAAAATGCGGGGAAAAAATGTAGGCTTATTCTAGGTTTTAAATTTTTTAAAAATTTTGTTATTGTTATTACTTTAAAAATTGAGTGGTGTAAAAGTTTAATCATGCAATAAAGCAGCGCAAAAAAATTATGAATAATTATATAAGCGTCACATTGACGGTCATGGCGCTTGCAGTTAGATTTAGAACGCGGCGGTGCTAGTGATTAGAAGTTTTTGCTTCGAAAAAAAAAACATGTTTAAGTTAATTTAAGCAGAAAATAGTCAGTGTTCCGTTATGAACAGATTCACTAGCATCAGCCATCATAGTGAGGTGCACGTGAACCCCTTTTTTTTCCTTTCCTGCTGCTATGCGAAAGAAAGGGGCTGCTCAGGCTCTCACATTCTGATACACTAGGATCCCAGTTCAATAGAACAGAAAAGGTTCAAAGTATATCTGTCTTTTTTCCAAAATATTGGCAGACAGCGCACACGGTCTCAAATGGGAAAAAAAATGTTTCTTGCACGGCCAGTAAAACCAGTTAATAGGTGAAAACACATCGAACTTATCCAGTCTTTTTTAGGTCTTTGAAGTAAATTAAGTTTCAATCTCTTCTTTTTGTTCTTGAATAAATTGCCTTAAAATGATTGGTTATTGTTTCCTCCGCAGGGTGGCTGGGCTCTCACTCAGAGATCGGGTAAGGAGCTCTGCCATCCGGGAGGAGCTCGGTGTTGAGTCGCTCCTCCTCCAAGTCGAGAGGAGCCAGATGGGGTCGTTCGGGCATCTGGTTAAGATGCCTCTCAAGCGCTTCGCTGGTGAGGTGTTTTGGGCACGTCCACCGGGAGGCAACGAAGAGGCCCACCCTGGACCTGCTGGAGAGACTATATCTCACAACTGGCCAGGAACGACTCGGGATCCTTCCGGGTGAGCTGGAGGATGCAGCTGGGGTGAAAGAAGTCTGGGCTTCTCGTCTGAGGCCGTTGCCCCCGCGACCCGGCCCCGGATAAGCGGAAGACAACAGAACAGAAAAAAAAAAAAGATTGGTGCTACGTTAACGCAATGGAATCAGGACCTTGTTGGGAGATTCACTTCTGGTCACAAAACCCTGAAAACTCAATAAGTTCATCTTTAGTTGGTACTGAGTAACTGTGGGGTAGTTTCATTCAGAATTATTCAATGGTTTTGGGAAAATTTTATTCTCTAAAGTGCTTCAGAAGCATGACCGCACTGCCAGCCTGAGTCCTCAATGCTTGCCCATCATTTTGCAATAAAACTGAAAATTTTAAGCTCTTTGCAATTAGCTAATAAGAGGTTCTAATTTTAAAATATTGATTCAGCTAAAAAAAAAAAAAGAAAGTTTTATGATTGAATAAAGCCAGGAAGACATTTCTGATTCACTGCGCTGAAGTAGCTTCAGTGACGATCAGACGTAAATAGAAGCAGAAAGAACTGAAATAAATCTTTTCTTCTTCTTCTTTATGCTTCTATTTCTATTCATACATCCATTTTTAAAAACAGTTTAGCCTCAAAATCTGACAACTGGACCTGTCCTAAAAACATCACGTCTGAATGGACTGGAGGTTGTATAATATTAATCCAAAAATAGCAACAAAAAAAAAAAAGCTGTGCAGTTCAAGGGGTTAAATTTCTTTGCGAGTTTGAACAACAATATGGTAACCTAATTAACTCCAAACCATAAAAACGAGGCAGGAAACGGCTAATTGTGCAACTGGAGTTTGCACAATTAGCCAAGAAGCGAGGACTCAAAATGGGTGAGTTAAATATAAAACTGCTCATGTGAGCTCCGAGCCACCGGGGAATCGGTACTGGGCTCATCCCTGACAGCTCCACCTGTTCAACACCTCCACCTCCACTTCTCAAAAAGACCCCTCAAGACCACGAGGTGTGCATAAACGTTGAGCAAACTCTCTCACGTCATGCTGCTGTGGAAATCTAAATTCAGCTGTTTCCTGTGGCCCAGGAAGCTACGGATGGATGCCTCAAATCATTTAAAAGTAGAACGCTACTTTGATTTAATCTGTAAGTCAACTTGACTGGTTACGTTTTTTTTTTTTGAGACAATGACCGATTTAAAGGGTGAAAAAAAAGAGTTTAAGTATCTCGGGGTCTTGTTCACGAGTGGGGAAGGATGGGTGGCGGATTGGTACGCCGTCAGAAAGAACTAGGACGCTGCAGCGATCCGTTGTGGTGAAGAGGAAGCTGAGCCGAAAAGCAAAGCCAGGATCCACGTTCCTACCCTCACCGTGGTAACCAAGATCCAAATTCCTACCCTCACCATGGTAACCAGGATCTACGTTCCTACCCTCACCATGGTAACCAGGATCTACGTTCATAGCCTCACCATGGTAACCAGGATCTACGTTCCTACCCTCACCATGGTAACCAGGATCTACGTTCCTGCCCTTACCGTGGTAACCAGAATCTACGTTCCTACCCTCACCATGGTAACCAGGATCCACGTTCCTACCCTCACCATGGTAACCAGGATCTTCGTTCCTACCCTCACCATGGTAACCAGGATCTACGTTCCTACCCTCACCATGGTAACCAGGATCTACGTTCCTACTCTCACCATGGTAACCAGGATCCACGTTCCTACCCTCACCATGGTAACCAGGATCTTCGTTCCTACCCTCACCATGGTAACCAGGATCTTCGTTCCTACCCTCACCATGGTAACCAGGTTCTACGTTCCTACCCTCACCAAGGTAACCAGCCGTGGGCGGTGACTGAAAGAATGAGATTGCGGATACAGGGGGCCGAAATGAGCTTCCTCCGCACGGTTGCTGGGCTCTCACTCAGACATTGGGTGAGTAGCTCTGTCACTCGGGAGGGGTGGTTTGGGAATCTGGTCAGGATGCCTCCCACGCCGCAAGCTGGTGAGGTGTTTTGGGCGTATCCCACCGGGAAGAGACCAAGAGGTACACCCCAGATCTGCTGGAGAGACTATGTCTTACAACTGGCTGGGGAACGACTCGGGATAATTCCGGGTTAGCTGGAGGATGCAGCCGGTGTGAGAGAAGCCTGGGCTTCCCGTCTGAGGCTGTTGCCCCTGCGACCCGGCCCCGGATAAGCGGAAGACGACGAAACGGAACAATTCAATGATTAAAAATAGTGATAGTATTCTATCTTTTTTTAAGACAACCAAATCAAATAGTCTCACTACTGATGATACTTAAGAGCATCTGTAGCCTTTTTAAATGCCGAGTGCAGCAGTCTCTGGCTGAACGAGCTCTGTCTTACAGAAGGTAGAAAGGGGCGTTGCGGATCTTCTTCAACTTGATTGCAGTGCCGTGATTAAATATTCTAACAATGAAATCATCAAAAATGTGTATTTGCTCATCAATCACAAACAAAACAATGAACAAAATAAAAATGTCTGTTTCTGCTTTCTTCCTCTATGTCTGAACTGAGTCACCAAATGTGATGTCAGGAGACACAGTGGTGCATTCCAGGAAACTCTGTAAATCTGACTTTCAGACAAAAATCCATTGTCACAAATGAGCCCTTTTCATCTGATTACCAATGTCTCTTGAGGTTCCAAAATCTGTCAATTTAATCTAATAACCGATAAATCGGTTTTGACTCAACTTTAAATACTAAGCTATCAAGATTTTCTTACATTAAAAGTTGACAGCTTAAGAAAAAAAAAATGTCTGCTTTTTGAGCTTCCAAATGGCAGGTGGAAGACCGTGTGAAAAGGAAGCAGCAGAGACACAGATGGGGAAGGAGACGGAAAGAAAGGAAGACAGAAATAGAGGAGAGCAGATAAAGAGGGGAGAGGATGTGGTGAGGAAGCAGAGCGTAGTAGAGCCGGCCGCTGGGACTGTGAGGAATGAGCTGGCTGTGCTATAGGAGGCCTTAATGAGCATTCCCTCTAAACCCTGGAGAGTCTCTCTACAGCTCTCGGCCAATCTCTGTCTTTTCTCACAGCTAGCGACGTGCAGACACACAAAGCCGGGCTGCACGCCGCTGCATGCACGGATGCAAGCAGTTCAGAACGGGCCATCTCCTGAGCGGGAATTTGTCCAGATATAATTTACTGTCACTTCTGCAGGGCGCGCAGCCGTTTAAATCCTCTCTCATAATGAAACAACATTAACAGGCTACGTGACACAAATTCTCCCTGCTCCTGCAGACGCCGCTAATATCTCCCTCTATTTCAATTCCATTGCATTAAATTGGTACAGTGAAGTCAGCGTGGACCCTAATAAACCAATAAACACCTCGGAACCAAAGGGAAGAGTGTGGGCTCAGATAATATCCACTTTATGCATTAGCCAGAACACCTGTGGTAATGTGCCGTCCGCTTACCACAGGTAGACTAATGTGTTCTTCATTCCCTCTTGACCTATCACCCCTTGGAGCTTTATTTATGATCAAACTTTTCCAAGTGTTTGCCCACTGAAGACTCCTTACTTTGACGAGATATTCCATGGCTGTGAATTATAGTTCAACACTTGCAGGGTTTAGGGTTGAAAAAAAATGAATGAACGAAACAAAACTTTCTCCATTCCATTGTCTTCCGCTTTTCCGGGGCTGGGTCAGGGGGGCAACAGCCTCAGATGGGAAGCCCAGGCTTGTTTCACCCCAGCTGCATCGTCCAGCTCACCCGGAAGGACAGGTGTCTCAGATCACACGTTGCTGACGTAAATTATGATGTTTACGTTGCATGAAGAGAGTACGTGTATGAATGAGAGAGACCCAAATGGAAAAGTGAGGTTACAGGGAGAAGAGATAAAGAAGGTGGAAGATTTTAAGTATCTAGGATCAACAGTCCAGAGCAATGGAGAGTGTGGGAAAGAGGTGAAGAAGGGTGTGAACAAAACCGGGGTGAGACCCGCCATGCTGATTGGTCTAGAGATAGTGGCACTGAGGAAAAGACAGGAAACAGAGATGAAGGTAGCAGAGATGAAGATGCTGAGGATCTCTCTGGGAGTGACCAGGATGGACAGGATCAGAGGAACAGCACATGTTAGAGGTTTTGGAGATAAAGTCAGAGAGGCCAGATTGAGATGGTTTGGACATGTGCAGAGGAGAGAGAGAGAGAGTACATCAAAAGAAGGATGCTGGGTTTGGAACCACCAGGAAAGAGGACTAGAGGAAGACCAAAGAGGAGGTTCATGGATACAGTGAAGGAAGACATGAAGATAGTTGGTGTGTCCGAAGAGGATGCAGGAGATAGGGTTAGATGGAAGAAACTGACTTTGTGTGGCACCCCCTGGAGGGAAATGCTGAAAGGAGAAGAAGACGTTGCATGAATAGGGTTGCGATGGTTTTGATAATTCTCAGGTTTGGGTGACGGAAGCGCATCTGTAGTGTTAAGCCAAAGGTATACCCAATTCTAAGTAAAAGAGGACCCTAGGCCCACCGCCATACCCAGCAAATACCAAGCTAATGTCTATCTTCAAACTAATGTGTCCTTGATTTCCTCAGAGTTGTATTTATTGATGGAAGATGTCTGCGTTCAGATGCCCGGTTTTTCTTGATCCCCCCTAAAAACATCCCCTTCTTTTTTTTCCCCCTATAAATGGGTGAATGACAAGGTATCCCGGGGCTGTGAATTATGGCTTGATGCGTGCAGGTCTGAAAAATGGAAAAATGATGAACAACAGAATAGAAAAAAAGAGGAAGAAAAATTCCAAGGGAAGAAGTTGCAGAGGTGACAGAGGAGGGCTGTAAATCTGCTGCTGGGACGGGGCGGCAGATTAGGCACGGACACGATCACAGGAGCGTGTAGGAGTATCTTTGTGTTTATTTTCTCTCTTTATTGTGTGCATAGCTATCTGCAGAGGATGAAGAGGAGGGAGGATTTATTTAACAAAATGATCAGACCTTTTCTACTGCCTCTCAATTTCAGCCTTCGGTGGGTGCGAGGCGACTGGCCACGTCTTGGAAACCATCCAGATCCGTTCAACGTTTCGCTCTCATTAACTATTAACCAGCGACTCGGGTCTTAAATCATCTCGGTGGTCCCCAGCTTGCTGACCCTGCTGATGCTGGTAGAGGCAGTGCTTCATCAGGGCCGGCCCACCGGACACCCCGCTGATTTAATGGGCTACAATTACGCTGCTTCTGACACAATATACGGCAAACATTTATAGATTTCCTCCCCTTCTGCTCTGAAACTAGCAGAACAAATGCTCCTTTTTCTTTTCCTTTCCTCCTCTTTCTAACTTGCTTGACAAACGAGTGCTTATATGTGAGTAAATTACATGTTGTGAATGAGACCGGGCACTGCCCCCGAGCCTGTTGAACGCCGCATCGCCTCGGGCTGTAGCAACACATATAAGGTGTGAGCGAGCTATACAGTAGGTCGGCTCTACATCTACTGTACTGTGCAGCTGTTTATTATTTCAAACCCTGCAGGAGGACCGAGCACAGTTTCATGAAAGTAGCTAAAGCGATGAGGAAGTGTTGGAACCATATGGCTGACGTGCTATTTATGTATAACTGGTCTGATTAAGTCAGGTCTTGAGGCCCCAGAGTACAGAACTTAGTTGATGGTGACTGGAATGGGCCAGTAGGACGCCACCACGCCCAATCATGCACAATGGAAAAGAATTAGACAACAGTCCCAAGAGAGGCCTGCCTTGTTTCCCATCTTTGTTAAAGAAGATGCGCTAATGTGCGTCTTACTATAAGTGGATCACAAAGTGAGGAACTCCACACAGTTCCAGGGTCTTCATCAATCATACTGTGGATGTTTATCGATTGCGTCCGGACTCGTTATGACATTCGAGAGGTGTCGACGTCCACGCTCGTGATTCCAATGCTGATCGAAGGAAAAGTGTTTCCTGAAGCAGTTCCTTGATAACGTGTTTAACTCAACTGAGACGTTCTTTTAAACACGTTAGTGCCCGCAGAGTGACGTTTATACAGAGGTCGCTTTTTATAACGTGACTCACAATCCACGCTGTTGTTTGAATTTGAAAATGTAAATTACGGTTCTGTCAATATTTAAAAATGAAAACCGTGAGCTTAGTTAGGCCCCGTCCACACGTCGCCGGGTATTATTGAAAACACGTATATTTTTATCCATTTTGTCCTGTCGTCCACACAAAAACGGAAGGTTTTTTCCCTCAAGACCGGCATTTTTGAAAACTCCGCCCAAAGTGGAGATTTTGGAAAACTTCGTTTTTGCGTTTGTATGTGGACGATTTTAAGTATAAATATTTTAAGTATTTTGAGGTGGAAGATTTTAAGTATCTAGGATCAACAATCCTGAGCAATGGAGAGTGTGAAAAAGAGGTGAAGAAGCGTGTTCAGGCAGGCTGGAATGGGTGGAGGAAAGTATCAGGTGTGATGTGCAACTGAAGAGTTTCAGCTAGAATGAAATGGAAAATGTACAAAAACTGTGGTGAGAGCGGCCATGCTGATTGGTCTAGAAACAGTAGCACTGAAGAAAAGACAGGAAGCAGAGATGGAGGTAGCAGAGATGAAGATGCTGAGGATCTCTCTGGGAGTGACCAGGATGGACAGGATCAGAGGAACAGCACATGTTAGAGGTTTTGGGGATAAAGTTAGAGAGGGCAGACTGAGATGGTTTGGACATGTGCAGAGAAGAGAGAGAGAGAGTACATAGGAAGAAGGATGCTGGATTTGGAACCACCAGAAAAGAGGACTAGAGGAAGACCAAAGAGGAGGTTCATGGATACAGTGAAGGAAAACATGAAGATAGTTGGTGTGACCAAAGAGGATGCAGCAGATAGGATGAGATGGAAGAAACTGACTTGCTGTGGCGATCCCTGAAGGGAAATGCCGAAAGAAGAAGAAGTGGACGTGCAAAAACAGAGATTTGCGTTTTTGTGCATCACTACCTGCGACACGTAATGCACATACTGTACGTCATTCACGTACGTCCTTGTTTGGATCGTCTATATTTCCCTGTGTTTCATTAACTTTATAGTCGATGACGACTTTTAAAAACAATTCCACCTCCTTGTCGGTCCACACAAACGAGATGCCTGGCGCCATGTTTTAGGTTTTGCGTAAATGACGACAGAGGTGCTCTGATTGGATAGCTCAAAACTTACGTTTACATCAATACTGCCGACTACTGGTCTGGCATGCTCATAGTCACACTCAGAAGCGTATTTATATGGCTCCGTGTGAACACAGATAGTTTGAAAATAGTTACTTGCGGATGGCAGAAAAATGGAGAACACCAGATTTGTGTTTTCAAAAATACCTGGCTACGTGTGGATGGGGCCTTAGAGTCTTTTTTAACAACTAATCAGAAGAGGATTATGTTGGTTAAATCAAACGGTTTGTTTTTCTCAACCTGACTTGCAGATTTGAATTTGGCATAGTTTTACGTCGGATGCCCTTCCTGACCAGGAAAGAGGCCTAAAGGAAGACCAAAGAGAAAGTTCATGGATACAGTAAATGAAGACCGAGGAGTGAAGGTGTGACCAAAGAGGATACAGCAGATAGGATTAGATGGAAGAAACTGACTTGCTGTGGCGACCCCTGAAGGGGAAATGCCGAAAGAAGATGATTATGGTCCGTTTTTTTAAGAATTTACAGCAAACAAAAGTATTGTAAAATGAAGCATCAAGGTGAACACTTTTTACAACTTTGATTAAATTGTATAAATTATATCAATGGAGAATCTCCACCACGGTATTTTGCTCTATCTAGCTCTATTAGCATCTCCAGATTCAAACTGCTTCCAAACAAAAAAGTCCATTTATCTTTTTTCCACCACAGAATTTTTTTTTATTAATTTAAAGCAGACCTGAGTTGTCTTTTTGACTGCTGGAAAGTTGGTGCACAGTTTTGTTTTTCGCTAATTACGCTTGTTTTTTATTCTTCTACCTTTTTGACTTTGCATTTAAACGAGTTGACTATGACATCCTGATGAGCGTGGTTCAAGCTGGAAAATCCCGTGGAAAAAAATAGCATTTCTCACTCATGCATGCTTTACAAACAGTTTAGTGACTGTTATTACTGTTATTAATGACTTGATCACAGATAGAAATGATTCCTTTATGAAAAATGTTCAGTCATTACACATTAAATCCCATTATCCATCTTACTTGAATGAAGACAAGCTCCATTTGCCTGGCTTGTTGCCACCAGATGGGGACTGGTAAGATGTGTGAACTCTGTTTGTGAGAAGCGAAACGCACACACAAAGAGTTGATCGTGAAAGTTTAAATGAAAAAAATATAGAGGGAGGTAGGGTACATCCCAAACATGTCACCAGTCTGTTATAGGGCCACATATACAGACAACCATCCACACATACAGTCGTTCCTAGGTGCAGTTTTGTGGCAGCCAATCAACCTGATATGTATTTTTTTGGAGCAGGCAGCCATGACGGCACTAATTTTGGGAGTAACTATGGGATTTAGGTGTCTGCTCCAAAGACAAATAGGCATGGGCTCAGTGGGAATCAAACCAGCTTTTCCAAGTCTATGGACGAACCTTCTACCACTGAGCCCACGCCTCATCCATATTATAGGGATGTACAATGTTGACAAATTCAAAACGGGAGTTTTAGTTTTGTTTTGTATTTAAATTTAATGCATAATATTTGATACGGGGCAGCACGGTGGCGCAGTGGGTAGCACAGAGGTCTCACAGTAAGAACGTCATGGGTTCAAGTCCCGGGTAGGGAGGAGACTTGGAACAATGTCCTTTCTGTGTGGAGTTTGTATGTTCTCCCCATGTTTGCGTGGGTTTCTTCCGGGTACTCCGGTTTCCTCCCACCCTCCAAAGACATGCATGCTAGGTTGATTG
The DNA here is from genome assembly GCA_902685375.1 of Neostethus bicornis. NCBI lineage: Eukaryota > Metazoa > Chordata > Actinopteri > Atheriniformes > Phallostethidae > Neostethus > Neostethus bicornis. The sequence goes on from LR738556.1 coordinate 1,397,904, forward strand.
GCCGATGCCGAAATTCCCCCTAGGAATGAGTGAGTGTGTGTATTGTTGTATGTGTGTGGCCCTGCGACAGACTGGCTCCGGCACCCCCCGCAATCCTGGAAGGGATAGGCGGAGAAGAATATTTGATACGACATTTTTATCGCTAAGCATGTTCTTTGACAACGACTTCCGAACGGCTTCGAAGAAAATTTTCCTGCTTTTTTCAGATAAAAGTAAAGGTTCTGAAATTTACACGTAGACGATACTTAATTACTAGCATAGTCTTTAATCTTCTCATTTCACAAATATTAGTTTTTTTTTGGTGTAATTATATTTTTATGGAGTTTTAGTTTGAAATATTTTATTAAAACAACAACAACAACAAAACACTCATATCTCAAGATGTTCATCATTTAATTATATCTTCGTTAAGATTAGATCAGTTTTATTTCCGAGTCAAATTGCCTCCAGCTTATAACTTATTTTCAGTTTCTTGTAATTAAAGTCATGAAAGCTGCTGTACGTCTGTCACAACTGATGTTTTATTTCATCCATTTATTCTGCTAAACTTAAACCTGTTCTTCATATGTGACGGTTCACAAAAATGTCACTTAGAAGTAAAGTTAAGGAAAAGAAAGCAGTGACATTTTTATCAAAGCTTTCAGAGAATAATTACTCTCTAAACACGTATAGTTGCGACACATATTGTTATTGCGATATTCGTTCATCCGTATTCTGGGCTGTCCATCCCTAATGGGTAGCGACGGGTGCCGGAGCCTAACCCGGCTGATTCAAAGGGCCTCACACACACACAACCGCTCCTAGGGGTAATTTTACGACGGCAATTAACCCAATGCTGTGATGTGGAAGTAGGAGGACCCAAATGGGGACAAAAACAGAATTTGATGACCAAAGTCTGGTAAGTTCGCAAGGCAAAGGGCACAGAATTAACTCAAGACAAAAAGTTCCAATAATACAACCGAGTTCCAGGATGTAACTCATCCTCAGGGAGGATGGTGAAGACGACAATAACCTGGCATGGAAGTCTGGGATGATTGCCCTTAAATAGGGAGCAGAGTCCACAGGTGTGTAGCATCAGAAATCAATATGCCGCCGGAGCGCTCTCTGGCGGCTGGCAAGGGGATCATGACACCCAACCACATGTTTTTGTAGAGTGGAAGGAAACTGTAGAGAAGTCAATGTTCCAAGCCTCACCCCAACCAGGGACTCAAATCCCTGACCTTCTTGCTGTGAGGCACTGTGCTAACCACTGCACCACTGTGCCGCCTTGTTATTGGGATATAAAATGATACATATGAGGTATGTGTTTTTGGGTTATTTTGTATAGTATTTGATATTGAAAACAATACATTTATTTTATTAAAAACTTCCTTTGACTCTGAACCCTAATTCGTCCAACAAGCCCTCGTCCTCTAATTACGGTAGTATTGGCTCGTCACCAGTTTCTCTTTGAAGGTCAGTTGTGTAAAAATGAAAGTCCTGTGGGTGTGAAGGGGGGTAACAGTCTGGCTCATCAGCGGAGGGAAGAAAAACAGATGGAGAAAATAAATGGACTAATTTGTGTTGGACTTTGTCTTCATAAGATATTTTTTCTTGGAGGGGTTTGAAGTTGCCCCGATCTTTTAGAGGAACATTTATCTCAATGACAATAATACATGTGCTCTACCTTCCATAAAAAAGTGTGTGTGTGTGTGTGTGTGTGTGTGTGTGTGTGTGTGTTGTGACAAAAGCCGGTGGCCAAAACATCAGACCTTTTTCAATTACTAGAAAAAAACAGAGATGTGGATGACGGTTCGGAGGTCACAACCAGACGAAAACAAGAATAATTTGATGCCAAAGCATCAAATAAAATTTCTCCGATATCGCAATCTGTTAATAACGACTGGTTGAACTCGATGAGATAACTCGGCTGAAGTCACGTGAGTAAGTTTTTTTTTAAATGATGTGACCTCGACTTTTGGTCATATGAACCTGTAAACCTAATCAGTTCATCTGTAGTTGGTGCTGACTAAGTGTAGGCAGTTAATTGAACGGTTTGGGAGATGTTGCGTTCTATATAAATTGTCACCTTGGTCTTTGTGAACTTTGCCTAAAATCCCATGATCTTCCAAACAAATTCAGTTCATCTATAGTTGGTAGTGGGCAACTATAGGCAGTATCTTCATTGGTTTGGGAGATTTTGTGGAAGCACAGTAGCACGGACAGCCCGTTTGCTTGATACCTCCTCCACAATCTGTTGGTTGAGGTATAAAAAATAATCTACGGGTTGAGTCATAAAAGCTTGAAAACCTCATTTCGGAAATACCTTCAAGCCCAGATGTGAAGTTTTATATCAATAGCATCGTAGGGGTTGTTCTTCTTCTCCTTTTGGCATTTCCCTTCAGGGGTCGCCACAGCAAGTCAGTTTTTTCCATCTAACCCTATCTCCTGCATCCTCTTCGGTCGCGCCAACTATCTTCATGTCTTCCTTCACTGTATCCATGAACCTCCTCTTTGGTCTTCCTCTAGTCCTCTTTCCTGGTGGTTCCAAATCCAGCATCTTTCTTTCAATGTACTCTCTCTCTCCTCTGCACATGTCCAAACCATCTCAGTCTGGCCTCTCTGACTTTATCTCTAAAACCTCTAACATGTGCTGTTCCTCTGATCCTGTCCATCCTGGTCACTCCCAGATAGATCTTCAGCATCTTCATCTCTGCTACCTCCATCTCTGTTTCCTGTCTTTTTCTCAGTGACACTGTCTCTAGACCAATCAGCATGGCCGGTTTGTACACTTTTCCTTTCATTTTAGCTGAAACTCTTCTATCACACATCACACTTGATACTTTCCTCCACCCGTTCCAGCCTGTCTGAACACGCTTCTTCACCTCTTTTCCACACTCTCCATTGCTCTGGACTGTTGATCCTAAGTATTGAAATCATCCACCTTCTTTATCTCTTCTCCCTGTAACCTCACTTTTCCATTTGGATCTCTGGTTGGTTGTTCTTACATTTAAAAATGATTCCGTCTATTAAAGTTCATCTTAAGTATTAATGTTATTTTTATTCTTTTCTTCAGAATAGACTTGACTTTCAGAAAACTAGTTTTTTTTTTAAAAGCAATCTGAAGCGCGGGCAAAAAGAAAAAAAAAAAGTGACAGCGACCTCGGTGTTCTCCGTTGGCCAGATTTATCTCTGACATTGGAAAAGCCTCGGTGAGAGCTAATGATTCAGTCCTGGTGGGAGGAAACCTGCTGGGGAAGAACGGGCCTGTAGGAGACGGCGCCCAGGCATGTAGGAGGCCTTTGTGCCAAACGCAAGGCCTGAATCCACCACGCCAGCGCACAGTGACAGTAAGAGGCGAGCGGATGAAATGCCTGTCCTCCTACTCTGTGCTTCCTGAGATGAGTATGCACTTGTACATCCTGTGAGGAAAGCCATATGCCGTGGATGTAAACAGAATCCGCCCCATATTATGGTTGTGTAATGCTCTCTTATAGGATTTCTTTGCTGGGCAGAAGTATGGGTGGTGTGGAGGTAGGAATCGGAGCAGGGATAACTTTTGACCCTGACATGCAGTGTGGGCCTGAAAGCGCTTAGCAGCCTGCTAACAGAGCACAAGTTAAGCCAACTTGACCAGGTGCGGGTGTGGGTGGCAGAAAGCAGGAGATGGGAATCATAAATGCTCCGACCTGCCAGCCACTTTTTGCCTCGTAGGTTTTCTCTTTCCCTTCGCAAACCCTTGAGCCAGATCGAGTATAAAACCACAGCCTAACTTCCTGTACGCTCGCCACACTTAGCCATTTCCTACTCCTCACACACTGACACCCGATCAGGAGACCCTTGAAATTGAGCTGCCGTAATTTTGGTATCCGTTTTTTTCCATTTCCAGCGTGCGAAGAAGAGATCTGCATCAGTGACTAACTGAGGGTAAGACGTCTCAAAGAGTTTAAAATAAAACAAAAGTTTGTGTCCTTTGAAAGACCTTTTTGATTTTGCCAAAAGCAAGAGGAGAAAAAGAAATGAAACACTAACGGTGAAAAAAAGTGTGTGAAGCTTTTTAAAGTATTCATTTATGCATGTTTGATCAATCTGTGAGCTTTCCCGTCCACTATTTCTGATACTGTTTAAAAGCTATGCTTTTGGCCAAGGATTTTGTTCTCCACTGCACTCACATTCTCACATAAACATGCTTTAATACTATATATACACATTTTTTTTGTGTCCACAAATAAGTGTTTTTAATGTACACACTTTGATAAGTTGATGTGCTTTAAACTTTTTTTGTGCCCCCCCCCCGCTATAGACCAGCGCCCCAATCTGGTCAAGCTGTGTCCAACCTGGCAACCCAAAGCTGGACCCAAAAGCCAGGCCGCAATGAAGTATACCAAACTGGCGTCATTAGATTTCACTAGGTCCAGTGAAATGCCTCCAGTTCCTCAATCTTGTAGTGAGTAACCAGACGTCTCCATGGAAACCACAAAAACACAAAGTCCAAACCACCTCCTCTAGATTGTCTCGTTCTACTCAGCTCCCTCGGATGTGGGAGCTCCTACCATCCACGACAGATGTAGCTCCAAGAGCCAGCAGCTGGTTGAGCAAGTCAACACGCTTGTTGACAGTGGAACGACTCCATAACCAATAAAACAAACCAACGGGGACGCAAGCCGGACGAAAAAACGAACCCGCTGAGTCGTGCACATGAACAGGTTGCCAGTCTGTTGTGGGGGCCACACACATACAACCAAACACACACACACTCATTCCTAGGGGCAATTTGATACCGGCCAATCAACCTAACATGCATATTTTTGGAGTATCGGAAGAAACCTGGAGAAAAACTAGACATACACAAGGAGAACATGCAAACTACACAAAGAAAGAAAAAAAAATCGGAGTTGTTCATTTGATGATAAGATAATGACGAAAAATTGACATAAGTTTCACATCAAGGTGTCGTTATTCCCTCGCCTGCCGCCAAAGGGAGCTCTGGACCTTCCTCATCACCCTAATTAGGGACACCTGAGATTGATTTCTGATACTACACTCATGTGGACTCTGACGCCTATTCAAGGGCAATCACCCCGGATTTCCACATCGGGTCATCGCCGTCTTCACTTTCCTCTCTGATGATGAGTTACATCCTGGAACTCTGTCCTGTGCCCTTTGACGTATAGACTTACACGACTTCTGATAATAAATCCTGTTTGGGGTCCTGCATTTGGGGTCCTCCTCCCTCCACATCACAACGCAATGGAAGGGTTCAATTATGAGGCATCAATTTTATTCTGAAAAATCAACGCAAAATTGAAATCTGGGACAGGCAATGAATTTGACATCATCTTATAGATTTGATTTTGAATAATTGACCCAAATTTGAGGTATTTGATGCTGATGCACACCGGCCCACTTTATTACCAATGACTCCGTTCCGTCATCTTCCGCTTGTTCTGGAGTCGGGTCGGGTCACCCCGGCTGCATCCTTCAGCTCACCCGGAAAGATCCCAAGTCTTTCCCCGGCAAGCTGTGAGACATAGTCTTTCCAGCAGGTCCGGGGTCTGCCCCTTGGTCTCCTCCCGGTGGGACGTGCCCGAAACACCTCACCCATGAGGCGCTTGGGGGGCATTCCGACCAGATGCCCAAACCACCCCATCTATCTCCTCTCGACCTGGAGGAAGAGCGGCTCAACACCGAGCTCCTCCTGGATGACAGAGCTCCTCACCAGATCGCTGAGTGAGAGCCCAGTCACCCTGCGGAGGAAGCTCATTTGGGCCGCTTGTACCCGCGATCTCATTCTTTCGGTCACCACCCACAGCTGGTGATCATAGGTGAGGGTTGGAACATAGATCGACCAATGACTCCAGCGTGCGGAAAAAACTGACTGGTTACAGCCATTTTAAAAATAACTTTTTTCCAATGTAATAATTAGTTTATAACGAACGATCAAAGTACGAGGCTCACACATATCGACTTATCAGTCTTTCTCAGACACAAAGAGAGATCTCAGAAAGAAAATAATGAAACCGAGCACATCTGCTACATCGCCATCATTTGTGCCGGGTCCAGTAAACTCCTGCATTTTAAAGGCTTTGCAAATTTTAATGAGCCGATCCATAATTTACTCGCTCAAAAAGCTGTGCAGAGACTCTGCGGCGAACATGCAAATGCGAAGGATTACCCTTAATCTCTTTGTTTTTATCAGTTGGAGCTGAATGTGTCAGCAAACAGCAGAGGTTGTGTGAGACCGAGATGACTGGCATGCTTTCACATTGCACATGTGTCACGCTGCCGCACAATCGAGCCGTTCCAAGACTTACAAAGATTTCAAACAGTTCGTCATCGTGGATTACTAAAGACGATTTCTGCTCAATTTACACATGCCATTCAAACAAAGTTCAAAGTATTTCAATTTGGAAAAAAATATGAGTTTATCTGCAGAAGGAGACTGGATGGGTTGGGCTCTGACAAGACTTTTTTTTAAAGTTCAATTTAGTTAATTATTGTAAAGGGTGGAGACGACAACTCATTGGTTAGAGCGTTCGCGCGCGGACCGGGAGTTCGCGGGTTCGCGTCCCACAGAAAGCACGTCTAGAGTCTGTGGAGTAGACACCTAACCCACCATTGGCGCCGTCCAAGGGCAGCGAGGGATGAATAGAGTAATTCATTTATTTATTTAAAGTACAAATTCAGAAAACTTTAAAACGTAATGGTATCATCCAGTTTAAACCAGAACCCAATAATACATGACCGTCAAACGTGAGGTCGATTTTTTTTTTTGTTTTACCAATATGGTAGGTAAATGTAACCAAAATGAGTCGACACCAATATTCTATCCACATGCCTCCTCCAGAGCTTTTTTATTCATTAGGAATGGTCAGTTCATTTATGGTTGGTACTGAGTAAATGTGGGTATTAAAATCACTTCTTTAGTTTGGAAAATATTGCGCTCACAAGAATTTGTCACCTCAACTTTTTTGACGTTTTTTTATGGTGGGCACGTTCCACCGGGAGGAGACCAAGGGGCAGACCCCAGACCCGCTGGAGAGACTATTTCTCACAGCTGGCCGGGGAACGACTTGGGATCCTTCCAGGTGAGCTGGAGGATGCAGCCGGGGAGAGAGAGGCCTGGGCTGCTCGCTTGGGGCTGTTGCCTCCGCGACCCGACCCCGGAACAAGCGGAAGATGACGGAACGGAACGGAATTTTTTTGACTGCTAGAAGGATTGTGCATTGTTAATCAGTACCAACTATGAATGAACTGGTTATATTTTCCCATCATTGGCAAAGGACGTCGGTGACAAAGGCCAAGGTTAGAAATTTTTGTGGACACAATATTTCCCAAACTGAAGACGGATTTTAAGTGGTAAGTAATTGATCAACTAAAGGTTCTTTGGTCGTTACCATGGAAACAAATACCAACAGATAGTCCACCACTTTACTCATGGAAAAAAACGACAATTTAAATGGTAACTGACCAAAACAAAGTTCTTATGATCTAGGTAATATTTCCTTCCTCCTTAAAAGACCATGTTGTAAGCGGGGTAGAACACTTTGGGGCGTCCATTGCCTGACATTACAGGACTTCACAGACCAGACATCCCATACATCGTCCAATTTTTAAATTATTGGCCAGCTCGTCCGACATCTCCCCTAATACAACTGTTACTTGCTTGGTGTCACAAAGGAAAAAAAAAATAAATAAATAAAATTACTGCCTTTTGCTTTAAGCTGGAATAGTACGGCCATCAAGATTGGTACTCCTACCCTTCAGGGGTGCCGGAGCCTATCCCAGCTGATTTAAGGTGAGAGGCAGGGTACAGGTTGTCATGATCCCCTCTTCGGCAGCCAGAGGGAGCCATGGCCATCTCTCATCAATCTGACCAGGATCAGCCGGGGATGATTGATGATTCCAAACAGCTGTGCTTTGTGCCATCTATTTAAGCTGTATCACCCCGGACTTCCTGGTCGGGTCTTACAATCCTTCCCAGCCAGGTCTCCCTGGTTGCCTGACCATGAATCACATTACTGCAATAACTGTTTATCATGCCACTGACACTTTGTTTTTATTTCACAGTAATTCTGGACTACCAACCTTTCAATAAACCATGTTTTACTGTCTGCAGCTGGGTCCTCCTCTTTCCACGTGCACTCCGCCTCATGACAGAAAGACCCGACCATTAAAGACCCAGCAGACTGAAGTCTGACTCCTGTGAGTCGCGTTCCTGTGTCGCTGGAAGAGCCCCTGCCCAGGTGTTGCTGGAAGAGCCCCTGCCCAGGTGTCGCTGGAAGAGCCCCTGCCCAGGTGTCGCTGGAAGAGCCCCTGCCCAGGTGTCGCTGGAAGAGCCCCTGCCCAGGTGTCGCTGGAAGAGCCCCTGCCCAGGTGTCGCTGGTAGAGCCCCTGCCCAGGTGTCGCTGGTAGAGCTCCTGCCCAGGTGTCGCTGAGCCACGCCACAAGAATTCTGACCACCAGGAGGTCCAGCAGGTGGTGGAAAGCCCCTCCACGCCAAGTCTGGCCGCGCCGAGCTGCGCCACGCCGAGCTGCGCCACGCCAAGCTGCGCCACGCCAAGTCTGGCAGCGTCAAGCTGCTCCACGCCAAGTCTGGCTGCGTCAAACTGCGTTGGATCGGGCCGCGCCAAGCTCCGTCACGTCAAGCCATGCCACGTCAAGCCATGCCACGTCAAGCCATGCCACGTCAAGCCATGCCACGTCAAGCCATGCCACGTCATCTCAATGACCACCGGGAGGTGCCGCGCTGCGTCGTGCCGAGCCCCGCCAGGCCATAACAAGCTGAGTCATGCCACAAGATCTTTGACCACCAGGAGGTGGTCGTTGAGGAGGGGGTACTGTCATGATCCCCTCTTCGGCAGCCAGAGGGAGCCATGGCCATCTCTCATCAATCTGACCAGGATCAGCCTGGGATGATTGATGATTCCAAACAGCTGTGCTTTGTGCCATCTATTTAAGCTGTATCACCCCGGACTTCCTGGTCGGGTCTTACAATCCTTCCCAGCCAGGTCTCCCTGGTTGCCTGACCATGAATCACATTACTGCAATAACTGTTTATCATGCCACTGACACTTTGTTTTTATTTCACAGTAATTCTGGACTACCAACCTTTCAATAAACCATGTTTTACTGTCTGCAACTGGGTCCTCCTCTTTCCACGTGCACTCCGCCTCATGACACAGGTCACCAATCTGTTGCTGAGCCACACTTACACACAAACCGTGGGGCAATTTCAGGTCTCCCAATCAACCTAACATGCCTGTTTTTGGAAGTTGAGAGGAAACCGGTTGACCCGGAGAAAAGCTACGCATACTCGGGGAGAACACGCAAACTCCTCACAGAGATGCCAGCATTTCAAGCCTCGTCCCACCCGAGACGCAAACCCTTGACCTTCTTGCTGTGAGGCCGGTGTACTAACCTCTACACCACCGTGCCGCCTGTATTAACGCGTATCTGAATTGAACCAGTGAACTAGTTACCAGTGAAATCCTGGTTACTGTGTTTTCACAGTATAAGTCGCACCTCCAATGAATGGCTAATTTCAAAACTTGTTTTTATGGGGCACACTGGTGCAGGGACCTCGCTTTTTGTCCTCGAAAACTCTGTTTAGTCTTCTTTACCATGGTGGTCATAATGAACCACTATTGATCCACGTATAAGGTGCTTTTTGTGGACGTTAAAGTCTTTTAGGTGCGCCTATGGTGCAGAAAATGCGGTGCTTAGAAAAAACAAAACAACAAATCAACATTTTTACTCTAATTTTTTTTTCATAACCCTCTATTTAAGGAAAACAATAGAAACTGATTCTGATGATGTTCTCACACCTCACACACATCCCCTCAGCCATGATTGCGGTGATGCTGTGAGATTCTGACACTTAGAAAAAACAGCTCGTTGGACTCTTGTTTCCAATCTCAAAATGTTCACTGACCTTTTGAGCGGCTGAGAAAATAGAAACGGCACATCTTCAATTACGAATGCACCAACTTTCTCCATCAGCTGCCATGTAGCCGAAGTGCAGCCATGACAACACACACACACACACACACATGTGAACCGCCCTCTTTCACTTTCACCTTTCACTGACAGCTGGGCCAAAATGACAATTTCAAAGCCTGAATATTAAAGGTTCGGAAAGTCACTTTAATCTGATTACCTATCGCTGGAAATCACCTCATGGGAAACTTTATCGACCGGCGACGGCGAGAAAAGAGGTAAAAATACATCCAGCACACAGATTTTGACAAACGTTATGATAAATGGAAGTTAACTGGTGGACGGAAAATAAGTGTTTGCCGTCCTTTTTTTTTTTTTTTTTGAGATGGAAAAAATGTTTTCATGGGGTATATTAACACTATCCATCACTTAGGTGTCATCATTGCTCATGCATGATCCATCAGTCAGATTAGTTATCATGCAGCTTCTATAATAATGTTTACTGATGGCGCTCCTGACAGAAGGAACATATTACTATACTTTATCAAAGACGATAAAAAAAAAAAAGTACAGATGCTGCCGGAAAAGGGAAATAAATAATAAATATTGGATGGTGACCAGCTTGGTTTACACTGCGGAAACTTTCCATCAAAATTTATCAATAGACAAATTTTATTCAGTGTAGCGAGAAAATATTGAAAAGTGCTGAAATTCAATTAAAACTTTTGTAAACATTTCTAGATTAGATTAAAAACGATCAAATTTATTCTGTCAGGATGGAAAAAAAAACGATTGATTTTTCTATTTACTATAACCTGTCATGTTTAAAGATATCCAAAAAATATCCACAGACATACAGTAAATATCTATTTTCACACACAAACATGTTACACACCATATTTTTTGGACTATAAGTCGCAGTTTTTTTCAGAGTTTGGTTGGGGTCACTACTTTCTGTATATGAGAAATTATTAACACATTTTCACCATCATTTCACATGTCATTTTCACAATATACCGCAAGAGGGCGCTCTAGTTTAAACTTTGCTGGTAACATAATAATGCATTGTATTTCTATAGCACTTTTCAGGACTCTCAAAGACGCTTCACATATGCATTATTCATTCACTCCATACCAGATAATGGTAAGCTACTGTTGTAGCCAGAGCTGCCCTGGGCAAACTGACCGAAGCAAGGCTGCCATTTTGCGCCATCGGCCCCTCTCACCATCACCAACCAATCGCACACACAATATTCAGACTAGGCAACGTGGGTGAAGTGTCTTGCCCAGGAACACAACGACAATTTAATCTCAATGGCCGTCCCACCGTGGCACCAAAAGAAAATGCTTTTCCGCCAATTACAATCTGAAAATGACGGCAAGACTTGGATGAGCGCGGCTTTCCGATAATCGTCTATTATGCAGCTGAAAACGGTATTCGAGCAGCAGAAAGAAAGTTTTTAGTTAGTGAGAAACTTGTAGGGACCGGCAAAAAGCGGAGGTTACTTTACCTGGAATGAAGAGTCCGAAAAATACGGTAGATATATATATATACGTATATATATATATATATATATATATATATGTGTGTGTGTATCTGAAACAAATATTGTCATCGAATCTGTGTTAAGATTTTCAAAACAATCATGTACGGTAGATATGAATGTATATTTCACACTGCTACGATATTTACAAAACAACACACAATAGAAACATATAATTATTGTTTAGTGTGTGGCAAGACTTGGTTGGGCGCTGCTTTACGATAATCTTAACTGTGGCGTTCATCGAAATGAACAAAGAAAAAAGAAAAATAAAGTTAGAGGGGAGATAGTGTTTCAGTGGTTAGAGGCTTCGCCCGCGAACCGGAAGTCAACCGGACTTTTGCAGGTTCGCATCCCACTGAGTGCACATCTAGGGTCCTTGGAGTAGACACCTAACCCCTCGTTCCTCCCACCATTGGCGCCATTATAGGTGGCAGCCTACTGCGGTCAAATACAGCACATAAAGTTCCTGGTGAGGGATTAATAAAGTATATTAAAAAAAAAAAAAAAAACTTGCAGTTCGTAGGTGATAAAATTTTACTCACAAACAGTAGAAACTTGTCCATTGAAGACTGGAAATGTTTTCCCTTTGGAGCGTTGTCATAGCGATTGGCCAAAAGAGTGAATAAAACAATCTCTTTCTTATCAATATTTTATAGATTTTGCAGCTGCGTCATTGTCATTTTTCTTCCTGAAATGTTGTCGTGTTTAATCTCATTCCACCGTTTAAATTTTTCATGATTCTTTTTTTAATGTATAAATGCTGTATATTATTGGGACATTATCCCGACCAGCAAGTGCTGACATGGAAAATGATGGATAAACTTAGAGAATCACAAATTATATGCTCTAGAAAATTTGGCCCCACTTTCTGAGTCCAGCTTTTTTAAAAAAAACCTAATGAGATGAGTGTGTGAAAATGCTGAGTGCGGTTTTGTGAACAATGCTATTTAAAGCGAACACACGAGATGACTCATCTGTACTTTTACTCAAAGTTCAGTAGATCAAGAGTCAGTTTTCCAAGACCGAAAACAAATAATATCTGAAAATTTTACTTTTTTTTTTTGTTTTTGGGAGTTTTTTTCAAGTAATTTCAAAACCAAAGACTGTTATTGGAGGTTTCCAGAGTTAATCTGGTCATTTATCGGATAATAGCCTCTTGAAATGTTGGGTGGTTAGGTCGGTTCAGGCATCTGGTCAGGACGCCACCCGAAAGCATTGCTGGTGAGGTGTTTTGAGCACGTCCCACTAGGAGGACGCGTAGGTGCAGACTCTGGAACTGCTGGTAAAACTATATCCTACCGCTGGACAGGGAACACCTCAGAATCCTCCCGTGTGGGCTCGAGGATGCAGCCGGACGGAGAAAACTTTAGGTTTCTTGTCTGAGGTTCTTGCCCGCACGACCCGGCCCCATGTAAGCGGAAGACAGCGGAATAGAACCTCCTCAAATAACCAATTTTGGCACATTACCACAGAAGGAATGCTACATTTTAATCCATAAAAGTTCTTTTGTTATTAAAAGTGCTGCAAAACTGGTGTTTGAAAGACATACAACTTTTTTTTAAGATATGACTGTACGAAATCGGCGTTCAATGCGACCACACAGAAAGTAAAGTTTTGTTGCATTTGCAGCCGCAAATTTAGAAGACAAACTTGCGTTGATAAAAAACACACTCGTTTTAGAATCATAACTTGCTCAGATGGGCAAGCATGCTGCTTAATTACCTTTAATAGCATGTGGGGACATGTTTTTATATGATTAGAGTTGACATGCCACTTAAGAAGTGACTATAGGAATAGTGAACTGGGCGGAAACAAAAATCAAGACGAATTGAACTCAGACTTCATATCCTGGTAGATTAATGATAAGGTCCTTATACGTATGTCTTTTTATATCCATTGCTGCCATGGTTCCCTCACCCACCACGAGAGGGAACCCAGGGCCTTTCCTCATTTGCCTGATTCTACACACCTGAAGATCTTTCTGCAGCTGCCTTTAAAAAGGCAGCCTGTCTTCCCTTCAGGTGTCGGGTCATACCATCCCTTTCAGCCAGGTTCCCTAGTTGCCTGACCATGAAACACTTTTAGAACAATAACCATGCCATGCCATTAAAACCTAATGTTTTTCTATCACAGCGTTACTGGACCGCCATTCTCAAATAAACCATGTTACTTGTCCTTCAATCGGCTCCTCCTCCTTCCACCTGCACAGCGAGATACAGGACATGTAGATATATCTATGCCTATCCAGTCCAACTCGTCAAGTTCACTGTTCCTCAAACTATATATTTTTTTCCTTTTCAGTAGTGTCCTTCTGGATTTTGTACAACAAGGTTCTTCTTCTCATCATTCTGTGTCTGGCACTGGATGCTCCCCCCACTGAGGCTCCGATCACCACAGCAACGAGTGCTGAATCAGATCGCTTCCTCGTGGCTATTATATCACGGCTGCCCCCATGTGCTTGGAAAACTCACAAACCAACAGGAGCAAGTTGTAAATGAGATTTTCCTTCACATTAAAAGGAAATAAGCTGAAAAAAATAATGAATAAAAGCGTCTGTGTGTGTAATGCGAAAGCCTGGCGAGTGGCGGCGGTCTGATGAAAAGTTTTGCATGCGGAGTTGCCGCCATCCACATGTTGGGAAGGCAGCTGTTTGTGGCAACAGCTGAGTAGGGCAGGTGGTATTTTAGTCAGAAAATACTTTGAAACAGTCGACTGGTTGGAGTGAGGATGTCACCGACTGGCGATGTATCAGCCTGTTCCACAACTCATTAGTCAAGGTACAGAGACCAGCCAAACAGCTGTGGAACAATTTAATCCCAGCTTCAAATCAGCAGCTTGCACCAAACTTGCTGATTTTGATGACCTCCCGCTTGTTTCAGCGGCTGAAAAATAATGCTGATGAAACTCAGACTGCCGCGAGTGTTCTACCGTCCCCTACGCTCGTTCGTTCGTTCCAGTAGCCGTCCTTCCAGCTCCCAAGGCCACAGTGTTGATAATGCTTACCCGAGTCTCAATGAGCTAATTAAGGGGGTTGTTTCTGAAGTGCTCTTGCATTTTGTTTATTTGTGTATCACCGAAGCCTCGCAAATTACACAGACCAAAGCCTTGTCTGAACTTTTAATCTAATCACGCCTACCGCGAGCCCCTGTTTCCTGGTGTCAGTTTGCCCTAATGAGGCCCGGTCTTAGCCGTGGCCATTAGTGGAGCTCAGTGGTGGAACAGTACCCCGACGAGACAGGCTCAGCGCGTTGCTGCCACAGAGCCTAATCCCCGGCCGTTCCCTGTGGACCAGCAGCCAAGAAGCGAGTTGTAAAACCTCCAGCTGTGCAGAACATGGGTGACATTTGAAAACATACAGGCTCCGTGCGGCAAATTAAGAGATGAATGCATTAAAAGCAGCACTTAAACAGCATAAAAAGGAGTGCCGGGTGTGCCGTGAAAAGATTATTAATCCATTCTCTGTGACACAAACACCGAGGCAGAGCTCCAGGTTCAGCCCATGTCAGTTGTTAAGTGCACAAACTTTCATGTATAATAGGCATATTAATGCAGAGCTGTTTATTCTCACTAACAGGCTGATGGTTTAATGCCACTTACCTTTTATATCAGCTTGCAGTCTGTGAACTTGCTGGATTTCGCCTTGGACAGTTGCACTAACATCCCCATTAGTACAATAATCACACGGAGAAGGTCCCTACACTATTCATTTGCCATGTAACTTTCATTAATTCAAATTCGGAGAGAATTTAGTGCACTTTCCCCATTTCCAATCTGAAGTGCTTTGAATTCTGCTCACCGCACCCGTTTCTGTGTCATCAGCCCACTCAGAGCCTGAATAATTCATAACAATATTTATTAGCACTCTGAGGTACAATTAGATGAATTGGGATTAAGAATTGGCTCGTCTGTGGAAGAGAAAGTAGAGCAGCTCTGCCGATGGATTTGGGCAGGCGTAGCTCTAAAACATTATCAAAATAAAGCCAAGCGGATTAATTCCCTTTCTTTACAGTTTTCCCCCCACTTGTGTTTAACAGAACATACTTAATATTCCATCTGCAAGACTAAATCGGAGATGACAAGTTAAAACAAGGGCTGTGCAGAAGACTCATGTTTTTACCTAATCTCCATTTTTGTTCAACATACTTTTTTCCCCCCACTCAATCCTGTATAGGAGGCAGGGATTTCATCTTTATCCTCCACCTAATCAGCGGGATACTCGTATCTTTTAAATATTTCAGTGTAAACTGTGTTCATTTGGGTACATAACAGATTTTTTTTGCAGCTGATATGTTGGCATGTCATAGCAGGGGAGGCTTCAAAGTCTCATGGATGGCAGAGTTCCATAGGGAGAGTTCAGATGTTTTGCGTGCTGGTTCATCAAGCAGCGCTTAATGCATCTGAGTCATTAATGATACCATGTCTTTAACCCGTGATTTCCCTCCCCTCTATTTGGCTTCAGCCCTTTAACTTGGAAAATGCTAAACAAACGCATAATGTCTGAGGTTGTTTTTACACTTTTATATCCCTGCAAAGTAAGCTTATTTACTCATGCATCACAACAGGTTCTAAAAATGTGACTAAAACAGCCGGACGCATGGTGTTGTTTAAGGCACTGTCCACACGTAGCCGGGTATTTTTGAAAACCCATATCTGCTGTCCTCCGTTTTCGGAAAACGCTTGCGTCCACATGTAACCGTTTTCAAAATAACCGCGTTCACACAGATCCGTATAATTACCCTTCTGAGCGTGGCTATGAGCATGCCAGACCAGTAGTCGGCAGTATTGATGTAAACGTAAGTTCTGTGCTGTCCAATCAGAGCACTTCTTTCGTCATTTACGTAAAACCTGAAACATGACGCCAGGCATCTCGTTTGTGTGGACCGATAGGGAGGTGGGATTGCTTTTAAAAGTCGTCATCGACTATATAGTTGGTAAAACACAGGAAAATATAGATTGGGTCCATGCTTCCCAAACCTTGTTTACGATCCAAACAAGGACGCACATGAATGACATATGTGCAATGCTTGTCACAGGTAGTGACGCATAAAAACAAAAATCTCTGTTTTCGCACGTCAACACGCAAACGCAAACGCAAAAATTGAGTTTTGAGTTTTGAGTGAAAAAAACCTCCATTTTCATGTGGAAGGCAGGCCAAAACGAATGGAAAATACAGTATATGGGTTTTCAAAAATACCCGGCTATGTGTGGACAATGCCTAAGGTTCTCTTTTTTTATTTTCTCTTCTGGGCCGCTTATCCTTAACAGAGTTGCGGGGGTTCTGTAGAGGCAGGATACAACCCAAGCAGGTCGCCAATTTGTCGCGGGGCCACATACAGACAACCATCCACACACACACTCATTCATTGGTGCAATTTTAGCGGCCAATCAACCTAACACGCATGTTTTTGGAGGGCGGAAGGAAATCAGAGAAAAAAAAAAAAAAAACTTAATTGGACCACAAAAAACAGACATGTAACCATGGGGTATTCATGAGTCTTTTGTTCAGATTTTCCACAAGGGGCTAAATGTGGTATGGTACATATTTAAAAAAAAATATTTTTATTTATAAGTCTCCTACTAATAGAAAGTCACATTTTATTCTAATGGTCAAGGTTGTTTACTCTTGCATCACAAAGGATTTAAATTCTGACAATATGTCTACACTAAGAACAGACTCACATAGGGGTTTAAAATCTCAAAAATTCTTTTTTTTTTTGTTTTTATGAATGTGTTTCTTGAAAATGATTTTTTTTTTTTTTTTTTTTTTTAAAGCCGATTTAAAAGGAAAAAGAAATAGTGGTGCCTCGAACCTTCTTTTCATCTAATGACTACCAAGAGGATTAACAAAAAATGGTTGTGAATATCCAAAAAAAATCTGTTTTCCTCAAATAAATTATTGAAATTTACTTTCCGTCTTAAAAAGCAATACAAAAATAGATTGATAACTTTTATTCTTGAGACACTTAAACAGGAGGTCTTTGGACATCTGTGTTAAGAAGAATGGCTCAGTGGGTAGGGCGACCAACCTATAACCGCCGGTCGGATCCCCTGCCCAGAGTTAATGCCGAGATGTCCTTGAACAAGAGACCAAACCCCCAATGTCTCCTGATGGTGGTTTACAGCTTGCATGTCAGCTTCCACCATCAGGTATGAATTTGTGGGAATGGGTGAATGTGAAAGCACTTTGAGAACCAAAGCAGGTAGAAAAGAGCTGTAGAAGTAGAAAACATTGACCATCTGTAGTCTTGTTAAAGCTCGAAGAAGAATAATACTTTTCCTATAAATCTTCTGATCTTAAGATATCACTGGGAGGATTCACAAACTGCCTAAATGTAATCCTTAAGACAAGATTACATAGTCTTCACAGTGACCATCAATGTACCGCTATCCAACGGTGTCCACATCCACTGGATCCAAATGGTGCAGCTTTGAGATCTGTGGTTTGGATTTCCGTGGTGATAGGTTCACACAGGTATACGTTTTTTTTTTTTGTTTTTTTTTTTACATACTTCACGCCTCAATGGGCAAATTTGTGTGCTGCATTACATCGGCAGCAGGCTGTCAGAAAGGCACCAATGGTAAGTTAGACGTCTTCCCCAAGGACACCAAGATATGAGCTCAGTGGGATTCGATGAACTTCCGGGGAACTAATGGTGTTCTATCAAGATCTATGGCCTCACCAAGATATGTATGCGACCAGTCGTAGGTCTCGATAGATCGGAATTCTGAAAACTAACCCTAACGCTAATTCCAATAGAAGTATGGCAGGTTACAAATCTTGATGATTAGATCATCTGGAAGGGAAGGGGAGGGTCCTGGGCATGCTAAAAGGCGCAAAGTCGCAAATCTCAATGGTTGCAGATCTCATCAGGACACCAGTCCAAGGGCAACCATTCTACCACTGTGATATCCCCTCCCCCTTTTGTGGGAAATGCTACAAGTTGGTCACACTTTGCAAACTAACGTTGGATGAAACCAGAGTAATTGGAAGAAAACGTCTTTCGTCCATTTGGGTTGCATCGTGTTTTGCAACCAGATGATCCCAGGGCTATGATGTGGTCGTATAGCTTTCCTACAGCAACTGGGTTAATGGTATTTATTGATAATGTGACAGAAAGATAGAAACAGCTGGAGGAATGATGCGAGCGTTGTCTGCTAAGATCCGCTAAGACAATTGAAAACAAAGAACAATAACTACAGGAGCTTTGGAGACGCAAAAAAACCAACCTCCCGCAATCACCAAGTCAATGCTTATCAACACAACCAATCAGCATGGTTTTAGAAGACAAAGACTAACATGGACAAATCTATAAACACACAAAAAACAAAGCCAAGACTTTCCATCTCCCAACAGGTTCCTTGACATATAATGGAGCGGTATGTCAGTGTTAAATACATTCTGATACTACTTTACTAAACTATCATTTAATACACACAAGCACAGTGTATGGATGTAAAATCTAAGCATCAATCTGTATTAAAGCAGATTGGCTCTGGCTCTGTGGCGGCACAATGCTAAGAAACACTCCCAGTGGACCATAAATTCACAAGATCTCTCTGATTACCTGAGTCACCTCGTCTATCCTCGGGTCACATCAACGTCCAAATTCTTGGCCCGGGTAATTTTCTTGTGTTAATGGATTGCAACAATATCTTGTTTTGAAGAGCAGCGGAAATTAAGAAAATGTGAGTAATAGCATCGACTGGAAAACTCATTATCTCATCGAGCGCAAACGGAAAATGAAGCTGTGACAAAGTTAATAATGCTGTACGGCCAAGAAGAAGATCGGGGGTTTCAATGAAAAATGTTGACCCTAATGCATGACCCATCTATTCAGCTCAATTGTGTTTTTTTTTTCTCCCTTATCCCCAATTAAAGGAGCTTCCTCCCGTCTGTCGGTCTGGGTAACGGATGAAGCTTGAAGTTCTTGAACTCAGCGTTAATTAAACATAAGTGCGTGTCTCACAATGACTTATGGTAGTTCGCATAATGTACTATATATTATCTCCCTTAGCCAGATAATATTCCCAACTCCTCTGGGTCATCACGGATCTACGTGTCATACAAACAAGGACTAATCCCTAACTGTTTATCTGAAAAAAAATGTTTTAAGGATGTGCCTGGAAGCTGTTACACAACACTCAGGGCTCTACAGAGGGAAGGGTCAATTTATTTGATGTGTCTATGTGTGTGTGTGTAGGGGTGGGTGGGTTGGGGTGGGGGATGTTGTATGTGTGCAAGCAACAAGATGACTGCTCTGTCAATTAAATATTCGTGAGTTGATCTTGGGAGTTCAACTCATTAGGATTCATGCAGAGCTAACTTTTATCCCATATTTTTAAAGACCGGAGGCATAACCTGTATGTGTATATTGAATCACGGAGGGATTTAATTTATGTCATCGTTTACATATTGTTAAATACGGCCATGTGTAGTGTTCACTCAAAATCAAATGTTTAAAATCGGAGTAGCAAAGATTAGCGTGAAATGCCCAAAAGGGAGCGCTAGTCTTCCTGACTTCCCTGCGAGGCATTGTGTGACTAAAGAGTTTTTTTTTTTTGTCATTACGAAAAAAGCTATAGCTAAAACGGAGATACTATCTGTGAATCTTTAAATATGCCCTTATGTGTAATATTTGTGGTACGTGAGGAGGGTTTAATGACTTTCAGTAATCTCTGTAAGACACACAGGGATTTGTGTGTTCATCCAATCTCCCTATGGGTATGATGCAAAATTATCCAAAAAAAAAAAAAGGTTCTGAACAGTTCAACTCATTATTTATTACTAATTTTATCACACTGTATTATTTCCTTATGGGGAAATTTCTGTGCTGGATTGGACCGCAGCAGGTACCCAATGATGGCGCCAATGGTGGGAGTAAGTATAGGGTTAGGCGTCTTCTTCAAGGCCATCGAAACCCATTGAGACGGACATTCTGTGATTTTGGGCTATACAAATGAAATTGAATTGAATTGAATTGAATCGAGACATGAGCTTAGGAGGATTTGAACTGGTAACTCTTCGGTCCAAAAATGTACCGAAGAGTCTTCGGTCCAAACTCTTTAGTTTGGGGAGACCGATTTTACCTCTGAGCTATAGTCTCCCCAAAGTATAGCTTCACCATTTAGTACAGTTTCTGCTTTTCCGGCTAAGTTAATGTATTTATGTATGTACAAAAAATTCCCATTGATTACCTACTTCATGAACAACAATGTGTGTGTCCTCTTCTCAATCAACATGCTGGAATTATATTTATTTTTTTCTTTTGTATACATATTGATTCCTCACCAGGGAAATTTGTGCGCTGCATCACAGCGGGCTACCAGGACGGCGCCAATGGTGGGAGAACAGGGGGTCAGGTGTCTTCTCCAAGGACCCTAGACGTGAAGTCAGTGGGAATCAAACTGCGAACTTCTGGTTGACTTTCGGTCCGCGGGCGAATGCTCTACTATTGAGCCACCGCCTTCCCACTATTTCTTTTTTTTTTCATTCAAAATTTTGAAGTATTGACTTTTTTTTCACATTTTTTATGTTAATATCTTTCATATTTGATTTTTTAAACCAAATGGCATTTGATTTTTAAGTAATTCCTGCAAATATTTGCTATAATTACGGTATTCATTGGAGGTTTTCCAATTTAATGCATTTGAGAAAATGTAATTATATTCATAAAAAAATGCAATTTACTTTTAAAACAGCAACTGGGAAAATTTAAATACAGATTGGAAAAATCCAAGTGTCCATATGTCATCAGCATCCTGTACTGGTGGGATTTATGTATCCGTAGTCTCAGTTGACCTGGGTCTTGGGAAAGTCCTCATGGACAAAGCAGTTTCAGCAGAGAGGTCAAACCTTTATGCCATGGCACCAGAATGCAATAGCTGTCTGGTTTAGAGTGGGATGAACTGGTGCACCCATTTAGTCAGGTCAGAGTCAGGAGCTTACTGGCGGGCACCTGATGGACATGCCTTGGTACCAGTTGTTTAGTCTGGCCCACTGCCAGGAAAAGCAACAGATGGCTGAAAGGACACGTATGGTGGAAAAGTAACCAAGGCTGGTGCCAAAAGAGGTAACATAAGGTTTGGTTTAGAATAATAAAAAGTTTGAGCTCTGAAACGGTTGAGTATTCATTAGAAGATAATCAGACCAAGTCTGGGAATACATTTTTTTCTATTAATTTTCTAACCACTTTTGCTCAACTTACTTGAAAAAAAAATGCATTGGTTTCAGGTTTCAATGCATAGATGATAACCAAGGCGAGAAATAAAGTTAGTAATTAATCACTAATGATTTAAAGTGTAATCAGTTGGTGGTTTCCAATTGAAAAGAAATTCGCCAGCAGATAAAGAAAAAGTTATTGTGAGTGAACGTCATATATTTTACATTTCGACAGGTTGAAATTTATTTGCTGAAGTTTAAAATACTATCATAAAATTTAATCGAGAACCAGAGAAACCTTAAGCTTTTTAATAAAACTTTTTAACATTCAATAAGTTACAATCGTAAAACTCTTTTTTTTGTGTGTATGTTTATTGCAATAACTGTCAAGATCCCTCCCCTACCCCAGAGGAAGCCCTGGGTATTCCTAATCAACCTGATTAGGGTCATCTGTGGATAATTACCGATTCCACTCATCTGTGCACCCTGACATCTATTTAAGGAGAATCACCCCAGACTTCCCGTTCTTACTATCTCTTCCAGCCAGGTCACCCTGGTTGCCTGATCATGTTTGATCTTACACATTTACGAGTGCTATTTGTGATCTCTTTCTTTCGGTCACCACCCACAGCTGGTGACCATAGGTCAGGGTGGGAACGTAGATCGACTTGTAAATCGAGAGCTTTGCTTTTCGGCTCAGCTCTTTCTGTACCACGACGAATCAATGCAGCATAGTTATTGTTGACGTTGCACCGATCCGTTTGCCAATCTCCCGCTCCATCCTTCCCACACTTGTGAACAAGACCCTGAGATACTTAAACTTGTCCACTTGGGGCAGTACCACAGTGGGCTTACCACCTAAAGGAGGGACCATATGTCGAACAACAACGGGGACCCTGACGGTCAGACCCTCGGCTGCATAAGCTAATCTTTTTTGTATCCTTTAAAAAGTGTGTTGTTGTGCTTCATGATATCCACACAATTCTAGAATATAATTTCAGTGCCATTATTTGCTTCGGATGTCTCTAAATGATTTCTGTATTTCTTTTTTATTTGCTGTTCAGACTTTGGGCTGCTGTTTATATTTCAAAGGATTATTTTAGAATGAATATTAGACCTCAGGGTGAAGAACAGATTTAAAGAGCCCCAACCAACACTAGAAAATCACATGAATTGTAATTAAATAACTATACTGTATATTTAGGTACTAAAACCTTCATCATTAAGAATTTATAAAACAGCCAGCGGCATTGTGATAATTACTTTTTTAAAAAGATAATTCTGTAAAGTTTGTTTGATGAGGCTTTTATTTATGTATAGATTCATTTGACCAGTTTGTTCAGCATAAAAATTAGATTATTTAATATCTAAATGACTCGGACAGCTCACTCATGCGTATTGAAAGGCTGATGAAGATCCATCTGACTCACACCTCGTTACTACCTGCATAGTAGAGAAAAAAATGCAGCACAGAAAACGTGGCTTTCCTACAGATTGAAGGACAAAATTAAAGTACTCCTAATTCTTAGTTAATGATTTGGTCTAAAGAGGGTTAAGCCAAAAAGTGTCATGATTCATTCCCCTGCCATCAGAGGGAGCCATGAACCTTCCCTCTCATCACCCTGATTAGGGACACCCGATGGTGATTAGTCTGCTTTCAAACACCTGTCGATCCTGGTGCCTATTTAAAGGCAATCACTCCAAATGTCTTGACAGACATCGCTACAAAAAATGCTTTTGTGTGTGGAATGAAGGGAGGAATCGGGCTCATAAAAGTGTTACGGAAACATGGACAAATGGACAACCCAAATCATCAATACCCCCTTCACTTGTTTGCTACATACATTTCCATCTACATACGTAAGTGTTCCCATCAGTGGTTGTACAGGTGACTACTGCGACTAGAAGAATTGAATGTGTTAACACCATGATGCAGTTCTTTCTGGTTTGAAATGTCTCACAGTGTCCTAAAAGGATCTTTT
Organism: Neostethus bicornis; assembly: GCA_902685375.1. Taxonomy (NCBI): domain Eukaryota; kingdom Metazoa; phylum Chordata; class Actinopteri; order Atheriniformes; family Phallostethidae; genus Neostethus; species Neostethus bicornis. The sequence continues at coordinate 1,421,510 of LR738556.1, forward strand.
TTCTCCCCAATCTGTTGTCTGAGAATGAAGTGAAACTTGAGCCCATTTGGTAAATTAGACATCTCTTTGATCTGCTGCATACTTTGTACCATCCTTCAAAAATACGGTCTGCAGATACCATGTTTACACCCTAAAAAAACATCTAATGTAATGAGTTTCACATTTTAACATAAACTAATCAATTTAATTCAATTATATTTGTACAGGGCGGCACGAGGGCACAGTGGCCTAACAGTAAGAAGGTTGGGATTTGAATTCTGGGTGGAGACGAGGCTTGGAACACTGGTCTTTTTGTGTGGAGTTTGTATGTTCTCCCTGTGTATGTATAGTATGTGTTTTCACCGGGTACTCTAGTTTCCCCCAAACCTCCAAAAAGATGCATGCTAGGCTAATTGGCCATTTTGAAATTGCTCCTAGGAATGAGCGCGTGTGTGTGGATGGTTGTCTGTGTGTGTGGCCCCGCAATAGACTAGCGGCCTGTTCGGAGTGTACCCTGCAAAAGGCCTTAGATCAGCCAGGATAGGCTCCGGCACCCCCATTGCAACTCCGGTAGGAATGAACGATTCAAAAGGCGAAACTATTTTTCCAAAAGTGTTAAATTGCTGACTAGTTGTGGTACTTTTGAAAAACTTTAAAATCACTCACTTAAGGTTTTAAAACCCACATCACGACTATTTCACCTGAGCTCAAACAGGCATCACTTTCAGGCAAGTGGTCAGTTGAACACAGGAGCAAGTTACGAACATTTTTAAAGCTACGTACCAACAACTTTTTTTTTTTTTTGCCAAAAATCATTTTAAGACTTGTCTGATCGAAAATAAGTCGATTGGAGCCATCGAGCAGGAAAAGGTCATTGATAGGTCCGTTCTCTTAAAAGTTGTCTCTGTTAAGCTAAGAATTTTTTGCTCATAGTTATTGTTTAAAAAACTGAAAGATTTGAATGTCGCATTTTCCGCACTTAAGAGTCTTTCATTTTCCTAAAAACCAACAGTGTGCTTTGTAATCCAATTTGGAAGCAACAGCGGTAAAAATGCCAGTAAAGGTTTTGTTGGTATTCCAATGAAACAACACTTGTCTGTGTACAAAAACCTCAAAATAAAGACACCCTGCGATACCCACCTATCTCCTACCCTTTTGCTCTCCACTTAATCCCGCCGCTTAACGTAATGTAAATCTTTTTTAGGCAGCAAATGTAACGCTTCAAATGAGCAACGCTAGCACATATTCCTTTATATTCTTATTTGAGATGGTGGCTCAGAGGTTTGAGCATTTGTCCGTGGACTGGAAGTCAACCGGAAGTTTGCGGGTTCGCATCCCACTGAGTTCACGTCTAGGGTCCTTGGAGAAGACACCTAAACCCTGTTTCTTCCTCTATTAACGCCGTTGTGGCAGCCTGCTGTGGTGTAATGCAGCACACAAATTTCCCCGGTGAGGGATGATAAGAGTGAGAAAAAATAAAAACGTTTTGGTGCAGTAACATAAAAAGGTTATTCCCAATTGAGACTGAGCATGAGCAGAGCAAAAACACTTTCTTCTTAGCTTATTATTTATTATTTTTTTTAATATACTTTATCAATCCCTCACCGGGAAATTTCTGTGCTGCATTTCACCGCAGTAGGCTGCCACCTATGAGTGGTGGGCGCCAGTGGTGGGAGAAACGAGGGGTTAGGTGTCTTCTCCAAGGACCCTAGACATGCACTCATTGGGATGTGAACCCAGGAATTTCCGGTTTACTTCCGGTTTACTTTCGGTTTACTTCCGGTTCACGGGCGAATACTCTAATCTCTGAGCCACCGTCAAAACGAGGGTGTAGATAAGCAGATTTTTGGCCAAGAACAAATTGGCATTTGAATAGTATCTGAACACTACAAAAATAGAGTGTGCAAACTACTTAAGTATTTATGAATGAAGTACAACTTCAGTTGTAAAAATCAATTAAAAAAATCAAATATTTATACTTACATATTATTTTGCACATGAGCGTTACTTTAACTTAACATTGCATTTACTCTTGAAGTGTAATTTTGGCTGCTGTTAATTTCTATTCATCTGCTTCCACCAGCTGGCCACATGTGCGCACGTGTTGTGCGAAAACCCAGAAGACCTCGCCAGCTTAGTCTGGGATTCTGTGGGCCATCGAGGTATGGGGCCTCTTTGTTATCGGTGGAACAGTGGTGGGTAAACACAAGATAAAGAGGCTGAGAGAGACTCTGCCATGTCTGTTTTCCCATCTTGTCAGTTAAAATGACTGAAGCCATTAAGGCAGTTACCGCAACACGCTGACAACATGTACGGATGCCACCTGGACCCAGATGTGCCTCAGTGGTGGGTAAATGGAGAGAATGATGGAGAGGAAGTTTAGGGGCCATGTCTGCGCCAGCATATGCCCCAACCCAATCGTCCTATTACTCTTCCTTTTAGAGTCACACAAAAGCCATTGTTATGCTTTATAAGAGACAACACAAAAGTGACAATAAGAAAAAAGAGACACGTAAAATTGCTGTGAAGTCCCCAGCAAGTATGCAACATCTTTTTTAAACACTTTGTCTTTTGATGTGCACTGTGAATAAAAAAAGGCAAAGGTATTGTTGATGTTTGCCCTTTCCCATCCCTGAATACAGCAGTACATATTTTCACACAGTGTCCGTGGTTCGATGAAAGCGATCGCTTGGGAGGGAGGTTTTGTTTCCGCAGACAATCACCGGTTCTGTTTGGAATAGACTCGGGACACGGGGATCATAAAGAACACACCAGCAATGAGTGTGGAGACAACAAAAGCCTCGTGCACTCTCATCCCTGCTTTTCAACGGGAAGACAATAGAGAATCAGGCTGATTGGTGCATCCGGCAGCCTTGTCTGGAATATTCAACTCAATGTCATTTCATCTCATCAGCGACTCTTCCAGATGAGACTTCTCACCTTCTGAGCCACGGAGGCTCTCTTTCTTTCTCTTACGAAGCAGAAGGGTATCAAACGTTTACAGAGTGAGGTCTCCTCTCTGTACGGAGTTCTTTCATCCCATAAAGTTTTACAACAAAGACTGACAATGACCTTCACAGGATCAGAACTGAGCGAGCACGTATTTAAAAGGGAAATACTTTTATGGGGTCTTCAGAAAACATTTAGAGGATCACTATGATGTGGGTGGTGATGTTAATGGGAAGTGCCGTTGCTCTGAACTACTCGGTTATTTTACCCATTTCCCGTCCAAATTGAACCTTTCTTTGCGGAGATTCAATAATGTCCATGCAAATATTCAATGTAGCGTCGTTATAAACCGGGGTCACTAAAGAGTCCTAAATGACAGTATTTCTCCACAAAGCGATTCATTAAAAGACACGAGCTTGACAGAGGGCATATAAAATGACTGTTCTTATAAACGATTCAATAATGAATCTTTTAATTATTCCATTATCTAATATTACAATGGATATGAAAATGGCAATGATCTGAGGCCGTCAGATCTCTACCTTAGAGTTCTTAGTGTCACTACCAGAGTCTCAGTCCCTTGTGACCGCCATGATGCCCCTGCACTTAAGAAGGCTTTAGAGCACGAATCAATCACCATACGCTGACAAATGAAAAGTATCACAAACTTAGACTTTTAATCTGCCAAACAATCTGGGCTAGGTCACCTCCCTTATTTGGGGAAGATTTTCTCACTTTTCCAATCTAGCCTACAGGCTATCTTCATCTCCCCCTCTCTGCAGCATGAGGCCAGTGGGAGCTTGTTTTCCGGCGCTAGGCCACCCAGGGGAAATGTAATTCCCTTTCTTTGGTCGGTCAGGGGAGCGAAGGCTTGAAGTAGGAGGAGGAATGCTGCCCTGATTAGGACCCGAAGATGCAACTGGCTTCTTGCCAGTGTGGTTTCACACATCAGCGTGCATGTTTAAGGTGATCAGAAAGGCCGCTGCAAGACTCACGACGTGCCACATAAAGCAAAACAAATGAGCAGCTGTGAATCATGGGGAAGGTGGAGCGAGCATCAAACACTCACAGCCTCTGGCTGGGCTCGCCCACCCTCTCTGGAACCCTCCTGCTGGCCAGCTCCCATGTATGATGAAGATAAAAGGTCAGGAAAGAAGGACCCCTCCTTCCCCATTACTCATAAAGACCCTGGTGTTTCCAATCCGTATTCACAATAGGGCTTTTGAGTGATCACACACCAAATGCCATGATCACACTGCAAACTGATTGCAGCGGCTGTAAGGGGGGTCTGGCTGGGGGCCACTGCAGCAACCTTTAGCGGTACAGCTCCTGCAGTTGGACAACACTATTAGTGGGTGACTAGTGAATCTCTATTTGAGCCTTCAGGTGAAAATACTTATGTTTCTCCATTTGTCTTCAGTTGTTTGCCATTTTCCTCTTATTTGGAATGACATTCCCTAACAGCTTAGGTCTTACTTCCACAGCTATGCTCATCATTCCTGCTGCTAATACATGAGAACACAGCCCAATGTTTCACAACCCCCCCTCCGCTCCCGTGCTCCATACACACACACAATGAGCTTTAGGGGGAAAAGGAAAAAATAAGGTGGGTGAAAAAGAGTTTTTCCCAGAAGGTGGTTGGGAACAGAGTAGCAACTTCGACTTTGACATCTGACTGAGGTGACTTTAAGACTTTTTAGCCACATTTAAACAGGAAAAGACGACCAAAAAGTCTCAAAACTATAGGGGTTGGTGTCAAATTTTAATCCACAGACCAAAATTGGCCAACAGTGTGTTTGATAGTTTGCAAATCCTAATAAAATAACTGATGGTGCTGGTGCTAAAAATCCTAGAATCCTCAACTGGGGATTTGTCACATCAACAGGGAGTTGGCATATAATAATTTTTTGCATACTGTCCCAAATTCCAAATTCAATACCAGGACATAATCGCAAGCCAAAATGGACACTTATTGACTGTTTTCCCCAGGAAGTAACAAAGACTCTTTTTGTATAAACTTGAGCAAATTTAGCTTAAAAAACTGAATATGGAAAACATATTAAGTCGCCACGGTTCTTGTTGAGTGATGTATCTAAACACCAACAGAATATTTTACAGTTTCTATTTTTATCAATACATGGATCATCTGTTAGATCGGTGAGCCAAATATCAAAAGACTGTAATTTGAGAGATTTGGTCTGCAGGCAAGAGTTTTACACAAAAAACATGGAGTTGTGTAGGATGACTCTGATAAAAAGGAAGCTGAAGAGTATGTGTAGGATGTCTCTGGTAAAGAGGAGGCTGAAGAGTACAAGCAGTAAAAAAGGAAGGATGTTAAGTGTGATTTATGGAGTCGAAACAGCCTCATGCTCAGAGCTTACTTTTTTTGTGGACCCAAAGAATCAGGAATGAGCCCATCAGAGGAACATATCAGATATGATAGGGTTTTGAAGAACTGTCAGGTAGTATGCTCAGAGGAACACCAGAAAAAAGTTTGATGGATGAACTAATGATGAAATAAAGATAATTGGCATTAAATAAAAGCATACAGGAGGACACCAACTTTATGTGGCGGACACACGTAGAAAACACCTGAGACACTTTTATAACCAGCAAAAAATCCTCCGAGGTATTCTTTGATGTCTCATACCATTATAAATATTCGTTGAAAACACGTTTGGGTCAAAATGAAAAATGTTTGGTGCATGATACTTAAAAAAAAAATGCATCTTGGAAAATGATTTGGTTCAAGTATTTGATCTTGACAGATGCCCTTGTTGTTTGAATGTGACCTTGGAGAACCAGAGTGGTTTTGAACGACAACACCATGCTAAAAGTTAAAAACTTGTGAGAAATCAAAAGTTTTTTGCTCGATTGTGCAGGTTTCATGCTTACATTTGAAAATATGTTTATTTTCATTCCCTGCCAATCAAGTGATTAAAAGCATTCGTTTTAAAACCTTACTCAACAATTTTTTCACCAAAGTTGCATTTTTAAAAAATCTGATTAATCTGTCCTCTTGGGAAAGGACGCCCTTTGTTGTGCAGCACTCACAAGCAGCTGACAAGCAGCTGTGTGAATTACCAGCCTTTTCTGTCAGGAACTAAAGTTGCAAACCAAAGCTCGAGATAGATGGCTCAAAAGTGGCTTTTTGACTCTTCAGGAGGCAGTTCTTTTGTCATTTCCTCAGAAGATTTAGAAGTTGTTTCCTTGTGCTTTTCCTTTTTTTTCACCTTCTAACTGTAACAACTGCAGCGTCAAATAAAAAGCACATTCAGGCTGGCAATAAATATGTGACACGCTGTCTTTTGTTCAGAGGTTTGTTGCAGGAATAATGTATCCATTCGATTGATACAGAAGTTAAAAATTTGCTTAAAATATTTGGTCTAGATTTTGGTTTAAAACAGCTTTCAAATTTTCAAGTAATATTTCTGAACACCAGCTATAATTTATCCCATTTTATAAATGTTGTATTTTTAAATTTGTCTTGTAAATGAGTGTGCAGCTCCCGATGGTGATCCCTTGGCAAGCCCTACGTTGATTAATCCAGCAGATTCTCCTTTAATATCCAATTGCACTGAGACATTTTAATGCAACGTGAGATCAGGAGATGAGACCTGTCCTTAAAAACTCCCTCTCCCTACAGGCTTAAAGGAATGCCTGTCCTCTCTCAACGTAATTGAAAAAGATGGATCTGACCAAGTGTTTCACCAACGCAGCGGGCAGGAATTGGATTGGGAAATGTGTTCTGTATCATATTGCTATGTATGTGTTCGCCAGAGGCTCGCACACAGTTGGTGAGTGCGACGTGTTCTGCTGCCCATACTGAAAGGCAGGAAAACAGAGAAGGAAGGCATTTGCAATTTTATTACTACTTTAATGGGTTTCTCTATCATTCAGGAATTGCACTTTCTAATGCATTGGGCCCATAAATACAAGGTTCAATAGACAGCCGCTCTGCTCTCCTCATTACTCATACATTCATACAAATTAGAACAGAAGGTTGAATAAAATATGCTGTCCATTTCCAACGTGACACCATCAGAACTTGATCATGCATACAATCTAATCGGGGGAATAATGTCCAATGTAATATTTAAAACTTGCACGTGGCATCGTTACATATGTATCTACAAATACTAATCATCTGAAAATCATGCAAACAGAATTGAGTGATTGACTTGGGTTGTCTCGGGTGAAAATTGAACCACCTACTTGTGGCTCACTCTTCTAAGAAAATGTTGTGATGGGTTGGACCCTACAGAGCCAAGTCAGTTATAAACGATAAGTTTGGTTAAAATATCGCAGACAATCTCAGTGGTTTGATATTATTTCATTCCCACAGGGTCTTAGGTTTAAAAATGACAATAACTCCAAGAAAAATGAAACAACCTTTCATTTAGTCTATCTATGAAGGTGTGACTATGTGATATATGAGCATTTGAAACTGAGAGGTTGGAGTTTAGAAAGAAGTAGAACCACATCAGATTTACTTCAGAACTAGAAGGTTCGTCTTCTTCTTCCGACATTTCCCTTCAGGGGGTGCCACAGCAAGTCATTTTCTTCCATCTAACCTTATCTGCTGCATCTTCTTCGGTCACGCCAACTATCTTCATGTCTTCCTTCACTGCATCCATGAACCTCCTCTTTGGTCTTCCTCTAGACCTCTTTCCTGGTGGTTCCAAACCCAGCATCCTTATTTTGATGTACTCTCTCTCTCTCCTCTGCACATGTCCAAACCATCTCAGTCTGGCCTCTCTGACTTTATCTCCAAAACCTCTAACATGGGCTGTTCCTCTGATATACTCATTTCTGATCCTGTCCATCCGGGTGAAAAGTAATCCCTGAGTCCTGCTTTCAATTGTCCTCGGATTGGAACCAGAATCAACCACAAAGTGCTCAGACATTGTATCTACTACCATAGTTTTAGTTTTACTGGAGGTTAGACTAACGATCCAAGATGGCCGCTGCAACAGCCAATGTGGGGTCTACTCATTATGTGTGCCACACCCAAGTCAGACATTGTTTCTCCTTACAAGGTGATTTCCTTTGAAACCATGTGACGTAACAGAGTGAGAAAAAAACCTTACAGACGGACCTGAATCAAAATGAGGCGTCCGACCAGAAACAAAAAAGTGACAAAGATTAAATAAAGATATATTTGATATTACTTTATGGAGTAAATTCCAATCTTCTGATTAAGTTTTGAATAGATCGACTCAATAAAATATATTCAAAAGATTAAAAAAAAACTACATTTGATATACAAAGTTCCAACTAAGTAATAGGGCCAAAATTGAGTTTACTAACATCTTCTACATCAGCCTTGATTTTAATAAAAAATTATGTCCTTATATGTTTCTTGACCTTTTATTCCTCCAACATTTTGCAGACTAAATATAATTGCAAATGCAATTGACATATGAATCAATAATCTAGATAATCACTATTTGGAGAATCCCATTTCCTTGAGGCATATTGACACGCTAAGCCTCGGGTTGAGGGAGTCACGGCATCTCACAGCTGACCCACAACCGACAAAGCTGGCCAAACAAAGGCCTCCCTTGCTGGAACACTGCAAGTACCTACAGTCAATGGTTGTATTTGATGTGGATTCCTTTGAGGCAGAACTAAGTCACAGCTTTGGTGACGCTTGGCTGTTGATATGAATTCTTTCCCTATTTTCTCAGTACAGTCTCTCACTATAACGCGACTCACTTTTCATGTCCCTGCTTTTTATGGATTATGTAACTGTAATATTGGAACTTTAGTATTTACGATGCATTGTTTTTTCATTTTTATTGACGTCTTGTTTTTTGTATGCTGATTTGTTGTACATGAAATACACCAGCTGATTATTAACAAATCTACCCTCTTGGCTGACCTGTAGCTTTTATCTGATGTCAAGTTTGTTCGTAGAGCAATAATAAATATAGCTATTTTACATTTTTGTACTTGAACATTTAAAATGGCAACATTTCGTTTACCCACTTATTTCAACAAACCTGCATTGGGTTAATTAAGAAACAAAAATGGCGGATTAATTTTTATAGATTATTTTTGGGAGAAAATGCTATGAAACAGGACACATTGTTGCCAAATTCTTCTTGTCATAGCAATTTTAAACACAAATATGTACTATATTTTTATCATATCTGGTAATGGGTGTTTGTATCCAATGTAAACTGGACTGGTCCACCAACACAGATATGATTTACAAAAACGGCCTAGGTAGACTGTACTACCTCAGAAAGCTCAGGTTCTTCAACGTCTGCAACATGATGCTCTCCATGTTTTACCATATCATCATGGAGAGTGTCCTGTTTTTTGCTCCCCGCTTGGGGAGCTGGTATAAAAACAAAGCATGCCAACAGACTGAACAAGCTGGTAAAAAAGCTGGACGTGTGGTTGGCCTAACCCTACTCTAACCCTGAAATCATGTTGTTGTATGTCATTGTATGATTGTAGCGCTAAGTACTGATTTTTTTCTTCGGGGATATAAAAAGTATTTTCAATTAAGTTTCAATTCAATTCAATACACAACACTGCCCCTTCCATTCAAACGCAATGCGAGTTGTCACCAATTTAACTCTATGCCATTTTTTCTATGAATTTTTGAACTTGGAATGGAAACATTTGAATATGGTAATATTTATTTTAGAAAAGTTTATTGCATTTACAGTGAGGCTGGCTTTTACAACCCAAATCACATAGAATAAGATTTTTTAATAAAACAACAATAAAGTCGACTACTGCTCCGCAAATTTTACCTATTGTGGTTTATTTTTAGAACAAGACTCTCATGGTTATCAGGTGAAACAGGTGTTGGCGATCCAGCGCCGACCTGTGGGACATGAGGTTTTATTGGAGATGAGCCGGATCAGATTGTCTTCCTTCCAATTGAACCCCAACCAACTGACATTTTCACAGTATTTAATAAAAGCCACTTTTGATTAGTGAGCCTTACTGCGATCTTTTTATTTATTCTCCATGGCAGAAAAGCATTAATTCACAGTAATTAATGAACAAGTGTTGGTGGGCCTGGGAACAGCTGGCTCCTCTGGGAGGATGGAGGAAGGGACTCTTTCCTTTGCCCTGATTAGATGCACTCCATTTCCAAGCTTCCCATATCACTGACTGTCTAATGATGGCGGATGTGTACCTGAGGCTTCATGCGTTACTAGAAAGAGTCGAGCTCTTTTGACTCCTTAAATGTGACGTTTGTGCAACAAATTCTTATGGGAACGTTTCACTTCCCGGGACTCATCGATCATACTAATACGTCGGTGAACTTCACTGAAAAAAACATAGAGACATAAACTGTACGCTATGACTTTTGAATTATGAAAGGCAGTATGAACAATCTTCTAATGCTGAGAGCCCAGCAACTCTTTATAAATTCCAGGCGACTCCTAAAGAGAGTTATTGTGGTTTGATCAGGTAATTTTTATGTTGATAAACATCGTAGCTTTTTGTTTTGTCAGCTGAGAAGTTTGATATCTGTTTATTCGTCCTCCGCTTGTCCGGGGCCGAATCCCGGGGGCAACAGCTTAAGATGGGAAGCCCAGGTTTGTCTCACCTCTGCTGCATCCTCCAGCTCATTCGGGAGTATACCGCGGCATTCCATGTCTAGCTGCAAAACATAATCTGTCTATCGGATCCAAAGCCTCCCTTTAAATCTCCTCCCAGTACGACGTGCCACTTGTATCCACGATCTCGTTGTTTTGGTCAAACAATTTTACTAGTAAATTTTTTCCGTTTCTTTGTCAGTGAATTTGTCCCTCCACTCATTCGTTGTTCAATCACGCCCCTGAAGACATTACGGGATGGACAGCAGTACCTGAGTATCTTCCTGAGTATCTTCCACTGAGAAGATACTTCCTCAGGAAGATCTCAGCGGTAGCAGAAAACTAGAGGGCAGTGGAAAACCAAATTCACAGCCCAAAACTACTGGGTATCTAAAAATTCTATGAACATTGGACAGTAAAGCTTTCAAATGATTCCAACACCCCATGTATGGTTTTGCTAATGCTTCTTTGTTTGATCAATCGCTTTTTTTATGTTCTGGACTGTTTCTTATGTCGAAATCCAGAGAACCGTCAAGTCAATGCTCTTTTGATTACATGTCCAAGCAGGTACTTGAGAATTGCACCTCCAGACAAGTCTGTGGACGAATCCAAAGTACCCCCGGACGGAAAAAAAAGGTAACGTCATGTCTTTGAAGTCAGAATAAAATGTCCGGTAATTTCCTCAGTTTAATATTGTGTGTATTTTCTTTTCATTACGTACATTCATAATCCCACGACCGACTGGCGACGTGCTCGGGAAGTACTTGAATCAGCAGGGTGGGCACTGGCACCTCCCGCAAACCTCTAAGGGAAAGTCGGTTCAGAAAGCGACTGACTGACATTTGTAATCATCGCCCTGACCAGTAAATGCACATTTAGGCAATCATGCAAAAAAATGAACAAATATATCTCATCATATCATTAAGTGATACCATGACAACGCAGACGATAGCCAACTATCTTTGTATTGCAGGGATGTGTACTTTAAAGCAGGAGAAGTCGCCGCCCATCCAATGTTGGACTCTTTCCGTTTGAGGCTTTTTTCTTCCGTTTTTTTTCTTTTTTTTTTTTTTTTTTTTTGAAGTTCAGAGTCATTTTGTTGCCTTCTCTTCTCATATCCTCTGTCTTTGGCTGTCACTCGATTTTAGTCAGGAGGATGAACTGATCTCTTTTATCCACACTTGATCTTTCTGTCTTTTATCACCGCGTCTTGATTTTTTTCCCCTCTTCCTTTCCCCATGACATCCCACTTCCTTCCAGTTGGCTGGCCATAGAGCTTTGCTTTATGAAAACAGTTTAAACTTGAAAGGCAAGACTGAGGTGGCTTTGGGGAGGGGGGTTTTTGCAAGCCCATAGGTCAGGTTTTCTTTTTATATTGCTTGTCACGACGCTAGCAAGGCATCAGTGTTTGGCATCAGAAAAGCGACTAATTGTCTGCTTCACAAAATAATATCTAAAGGCTTAAATTTAGACCTGCTTGCAAGCCAAACTAGGTCTTTCCTCCCAGAAGGATGCGATGGTGAAAATAAAGCCAGTGGAAATCATTATAGTTTCTACTCATTAGCTGCTTCACTGCTAATGGCTGCGCCTGCAACGCTACCTAACATCTTCCAACTGGTTATTTACAATAATGCCAGAAGCATTTCGGATAAACAGCCTGATGTTTTACTCTGTGAAATGTCACACTCTCTGTTAGCCTTTGTTTGGGTTAAACACATTTAGAATCAATTCTGGTTCATGATCTCTCATTTTCTACTTGTGTATGAACTTTATTAAGTGGTTTGATATTTCGGCCTTTGCATTGAGTTGCTCCACACTGAAATACACATGTGCCTCAAAGTAGGTCATGCTTACCATAGCATTAGCAACACCCGCTAATCCTTTTAGAGAGCTGGCTGGTATTGGACGAGAGGTTGGGTACAGCCTACAGGTCACTTTTCAGTTAAAAGAGACATGTATTCATGTTTAGATCCACACCAGCAGCCTCATAACGTCTCTAATGAAAATGTTAGAACACCATAAAGAAATACAGAGCCTCGTCGTTTATGGCTTAAAAAATGACCCACTGCAGGCAAAATTGATAAAATAGGGAACTAATAATGTTTCAAGGCTGTACAAACCTCTCACTTTTCATAACATTTTCACACTTTTCTATCTTGCCGAGACAGTCAAAGTTACGCAGTCAGAGCACATGAATAAGTCGTCGCCAATGCAGTGAACAATATGTCTCCGCACGCCTTACATCACAAAATTATAAAAACGGTTTCTGACCTCAACTTTTGTATCTTTCACCTTTGTTCGCATGACCCTGACAACCTGATTTGGGAAATATAAATTTTATATTTACAAATGTTACCATAGTAACATTTTGTCCTCCACATTTATTTATTTATTTAAACAACATCATACCATCATTTTAATGTCAGATTTGATTTAAAGCATCATGTTCATTGGAGGAGAAATGGATTTTTTTTCAATACTTTCAGCATAAAAATAGCATAAAAAATATTTGTTATACTTTCAATTAAAAAATAAAAATTCAGTATTCTAAATCTACTTTTTCACATATGTCAAGCTTACTCCTAATTCACTGTCTGGATGAAGTCTGTATGATATTATGATAATTTGATCATCAAATGAATCAAATGAAATTGAATTAGAATGAGTTTTCAAATGGTTTCAGAAAAAAATAGAAAAATGTCGTTTTGATTGTGAAAACGCTCATAAATACTAAGTGCATACCAATCTGGAGGAGATAAGGAGATGGAGACTGTCCGGAGATGGTGCTCCGGGCCCTGTGTTTTTGTGGTTTCTATGGAAACGTCCGGTTGTTCGCTTAAGGAACTGGAGGCACACACTCAGACCAAGTGAAATCCTTAAATGAAGGAGTTTAAGCATATCAGGGGTCATATTCACAATGGGGGAAGGATGGAGTGGGAGATCATCCACAATAGTTAGGTTGCTGCATCGATCCGTCGTAAAGAAAGAGCTGAGCCGAAAAGCAAAGCTCACGATTCACAAGTCGATCTACATTCTCACCCTCACCCATGGTCACCAGCTGTGGGTGGTGAACAAGATCACGGATACAAGTGGCCGAAATAAGCTTCCTTCACAGCGTGGCTGGGCTAAAAAAAAGCCAGATGAGGTACTTCAGGCATCTGGTCAGCGCCTAGCTGGTGAGGTGTTTCAGGCATGTCACATCGGGAGGAGACCTAGAGGCAGACCCCAGACTATGTCACACAGCTGGCCGTGAAATGTCCTATCCAGGTTCCAAAACCACCCATTCTGGCTGTTCCATGCATTTAAAAGTTCATTTGTATTGTCTGTAGAAGTTTTACGTGGAAGATTACGAGTTTTAACAAATGGCTACACACAGTTTTCAACAAGTTTTACAACCACATAAAATCATACTTTTTTTTTTTTATCAAATTTATTCTGTTCTTTATTGTTTTCTTTTAAAATCATCTTAGCATTTTTTGCGGCTTTACATCGGCTGAACTATAGTCAGTAGCCTTGATTCTGGGGCGGAATTGTGCTTGGACTAAAAGGCAGTCTGCCACATTGTTTGAGTTTTTTTTTTGCATTGGCAGCAAGAAAATGAAGGTTTTTCTTCAACATTATTGTTCAACTTCTTCTAACAAATGTCCTCCAAACTGCCAACACGAACACAGAAAAGTTTCTTTTGTCCAAAACAGTTTGCTAGATTAATGAGTAGCGCCATCAGTTTGGGTACTAAACAACATTCTCAGTGGAAAATTTGGAACCCGCTAGTGCTTTTATTTGTTACTAATCGTTATGCTTAAAGTTAACAGCTCTAATTTAATTCTCTTTACTTTTTTCTTTGTTTAGAAAAAAAAAAAGAACGAGGGGCAGATTTTCAGCCTCTGCAGGGCACAAATGACTCCAGATATGTGCGTGATTAATATTAGTGTGCCATCAAAACAGGTCATAGTTTTAAGGTCAGAAACAGTGTGTTGTATATAGAACAGTTTCTGTGTAGTGGAAGTTTTTTGTTCTCTTTGCAGTTCTAACATTGGGTCGGGTAGACTGCATACTCTAAGAGACTGCACATGTCTCAGTAGAGTTACTGTAAACTCTCATTTATTTGTGTATCTACTTTTGTATTTACTGTAATTTCACGGCTATAAGGCATATATAAAAGTCTTAGATTTTCTTCAAAATGAGTGGTGCGCCTTTTCGTGCGGTGCACCTTGTGTGTGAGAAAAGGCGGACTTAAAAGAAAACGCGGTGCTCGTGAGAAAAGGCAGACCTAAAAGAAAACGCGGTGCCCGCGAGGTGGACCTGAAAGAAAAGGCATGAGAACGTTAAAGGGTGAAGTGTGAGCGGCGTGGGAGCGATGGATGACCGAAGGAGACCACAGTCTTCGTAAAGAAGGGTTGAAGTTACGCTACAGTTTGCCAATGGATTGTAGATGCTTGAACTAACGTGTCTGCTGGTACTGTTATCCGAGCTTTCGCAAAAGCTGGTATCCTTTCTGAGGAGCCGCGCAGTACAGACAGTGACTTTGACAGCGAGGAGCGAAGTGGACCTGCTCTGTTGGATTTTGCACAGCTGTTCGATTCCAAAACAGAGGATGACGGATTTAAATAAAGACTATTACCGGTAATGTGCTTGTTTAGTATCGTTACTACTTAAATAAAGTACATCCAAACTCAGTTTTGCTCCCGATCTATTTTTTAATACGCACATTTGCATGCTTGCGTGTGTGTTGTTGTGAGGCGGTGTGTGACTGAGGCTGTGCCTTTTCGTACGGTCCGCCTAATGGTCGTGAAATTATGGTAATTTTTTTCTATTTGTGGTACCAAATGTCATGATATGGATGTAAAAGGAGGACCCACTTGCAGGACAACAAATAATATGTATTAACAAGTCCAGCTAGGCTGTTAGGCAAAGGCATTTACTTTGTCTTTTGGGCAAACTTCAAAAATATAACACAGAGTTCAAGAATATGACTTGGTCGGGCAGCCAGGAAGACCAGGCTGGAAGGGGTAATGACCTGAAAAGGAAGTCAGAGCAGACTGCTTTAAAAAAGGCAACATGTCAATGATCCACAGCATGGGGTTAATGACCACAGGTGTTTGGTATCAGACTGGAATCTAGGAGAGGGAGGAAAGTCCAGGGCTCCCCTCTGGTGGCAGGTGAGGGAATCATGACACCAAATGCGGTGTGTAATTAAACAAAAGTGAGTCAAACAAACAGAGTGATGAGAATAATGTGGTTCAAACAAGAAATATGTTATTTTGAAATGCAAATCTGAAAGAAGCCAGAAAAGACCAAGGCAGGTCTCAAGGTTACCTAGCAAGTAAAAACAGTTGGTCCACACCCGATCAATTATTCTGACGCTTTTTGTTTCAGCAACAAGAATGTGTGATTTCTTGGTTTTGTTTTATTTTCATCTTCTAAACCACTTATCCCCAATAAGGGGGGCCGAGCCTATCCCGACTAATTTCAGGCAAGAGACGGAGTGCATCTGAACAGGTCGCCAATTTGTTGCGAAGCCACGCACTCAAAAACATTCACACACACACTCATTCCTCACGGCAGTTTTGTACTGGCCAATTAAGCAATTATGTTTTTGGAGGGTGCGAGGAAACCAGAGAAAACCGACAAATACATGGGGTGAAAATGCAAACTCTACAAAGAAAGGCTAGTGATTCAAGCCTCGCCACCACTCCCGGACTTAAACCCTGACCTTCTTGCTGTAAGCCCACTGCAGCATAAACACAAGTGTTGACAAAAGTGTTACAGAAGCACAGACCGACGCACGGACATGAAATTCTTAAAAAATTAACTCCACCTGCTTGAAGCTAATTGTTTATTTTGTCTTGAAACATAAAAAAAGAAAGAAAAAGAAACATTACACGTCCGGAAATACAATTGCCTAATTGCTTCGGCGCTTATGAGAGGATAAATTAGCGTATTTGGAGATAATTAATACTGCAGCCTGGCATAATGTTTGGATTGTTTTAATGTTTACCCATTAAAGCAACACCAGCCGTCTTTGTGGTGTCGGGGGCATCCGCAGATAATGATACTGAATTTATTTTCATTCTGCTGAATGAGACGATCTGAGGACACAATGTAAAACACAAAGGGCCTGTTTACCAGTTCTCTGTCCTCCGGTGAAACCAGAACGAACGCATGCACGCAAACCTTTGTCAGCTTCCATTTTAAATTCCACGTTCATTTTTTTGTCTGAGAAGTTGTTTTTATTTCAGCCTGACATCAGCAAAAAAATCCTTTCTTTATTGTTTTAGGAGATTAAAAAAGGTTGTTTACAAGAGATGTAATGGAGTTTCTATAAAAAAAAGAGATGAAACATGTTGCAATTGGAAGATTTTACCATCTAAGCTTCAGTTTAGTTTTTCTGCAATTTATCAAGTAGTTTTAAGATCAAACATTTCCAACTGTTGTTTCCACTTTGCATCTATTCACACAAAATAACCTCATTTCCTTTTTGTGCTGAGTGGATCGAGTGCTAAAAGAGAAGTAGCTGATAAAAATAAAGATAAAAGAAACTGTGGATGTGCCGAGCCACTGTTGTCGTAGTTTTCCATTAAATTTACTTGTGGGGTTTTTTTTCTTTCATTTTTTTTACATTTCTAAATGCATTCGGGACAGAAGTTAGGAACCTCAAAGAGACTGCAGTGTCACAGCTAAAAGGCTGTTGGTTTAGCTCCCCATACCCATCAGCTCCTTGAGATGTGAAAGAGTGACCCTGTGAAAGACTAGGGACCTCTCCAGGCTGTACCCTGCCAATTGCTTGCTGTCTAGGCGAGATTGACTGCAGAATCCTGTGCTAGGTAATGTTGGATAGAGCTGTTCAGGTAGTAGATGAATTAATTTCTGAAACCTTTTTTTGAGGATGTTGAGAGTAGGGCCTGATTCATCACGTTTTTTAGACCAATAAGGATTCAAATGATCTGTTTTTTAATTATTTACTCATTCATTCATCTTCTGAACCGCTTATTCCTTGACCGGGTTGCGTGGGGTGCCAGAGCCTTACCCGGCTGATTCAAGAACAGAGGCAAGGTAAACCCCTTGTCGTAGTTCCCTTACCTACCACCAGAGGGAGCCTGGGACCTTCCCTCATCTCCCTGATTCGGGACACCTGATGGTGATTGACCTGTTACCTATTTAAAGTAAATCTAATCTAATATTTAAAGGCAGTCTGCCTTTTCTTCATTGTCGGGTCATCATTGTCGGCTGCCTGACCGAGAGATAATTTTGAACATTAAGCATGAGACATTCCTCTGAACCATGTGTTTTTTTCTTTACAGCTTTATTGGACTCCTTTACTAAATAATGTTTGTCATCCTGCACTTGGATCCTTCACCTCTTTCTGCACCTTCATTAGAACCCTGAACCGGTCGCCAGTCTGTCGCGGTGCCACACACGCGCATACCTAAGGGCAATTTCATAGCGATCAATCAACCTGACATGTATGTTTTTGGAGGGTGGGAAGAAACCAGACAAAACCCATACATACACGTAGAGAACATGCAAACTACACATAGAAAGGCCAATGAAAGGGAATTTCATGTGTAAAACAAGAATGAGTTGAGGCTAAGAGGTTGAACAATATGCGTCTGTATCTATAGTTGGTATCGATTCACTGTGAACCATTTCTTTAAAATCTCTTCAGTAGTGTTCACAATAATTTGAGGCCTTGACTGTTTTGTGATCTTGACCTTTGATCGCATTCCTATAAAAAACCTGATAAAAAACTCGTCAGTTGCAAATGAAGTTATCCGGTCAATTTTGTCAACAACTTTTTTTTTTTATTGTACAAAAATATAAATATTTACATTAGAATTCCAACATTCACATTAATATTCTAATCTACTCAAATCTAATACTAAGAAAAGAAAACATTTCCCCTTTCCCACTCATTTCTCCCCTGGCACAAATAATTTAATGAAATAAAAAAGGCCCGCTTCATACTCTCCATCTCATCTCCCTCCGCTTAGTCCTTTTCACATGTCCCAGGTATGTGTTGCTACATGCACCTCTCTATAAAACTCTACCATTGACATAACATTTGTAACAACTGTCCGTGGTGGAACCATTATCTTCCTTCGACAGGCAATGTTTCTTGCCCGCCACAGAGCGTCTTTCATACACGTAACCGCAACCCACCAGCGCTGGAAGGGTGTTTGGTCGCCAACAGTCCGTCCATACAGCACAAGGCTATAGGTCAATTTGGTCTTGTCCATTTTGCCCAACCAGGGTGTCAACCGTCGCCAGATAGTGCGCGCAAAGAGGCAAGTCCAAAGGAGGTGCCTTACAGTCTCCAGGTTCCCGCACCGTGGACAATCTCCATTCTTCGTGAAGCCCCTTCTAAACAACAAGTCCCCAACTGGTAGGCACTCATGGGCCATGAGCCAGCCCAGATCTTTGTGGGGGTTGGTTAAAATCTTATCTGCCATATTCCTCCAGACATTCTGTGTTTCCTCCGCATTCAGAAGGCCAACGCAGGACAGGCGCTCTCCCGCTGAAAGAGCCTTCTCGACTGTTTTCCGGTTCAGTTTGTCCAGAGGAGTGCCTTTGATGTTCTCTTGAAGGACCCCCAAAATAGTCTCATAGATACGGGTGGGGGGCTTTTCAACAACATTTTTTAAAAAAAGCAGCCAACTGGGTAGTTATCCAGTAGTTAACCGATAGTTAACAAAAAGTTAATCAAAAGTAAACCGGAAGATAACCGGAAGCTGACCAAAGGTTACCGGAAGTTAACCGGAAGTTAAACGGAGGTAAACCGGAAGTAAACCGTGAAACCTGCGGTGAAACGAAGCAGGCTGCAAATTTCCTGGTCAGGAATTAATAAAGTACATTTAAAAAATAAAAAAAAAAGAAATCCTTCCCCCCCCATTTTTACTGTGTATTATTCACAGGAAGTAACATTTTTACTGCATCTAAAAGCTACAAAGATAAAAATTCAAATGAGAAAAGCTTATTTTTATCATTCAAGATAGATGTGGAAACAAAAAAAAGGAATAAAATCATAAATCAAACAGTAAGTCAGCTGATGAAAACAAATGAGGGGTCTGCTGATTTAACGTTAGACTGACACATCGCAAGCAAACAGATGGAAAAAAGAAAACAGCTGCGGCTTTTAATTGGTCACACATGCCATATCAAGCAAGCAGCCCATCGAAAACTATACAAATGTTTCTTTTCAGATAACTTGGAACGATTGCTTGACACAAGGACACTGACTTGGCTTTCTTCTGTCTGATGTTCACTTTCTGACTTGGAGAGTAATTCTCGGCTTTGCCTCCATGCCATAAAACAATACAGCAGTTGTTTGAAGCGACTCCGAGCTGCGAAGCTGCATTTTATTGCAGGTGAGGCTCCAATAAAAGATACAGAGCATTCAATAAGAGCAACAACGGAACGCAATGACTCAAGGTTATGACACGACTTATGTTTCCTGATTTAAAGTGAGATATTTGGGTATTTGTCACATATTTCATGTGTGTGTGAGATTAATGGGATTGGAGAAGCGATGAGTGTTGCTTCCTTTTCAAAAACCCGACTTTTAAAAAACACAAAAACAAAGGTTCTTCTCCAACTTTTAGACACATTTTTGGAAGGTCTAACATTTGATCCCAAATAAGTGAACAAAGAAATGCCTGCGAATTCCGTACCGTTTCGTCATCTTCCGCTTATCCGGGAAGACGACGCATAAGCCGGGTCCCAGGGGCAACAGTCTCAGACAGGAAGCCTAGGCTTTTCTTATCCCAGCTGCCTCTGGCTCATCCCGAAAGGATCCCGAGTCGTGCCACAGAAAGCTGTGAGACATAGTCTCTCCAGCGGGTATGGGGTTTGCCTCTTGATCTACTCCTGGCCGGACGTGCCCGAAACACCTCACCAGAGAGGCGCTCGAGGGGCAATCTTACCACATGCTAAAACCACCCCATCTGGTTTCTCTTGATCTGGAGGAGGAATGGCACGACACCGAGCTCCTCCCGAATGGCAGAGCTCCTCACCCGATCTCTGAGTGAGAGCCAAGCCACCCTGCAGTGTAAGCTCATTTCGGCTGCTAGCAAATTAGTTTTTCCAATTGTAAGAAAATCGTTTCAATTTTTTTACACAATAAAGTGTAAGAATGAAGTTCTAAACATGTTTAACTTGGGTTACAAACAGTTGCACCATTGAATACCATGAAACTAAACCATAAAACTTTTTTATGTCTCCGCTTGCAGAACGTCTAGGAGGCGTTAAGCACTGCTGTCCGACTAAAGAGAGTTTAGCATGAAAGAATGAAATCCCGAGCTTGTTCTCGGGGAGCTGACATCACAAACCAGATCTTCAACTTCAGTTTAAGACCCCAAACTTTGCATAAACTCACTTATAACCCCGTGAAAATCCTTCCGAGAACAACTGGAGCTGTTTAAGCCTCAAAGAGTGATCCACGTCGATATGAAACCCCACCAGGAGAGTCTGCTGGACGTCTGTTTCTACTACATGACGGCTCAATATGGAGCAGAAACAAATCCCATAAGACCTGAATTATTTCATCAGAACTTTTTTTTTACTTTAGATCCGGCCCTTTTTTCCCCCATCCTGTCAGTCATTCTTTACCTGATTATGTTCACACACGATGCAACTCACTAGTCTTACCTTCCTATGTGTGATCTTTTTGAACCCGCAAGCAAAAGGAGTCAAAACTCATCTTTGATCAGGTTTGTGAGAAAAGGGCAAGAAAAACTACTTTTTTGTGACTGTTATTGAACTCAAAATACACAAAAACAGGAGTGTAAAATGCACATGTAAAAAACGGCTTCTTAAAGCGCAATTTCGTCTCCTTTCCTCACATGTATCCAACTTTGGACTTCTAAAACCAGTTGTCTTGAAGGATCGCCATGTGTTCTTGCATCTACACACCTTTTGTTTTATCTTCTGAACTTCATATCCTTGATCGAGTCGCAAGATGCCGGAGCCTATCCTGGCTGATTTGAATTGAGAGGTAGGAGAGACTATGTCTCGCAGCTGGCCGGGGAACGACTTGGGATCCTTCCGGGTGAGCTGAAGGATGCACCCGGGGTGAGAGAAGCCTGGGCATCCCGTCTGAGGCTGTTGCCCCAGCGACCCGGCCCCGTAACAAGCGGAAGATGACGGAACGGAACGGATACACCCTGAGCCGAAACTCATCTATCGCACATTACACCTGATACACTCTTCTTCACCTCTTTTCCACACTCTCCATTGCTCCGGACTGTTGATCCGAAGTACTTAAAATCTTCCACCTTCTTTATCTCTTCTCCCTGTAACCTCACTTTTCCATTTTTCCACTTACCTCTCTAGTTTTTTGTTCAAATTTCTTTGGACTTTACTAATTTATTCTTTACTTCTCTAGAAACTTATTTTGTTTATGAACACCAGGGTAATGCATATGCCCGGGTCTCTCACTATAGCAGAAGATGAGGTGATCCATCTGCTCCATGTAAAAAATGAAATGCTGAATAAATTAATATGAATGATCCAGTTAACAAACTGGCCTGAGCCAAGCCAGCAGGAAGTGGAGAAGCTGCCAAGCCACCAGGTTTATTTGGACAACATTTGGCAGATCATTTTTACCCTCTTATTAAGTCAATGCGGACTACATGCAAGTCACAAACAACTCCATAGCATCAGGATTGAGACTAAATATTTGTAATTGGACTAAATGCAAAAACAAATTGGGCAGAGCGTGACATGGGAGGGGGTTTGAATTTTAGCCAACGCTTGCAGATAAAGTGTTGGTGCAGGTGTCTTTGCAGCTCTCATAGAGATACGTATAAACATTTAATATTCATATCTACCAGTTTTTAGTTGGACAACGGAGCGTAATCTAAAATTTTCACGGAGGTATGTCCATGTTTGAACGTAATTCCCAAATAAAAAACATACCTGAAAAGATTTTCCATTTTATTCATACATGATTGAGTAACTTGCAAACTTTTCTTTCAACTATTGAGATCCTTTTCCAATGGTCGGTTGATCTTGGCCAAAGATTTTGGTTTCCACCACACCCACTTTCTAACGTCAACAGGAAGTGTTTCAGTGCTAGGATTCTGCACATGCTCAGTCCGACTTCCCAACAAGAAGTGCTGTTTTTATGTAAACGCAATAAAATAAGAACATAGAATAATATGCTGCAGGTTTGCAAACACGACGCACTTTAGACTATATATGGGTAAAGTGTGTTTACAAACAAAATTTCCAGTATGTCGTGCATGCGCTCAGTGAGGAACGAGAGGTCGAGGGGAGTTTATAGTGTCAGAAACGCAAATGAAGTTGAAAAATTTACAAGCAAGTTGTTGTTTTTTTTTTTTTTTTGTTTTTTGTTTTTTTACAAATATCGCACTTCTGAGCAAAAAAAAAAAGTTTTGTGTTTATCAATATATGCTATCATTTAAGAATTCTAAACCCATAAAAGTCAAATGGTCCCTGTTCAATAAATTTAGCAAAGTAAATGTACCTAAAGATTTCTAAATGTACCCAAGTTCGAGAGGCCAGGCTGAGATGGTTTGAACATGTACAGAGAAGAGAGACCAAGTACATCGGCAGGAAGATGCTGGATTTGGAACCACCAGGAAAGAGGGCTAGAGGAAGACCAAAGAGGAGGTTCATGGATACAGTGAAGGAAGACATGAAGATAGTTGACGTGACCGAAGAGGATGCAGGAGATAGGGTTAGATGGAAGAAACTGACTTGCTGTGGCGCCCCCTGTAGGGAAATGCCGAAAGAAGAAGAAGATATGTACCTAAATTAGCAGGTGGTGAGTACGGCCTGAAAGAAAAAATTTCAAGTAAAAAAAATGAAAATAAAGGTCCATACACCCCAGATCACTATTAAATATTTAGCGTTTTATATATATATATATATATATACAGTATATATATATATATATATATATATATATATATTCTGGCTACGTCCGGTCAATCTCTCTGATCACATTCTAAAGCAATGACCAGAGCAATGTTTGATTTTATTTTTGAAATCACAGGGGATTTCGGTTCCCTGTTAGGCATTATGTACCAACATTGGTATCTCGCGATATTCAATAAAGTAAGTAAAATAAAGTAAAATATGTCAGTACAAAATAGCACAGCTAAATGTTTACAAAAATGTATATTATTGAAAATAAAAATAAAAAAGAAGATTTGTTTGCTTGATAAGCTCATTTTTTGGACCTTGAACATTTCGTTTAACACTCAAGAATGAAAACATCACTTTTCTGTTGTTTTTAAAGTGTTTCTGTTCAATCATTTTTTCTTCTTAAAAAATGACATTTTAAACACTTTTTTTACTTATGTAAACCATTTTTTTATATTTATTTAGCATTTTGAAATTAAAAATTCAAAATGAACCATATTGGTTTAATTTCAGCTGCATATGCGCTATTAGCATATTCCGAAGTCAGCCATCTTTAATTAATTACCATTTCTTGGCTTTGGGCGCCATGTTGGATTCAATGCCAGACCAGAACCACCTGTCATTCTTCGTAGAGAAACTAGAGATACCTTGACCAGAATCACTTTGAAGTAGCCTTGGTTACTTTTGACAGTTTTTTTTATCGGATGGTAAATTGCTAAAAGCTCACTGCAAACAAAGCATTATGTAAAACGCATGCAATTAATCACCGAGAGGGCGGTTTGTATTTTTATGATTATTAATGGCCTTTGCCACACTGTGGGGTCATCTCACCTCGTTGAAATATTTACATCATAAACAGCATGAATTATGGGGGTTGCAGGAAGGGCGCTGCTTTAAAATACAGTTTCCTTTATTTTCATCAGCTGGGGCGGCCGGGAGCTAGCCAACCGCAGAGCTTTGTATGGTAATGAGATGCTCACTGCGGTCATGTGATGCCTGAAGGACGTTGTTAGGATTCAAATCCGCCGCTGGTCAGTCAGTGTGCGGGAGAAGTGAAGGAAGTAGCTTCCAGCTCATTAGCCACACACTCAGATCGATATGGAAGTCCAGCAAACAGTAATTGAAAAGTCATTCAAATGAAAGAGTTATGTGTTTTCACGACTCGGAATAATCGACAGAGCGGGCTGGATGGCTGCACATCGTGGATCACCTTTAACCTTTTGAAGCTTTTACGTTTAAATCTGTGAAACTGAGAATAAAAGTCAGCTTCAAGGAAGAGCAGGTAAACTTTTAAACTGATGTTTTGGTGGTTTGTGTCTGTTCAGGCAACACAAAGGTGTCAAACTCTGGCACGCAGACAAATCGTGGAGTTTGGGTCGGGAGGAGGCATTGGCTCAATGGTAGAGCGTTCTCCGTGGACCGGAAGTTATCTGGAAGTTTGCGGGTTTGCATCTCTCTGAGTTCACGTGTAGGGTCCTTGGAGGAGACACCTAGCGCCCTGTTTCTCCCATCATCGGTGCCATCATGGCAGCCTGCTGCGGTGTAATGCAGCACACAAATTTCCAGGTGACAAATTAATAAAGTGTATTAAAAAACAAAAAAAATGTTAGACCTGCAAGCCATATGAAATAACCAATGGACCTGGCCTACTTTTTTTAAGTCTACAGTACAGGTAGCACCAGAGCTAGCCAATACGACCTAAAATTAAAACCTCAATTTCCAGTTTAATTTGATTTTTTTTTGGCTTCACTCTTAAAACAAATGAAAGGTGACACATCAAAGACTCCAAAAAAGTTTTAACTTGATCCTTTTTTAACTTGAAATTGACTAAAAAAAAAAAAACAAAACATGCTGCCAGCATGCTTAATAGTATGCTAGCATGTAGCCTCGGAGTGCTTGCTTCATTTTAACAAAAATTCTTGGGATAAAACTGCACATCGAGAAAACTAATAATGTTTATATTTATTATCTACATGACGAGGGAACTTTTGCATAACAATACATTTAATTAGTGTCAATTAGCGAGTAACAAAAACTCTGAAGAGAAAGACCTTCTTGCTGTCTGAGCAAGTGCCTGAAGTAAAATCCAGAATGTCACAACTAAAGAGTAAAACTTATTTTACTACATCAGACATGCCAATGCGGGAGACACCCGAGATTAGGACCTACCTCACGCTCACCCGCCAAGGCTAATAAAACTCCCACACGATGAACACTAGTGCATTCCATGAACATAATTAGGTATAAAAAGGCTAAGCACATGGCATCTCCTGTTGCTGCAGCTCTACATCTGAAAGCAGCCTGTAGTGATCTCCATGGTGTAGTGCCAGAATTGTTTTTGGTGAACGGATGGAAGAAGTTGGACATCCAGTAACTTTGGTCATGTGACAGCTTATGTGCGTGAGCCGCAAAACAAAGCGTGAACAAGCAGTACGGGGTGTATTCCTGGTGGTAATTCCTCTTATTACGGGTACATAACGCTAGGAGGTAACATATGAAAGACGAACAATTTTCTATGTACTTTCTCATGTTTTGAACGATTTGTTTTACACCAACTGCCATGGCGGGTGTTGTCCATTGGCGGATGTGACGTTAAGCCCCTCCTCCTTTTCGCCCCGCCTCCTCAAATCTCCCACTTTGTGAAGCCAATAACTTGGCATCCCTGCCACATCTCTCTTTAGTATGAACACCAGCTTTCCCTCAGTGGCCACAATGTTTGGCTAACAGATTTTTAGAAACATTGTGGGGTTACAGTTGCGCTAGCACGGAATACGCATCAATAAAATAAATAGAATACATTTCAGACATGTTTTTTCACTGGAAATAAAGTTATAACCTCCCCCAAAAATTAATTTAGCATGAAACCCTCTTTAAAACCAACTCACTGAAACAGAAAAAAACCCTTCAAAGTAATAGACCTTACAGTGGGATGAAATGTTGAATCCATAAGCGTACGGGCTAAGACCCGATCAGTGATTCAAACACACAATACCTCTTATTTCGGCTGGTCGGTGCGCCTGCATCCAAACACAAATACAATTTAATTAGTCTGGATTCTATTCAACATGAATGAAGCAAATAAAAGCTATTCCCTGTGTTCCTTTTTGTTCTATTCTCTTCCTTTGGATGGTTTGTAAATGCTGCTGTGTGTGGAACAGCAGCCAGTTTCAGGAAAGGAAATCGTCCTTGGAGCAGATCATCATGAGAGAAAAAAAAAAAAAGAGCGAGGATGCCTCCACCCCCTGTTGTTTGTCCGGGATGCCAAGCTCACGCTCAGCATGCCAGGCCCCATGCGGGTGCCCAGGCCGGCCGGAAAAGACAGAGCTCTTGGAAGACGTGGGTCTAGTTGGAGCCAACGCGAGGTGCATGCCAGGCACAGCAATCGTGGCCAGCGTCTGCTAGTGCATCTCTCTCTCGTACCCGTCGGCAGACCTCAGGAGAAAGGATGCAACCATCAGGGGACCGCTAGTCCATCCGGGCTGAGCTAGAGGACAGACCCCGTGTGGGGGCGGCTTTGGAGCTTTTTTTTTTTTTCTCAAACAGCTTGGTATCTTGTTTCACTTTTTCACTGGTGACGTCTAATTTAAGCCAAAGTGTCCCAACGGCCGGTAAAACTGCAACGCTGAGCATTTTACTCACACATACGCGGCAGCTAAGTCCAATTATTAGCAAATTCATGGCAGCTCGGGGTGATGTTTGTGGTGGCAAATTAAGGTCGCAGTATTTCCTGTCAGGTGAAGGATATCGGTTTGCCTTTTTTTTTTTTTTTTTTTTTTTTTTTTTTTTTTTTTTACTGACTGAAAGAGATCAATGTCAATATCAGGTCAATACAATGACCTTTTTTTAACCTTTAAGTATGTCTGGAAAACTGATCGCTCAGCACTTTCTACCCATCCATCTGTCTGTCTGTCTGTTTATCTATACGTCTATCCATATATTGGACGGTTTATTTTGTTTTTTTAATTGATAAAATATACATGTTTTATCTTCGTTAAATTTTAATTTTGTTATTTTTATCTCAGGTTTTTGGAAGAAAACTTTTTTTTTTTTTACTCACTCTATTCATCCCTCAGCGGGAAAATTTGGGTGCTGCACTCCTACACCGCAGCAGGCTGCCATGATGGCACCAATGGTGGGAGAAACAGGGGTATAGGTGTCTACTCCAAGGACCTTAGAAGACAACTTAGTGGGATGCGAATCCGCGAACTTCCAGTTGACTTCCGATCCGCAGGCGAACGCTCCAACCACTGAGCCACCGTCTCTCCCTTGTTATTCTCAACCCAAACTTGTTTGTCTGGACCTAAAAAAAAACTATTCATTTAATCAGTTCATCTATAGTTGGAACTGCATAACTTAGAGATTTCTTTTTTGTTTTTTTTTAATTAGGATAAGCATCTTGAGATTAGCCATATCTTTTTTGAGGGGGTCCTCAACCTAACATGTATGTTTTTTGGAGGGTTGTAGGAAATGAGAGTATTTGGAGGAAACCCACGCATACACGGGAAGAACATGCAAACTCCACACAGAAAGGCTAGTATTTTCAAACCACATTTGGTTGCATGACCCTAAGACACTAGTCAGTGTACAGTATCGTCCACTGTATAGTGCTGGCATGGGCAAACTACGGCCCATGGGCCACATGCGGCCCGTCAAACGTTTTAATCTAACCGACTGAACTTGTAAAAATTAAATAAATAAACCTTGTTAACATTTTCTTTACCTGCAATTCTGATGTTTCCTCACTAGATAGCAACACTCTGGATATATTGGCTTTATTGAGAAAACAACAACACTGCTCCCATTAAAATGTGTGTGTCTCCGTGATGCGCACACTGTCAAAATAAACCTGGTGCACAGATATGGAAAGCCATCGGGCCCAATACACACACGTAAACAAGCATCTTAGACGATAAAAACAAGCAAAATGTTCCATCAAGCGCTTAGATTTCAAACCTAGCGCCGCTAATTACACGTTTTTAAGCGCTATCGCACTAGATTTCAGACTTAGCGCCGCTAGATTTGAAATTTAACCCTCTTGAAGTAACATTTAGCGCTTGTTTAAAATCCATCGCACCATTCTATTGGTCTAATCTAGCGGTTACCAAAGCATGCCATCCATCTGCTCCTGTTCCAGCCCCTGGTCAAATGTTAGAACCCTATGTGGCCCATGAGTCAAAAAGTTTGCCCACCCCTAGTATGGTAGATACTGAGTGACTTTTAATGAATTTTTAAATCCGAGTCATTGCAAGAGTCCATTGAGGTTTTTTTTTTTTTTAATGACAAACAAGGAAAAACATAAAAACTTGTGTTTTAGGAGCAGCTTTCATTTTATGGGACATGAATACAGTTTTTAAAAAAGTTTATTAGTCACTCTAAATAAAGCTGCACATATACATGAAGCACAGGTCACAGGGGGGATGGTATTTAGTTGGTGGGAACGCCATCACGTGTCTCAGACGTTACAGTCATTTGTCGTGTTGATGTCTTTTCCTCCAGAGATAGAAACGGCCTACATTTACTCTGCCCGAGATTTTCACTGTTTAGGAAAGGAACCTGAAGATGCACTGTGCTCGTTCCTCAGCATCAGAGCGTGAAGTAACAGCAACTTTCTTCTTTTAGTCCGTTTTTTAGAAGAAATATAATAATTATTTCTGCTCAAAACTTCGTTCTTTTGCTTTTTGTTTTCTCTGTAAAATCTTGACATTTTTATCAACTAAATTGCCATTTTTTTGTGCCATATTTTTTCGTCTCTTCTTCTCACATCATTATTCATCATTTATTTGTCACAGACTAGAGACTTCCAGTTAAAAAACAGACGATTACAGCAACATAAAATTAGGACGGTTTTAACAATGTCTCCAACGTCTCCAGACAGAGAGTAGTACAGACAGTACACGGCTCTGAAAATCGAGTTAAAAAACGCACGTTAAATCTTTTAGACCTGTTCAATCTGCAAATAAAACCATGCATTAAAATGTTCAAAACAGTCTGTAAAGTGTTAGTCGTGCTGAAAAAAATAGTTCTGTTGCGCTAGCAAAACAGCACATCTGAAGGATTTTGCGATACGTTTTTTGTGTGTGCATGTGGTTTACGGTATCTTGATCAAAAATCTATGGACATTTTTTATTTTTTCTACAGATTCTTCGTCTCATGGTCTACAACGTTCCATTTTGTCATCCTCCGCTCATCCGGGGCCGGGTCGCAGGAGCAACAGCCACAGACGGGAAGCCCAGGCTTATCTCACCCCGGCTGCATCCTCCAGCTCACCCGAAAGAATACAGAGTCTTTCCCTGCATCCTCCAGCTCAACCGAAAGAATACCGAGTCTTTCCCCACCCAGCTGTGACACATAGTTTTTCCAGCAGTTCCGGGGTCCGCCTCTTGGTCTCCTCCCAGTGGGACGTGCCCGAAACACCTCACCAACGAGGCGCTCGGGGGGCGTCTTGGCCAGATGCCTGAACCACCCGATCAGGCTCCTGGAGGAGGAGCGGCCTCCCGAATGGCAGAGCTCCTCACCCGATCTCTGAGTGAGAGCCCAGCCACCCTGTGGAGGAAGCTCATTTTGGCCGCTTGTATCTGCAATCTCATTCTTTTGGTCACCACCCACAGCTGGTGACCATAGGTGAGGGTTGGAACGGAGAAGTCGGTCTACGATGTTTTACAACCAAATCTACGGATACGTTTCTTTTTCTTCTTTCTTTTTTGAAAAGCAGCACTTTTTATATATATATATATATATATATATAAAACTCTAGGTTTTTTGCTTTTCTTTTTGACGTGTTGCAGTGTTTTTACTGTAAAAGGAACTTTTTCAAAACACGTTCGGACTGGTTTGCAAAAGAATGTTTTGTACTTATTTTTTGGTTTAAAACGTTTTACTTTAACTCAGAGATCGGGTGAGGAGCTCAGTGTCGAGCCGCTCCTCCTCCAGGTCGAGAGGAGCCAGATGGGGTGGTTCGGGCATCTGGTCAGTATGCCCCCCGAGCGCCTCGCGGCCGGGGTGTTTTGGGCACGTTCCACCGGGAGGAGACCAAAGGGCAGACCTTGGACCCGCTGGAGAGACCATGTCTCACAGCTGGCCGGGGTACGACTTGGGATCCTTCCAGGTGAGCTAGAGGATGTGGCCGGGGAGAGAGAGGCCTGGGCTGCCCGCTTGAGGCTGTTGCCCCCGCGACCCGACCCCGGAACAAGCGGAAGATGACGGAACATTTTACTTTGAAATCCATGGAATTTTTCTGTTTTTAAGTTTAGGCCATTAACTTTCAAGAAACGGGCGGCACAGTGGCGCAGTGGGTAGCACAGTGGCCTCACAGCAAGAATGTCATGGGTTCGAGTCCGGGGTGGGGACGAGGCTTGGAAAACTGTCCTTTCTGTGTGGAGTTTGCATGTTCTCCCCGTGTTTGCGTCGGTTTCCTCCGGGTACTCCGGTTTCCTCCCACCCTCTAAAGACATGCATGCTAGGTTGATTGGCCGATGCCAAAATTGCCCCTAGGAATGAATGAACAAGTGTGTGGATGGTTGTATGTGTATGGCCCCGCAACAGACTGGCGACCTGTTCGGGGTGTACCCTGCCCTTAGGATGGCCTCCGGCACCCTTCGCAAGGGATTGACGGACAAGAAGATGACTGACTGCCTTTCAAGAAACCTCAAAACTCCTCATATTGTTTGCGAAAAAACGTGTGAAAAAATTGTTAGATTTTCCATCTCGATGTACAACACAGGATTGCGGTTTCGCCCTTTGTGACTTGTATTTAGAGGAAATTATAACGGGTTTTAATAGAGCAATAATTCCTGCCTAAAGCAGGAAATACCCCAAGTAGAAACTCACCTGTCTGCAGAACCCTGTAGCTCTACGCCTTCCTTTTTGTTGTACCAGATAAAACAGGTTGCCACGCTACTTTTGAATGATAATACCGCGGCATCATGTTTCACACGGATTCATTTTCAAAAAGAGTATTATTTTTTTATTGATCCTTCTTTCTTTATAAACAAAGATGATATATAGTCCTGGTAATCGGAGTGTTAAATTACATGCCCTGAAAATAAGCCGGATCAATAATAATGAAAAAAAAAAAGTAATTTAGCACAATTCAGTTCAGTATTTTTGAAGGATCTCGGCCCGGTCAGGTGTGACTAAAACATCACTTTTTCCAAAGTTGACCCGATCCTCACATTATCAACTTCAAGTGTAGGAGGGTTTAAAACCACACAAACACACACTGAGCAGGTGTATGGATGCTGCAGGAATGAGGTGCCCCTCTACCCGCTTACCCCCGGTCCCTCATCAAC
The DNA here is from genome assembly GCA_902685375.1 of Neostethus bicornis. Taxonomy (NCBI): domain Eukaryota; kingdom Metazoa; phylum Chordata; class Actinopteri; order Atheriniformes; family Phallostethidae; genus Neostethus; species Neostethus bicornis. The sequence continues at coordinate 1,453,179 of LR738556.1, forward strand.
ATCGCTCGACCAAATGCTTCCACTCTCATTTGGGGCGTTTGTTTGCTTGTGTGAAAAATAATGGCTGCCGGAGCAGGTGGGATATTGCTTCGGAGGCTAACCCATATGGATCAGGAAAGCTGCTTGCCAAGTCCAAACTCCACTTTTACTGGCACATCTGGAGGAGAATCTCCATATTAATTGCTGGTTGATGTGTTTACACGCAACGAGGATCAATCCCTGAGAGAAGTTGGTGGACTGGGGTCAAACAGGCAATATGAGGGTGGGTTTATTTTTTTTTTATGTTGGAGATGAATGGAGCACAATGGATCACATTTATCAAAGTTGTGTATGGCTAAGGTTGACTGTGAAGGTGGGGCACGATCAAAACAATGTACCAATCCGAACTGATCAAAAACATGAGCCCACAAATCGAGAGGTGGTGTAAATACACAAAGAAATTAAATGAGCTCTAGAATGATGATAAAAATGCAACTATGTTATTGACCGTAGGTATAATTGACTTGCCACAACATATTTAACCAGAAAATGAATTTTAATATTTAATTATGATTCATGAAAGTGTTTTCTTGGCCAATGTGGAGGATATGTGTCTTGCAAGAGGGGGTGTTGTGGCCAAAAGTGACTGTGCTAAAGTGGTTCAAGTCATTTTCAACTCAAGGCTTTATGACAATAATAATGTTGTGGAATTCCAAAATACCAAACTCAAATGGAAAAGTGAGGTTACAGGGAGAAGAGATAAAGAAAGTGGAAGATTTTAAGTATTTAGGATCAACAGTCCAGAGCAATGGAGAGTGTGGAAAAGAGGTGAAGAAGCGTGTGCAGGCAGGCTGGAACGGGTGGAGAAACGTATCAGGTGTGATGTGTGATAGAAGAGTTTCAGATAAAATGAAAGGGGAAGTGTACAAAACCGTGGTGAGACTGGCCATGCTGATTGGTCTAGAAACAGTGACGCTGAGGAAAAGACGGGAAACAGAGATGGAGGTAGCAGAGATGAAGATGCTGAGGATCTCTCTGGGAGTGACCAGGATGGACAGGATCAGAGGAACAGCACACGTTAGAGGTTTTGGAGATAAAGTTCGAGAGGCCAGACTGAGATGGTTTGGACATGTGAAGAGGAGAGAGAGAGAGTACATCGGAAGAAGGATGCTGGGTTTGGAACCACCAGCAAAGAGGACTAGAGGAAGACCAAAGAGGAGGTTCATGGATACAGTATGTAAACACTCGCAAATATTTTCCATCTGAAAGCAAAATATGATCCCGAATCACGTTGAAGTCAAGGTTCGGCTGACTTCAAAAATTATCACGTGCTGCGATCACACGAGCTACACCTGAGTTGTTATTGTTTCTTTTGGACGTTCAACAGGCACGGTTATGGGGTGTTGTAGGATTTACAGGCTCATGAGCCAAACAAAGCTCGGATGGTGGCAGGGACGACGTAGACTGTTGCTGAGACGTGATGATAAACATATACGTTTTTTTTTTTGTTTTTTAACCAAAGTCTGAAAATGCTAAAAGCTAAAATTATCAATCCCAATTAAATCCTGAAAATGGGAATAAATATCGCAAAGAAAGACTAATGCATGACTGTAATGGATGTGAAGCAAAGATTGCTTTAGATTAATAACAATAATGTGCTCACGTGCATTTTAATCTCTCACATTAATCTGAATAAAATATAATAATTCATAATTACATATGGACACCGTTAACGTGGTCTTTGGAAAACATTTAGCTCTAATAATTATTTCTTGGTTTCTTGAAGGTGCTTCTGATGCTTGTGATCTTATTTCAGGTGGCCCGGATGAACATCGGATTTTTATTTGTGTAGGTGTATGTGTAAACAAAAAACCCTAACCCTAGGTTTTATTTTGTATACTTAATTCATCCCTCACCTGGGAAAATTTGTGCGTGGCATTACACTGCAGCAGGCAGCCACGCCGGCGCCAATAGTGTGAGAACAGGAGGTTAGGTTTCTTCTTCAAGGACCCTAGTAGTAAACTCAGTGGGAATCAAACCCGCAAACTTCTGATTAACTTCCGGTAACTTCCGGTTAACTTCCGGTTCACGAGCAAACGTTCTACCGCTGAGCCATGGCCTCCCTGGTCTGTCTCAGCAAATGTTCGTAAGAATTTAGTCTAAATTTTGGTGGAGACGGTGGCCGCGTGGTTAGCGCGTTCGCCCGCGGACCGGAAGGTCGCGGGTTCGTGTCCCACGGAGAGCACGTCTAGGGTCCTTGGAGAAGACACCTAACCCCCACTTCTCCCACCATTGGCGCCGTTGAAGGGCAGCCTGCTGCGGTGTAAGGAGTGCAGCAAACAAATTTCCCCGGTGAGGGATGAATAGAGTAATTCAAAATAAACAAAAAAAAAATAAATAAATGTTTTTAATATTATTTTGAAAAAAAATGTACATGAGAGTGAAAAAAAAAACATGATTAAATTAAAAAACGTTTATTAATATAGATGAATTTCTAAATCAAGTCTAATTAAAACTGCTATAAATTTCTCGCTTGAGGTTTGAATGATTTTGTTGTATTTTATTACGCATAAAATATATATGTGACATAAAAACTGTTAAAAGTCGGGGTTTAATTCTCGGGTGGGGATGAGGGTTGAAACCGTGACCTTTCCGGTTTCCTCCCACTCTCCAAAAACACAAATTGCTCCTAGGAATGAGTGTGTGTATGGATGGTTGTGAGTGTGTGTGTGGCCCAACAACAGACTGGTGACCTGTTCAGAAAATACTCTTTCTCTTATCTTAAATCAGCCGGGATAGGCTCCAGCACCCATCACAATCACGTTAGAAAATAAGCTGTTAATAAGTCATATTTTCATTTTCAATCAAAGATAAATGAAAAGAAATAAAAAACGTAACGAGTCCTTTTGTGGCCCTAACAGACACGTTGTCTTGGTTAATGTAAATAAATTAGTTTGTGCTTCTGGTTTAATTTTTGTAAAAAAAAAAAAACATGTTTGAAAAACATCCTCGCAAGAGAAGTAAAAATAAAACTCTCTAAAAAAGCATGTAGGAAAAGAACATTTTGCTGGAACCCTGGGATTCCTATTTTTGGCAATAAAAAAACTTTGAATTGATAGAAAAGCCCTTCGGTTTGCTGTTTGGCAGGAAGAGAATATTATTCTCCTTGGTGACATTTTTGGGGACAGTGGATTAATGTCCTTTGAGGATTTATGCACTAGAAATGGCATTCCATGAAACTTTCTTTTTTTTACCCGCAACTATAATCTATGCCTAAGGACTTAGAGCCCCATTACAGAGTCCTCTGTTATTATTTTATATAAAAAAAATAGTTGCTGACATCTGCAAAACTAGGAGGACGTCTCTAGGGTTGATTAAAACTACTACTTGTTAAGTCTAACCAACCCCTTGCATTTGAACGCCATAGAAAGCTGATTTTGACGATCACAGTCAGTCCCCTTTTTAACCGTATATCCCTTAAGAAGTTGCGGGTAGGGGCGTAGCTCATCCTGGGTAATTCGAGGCAAGGGGCAGGGTCCAATCTGAACAGGTCTCCAGTCTGTCATGGGGCCACACACGTACAACCATACCCACACTCATTCCCAGGCAATCATGTAGTGGCCAATCAACCTAACATGCATGTTTTTGGAGGGTGGGAGGAAACCGGAGTACCCGGGGGAAACCCATGCAAGCACAGAAAGGCCAGCGTTCCCTGCCTTGTCCGCACGGGGACTAGAACCCACAACCTTCTTGCTGTGAGGCCACTGTGCTACCCACTGCGCCACCGTGCCACCAATTTTGATGATAAAAACCCAAATCTAGATTTGGCCAAAGTGTTGGAGAGAAACTACGTGTGTTCCAGAATTCTTCCGTTCCGTCATCTTCCGCTTGTTCCGGGGTCGGGTCGCGGGGGCAACAGCCTCAAACGGGCAGCGCAGGCCTCTCTCTCCCCGGCTGCCTCCACCACCTCACCCGGAAAGATCCCAAGTCTTTCCCCGGCCAGCTGTGAGACATAGTCTCTCTAGCGTGTCCGGGGTCTGCCCCTTGGTCTCCTCCCGGTGGGATTCCAGAATTCCTGATCATCAGCAAATTTATTATGATTTCAGACATTGATCAGATCTTACTCTTAAAAAAATTGACCTTTATGAACTCACGTGCTGCGCGGTGGTGCTTGCCTCACGGCGTCCCCCTGTAACGCCATTAGGGATGGACGGTTGTCTGTCCATACAAGGTTGGTCTTCAATGTTTCTAGAACTGGCTCAACTCGAACTTTCTATGACTGGAGTCCAAAAGGCACAGATTGCTACAGATGAGTTCTAGCAATATTTTATTGAACGACTTCAATAATTGTATAAAATATTTTGTTTTGCTTATTTAGAATTTGAACACTGTCATGATTCCCTCCCCTGCCACCAGAGGGAGCCCTGGACCTCCCTATATCACCCTGATCAGTTACACCTGAGGGTGATTGCTCTGATAACACAAACATATTTATCCTGCTTTCTATTTAAAGGCAATCCCTTAGAATTCTTTGTCGGGTCATTGTCATCATTACATTCCTTCCAGCCAAGTCCTCCTGGCTGCCAGACCATAAGTTTAATCTTTGAACTCTGTTTATATTATTTTGAACATTTTGATCCCGAGTTGATCCTGCGCCCTTTGCTTTACAGCCTTACTGGATTTTGGTTAATAGATCCTGTTTTGTTGTCCTGCATTTGGGTCCTCCTCCATCCACAACCCCACACCGTGACAAACAAAGGGTTGACGGGGCGGGTAGATCAAATTTTTTTTTTTAATTTCAAATTTTTTTGTGTTTCTCACTTGATTTTTCATTTTAAATTAATGAAAATGGTTTCTTATCACAGATTGGACATGTGTAGAAATAATAACCATGGTCGTCCACAACTTCGTGTTTGTGAACGTACCCAAGTTTTTTGTGTTCCCATAAACAGTTAAGTTAGTCTCTTGAGGGTTAAATTATTTTTCCCACAAGACATAAACATAAATCCTCTGTAAGTCCTTCTCTTTCTGATGGCACCTCAAAAAAAAAAAAAAGGTGTCTCCGAGGGTTTGCTTTACCGCAACCTCCTAATGAGAGATTTACTGTATGGAGATAATTATAGAGGAAGGCGACATCTCGCCCAGGCCTAATGAGTAAGATAAGAGTCCTTCAGTTGATTTCCAAGCAGCGCCCTCCTCAACCCCCCGCCACCCCGACCTGTCGTCGCATTGGGGTCCCTGGTAGTCGGAGACAATCAACTAGAAAAACAGCGAGGCTGTGCCTATATGCATGGCAAGTGCAGACACTTGTCAACAGAGCAAGCCATGCGTGTACATTAGTGGCCAGCTCAGAGATGACAAATGGAGGCAGAGAGGATGGAAAAACAAAGCGCCGTGCTCTCTGATATCTCTGCTGTTTTATAAATCAGCCACCTGGGCGATTAAGGAGGAAAATGAGTGAACGGAATCAGAATGGTGTGCTCTTGTTTATTGCTTTAGAGAGTAAAGCTGGCAAAGAGGCAGCCATCGTGTGATGATGAGAGTGGCCCCTCTGGAGACGGGTGCTCACACTGGCAGAGGAGCTAATACAGACTTTCATTAGGATGCACACTTCAACACACTGTCATAGTATTTACAGTCTCACACTGGGGAAACAAATAAACTGCGTGATTAACAAGTTTTCCTGATGCCTGGTGCTTCGCTGTGCGCGCATTGGAGTGCCACCTCGCCGACTTAATGATTCTTAATGGTTTCTTAATGACTTCTTAATGACTTCATCAGGAAGATCCTGCAACAGCACATTCTGACAAGCGGGAGCCTCCCCTTGAGACCCTGGATCACACCGCAAGAGTAACCCCCTCTTCAGTTTTCTGCTCAAATAACACACACTTTAAATCTGCTTATCTGAGACAGCATCTTTGACTTAAATGACACGAGCTTTTGATCCGCGGTTAACCATGGGGAATGTGATGTAATGCGATGTGAAAGCACGCGGGCTGATGTGTGGAAGAGCACTACAAAGGCGAACGGGGATGTCCACCTAGTTTTGTGAGCAAATGCAGTCACATCACACTAATGTCAGAACATTGGAGTGACATCTAGTGTTGTGTAACCAGAATTAAACTGAATCGTGTAAAGCTATCCAAGAAATTCCTTAGGTGGCTTTGAGTACAGAGCTGGGACTGTGATGCAACACCGGATGGTGTGAAACGAGGACAAAGAAAACAAGAAAAACGGCCAATTATTAAAGATCTTACAAGATGTCACGTTGGAGTCAAGTAACACGTAGAGACAGCGACGCTGCTCGGCACAGGACCAAACAGAGACTCGAAAGGGTTTAAGTAATACACTTTATGTACGTTGTTAATTTAACAAAATATTATCTCAATACACATTCCTATCATGTCTCAATGGGTTTCTCTTAAAGGTCTGATCCCAGATGTTGCGCTTTTTTTTTTACTTGCTTACCTACAGCTCTTTGGCAAGGGTACATAACTGTAAATATGGCTGCAAGTTTTCAATCTGTAAATTTTGTGTTATTGAATAGATTATACTTCATTCATCCCCAGAGGGAAATTTGAGTGCTGCTGTGCAAACACCTCAATGCCCCTCCACCCCATCCACCAGCGTCCCAGTTCGGTTGCACTGTGTCCAATCTGGCAACCCAAAAGCTGGAGTCCGGAATGGGTTCACAAAGCCAGGCTGCAATAAAGAACACCGAACTGGCCTCTCTGTATTTCACTGAGTCCGAGTGAGCACTTCCAGTCCCTCAAGCAAGCAACCAGACCGTCTAGACCGCCTCCTTTTCCGCACCTCCTCCAGATCGACTCCTTCTCCTCAGCTTTCCTGGACCAAACTAACTCCTCCAGCGACATATGGCTGTAGCTCCGAGAGCCAGCAGCTGGTCGCGTACGTCAACATGTATGTCAACAGCAGAATGGCTTCATAACCAGCTAGCCGTTGGTAGCTAGCCAATTTCTGAAAAATCAGCTGTCCGACACAAACAACAAAGTCCAAAATGACGTCCAAAGTGCGCTCAAAATGAAATCTTCAGAAAGAGATGAAACATATCCAGAATAAGTTACAGAAACTCAGCAAAAGTTGGCAATTAATTGCCAAAGAAAAAGGGAGCACTGCAGCAGGCAGCCGCCCAGGGCAGCGCCTTAGCCGTTTTCCCGTCTTCATCTGGAAAGCATCTGATTCTGATTTTCATTATTTCTTCAGGGTAATTTTTTAAGCTATAAATTAAAGGCATGTAATAATGTGTACATTCAAAGAAACCCCACAGAAACGTGGTTTCGGAGCTAAACGAAAACGAGCTGAAGTTCGGAAACTGAATGGTGCTTCTGGGTCACTTTGATTTGGCCTGACTGTAGAAGCTCATTTTAAAAATCTAGCTTAATCAGTGCAACGCTCAGGCTTTAATCAACCCTACTTTTATTGGGAGAAAGAGATCATCATTAGCTGTAAATGTGTTTGAATAAATGTGTTTTCAGAAAATGATGCTGTTTATTTTCTGGTAAATGGCCACAGAGTCGTGTTCGTCTCAATCTGAACTTCTTTTGACTGTAAATTTGATTAGATGAAGGCCAAAAGCAGCTTTATGGCTTGTCCTGTAAAGAATGCTGTAAAGAGATCATTTAATAAAATTACATCGTTTTTATGAGATATTCAGTTCGATGAAGCTAACAGTGAGGTAAAAGCGGGCCTGCAGCTCCGTTAAACCGTTAAATGAATCTTCCAATGAGCCTCAACAAAAGTAGTGAAACAAAACTTGTTAACGTTTTTAACTCTTTAACTTTTCTAATAGACGGCACTCACTAGACATCAATTGATTTTGGTTTCCATTGACGTGGCGTTTGAAAATGCAGACGCTAGCTCAGCCTTGTACGACACATTGCTGCGATTTTTTTAAAAACTTTGATAGTAAACTCACAGTTTGACTTGAAAGGGTTTGATGTTAAACAGATCTTTTAACCTTCCAAAACAAACACACAGCTTCAGATGCAGCTGTGATGCATTCAAGGAGAGCTTGGGCTTTCAAATCACCCAAACTTTTAAATCCTCTTAATTAAATTATTTTCATACTCATTAATTTTACGACAGAAATAGTGAAAATTTCAGTTTAGCAAACTTTAGAAAAAAGTGAATTTGGTTTTAATTAGGTAGCATGCGGGCAGCACGGTGGCGCAATGGTTAGCACAGTGGCCTCACAGCAAGAAGGTCGTGGATTTAAGTCCTGGTGGGGACAAGGCTTGGAACACTGTCCTTTAATGCATTGTATTTATCTAGCGCTTTTCAGGACTCTCAAAGACCCTTCACATACGCATCATTCATTCACGCCATACCAGATAATGGTAAGCTACTGTTGCAGCCACAGCTGCCCTGGGGCAAACTGACAAAAGCGAGGCTGCCATTTTGCGCCATCGGCCCTTCTGACCATCACCAACCAATCACACACACACACACCATCCACGCTAGGCAACATGGGTGAAGTGTCTTGCCCAGGAACACAACGGCAATTTAAACTCAATGGCCGTCCCACCGTGGCACCTGGGGTTCCGGCGGTCTCCCATCCAAGTACTGCCCAGCCTGCTTAGCTTCTGAGGTCTGACGGGATCAGGCATTGACAGGCTGGTATGGCTGTGTAGAGTTTGCATGTTCTTCCCGTGTATGTGTGGATTTTCTCTGGTTTCCTCCCACCCTCCAAAAACATGTATGTTAAGTTGATTGGCCGCTATGAAATTGCTCCTAGGAATGAGTGTGTGTGTGAATGGTTGTGTGTGTGTGGCCTCGCAACTAACTGGCGACCTATTCAAGGTGTATCTTGCTTCTCACCTTGAATCAACCGGAATGGGCTCCCCCGCAATCCCATTATGGATAGACGGTTATAGCACAAATAGCATGCTCACATTTAGATTTGAAAAGAAAGCAAGAGTCTTGATTTGAGCTGGAAGACCCTCAGGTTGCTGATGTCTGCCGTCACTTTTAAGGACAACAGACAAAGTTCAGTTTAGCAAACTTTAGGAAAAAAGTGAATTTGGTTTTAATCATGTAGCATGCGGGCAGCACAGTGGCGCAATGGCTAGCACAGCACCGTCGCGGCAAGAAGGTCGGGGATTCAAGTCCTGGGTGATGACGAAGCTTGGAACACAGTCCTTTCTGTCTGGAGTTTGAATGTTCTTCCTGTGTATGTGTGTTTTTACTCCAGGTACTCCGGTTTCGTCCCAACCTCCAAAACCATGCATGTTAGGTTGATTGGCCGCTACGAAATTGCTCCTGGGAATGAGTGTGTGTGAATGGATGTTTGTGTGCGACAGACTGGCGACCTATTCGGGGTTTACCCTGCCTCTCACCTTGAGTAATCAAGGATGGGTTCTGGTAGGCCCTTCAACCCTGATAGGGATGAACGGTTATAGCACAAATAGCATGCTAACGTTTAGATTTGAAAAGCTAAAAGGAAGAGTCCTTGTTTGAGTTGGAAGACCGGCAGGTTGCCGATATTCAATGTTCCTTTTAAAGACAACACCTTAAAAGTCACAGTATAAGTGCCGATGTAAGTGCCAATATGTTTCTGTGCACCCATCCACTGCATAGGTGTAGCTAAAAAACTTGTTGGGGCGTTTTCACACAGCCCCAACAACAAACTCCTAAAGAAACAAGTGGAGTTGGAAGTCCCAGTCTCAAAATTTCGATATTGCTACCATAAGGTTAGAAGGCACGGCTTACAAAAAAGTGGAATACATGTATAATAATAAGCATATTTTTTATTTGTTAGTCCTTTCATTTATTTTATTATAAAAATATCTGCAATAATAAGACCATAAAATGAGTAAAATGTTTGACGGTGTTATAATTTTGAACCTTTGCAAACAGAACCAACACTATAACGAGGGTAGCGTAGCAACAAGTTGAAAACAGACAATATTACATTCTTTTTTTCATCAGTTAAATTTTAAACCAGTAGTATCTAAAATCAGCCAGAATAGGCTCCAGTACACTCCGCTACTCCATTAGGGATAAGCAGATAAACGTGGTACCTTTTGTTAGCTCAGAAATGTGTCCGAAAATTGAACCCAAGAGCTCTCAAATTTCTCAACCATGCATGAATGAAAAAGAAACCACTTCAAGTATGTTTTTGACATATTTTTTTTTTTCATTAAATCCTCTCTTTAAGCACATCAGAGGTAGCGTTTCCACTTTATTTGACTTTACAGATTAGTCTACGATAACCGTCTACCTTCCTTGTTACTACAGGCTTATACCACCTTATCCCTCACCGCTGGATGGTTCATTTAACTGAGATTGACGCTAATCTGGGCAAACAGCAAAAGTAGCCCCACTGCTGAGGTGGCTATTCTGTGCTGAACAGATGAGAATTAGACGTTTCTAACATTGTTAGAAACCTGCACGTGTGTGTCTTTCTTGGTCGTTCCAACTGCAGCAAAAAACTTTGGCGAAGGTAAAAAGTGCAACAAAAATAATAGACGTTAACTTAATGGAGAAGGTTGTTCCTCACTGTGATACTAAGACTTCAAAGATATTTAAGAATGAAACTTAAACAAACTAAATCCCATATTTTAGAAGGTGTAAAACCAAAAAACTGCAACTGCTCATTAGAATATGTAAACAAAACACTAAATAATTCAATAAAAGTTGTTCAAACACTTCACATTTTGACTTATTCGGGGTCTACCCAGAAAGGGCAATACTTCCGGATAGGGAAGGATGGAGCGGGATATCGACAGACGGATTGGTGCAGCGTCAGCAATAACAAGGACACTGCATCGGTTCGTCGTGGTAAAGAGAGAGCTGAGCCGAAAAGCAAAGCTCTCGATTTACAAGTTGACCTACGTTCCCACCCTCACCTATGTTCACCAGCTGTGGGTGGTGCCCAAAAGAATAAGACCACAGACACAAGTGGCCGAAATGAGCTTCCTCCGCAGGGTGGTGGGCCTATCACTCAGAGAACGGGTGAGGAGCTTTGCCATCCGGGAGGGGCTCGGTGTAGAACCGTTCCTCCTCCAGGTCGAGGGAAGCCAGATGGAGTGGTTCTGGCATCTGGTCAGGATGCCTCCCGAGCACTTTGCTAGTGATGGTGTTTAAGGCACGTCCCACCGGGAGGAGACCAAGGGGCAGACCACGGACCTACTGGAGAGACTATGTCTCACAGCTGCCCGGGAAACGACTCGGGATCCTTCCGGGTGAGCTGGAGGATGCCGCCGGGATGAGAGAAGCCTGGATACCCCCTCTGAGGCTTTTGTCCCCGCAACCCAGCCCGGATAAGCAGAAGATGACAGAACAGGGTGTACCCTGCCTCATGTCTGAAATCAGCTAGGATAGGCTCCAACACACCCTGAAACCCCATTAGGGGTAAGCTGTTTAGAGGACGAAAAGGAAACTTTGGAAAAGCGGTGAAATACAACGTAAACTTTGGTTTAAAAAAAAAAAAACAGTGAATTTACCGTTTTTGTTTATTTAAGGTGTTTTTTGCACAAGTTTAAAAATCTGTTTTTTATTGGTTTTAATAAAGAAAGCCAAAGTGACAATTCAAACCCTGCCCATCTTGAACACAAGCTAGCTGCTGTCCCACAATTTCGCCAGAGTTTAATTCTGTTAAAAAGCAACCACCTTGCATCTTCTAAATGGTTTGAAATACAAACTTAAATCACTGTTTGGTTTTTGTTAGTCTCAGAGAAATTCACAATTACGGAAAACGTTAAAAACATAAAAACATAAATGCAGCTGGAGCCAAACCACCCAGACAACACTAGCTAGAGTTGCTAGCTAGCTCCAGATGCTAACCCTAACCTCCCAGACTAGGTCATCCCTGCTCTGAGTCTGCTGATGTCTGTTATCTAACGGGCTCTAAATTCAGAAGCTGATAAACAGAAAAAAATATTCTACTTTAAACATGCTCATGAGGGGAGCATGTGTCTAATTGCCGTACCTGGCCGTGCGAAAAGGTTCGGCTTTTAAAATTTGTTGTCGGACAGACAGCGTGTCCATTACGCCCATTCACTGTTCTCCTGAGCCGATCAGGGTTGTGTTTTTTGGGACCCTTTGTGTCCTTTCATTCCCGCAGAATAAAGACCAATCTTTCAGATGAAAGAATAACATAGTTCTGTGTTATCTAAATAAATTAAATTAATACGCAACTATATATTTTTAGTAACAAAGCAAGAAAAAGTGATTAATTAGAATACATATTTTTTCATAGAGTATCTCCTTTTGTAATTCTGTTGTTATTCTTGATACTGGTGCCTTAAAAAATGTAAAATGTCGGACCTCAAATAATGAGCTTTTGGGTGTCCATTTTTTTCCATATTTATTTTTATTTTCCATAAAAAAATTGTAATACCGCACTGTAGAAAAATAAGTTAGCTAAATACTGAAAAAAAAAGAAAGATTCCGCCCTGAAAAAGAAAACCTAACAATAGTTCTGTCACTAACACACACTTCACACGGGGTGTCCCTAAGAGGTTGTGGCCCTGTAGTTTTTTGGATGTTTACACAGCAGCACGACAGATTTTTAGGTCATTATGATTGGTCGAACTGGTGGGACAGGCATTTATTTTGGATCAGTTGTATCAGATCAGAAAAGCATCTAAAACCTGCTGACCTGGAGAAATGGAGCTTAATACTGTGATGTTCATGGTGTCCTACAGCAGGTGCTAGCTCTGACATTACAATCCAGAGATCAGCCTGTTTTTATCCTCTCCCTGCTGGAAAAAGAAGGCCAGAAGATCGCAGGGTTCTTGTTTTTAACAAAAAGCTGAGGAATTTTGTAAAAAGCAGCCAAACTTCGGCACATTTTATTGTTGCTATTTTTATGTAAACTTGTTTCATTTGTCAAATTTGGTCTGAAACAGTCTTAGTTTGGGTTGAATTTACTTTTGGCCTAAAGTGCTTTTTGCTTGTCACAGGCCACTTTCTGGTATAAAACGTTTCGCAAAAATCTGTCCCCTATAGTTAGGAGTTTGAACTGCAAGCATTGTTAGCATCATCAAAAAAGTCGATTCAGGTTCGCACTTTCTAAGAAGCGGCTAATAGCTCTTGAATTTGTTGGAACACCTATTAAACATAATCAATGAGATTTTCTTAGTCATATTTACAACATTTTGTTTTATTAACAATGATTAAGGGCCGCTTTTTTGGGAGATAATGTCATAGAAGCCAGACTGAGATGGTCTGGACATGTGTAGAGGAGAGACAGGAACTGCCCGGTAGGAGGTTTAGAGGAAGACCAAAGTGGAGGTTTATGGATGCAGTGAAGGAGGACATGACCAGATGAGAATGCAAGAGAATTGATTAATTCTTCTTCCATCTAATTGTTAGGCGGAAGAAACTTGCGTGGTGAAATGTGCGACCGACCAAGCGTGGTTTATCCGACTACTGCCAGTGTCGGAACATCCCTGGCCCACTTGGAAGAGATGTGCCAGTGCACGGTTCATTCGGTTAGACTCGGGCGTGGTTTGCATGAATTGAAAAGGATATGTGATGCCATGTTTTTGCAAATGCTATTCATACAAGTTAATTTGTCTGAAATCAACCATGTTTGAAAAACAAAAGACCTTTTTAACAACAGGTATTAAGGGCTGTTAACCAGAGTCAGCACCATGTGCCAACCCCGGTAAATGGCACCAGGGAGGTCTACCTTTAAAACTAGAACCCTCACGAGGGGGTCAATTGACCACTACTACCTGAAAGCTTCATGGAGGTGTCTCAAGACCCAAGGCCTTCTGCTTGAGTTATTAAAACAAGACACTTAAGAGTCGTTTGCACTTAAGTAGGAGTAGGAGACTCTAATTAAATCGCAAAAATGACTCTGCACCTCAGTGTGCGGGTCAGGTAGAGGTGTCAGATGACTCTTTCTGGGGTACACAGGAGGTTGAGAAAATCTTGGGGCTTCTAGTGTTAAAAAGCTTTCTCTTGGTTGGAAAGGCGGTTACCATGCCAATCCGGATTGGTGCCATCTACTTTATCAGAAAATGGTAACTAAATTGGCTTCAAAATGTTATGGTTGATAATCACAGTCAACCAACCCTTCAAGAGGTCACATTCCATAGGGCCAGCTTATTCTTGACCTTCCATATCTATTGGCCCCACCTTTTTTCAGGCACATGTTTTAAAATGTGGAAAGAGCCTGGCTCTACTTTGACAAAAAAAATTAAATTACTCATTAACCCATTAAAATAAATACTGATTATAAATGTATTTAAAAACCAAAAACCCTTATGAATAAATATTAATAAAAAAATCTGACAATCACACTCAAGATTAGGATATGAATAAAACAAGAGTAAACATCAGCCAGATAAATCTGGATCAGGGTTACAGCTCTGGTTGTGGTGAATGAAAATAATCAGGAAAGAAATATTTTACTGACTGGAAATACTTTGATTCACTTCAAGGTCGCTGAACCAACGGTTCTCAGCATAAAATCAGGAAGTCATTAAGAAAAAAAAAACTTTTAGAAGTAAACCAACAGCAGATAACAAGTAAACAAGATTCTGCTAAAACAAAGCTTCAAGAGATTGTGCTGCTCCGTTCATCAGCTGCACCGCATATTCAGGAACACACACATAACAAGAGCTTAACAAAGTGTATTAGCGAAGAAGCATGACGGCATGGTAAATTACACCTGGCATGATGGATGTCCTTTTCATGGGCCATGGAACAGGCTGGACGAAGGTGACTGAATACTGTCACGTGATTGGCTGTCTAATAAGACTGTACAATATTGACTAAATATCACACCACAATTTTTTTGTTTGGCAATGATTTGATAATTAATACAATTTTAAGAGCTTTGGAAACTATTTTTAGAATAATTTGCCCTGATAGTTTTAAATACCAAACTGTAACGCAATAATTAAAATTCAAATTAATATGTAGGCATTAGTTTGTCCCAATTAAACGTAATGATACAACATTAAGTCATTTTCCAGATAACATTGTGGTAGTAAATCCAAAACAGGAACCGTTATAGTCCACCTTGTTTAGGTCCAAAACTTCCTCTTTGTTATATAAACTGTCTCCATTATCATTGTTTCTTTCGTTGCTTTTTGGGTTTTCCGAACTAATTTTGATCAATGCTCACAAAGTTTACTTTGTAAACGGGATCACTTGGCCCCTCCTGTTACCCGAATACAACCAAGCCAGTTACAGACGGGCCAGTTGTGTCATGATCCCCTACCCGCCACCAGAAGAAGCCCTGGACCTTTTCTCATCAATGTGATTAAGGAAACCTGAGGGTGAGTAGTCTGATGACACACACATGTGGATCCTGGCGCCTATTTAAAGGCATTCACTCCAGACATCTTTGTCAGGTCATCGTCATCGCCACCATTACCATCTATTCCACCCAGATTTTCCGTCCTGGTTGCCTGACCATGAGTTGCATCTTTGAACTGTTATATACTTTGAACTTTTGATCCTGAGTTAACAAAGTGAAGGATGAAGACATAAAGATAGTTGGTGTGACCTAGAGGATACAGCAGATAGGGTTAGATGGAAGAAACTGACTTGCTGTGGCGGCGCCTGAATGGAAATGCAGAAAGAAGAAGAAGATCCCGAGCTGACGCTGTGCCCTTTGCCTTACGGCCTTACGGCCTTACTGGACTGTTTGAGTTCTGGACTTTGGGTTGATAAATGCTGTTTTATTGTCCTGCATCGGGGTCCTCCGCCTCCTTCCACATTCCCACAACCTGACAAGTTGTAAACTAGCTAACCAATCACAGAGTCACACAAAGACAGAGGCTGTGTAAGAGGCAACTAATCAATGAGCAACAAAACAAAAAATTAAAGAAATAACGCAGCTTTTTGCAGTTATCTAACTGCAGAGCTTGTTATTTATCGTGCAGTCATGCTGCCTACTACATGCTGCAACGGTATTGGCTGATTAAAGAGGACACATGCTAAATGCACATTTTTTAAAGCTCTTGGATACCTTTTAGTGAGTTTTCGAGGTCTGGAGCTCTCAGAAAATCTGAATTTAATTCATAAAGTAACATCAAAGATATCTTTACTTAATCTTTGTTACTTTTCTGTTTCTGTTTCGATGTCTCGTTTTGGTTCAGGTCCATCTGTCACGTTTTTTCACACTTTTAAGTCACAAGTTTTCAGAGGAAATTACCATATAAGGAGAAACAATGGCTGACTTGGGTATGGCACACATAGACATAAAAGATAGACGTCTCATTGGCTGCAGTGGCCACCATCTTGGATTGGTGGTACTACCTACAGACAAACTAAAACTGTGATAGTAGATACGATATCTGAGCTTTTTGAGGTGGATTCTAGTTCTACTCAGAGGAATATCGAAAGCAGGGATCAACCTGTCCCACTAATTTTAAAATACAGACACCAGAACATCTGACTGAAGTATTGTTTGAAAACCTGTAAAGTCTAGTGTGTTTATGTTTATGGTTGCACAGGTTAGAATAGAAACACAGGAGTGGGGGAGGGGTGTGAAGTATCTTATTTGCATTTAAAGAGAGCAGCTCAAAACAAGGCGTGGTTTTTCATTACTTGGTGTATAGGTTACTAGGGGTGTGCGATACCGCAAGTTTTGGTATCGATCCGATACCAAGTAAACACCAGACCAATATCGCCGTCACCGATATCGATACCGATATTTAAATTTTTTAAATGACTATTTTTGCATCAAGGGTTAGGTTCATATATACAGTATGATCAAGTATATGTATAAACACAGGTTGGTAGATAGATCCATAGAAGTGACCAGTTACAAACAAATGTTAACTAATGTTAAAGATGATTATGTTGTACTTTCAAATTAAAATTGCAGCGTCTCTGTTAATGATCTCTGCCTCTGGGAACCAGAAGGGGTCAGGGTTTTCTCCTCCGTTTCTGAAGTTTTTCTTTGGGGTGATTCTTTAATTTATAGTGTTACTTTATTTAACAGCCTTTCTTTAAATGGTGCAGGTAGCCTCAAAGTACAGCCACACGCTACCTCTCTTTTTTCCTTCCAACTCTCTCTACTTTTACTGACTTGCGTTTTTTTTTTTTTTTTGTTTCTTGGCCCCGAGTCGCTGAGTCATGTGACAAGTCAAAGCGAAAGAGAGGAGGGGGGTGGGGGGGTGCCTCGCTTTAGCATATAGGCGCGACACACAGCATTTACGTATATTTTGCAGACAGATAAGTTAGGTTAACTTTAAAAAAAGAAAAAAACGGAAGCAAAGTGCGAGGCGTAAAACTTCAACCAAAGTATCGATATTGTAGTTTGAGTATCGATCGATATCGATACTAGCGTTGGTATCGATATTATCGATATTAGGATCGATCCGCCCACCCCTATAGGTTACAGAAAGTAACAAGATCACATAAACATGAGAAATTAGAACTTTTGGACATAATTTTAAAAAGGATACAAACATGTTTTGACATTTTCTAAATAAAAAAAATTTCCTTTAAATCTCAAAACTGTTAACTAACTTTTAAAGCAGCTGGTCTTCAGTTTTTCAACTGAATTTTGGTTCAAGTTATAAAGTTGAAATCATTACCAAGAAACTTTCATGTCAGAAACAAATGCAAACATCAACTCTTCATCTAAGAAGTCATATTTTCCGCAGACTTTCAGATCAGCGTTAGATAGCGAGGAAAGAAAGCTTCAAGATTGTTTCTGAAATGTGTTTCAAAAAGTAAAAAGCAACGGCACATTTACTGCCGGCGGGATTTACTCCTTGTTCCACTTTGCAGGGGGATTACTCACTTTTTCATCATTCTTTTATTTATTTATTCCATTTCCAAATTCATCTCCACTCCACCTGGAGGAAAACAAAATATCAAACCTAATGCATAAATAGTGTCGGAGCGACTGGATAATAACAGCAGGTCAGGTTGGAAGTGAGTCATGTCTTTCTTTTGGAAGAAAGTGATTACTGTTACACACATCTGACAATCACAAGCAAGATAATCCCGTTTCTTACACACGCCTCAAATTAGGGAACATTGTTGTTGTTGGTATTTTTTTTCCATATGCCATCAACAAACTAGGTGTCAGGAGAGTAGACCGTTCCCCCTCTGTGTCCTGTTCCCCTCCTCCCTCTTGTCCTTGTGTGTGCAACTAGTCACACCTGAAACTAATCTACTCATCTGCTGCAGCATAAATGGAACAGTTTTTGACACACTCTTCGCCAGATCGTTGATTTCATTCTTGACTTGTTATCCAGTTTTTTGGCTCCTGCTCCTACATCAGAACCTGCCTAGTTCACCTGTTTTTGTCTTCTTTATTTGGACTTTTTATTAATCTAATAAATCTGCTTGTGATTTTTCATCTGAGCCTGTCTGTTTTGTCAAGGGTTATTTTTGGGCTCAGCTCCACACCATGACACTAGGCGGCACGGTGGTGCTCATGTCACACATACTTTGTGTCATGTCTCATATCCACATACTTTCAATATTATTGTTCTTGGCCGTGGATTTTATCCTACATCTCCATAGTGAAAGTTGCAAAAAAAACTTTAGCATTTTTTTCATTCAAAATTTTATTTGTGATACAAAATAAAATTTTGCAAGTGAGGTTTCAACAAAATGGGCAGCACAGTGGCGCAGTGGGTAGCACAGTGGCCTCACAGCAAGAAGGTCGTGGGTTCGAGTCCCGGGTGAGGACGAGGCTTGGAACTCTGTTCTTTCTGTGTGGAGTTTGCATGTTCTCCCCACGTTTGCGTGCGTTTCCTCCAAGCACTCCGGTTTCCTCCCACCCTCCAAACACATGCATGCTAGGTTGATTGGCCAGTGCCAAATTGCCCCTAGGAATGAGCATGTGTGCGGATGGTTGTATGTGTATGGCCCCGCAACAAACTGGTGACCTGTTCGGGGTGTACCCTGCCCCTCGCCTTGAATCAGCCGGGATGGGCTTCGGCACCCCCCGCAACCTCGTACGGGGATAGACGGACAAGAAGATGACTGACTAACTATCGACAAACTGGATTTGTTTATGAAAACTAACTGTGGTAAAAAGAAAAGAAAAAGGAGGGAAAGAAGAAAAGATGCAGCCGCAGGGTTGGCATGCAGGCGTGTCACTTTGTCAAACTTCTGAGAGCGCTTGATGGTCTCTCAGGGAGGCGGGAAAATGTTGCTAAGGCATCGTCTGCTCCAAAAATGAACAGATGGCAGAGCCTAAGTGCCTAGATTTGTTTTATATATCTCCATCCCATGTTGTGGCGGGGTACACGTGGGCTTTCATTTCATTTCTTCATCTTTTACAAACCTTAGCTTCCAGGATGACGGGCACACGCAATGTTTAAGCTAATGAGGAGTGGGCGTTGCTTTGTTTTCCTCTTTTTTTTTTTCCTTCACACCAACACATCCCTCAAACCTACGCTTGGAGCAGGAAACCTATATGCTGCACAATTATGCAACACATTTGGGGGATGCTGCTTTTTCAGCCTGGGTGGCTTTTAAAAAAAAAAAAAAAAGATGCAGCAACTAATGATAGGTTGGGGCGATGTGCAACTAAAGCAAAAACATTTTTGGGATTTGGTACAATCGTAATCAAAATGATGGAAAATAAACGCCCATTTTACTTTTTAAAAGGCTTATTTTTTTTTGGAGATTTCCATCCAAAAATTTGCTTCCCAAGCACCTCGCTTGTAAGTTGTTTTGGGCACGTCCCACCGGAAGGTGACCCATAGGCAGACCCTGGACCCACTAGAGAGACTATGTCTCACAGCTGGCTGGGGAATGACTGGAGATCCCTCCAGGGGAGCTGGAGGATGCAGCGTGGGTGAAGGAAGCCTGGGCTTCCCATCTGAGGCTCATGGCCCTATGACCCAGCCCCGAAAAAGCAAAAGATGACGGATTTCTGTCATATTTGAACTTAATTCCTGTTTCAAGTGGGGGTTTTTTTGTTTTTTTTTTTTCATTCATACTAGTTTAATTTCTACTGACTGCTGTTCGAACACCAGTTTGTTCTTGGCTGTGGATTATATCCATTACATGAGGGAGTTTAAAAAGTTTGAGCGTGCATTGCAATAAAAACTAAAGGCTCACCAAGAGTGGAAAAAAGACAACATTTTATTTACTAATATAATTTAAAATTTCCCATTTTTAAACTTCTCTGACAAGTCCTTTTTGTATGAGGGGATTATTAAAGTGAATCTTAAATTAAAAAAAGAAATTCCTCGACAAAATCTGTATTAGTTTTCACCCGCAATGTTGTGCACTTGATGACTTATTTATAAATAAAAAATCCCAAAAAAACTTTCTTCTTAATTCAGTTATTTAAAAATCCAATGAAATAACACAAAAAGTTCAAAAGAAAACACTTTAAAAATTTGAAATGTAATAAGTCCTGTGACTCGATTCAGTCTAGTTTTTCATTTTGAATTTTAGGGAATTGTTATTGTTTTGTTTTTTTTCCACTTGTATACACCATCTTGGTGCCTGTATGACACAACATGAGGCTCCAAGTACGAAATAAAGTATGTCGGATTAGAAAACATTTCTTACCTTTTAGGGATATTTTTAATGCGGAAATAAAGTTTAAAGATGGCAGGGGCCCACATGTCACAGATGCCCAAATGGCTATAGTCTGGTCACCCTACCTGTAAACGATACTCCATTTCTAGCCACTGACATGTAGTAGGAACAGTCAAAAGAGCAAAACGCTCATGGAGCTGCAGGTGATGGTCAGCCGGCTCAGCGGTTGGGTTCACGGAGAACCATCTTAATAAATATTAGATGCTTTTCTTTGATATGTTTGCTGCACACACTCAGTGGGTGATGAGGACGAAACCCAGAAATGGAGAAATCCCGGCTGGTGTATCATCTGGCAAAAATTCAGCTAACTGTTCCACTTGCTGTTCTATCACAAACACGTTAGACATGATTTTCACTGCAGCTCGACATGAAAAGAGGTAAGAAAGTAGGACTTAACACATACTGACCAGAACCGCAGCTTCAGAAGCTACTGCACTTTTATTTAAAACTACAGGCTGGATGCTGGAAGAGAAATAAAAGCAGCGCCAGAAAGACATTTTTTTTTTTCAGTCGGTTTGGTAAATTTTCTTTCTTTTACCATTTGACCTGCCAAACCTGAGAATCACACCATTTCATCGACTGGTAAGTGTTTATTGGATAAAATGCAGTTTTATTACCTGAAATCCCATGTTAGCCATTCTAAAACATTTTTCAGCTTTCAATAAAGAAGTGATGTCCTGCTTTGTGGTTTGACAGCTCTGAGAAAATCTGCTCTTTAGTTATGACACTGCAGTGATGGCTTTAAACAAAGTTCCGGTGCTCAATCAATGGCAGCGTTTTACGGGCTTCAGCTTTCCAAACGAGAGGAAAAAGCTGTAAATACGAGTGTGAAATCCATAACACAACAGGGGCTTTGCAAAGCTGACAGTGGAGCGACAAAACGACCGTCTGTAAACGATGATTTAAATCTACATGGACCACGGAAAGCAGCGTGTCCAATCTGTCAGGTCCAGGTCAAAGTTAGAGAGTGTGATAGATAACATAATTACATCATGTCCAGGTCATCAAACATGAAAACAAGAATGATTTATTTCTCTGACAAGTGAACCTTTTCCACCGTTCGAGTTTGACGGAACAATTAAGCGATGATGTCTTTTTAATTTGGCTCCTACCACCCTATCTAAGGAAATGTGGTGTTCCCACAGTAACATTAACTTTATGACAACACGAAACCCGCCAAACGTCACGCGTGTTCACATCAACACGGTTGGCGGCAAAATATCATTCTATCTAAAATTGTTGCTTATGCTGAAAATGTCACGTCTGTTTTACTCATTTATTATGTCTGCCCTCACATCTCGACTAAATGGAATGATAACATTAAAAAATGCTGAGGTTCAAAATTCAAAGTTGGCTTTTAAAGGTACTATAAAAAATCTATTATAAATTAATTATTCATTTATAAATTAATTTATCGCCAAATCACTTAAAAAATATCTTCACTTGTTGGACTCATACTGTCAGAATTCCCCCATCTGCCCCCAGAAGGAGACCTGGATGTTACTAATCAACCAGTTTAGGGTCACCTGAAGATGATTCCTGATTCCACACATCTGTGCACCCTGCCATCTGATTCCACACATCTGTGCACCCTGCCATCTAATTAAGGGCAATCGATCAGGATTTCCCTTTCAGGTCATACCATCCCTTCTTGCCTGGTCTCCCTGGTTGCCTGACCATGTTTGAACTTAGTTATTATTTGAACTTCTGAAATCCTGAGTAAATCCTGTGCTTCTTGCTTTACAGACTTACTGTCCTGCAATTGGGTCCCCCTCCTTCCACATTCATAAAACGCTGACACACACTTATTCATAGGTGTACTGAAAATAATATAATGTTGTTTCAAACCTCGTCCATCCGTTCGATCAACCCTGATGAAGTCATTTCCATGATGGAAGTCATTTCCATGACTTCATCAGGGCAGCTGGACTTCAGCTGGTCTCCAATGAAGCTTATCATGACCTAACAGTTGAAGAAAGCTACAAATGCTTAATGTCATAAACGTGAAATAAAACAGTATATCAAAGAAAAAGAGCATCCCTTCCAGCTTGCTTGTAAATCTTTTCTACAAAATACAAAGACCCCCACAAATACGTATGCAGTGGATGAGAGACATTATTTTTCTTAAATTCACACACATTCATACCTGATAGCCGTGGACCGAAACTACAGTTCCCAGGTTACAAGAGGGTCAGTTTTATGACACACAATGACTGGCATTAATGCAGATATTTACTAAAATGTAACGGTGATCATGGTTAAACAATCAAATAATTTCACATAGTGTCAGTCAGCCAGCTATGGATGAGCTGATCAAGTTTTCAGGATTGTGCAACAAAATGTGAACAAGATATCTCTCAAATCATGAGAGGGCACCTCAATAGTATTGAGCAACTGTGTCACACCTGCTACAGTTGCTCAATACCCTCTATGGCTAAACTGATGGAATTTGAGATACAGAAAGGGAAAAGAACATTAATTGTCTGCTTGGCGTAAAGCTATTCCTATGATATCTTTTATAGTAACTTTCAAAATCTGGCTAAAAAAAATGGCAAAATGATGTGCAAAAAGGCGACAACTTTTCAAGTCCAGTGGTTGCAATGAGTAACACCTCTCGGACTATCAGCACAGGATTTCCATCGGGCTGTGTACTCTATCCCCTGCTCCTCTCCCTGTACACCAACTGCTCCACCTCCAGCCATGACTCTTTCAAACTGATCAAGTTTGCGGATGACACCACCCTAGTCGGGCTCATCTCTGATGGTGATGTGTTGGCCTACAGGACACCGATGGTGTCCTGGTGCAGCAACAACAACCTAGAGCTCAACGCTCAAAAGACAATTGTAGACTTCAGTAAAGTCACAGCCCTCCTCTCCCTTTGTCCTGACAAACTCCCCCATCACCACTGTAGACTCTTTCCGCTTCCTCGGCACCACCATCACACAGAACCTAAAGTGAGAGCCGTCCATCAGCTCCCTGATCAAAAAGGCCCAGCAGAGGATGTACTTTCTGCGGCAGCTGAAGAAAGCCAAGCTGCCCGCCCAGATGTTGGTGCAGTCTTACACAGCCATCATCGAGTCCATCCTCACCTCCTCTATCACCGTGTGGTACGCTGGAGCCACAGCCAGGGACAAACACAGACTGCAGCGCATTGTGCGCTCTGCTGAGAAGGTGATTGGCTGCAGCCTTTTATCTCTCCACGACCTGTATGTCTCCAGGACTCGGGGGCGTGCAGGTCGGATAGCAACTGACCCTTCCGACTCTGGACTTGTTCTTTTTAAGCCACTTCCTTCGGGCAGGAAGCTCCGGTCCATTTGGACCAGAACGTCCCGCCACAAAAAAAGCTTCTTACCTTCTGCTGTTGGACTTACAAAGACTCTATAACCTGGATCCGCTCATCACTTGGTCTCTTTTCTCTTTTTATCTTTCATCTGCTCTGAACGAGAAGTCTCTGAATCTTGTTCACTGACCATGGAAATAAAAGTCTTTCTGATTCTAGATATAATATTTTAAAGCATCGAACAGGATAAAAAACGTCATAGTTGTTAAATGAAAGACTCATGAACAATAGCATGAGAATAATAAGCGTATATAACCTTGGCGCTTTGAGTTGTGGTGTTATTAGTCTGCACACCACAGTAGTTCATTGAGGTAGACTCAACACAAATGACTCGATACACTTCCCTGACAGGGGTCTGTGCTCCGCTCAGTGAATTTTTCCACATCCCCATTTAGCCAAATTAGATTTAAAAATGAGAATTAATGAGACATGTCAAAAGTTGCTGGGAGTATGCATAAGCTGTGATATTCATGTATAAATTTTACATGTTGGGAAGCCGCGGATTTCATGTTTTACGCTCTATTTCTTAACCTTTTCTGATCTTACAGGTGTTTATATCAGGACTGAGAAAGTACTTCAGCATGAGGGACGGATAAAGGTAGAGGGTTGTGGACAAAGTGAAACAGCAAGCAAAATACTTAATGCCAGGAAAAGATTAAATATTAAATGTGCACTTTAAATGTCAGCGGTCCTCGTGGTTGCATCTGTTTCACGGTAAAGCTTTACTTGATGAAAGTTCAGGCAATTCTGACAATCCAGAGCTTAGCCCGGCAAGCCGTGTATGACAGGCAGTAAATGCCCCTCAGACAGAAGATAAACCCTTTTGATTTAGGTAACACCGCTTTTTTTCTTCAGCAATTCACTTGTAATAACGATCACTCGCTTTTAATCCAGACAATAATTTGCTTTAATAACGTGTTATGAGTGAAATAAGTACATGCAAAGCTGTGAAGGTTTATTTACATGCCTGTTTCTCAGAAACATAAAGAAAAATCCTTCTGATGTGGCGGAATGAAAAGCTGAACACGTGTAACACGTATGATCAAACTCGGTGCAATTTGGATCTTATTTAGACTTAAAACACGCCTAAAATACTTCCATAAAGTTACTTTTTGGTTGACTAGATCTGGATAGTTATATTAGGGTTGTTTTTATTAGACTGATGCCGACATTGATTTAAAGGGTCCAAAATCGTTTGATTTATCGGCCAATTTTAAAAAGGGGAAAAGTTACCGTTGATGAGTTTTAAAAAGTTTTTTTTAATTATTCATGTGTTAAAAGTTTTCAAAATCAATTTTTAGATGATACATATACCGTATTTTCCGCACTATAAGGCGCACCACATTTTAAGGCGGTACAGTAAAGGTTGGGGTTACGTTATGCATTCACTAAATAGTGCTGCGCTAAAGGGAATGTAAAAAAAAGCCAGTTAGGTCAGTCAAACTTTATTAACAATTACAAAACAACTTTCTGACAACTCCATTTACTCCCAAAATGAATAAACAGCTGTTTTATTATTTTCTCCGAGATAACGTATTAGTATTTTCATGACACAGTTTAACTTCCATTGGAGATAAACTCTGTTTAGTCTTACTTATTTGGCGCAGCGCATCCTCTTGCTTCCTCCACTTCCTCACCATTGATTCATTGATGTTGAACTCTCTCGCTGCGGCTCTATTCCCGTGTTCTACTGCGTGACCGATCGCCTTGAGTTTAAAATCTGCGGTGTAACAGTGTCTCTTGGTAGGAGCCATTTCCGGGTCTTTACACAAACACACAAATGGAAACGAGACGCCGTTTCATATATCCCAGCATGCACCGCGCACTACTTCTTTTACGGGGGAAATGGAGTCGGCGGCTGCTGACTGCTGTTGCGACACCTGTTGTAGCTCAATATTAATCCATATATAAGGCGCTCCGGGTTAAAAGGCGCATCGTGGACTTTAGAGAAAATTTAAGGTTTTTAGGTGTGCCTTATAGTGCGGAAAATACGGTAGATATATATATATATTCAAACCATACAATAACGTCTGAAAAGAACTTTCTGAGTTCTTCCTCTATGTTCGAAAAGACTAGCTTTCACTTTTTGCGTGATGTCAGACGGCCGTACGTTATTGGACCCTTTGTAAAAATGAATGTTTTGCAAATAGGTTAAGACAGAAATCCATCGGCAAGAATCTGCAACATTTTGCAAGTCATCGACAATCTCAACAGAATGCATTATCCGCCGATTTGATCAGTTAATGATAAACTGGCCACGCCTTAATGAATATGGTATTTACTGTAAGCCGGGTACAAATATATATTTTTTGTATTTAAAAGGTTGAAGACCACCGGAATGGACTTGTTTCCACAGAAGGATAAAAATTGTACCCTTTTTAAAAGATGCCCGTAGCTTTCTGACAGAAGATTTTCTATTTCTTAACTACACTAAATAAAATCCCGTATCCTTCGGGCTGCGAAGTTGGCCTTCGCACCTGTGACCAGGTAAACTTTCCACACACTCATTACCGGACGCTGCGGATGTTGTTTACCGAAGACTCCCTGCAGAGGAGACTACCTGACCCATGTCTACAACCAGTGAGTGGTACAAATGGCAAACATCTCATGGAGTCATTATTTATGCAGGAATGCCCTTGGGAGTCTTTGCACTTGTTTACACAGTCACGGCACAGTCCATTCATGACGCCTCTGAGTAAATGAGCCGCTTGCTACCAATTTGTCCTGGACAGCAAAGCTTTGGCGGTGCTGCTACCCACGGTTACTTCGAGGCGTGCACATGTACAGGGGTTAATGTAGAAGCCGTTACAGCGTTGGGAACCGACCTGGAACTACGGACACACAAGTCCCAAGGGTGTAAAGGAAGCAAAGTGTCACATTCGGATATTATTTTTTTTCTTTTTTCCATGGACTTCTAGCTTTGAAATGAGCTGTTTGTTTGCCCGAGGACGAGGAAAGGGGTCAAAGTTAGCGAGCGCTGCTTTTCACATAAAACCAAAACCAAGAAGAGAGTTTTATGGAGGTTGAAGTGAAAGTCAAAGTGAAAACAATATTTATCTGGAGTGAGCTGAAGGGAATCATAGAAACTTATTTTACATCTTTTTAGGGGGAAAAAAAAGCAACTGTGTCCTCAACCTTTCTGAATAACAAAAACTTCCCCCAAAAGAAGCATAAAAGTAGTTTCACACTGCGGTGGAATCTCCGAAGGACTCATTATATAATTGAATTTTACATATTCATTAAGTTTTAAAATAGATTTTAAGTTTTAATAAATAAAAGAGATTTTTTATCTGAGAAAATAAAAGAATTTTTGTCATAAATTTTATGAACTCAAACAGAAATAAAGAAGAGAAACATTACTGTAGTCAAAGTGGACCAGTTCACTCGGGTTTTTTTTTTTTTTTTCTGCTTTAAATTCAGCTTTGATGCCATCGTTCTTCCAAAAAGCTTCAATTTTTCAGGAGGAGGAACAATTTTCTTTAGAGATGAGATGAGAGCATATTCAAGCAGTGTCTTCTGATTGGCTAAATTGCCAAGTAGGCCAGGAAAATGGGATAGAAAAACTACTTTTTCTCCTTTTTTTTCTTCCCTAGCATGACATCACTTTAAATTGAGCCACAATCTGTCTAAGAACAAGTGATATGTGCCGATTTGAAATTGCGATAAAATGGCACCTGAGGCAAAAAGAAAAAAAAAAACATGTAGAAAAGTAATAACGCAGACAGAGTTTTCCGGCAATGCTTATGGCTTCTGCTTATGGAAAGTGAGAGGTGCGTAGGGGGTAGGTGAGTATAGATTTATGGTTGATTATAGAATAACTCCAGCTGCTTAGTGAGCAAATGTGCCAAAGCAGTCTTGTTAGCATCTATAAATTGCTTAAATTGTTACCCTCCATGAGGGAGACGATCCTATTGGCAGCAAGACGGGGTGGACCTGTTTGGATGATGTCGACATGGTTGCATGCTAGTGATTTAAACCTAATTCGGACACCATACTGTCAGAGGAACACAGTTTGCTTTCCCTGCACTCCTTCTGGTTTACTCTCATTTATGTTTTAGTTTTCTAAGACTTCGGTTCACCTGCACATTTTTAACAAACCTTGTAGGAACTATTTTTGCAAGTTTCTGATATTGATAAAAACGATCGATGTCCATGCCAAATTTTTCAAGGCTCTCTAATTTTTTTTGACAGAGATGGAGAGGGTCTGCTTTTGCTTGAAAGTGGAGGTGAAACTGCATCAAGGATCTGCTCTGAGTCTTTTTTTTTATTGCTATGGTGATGGACAGACTAAGATACGAGGATTGACGGAAATTTCCATGTTTGCAGATGACACTGTGATCTATATTGAGAGGAAGCAGGTGGATGAAAAGCAGCACTTTAGTAATTAGATTAATTTCATAGATGTTTGACATAATTCATTAGATTATTTTGCTGTAATTATTAGATTTAGAAATAATTAAGTTTTATTTAGGATCGCTGTAAGCTAGCCTGTGCTAACATTGATGTGGCTAACATCATAGCAAGACTGTAATTTTTGGATACTCGTTTTACAGGGGTCATTTGATCCCCTGCCCTGGAATGCAGTGGCCGAGCAGTCCTTTTTCTTATTCTAATGTGCCACTTATGGCAGCTCAAGGTGTGAAATGTTACTTATGCCTTGGTCTTCTTGGGATTCTGAGGCTAATTCTGAATGTTCGGAATTTATAATCTTTTGTAAACCTGACTTAGGCCCCGTCCACAGGTAGCAGGGTGTTTTTGAAAATAAATATCTGCTGTCCTCCATTTTAGGAAAACACTCGCGTCCAGATGTAACTGTTTTCATAATATCCGCATCCACACTGAGCCGTATAAATACGCTTCTGCGTGCTATTAGGAGCATGAGCATGCCAGACCAGTAGTCAGCAGTATTGATGTAAACATAAGTTCTGAGCTATCCAATCAGAGCACCTCTGTCGTCATTTCCATAAAACCTGAAATACGGCGCCAGGCATCTCGCTTGTGTGGACCGACAAGGAGGTGGAATTGCTTTTAAAAGTCGTCATTGACTATAAAGTTAATAAAACACTGGAATATATAGATTGGGTCCATGCTGCCCAAACCTTGTTTGCGATCCAAACAAGGATGCACACGAATGACGAATGTGCAAATCCATGTTTTCGCACGTCCACACGCAAATGCAAAAACAGAGTTTTCCAAAATCTTCAATTTGGCCGGAGTTTTCAAAACGCCGGTCTTGAGTGAAAAAAAAAAAAAAAAAAACGTTTTTGTGTGAACGGCAGGTCAAAAAGGGAAAAAAGCTATATATGCATTTTCAAAAATACGGCTACACGTGTACGGGGCCTTATTCTGGGACAGCGTGGTAAGTCAGCGGCTCAAACTGATGCGGCTCAGATACTCAGAGCCCCACAAAGAAAAGAAAAAGAAGTGTTCCAAAGCTACCGTCACCCTAGACATTTAAAAACTGGACAGACTCAGTAATATTTGGGGAAAACTAAAACTCAAACTTTGTTCATCAAACGTTTCACCTTTTTAAGTTTCATGTTTTAATACTCGTCTGATATGAAAAAAATAATCTATAAAGAATAAAGAGTTTGATTGTAAAACTTTCAAAGTTCTTTAAAAACCAATTTAACAGTGAACTAGAGCATAAAGAAGGTCCAACATCAGAACTATTCCACTACATTTTCCCAGGGGCCAAATTCTCGGAGGGCTTTGGCCGGAGGGCCACACATTCCCCTTTACTCCTACTTTTATAATAAATGTACAATTACCATAAAGAATAGAGACCTTTTCAAAACTTCTATTAAAAATCCCAGTCACGAAGAAGCATAGGATAACGAACACGTACGGACGTAAACGAAAAGCAGTAACTTTGAAAACACACCTAGAAGAGCTTTCCTGGTTCAGGGGGTTTATCTTGTGTTGCTTAGTTATTCTTTTAAAGTAGTTGGACAAGTCCCAGTCCATGTAGATTAGTGTCCCAGTTCTGGCCCATGGACCGCTAGTTGAACGTTCCCAGTCTATATGTTGCAGGAAAACCTCGAGAGCATCCTTCATTTCTAATTAATCTTCCACTTGACATGCACACGCTGCGGGAAAAGTGAAAAACACACCATTAAAGTGCCGTTAGAAAGTGACAAGAAGAACGTTCCTGCTCTTCATCGTCTTCTTCAACTTTAAGAATGTTTGTTCCCAATTCAAAGCTGCCATCATCTGGCAGCTTTTGGCATTTTAGGAACCCTCAGACTGAGTGTGCACCCAGCTTTCTTTCAAGTCCACACATCGGATATATTAAAAAGGAGCAGAAAAACCAATAGATTATTTAATTAGGCTGCAAAGTACCGAAGGTAAATGACTTCCCTTCAGTTTTTAGGGTTTCGTAGAACGTTGTAGTAAAAGGGCAGAAATGTGGTTAAAAGAGAAAGCAGAAAGAGAGAAGAAAGAGGGGGGAAAGCGATGAGATAATTTAACAAGCTTCCTCCTAAACCGCTCTGAAACCTCCAGAGTTTAATTGCTGCGAGGCAACATTATCCCTAGCAACGCTGTGTCTGTCTGTTGGCCGGGGTACCTGCTGTATCCACTCCCCACACAATACAGCACCCACTGAGCCATATAATCCTCTCAGGCCCTCCTCTTCTGGAGAACCACATTCAATCCCTTTGTGACACAGGAAAATCTCCACTTCGCCTTTTTTTTTTATCAGGTTGGGCGACGTGTTTCAAATAAGTCCAATCAGTACACTGTTAAAATAAATTGTTTGTTTTTACGGAAAAATGCTGGCAATGGAATTCACCAACAAAAAAAGAGTGTTATTATCTCTGCAGTAAAATTCCTTCACTTACAGGATAGTTGACAAATACCGTCATTAAATATCTGCAAAAAAAATTAGTAAAAGTAACGCATTTTGATGTGAAAACTAGAGACGCATCTATAAGACATCCTCACACTCAAGTCCATGTGCACGCCAATTTCTACGCAAACTGAGCGTGGATTTTTTACTTTATACTATTTAAAGTCAGAAACTGCTGCATGTAAATCTCAAGAAGTGGGGAAAACACGACACCGGTGGACAGAACTGGTAGTGAACTGAGGACAGTGAAATCAAGCTTTTGAAGCAGTACAGAAATAATTAAAAAAAGCCCACATAAATGCCTGTAAGTGTTGGACTATACTTAAAAAAATTGGAGCCCATCATGGAAAAGATTAATAACAGAACTTTACGGTATGCACATCAAACTCATTTGAAACTGCTTCCTGGTCGGGTCACTTTGCCCCGCGTCTTGACCGCAACAACAAAGCCGACTGGCTGGTTGGACAGTTCAGAAGATGACTATGTTTTACTTTAAAATCCGTGAACATCTTTTTTTTTTACATGGAGGGAAAAAAAGGTGGAGGTAAATAAAAAAAAAAAAGGCCTTTGATTTGCTGCTGTGAAATTTGGGGCTATTTTCCATCTCTCTGCGGGGCTCCCCAAAGTGCCCATATTCCTGTTTATGTTTAAATTAGAATCAAGTCACATGAAGTTCCTGCTGAATCATCCGCACAAAAAGCACCAGGTTACTTTTGAAGCGACTGCCTCGTAGGAGAAAATAAGAAACTAATGCCACTTTTTTTTTTTTTGCCGTCTCCTCTTTCAAGTTGCCCTTGAAAAGAAAATTACAACAGCGGCTTTGATGCAACTCTGACATGCTTGGAGATATTCTCTATAAGTGCGCACGCACACACTCATCCCAAACGAGTGTGTTTGGGTGTCTTTTAACCGTCCGAAGCAACGCGGAGACACCGGCTCATTGCACAAAATGGCAAAAGATGAAAAATGATAATTTCTCTGTTGTCCAGTGGTTTGTAACTTCAGTCAATATAGCATTTAGAAACCTGCTGAGACATCTTTTAATTAAAAATGAGCTTTATAATGTGAAGTTACAGAGGCGGTGTGCTGGAGAAGATTACTTTGTTTTTATACCCTGTTCTTTTTACGCCGCTGGACTCTTTTCATCCCCGTGTGTATACGATAAGTACAAAACCTGAAAATTCTATATGGAAAATATCACTGTTTCTCTCTTAGTTTGTGAAATTATCATCTTTCAGATGAAATTAAAATATCTCCTTTCTTCAAATGATCCTTTTTACTGACTTGATCTTCAGTAAATACATGAATGACGAATGAAAGGTATTAAAAAAGTGACTTATCCTACCTGTGAAGGAGGTCGTGGGAAAAGAAAATCACTTGTTGCCGAAGCTGAAGGTGAGGTCCAACGTGAGAGTGGAACAACAGCAGGATACTGTAAGAAACAAACAGACATGCATTATTTCAAATGCTCATCTCTAAACAAGGTCGCGAGGGGTGCAAGAGCCTATCCTGGCTGATTTAAGGCGAGAGGCGGGGTACAACCCGAACAGGTCGCCAGTTTGTCGTGGGACCACACGCACAGACAACCATCCACATTCATTCCAAGGGTCAATTTTTTAGTGGTCAGTCAACCCAATATTGAGAGTTGAATTGGAGAGTTGAAGGAAACCGTAGAACGTGGGGAGAACATGCAAACTCCACACAGAAAAGACAGTTATTCAAGCTTTGTTCTCACTCCAGGACTCAAACCCTGACCTTTTTGCTGTGAGCCACCAATATAACCACAGCGTCACAGTGCAACGCTAAAACAAACATGTAAAAAATATTCAAATAAAAATCTTGATTTTGACTATTTTATATTTTCACAACATACGCATTGGGGAGATGGTGGCTCAGTGGCTAGAGCGTTCGCCCGCGTTCGCCCGCGTTCGCCCGCGTTCGCCCGCGTTCGCCCGCGTTCGCCCGCAAACCAGAAGTTCGCAGGTTCGAATCCCACTGAGTGCACATCTAAGGTCCTTGGAGAAGACCCTAACCCCTCGTATCTCCCACCATTGGCGCCGTCATGGGTGGCAGCCTGCTGCGGTGAAATGCAGCACAAATAATTTCCCGTGAGGGATTAATAAAGTATTAAAAAAAAATGAACATCATAATTTAATATGAAACTGTAATTTTACGGCACTTTTTGTTGCGTAAAATGTCGCTTTTAACACTAAGTCTGCCGCAGCAGTCAATTTGACCACACGTCACTTTAATGTGCTATTTAGAATAAATAAAACACAACCTAGAGGCTGACCTTTTATGAATTTTGAAATAAACATGTTTTCTATTTGTATCATATATTTTTTTTGTGTTCTAAAAATGAACATTTCAAAATTTATAATCATTTTATCTCATCTAACCTGCTGCACCCCTCAGCAGCTGAGAGGAAGCGCGCAGTGCCATATCAACGACTTCAGCGGGAAGTTGTTGCTATGTTGCTGTGGCAACAAACACATTGCTATGGCCACACATGAGTGTGTTTATGTGTTTATATTTGTGGAGAGAGAGGCTAAAGCCAATATTTTTAAAGCAGCAGCGCAAAATACGGAAAAAAAAAGTAGGCTATTGACAAATTAGATCATTTTACTTTGGTGTTTGTTCTTTTATTCTAGGTTTTAAAAATATTTAACATTTTATCATTATTATTACTTAAAAAATTGAGTGGAAAGGCTGAAGAGTGGAAGAAGAGTGAAGAGTGGAAAGGCTCTTGGCCCTGACGATATCCCTATAGAAGTATGGAAGTGTTTAGGTGAGGTGGCAGTAGAGTTTCCGACTGGGCTGTTTAACAGGATATTAGAAAATGAGAAGATGCCTGATGAATGGAGAAGAAGTGTGCTAGTTCCTGTTTTTAAGAACAAGGGAGATGTGCAGAGTTGTGGTAACTACAGAGGAATAAAACTGATCAGTCAAACGATAAAATTATGGGAAAAAGTTGTCGAAGCTAGGCTAAGGTCTGAAGTAAGAATTTGTGAGCAGCAGTCTGGTTTTATGCCTAAAAAGAGCACTACAGATGCAGTGTTTGCCTTGAGGATGCTGATAGAGAAGTACAGGGAAGGTCAGAGGGAGCTGCACGGTGTCTTTGTAGATGTAGAGAAAGCGTATGACAGGGTACCTAGAGAAGAACTATGGTATTGTATGAGGAAGTCTGGTGTGACAGAGAAGTATGTTAGAGTGGTTCAGGACATGTACGAGGGCTGTAAGACAGTGGTGAGGTGTGCTGTAGGTGAGACAGAGGAGTTCAGTGTGGGGGTGGGACTGCACCAAGGATCTGCTCTGAGTCCTTTGCTGTTTGCTCTGGTGATGAACAGGCTGACAGACGAGGTCAGAAAGGAATCTCCATGGACAATGATGTTTGCAGATGACATTGTGATCTGTAGTGAGAGGAGGGAAGAGGTGGAGGAAAAGCTGGAGAGGTGGAGGTTTGCACTAGAAAGAAGAGGAATGAAGATTAGTCAGAGTAAGGCAGAGTACATGTGTGTGAATGAGAGGGATCCAAATGGAAAAGTGAGGTTACAGGGAGAAGAGATAAACAAGGTGGAAGATTTTAAGTACTTAGAATCAACAGTCCAGAGCAATGGAGAGTGTGGAAAAGAGGTGAAGAAGCGTGTTCAAGCAGGCTGGAACGGGTGGAGAAAAGTATCAGGTGTGATGTGTGACAGAAGAGTTTCAGCTAAAATGAAAGGAAAAGTGTACAAAACCGTGGTGAGACCCGCCATGCTGTTTGGTCTAGAGACAGTGCCACTGAGGAAAAGACGGGAAGCAGAGATGGAGGTAGCAGAGATGAAGATGCTGAGGATCTCTCTGGGAGTGACCAGGATGGACAGGATCAGAAATAAGTATATCAGAGGAACAGCACATGTTAGAGGTTTTGGAGATAAAGTCCGAGAGGCCAGGCTGAGATGGTTTGGACATGTACAGAGGAGAGAGAGAGAGTACATCGGCAGAAGGATGCTGGATTTGGAACCACCAGGAAAGAGGGCTAGAGGAAGACCAAAGAGGAGGTTCATGGATACAGTGAAGGAAGACATGAAGATAGTTGGTGTGACTGAAGAGGATACAGCAGATAGGGTTAGATGGAAGAAACTGACTTGCTGTGGCGACCCCTGAAGGGAAATGCCGAAAGAAGAAGAAGATTACTTTAAAAATTGAGTGATGTAAAATTTTATTTATGCAATAAATCAGCGCAAAACATGAATAATTACATTAGCGTCACATTGGCGGTCATGGCGCTTGCAGGTAGATTTAGAACACGGTGGTCCTAATGTTAACATGCAACGTTTGTAGAGCTACTTTTATTTTGAAAGCAGACATGTAAATGTTTTTTTTAAATGTTAACCTCCTTGTTTTAGAGCGACTTTTGAGCCTTCAGCTCCGTATAATTTTGACTCTTAAAATGTTATAAAATATTTTATAAATGTCATAAAATATTTTTATGACTCTACAAAAAAATACAATTAAAAAATTAAAACATTGACAAAACACAATAAAAAAAAATAACTGCAAACTTGCAAAACTTTTTTTTTTTTTTTGCTGAGGTGTTAATCTTTCCAACCTCCTAATATTACACAGTTAGCTGAAGCTGAAACGCTCAGTTGGAAATCAATGGCAGTTCCTTACTGTGTTTCACAACTAAATTAGCCATTAATGTATCGTTTCCAGTCAGAAACAGACCCCTCGTGCGCCATGACGGCGGTGGCCTGATAAAGATGGAAACAGGTAAATTAAAGCTCTGCTTCTGATGAGAAGAAGAAAAGAACCTGCTGAGCTAAATTTCCGCCGGGAAGCTTTACTAGGCTTTAGAATGTACAGCTTTAGCAGGTAAATTCACCACAATTCAGATTAAAATAGAGTCATTTAATTACGTTATTTCCATTATGTTGTCTTTCGCTTATTCGGAGCCGAGTTGCGGGGGCAACAGCCTCAGATAGGAAAACCAGGCTTTGATAAGCCTGGTTGCATCCTCCAGCTCACCCGGAAGGATCTCCAGGTGTTCCCTATCGAGCTGTGAGACAGAGTCTCTTGAGCGGGTCAAGAGTCTGCCTCTGGGACTCCTCCGGGTGGGACATTCCCGAAACACCTCTCAAGCGAGGCGTTTGGGAGTGATCCTAACCAGGTAGTCGAACAACCCGGTTTGGGTTCTCCCGAAACGGTAACCACCCACAGCTGGTTACCGTGGTGAGGGTGGGAACATAGATCCTGGTTACCATGGTGAGGGTAGGAACGTAGATCCTGGTTACCATGGTGAGGGTAGGAACGTAAATCCTGGTTACCATAGAAACAGTAGGAACGTAGATCCTGGTTACCATGGCGAGGGTAGGAACATAGATCCTGGTTACCATGGTGAGGGTAGGAACGTAAATCCTGGTTACCATGGAAACAGTAGGAACGTAGATCCTGGTTACCACGGTGAGGGTAGGAACATTGATCCTGGTTACTATGGTGAGGGTGGGAACATAGATCTTGGTTACCATGGTGAGGGTAGGAACGTAAATCCTGGTTACTATGGAAACAGTAGGAACGTAGATCCTGGTTACCATGTTGATGGTAGGAACGTATATCCTGGTTACCATGGAGAGGGTAGGAACGTAGATCCTGGTTACCATGGTGAGGGTAGGAACATAGATCCTGGTTACCATGGTGAGGGTAGGAATTTAGATCGACTTGTAAATTGAGAGCTTTACTTTTCAGCTCAGATCTTTCTTTACCATGACGGATCGAAGCAGCGTTGTAGTGACGTTATTGCATTGTACGAATACGTAGTAGTCTTTTTTATTTTTTTTTAAAAAAAGTTTTTTTCTAATTTATTCTCCATAGTTTTAAAGTTACCGCTATGTACTGTAGTTTTTCTACTTCGTCCGTCTCGATCCATAAATAAACATCTTTGCTTAAATACTAAAGTAAACTAAATGAAATACACTTTTCGCTCTTTAAGTCGACCCCATGTCAGAGATAATCGACCTTTCACCTTTGGCATTCTTGCATTTAAAAACAACATAATGAGCAGCTGTTGCCGTGAAAACAGAAAGGTTATTGTGAGACATTAATCTAGTAAAACCAAACCAAGTTCCAGGAGCGAAGCAGCTGAGAGAACAGTTAATTAATCAAAGTAAGGTCAACTTGGGACTATCATATGAAGCATCGCCTCTAATTTAAAGGACTTGACCACATCAAGATTTTCTACGTGACCTTGTGTCCTTACAACTTTGTCAGATTCATCAAGTTAATTAACTTCTACAAAGAGCCAAACAAGTTTATAAATAGATACACACACGGTGCTGTGTCTCTGACTTATAGTAATTAGTAACAATAGACTTCTTACAAAAAGTAACTAACTTTGTTATAATATTATAAAAGTAATTAGTAACTAACTACAAAACCTCGAGGAAATTTGACAATAAAATGAACTCGTTAAATGTTTTAGAATGTTTAAAATTTCAAAAATCCACAAACTGAAATATATATATATATATATATATATATATATACCGTATTTTCACAACCATATGGCGCACATAAAAGTCTCAAATTTTCTTCAAAATGAGCGGTGCGCCCTATCTGATTTGTGATTTGCGGACGTATTAGAGAACCATGAGGTGGACGCAGTTTAGAATATGAGAACGTTAAAGAGTGAAGTGTGGGCGTGGCTTGTGCATAAAAGAACAGGTATGTGCTTTATGCAGAACATTGCTGTTTTAACAACACTGAGAATAGAAAAGAGACACGCTTATGAAGCTCAGTTTAAACTGATGGCGATCAGCTACGCGGAAGAACATGGGAATCGAGCCGCCGCGAGAAAATTTAAAATGAACGAGTTGATGGTTCGTAAGTGGAGGAAGCTGGAAAACGAGCTGCGACAGGTGAAGCAGACGCATATGAGTTTCTTCGGAAATAAGGTGAGGTGGCCAGAGTTTGGAGGAAAGACTCTAGCAGCGATGGATGACCACAGGAGACCACAGCTTCACGGAGGGTGGGAGGCAGCGCGGGCGAGTTATGCCACAGCTTGCCAGAGGATTGTAGATATTTGTGTCTGCCGGCACTGTTGTCCGAGCTTTCGCAAAAGCCGGCATCATTTCCGAGGAGCTGCACAGTACAGAAAGTGACTCTGATGGCGAGGAAAGTGAACCTGCTATGTTGGATTTAGCGTACGTGTTAGATTCTGAAACAGAGGATGAGGACTTTGATGGATTTGATAAATGACTTTATGACGACTGTAACTAATATTTAAATAAAGCAAAAAATGTTTTTTTTTAATATGCACGTGTGTGTGTGTGTGTGCAGTTGTAAGGCGGACGTACGTAGTAGAGGATATGTATATAAAACCCGCACCCTATCATTAGGTGTGCCTTACGTGTGTGTTAAATACAGAGCACGCAAATATTTTGACTGCGCCTTTTAATATGGTGCGCCATATGGTCGTGAAAATATGGTATATATATATATATATATATATATATATGTATATATATATATATATATATGTCAGTGTAAATTAATTAATCTTCCGTACTATGTTCTCTTTTTGGGATGCAGCCTATCAACGGCTGGTTTTCCGACCGAATGATTATTACGTTGATCAGTTTACCTTCATCGTCAACCAAAATATCCATTCCATTAACTCTCTTTACAGTTTTGCGTCTAAAGTTTACTCATGAGTATCGAAAAGAAGTGGGTAGAAGCACGCTTATTCCCTCCACCCCTCAATCAGCGCAATCAAAATCAAAACTTATATTTCATTCCGCTTTTGCCACAAAGCGGGAGTGGAATTTTACATCTTTATTCAAACTAGGTGAAAGCTAACTCTCCTTGACAACAAATTATGTAAAAAATGTCTTGTTTAAATGCTCTAAAATAAAAATAGACATCTGGAAATAGCACAAAACACTAGAACTACCAAAGCTGTCAATTTGACTGTTCTCCAAAGTTGATGTCTAATTACTATAGTTACGTTGATCTTTGAAGTTCCCGGGTTTTTTTTTTTTTTTTTTTCTACTTTTTTTTTTTGTGTAATGGTGTAATTTAACTGAAATTAAGCACTAAAAACGAGTTCTGAGTAATGCTTCCTCTAACTACCACATCCGTCATTTTTTTCTTCTTTCATTTATTTTATTTTTTACCCTGTCCTGTCCGGCGTTGTGACAAGCAGAAAGATGATATGTATGTCAGGTATTGCTGGACAGTTTTGTTCTAGCTTTATTTGTTCATTTTAAATGCTTTACAAACAAAATGTTCGTGCTTTCTGTGCTTCTTTTTGCTGGACCTGACAGGGAATTCCACACCCGTCGTTTTGACACCTCTATTAAATACATTGTAACTTTTTCCCGCGCCTGACCGTAGCGCGGGTACTGTTGTCTAGTAACAGTTTTGGCGCCACTCAGGTGAAATCTAGTTGAGTAAAAAATGGATTTCAGAAGACGTTTGTCCGTCACTGAGGCACTTCCGTGTATGACGTCATCGCCGTGGCGCTGATCGTCAAAATGACGGCCGCGAGAGTAGTAGTTCTAGAATTCTGGTAGTCCTATGATTAAAAGCAAACAGAAATATTTAAAAACTATTCACAGACAAAATCATATTTGTTGGTCTAAAAAGGACGTCATGAAAGTCGCGACAGTCCACCTCGTATGTGTTTTGTTTTTTCGGATGGTATATTTTGTATACCAACAAAAACACGTTAAAAAGCAGTGTCTCGTATTAAAACTCACGGAAGTTAAGTTAAAAACTCTTCCTTTTTTTCTAAGACCTGCACTTCTAATAAAGATTTTAAAACTGCTGACAAATGACTAGTTTCTCACTTTGCTTCTAATTACTTCTTAAAATAGATGAGAAGAGTGGATTTTTTTTGGAAACCTCAAAGAGACAGCTGCGTATTAATCCTTACTCATTGCTTCAGTCAGAACTGCATATGCGACGTCCAGATAAAACAAACACAATACGAGGGGGTTTTTTGGATACAAATGGATCTCTACGATACAAAAAGAAATTAACGCTAATTTTCAGTCTGTTTTAATAAGATTTCTGAAAAAAAGAATGTTTGTACCTCAAGTTTTGTGGCTGCATTTTGGTTTTATCACCCTGAAAGACTAATCAGTTCATCTATAGTTTGTACTGAGTAAAATGTGGGCAGTTTTATTCTCCCTCCCTTCATGATCACAGTCGGGTGAATCGCTTCTGGCCACGGATTTTGTTCTCTACCACACACACATTCTAAACAGGAAGTGTTTTGGTGCATGTGCTCTGCTCACGCTTGGTCACTCCATTCATTAAGAAGAATCATTTTTATGTTAATTTGCCATTTGTGGCTTCAAGTAAGAG
This sequence comes from Neostethus bicornis, assembly GCA_902685375.1. NCBI lineage: Eukaryota > Metazoa > Chordata > Actinopteri > Atheriniformes > Phallostethidae > Neostethus > Neostethus bicornis. Next base: position 1,493,204 of record LR738556.1, read on the forward strand.
CTGAACCGAAAAGCAAAGCTCTCAATTTACAAGTCAATCTACGTTCCAACTCTCACTTATAATCACCAGCTGTGGGTGGTGACCAAAAAAAATGACATCATGCATACAAGCGACCGAAATGAGCTTCCTTTGCAGGATGGCTGGGCTCTCACTCAGATATAGAGTGAGGAGCTCTGCCATCCGGGAGGAGCTCGGTGTCAAGCTGCTCCTCCTCCAGGTCGAGAGGAGCCAGATGGTATCTGGTCAAGATGCCCCCTGAGCGCTTCGCTGGTGAGGTGTTTCGGGCATGTCCCACTGGGAGGAGACCAAGAGGCAGACCCTGGATCCTCTGGAGAGACTATGTCTCACAGCTGGCGGGAGGAATACTCGGGATCCTTTCGGGTGAGTTGAAGGATGCAGCCGGGGTGAGAGAAGCCTGAGTTTCCCGTCTGAGGCTATTGCCCTGTGACCCGGCCCCGGATAAGAGGAAGACGACGGAACTTCAAGCAAGATTTACACTGCACACCCCTAGCGATGGAACACATCAAGAAGCGAGAGGAAGGGGGAAATCCCAATGTCAAAAACACAAATTAATTTTTCCCCCCAACAAATAAGGTACCATGTTTTTATCTGTATATGCTGTCTCCAAAAAAGTACGACACCCGGTCTTTAATGACCAAGTGGAGGATGCAGGAGCAGATTGACGGAGAGAAAGGTGAGGCGTCTGTAATAATTAGGGTGCTGTATCAATCAGTTGCCATGAAAAAGAAGCTGAGCCTAGAAGTAGAAACTCTAGATTTCACCAGTTTGTTTCAAATTTGTCCAAAAACGGACACATTTAGACGCGTTTTTAAAGAGAAAGTTTGATGTAGAACAACTCCTAAATATTTATAGTCGTCTTCTGTCTTAATTTAACTTTTGATTACTAACAATCAAAAAGAGTTCTTCTGTTTTTGTGATTAGGTCAAATAAAATCCTAATGTTTTGCTTATGTTTTCTTTTTTTTTTTACATTTTGCATCACTTCTACTTATATAAACAACAGTGTCATCAGCATACATTTATTTGTTCGTCCACATCATTGCATGCTGCCTGGAGGTTTTCTATTTATATTGAGAAAAGCAAAGCCCCAAGGACAGAGCCTTCTCAGTTAGATTATAGTTGGTATCTTTGGTGTTCTACTTTGAACTTAAATAAATATTTTACTCTACTCATCTGTCACCAGGGCAATTTGTGTCCTGCACTCCTACACCGCAGCAGGCTGCCCACAACGGCGCCAATGGTGGGGTTAGGCGTCTTCTCCAAGGACCGTAGACGTTGACCCAGTGGTATGCGAACCTGCGAACTTCCAGTCTGCGGGCGAACGCCTCAACCATAACCATTAAGCTGCTGCAATGCAATACAGCACAGAAATGTTCCCCGTTGAGGGATGAATACCATACGCTAAAATAAAATAAAACAAATATTCAGCAACTGTGGGCAGTTTCATGAAAATCCCTGTTGTGGTTCCTACAAATTTTACGGAAGCACAAACGGCCTTTTTTTTTTTTTTTTTTTTCAAGAGACATACCGTTAAAGAACGGACCAGATGTGCCAGATACATTCTTAAAATTGCAGACAGAGTTTGGTGCAGCATGAGAGGAGTTTGTTAAGCATGTGGCAGATTTTGCACAGTCGGTTAATGCGGCTGCTCCTGAAAGAATCTTTTTCCCAGCCAGCAGTGCTGCAGAGAAGACGGTGAGGTGGAAAGGTTAGCTCATAATCCATAACAGATAGTCCAGATTTTCCATGCTGGCATCAAAACCTTATGAAAATTGTAACAGTTCTTGGCAAAAAAAAAAAAAAAAGCCAAACTGTGAGACTTCTTCTTATTTGCAGTCAGGCCACGGAGGTCATTTCAACTTTCCTTCTAGTTTTGTTTTTTTTTGTTCAGATTGTGTTGAACTGCTCGGCTCCCACCTGCTGCTATTATTCCTCGGTAAAAAATCTGCAGCGCCGAGACGTTTGTGGACGCGCGGCGGGCCATCTCGCTACACGAGATTACATAAATTGCCCGTAATGAGACAGAGGGAACGAAGAGGTCGACATCCAGCCTGGCCGTTGAATAAAATGCATCCCGAGTGCAATTTACAGCCTTAACATGAGCAGGTACATGCAAAGAGACAAGCAGGATGTCCAAAAGGGCACGGCGGAGGGCACACACACACACACACACATACACAATGATACACAAACACTGCTGACATGGGAAAATATGAGGACTTTGGAAAAACTGTAAAATGTATAAAGAAATGGATGTAAGGGTCATTTTACTGAGCAGGACCATTAACATCGCTGCCCTTGTCTGGAATGAAGCTCAGATCAGTCACACAGACACACACACACAGACACATTCCCACACAGACACACAGAGAGTAGAATTTTTGCCTCTTTTAACATTTCTCCTCTTTTTCGCCCTCACAGAAGAAGAGGTCGACATTTTAACTGCAGCGGTGAGGAGATGGCTTCCTTTCACCTTGACGGGCATATAATGAACATTTTTCATTTTGAGCTTAGCTTCACTTACAGAGTCAGTCAGCTATTTTCTCTTTGAACCTTTCATTTTTTTTTTCCGTTCTGACATTTCCCTCTGTGGTTTTGCCAGGATGATCTTCACAGTAAATTTGTGCCCCTTTTAAAGAAATAGGTTACATTTCTGTTGCTTTTTTTTTTTTTCGTCTCCCTCTCTTTTCTTTCAAAGCGCTCATTACCATAAAGGTCCACGTGTAACACAAATAGGCCTACGGTGCCGCGTGGAACACAAACAATATGCTAATCACACCTGTTTCAATTAGAGCCCGGGTAGCCATGAAATTCATATCATTACTTATTGTTTTGCTTTTTTACCTTCGAAAGAGAAAAGGCTATACTTTAAAGCAACTGGAGGAAATATTTGATGGGTGGATGAATAGATGCACATCAGACGTATACGTCCTCATATGGACGCCAGCAAAGGGAAATTAAACACATAGAACCACAAAGGGTGGAGTCAGACTGCACAGCTGGAAATCTGTGATTCACACAGTTTAAATAGTTTGATTCGTCTGCGTTTCCCTCTCTCTTGCTCCATTGGGATTTTTTACCCAAATGTTTGTTCTCAAAGACATTTAAAGGAGCAGAAAAGTTCTAAAAAGTTCCATAATATTCCATCAACTCTGGCAGTGTGGAGCTACCCTATCCACCCAAGCACTAATATGGACACTGTAAGTACTGCCATTGGAGCTCCACCCCTTTCTGTCTTAGTTTTGTACCTTGGAGTGTCTATGCTAGTCCTAATCTGGTTTCAAGTGGGTTTTTTTTCTGTAGCAGACGTCGATTCCCAATGACTCCACGAAGCGATCCCAATGTCTCCTTCGTGGTTAGAAATAAAACAGCCCTGGTGAAATGTTGGCTACCTAGGTATGAGGTATGACTGGGCTACTGTTTAAATAGTTAGATAAAATACGTACCTGCGTCTCTCTCTTTCGCTCCGTAGGAATTTTTTTACCCAAATGTTTGTCCTCAATGACATTTAAAGGAGCAAAAAAGTTCCAAAGAGTTCCATAATATTCCATCGACTCTGACAGTGTGGAGTTACCCTATCCGGCCAAGCACTAACACGGTACTGCAAGGATTAGCATTAAAGCTCCACCCCTTTTCGTCGTAGTTTTGTACTTGGAGTGTCTATGCTACTCCTAATCTGAGTTAAAGTGGGGTTTTTTGTAGCAGACGTCGATTCCCAATGACTCCACGAACGATGGGTTAGAAATAAAACAGCCCTAGTGAAATGATGGCTACCATACTGCTTTTGGGATGCGGTATGAGTGAGCTACTGTTTAAATAGTTTGATAAAATACCCGCATGTCTCTCTCTCGCCCCGTAGGGGATTTTTTTACCCAAATGTTTGTCCTCAATGACATTTAAAGGAGTAAAAAAGTTCCAAAAAGTTCTGTAATATTCCATCAACTCTGACAGTGCGGTGCGACCCCATCCGGCCAAGCACTAACATGGACACTGCAAGGACTAGCATTGAAGCTCCACCTGTTTTTGTCATAGTTTTGTACTTTGGAGTGTTTATGCTAGTCCTAATCCAGATCCAAGTGTTTTGTTTTTTTTGGTGTTTTGTTCAATTTCTATTGTCTCCTTGAGGGACAAGGTAGACAGAGTTTGAAATAAAACAGCCCTGATGAAATGTTGGCTTCCTAGGTATGAGGTATGAGTGGGCTTCCAGGGAGACCTGCTTCGTTAGACCTGCTTCGTCCACTATTTCCTCAGCTTCTTGTCTTTCAGTAATAGAAATACAGAAATATCTCTTCCTTGCTCATTGGAATGAAAACCAAAACAATCCACAGGTGTGTGTCATCAGACTAATCCCCCCCAGGTGTCTCTAATCAGGGGGAGGAGGGAAGGTCCAGGCTGTCTCTGGTGGCCAGAGAGGAAATCACTACAGAAACAGCCCTATCGCCACAAATCAACGAACTAACAACGACAAACAAACATCCATGGTTCTTCTCGCTTTGTTTAGCAACGTACGTCCAAAGATGTGACTATAGCTACACTTAAATGTGCGAGGGTTAAATTTCGCAGTGGGATTTATGAAAGAGGGGCTGCGCAGTGGCGTAGTGGTTAGGACAGTGGATTCACAGCAAGAAGGTTGGAATTCGAGCCCCAGAGTGGCGGCAAGGCTTGAAACACTGGTCTTTCTGTGTGAGTTTGTATGTTCTTCCCGTGTATGTGTGGGTTTTCTCCAGGTACTCCGATTTCCTCCCACCCTCCAAAAACACACATGTTATGTTGATTGGCCACTATGAAATTGCCCCTAAGATTGGGTATGTCTGTGGATCATAGTATATGTGAGTGGCCTCGCAAAAGACTGGCAACATGGCTCCGGCGGCCCCGGCAGCCCCGGCGGCTCCGGCGGCCCCATCAGCCCTCCGGAACCCTATTAGGTGTAAGCAGTTTAGAAGACGGAACTAAACAATTGATGTAAGTGCCTAATAGCGGTGGAAAACTAAATATTTCTCTTAAATATTTCCATCTGTTTTATGAATAGTTATCACATTGTTTTACATACGCTTTAATAGCCTTTGAATTAGCTAAAGGAAATACGTGGGAAAAGCTTAGGCTCCACTAATGTGTTGTTTTCACCTCTGTTTGGAGACTTTTAATCTGTTTCCAATCATTAATTTATAAATGGCTTTGTTGCATTAATGCTTAATAGAAAATATCTGCATTCAGTCGAAAAAACCCCCAAAAAAGGTTCAATATGACGGCTGAAAATTTTCCATCACTGCTAATGTCATCCAAACTCAACACGAGACCCTAATCTGCAGAAATCTAAACCTTTCTTCTCATGTACGATCACTCAGAAACCAAGAATGTATGGTTGGCTAAGAGAATATATGTAAATGAGTAATAATATCTGAAATTTTCTAATGTTTTTTAAACAGACAACACATCCGCTTTGCAACGTAAGCTGTGTAACTGCTCAGTTTTGACAGATGAAGGGAAAAAAACGATATAGGCTCTTGTCTGCTAATGTAAAGGCTTTAAGCTTTATGTTAGGCTTAAAAAGAAAAAAAAAAAACAAAACAATGCACGTCTGTGTTTTACTTAAATTGATGTTTTTTAACTGCATTCTGAAAATTGTAAAAGTTTATATTAAAGTACTCAAACGAGATGGTTGACTTCCATTAGATTCTCTGCCATCGTCCATATTTGGCTCGTCCACAATCACTTCATTGTATTTTGTTGGTGAATGGGTGTGTCAAGTAAAATCTAAGTCATCAGTTTAAAAAAAGAAAGAATAAATTCTTTGTTTGTATGTAACCTGATTGGTTCACAGAATTTTAGATTTTTAGATCTGTTCTCACGGATACAGCTCAAAATAATGTTGCGTTTTCACGACGCGAGTCAACGAGATCCCACCCAAAACAGAGCATAGTTTAGTTAAGCACGATGTTGCTCTCACTGATGTTGGTTTTGTTTTGTGTTATTTTAAAAATGCAATAAGTTTTAATAAGTAGTTTCTTCTTTTTCCTTCCTTCGGTATTTTTTTAGTTGGCAAATTTGTTGAAAATGACTGGTGATTTTCGGTTTGCCCAAACAAACACATAAATATAGATGTTAATAAACTGCTACTAAATTGAATCGGACTTTTAAATTTGTATTTGTTTTCTAAGACAGGGCATCCAACGTCAAACATCTAACATTTTCAAAATACAAAAATGAAAATTATAGCAAGATGGATGAATGTACATATTATGTTGTTGGTTTTATACCAACATATTGTTTTGTTGGTGTAAAAACTTTTTGAATGTGTTACTTTTTAATTCAACGACTAAATAAGAAGAGGAAACGTTGAATGTCAGATTTTATGTCTAGAACATTTTCCTGACTGAACGAAAGTGGTCAAGAAATCAGATTTGAGGTGGACAGCTGTTACATTTTTATTCTTGAAATTTGTTTGTCCGTCCTTCGTCTTACGCTTATCCGGGGCCGGGTCGCGGGGGCAACAGCCTCAGACGGGATGCCCAGGCTGGGATCCTTCCTGCTCACCCGGAAGGATCCCAAGTCGTTCCCCAGCCAGCTTTGAAACATAATCTCTCCACCGGATCTGGGGTCTGCCTCTTGGACTCCTCCCCCAGTGGGACATGACCGAAACACCTCACCAGCGAGGCATTTTAAAAATGATCCTCATTTGGGATGAGCGGTCCAGAAGACTAAACAGATCTCATATTTTATTTGTTTTAAGACCGGCACCTTTGTCATTGCTTTTGGGATGCTGTTGAACTCACTGCTTGTCGGATGAAAAACGACAATAAAAACTGTCGATGAACTGTTGAAGTTTTCAGAATCATGTGACTAAAAGTCAAACTCAGAAAGGTTGAGATTGAAAATTTTAGTATTAAAACTATCTACAGTTGGTTCCAACTACAGATGAAATTATTTAGTTTCCAGGATCGCACCTCGAAATGTCACAAAGATCGAGGTCACAAATTATAGGGAAGTCGGAGACACATTTCGTCTGTCACATATCTGTTTCCATTCCGCTCTATCGTCTTCCGCTTAACTGGGGCTGGGTCGCTGGAAAAACCCCTATGGAAAAACTCCTTGGCCGAAATCCCTATGAAGAGATCAAGCATGGCCAAGTTGCGCTCGCCCGGACGCGGGTCACCGAAGCCTATCTTTGGAGCCAGGTCCGAGAGTGGGGTGCCGAGAGTGAGCGCCTGGTGACCAGGCTTTTAACCATGGGGCCAGGCCGGGCTCAGTCCCAATAGGGGACATGGGCCATGGACTTCCCGTGGACTCACCACCTGCAGAAAGGGTCATAGGAGTTGGGTGAAGAAGGAACTGGGTGGCAGCCAACAACGGGGACCCTGGCAGTCAGATTCTCGGCTGAATATCTGTTTGATAACCAATAAAATCTCTTGATGGTTGAATGTATTCAGCTAATCACCAGTAAAGAACGACATGGAAACAGTCTGAAACTATGTATTGAAAGTTTGTTTTTTTTAAACCATGCCCAATTTTTTTTGGGAACTTCCACTGCCCGTTCAGACCAACCAGAAGTGACTCCTTCATACAACCGCCACGTACTATCCTACCCTCATTTTACTGTGTTTACCAATAATCTTGTGATTTAAATTTCCAACCCTCTTTGCTCCGTTTTCCACTTCTTGTATTGGATCTACCTTTACTGGGCTGAGATCAGATTTTGTTTGTGCTCTTACTATCCCCCAGAGAGATCTGTCGGAGTAAACGGATTGGGACTGAGGCTAATCTGGACGTGCCCTCGGCGTATCCAAACACCAACAATGAAGGGCATGGATATCACAAGGTAAGTAAACTGGCATGTCTTTCTTAGAGAAAAGACCCAAACAGAGCACATAGTTGAAGACCTAATGTTCCAGTGAATTAGTCGAAGTCTCACCACATGTTAAAGCTCTGAAGATACTTCATGGTTTTCAGGAGGGAAAAAAAATGACTTTTTGGTGACAAAAAGCTATTTTTCAGCTACTTTATGAGGTTGTTCCCCCTTTTAACCCTCCCAGTCTGAACATAAGCTACCCGCTGCCTTTTTATTTTATATCTGAGACGATGCTTTAACATCTATTTTATTTAAAGCCTTCTGCTTTTACCGACACCACAGCTCCTGTTTTTCTGAAGAGGATTATGCCTTGTTGAGGTTGAGATAAGCACTGTAGGTAGCCTGCCCACTACTGGCAGAGAAAATACTTTTACGTGGGTTTTCTCTCACTCCTGGGATCCTGAAATGTTTTGGTTCAGTGAAAACTCACTGTGTGTGTTTTATAAGAGCCCAATCCTCCGTATCCAGCAGAACACAGTGTACAGTCCAGATTAATCATCCTTTAAACCTGACATGTAACTAAAAACGAACCCGTAGCAACATCACAAAGCTTTAAAATATAAATTTCGACATGCAACGTGCTAAAAAAAGTCCTTCCATCTGCCATATATCGCAAACCGTATCAATAAAATACACTCAAGTTTATTTACTATATAGTTGGTACTGATTAGAAACCCTTCATTGGTTTGGTAGGTATTGCGTAATAGTTGGAGGGTTTCGAAGGCAATTTTGATAGAGATGTAAAAAAAAAAAAAAAAAAAAAAAACAGGTTTGATTAAAATAAGTTTTCACCAAATGAGAAAAAAAAAATCCCAAATTTTGTGATATTTGGAGCCAAAAAATCAGCCAAAACAAAATGTCAGCAATAACTAGGACGCTGCATCGGCCCGTCATTGTAAAAAAAGAGCTGAGCCGAAAAGCAAAGCTCTTGTTTTATAAGTTGATCTACGTTCCCACCCTCACCTATGGTCACCAGCTGTGGGCGGTGACCGAAAGAATGAGATTGCGGATACAAGCAGCCGAAACGAGCTTCCTCCGCAGGGTGGCTGGGCTCTCACTCAGAGATCAGGTGAGGAGCTCTGCCATCCGGGAGGAGCTCAGTATCGAGCCACTTCTCCTCTAGGTTGAGAAGAGCCAGATTGGGTGGAGCTCCTCGCTTGCGAGGTGTTTCAGGCACAACCGAGAGGCAGACCTCGAACCCGTTGAAGAGAGTATGTCTCACAGCTGGACAGGAACACTTCGTGTTGAGGGGAGGCACCAAGTGTAAGTGAAGATAGTACAGACAAAAAAACCCAAACACCTGCTTTGATTAAAAAGTAAGAGAGACAGAAAACAAAATCCAAGGCCAAGAGCAATCCTGTACATATTTTTGCATTCTTGTTTTGGTAAATTTACATTAACTCTTTAACTACCCCACCTCTCATTGAGATACAGCAGCCCAAATCACCTCGACCATATGGCTGAGCAGGCAGTTAAAGGGTTAAAAAGCCACAGCCAGTTGATGAAAGGGACTGAGTGTGAGCAGAGGCAGAATGTGGGTGTGGCAGAGAACAAAATCCATGGTCAATAACTTCCTTTCACAAATTCTCTTACATTCATATTTTGGTAATTTTACACATAAAGTCACTCAACAAAAGTCAGGCTAAATCTTGATAACTACCAAAACCTGCACGATAGAAATAGAAAACAATTTTAGGAAGAAATAATGTTAAAAAATGTTGGAAACTTCCACATGGATGATTTTGCAGGAAATCCTCTTTAAAGTCAACAATAGTTAAAAAGAAAATAAATTTATAAAGTAAAATAATTAATAGTTATGCTCTAAATTCTGGATCATTTCGGTCAAACAAAAGAAACTCGTTAATTCATTTACATGTTTAAAATGCAAAACAAGAACACTCAGAAAAGACTCTCAAATATGCTGTTGGGCATGTTTGGCCGCCCGGGTAGAGGGGCTGGCAGGGTGTGTTCTCAGACAGCTGGTGCAAACCGGGTGCGCTCTGGCTTGGAGACGGAGCAGATTCAGGTGGCATCTGCGCCTCCTGTTGCAGAGCAATAGTAGAAACACTAAAAGTGAATTACAACATTAATGATAGTGCTCTGCAAGCTGTCGTTCCACATTACACATCCATTATTCCGTGCATGGGTACTCAGAGGCATCGTGAAGGAACACGAGCATCTCTTCCATCCCTCTGCATAGTAACCATAAAAACCCAACTTGCTGAGAGACGAAGGATTCAAACACCTTCCACTCATAGAAACTGCTTCTACAAACTGCACATAACAAGTCACTTGTACCTGTGAAGTAAATAAGAAGTTGTTTCAGGCTGTTTAAAATTCTCAGCTCCCAAACACTTCGACTGAAAAGTGGTAGCCATTACTCAGCCACTACTGTTATCACGGTAACTATTCTGAGTCTTTCTGAGTCTTAATTTGAACACATTCTCCATGTTTATAATTTGTTTTCTTGTTATTTGAGCTGTAACACACGTTATACAAGTTGATAACGGGCCAATCAGATGTATCGCAAGACAAACGTCGGAGTTAGCCTTTCTCCAAACAAGGCGCGAATCCATCAAATTATCGGAAAAAAATAACAGGATGGTAAAACGTCTTTGTCAACGATTATATACATTTCGGAAAAAAAAAATGTTTGAATGCCATTTAAATACAAGACTGTGTCTTTTATGTCAAACAGTGAATAAAATAATTTGTACAGATATTGTTTTTATACTCTGATTTATTCCCACCTTCCAAAAACATGGCCGTTAGGATGAACCGCTATCGATAAATTGAACCTGGAAATAAGTGCGTGTTGGGAAGTGTTGGGAATGATGCCCGTTAAGTATAACGGAATTACAAACCATGTTACTTTTTGAGTAACACAGTAATCTAAATAGTTACTTGTCCTTTTTTTACAACATGGTTACTAAGACTATAAAGTGAAGTTACGTTGCTACAACGTTGCAACCAGGTTTACCGAATAGAAAAGTTTTTTTTTTGCTTCTCTCCAGTGGAGAGACTATGTCTCATCTTTTACTTTTTACTTGGTATTTCTTAGTAATTGTAAAAAGTTTTACAATAAGGCACGGCAGCACAGAACTGACATCAATACAAAACAAATTCAATCTTTAAAAGTATCACCTACTGTATGGTCATCAGCTGTGGGCGATGGCCGAAAGAATGAGATCACGGAGACAAGCGGCTGAAATGACCTTCCTTCGCAAAGTGGCCGGGCTCTCTCTATCTCTCGGATAGAGGGAGGAGCTTGGCAATCAGGGAGGAGCCCGTAATAGAGCTGTTGCTCCTTCAGGTGAGGGAAGCCAGATTGGGTGTTTTGGCAACTGGTCAGCATGCTGCTGGTTAATAGTAGAAAAAGTTTCAAAAAAGTCTTCTGGACAGTTTAATTCTTCAACGAGACGTTTCGACTTCCATCCGGAAATCATTTTCAATCTGAATGAAATGGACTGAAACCTGGATCTATTTATACTAACCTGAGTAACAGGTAAAAAAATAGTGAGAAGGGCTCAACCAATGAGCCTCTGTTACCTAAGATGGCCGTGAATGGCTCCTATTGTAGCCACAGACCAGTAAACGAACCTATTATAAAAATGCTAAAAGCCTAGTGTTTTGCTAAAAGCCATGTTTTGGGCCCTGGAAGGAGACCCAGAGGCAGACCCCAGTCTCCCAACTGGAAACGGAAAGTATACTGTATTATAGTATGAATCTAATGAAAGATCAAAAGGTTCGAGTATTCCTTCAAAACGGGCACATTAGCATTTATAAGAACGTTTTTACACCCGTTTTTCATTTTGAACTAAAAAGTTCCAAAAGATGCGACAAAAGTCACAAAATGCAAAGTAACTTTTTACATTTCAAAAAGCATCACAAAATCACAACTTTACATTATTTCGGGATTATTTTATTTACCGTAATTTCACGGCCATAAGGCGCACCTAAAAGTCTAAAATTTTCTTCAAAATGAGCGGTGCGCCCTTTCGTGCGGTGCGCCTTTTGTGTGACCTAAAAGAAAAAGCGGTGCCCGTGAGGCAAGGCGGACCTGAAAGAAAAGCATGAGAACGTTAAAGAGTGAAGTGTGGGCGTGGATTGTGTATAAAAAAGGTATGTGCTGTATGCACAACATTGCTGTTTTAACCCTGAAAATGACAGAGACACACTTATGACGCTCAGTTTAAGCTAAAGGCAATCAGCTACGCGGAGAAACATGGGAATCGAGCCGCCGCGAGTAATTTCAGCATAAACGAGTCAATGGATTGTAGATGTTTGGACTAACGCAGTGCTTCTCAATTATTTCCTGTTGCGCCCCCCTAGAAAGAAGAAAATATTTATAGCCCCCTGACGCCCCCCCCACTCTCCGCCATGACCATAATTAGTATCATTTGTCTATGAAATTGTTATAAGCAGTGGTCCCCAACCACCAGGTGGACCACCCCTGGTGTGAGGGGCCTAACTAGTATTTTTATTCACTTTGTTTTTGTGATGTCTTTATTTTGAAGGTATGTTTACCGTTACCATGGCAACCAGAGTGCGTTAGAGCAGAGAGAATTTGTCCACGTTATAAAGATGCTGCTAATAAATTTTCTCGTGAAGACAACGTGGATTTAAATGTATTATTATTGATTAAAAAAGCCAGTTTTTCTGGCTGGTCTTATCACCTGTAGACCGGTCCGTGAAAATATTAGCAGACACTAAACCGGTCCGTGGCGCAGAAAAGGTTGGGGACCCCTGGTTCTAAGTACACTTCTGCATAACATTGTATCCTCATTAACATTAAAGAAAAAAAAAAGAAAAAGAACAGCTTTATTGTTTTTTAGTGTGTAACAGAAAATATTTAAAGTGCATCAATTAACTTGAATTTTAATAAAAATAATTCCTATTTAAACTATAAACTACAACTACTGTAGTGGATGTACAATTACACTTTATTCTAGTACGGCAAAAAAGAAAAACGTGTTCCACAGGATCACACGCGCCCCACTATTGGAGAAGCACTGGACTATTTTTTAATACGCACATTTGCGTGCTTGCGTGTGTGTTGTTGTAAGGCGGTGTGTGACTGAGACTGCGCCTTTTCGTACGGTGCGCCTAATGGCCGTGAAATTACGGTAATTGGTAAATTTTTATTGAAAAACTTTCAATTTATAGTTACTTTTGTTTGTAACTAATTACTTTTACAATATTACCACTGACAGTTACTTTTTGAAAATCATTTGTAATTTAAGTAATTAAATTTCTTACGTTGAACATAAACCACTGGTGAATGGTTGTCCGTCTCTATGAGTAGGCTTACAAGACTGGTGACCTGTTTGGGGTGTACTTCGCCTCTCGCCTGTAACTAGCCGGATGGGCTCTAACACGCCCTGAGACCCTGACGAGTACAAGCAATTCAGATTATGAACGTGTTTGTAAATTTGACTAATGACATTATCCCCTTTTCATCAGTACTTTTGTATTTTAGGGTAGGTTGCCAGAACCCAAGACGTCCTTGCTCCTGGTCAAGATCTTTGGTTGTATTTTAGTATACAACCAAAGAATTAAACAATTTAAAAAAAGTGCCCACCCCTCAGTTACATGTACCTCTTGTTATGGGTGATGTCAGACTCACTACAGCACCCCCCCTACAGTCTACATTTCCACTGTTCTGTCATAACACAGGCCTGACTGGATGACTGATTCTTTTTACTTTATTTCCATCGCTCACTTCATCTTTCAGCAACTAACCACCCACCCCTGACCACCCTTCTTTCCATTCCCCCCTTCTTCTTCTTGCACCAGTGCTGCTATTTCCAACAACATTTGTTTGATCTGGCCGCCCTCCACAGCTGAATGAAATCAATCTGGGAGAGATGTCATATGTGAGCAGAAATGATTGGCCAGAAGAATAACATGTATTTGAGAGCGAGGATCAGGCGCCCCCTGTGTCACAGAGCGGCCGGCGTAAGGCCCGACAGGCACTTCGCCACGCCACCATCTCCGTGCTGTCACCCTTCCTCGCACTTTCAATAACTTCAAATCCCCCTGAAAACTTAAAGAATAAAAGCAGAGTCGATCACTCATAGTTCTTCTAACTCGCTCTGCAGGGAAATAACAGCCGGAGGAGAAAAACAAAGTCAGGATCCCGTCCTCTTCCGTAGAAAAGCTCTAGCAATCCCTGAGGACATGAGGAGAAGACTTCTTTCATCACTCTGGTTAAAAGACAATAAGAAAAAAGATTCATTTATGATGCGGTGGCATGAATAAAAGGCAGGTATAAACCCACTCTGAGGGGGATCAGTGCTATTTAAGGAGGGAATTTTTAGGAATAAAAAGCTGGAAAGAAAGTAGCCCTTAAGGGGCAAAAAAACAAAACCCAAAAAACTTTACAGATTTGGCCAAAATGTGAGAAGAAAAACAGAAACATTGTGATGAACGAGGGGAAAAAGGAAAGAGAGGAAATAGGAACAGGAGTGAAGACTCGAAAACACAAAGAAAAAAAAAAAGGTTGGAAAACAGAAACAGACATCATGACAGCAGAACAAAGCGTGAAAACATGCCCGAGAAAAAAAAAACCAGTGAAAACCAAGAATTCCAAAAGAGCAACACAACACACAACACTAAACAAACATAAGAAGGTGACACAAAAACACACACACCCACACCAAAACTATATGTCGTTAAAAACAAAATCAAACCTCATATCTTTAAAGATATTTCCTCGTGATAAATTATAAAGATAATTAACTAATGATGCAAAACTGGTTACCACCCCTATTTCCATATTGTTTCCATGGTTACACTGCTACAACTAATTGCACCACTATAATAGTGTTACTATAATTAGCTTTAATAAGATACAGTGTATTTTTACTTTGTCCGTTTTTAAATCTCTCGTTCCATTAGTCTGATTAGACTGATTATGTTTCTTTGAGAAACAATACCGATTTAAAGGGTCCAAGAAAGAACCACCATGAACCACGTCGTTGCTTGTTATTTTATTAATGTCGGTTACATTGTAAATTCACATTAAAGAAAGTTACTTTTTTTTTTTTTGTATTTTACCAAGGGACCAAAAAGGTATCGGTTGAAGCAAGTGCTTATTACGCCGACCCTTTTTTGAAATCACCATGAAAGCAAAAACATATTAGTATATTATGTTACTTTGTGCTGGCATAATATATACATGTATATATTATATATATAATATTAAGTATATAACATATAAGTAATTGTGTATTAAAGGTACGGTAAATGCCGAAAGAAAAAGAAGTAGCCCAATAGCCGCGCATGCACGACTGCACTGATCGGGAGCGCGTCTATAAATTAGCTACTTACAAAAAAATCTGCAGGGCAAAAAATTGGACAACATGCTCAAATACAACTGCAGAAAAAACCTTCTTAAAAATCCACATTATAAAACTGGGGGGTTTCATTGCATGGTTTTAATCTATGAAGTGTCCTTCACATTACCAGAGACGTTTTTTGTACAAATAATGACTATAAAGAAGTTTTTTTTTGTCGGGTGTTTGAAAAAAAAATTCAGCCCATTTTCGGTTTTGGGAGCTCGTAACCTGTTTTTATGTCTAAAACCTGAAAAAGACGTAGAGAGACAAAAAAAAAAACTCAATGCAAATAGAATAAAAAACATATAAACTTATACATACTGTAGATAGGTGGTCCGATGCATTGTTTGAAGTCAATCCAATCTAGTACGTGCGATGTCACCAATGTGCTTCTCCGCAGCACAAACTCGCCATAATTCGAGTGAGACCACCACGGTGATTGGTGTTAATTCGACCAACTTGAATAAACTTGAATACAGCCTGATGTTTACTGTGATCAATTTTCAGAAAAAAACGGGGTGTGCTTCTTTCAGAAATTATGCTTCTATCAGAAAGAATACTTTCTGATAGGAAGCATAGTTTCTCATAGAAAGTATGCTTTCCATTAGAAAGCATACGTAATTTCTTATAGAAAGTATGCTTCTATTAAAAAGTATGCTTCTATCAGAAAGTATGTTTCTATTAGAAAGTATGTTTCTATTCAAATGTATGCTTCTATTAGAATGTATGTTTCTATTAGAAAGTATGCTTCTATCAGAAAGTATGCTTCTATTGGAAAGTATGCTTCTATCAGAAAGTATGCTTCTATTAGAACGTATGCTTCTTTTAGAAAGTATGCTTCTTTTAGAAAGTATGCTTCTATTAGAAAGTATGCTTTTATCAGAAAGTATGCTTCTATTAGAAAGTATGCTTCTATTAGAAAGTATGCTTCTATTAGAAAGTATGCTTTTATCAGAAAGTATGCTTCTATTAGAAAGTATGCTTCTATTAGAAAGTATGCTTCTGATGATAATGGTCTGCGCCTTGCGTGGTAGCTCCTATCATCAGGAATGAATGTTGTGTGTGTGAATGATTGTATGGAGTGAATGAATAATGCATATATACTGTTTGTGTAAAGCGTCTTTGAGTGTCTAGAAAAGCGCTATATAAGTTCAATGCATTATTATTTTTATTATTATTATTAGAAAGTATGCTTCTATTAGAAAGTATGCTTCTGCTAGAAAGTGTGCTTCTTTTAGAAAGTGTGCTTCTATTGGGGAGAATACGATAGATTTACTTTTCTTTTTAGATAATTTTAGAATTAGATATTTTTTCAATAATTTTTGACCGTCATTCTGTCTATTTATCAATTTATCTGTGATTAAAATAAAAAAGACCTTTCTGAAAGACAAAGATTCCTTAGCGACAGAACAGTGATGAAGACATTTACATCTATTTATCAAACCCCATTTTTGGAGATTAGTATCAGTCTTTTTGTTTTGACATTTCTATGAACTTTTAAAATGGTGCTTTGTTATTTCTTCAAGTGTGCTGCGTTTTTTGGTGGATTTTACTTTTGAGTCCTTACAGCTTCCATAAGTCTAGAAACCGGGACAATGAGCGTGTGTGCACGCAGATCAACGGATGTTTCCCATCATCAGCTCATCCAGCTGCATCTCCTGCTGCCAAACGCCTTTGATTTCTTCATTCACGAGACGCTGCCACAAAATGTGTTGTACTCGAGTGTTTCACAATTACCAGCCGATTATATCTGCGCCATTAGCATATTAAAAGGAAGACTACTTGAACACACTGATAATGTCTGAGTGTTGAAAATAATTTCCCCACTCATTATTGACGGCAGGCAGCGAGAAGTGGGAAAAAGAATGTCGATAAATACCCATAAACCTTTACTGTGTAAATAACAACAATTACAGAGAAATTAGATCAGGCTGTGCCGGTGAAAAGGGAGATAATTCTAATTAAAACTTGGAGATATCTGAGCAAGAAAGCATAAAGCGCATCCCATCTTTCTATACTATGGAATTGTTGTTTACTCGTGTGTTGCAGTCTTTGTGTTGCTTTGAAGCTGCCACCAAACCCACCATCACTATTTTCCCATCAGGCACACAGAGAGAAACATCAATATTTAATTAGAAAATGAGTCTGAAGTCATTTGCGCGGTGATATATGTCCATAAACTCACTCAAGTTTCAACTTTTGACCTTTGTTTGTATTCACCGACGCGAAAAATCGGAACGTGTTTGTTTTGGCGTGGATATTTAACTCTTTGGCTTGTGTAGATGTCACATTTTCAAGTTTTGCACCCCTCTTTTTAGGCTTAAAATGCTCTCCTTCGTTGGTTATTGTTCCACTAATTGGCTATTATTGCCCAACTTTGCAGTTTCAGTTGGTTTTATGACAGACTGTGCTGAGCTTATAGCTAAAGTTCCTCATTTCTTTATATTTACCTCCAATAAGTTTGACTTTCTCTTTTTTTTTCCAGATTTATGAAGCAGTAAATGTTCATTTTTATCCAAGTTAACTCAAATTTATTGTTGCGTTAAGCCTAGAAAAAGTCTCCAAAACTTTGAAAATGTGCTGGCACATTGTATAACTTTGCAAAAAAGTATTTAAATGTGATCTTTTAGTCTCTTTGTTACGCACAGTTTGTTGCTGAGAGATACTTTTGTTCTGTGTTTTAGATGTAACTCATATTTCTGAGGAAATGGGTCTTCAAAAAGTCCAAGTACTTATGAATGCGTCATACTTTCCCGCCACCATTCTGAAAGAAAAAACCCTCCTCCGTAAACATCAGTCCTGTGATGGCAATCAGGTTTCCGATACCATATCTTCCATCGTCTGCATTACCGGCGCACCCCATGGCATGTTTCAAGCCTCCTGCTGTTTGCTTTTTTCACACAAGGCTGATTGGCAAAACAGCAGTCCCTTTTTTTCTTTGGGGCGTCATTTCTGAAGTGTGTTTATTCCCAAATCCGTGCACCCGCTTCTATGCAAATTGAACAATCTATTAAGATGTGTGCACTTTGGCGTGACTCTAAAACAAAGTAAGGTGATGCTGTAAGCAAAAGATAAAACGTGGGGAAAGAGCCACATTTCTAGATCGAACCTCAAGTGAACTGAGGACAGTGAAATGAAGCATTTGAAGCAGCAAGAAAACCATTAGAAAGCAAACATAAATGCCTCATTTTTAAACCGTGCAATGTCGCACATTTGGTTTGACGCAATATTTCACATCCCGTACATTCAGATAGTTAATAATAATAAATATTGGTAAAACATCAAGCTGTGAATTAATGTAGTGACTTTCAGTAGCTGAGATGGATTCCTAGTGGGCAGCTACATTGATTTTTTCACTATTATAAGGTCGGACCATTTGTTTTTTTATTTCACCGATAGATCAGTGTGTGTCAATAACAGAATGGCCTTGGTGACCACCTTTCACTTTCTTTGGTTTCACAAGACATCACCATGGTTGCATGATGGTGACACTGTGCCAATTCATTTGCCAATGTGGTCATTCAAGTATCCATATTTTTAGGTCCAAAGACGTGGGTCGAGGCTTGATGGAATTTAATTTAGCTTACATTTATAATTTGTTAAACAAAAATGTACCCAACCACTGCGGAAAAAAAAAAAAAAAAAACTCCCAAGGTTCCCATGGTGTGAAAGAAACCAACAAATGCATCAGGATAGCTTTTGCACAAAAGCATTTTTTTAACAATAATGCAGGTAGTTGAGGAGCTTCTGTAGCAGGAACAGCAGTAGGTTTAGGAACATCTCTGAATATTTCCACTAAAATCTATTCATTATTCTTCTAAAGACTCATCGATTGTGTTCTCAATAATTTCCTGATGGCTGTAATATTCCGTCTCTAAATTTCAGATGTAGTATTTTATTGCCTAGCAGAACTAGGCACTAATTTGTGTGGAATAGTTTGTATGTTTAAATATTAAGTTTGGCTTACAGTTGACAATGACAAATAAAAGCGTCCAACTCTGGCACCATATGTCCCTCTCCAAACCCAAAAATGTCTCAGACACAGCTGAACCTACAACGCCCTTTATTTTATTGTTCACTTTCTGGCTTTGATACTTAAAGAAAGAAAATCTCAGCTTGGAGGCGGCCTGACTTGGACTTTGTTGGCACATTTACAAACTCCCAAACAAAGAAGACTCTTTGTCTGACTGGATTAGGATTTAACTAGACGTAAAACAAGAGGAAAGAGGTCTGATGGATCCTCCTATGAGTTCTACAAGACTGAATCATCTGGTCTGAGATTGAAGCAAAACTATATAAAAAAACAGCCAAAGAAAACTTTAAGAAGTCTGATAGAAAACTGCTCCCGGAGACTTTGGAACACTTTGACGGAAAGCTTGTCAAAGTGAGCCGCGGGTGAGGTGAAGAACAAAAGCTCCTCTGACCAGATTTTCCTTTCAGATCTTTTCAACACCATTTTTCTCTCTCTTGTAATGCATTTCAAACCATGTTTACTTCAATTTTTTTTAAATACTAAATAAGTAGATAATAGGTTGTATCCAAGATATTTTACAGTTCTATTATTCTTTTACTTTACTATTACTTTTAAATCTTCAACGTTTTAAGGGTTTCAAACAAACAACTCTAGTTGGAGTTTACATCGTAAGTCATTTCCACTGATTCAGAGTCTTGACCGTGTAATCGCATGTATTGCATTATTCAACACATGTTTCACATAAGCAAATTCGTTTTCTTCAACAGACATTTTGACAAACATTTGGGTTAAACAACAACAATCAGTTTGTTTTAGAGAGTGTCACTATGTCACTGAAACAAAGTCTGTAAAAGATCGTTGCCATTGATTTGAGCGTACAAATCAATGGCAACGATTTGAGTTGTTTAGAAATTATCCTTGGTCTTTTATTTTGTAGTGTTGACATAGTTGGTTTTGATTATGTTACTTCCTGTGTTTTGTTAATGGCCGACAGCCACAGAACCTGTAGCTTAATCTATTCCTTTTTAGTTTGAATCGAGGAATCAATGTCGTAGGTTGGTTTTGAGTAATTAATGGATGTTTTACCAATGTTAAATGTTCGAAAGGTGTGTTATATCTTTGTTAGATTGGAGGAATGTAGCCGCATGCTAAAACGGCTCAGCTAGAGTAAATGGCTAACGCGGCTACGGTAAAGTAAACGACACAGGCTATTGGGTTTTTTTTGTGTTGATGTGGCACCCGTTTATTTCTGTATAGTGAAGCTGTCTTTGATTTTCTGTATTTTCTTACAGTTTTTACTTATGTTCTTAATGAAAAAAATTGTTATTAAATGGACAAGTTACAACACAATTTGTCAGTTTGTTTTGAAAGGAGTTTATCGTATTTTACTGTGATGAGAGCACTATAAAGTTTAATTTTCCAACTGTAGGGTTTTTGGAATTTGACGCAAGACTTTGAGTCCTGCGTTGCTACGGAATAAATATTAGAAAGGTATTCTGAAAACAGTTGAATGTTCCTATAAGGTAAACACATTGTCAGAGCGCCATCTATTAGGAATAACTGGAATTGCAGGTGGCAAAACCCCCTAAAAGTTTACTGTATCATTTTTTTCACATTTGGCGGGCCGTATTAAAATGCTTGACAGGCCGAATATGGCCCTCAGGCCGTACTTTGTCCACCCTTGCTATGTGAGCTCCTGAAGCTATTTTTTTCTGTTTGTTTATTTGTTTTGTTCCCCCAATGAGGCAGCGTTGGATATGAAACATGAGTGAATGAGATAAAACTCATCAGGAGTGAGTTTTCATGGAGTCAAAACCGGGAAATCATTAACTAATAAACGCGTGTCGCAGTTAGCCTGCAGATACTACGTACTGGTTGTTTTCTGATTCCTGCCTCTTTAAAAAGTCGTGATGCCTTTGAGTGCTGTGAAAATAATCTGTTTGACAACGTTAGGTTTATTTCACCCTTCTTTTCTTTCTCTTTCCTGTATTTCACCACCAGCACTGGTAATCAATACACACTTTTCTTGCCCTTTTCCTCCTCTGTACACATATCTCCCTGTCTGACCAAACTGGCAAATTTGTGCTCTTAATCAGCTTGCCTGCCTTGTCTCTTCACTCCAGGCTAACGACACGCTTCCCTTCCCCCTTAATTCCCCGGCTCTCCACAGACAGGCGCACTGATTAACATGCACGCCCAGGTAGGAGCTCCCTCCAACGCAACCCCGCTGCCCACCAGGTCCACACACCATTATCCCCGCTACTCAATAGCACCCATCTCAGTGCACATCTGTCGAGCTGCTGCATCCACACTCCTTAATTAGCTTTACAACTTTCCCCACCCCACTTCTAGGTGGAAAAATAAAGGGATGAATTGGTGGTCGGTACATAGATAAAAAAAAGAGAAAGAGGGTGGGAGTGAGACAAACAAGGAGAAGGACACGGGTTGAATGCTGAGCTGCCAGATGAAATTGACTGCGTTCACGTGTGTGCTTGAGGAGGAGGCGGACAAGGTTCACATTAATTCCCAACATGGCATCATCAGGAATGCCCATCCTCCTCGACATGTGCCTCATCTTCTTCTCCCGTTTAATCTGCATGGACAAAGGCGGCGGCGTTTTTTTCTTTTTACCTCGTCCTACGAAAGTGGCATCTTTCTTGCTAAAGAAAAAAGAAAAAGAACTAGCCGCGGCTAATGCCAATCTTTCTTGCTGTCGTTCCACTGTGCCGCCAACGTCAGCAGCTTCAAAACAAACCGAAGAGGAAAGACGGTTGTGTCCAATTAATATGAAACTGTCTCCAGAAGTCAATAAGGTTTTAGTTCCACTTGAGTGTGTCTAAACGCGCGGAGTAAGGCTAATTATAATCCCACGGAGTATTTATACTTTTTATGCTTTGCTCCTGTCATTACTACAAGCGGTAATCCTGCGACCCCTGTTGTGTGCGCGTGCTGATGAGCCTTATGCCAGTCGCCAAAAATACTTGTTTCCCTCATTCCTGAAAACTCAGGTGACCATTTTATGTGCAAACAAAAGGAAATTAATCACAGTTTCTATGGCGATGAGCGGAGAAGAATTTTATAACTAGCTCGACTATCCCAAAAGAATTTCACACCTAGACTTTGAGTAATGCTTCTTCTGTGTCAGTCAGTCACCTTCTTAACCGTCTATCCCTTAAGGTAAGGGTGCCCATTACATTGATCGCGATTGACCGATTGATCGCGATCGACCGATCGATTACAAAGGCATTATGGGTAGATAGCATTACATCGAAAAAAAAGTAAAAAAAAAAAGTTGGCGCCAGCCTATCATCAGCCTCAAAATGACATCTGCCCTGAAGTCAGCCGGTAGAGTCGCTAAAATTTAGGGACTTTAATTTATTTATTTATTTATTTTTCAAAAAAAGTGTGAATATAGCGGCTTTTCTGCTGTTACTGGAGATTTTTGGAGTCTGTGACGTGAAATCACAACGTTAAGCCTGTAATCAATAAGCAGCCCGCAGTGCTGCTGTGGCCCCTCCCCCACGCAAAGCGCTGTGAGTGTGTGTGTATGTGACAAATTGTGTTGTAGTTACAGCAGGCTGGAAACCATCTGTTGGGGTTTGCGATGGTAACATGGGACTGGTAGATCTCAGGAGGTTTGATATTTGTAAAGTAGATCTTGGGACAAAAAAGTTTGGGCACCCGTGCCTTAAGGGTCGTTGGGGATGCTGGAGCCCATCCTTGCTGATTCACGGTGAGGGGCAGGATACACCCCGAACAGGTTGCCAGTCTGTCATTGGCCACACACATTCAGTACAACTATCTACACACGCACTCATACCTACGGGCAATCATGTAGTAGCCAATCAACCTAGCATTTTTGGACGGTGGGAAGAAACCAGTGTACGCGGAGATAACCTACGCATACGCGGAGAGAACATGCAAACTCCACACCGAAAGGCAGGTGTTCCAAGCCTCATCCCCTGCCGGGACTCAAATCCAAAACCTTCTTGCTGTGAGGCCGCTGTGCTACCCACTGTGCCACCGTGCCGCCCTTCATCTGCATCTGCCATCATCAAATTTAGTTGGTTTGTTTGCATCACAGCTGTCAACTCTGTCAGGCAGGGCTGTCCTGTAACCATAGCAACCCACTGTTCCTCTCTGCTTTTTTGTTGCAAGCTGTTGTCCATCCGTCCCAAAAACTACCCCACCTAGTGGATCATATTTTATAGATTTTTTTGAGACCACAGGAGAAAACTTACGTTGTGGATTCTAATGAAATTTCACATTTTCTGCAAGAGAAAAAAGTGACTGTACTTTAATTTGAAAGACGGTAAATTGGGTTTTGGTGTTGATTTGATTCCTATTCAGGACACTTTGGTGAGAATCATTATTTTGTTGGTTTAATAAAGAATGGAGGAGATTTGTTTGAAAAATAAAATGAAGCAGTTTTATGCATAAACTTTATAAATTTTGTGATCTTGGTATTTTGGTTGCAATATCCTAAAAACCACCAAACCAAAGCCAAATCAGGAGGAAGTGGTTCATTGGTAGGGTGTTCACCCTTGGACCGGAATTTCGCTGTTTCATATCACACTGAGTTCACGTTTAGGGTCCTTGGAGAAGACACCTAACCCACCATTGGTGCCGTAGTGGCAGTCTGCTGCGGTGTAATGCAGGACGCAATTTTTCCCGGTGAGGAGTCAGTAAAGTATACATTATTATTAAAGTTGGTACTGAGTAACTATATGCAGGTTCATTAACTACTCCACATTTTCAAGATGCAAGATACAAAAGGACACATTCTGAAGCTAAACAATAGCTAATTATTAGACTTTGCCCTTAGACCAGGGGTGGGCAAACTTTTTGACTCGCGGGCCACATTGAGTTCTAACATTTGACAAGCGGGCCAGACCCGGGGGTTGGGAGGGAGTGGCGTGCCCTCTACCTCCAGCTCGACAAAAAAAAAAGTGTTCTTACTACTTTAATTATTGTAAACTTTGGTTAAAATATGCACCAAAGTGCAGAAAATGACTTATTTTTCAAATAAGAAAAGAAAATCCTGGATTCGCCCCTGGGAACAATATCAGATGGATGGCATGTTTTGGTAACCGCTAAATTAGACCGATAGATTGACGCGCTAGATTTTAAACAAGCGCTAAATGTTACATCAAAAGTGTTAAATTTCAAATCTAGAGGCGCTAGGTAGGAAATCTAAGCGCTTGATGTAATATTTTGCTTGTTTTTACATCTAATGTGCTTGTTTACGTGCGCTTATTGGCCCCGATGGCTTTCCATATCTGTGCACACTGTTTATTTTGCCAGGGTGTGCATCACGGAGACACACACGTTTTAATGGGAACAGTGTTGTTGTATCTTTGGCGCCATTTAGTTGTAAAAATGTAAAAAACATCAAGAAAATTTAAACTGACATGTTGTTTTTGTTTCTAGTTTGGTGGACCGGATTAAAACGTTTAACGGGCCGCATGTGACTCGCGGGCCGTAGTTTGTCCATGCCTGCCTTAGACCCTCCTTCTCATTGAGGAAAAAAATTTGTGACAAAACTTGTATAAGTCTTCCTGTTTTTGTTGCTTTTTTCCACACAAACCTAAAAGTGATTGAGTTTTTCGGTTCTTCATTGAAAAACTAGAAATACCCACATTTTTTTCCTCTACAATCTTGGAGCCAGATGAAACTATTTAGTGAGCTGCATCGACCCCGCGGTCCTTACGTTTGACTTCGCTAGACTATCAGATTAGAAATCTAAATCTCTAACGTGTCTAAATCCAAATTTCCATCTTTCCTTCCATCAAGCAATTATCCCCCCCGCCGTCAAAAGCCATCAAAACAGTAATTTCACTTTCTCACTTTTCATATTTTCTTATGTGAAAGGCCTAAATCATCTCCTTATCTCTACGGTTATTACACAGTGTGGACGAGAGTGAAAACAATGGGCACCGCGTGATGAGATCACGGCACTTCATTTCTCCGAGGCCACTCCTGTAGATACAAAGACAATCGCTCTGGAGGACGGGGACGGAAAGGGTCCGCAGGATTTCTTGGTCACTGAGCCCTGAGCTGCGAGGCGGGTCATCCCCGGTAATAAGAGAGACGGAGGAAGACGGAAAAAGCAGGAAGGAAGAATGTGATGAAGGGTCTGAGAGCCTCGGCGGAGGAAACAGAGGTCAGTGACTGGAACTTTAAACTTGGATCTTTTATTCCTGCTTGTGTACAGAAGCCCTGGGAGAGTTAAGGCAGTTTGGTCAGTGTCTTGCAGAGACACAGAGAGAAGGAGGCAGTGCTTGACTGAAGAGGATATGGCAGAGTGAAGTGACAGGCTTTGGGAGGAAGAGGCAGGAGCTGCAGGAAGAGACAAGCTCACTAGTGACTGAAACAGCAGGTCTGGGATCCAAAGTGTCTTCACTTCACTCGTTTCCACTGGCTGCAGCGATCTCAATTTCTCCCTTTTCTCTCAGTCACTCAGCATTCCAAAGAGGATCTTTGCTTTCTTTTTTCCCCTGTTGAGGACTTGTCTGTCAAGAAGACCAGGGAGAGATTTCTTCCTCTTCTTCTTCTTTTTTTTTTTGATAAGAGTTACCCTCCAGCTACAGGATAGGCTTACAAACTAAAGAACCCCAAAACAGATGAACATAAAGTATTTATCTGTTTTTAAGATATTTATAAATTCATTTTCTTTAATATTAATTAAATCTGCATTCACTGATTGAATTTGTACTTTTAAATTGGATGCATAACAAAAAAAAAACTGCAGCAGAATTTATCTTTTCTTTACACGATTGGAGCCAGCTAACAATTTAACGTTCCCAGAACGTTCTGGGAAGGTTTTTCAAAGGTTAGCAGAACGTTCCTTAAAGGTTATTTTTGGTCCTCTAAAGGTTCAAACGGAAACTTTTACGACAGTTGCGAAATGTTACATTTGGTTTTCCGAACATTCCGCTCACCTTAATTTTAACATTTGGAATTTTGGTTCTCTCAACGTTTTGGGAAAGTTAGTGTCATGATTTCCTCGCCTGCCACCAGAGGGAACCTTTCCTCCCTCTCATGGTATCCAGCCTGATACCAAACACCTGTGGTCATGACCTGATACCAAACACATGTGGTCATTAGCCTCTGCCTATTTATCGACAGTCTCCTCTGACTTCGTGGTCAGGTTATCATCCCTTCCAGCTAGGTCCCTGAACTCTGTCTTGTTTTTTTTTTTTTTTTATCTTTGATGATAAGACATTCCTTATTCCAATCCTGTGCCTTTGTTTTACAGCCTTGCTGGACTTTTTGTTAATAAATCCTGTTTATTATCCTCCATTTTGGTCCTCCTCCTTCCACATCCAGATCATGACAGTTATGTTCTAACATAACCACCAACTAACGTTTACAGGAACGTTTTTGTTTTTTGGTTAGGTAAAAACAAACCTTTGGAGAACTTCAGGCTAACATTCCCTGGAGGTTCTTTATTTGCTTAGAAGCCGAATGAAAACGTTTAGTAAACTGCAGCTACCAATATGTAACCAACCATTGTTTCAAGACACTTCCAGCCTTTGATATACACATATTTCTTGATTTAAAAAGAAATTAATAAATATCTTAAATAAGAGAAAGCTAATTAGCAATATGCTGATTTTGTTTATAAATAATTTTAGCAGCTCAATCTTGGGTCTAGATTTTCTTCTTACTTTACAGATTCCACTTGCTGAGCTAACCTTCTCAAATATGGTCCTCTTAGAACTGAGAGGTGTCTGGAAGATCTTTTACTGATGGAAAACAAGAAGAAATTAACTGAAATTCATTGGCAAGAGTTCCAACAAAGAGACGGAAACTTAAAAAAATGGACCATGGGATGTTTGAATTGGTGTGGGATTATTTGGACAGGGAGAACGGCAAAAAAGAGCCAGAGAAGAACTTTGGAATGTCCCTCCGAAAGTCTGTAGAACTATTTTAGCAGATTATTTAAAGAAATGACAGAAGGCTCAACTGAGAAGGTTCAGAATGTGTTGGACGAAGGTTTTCAACATTCACTTCTAAAAACATAAAAATAGAACTTTCTTGTGTTTTCTAATTTCCAAAAAATCTTTAGAAAAAATTCATTTGAGTATCTCCAGGACTTTAAACGGTAAAAACAAATAAATTAATTCTGACCTAATATGCAATTACTGTTAAGCATCAAGCGGCTCGAGAGGGACGCTTTGAAAACTTTAAAACAAACATTTTTCACATTTGCATCAATTTCAATAAACTGACAACCTTTGAAAAAAATGGAAGGACTTTTACTTAAGAAAATTTTGAGAAATGAGGATGTTTTGTTTATTTTAATGAGACTTTGTCGCAAAAAAGAAAAAAAACAACTCTTAAGGCCGCAATTTTACCAACAAACCACAAACAAACTACTTTCTTAATGTTGGTGTGTTCAATTTTATTTTGAATCGCTAAAATCAGTGGTAATGACTCTGATCACTGATGATCCTGCTTCTGAGTACGCTATACATGAACTGTGAGCATACCGAGTTCACCTTATTTTTATGTAAATTTTATGAGGTTTATAGCTCTTGCTCTTGGTTCGAGATCCAAAAGGTTTTGGTTTTTTTTTGTCAATTACGTGTTCTTTATAGGATTAATTTGCAAATTGCCTGGTTTGAATTTTTTTAAATAATTCTAAGATATTTTAAAGTTTTGTAGCAAATTGAATTGAGAAAAAGAGGGAAAAAAAATGGACAATTTAGACCAAAAGTCTAAATTTTGGTGACAAAATTTAGCATTTCATCTTGTTATTTTTTTCTAATAAAATGCTCAAACCAAACACTGACTAACTTGGTTTTTAAAGTAAAACCTTAAATAAATTTTACTTCATGTAAATTTTTGCACGCAGTCCAAACCTTAGAAAATTATTTTTATTATCTGTATTTGGAATATTCGTTCCGTTCTGTTGCGTCGTCTTCCTCTGATCTGGGGCCGGGTCACAAAGCAACAGCCTCAGACGGGAAGCTCAGGCTTCTCTTACCCAGGCCACATCCCCCAGCTCACCCGAAAGAATCCCGAGTCGTTCCCCAGCCAGATGTTAGACATAGTCTCTCCAGCGGGTCCGGGGTCTGCCTCTCGGTTTCATCCCGGTGGGTCGTGCCTGAAACATCTCACCAGCGAGGCGCTCTGGGGAAATCCTCACCAGATGCCTGAACCACCCCATTTGGCTCCTCTCAACCTGGAGGAGGAGCAGCTCGACACCGCGCTCCTCCCGGATGGCAGAGCTCCTCACCCCGATCTCTGATTGAGAGCCCAGCCACCCTGCAAAGGAAGCTCATTTCGGCCGCTTGTATCCGTGACCTCATTCTTTCGGTAACCACCCACAGTTGGTGACCATAGGTGAGGGTTGGAACGTAGATCGACTTGTAGATCAAGAGCTTTGCTTTTCGGCTCAGCTTTCTCTTTACCACAATGGACCGATACAGCGTCCTAGTTATCGATGACATTAAACCGCCTTGGATCAAATTTTTGGAATCGAAAATTTAGAATTTATTGTTCATATTAAGATTTTTTTGTATGCGTACATTTACCTGCCCCTCTAAAAATTTCTATTTAATTGAATCAATGTGAATGGTTTTCCATTTTGGGGGATTTTCGGCATGAGGCGTCCATAGAAGTCTAGAACCTATTGGCCTACCCATCAATGTCCATCCTAAATAAAAGTCTATGAAACTCGTTTAAGTTGTTCAGCAATCAGAGAAACTTTTTCCTGCTATATGATCTGATGGTGTTTTGTGATCGTTAGTAATCGGACGCAGAAATCTTAAATCATTACAACCCGATCATCTTACATGCATACATAATCCGATACCGCATCTTCAGGTTTCACAGTTTTGCTGCTTGGTATTCAGAAAATGTGGGAAGCTGATGGTACGAAGGTAAAATAAACATGAAAAAAATGGATGAACTGTTCATCCTATATTTGCGGGAAAAAAAAGGGCGACTTATTGATTATATAAACAGATTTCTAGTAAAAACGTGCTGCTGTGGTTTACGATTTAAACCAAGTGCTTTTTCTTTTTAAACTTCAAGTACTCATGAGGCACAATCTGATTTACAGACGCATCTCCCAGCTTCCAGTTCCATTACCGAGGCCTGTTTCTGTGTCTTTAACTCTGCATTTGTCTGCCGAGTGCAACCCACGTACACAGACACACACACACACACACACACACACACACACACTTCCTCTATCTCACTCCATCTCTCTTCCTCTTTTTCTCATTGGAAAGGGGGAATCGGGTGGGGTGGAATGATCGTGTTAGGGGGTTCACAGAAGACTGACTGTTTATTATTGTCTTCGGCCCACTTAACTCTGACAGTAACAGAATGAGATGGGGAGAGAAGCGAGTGCCATTAATCACGGTGTCGGGAGGGCCTGAGCCGAGCGGAGACGCATCCATATCGCATGTGCCTAGAAGAGGAACACAAAGTGATTTTCAGGCCAGCCGGCCTTGTAGCGCCGTTGTGCAGCTTCCAAGCTGAGGCTGCTGGCGGATGGAGGGTGAGTGTTTAGGTGGCGGGGGGTTTAGAGACAAAAGTGGGCGGCTATTCACACTCGATCTTCTTCAAATCTTCTGACACGCTGCACCTAAAGCCACCCCTGTTACCACAGAACCTAAACTGGAATCAGAGCTATTTAAAACCCCTAAAAGCGTCGCTGGGAGGAAGTTAGAGCAAAAAAAGTTCATTAAAAAGTTTATTTTTACTTTCGAAGCGTAACGCAGTGGGGAAAATAACCTCCTTTCCAGATACTGTCTCATCTGATTAATTACAAGTAAATCTTAGTGTAAGTCTTTAAGCCCCGTAGAAACCTTAACGCCAAACTTCTGCACATGTGCAGTAAGAACTCATCCGTGTCATCATCTCTCTAAACATAACTTTCCAAAAAAGTAAAGCTCAGTATTAATATTTGTTTGTTTGGTTTTCTTTTGCCTGTCTTTGGTCCCAATCTGGAGATGTGACTTTGTGTGCTCTTTGGACGGCATTTTGGACGGCTGTTTTTAGGCTAGCTGTTTTTTGGTTTCAATGGCTAGCTCTCCGTTTTTTGGTCATGGAGTCGTTTCGCTTTGTTAGCGTGGACTCAACTAGCAACTGGCTCTCGGAATAAGATCCGAGGCTGGAGGAGTCTATGTCGTCCCGACAGAACTGAGAAGGAGACGATCAGAAAGGAGGCGCTTTGAGCCCTGCCCAAGTGTCCCTGCGGTTGTCATAGGTAACACCCGATCGCTCGCTGGCAAGATGGAGGAACTGGGGATGCTCGTTCTGACACGGTAGGAATGGGGAGGGGCCACTTGGTGTGCTTCATTGAAGCTCGACTTCGTGGACTCATTAAGGACTGTTTTTTTACCGTTCAGTCGCCATCTATTACACCGTGTAAGCGAACCGGGAAGGCATCGAGGTGTTAGCATCGCAGCATCAAATTTCACATTGGGGATTAATAGAGTATTTTCAATTCAATTCAATTAACAGTTCAGGTGAATTTGGTCTTAGGTTCTGTGTTATAAACATGCTAATGGTTGCTGTTGAAGTTTTAGCCTAATCTGAATCAACAAGGACAGGCTGCTTGAATGCCGACCAGCTGAGTTCGTGCAGTTTGTTTTCTTACGAAAACACCAGTGATATTTCTAAATATCTAAATCAATTGTCGGGCACAGCTTGGGATCTGGCTTTCGAACGCAACGTCACCATTTCCTCAAAGTAATATTTTCTACAATGAAATAAATAAAAAAAAAAAAAAAGAAAAGAAAATAAACCTCATGAATGGTAAAACCTACTCAACTCGGTCCCTGTTTAGTGTCGTAAAGGTTTATAGCTACAAGATCAAAACATATGAGAAGCTAAATGTTACTAAAGATGAGCCATAGCTGCTAGCTAACACTAGGAGTTTACTCGAACCTTCCATACCAGGTCGTCCCAGCTCCCCAGCTGAGCTATCTTAAACATAAATGGCTCCAAATTCAGTAAATGTTAAGCAATAAAAGACCTTCTTTATAAAATATACTCCTGTAAGATGTTAGTCACAATTGAACCAGAATGCCAAGGAGTGGCAGATTCTCAAGAGAGAAGTTCAAGAGTATTTCATCTAGCGCCCTCTACAGACACAAACGTCTCATGCTGAAACAGACCAGTACAACTACATTTACCGTTACACTTACAGATGGGTGTTGACAAGGATTTATCGATACTAGCCCTCTTATCGATACTGCTTAATGATCCGAGTCTTTAAAGGTTCTCTTATTGTTACTTTTAGAAACAGATAACTAACAAATAAGTATTATGAGCATGAAAACTTTCATTTGGATCACGGTGGAACTCACAAAAAGAACAATATTTATTAATGTGTGTGTCTTAGAAGCCCGTACGGGCCCAACCGGCACTGATAGCGGATCTGTTTGGACTAGCGCTCAATGGTCTAGTAAAATGACGGCTGTAGAACCAATTCCGAAAAAATCCGGTTTGCGATACCTATCCGTAGTTACACTCCAATAAAATTCCCTCATTTTAAGAAACTATAAACTTTGTTGGATATTAAAAACCTAAGCCAATCGAAAGCTTTTGGCCCACAGCCTTTGAATCATTTCAAATTCCTGGTTCGACGTGATTTACAACTAAGTCGTTCTTTTGGTTGAAGACGAATCAACAGAAGAACATAGAGAATACCAATGTGAGTCATTTTGGTTTCCCGATGTTTCCATAGAGTCGCTAGACTGTTAGCGCTCCAAGTTCTTTCCGTTCCGTTCCGTCATCTTCCGGATGGCAGAGCTCCTCACCCGATCTCTGAGTGAGAGCCCACCCACCCTGCGGAGGAAGCTCATTTCGGCCGCTTGTACCCGCGATCTTGTACCAGATCATGTACTCGTGGCAAACAGGTCCTAGGTGAGGCGCCAGACAAAGCGTGGCTCGAAAACCTCTATGAAGAAATCAAACATGGCCATGTTGCCTTTGCCCGGACGCGTGTCATTGGGGCCCCTCCGTGGAGTCAGGTCCAAGGGTGGGGCACGAGAGCGAGCACCTGGTGGCCGGGTTTTTACCCATG
This sequence comes from Neostethus bicornis, assembly GCA_902685375.1. Lineage (NCBI taxonomy): Eukaryota > Metazoa > Chordata > Actinopteri > Atheriniformes > Phallostethidae > Neostethus > Neostethus bicornis. The sequence continues at coordinate 1,525,434 of LR738556.1, forward strand.
GGGCCCGGCCGGGCTCAGCCCGAACAGGGGACATGGGCCGCCCTTATAGCGGACTCACCACCTGCAGGAGGGGCTATAAGGGTCGGGTGAAGGAGGAGATGGGAGGCAGCCAATGGCGCTCCAAGGTCTTGTATTTATAATCTATTATTTTACTTAAAATGTGTTTAAATACCCCAAATCTGCTAAGACCAAAGACTAGATGTGATTTTATTTGGTGGATTTGATTCAGCTCCATGTTCTGTAAAATTATTTATAGAATCATGTTTCTATGCAGCAGCGTCTGCTTTTTTTTTTTTTTTAATGGGAATAGAGTGAAATATTTTCTCTTCCAGAAGAGTCTGTCCATCCTCCTGAATGTGAGATGTGAGCTGCTCAGCAGGCCGTGGTTGTCTGATTCTGCGCCTCATGATGCTCCATCCGTTTCAGTAAGAGACAGATGTGGACAGCAGGCAGGCCGGTCAGACACACGCTCGGTGATGGAAGTCATGCAGAATGAGGCCTGACACAGCACTACTATGATAATCATGGATCTCCCAAGAAAAGACCTTGATGGTGTCTCTAAAGCTCCTGCATCCACCTGGAAACGCGTTATGTCTGACATGGATGCTGATGTCCTCCACATCAAGACAACTTTATCTGAAGGCAGCCTGGATGCTCATGTCTTTGTAGAAACTATCAATTTTTCCTTTAAAAGCACATAAAACACACAATCACAGAAGATATGTCCACTGTTTTCTGTCCAGCTGGTGTCCAGAGAACTCTCTGTGAAACAGTTTCAGGTTTTCTTTATGGATGCTGTGGTGTTTCGTGTAGTCAAAAGGTTCTCCAAGGTCATGCTGAGCCCGTGTGGCTATATTGATCGTAGAGGTTTGACGGTTTCTCCTGGAGTGATGCCTGAGGGTCTTTCCACACCAAGATCTCCCCGGACTTCTGGATGTTTTATATTTTATATATTCCAGTCTGCGGATGCCGAGAGACCTCAAATTCTTTACAAAAAGTGTTTAAACTTAATAAAAACTCTTTAAATGTGAGCCACTGCTTATTCTTACTTTGAAGATAAAATGTTTCTTTTATGAACCATCGAGCGTCTACCGGTCGGATATTAGAAACTTTTTTTTCGTCACTTAGGTAATATTTTTTATGTGAAAAAAAGCCTTATTTATTCTATAATCTGTTTATTTATGGCCTTGTCCACACGTAGCTGGGTAATTTTGAAAACGCACATCTGCTGTCCGTCGTTTTAGGAAAATGCTTGCGTCCACACTGAGCTGTATAAATACGCTTCTGAGTGCGGTTAGCATGCCAGACCAGTAGTGGGCAGTATTGAGTGTAGGAGGAAAGAGGTTTATGTGATTAATAATCGCAGATTACAACGCATTTCTCCTCCTTTGCTCCGCAACAAGAAACAAGAGCAATTGAGAGTGGACAAAAAGGCAAGAAAAGAGGGTCTGCAACGGGATAAAAAGGAATGCCTGTTTCCGTGGATACTTCCCGCCCACTGTCTGCTTTTGTAAACAATGACGCACACGAATGACGTATGTGCATTACTTGTCGCAGGTAGTGACGCATAAAAACTGAGTTTTCCAAAATCTCCACTTTGGCCGGAGTTTTCAAAAACGGCGGTTTTGAGTGAAAAAAAACTCCATTTTTGTGTGGACAGCAGAACAAAACGGATAAAAATACATACGTTTTCAAAAATACCCGGCTACGTGTGGACAGGGCCTAAATCTAAATGAAGTCCAATGACTGTGCCTGAGAAAAATAAAGGATCTCGTGTGTAAATGCAGTGTATACATTTGTTTCCGTCCGTAATGTGGGCGGGACTTCTTTCCAAATGGGTCTTCTTCAGTTTTATTTTTTTTTTATGCCTTTGTAAACATAATGTGAAGGAGACATTATTCCTATCAAGTTATAGTCTTTTGTCATATTTTAATGAAGAAGAAAAAAACGCGATTTTAGCAAATACGGGCTTATTGTCATTTCTGTACAAAACCCCGCCCTCTCCCAAGAAAAAAATTGGCCGAAAAAAGTGTTTTGTCAGCGTGTGCCATTCAATAAAACTCCTACAAAAGTGGAAGTTGTTGCTATGTTTCTATGGCAACAAACACATTCTTATGGCCACACATGAGTATGTGTGTGTGTGTGTGGTTATATTTGTGGAGAGAGACAAGGAGGAATCTGACGCCAGCAGCAAAAAATGCGGATATAAAGTAGGCTATTGACGAATTAGATCGTTTTACTTTGGTGTTTGCTTTTTTTCCCATGTTTAAAAAATATTTAACATTTAATTATTATTGTTATTACTTTAAAATTAAGTGATGTAAAAATTTATTTGCAAAATATAGCAGCACAAAACATAAATAATTACATAAGCGTCACATTGACGGTTATGGCGCTTGCAGGTAGATTTAAAACACGGCGGTCCTAGTGTTTAATATCAATCATGTAGATTACGTTCAGTCTGATTGAGTTTTTCCATCAGCGAAGCTCTGAAAAAATAAAATTTATATTAAATCAATGAATCAAAATTTTGTTCCAAAAAAATTTGTCAACTTTTTGTCAGAATATGTTTGGGTTTTTTGACTTCACAGTGGTTTAGCGACAGCATCACGAGGAGAAAAAAGGCCACTCGGTTCAGACATCCATCTGTCAGGCGTCAGTCTGCCCACCGAAGAGGAAGGAGGGTACGACGCCTCGGCACCGCCAAATGATTGACACCTGCGTCTCTTAAGTCTTCTTCCTCCATGGCAACACCAGCAGCACACCTTCCTCTGCTATCAGTGACACCCAGATGTGCTACAGCAGCTGTCTCCCGGATTATTCCTCCGCGTCTTCGAGCCACCATCTACATAGGCAGCAGTCTAAATATTTAATCGTGCCAGAAGGCGCTGCCGCACTGCACACTCCAGCTGAAGAAATACTGTATCCGCAACTGAAAAGACACAGTGAGAGATGAAAGGCCAGGATGGAGAGAGAAAGGGGTGAAAGGCTGGGAGGGGAAGGGGCTCGGGGAGGAGAGGGGGTCACAGCTCGGCCTGGCTGAGCTGAGTTACAGGTAAAAACCGAAGATGACAGTATATGCCACAATTTTTGGGACAAATGACAGCGTTGCAGGAAGAGATGGCAGGTTGTGTTTTGGATATACCCCGAGGACAACCTCGGCTGACATCAAATGTCTAACAAGCCAGACAAGACCATTCTGATTTTGTAGCATACCTTCAGGGAGAGACACGGGCTCTCTTGAATGTGACATTGCTAACCATGATGCAAAAATTACATTGTGTATATGTGGATATCTGTCTTCCTGGCTGCTTTATTTCTGTGTGCATGTTCATCAGAGTGTGTCATCCCTGACAGCTGATCAGGATATACACAGCACCCGAGGTACTTTCTGTAATTTTGACTTTTTTTTTTCCCTCCCCACCTCCTCCCCGTTCTTCTCCCAAGCCTTGGCTCATTCCCAAGCAACAGATTGCTGCTGTCGCTGGAGTTGCGCCTCACAGATGGAGCAGCATCACTTCCTGAGGAGCCTGACAGGATCAATCCAGGAGCTCATTCGCTCACAGTCAATTAAGCCATGTTAGTTTTGACAGGAGCCACGGGCGAAATAACAGCCGTCACCGTCTTGAAGGAAAATATTGTGACCACACACACAAAAAAAGTTGCACTTGTTTACGGAGGGGGGCTCTACAGCGACTCAGTGGGAGCTCCAGCTGACATGACGGAAAGCAACGGCTGAACCTCGGAAACAGTCGGAGCGTTGCATTCGCTTGCAAACAGAAAGCGCCCCGGGTGATTTAATGAATTCCAAAATGAGGACTAATCATGACCTTCATCGATTCTGACGGCATATGCAGTCCATCTGTCCGTGTCATACCTCCTCCTTTCTTACTCCGCCAAAGCTTCCTCCTCTGCATCCTGTGCATGCATTTTGATTCTGAATCGCTGAAACATGTTCCTAAAATACCTCCTCTGATTCCTTAATCATCCTGATTATGATACGGATAGAACAATGCAGAAATGTGAAATAAACCAGAACCGCGTGCACCACCCACCAAGAGAAGAGGTGGAGCTGCTCTCTTTGAACCTATTGGAGGGAGAGTGAAACTCTTTGATTAGGACATGGAGGTAGGTAGCTGTGGGCGATGGACTGAAAACACTTGGCATCTGCTTGCAAGTCTCCACACACCCGAGGTGAGGGACACACACACATACACACACACTTCTCCCTGGCTGAGCTAGGCTTTACCCTGGGCATCATTACAGACACTACACATCCCTCCTTTGAAGGGTTATCAAGGCTCCTCATTAAAGATGTCCCTGGCTTTCTTAGTGATGTGGGCCTCCACAGGGCGTAATATACCCCCTTTAATTAGTTTGCAAACTCATTAGTGTGTGCCGGGCAATTAAATGTCCTTCCTTCAGAATAGTTTACAACAGGACAAAGGGATCCCAGGGGCTGTCAAGGAAGTAAAGCTTAAAGCTGAGACAACTGTCCCCTCTGCAGGGGACTGTCATTAGGGAGCCTCGGACCCTCGATCATTCCCGGTCCACTCTGCAGAGCTCAGGGACAACCTGCCTTCTCTTTCCGTTTAATGGCTTCCTACATTCACGTCAGTTACTGAGATGAACATTTTTACACCCTCTAATCAAACGCTCTTCTTCCAACGATCATTAAGGAGCACCTTAACACATCACGTTAGTCGGAAACTTGAGAATTTTTTTTTTTTTAATGCACGTGTGTCGCTAACAGGTGAGGAGCTTTGAGGAAAGTTTTTTTTTTTCTCTTAAACAAGCCAGACTGCTATCTTTTTTTCTGTTTATTTACATACACCGTTTGTCGAGGAAATTATTCTAAAAACGTCCAAGAACAGAACATTGAGGAAAAATTTAGGTAAAACAGTGACATTTTCAGCTGGACTGGAACGACGTTGCACATCGTTGTGCTTTTAATACAAACAAATATTTCCAAACTATGTTTTAGACATGAAAATAGTTGGTGTGACCGAAGAGGATGCAGAAGATAGGGTTAGATCAGAAACTGACTTGCTTTGGCCCCCCCTGAAGGGAAAAGCCGAAAGAAGAATTCTTGCCAAAAATTTTTTTTGAAGCTGTTCGGCTGCCATTTGATTGTAATCAGCTACATAGAAATAAGGAGGGGAGTGATTAGGTCGAAAATGCCAATTGTGTTCTAGTTCGCGTTCGGCCAATCAGCAGGCAAAACACAATGCAATAACTAAAAGGCACAAAAATAAAAATGCGTTTTTGAAAATAAAGATGCAAAATTTCAATCTAAAAAATCTTTGAAACAGCGAGTTTGTAAATGTTGAAGCAGTTTTATAGAAAAGGCACATGTTAGTTGTTGGCTGCTGATTGGCACGGAGCTGGGTTCAGATCAGAGGCGAGATCGGGCCTAAAAAATCCAGCCCGACCCGACCCGAGCCCGACCAGTCAACGTGATTTGCGAGCCCGAGCCCGAAACAAGCCCGAAATGTCATATTTAATTTGTGAGGACCCGAGGGGGGGGCGGGGGGGACATTTTCAAAATTGGAACATTTTCAAGAACATGTTTTTTAATGAAAAAAAAAAAAAATCACACTATCGGACCCCTAACACACTTGTCTGTGATGGCCTGCTTAGCGCGAAGAGGAGGGACGGTCTTTGAAACAAATGATAAAATAGATCTTTGACGATAATCACTTTTACCAGTCCAGCTGTTTAAATGCCCGCTCAGCGTCGAGGTGCCAGTCTTTTTGCTCTCATAAGAAAGCAAAGCGTCACATTGACTACATCCAGCGAAGCCAACGCAAGTTTCTGTAGCATTTTGAACAATAAATTTGAATCTTTTCCACACCTCACTCTTACCGGTGCGTGTTTGTCTTTTCAGTTCTCCTGCTTTTAGTTTATCGTTAACTTCTTACTCCTTCATATCGGGGATACCAGTTCAAAATAAATAAAGACGTGCGCAGGAGAGGATTACCAAATTAAGAGGGGTCGTTCACGTGCGCAGAGCATGCTCTGGCTCTGCGGATCCTGTTTAGTAGTTAAACATTACTTCTCTGTTTTATTATTAATTTATAACAAGTGTTCCTTAGTTTAGTACACACACATCGTTTTAGTTTACATTTTATAAACATATACTTTATTTATTTATTTAAAAAAAAAAAAAAGTCAGCGAATAGAAGAAGCCCAAACCCGACCCGAACTAATGATTGACATTTTTAGGCCCGACCCGACCCGAAAGTGGGGTTGGGCTCGGGTCGGGTTCGGGCTCGGGCTTAAGATCTTACCTCTGGTTCAGATACAATAGAGGTTTGCATTGGATCCATGTGGAGTTTGCATGTTCTCCATGTGTATGCGTGGGTTTATTCTGGTTTACGGCTGGTATGAAAATTGAGGGAGTGTGTCTGTGGAAGTTGTCTGTGTATGTGTGTGGCCCAATGGCAGAAAGGGTGACCTGTTTGGGGTGTACCGTGCCTCTTGCCTTGAATAAGCTGGGATTGGCTTGGCATCCCCTGTTAGGGATGGACGGTTCGACGATGAATGAATGAATAATATCAACGTCTTCATCTAGTTTTTTTTTTTTTTTGTGTGTACTTTATTCATCCCCTCCTGGGAAAATTTGTGCCCTGCATTACACCGCAGCATGCAACCATAACGGCGCCAATGGTGGGAGAAACGGGTGGTGAGGTGTCTTCTCCAAGGGCCCTAGACGTGAAACATGATTTTTTTTTTCTATCTTTTGTAATCAATTCCATATTTAATTAATCATTTTATTATTTGCAATCACAGAAATGTCACTTTTTTTTTTCTCACAATCCATACAAATTAAAAGGAAAACACATATCGACGCGTTCATTGACTGAATTTAAATCAATGTGCAAACATTTGAAACCCTTTTGGGGTTCTATTTATACACCTCTCTAAATGTTGAAGCAAATACTTTGATTTTGAACTCGTGGAAGCAACACAATTCAGCGACAGCGCAGAGGGTAAGAGAGTATTTCTCCACCTCTGCTTTGTTTTCTTTAAAAACGGTATTTTATTTTATTTATTTTTTTACACACGACCACCGTGTTCTGTACCTGCTCGGAGTCTAAACCACTGTAACCCTGCAGTCAGAAGTGCGTGAAAACCTCTGAGCTTCTAAGCTGTTTTGAAGAACTGGCCGCTTTGTTATGCACAGTCGCAATCTGAGTTATTACCGTAGTAAAGGGAGGAAAAATTGGGGACTGGATGAGGGATGCACAGGATGGGAGTTAGCGTTGTTAAAATGAGAAACTACATACTACTACATTTAAAATTGTTCAACTTAGGGTATTTTTCAAATAAAAAACCCAAGCTTTCAAGTTCGATTAAAACATTTCCTGGTCATGTTTCACACTAGGTCCGCCGCGTTCTAAATCTACCTGCTAGCGCCATGACCGTCAATGTGACGCTTATGTATTAATTCATGTTTTGCGCTGCTTTATTGCATGAATAAACTTTTACAGACTCAATTTTTAAAGTAATAGTAATGATAAAATGTTAAATATTTTTGAAACATAGAATAAAAAGCAAACACCAAAGTAAAATGATCTAATTCGTGAATAGCCTACTTTTTTTCGGCATTTTGCACTGCTAGTTAAAAAACATCCTTGTTAAAAATTGTCTGGGCTATGTTCCAAGCTGTTAACCTGAACTTTCTTGCATAAGAGATCAAATTAATTACACGAGAATAGACTGATGTGGGAAATATTTGTACTCATTTACAGTTCAGCAACTTAGTTACTTGTTTGTGACTTACATGCCGGGCACACTGCTGTAATCTGATCTCCCCTTACACACGTACAATTTAATGATGCCAACATAAAACTGAAAGGTTAAAATTGTGTATTGTGTTGGACAAATATCAAAATTAAATTTTGATTAAAAGCCTTGTGGCTGCCGAGGTGTGTAAGAAAATCCATCTGTGTCAATTGGAAATATTTTTACCGAGGTTTGGTTTCATTTAATCGACAAACTGATGAATTGGTCAGGTTCTTTTTTGGAGGTGTGTGTTTTTGGTAAATGGTTTTAGCTTTCAGGGTCATGACAATCCAGTGTCTAAAACCAAAATATAAAATTATAACGTGACCATATGAAATGAATGAACTATAAGAGGACAAAAAGTCACATTCAAACTGGGGGAGACGGTGGCTCAGTGGTAGAGCGTTCGCCCACAGACCAGAAGATAACCGGAAGTTCATGGGTTCGATTCCCACTGAGTTTACGTCTAGGGTCCCCCGTTTCTCCCACCATTGGAGCCGTTGTGGCAGCCTGCTGCAGTGTAATAGTGCTGCACACAAATTTTCCCAGTGAGGGATCAATAGAGTATGTAAAAATAAAAATAAACAATCAAATGTTGTTACTACCAACGGAGAGAGACATAAAGACCAAGTAGATAGGACCGAATATCCCTCGTGAAAAAACCCAATAACTAATTTAAGACTGCAAAACATGCCGTTTCTCAGTTTTATTTAAATCTACAGACTGGTGCTTGGCTTATCATCAAAGGTTCACAGCTCTGCAGCCTCACTGGCCTCAAAGGACCCTGGAGCACATCCCCGAACACTGGGACTCTCTATAAATCCAGCTAGCATGAAATCTCAAGGAGCCAACACTGTGCAGAGAGCCAATCTGCGTGTTTACACCATCTCATCCAACACAGAAGCCTCGGTGTCTGCCCTGCAGAAGTATCCACCTCCTCCTGCACCTCCTCCTCTTCAACCCACCCCCAACATGTTTGCAGAAGTGCTCAAGCTGAACAAAGTGATTGTATCATCTGGGCCTGCTCTTCCATTTGTGTTGCTGCTTCTCCTGAAACCCGTTTCAAGCTGTGTCACCCCCAACTCAGGCGAAGTTTGAAAAATGGGAGAAGGGAACCATGCAAAGTGGACATATTCTCCAGCCTGCCGTAAAATAACCGGGCGATGGACCATTAGCCATTTGCTGCAACAGACAGAGCTGCGGATTTCGCATCTGCACAAAACAGAAGGTCACGGGAAAATCTTAAAAGAACAGCACAAAGAAATAAAACCAAAAGAGAATTGTTGTCTTTCTTTTGATTAAAAAAAAAAAAAAAAGCGCAGACGCTCAAACAAAAAGGAAGAAAAATTCAACAAAAAAGCTACGAAACTCGACCAGACTCTCTGACCTTGCTCGGTGATGACTCGACAAAATTACCACCTCCACCGCCAGAGAAGAGCAAGGTGGACATGTTCCTCCACTTTTCCAAGGCACCAACCAGTCAATTTGTCATCCAGTGAAGAGGTTGAACCTTTAATTAAAGTGGAGAGCTGCTGCCATCAGGGCCCGGCTAAATGTCACATAATAAATAACAGCATAAGATCTCAAAAGCTCCCTTGGAGTTTGTTTCACTAGAGGGGATAAAAGGCCACACACATTACAGGGTAACTGCATATCAATATGTTAAACAGGTTCAATTGTATAAATTGATTAAATGACCCAGTTGCAAACTAACCATGCTTCAAAGACCTCGTTGTTTGAGCGGCGAGTGTTGACGACGTCACGTAGGCCAAGTATTAATGGAAACCAAGCAGAGAGAATGTGGCGGTGAGGGACATTATTAAAGTAGATGATGAGTTTCTGAGAAGATCATTCGCTGAATGCAATCGATAGCTATGCGTCTAAACGCTCGCGTAGAAATTACACTTCAAGTCATATCGCCCGGGGTAAAATGACACTACCGTGAAAATGCATTGTTACGGACACTATTAGGAATGACTGGCTAATTACATCCAGCAGAATCTGTCATTGGTTTTTCACATTTACAGTGAAGAAACTGCTTTTGTGTCGGTGCAGAAACACATAACCCTCTGTTGTCTGATAGCGAGTCATTTGTGGAAGCCCTGACAAGCCTCCATTCCCACCCCCGGTTCCATGCTGACACCGCATCAGCACATATTTTCAAAATTGGTTCATTTCACTCTGCTTATTATCAGGCAGCTTAATCTTGACCCTTCAAATCTCTGAAATTATCGCCCTGTCTCTTGTCTTCCCTTCCTCTCGGAAGCTCTTGAATGTGCTGTCAATTCCACTAAATTCCTCTCTCATCTTTCGACACTTGATCCCCTAATCTTGCTTTTGTGTCACTCACTCGACGGAAACTCTTTTCTCTGTAACTCAGTGCTTAAACACAGCTTCGCCACCCTGTTTAATACCCCGTTCCTCTGCTGCTTCGTACATGACTGATCCTGACCTGCAGCTTATTGTGGTCCTCCTTCTCTAGGCCATGAAAACCATTCCTCATTCTCAACAAATTCAACAATAATCACTGTTGGCTTTGTTCAAATAACACAGATATTACATCCCTCACTTATGTATTCACTGGTTCTCCGTCGTTTTTCTTTAATAGCGTATACATTTACATCCACCCCGACATACGGTGCATGTGTTTAACTCCGTGTTTGTTATGTAAATGCTTTGGAAAACTTTCTAAGTATGCACGGTTGGCGTGTTTGAAAAATGAATGAAACCAACGGCACATTTATTTAATTCTCTCCTCAGCATCTGCTCTGTGAAACTGGAGCATCATTCTTCACTTATTTTTAATGTTTCATGGCTGTCAGTTTAGGGAAGTCAGTGCACTTCGTTATGATTAAGGAAAGATTTTAATCTTGATTAAAAAATTTCAAAAGTTTGTCATGGTAAACAGTGCTTGCAGTCATGTCTTCTGAAAGCAAAAAAAGAAATGGGCTGTATTAGAAAAATAACCCTTAGAACTATTTCTAATTGATCATTAGAAGTAGTTTAGGTGAAAATAGAAACTAGTCATCAGCATAATAAATAACCCCGGAATAAAATTTTGTAATTTTTTACAAACTCGAAGAATGATTGCCTGTTGGCTTTTATTTTTTGTAACCATAGTGACCAAACAGCACAGCACTCTTCTTGGCCTCGACTTTGCAAGACTTCACCATTCGAGAATAGGTTGGCGCCAAGGTGCCAAACACTATGCCTATGCCCTCCACACATATTTGGAACCTCAATCTTTGTGACTTTGACCTATGTATATACTCATCTATAGTTAATACTGAGTGATTGTGGGCACTTTCAGAAATATTCCTTCCCTGGTTTGGGAGATACTGTATTTACAAAAGCATCTAGAAGCGCGAACAGCCCAGTATTTTATGCCTCCCCCAAGTTCTACAAGTGGAAGCACGGAATTAATTTTTATGTTTCATTGTTGGTACAGCTTTTTAACTTTGTGATTGGTGAAAAAAATGTGAGAAGACAGGCAAAAATAAAGACTGTTGTGCGGTAGTGAAGATTGGGACACCACTCCACGGAGTCAAAGACTCAACCACCTCTCGGTGACTTTGGTACCGCCCGAGAATTAAACACCTGAATAGGGAAATGCAAACACGTAGCTCCACAACAGAATGGATCAATTTACCAATGACTCCCAGTGTTTGCAGATACGAGGCAGTACAAAAGCAGAAGCAAAGTCAACATTTGGAGGTTTGACTCAAACAAGAGTCTCCCACTCCGGACGCAGAGGACTGCCTGATGCTGACAAAACAAACCTGTCACAACGCTGCATTATCGTCTTTCACATGCAGCTTGTAAGGATAACAACATATAAAAGAAATGTGTAGTCTAAATTTTCCACTTAGGCTAAGCTGCTGGAAGTAAAATCCTCTTCCAAGTGATTTTGGTCCTACAAGCGAAGAAGAGATCTGATTTTGGTTGGTCCTGGGTTTTTCAAATATGGTTCCCCTTGAAAACTGAAGTAAGTCCTTCTGCTATGTCCTATTAGAAAAAAAAAATTCTTGGCCAAGTTGTGTTCCTCTTCCTGTAGCAGCAGTAATAACATTCTAAAAACAAAATAATATTAAACATCACTATTTTATAACTTGCTACAAAAACTCCATGGTTGATTACATGATTATTTTTTTTTAAATTCCTGCGACCCCATGAGGGATAGATGGTTAGGAAAAGTGACTGACTGACTGATTTCTTTAAATTAAGTGCTGTTTTTCTTTTAAAGACCTTCAACCTTGTTAGCCTGTTTTAAATGGAACAAAATAATGTCGTGTTTGCGGAATCAAGGCAACAATACATTAACAAATTTGTTTTACTTTTTATTACAAATGTTTAACCCCAAAAATTAAATCTCACTTCAGAATAGAGTTAGCTTGTCAGTAGATAAGCCCCAACTCTGCACATAAAGCTAACACATGCTAATTGTTTTTAGCAGGTGCACTCCACTCTAGGAAGTAGGGTGAATTTGGAGCGCTTTCACTCTACTTGCTAGAGTAGAAGTACACAAGTAAGATGGGATGCCGAAACCTTGTTTTAGTTGTTTGGCAAAAGTTCCATTGTCATCATTTTTACTGGACTGATAAACTTTGCCTTAAATAGTGTAATGGCAATGTCCCGAACATGACGTGCACTACTTTTTACTGTTTTGCCTAAAGAGGGGCTATACCGTATTTCTCTTATTGCTTTCCTGCTGCGCAGTGAAAGAAAACGGGCCGCTCACACTATCTCACTACGATGCACAAAGGATGTCATAGTGACCGTGAGAAAAAGTATCCTAAAGTTTGTCTGTATTTTTCCAAAGTAGATGTCTCAAAAATATATAAAAAAAACTTATATTAAAATCTTATATGGACGGTTACACAAATCCTAACACGTCACTAAAGCACTCCAAAACGTCTGAGTGAATTTTTCAGCAAGTACTTATGCTAGCATGAGCACTTTAAGATTGTGACTTAAGTGTTGTTTATCAAAGATAAGAGCATAAAAAATTAATGAAAAGGAGGAGAAAATTAATACAGTATCAGTACTGTAAAAAAGATCCAACTATATTATTTCAGACTGAAAGTTCATGCCGTGCTTCAGTAATAGTGTCATGGCGTGGGGATGTGGAAGGAGGAGGAGGACCCAAACGCAGGACAACTAAACAGGATATATGAACCAAAAGTCCAGTAAGGCAAAAAAAGTCCAGTAAAGCTGTAAGGCAAAGGACACAGGATTAACTCAGGATCAGAAGTTCAAATAATATGACATAGTTCAAAGATGTAACTTAAAGTCAGGCAGCCAGGACGGAAGTCCCGACAAGGAGGTCTGTAGTGATTGCCTTTAAATAAGCATCAGGATCAACAGGTGTGTGTTATCAGACTAATCACCCTCACGTGTCCCTAATCAGAAGGATGAGGGAAGGTCTAGGGCTCCCTTTGGTGGCAGGGGAGGGGATCATGACAATCAGTGTATTAATTTTACACAATGTTATTGTGCAAAACTAAAGCAAATACAACACTTTGTGGTACAACTTACTTTTAAAGTTTTATAGACTATTGGACATTAGACTAATTTATAAGAGTCGTTTATGTCTGAAACTTTTTTTTAAAGACACAGTCTTTTCTCTCATTATCAACAGCGAGCTTTGAAAGAAATCTTCACAGCAGAATCTTAGAGTGTCATAGAACATCAAATTAAAATATTGTTTGAAATTCATTTATCTATTCATCGTCTGGACTACTTATCCCTGATCGGGTTGTGGGGGGTGGGCGCTATTCCAGTTGATTTAAGGCGTGAAGTAGTGTATACCTCGAACAGGTCACCAATCTGTCGCAGGGCCGCACACAAACATTCCTAGGAGCAATTTTTTAGCAACCAATTAACATAACATGCATGTTTTTAAACAGTCTAAAGTAAAAAAATAAATAAATAAAAAAAAATTCCGACATTCATCTGACATGTTGAGAAAATAGTTGTGATGCAATTGCTAGCTCCTTTTTTTTCAAACACGATTGAAATGCTAGTTTGCATGAATAACAAGGTTTTTATTTTTATTTTGACTCAAATTTTTCCGCAGCAAAATCAGTATTTAATGCATGTTTTAAATGAGCACCAGTTCCTCTGGCAGCACAAAGAAACTTGGCAAAAAGGTTGATCCAAACATCTGCTGCAGTTTTCGGTGGATTTAGTGGCTGTTCCACATGATTCAGAAGAATCTAAGTGTCTGGAATTAATAGAAAACTTCATGAAAGTAAAATATATGTAAATGAAAGTTGAAGCTGAAAATATGTAAATAAGAGAATAAACACTGATGCTAACAGGTCACGATTTCAGTTATTTTTATCCATTTTTTTCCGCTTGCGTCACGTATGAAAGTCTCTGGCTTTAATTACTCTGTAGTCTGTTCCCAGAATGTGCCCTCTTCATATAACATCTTAATCAACCGATACATATATTGCTAATAATTCAAGCCTCATTGGGGTTGTTAATCTTACTCATTTTCTAATCTTCCTAATAATTCATTTGTTCAGTGATTAATTACACTCATTTATACCATGTGGAAACAACATTTGTTTTTAATTGTGCATGTCAAAAGAATTTTCCACTCGTCCCATTTGTGCTCGGCGCCGGCGGTTCGGCGCTTTGGTCACCGCGGGGTGTCCGCAGCCGGCGTCTCTTTCCGACTTCTCTGCATCCACCAGTGATCAGATTTTCCACCATTGCACCATATGTGGCACCGCAGTTAATTACTCAAGAGAAATTGGCTGAAGACGAGGCCAAACAGCAGGTGAAAGCTTCAGCCCAGAGCTAAAACCAACACTAACTGGTCAAGCTCAGCTGCCCTCGCTCCTCCACTGCCCGAGACGAGCGGGATGGGCTCATTCATGCTGTTTGGGCCTTCATTACAGATCAAGGAAGGTGCAATTAGCAGAAACCCCCCCACCGGTTTATAATTACCTTAAGACACCCACTTAAATAGAGAACCTTATAAATCAGTTCCTGTTGGCCATCTCAGTCTCGAACGCCACATTATGCCAACAGATGTCAACTGCAGCCGCGGACAGGCCCCACGGTGACAGGAACAGCCAACAACACAGCAAGCTTGTGTAATGAATAAGAATGGCCTTCAGGTTTGGCTTCGCAGGGTTTTTGCCTCAGGATTATGACTTTATTTCAGGTGGATTGAGAAATAAAAAGGGGGCAGAGAACAAAAGGTCAATTATGAGCCGGGGCGCTGAAACGGATCACAACGTTTGTGGCATTAGGGTAGAAAAAAGTAAAAAGACTGAAGTTTTTGTCTCTGTTTTGGGCTTGGTGTGGATACATCAAGACTGAAACTGTGCATGAGTTACAGATGGGGGTATTTTTACCGGACACCTGCTGGGTGCAGTCAAGTGCAAGTATTTTGGGTTTAGGGGGATTTGAAAGTGAACAAAAAAAAGTATCATGCAGACACATTTCCCAGAAATCACTGCAAACAAAAGCAGAGATTTGATATGTTTCATAAAAGCGGACTTTTGTTTATCATCAGCCATTCCAAAAGACGAACGAAGATTCTTTACCACTAAAAAAGTTGGCTCAGAATATCAGGGGCCTCATTTATGAAGTGTTCTCCCGCCCGAATCTCTGCCTACGCCGACTTCACATTTTGAAGGCAGAGGCAGAGTGTGTGGATTTTGACTTAACACCAAACATCCAAAAAGAAGCCTTCTAAAAATCACAAGATGTGGGGAAAAGACAAGACTTGTGGACAGATTTTTAAGTGAACGGAGGACAGTGAAATGACGCATTTGAGGCAGCGAGGAAGCAATTAGAAAGCTCACATACCTCACAATGCCTGAAAAATGGACCACGTCAGCATAGAGCCATCACTAAACTTGATTTAAAATCCAAGGAGTGGTGTCATTTCTGGTGTGTACAAGAGAGTGAACAGAGATTTTTTTTTCTTCATTATTTTGGAAGTAAGCTTTCATCTAAATCACAATCAAACTGCAATCGTTTTTTTAGTAGTGGAAATGTAAACTACAGTATTATCGGCGTAAAAGTTTATCAAGCAATGAGAAATTATTGGAAGAAGACCTTCAATGCAAAAAGAAAACAAAAGGGTCAAGACTTGATCCTTGAGGGACACCGTTTTCAATCATACATTCATCTGAATGAACACCATTTGAAACGACACATTGAAATCTGAAATGAAATATGGATTTTGGCCACAAATTTGCTTGAAATTTACAGACATTTTCAATCCCCACATTTGAACTAATTTTAAAATTGTACACTGTGTTGCATCAAATTCTACGCAAAATTTCACATCCTAATCAAAAAGTGATAATTATGAGATCATGGAATTATCAAGCCGATGATTACTAGGTTAGCCTCCAGTTGCTAACATAGATTCCAGGAGTGTGGCTACTTTATTTTTTGTCACTACTTTAATTCCAGACTATTCTATTTTTATTTCACTGACAGATCAGTGTGCCTCACTCAGAGTTGCCACAGTAACTGTCAGGGTTTGGAATATGGGAGGATGTGGTAGAAGGAGGACCTAATTGCAGGACATCAAAACAAGGTTTATTAACACAATTCGAGTAAGTCTGTAAAGCAAAGGGCGCAGGATTAATACAGGACTTCAAAAGTCTAACTAAGTCTAAGTCTAGAGTTCAAACGTGGTAGGGCAAACGGAGTGACTTAGCTGGAAGGGATTATATCAGAATCAGAATCAGAATATACTTTATTGATCCCACATGGAAGTCTGGGGTCATTGCCCTTAAATAGATGGCAGGGTCCACAGATGTGTGGCATCAGGAAACAATCTCAGGGGTCCCTAATCAGGGTGATGAGGAACAACCAGGGCTCCCTCTGGCGGTAGGCGAAGGGGATCCTGACTATGACAGGTTCCTGCTTTCTTTCGCTTGTAGGTGACAGCAGCACAGCTGCACAATGGCGCCATCTTAGCATTTTTGAGGACCATTGCATATGACTAACGTCATTTGCGTGATCTATATTTGGAGTTATAGAGGAAAAGCCAAGGAGGGGATGGAGATCAAGTTGGCTCACACCTTAGATTTCTCGCAAGTGCAGTTTCTAAAGCTTCATAAATGAGGACCTAATTTTTTTCTCTGTTTTTGTCTATTCAATTTCACTATTTCAAACAAAAATAAAAATATCAATTAGTTTTTATTTGAACACCATCGACTGGGTCAAAAAAAAACACAAAACAACCCTTCGTTTCTATTTAAGCGTTCGCGTAGATAAAGAAAGGCTGACCTTCACACACCTCATGTTGTCAGGAGCCAGAAAACAAGGCTGGATGTATGAATACCAATGATCCATTTAAAATGTGTCTGACAAAGAAATACCGGTTGTGTCGAGATGACATTCCTGTCCTGGTCTCTGAATTTTTAAAAACCTACTGAATGCCACTATTGAGGAGATCACCTGTAACCTTATCTCCCTTGTGTTTGCTCCGAGGAAACATATTGCTTGAGTAGCGATGGCAGGAGCAGAATAAAACCCTTCAGACTGTGAGGGAAAATCAACAGAACCATAACCGCCAGTCTCTCACTCCAAAAATAAACCTGAATGAATCTCCGAGGTTTAATGAACAACGTTTGTGCAGAGGGGATTTATTTTATTGAAGAGAAGATGGATACACTTTTGAAGGAGGCATACTGACAAGAAATAAATGTCTTTTCAAGCCGAACAGGAGCTTCATATCTTCTATTCAGAGAAATTCATTAGGAAAAAAAAAAATAGTTTTGGTTTAGAGTTTTAGTCGAAGAAATGGAGAAAAGAACAACGCCGGCATCAGGATGCAATTTTTATTTCAACTTTAAAAGCTTCCTTTTTCTCGCAGGTTGTCTGAGTGCGTGAATCAAACGACGTTGTGCGATTATTTTTCTGTAAATTGAAGAAGAAATGTCTTGGAAATGTCAAGCTCAGAAATGAATGAATTCTTTAAAGCGTAACTGACGCTGACATGCCACGCCGTACCATCACAGAGAAGAGTTTACCGAGTTCTGATCCACCTCGACGGAATCACAGCTGTTTCTGCTGTCATGAAACTTGTTTTCTTCCGTTGTCACACAATCACGAGAGACTTTCTACGATGTTCCCAGAAAGATGGACGGATGGGTCAAACATGGAGGCATGTCTCTAAGTTTTTCTTTTGTTCACCAAGTTCTTTTTGCAAAAAAACTGACTCTTTAATTAAATTATTTGGTTCTAAATTTTCAAAACATTATTCAGAATTTTAATGTTTAATTTTATTCAAGATTTTACAAACATTTGGCTGGATTTTACTACTTATTTAACTTTTTTCCGACATTTTGTTAAAATCCTTTAAAAACAATTCCAAACAAATTAAAGATCTAAAATTTTATTCCTAGAAAACGATGCTTATGATTCAACACAATTATAAAAAACAGTAAAAGTCTGACCTAAATTTTAGACCTAATTCCTGTTTCCTGTGACAACCCTGCCTGCCATTGGATAAAAAAAAAAAACAACAAAACTTAACACTACAAAAGCTTCAGGCACGTTTTACGACCCTGAACGAGGACGCATAAGAAAAGAGAAATACACTTAAAAGCATGTCATAAACAATAACTACCCCACTTCGACACTTTAGAGAGTAACTTGTGCCACATCACAGTAAACACAACGCAACGAAACCGTACTGTTTGTTTTCCCCATGCTCTCCTTTGTTAGTGAGAGAAGTCTAGAAAAACTGGATGATCAAGACAAATGTGATAAAAAGAAAAGAAAGAAAAACAAAGACAATAAAAAGTATGAAGAAGAGAGTAAAATAAAAGAGTTTATGAACATGAGTGGAAATAAAATATATATATATATATATATATATATACATTTTAAATCATCCAAGTGGAGAAAGAGACAAATCAAAAAAACTTTTTTTTTTATGTATAAAAATGTGGATTGTGAGAAGTGTTCGGTAGTTTCCTTCAAAAATTGAATTCCCATAGTTTTTCAGACAGAAGTCCGAATAAGTTTTTGAAAAACTATGAGAAAATACGTTTTTCATAGTTTGGTCAGTGGTGCGACTTATATTCCGGATGGATTTACGTATATATGTATTC
This sequence comes from Neostethus bicornis, assembly GCA_902685375.1. Classification (NCBI taxonomy): domain Eukaryota; kingdom Metazoa; phylum Chordata; class Actinopteri; order Atheriniformes; family Phallostethidae; genus Neostethus; species Neostethus bicornis. The sequence goes on from LR738556.1 coordinate 1,544,321, forward strand.
CCCTTCTTTTTATGCATTTTTGACTGGTAAGACTTATACTCGGGTGCGACTTATAGTCTGAAAAAATATTATTTTCCATCAAGTACTACCTTTTCTAAATAAGTAACTGACTTAGTAACTCTGTTGCAAGGTTTTAAAGATAATTAGTTACAAACTAAAGAATAGGAGGTTCAAAATCGGAAAATAAAAAAATAAGTATTATATTCTTTTAAAATGCTCTGAAACAGACTAACGACCAGTTCAAGTGTTCCCCGGCCCTCGACTGTAGCCAGCCGGAGGTTTGCTCTAGCAACACTCGCAACCTCAAGAAGGATAATTACTTCAGAAGATGAATTAATAAGTATTTCAGATTAATTCCGACAAATGAATGAATACAGATAAATCCCGAACATCAATATTTTGTAAACACATTGTATTCAAATCCAAAGTGAAAGAATAAAGTGGACTTTTTTAAACAAAACCTTTAAGTATTCACTAAGACCAACCACAGTAAGTCTACCCACTGGTGTACCCACTAAACAACTGGTGGTAGCAAAGAAGACCATTCCGAATGGTCAAAACCCACAACCATGCACTGCCCGTTTTGAAAGTTATGTCACTGATAAAAAATAAAAGTCAATTTTTCAAAATAAAATATTCACATGCTAGATTATGGCGGTGATGATTGCAGGCAACAATACATGTGGCATGTCAAAATTCTGGCATCGCCCTGCTGCACTGTGATTGGAATGAGCTGCTCACGTCCTGTCTCTGTGATTTACGAGGACGGCAGAACGGCCGAGAGCAAAGTAGTTAAAAACAGTACCAATAATATAACACCTCGTGCTTCTGATCAATTTTATTTTACTCTTCCAACTAGTCACGTATAGCAGGTATTGGCTAATAACTGCAACAATCGTTATACATTCACCCAATCAGTGAACAAGGTTTGGGTTGGCCATGAAAGTAAGCGTCCGTCCGCCATATTTGTAGTTCTGTGTCTGGAAAAAAAAGAGATTAACCATGCTCTATGGGACGTGTTCGTAACAATTCCTGAAATAGAGAATTTAAAGACAGTGTTCAGAAAGTTTATTGAGTATAAAGATGTTGTTGCTCTGCTGCACATGGGAAAAATGTGTCCTAATACTCAGCTTTACGAGCTATACTGACTTTAAGTCCCTATCCATTTTTCTTAAAACTGGGTAGGATGCACTTTATCAACGCAGTAACGGATAACTGGCTCCGAAGAGAAATGAAAATGGGACGCTACTTTGTAAATTTAACCGAAATACTAAAGCATCTAATTTGGATGAGTCATTGGCTTTCTGTTTGGTCCAAAAAATGTTTTAATTTCGTTTCATCTTCTGAACCGCTTATCCCTAATGAGGTACTGGGGGTGCCAGACTTGATCACGGCTGATATCAAGTGAGAGGCAGGATGCACCCTGAACAGGTTGCCAGTCTGCCATGGGCCCACACACTCAACCATCCACACACAGACACTCCTTCCTGAGGGTAATTTTATATTGGACAATTAAATAGCACACATGTTTTTGGAGGGTGTGAGAAAACCAGAGTACCCATAGAAAACTTGCATATTTCTGTGGGTACTGAGAACTCTGCCTTTCTGTACGGATCTGCAAACTCCGTATAGAAAGGCCAATGTTTCAAACCCCAACTGTCTTGCTTGAGGCCACTGTGCTAACTACTACCCTCCAAATGCAGTATTTTCACGACCAAAAGGCGCAACGTATTAAAAGGTGCAGTCCCAGTTTCGTGCGCTCTGTATTTAATAGACACACGAGGCGCCCCTGATGATAGGGCGCGGGTTTAGTTACAGTCATCATGGAGCCATTTATCAAATCCATCCAAGTCCTCTTCCTCTGTTTCGGAATCTGAATTTGTGCTAAATCCAACATAGCAGGTTCACTTTCCTCGCTGTCAGAGTGACTTTCTGTACCGTGCGGCTTCTCGGAAATGATGTCTGCTTTTGCGAAAGCTCAGACAACAGTGCCAGCAGACACGTTAGCCCGAGCATCTACAATCCACTGGCAAACTGTGGCGTAACTCGCCTAGCGCTGCCTTCCACCCTTCGTGAATCTGTGGTCTCCTCTGATCATCCATTGCTCCCATGCCACTTGCAGCCTTACTTTGAACGGCCGGTTCACGCCGATGTCCGGTGGTTGGAGTTCCTTTGTCTGACCACTCAGAACATAGGGCGCATTGCACGATGGGACGCGTCGCTCATTCTAAAGAAAATCTAAGACTTTTGTATGTGCCTTATGGTCATGAAAAGACGGTAGTTTTATTCCCCTAACTTTCTCAAAACCATGATGTTGAACAACCATTTTTTTGGGCCTTTGGTCCAGTGGTGTATTTGCACAGAAAGTCTATGAATCCCCGTGAAGTCCATTGAGTGGTATGAAGTTTACCATCCTGACCAAAAATGTTTCTGATCCTGGCACTTTTCTTTACTTTGAGAGGCTGCAAGTGAGATTTCTTTCAAATGCGCTGCTATTCACCCTGAAAGTAATGACACAGCCGTAGCCAGACTGCTTGCTATTCATGGTCTAGCCTTCCTGTATGGCTCCTATTTGGCCTTGGCGGCAAATATCTTGCAGATAAACGCCTCGACGAGAGGATGTGTGGTCAGCTGAGTTTAGCTTCTGACTGAAAGAATCTACTTTTGCTTTCAGCTGAATGATTTCAGAAGGCTTTTTTGTAGAGGTGGCTTTAAAACCTTTTCGTCATTAATCCCTCTGGATGAATTTTCTGCAGATTTTTACTTGATTAGAAGATAAATAGACCTTTTTTTATGATGTTTTTCCTCCTGTTCATCCCTGGAACGTGTGTGTTATTATGATGGCTGCTTCATCTGTCACCTCAGCTGGACACATTTAGAGGTCAGTAAGAGGTAAAGACTTTACCCTTTTGCTGATTCCTGGTGACACGCGGCGCAGCACCTCGTGTCCCTCTGACAGAGGCTAAAGCAATCCATTTCCGACACATCCTCAAACCTTTTATCTAAAATGTCCCTCCGAAATTCCAATTTGCGCCCTCTCCCAATCAGCTGTCATTGTGTAATTATTCAGGGGTGACATGAAGCTCGCCGCGTCCATTAGACGATGGACTTTTCTTTTTAATTGACAGGTTAAGATCTGATGGCATTTAGCTGACGACCTAACAACCCTTCAGCTTGTTACTGATCAAAAATCTGTAAATAATTCTATTTATTCATCCATCCATTCATGTATCTCTTATGCTCGACTACTTTTAAAATTACGTAGAAAATTTGTTCTCGTGCTAAATCGGTCCTAACGGTAACTCAAATGCTGCAAAAAGCAAATAAGAAGCATAATTTTTCTAAACAGCTTGGAAAACTAGAGTGTTTATGGAATTTAAACATTTCAGTTGATCTCAAACAAATTAATCTTCTAAATATTTGGACGAAAATGTGACGGAATGCTTTTTGTGTACATGCGAACACTGAACATTGTTTTGTTTTTTTCTTTACTCTAATTTACGTGAAGTGCTGTTTTTTAATGTTTTGAATCACACCTTTTACAATGTTTCAGTAAAACATGGCTATGGCTAAATGCTAACGTGCCTTTTCAAGAATAGTTCTTGATAACTGATCTCATGGTGATGTACAGCGTGGATTTTGATAGCGTGTAGGCACCGTGGGTTAGGGTTAGGGTTAGGGCTAGGGTTAGGGCTAGGGCTAGGGTTAGGGCTAGGGTTAGGGCTAGGGTTATGGTTTTGGCTAGGGCTATGGTTATGGCAATGGTTAGGGTTAGAGCTAAAGCTAGGGTTAGGGTGAGCCCAATTTTTGATAATTTTGTTTAATGTTCAAGAATAGTAAAAGATGTTTTTGAGTATTGTCGATGTATCAACATTGTAAAAATAATGCTAACATAAGAATTATTAAATTGGATAACTCTGCAGTGGAAATTTGTCGTTATCTGAGGAAGGGAAAGAGATATAGCTCTGTGGAAGAATTATTCTTTTAGGACCAAAGTGTTGCTCGTTTGATTCTCGATGAGCTCATGCCCAATTTTCCCTTGAGAAAACACCTAAACTCTAGTTGCTCCCACCATTAGTGCCGTCATGGCTGCCTGCTGCGGTGGAATGCAGTGCAGAAACTTTCCTATGATGGATGAATAAATAAATGATTTACTCATGAATTTCTGTCAACAAATTATTTTACATGGAAAATAATATCATTTAGACAAAAAAATCATCTAGAGAAAAACGGTTTGTTTCTGCTTTTGTTCCTTCATGTATTGATGTCGTCATCACAATGTGGTGTGTTTATGGAACTTTGTAAATGTGATCATTTGACGGATGGGCATTTAGATAAAAATCCATAGTTACAAATTAATCAAATATTTGCTGATTACAGATGTCCTTGCAAGAGTTCCAATTTGGCCAGTTTAATCAGCCAACTGGCAAATTGGTCAGACTTTAACACACAAACACACATACGTATATAGATATGCTCATATGTAGAAATACATCAATTACTATGTGTATACATATATGTGTGTGTATACGTGTGTATGTGTGTTTAAATTTTGTGCTCGATATTAGCGAATTAAACATTTTTCCCTCGGCCTCTCTACTCACAAACTTTTGTGAGAAATTATAGGTTTCCATGCTTGACGAGACAAAGCAGGACAAATAAATCAATAGCAGGCAAATGAAAGCAAATTGAATCTATTAAAGCAAAATTACTGGGAGAAAAGAACCAAACACAATGTTACCCCGAGTCATGGCCGCAGACAATTAATGACAGTGAGAGCAAAAAGGTGCTGGCTCATTAAGCCTGCCGGGTCTGAGCGAGAACACGACTACAACAGACCGGAACAAACCAGCCTTTTTAAACGGTGAGCAAAAACGATGGCGCACCTCCCACGTACCTATACAACACACCCCGCCTTTTCCATCCTCCTGTACCTGCAGAATGCCAAGCAGTGAGGTGCCACAGAGGGCCTTCAAATCAGTGTGAGCCAGTATGGGGGGCTCTCCCGGGCAGCAATGAGTAATTAGCAGTAATTAGTAGCAGTGATTAACCGCACAGGGGAACGTGGGGGCCGGAAGGGAGCAGATTGATAGAGCTGGCCCTCCTAACCCATAGAGGCTCCACTGCATCTTAAGCAGGGGTGGTGATTGTGGCTTCGAGCCAGATGCTACAATAGCCATAAATAAAGCTGCAACATCTATCGAGCATCCTTTGAAGCCATTTCGACAACAGAGGGGTGAGAGCTGATGTCGCAAATCAAAGGTTGTCAATCCTTCCTGCCCTCAGGCAGGGTTATTCAAATGATGGTCCTTGGGTGGACTTGGGTCTCCCTAAGTCATTTCTGACTGAGTAATTTAGCTGATTCTGAGCAGATAATTGAAAACAGTATTGATCTGGTTATTCAATTAAATGCGTCCATCTTGTGCAAATTTCTACCAATAACAGAATAAATTATTGGTTATTAGTTGCTGCTGCCTCTCAACGAGAAGCTCAAGTCACGACTACAAAATTGTGGAAAACAGAGTAAAGAGAAAAGTTTAGAGGCGTAGAAGTGATCCTAATAAAAAAACACAATGAGGTATACGCAACTGAGACTCAAAGCAAAGCCAATTTATTTGTTCTGCTTTGAAAACTTTGCATATCTATATCCTCCCCGGCTTTTAAAAGACTCCGCTCTCTCCTACTAACTTGAGGAAATATGGTCTGTTTCTCCCTCTCAGCTGCAGGTTACTTCAGAGAAAGTCAGAAACTGAATGGTAATTTGTCCTGTTCGGCTCTGCTTCACAGACTAGCAACAGAATCGAGCTTCATTGTTGTCGAAAAATCTATTAAATCTAATCAGTGAACCACAGAGTCCCAAAGCTGAGCAACGCTCACTCTTCACGCGGACTGGACGACCCTTTGACCGCTTCTGAAGAGGAAAAAAAAAAGTGTCCAGGACAGTAAAAGGAGCACAAAGTGAAATGTTTCTCATATGCATGTCCGTCTGCATGCTTGAATGAACCGAACAGAAGGAATGAAGGTGAATCTATTATTGTACACCTGCAGTGGTGATTTCACAGCAAGCAGGTCATCAGGGTCACAACCGACAAATACGACCAGTTCCTCCTCACATTTCCTCATGATTAAAAAATGTTATTTAAAAGGAATCAGCATATTGCCGGCAATACAAACCAAGCTCTGGCTACGGTTATACGGAGACTGGATAGCCTGTACCAAGGTCTCGGGACTACGTACTTCCGGAGCACCGCCCACAGTAGTACCAGAGGGACACAGTTGAATGCCTTCTTCAGATCCAGAAAGCATATCTTGTCATGATAACCTCCCTGCCACCAGAGGGAGCCCTGGACGTTTCCTCATCATCCTGATTAGGGACACCTGAAGGTGACTGGTCTGATAACACACACCTGTGGATCCTGCTGCCTTTTTAAACGAAATCCCCAGGAATTCTTTGTCAGGTCATCGTCATCATCACCATCCCTGCCAGCCAGTACTTCCTGGCTGCCTGTCCATAAGTAGCATCTTTGAACTCTGTTATATTATTTGAACTTTTCGATCCTGAGTTAATCCGGTGCCACTTGCTTTATGGCTTTACTGGACTTTTGTCTCCTCCTCCTCCTTCCAAATCCCCAAATCCAGACACATGTAGACTGGTTGGGCAAACCCCCACGACCCTTCTAGGATACTGAAGAGGGCACAGAGCTGGTCCAATGTTTCACGTTCAAGGCGGAAACCACACTGATTCTCTTCAATCCGAGACTCGACTATCCAGCAGACCCTCCTCTCCAGTGCCCCCGTGTTTTACATCTGAACTTAAAGTTGAAGTTTCATGCACTGTGACAAAAAGTTGTTGTTTGGACAGGGTTAAACCATGCGACTGTCTTTTCTTTTGTTCAATGACTGAATGAAAAAAGGACATTAAAATGTTCTCTCCCCCGCACCCCCCATAATGCCAAATATGAACGACTAATCTATGACATAAGAAATGAATTTAATACACAAGATAATTACCATTTTTTGTCAATATTAGAAAACGGGTCAATAACATTTTTCTGTGATTATCGAATATGTTAAAAAATATTTCACACAATTACTACGCGCAAAAAATTAATTCTATGTTACTATAACAAATATTTTTAATCAAACCTTCTTTATGAACTTTCACACAAAACATGTAAAATATTTAATTGGTCAAATAAAAATCAAACAATCTAAAACATTCTCCTGAAACCACATTATCATTATTTTTAAGGTCTAAATTGATCGTATAGGGACGTTTTGACTCAGTCCGTGTGAATTACATGGTCTGTCATATCTTCAGCTTTACTGTGAGAAATCTTGTTTACTGGAAACAATGACTTGTCAGAGGAACTCACAAAATACAACAATACTTTTTCAGATGGATGGTTTACATCTAGTAATAAGGGTTGGCCGCAAATATGATCCAACGTCTTTATTTTTTATTTTTAAATGAAGTCTAAAATGACCCCATATTAAATCTTCTCTACAGCCAGAGTTTAAACGACCAAACAGAGACGTCTCCGCTTCCAATTTGCCAGTGAACACTATTAAAAGCAATTCGAAGAAAAACTTCCATTCCATATAGAGAAGTGTCTGTGTTTAATGAGACCTGAATCACCAAGGTTGTGTCTACTCTACTGTTATACGAAACTAGCAAATCTAGCAAAACATGATCTTACAGTAACAAATGCTACAGCTGACACCACTGCCAGAGTCATCCTCAAATTATGGAAAAGTAGGTCTTCTCCACATGCCGGAGAAACATTGCAGGGATTCTATCTGTGACATGTAATCTAATGAGGGAATGTTGATGGAAATAAAAGATTTAAAAGGTTTTACAGCAGGTTTAACATGAGAATTAATGGGAGGACTTTTAAAACACGTGATTTAGAAGAGATTTGACTCAAAATCAACTATGTTTGAACCGGTGTTGTTTTTGTCAACGATGACGAAAATGAAATGATTTCGCTGATGAAGCGTTTGTTCATGACGATGACGTAACGATAACAAAATAAATGCGAAATTTTGGTGACAAAAATGTGACGAGACATTTGCAAGTTTCTGCTGACGAGACGAAAACGTAACGAAATAGGCGTCAGACTTTCACATTTCTGTCATCTGTCTCTCACGGTGGCACGCCCCCCACAATGCTGCACGTTTACACCGTCTACACAACACACCTGCAGCCACGAGAAAGTCACACGCCATGGTGAAAACAGCAGCAAAGGAGCTTGGTGGTCAGAAATTTAAAGTTTTCCACATATTTTGAGCAAACAGAATGCTAACCTCGAGCTAATGCTAGCTTGTTGGCGCAGCTAACTTCCTAGTTAGCTTGGTTGCGCTAAGGACTGCTTTAAATGCTTACTTTGTTTACAGGAGTTATTAAGAGGTATCATTTTAAGTATGCATAAGTTACAACGTACTTCACTCACTGAAGAATTTCTATTTATTTTACGTTGTTTTACAATGTTTGATGTTCTAAGTCTTCCCTGACGAAAACTAGACGAAAACTCTAGGGTTTTTGTGACTGAAACGAAAATATAAAAAGATGATGAAAACATGACTAAAACTTAAATTAATATTTGTCCAAAGACGAAGACTAAAACGAAAACTTAGATGGCTGCCAAAAACAACAATGGTTTGAACTTTATTATTTTAGTGGTTTTCTATTTCATTATGTCTCCGCCCTGACAAAGTGAATGCATTGAGCACTCAGGGCTTTCCATCTGTCCATCCCTAGGTTTATGCTTATGTTGTTGTGTGAGGCCTTTCAGGGCCTGTTGTTCACCTTTCTCTTTCTCACTCTCCAATATTCACAGGTTCTGGATGGTTACTAACGGGAAGATTGGGCTGATTTCTCCCACCTGCGTGTACTTAACATTGTCTATAAAAGACCTGGTCTCACCCACAGTCTTCGTCAGTTTTTCAACTACTCTTGTGGTAAACTGACCTCCTCTAAAACTGTGCTTATTTGATATCTCAGACTTACATCTTCATTCTCTCCACAGGAACCTTTAGCCCTTCCTTGTGGCCATCCAGTACTGTCTGAAGTCATCACCACTTCCCTGTGGACACTTTTTTGGTTGTTCTTTCAATAAACTGTTGTATACCTCCACTTGGATCCTCCTCTCTTCATCTCACACACAACATATGTAACACTTTGTGAATGCAAGATTTTCTAAATCAGTGAAGAAATTTCAAGTTAACTGCCCGCAGTTACGCGATACTAACTATAAATGCACTGGTAAAATGTGATTACAGGGCAGGGTGAAACATATTGTTTGATGTCGACTTACTCTTTTAGAAACAAGTTTGAGCAATTTGATTTCAGATGATATTCAAAGGCAAGGATGTCCTTGGCCATGGATTTTGTCCTCCGTATCAGCTACAATCCAGTCAGGAAGTGTTTCAGAACATGTGTTTTGATCGCACTCAGTTTGTACTCTCAAATGCTGGAATGAAAATGCACCAAAATCAGAAAACAATGAGTGCTAGCTTTGCTAATTTGATGCCCTTTACATTGTTTTACGGCCTCAAACGAGCTGCGTCAGGGGCATTCGGGGAGGACTAAATTGTGAGCAAGAGGAGGGGCGGATCCACAGTATCAATAATAGAAATGAAACTGATTACATGTATGTAATTTTTTTGAAAGCAAATATCTCATTTCTAACAACGGGCCTGACATTTATTTACAAACACAATGAGATAATTATTAACGCACAATCGCGTTTAGCGTGTGACGGATTTTTTGGAACACATTTTTGTTTTGTTACTTTAGTTCCAATAAAAAAAATAAAACTTAATTTCAGAAACATGCCTAAAAATACTCAAAGCGAACTTTTTTCGTTTTTCGGCAACTTCTTCAGCCAGTTGATAAATAAGTGAAACTTTTTCTTGCCAAGATCATTATGTGGCCTTCTGCACTTGATTAGATGCTAGTCACTGGCTGTCCTCCCTCTGCAAACCAAAAATACCAGACACAGCAGCTTCTGTGGCAAAACTGTCAAGTTTCTCCAAACTTATGTGGCAAAACGTGTTTCTGATTAAATCTGCAAGCCTGACAAGCTGGAGGAGAGCCACCTTCTCGTGTCGCCTGATTTGTCCGAGGCTCATTCACTGTATATTTTCTAAACTTAAAAAAAATAATGTCAGCAGAAAAATTCTGAAACTAAGGAACTAGTGTCTCCGACCAATCAAAGCAAACATTTAAAGTAGGACACAGACGTGTGTTTGCAGCTTTTAAAATAACGGAATTTGTCGCGTCAAAGTCAATTGAATGTAAAGTATTGATTTTTGATTCATACAATATAAAAATAAACTGTAATCTTCTAGAAAATAAATTTTAAAACAGTACCAATAAATGATCAAAACAGCTTTGGGAAAAATAACATCTTATTACAAAATCAAGAATGAGTCGACGCCCGGGTGTTGAACCAAATGCCTAAATTCCAAACTTTTTTACTAATGAATGGTTGAGGACTAAGTGGTGCCTGTTGAAGCAAAAAAGTCATAAAAATACGTATTTTTTAAATGTCACTGTTTTACTTTGGTTTGCTGCCGTTGCATCGCAGAACAAAATGTTTTTCTGTGTTTGCTGCTAAATTTTTATGGGTTTTTTGCCCGTTTCAGTGTTTTCGGGTTTTTTTTGTTTTTGTTTTTTCAGTTCCTGAAACAACACATAGCTCAAAAGTTTTCATCAAATAGTTTGTAAAATATTTTGCAAAACCAAAAAAATCTACAAAAAGTGCAACCCATGCAAAATGTGTTGAACTCATTGGGCGAGTGTCATTGGGCGAGATGCAGTATTGTCCACCTCATTCCAAACACAAATTTGGTAACCATAAGAGGGATGTGGATGTATTGGGGACAAATTCTGAATACTTTGAAAGCTTTCTGTGCTGCCTTAACGATATCTGAATCACCAACTGATCTTTATAAGTACGGTCACCAGCTGCGGGTGGTGACCGAAAGAACGAGAACGCGAAAAGGGTAGTCCCAAGTGGGTTTTCTCCGAAAGGATGGCTGGGCTCTCACTCAGAGATAGAGGGAGGACTTCTCCCATCTGGGAGAAGCTTGGAGTAGAGCTATTGCTCCTCCGGAACAAGAGAAGCCAGATGGTGTGGCTCGGGCATCTGGTTAGGATGCCTACCAAGTGCCTTGCTGGTGAGGTGTTTCGGGCATGTCACGACGTGACGGTGCAAAAGGACGAGGATCCAAATGCAGGACAACAAAACAGGGTTTATTGAGTAAGGCAGTCCAGTTTGAGTTGTAATGAAAAAAAACACATGCTCAGAATAATGTCTGGAGGTCATTGTAAATCCCGGTCAGGCAGCCAGGAAGACCTGGCTGGAATGGACGGTATGACCCGACAAGGAAATCAGGTAAAACTGCCTTTAAATAGGCACCAGGCTGAAGATGCACAGCTGGCCTATGACCCAGGTGTTTGGAATCAGGCTGGAGTGCAGGAGTGGGAGGAAAGTCCAGGGCTTTCTCTGGTGGTAGAGTGAGGGGATCATGACAGAGAAAACCCAGAGGCAGACCCGGGCCCACTAGCGAGACTATGTCTCACAGCTGGACAGGGAACACCTCGGGATCGTCCAGGGTGAGCTAGAGGATGCAACCAGGAAAGGAAGAGAAATTCCGAATAATCTGTAACCTTTAAATTTACCATAAACCACATGTTACAAAGAAATCATTCATAAAACACTCATTTCCTCATATTTAGCCTCATATTTATTCCAATTAAATCCAAAAATGATGCCATCTTACGTATAATAAATCTTTTTTTTTTTTTAATTCAAACTGACTGTCGGAAATAATTTCCAGAGAAATTATTTTTAGATTCTTGTGTACTTCTACCTCAAATAATCAATCTATAATAAACGACATCATTAAAGTCGGCTAAGAGAGAGAGGAGATCATTTATAAAATGTCTTTGCTTTTTTCATTTCGCTCCATTACAATAAAAATTTGATTAAACGCAGACTGAGCGAGTTTCCAGAGAACAACCAGCTATAACTGAATAAAAGCTGAAATTGAAATGTAAATATCTCAGGCAGAGCTTTGCTTTTTTCCGAGAGGTGTGTTTTTTTAATAAAGTGACACACACATGCTCGTTTCTCCACATGAGTTGAAAACAAATGACATGATAACTACATGACGGGCCTCAGCTGAGAACATCTTCGTGCCTTTGTGAGAAAACAAGCGGGACGCTTGATTTTAAACATCAATGACTTTAATTAGTGTCATTCCACAATCACCAATGATACTCGTGAAATGTGTGGGCTCTGTCTCTGACAGCCGCACAGATCTGTGGCGAAGCGGGGGGCTCTTAACTAGATAAGCCCTGAAATCAGCGAGCCTGAAGGAACGTCACCTGAACAAGTGTGCTGATGAAAATGACTGTAGTGCCGGCCTGCTTGGTAACAACTCAAGTGTTGTTCACTCATCTTATCGTAGAGTCTGCAACACGTGAAGCACTGCTGTGGATAATTCCCATAACTTGTAGGACTAAGGAAGAGGGATCATCCTTTTGTATGTAAATGATCCGTTTGAATCTTTGCATCTCTAGAAAAAAAAAAATGGATTACTTGTCAGGAAAATGGATTTAAACAGATGAATCAAAGACTATTTGAGGATATCAAAGACCGAAAAAAAAAAAAATCTGTCTGGAAACAGATTTTATTAACTATTTTCCTCTTTTGGAGTTCTTGCTGATAAACAAAAGCCCATTACTTTAATTTGACATATTTTCTCTGCTTAGAGTAAATCCTACTTGAGGAAAATACCATCATTTACTAATTATGTCTGAAAGATCTTTCGCCGGCTTTGGAAATTGCAGATTAAGTAGATGTGCTAGTTTTTTTTGTTTGTTTGTTTTTTGTTTGTGAGGTCAGGTGGAAGGAGGAGGACCCACATATAGGACAACAGACATTTAAATCTGTAAATTGTAAATCTGTAAATCTGTAATCATCCGACACCTGAAAAGAAGACAGACTGCCTTTTTAAAGGCAGCTTGCAAAAAGGCCTTCAGGTGTCAGAAATCAGGCAGATTAGGAAAAGCCCCGGGTTCCCTCTGGTGGTGGGTTAGAGAACCATGACAGTTTGTCTTTTTTGGGCAGGTTGTCTAAATTGTTAAATTCTTGTTTATTAATGAAAAAAACTGCCAAAAAATACTTACATTTGAAAAATTGGGTCATTGTAAAATAGCAAACAGGTAATTAAGAAACTGAAGCTTAACATTTATCATTCAAATTATGTATTCAAATTGTTGAATGTCAATTTTTTTCCACTTGACATTAAATATTCTATATTTAATACTTATTTGTTTTTGTTTAAAAAGCTTGCTCCTCAAATTTCGAGAAATCTTAACTATGAAAACTATTGAAAATTTTGATTACGTCACTGAATTTTTTATCCGAGAGGGGGAACCTGGCACTGGACACTCCAGGATCTTCATAGCACTTGACCAGGCCTGCACATGGCGGACTCACCCCAGCTTTGCTGTCTTGGTAAAGACTCAACACGGAGAGCAACAAATACCAGTTATAAGTCCAGGCTCATTTGGGGTAGAGCCACACACTAGGGGTTGGTTTCGACGATGTGAGGAGTCCTATGACTCCATTGGGATGATACCACCTGCCTCGATCCGGGCAGTCCCCACCATTACTTGCTTGCATCCCACCAATCATAAGCCCAGACTCATTTGGGCTGAGCCAGGCGCTACTGGTTGCTCTCAATGATGGGAGGAGTCCTATGACTCCATTGTGATGATACAGCCTGCCTCAACCCGGCCAGTGCCCACCACTACTTGTTTGCTTCATCGGGTGCATGACGCTTAGACAAAATCGACATGTTAGTTGTAAAAGAGAGGACCTTTTGTAGATTTTACTGTCTCAAGAGACAGAAGACCAACTGAAATCCAGCTATACACAAAAAGACTAAAATTTTCTGTATGAGAGCACAAAAATAATTCGATATCTGATACTTTTTTATAGATGCAGTATAGCTTGTTTAGAAACCCTGTTTTATAAATTTTGTAAAGCATTACACATGGATATGCCTCAGCTTACCTATATTGCAAGCCTCATTTAGGTAATCTATAATTGGTACTAAGTAACTGAATAGTTTGGGAGATATTGCTTTCATAAAAGAATTACAGACATACCCCACACCCCATACATACAGGCGCACGACCAGCCCGAGTGTGTAATTTCTCTTCAAAATAGTTGGTCAGAGGCATAAAAACAAGCTGCAAACTAATTATTTTCTGCAGCTTTCAGCAAAGTAAAATTCATTTTCTATCATCTGTCAACTGATTAGGGAAGGAAAAGAAATTAGGTCGCAGGAAATAATAGTGGCGTTCCAAAAAGTCTGAGCCACATGTTTTGTATCGGTCATACATCTAATGTCCGACCAAAAAACAGTTGAGTTTCCAACAATCCTTTTTATATTGTTTACTGGTATTTTAATCATCTTGGTGGAACTACATTTCCAGAATCAGTGGGTGGACAGTAGAAGCTTTGGCTCAAAAAAGCTTCCCTCGGTGGTCAATGATTTTTGTTCATTTAAACGATATTCAAATTCAAACGGACGACAACAGCTGGTTCTCTGACAACCACGCTGCTTAATACCCCTGAAATTTGGAAAGCGATGTTAATAAAACTCTTTTAATACAACACTAGTCAATTCACATGATTACTAATGGAAGTTGGAGCTAAATTTTGAAGGAGTTGGGTAAAATTTTCAGTGGGAAAACCTATTTATACTCACAGTGACAGGTGTGTCCATTTAGTATAAGGGAAACCGAACAACTCCTCATTCATGGGAATAAGGAAAGATGTCATTCATGGGAACCAGGAAACATGTCACCCGATAAAAGTAGAACGTTCGGAGGAATGATTTGCTTCTTTGTTTGTGTCCTTGAGAAACAAGACCAGTTACTTCTGGGTGGATTTTACTGGTCTGATAACTAACTTGATATGTCCTTGTGTATAAAACCGTCTAACATACAAATTTATACGTACACAAACTTCTTTGCAAATTGAGCGATCCGTAAAGATGTCAGACAGCGTCGACATTTGAAATTGTGCACTTTTGTGAACCCCTCAGAAGGAAGATTCTTAGAAAGAAGAATCCATCGATGGTGATATTTTAGCATCAAGAGGCTGACATGGTGTCCCAGGGTGGAGCTAATTTTTTGGGGTTTTTTTGGCACCACTTCAAAGTGACTTATTTCAATTACAGATCACGGTGTGGCAATCACAAAATTGCTGTGGTGATTGCCTCCCACTGCGCTGTCTTTCGCTTGCCAGAGACACTGCCGTACCCATGGCTTGCAACGACCACTGTCTTATGCTTCTAAATTACACTTTCTCGTTATTGTGCACGAGTAATGACAGGCGGCCTCAGCTTATTTTAAGACAGTTGCATTTGGATCAAGACATTTGCGTGATCCACATTTATAGTTCTAGGAGTGTGAATAAGGCAGAATGGAGATCAAGTTGTCTTAGGCCTGAGATACGAGTGTCATCGGCAAAGGGAGTTCTCAAGGGTACTAAAAAAATGTTTACATTGTGTAGTCACTGTTTGTAAAATGACCAAAAATGTGACTTAGTATAAGATCAGTCTTCATAAAAATAGGCTGCAAATATTTAGTTTGTTTCACAAAGATTGAGACGTTTTCTTATCTCGACGAAGTCCCTCTGTTACCAAGACAGTTTTGCTGTTACACCAGGCTTTAGAAATTCAGTTTACTTTCTATAACTGGGATTGAAATGTTGATGCATTCAAGAGGTTTAAAAGCGTTGGAAAATTGTCTCTTTGTTTGAGAAAATTCACACAAGTACCCGCCCCATTGTGTCAGTGAAAATAAATCAAGTAAAATCTTCCAGAAAAAAAAAAAAAGCACAATACACAAAATTGTACAATATTGAAGATTAAGTAACTTAGTTTATTTGATCTTCTGATACGCCATGAATGCACCACACATTCTCAATCCAAAAGAAAACAACAGAATTACACAAAACAAAAATCAGATTTTGGAGGTCCACAAAAAGCCCTTCACCCATACTTTTTCCAACTCTGGTCTCAATTGATGCAAAATATTTTGATTATTTTCATCAAATTATTTTGTTCAGAATCAAGAATCTCAACTAGCAGTGAAAGTTATTTGGAAGAATTTGAGGCTCGGAAAAATGTCATCCATTCAACAAATACTGAAATCTGTTCATCCCCAGGTGTTCAGACGGCCTTGGTTGAAAAAGAAAAAAAAAAAAGATGGACCTTCCCTTTGAAATGTCTTTCACATCAGGAAGACAGCACATTGCCAAACGTATCAATTCACAAAAAAGTTTTGTTTAGTGTTTGACTGCCTTTGGAAACACAAAATTGTGTTTCCATGGCGCACGGGAGACTGACTGGTTTTAATTTTCTCTAAACCCGACAGCCGTGTGAGTTTGAATGAAGGTCTCCATTATGCGGCGAACGACTGTTACCCAGAAGTCAAGATCTCAAGAAGAAGCCATTGTGTAGAAAAAATAAAGATAACGTGATAAACTTCAACTCTACACAATAACCACAAAAGTGGCCATTGATGATTTAAACACAACAGCAGATCTTTGTTGGCAATAGATGAAGAAAAACGTTCAAGCACAGTGGTGACACTCATTGAATTACACGTTGACAGCTCTGCGTTAGCGAAGAGATGAAAGCAGAATGAGATTTTCAAAAGTGAATATGGGAATGATGGTATTGCTTTCTCCACATTGTCAAACTTGACAGTGCCATTACCATCAGTATAACATCAGGTGCTGGCATATGGTATTCAGTTAGCAGAAATCAGTGACTTCTTCTGAATGTTGATTGAGTTTCAGTACCAGTTAGATTTTAAGCAACCAGACTCTCAGAGGACATGAACAAAGTAGAATTACAACATGAAAAAACAGAAAATACCAAGGGATATTTTTATTTTAATAGGGACAGGGCAGGTTTGTTAACATCTATTCAAACAATGATGGAAGTAAAACTGATAGATTATAGCAACTGTGCTGATTAGCATCCATTGTCCCAAAGCAGGTAACACAAAAACATGACAAAGGACAATATGATACATACAATTAGAGAGTATCAAAACAAATTACATCGTTAAAAAGTTAAAAGTGAGTGTTTACTACATTAATTTGTTTCCAACTAATGTCAGATTTATTTTGAGGTTAAACAAGATTAAAAACTCTCTTCTAGAGACTATGTCGTTCCGTTGTCTTCCACTTATCAGGGCCAGGTCGCTGGGGCAACAGCCTCAGATAGAAAGCCCAGGCTTCTCTCACCCCAGCTGCATCCTTCAGCTCACCCGGAAAGATCCCGAGTTGTTCCCCAGCTAGCTGTGAGACATAGTCTCTCCAGTGGCTCCGGGGTCTGCCTCTTGGTCTCCTCCCGGTGGGATGTAACCAAAACACCCCAGCAGCGAGGTGCTCGGGGGGTATCCTGACCAGAGAATGAGCTGAAGATTCATAGTTAGGGGCTGTCAAACTCGGGTTCTCGAGGGTAGGTAACCTGAAGGTCTTCTATGTGTTCTTGCATCTACACACTTGATCCAGGGTATTGAATCAATGGGCCAAATTTTGGTGGTTGTTGATTATACCTCATGTTCACCAGCTAAATTGAACCAGTAACACATGGAAAACCTTAAGGAAAAAGGCCCCCGAGGACTGGAGTTTGACACCCTGTTCTAAGTAGAGAGAAAGGATGGTTTGAAAGAGGTGTAAAAGAAACCATCTTTGTGAAGAAAGTAAACCTTCTCTGAAAAAGAACGGGGGCTTAAGATACAACCTACCTAGAGCTTACAATAGCATTGACACTCCCTGGTCCAAAGAGGAAGTTTCTCAACCAGGAATCTATTCTCTCTTTGGGTTTGCAGTTTCAGTTCACGGGCCTATTATCATGTCAACAACAGGGGAGTCTCAAACTGGTTTGTCAGTTTCAGTAATAATAAAAGGTAATTAGACTACTTTAAGCTAGACCCAATCGGAGATCCGAAAACTAACCCTAACGCTAATTCCAATAGAAGAATGGCAGGTCACAGATCTCGATGTTAGATCATCTGGAAGGGAGGGAGAGCATTCGGGGCATGCGCAGAGGCGTAGCTCTATATGGTCACACATCTCGTCAGGACAATGGCAGCTTCTGAGTTTGCTTAAAGCTATGCAAAAGTAAACACACTCAGTTACCTTCAGAGATTGGTCAATTTGCAATAAGTCGGCATATGTTCGGATTTTGGCGTATGCATGTTTCATAAATAAGGCCTAATATTTGATTAAGGTGCGTTCACATGTTGTTGTTCTTGTTAAGAGTTCTATCTCCTCAACCCAACCATGGATGACGAGCCAAAAGAAAATATCTATTTTCTTTTCCAATTTGAATGCCTACCTCTGTATGCTGTTGACTGTGCCACAGAAACTAGATCTGCAATCATTTAATTAATTTTTTAATTCTTTGTAAATACTCATTTGGTTTTGAAAATGTGTTTTTGCTGAAATTTGGAATTAATGGGAAGCAGATGCCGTGATATTTTGTATAAACAAAACCCAAAGCAAGTGGGCCACCTTGGCTTAATGGCAAAGGAATCATTAGAAGATGTAGCGGAAGCCAAAACCAGCAAATGAGTTTAATGTGCCTTAAAATGGATTCATCTTCTAACTGGAGTAAGGGTACTTCATCACGGACGTCTGCAAAGAATAGTAAGTAAAGAGAAAGAGGCATTAAAACTTAAACTGAAACTTCCACGAGGAAATCAATGATTGCAAAATGTAAAAGAGGAGAAAAAAAAAAACAGTCTTTCTGTCTAGAACGACAAATGACAGAGTGGTTTTATTACGGGAGGATTGTGGTAATACATCATCTCTTCATTAAACATTTGTGTTGGATCTCTGCTCTAATGAGTTAGCTTACTTGTCTCTTTACACTGGAACTTATGTCATTTTCCGGCGGATCTGTCAGCCAGTCTGAAGAGACTATTTAAAGGAGGAATCTGTCTGCGTTCAGTTTGACATTTTTTCTCTCCGGTCACTCAAAACAAGGAATACGGCGGCGGTTTTGATGTTTTGAATGCGAGGACGGCTCACAAGCTGTAAAGCTTGCCATGCTGACAATCATCAGTTCACTCAGCCAATGAAAGAACAGAAGAACAGGCGGGCTCTCTTGTCATCTGACTGACAAATCAGCATATTGAGGGGTTCATGCGACGTCTTCAACAAGCAGGCGAGAGAAGATTATTCCAGATCAAACGTGCACGCCACCTTCCTACAACCGGTCCGTCAACAGCTTTTTATTTCATTCACTCATTCATTTAAATCACTCTTAGCGGGGATTTGATTTACGGGGTCGTGCAACCAAAAGTCTACGTCACAAAAGTCGACGTCACAAAAGGCGACGTCACAAAAGGCGACGTCACAAATGTTGACGTCACAAAATCCGACGTCACAAAAACCAACGTCACAAATGTCGACGTCACAAAAGCCGACGTCACAAAAGTCGACATCAAAATATCTTGTGAGTATGATCTCTCCCAACCAGCTAGTAACAATTTAACGTTCCCAGAACGTTCTGGGAAGATTTTTCAAAGGTTAATAAAATGTTCTTTAAATGTTATTTTTTGGTTCTCTAAAGGTTCAAATGGAAAGTTACATGACGGTAGCGAAACATTATTTTTTTTTTTGGTTCTCAGAACGTTCCTCTAACCTTAATTTTAACCATAGCATTTGGAATTTAGTTCTCTCAAAGTTCTGGGAAGATTAGGTAAAAACAAACCTTTGGAAAACTTCAGGCTAACGTTCCATGGAGGTTCTTTGTTTGGTGGGAAGTCATTGATGAGATTAGAATGATATCCCCCTCACCCCTCAGTTATTTGGTACCAACGATAGATACAATTATTAGATTTTCAGGACCAAAAGTCAATGTTCCAAAGGTCGAAGTCGTAAAATTGAATAAAAACCTTGCTTATGACCAGTCACTTCCAGGGATGGGTATCGAGAACTGTTTTTTTTTTTTTTTTCGGAACCGGTTCTGCGGCCGTCATTTTAACCAGACAAACAAGCACCAGTCCAAACGGATCTACTCTTGGTTCTGGCCACAACATGCCGCAACACTTATTGCGACAAACAGAAGCACCTTGCTGACACCGCCCCCTCACTCACGAAGGGGCGCTGGCACTCGCTGCTGCTAGCAGCAGATTCATTTGGACTAGCGCTTATTGTAAGTCCAGTCAAAATGACGGCTGCAAAACCGGTTCCAAAAAAACCCGGTTTTCGATACCCTACACACACACAGAGCTCCATTTTGAAGCCGAGGAAGTGTGATGGCAAAACGACTTCTAGTTTGGCTTTATTTGACCAAAATTGATGCCGAAAATGCACGTTGTCAAAAGTGCAATAAAGTATTTTTATGTAAAGGTGGATCAAAATCCACGCCATTCCGACTGAAAGATGCACTGTGTTTGACATGCGTGTTGAAGCAGCGTCAAGCAGCGCAGGGTCCGATGCAACAAGTATCAAGCAGGGCCGTTTGAACATTTAAATCTTGGTTCTTCCACTGCTATGTTTGGACTATTTATTTTTGCACCGTATTTAGATTTTTGATAAAAAAAAAAAAAAAATTGCAGTTTTTATTATTGGCAAACCCTCCCGTACCCCCCAAAAAATAAACATATGCTGCTGTTAAACTTAACAACCGGTAATATTTATTTATTTTTCTAATTTTGACGTTATTTTTTTTATTACAGTCCAGTTCAGATTTATTTTGAAGTATCCTATTTTATTTAATTATAGTATATTTTATTTAAATATTGTTCTGTTTGTGAGTTCCACTGTGATCCAAATGAAGGTTTTTATGTTCATTAATACTTCTTTCTTTTTTTTTTGTTTCTAAATGTATCAATAAGAGATTTGTTAAGGACCTGGATTGTTTAGCGGTATTGATAAGAGGACTGGGCTTGATAAATCAGAATCGGTACCCATCCCTACTTACTACTGATTTTGCGACATAAGGGAAGCGAAGGCCAATTGATCGATATCTTAAAAACTACTTCAATCCAAAAAGGTTATTGCAAACAATTTAAATGTGATCCACTTGACACAATAAATGTTAGACTGCAGAGTTTATGTTCTGACACATCGTCTGATTCCACTTCCTGTTTGGCTCGTCTACAAGCAATTTGTTGCCAAGTACTTATCCCAACTCCTTCTAACGTATGCAACTGTTAGTGCGCTGGAAATGATCCATCAGGCTACAATAATTAAACTCTTAGTCTCCCTGATAAAGATCTGCCATGGCTGATTGTGAATCATCAGGTGAAAGTGGTGATCAGCTGAAACAGACGTTTTTGTGCAGGCTTATCTCGCAAGCATTTGGTCAACACGACCGCGTTCTGCAGAGGCATCCAGTTCTGCCCTCGCACCGCGGTGGTAAACAGTCAAATTGCCTACATTAGCACAAGAATATCCACAACAAATTGCTTCTGGCAAGAAGCTCAGCCCCATTATCTGATCAGATTTGACCACACATTTTTCAGTCCATCCAGCTGACAAAAACAGCACAAGTGGGTAATGTGCCAGACTGGCTGACCTCAGAGTGCCTGACTGAGGGGAAGAGGTTTGCAGCATTCAGCGACTCCTCTTTTCCTCCCACTTTGGAGTTCTTAAGTCGGGTTCACAGCAGAGACTTCATGAATAAGCCTTAATGTGACACAAAAATTGGGGATCGCTTTCTGTGTCTGGCTCTGCCAACAGTGTGATGATATCGACAACTAGATGGCGTAAACGCGGGAGACTCCAAAGAGCGGATTAGAGAGGGGAGATAAGGCTATCCACTGTAATTAAGCCCTATCTCTGTACAGCCACTGAAGAAAATAAATCACCCTTCAGAGCTTGGCAGTGTTGAAATGCATGAACAATTATTCAGTAATTAATCGTTTTACATACAGGCTCCAAACACTAATAGGACATATTTTAACTACAGCATTACAGTACTGTTAAATTAAATTAAATCTGAATGCATTTAGGATCAATGTAATAGATCACCTATTTAACCTTCTTTAATCACTCAAATGTAATTGTATTAGCTCAGTTATCAAGCATTTTATGATCAAGCCTCCGTGTTCATTTCCAATTCTATTCATGTCTAATTAAGAGGGGAGATACATCCCGACGAATTAAATCTTCTCCTATAAGAAAAAAAAAAAAAGAATTACGAATAAAAACAATGTGTGAAAGTTAGTTTTTAGGAGTTTTGTAAACACTGCAAAGCATTTCTCTTTTTTTTTTTTCTTTTTTTTTTTTTTCTTGGCCCAATGAGTAAATTTTTCTCAATTAAATGTTTTAACACATCTTCTGTGGAGTAGGAGTTGAACTTTATTAGTTGAAACAAAACAAAGACGAAATTTTAATTGCACAAAATGCCTTAAAAAAATCTCAGACGTGTGATGGCAAGCATTTATTTTCCTCAGTAACTTTGTAAAGATGCTGGATTAATTCACATATAACCCTGCTAGACCCTGGCGCCACCCAAGCTCCTTCCTAAAATAGATTATATTTATTATTTCTGTTTGAGCAACGTGGACGAGGCTTGAAACACTGGCTTTTCTGTGTGGAGTTTGCATGTCCTCCCAATGCTTGCATGGGATTCCGCCAGGAAGTCCAGTTTTCTCCCACACTCCAAAACATCCATGACCGCACGATCATTTTTATTCAGAAAGCTGAAGAAAATAAAAAATGCTAGAAGAAGAATGTTAGAAGAACTATCCCTTCTTATTCCTCAAATATTGTCATGATCCATTCACCTGCCACAAGAGGGAGCACTGGACTTTCCTCCCTCTCCTGGACTCCAGCCTGATCCCAAACACCTGGGTGATTGGCCTGATGCTGATCAGCTTTGCGTCGTCAGCCTGGTGCCTATTTAAAGGTGGTCTCTCCCAACTTCCATGTTGGGTCATTACCTTCCATTCCAGCCAAATAGTAGCCAAAAATGGAAGCCAAAAATGGCTGGAATGGAAGGTCATATGATTCTGATCCTGTGTTTTGTTTTTTTTTTGTTTTTTTTTTAAACTGGACAACCTTACTAAATGAACCCTGTTTGGTTGTCCTGCATTTGGGTCCACCTCTTCCTGCCACACCCACATCCCAACAAATATTAAGATTTAGATTAAATAACTGGCAGATTAATTAATTTAATAACCAAACCAAATGATTGATTCAATGATCTGTTAATTAAGCAGTTGTAAAATATTCAATGGTTGCATCCTTACTACAAATATAGATAAATATTATTTTCTCTTATAGTCTTCCATTCTTTCCACACAGTCGTACAGGTGTGGACCTCTGCCCATCTTTCAACGGACTATGAAAGAAGCATGCCCATGACTCAACTCAGGTTGAGTCATGGGCATGCTTCTTTCATAGTCTGCCATGTTTCTGACCTGTTACTATTTAACCTATCAGATTGCCAAATGCTCTTCCAGTTCATTATTATCAGATGTAGCAATTACTGTTCCAGCCTGCTGCTGCTTGTCTTTTGGGTTTTAACGAGCGTTGCTGCCATTGAATTCAAAACGAGCTCAGAATTTTCATGTAAAGGTAAAATTCCACACTTTCAGTATTTGATGTGTTTATTGTTTTCTTTTGGGAATAAAATCTAATAACGTGATTTCTAAATCATTGTGTTTTGGTTTTATTTTTATTCTAATCATAAGCTAAGCTTGGGGATTTGTTGTAATATTTCCTGAGACACATTTATTTAAATTTAACATTCATGTCATTCGGCTTTGGCAGGAAAATCTCTTGAAGGGCAGAAACGTTAAGCTGAACCAAGAAAAAAAAAGATAGAAAGGTATTTAACTGAAGACCTTGATTACATTCTCCTCGCACCTTTTCCAAACTTCTCTTACATTTCATATTTTCACCTTCTTTCCACCTTACCCTGAGGCGGTTGCTGAGTTCGGTGCAAAGAAGGACAGACAAGCATTTTGCCAGGAGCACAGAATCACTAGATTTAAGTCAGCGGCTGCTTGACTCCTCTAGAGAATGACAACCACACGGAAACAAAGACTGCATGATGGTTTGACTGACAGCCTTTTATGTCTGCTCACTACAAGGTCAGATGCACCCCAAATAAAAAAATAGATGCAAGTGATCTGGAGTTTTTAAAAAGAACGTGCACCGAGTACGATTGAACGGCGTAGGATGTGTAGAAATGAAGAACCCAGATCTGGACGGCCATGAGATTGGAAAAGAAGCCAAATGGCATCAAAGTCAAATAATCTAAATATAATTGTAAGACTAGAGCCACGTCAACTTCAACCTTGTCTCATAAATGTCATAAGGAGGAAATGTTCGGAGGTTAATTTCATTATATTATCAAGAGAATAAGGCAATTACCAACAAATGACAAAAAAGGGCAATTCAAAAGCAATTCTGAGGATAACTGACCGTGCTATGTCCTCTCGGCAGGTGGCTATTCATAATACAGCAGGTGATTCATATGAATTATTTCCTACCTGTCATTCACTTTGCTCTGCAGCTGAAGTCTGTCCAAGTAATTGTAGTCCTGTAGATTTCACTTTGGCACTTACAGCGGGATTCTTGGCTGACCTTCCTGGGTGCGTCGTTCCGAGCGATTATCTGTGGTTATTTTAGAGAGAAAAGAGCGTAAATAGCCAACGAAGAGGATCAAAAACAAATGTGGCTTAATGCACAAGTTGGTAAAAAAAAAAAAAAGAAAAGAATGAGTTCATAGTTTTGTGAAACATTTACACTAGAAGCGTTTACATACTTGTACTTGTGGTGATATTTACCACTCAGTTTCCACGTGTTAAAATAATGTAAAATTTATTTGTCGTGGAAGGAATGGACGTAGTGAGTCTTTCGTCACCTTTAATGTTTGGCCACAAACAAAATTTCCAATTCTTGGGTTGAAAAAAATGCAGTCATTGTTCAAGTTTTTGGTCAAACCTTGCCTGTAAATGTACGTCCCTTACACTTGTAAGCCATACCGACTCATTCACGTTCCCACCTGCTGTCATTTACAAAGTAAAATCTTTCAATCAAGTCTGTCAAACATCACAGTTGCCACTTTGGATGGTTTTAATTTGAAAAGCTTGAGCTAAATGGTAAATAATACCAAAAAAAAAATTAGAACGATAAAAATTGTGTTATAACCAAAGTAGCAGAGTATGACTACTGGTAAGGGCATGCTGTTCTGATTACGAAAAAAAGTCTCGGAAAAGTCTCTGTCAGAAGTAGCTGTTACCTTTTGATTAAGACTCTGAAACATAAATTTTCATGACTTACTTTCAAATCAGATCTAGTTACGTGGTGATAATTTCATTCTACACAAAAACAACAATATGCAAAATGACATCACTGGAAAAGAATACCACAGACAGAGCTTCAAGAAAAGAGTGCAAGTTTCTCTGCAGTGTGGACGTATTGTTTGATAATGTAATATAAAAGAACCGGATTAGATTTTATCTGACATTTTTCTAGCCATTTTGTTTTTATCATACATCGTTCAAGACTTAAATGCAAAACCCCAATCGGGCAACGCTAGTTACTGTGAAGACAAAAGTGACCGAGTAAAAGCCACTAAATTTTAAAAAGAAGTTAATGGGCACTAGAAATTTTGGAGCCTGGGGATATTTCCTGTTAGGGACAGAGGTGAAAGCAACTTGTTTAGTCCAGATTCTGGATACAGTCATTGGTATGGGACGGTCAAATGCGGAACAAAAATATTTCTGAAAATTTCTGGTATTTAGAATAAAAAGAATAAAAATAACAAGAAATAAACACCAACAGCCTTTTATTTATTTTGTATTAAAACATGGTGGATACAACCCAAACTGCTAACCAGTAAAGCTCCTGGTACATGGTCCCACACTTTATCAAAGCAACCTCCTTCATTTTCCTCTCTGAACACACCCTTTTCTCACTGTAATTCTGACCTTATCTTTTAACCAAACATCATCCGATTTGTATTTACCCCAAACACCATTCAGAATCAGAATCAGAATCAGAATCAGAATGCTTTTATTGCCATGTCAGTGAAAAACATCAGAGACTAGGAACTTGTTCTGGTACTGGTGTGCAAACATATAAAATAAAAATAATAAAAATAAAATAAATAAAAATAATAATAATTTTTACAAAACTAAGAGTGCTCAGAAGAAAAAGAAAAGTAGTGCAATGTCATAGAAAATAATAGAAAATAATAAAGATAGTGAAGTGACAAGAGGGAGGTGACTAAGAGATGTGGGGATCCAGGTTATAAAGAGTTCATAAGTCCAACGGCAGAAGGGAAGAAGCTGTTTTTGTGGCGGGACGTTCTGGTCCGAATGGACCGGAGCCTCCTGCCCGAGGGGAGTCGCTCAAAAAGTCCATGTCCAGGGTGGGAAGGGTCAGCTACTATCCGACCTGCACGCCCCCGAGTCCTGGAGACGTACAGGTCTTCGAGAGATGGAAGGCTGCAGCCGATCACCTTCTCTGCGGAGCGCACAATGCGCTGCAGTCTGTGTTTGTTCCTGACTGTGGCTCCAGCGTACCACACGGTGATGGAGGAGGTGAGGACAGACTCGATGATGGCTCTGTAAAACTGCACCAACATCTGGGCGGGCAGCTTGGCTTTCTTCAACTGCCGCAGAAAGTACATCCTCTGCTGGGCCTTTTTGATCAGGGAGCTGATGGATGGCTCCCACTTTAGGTCCTGTGTGATGGTAGTGCCGAGGAAGCGGAAAGAGTCTACAGTGGTGATGGAGAAGTCTGTCAGTGCAAGGGGGGTAATGGGAGCTGTGACTTTCCTAAAGTCCACGATCATCTCCACTGTCTTCTGAGCGTTGAGCTCCAGGCTGTTGTTGCTGCACCAGGACACCAGCCGGTCTACCTCCATCCTGTAGGCCGACTCATCGCCATCAGAGATGAGCCCAATGAGTGTGGAGTCATCTGTAAACTTGATCAGTTTGACAGAGTCATGGCTGGAAGTGCAGGAGTTGGTGTACAGGGAGAAGAGCAGGGGAGAGAGGACACAGCCCTGTGGAGATCCTGTGTTGATAGTCCGAGAGGTGGAGACATTCTTCCCCAGCCGCACACCATATGTCAATGACATCACGCCTAGTGTGGGCTGTTCAGCCGAAACTTTTTAACAATGAATCTATACCCAAAACCAACAAAAACAAATAATGAGAGCCCCATTTCGAAAAACAAATACTCTTCACTGCAAGACATATCTATTCCACCATTGCTGCCAATGTCCCCAGTTATTGGTCAGACTTGTTAGCATTCTTTTTTTTTTCTAATTTTTACTGCAGGCTTTTCACGACAGCACTAATGGAGGGAGAAACGAGGGCTTAGGTGTCTTCTCAAAGGACCCTACACATGCACTCAGTGGAATGCGAACACGCGAACTTCTGGTTCACTTCTGGTCCGCGGGTGGACTGTTTATCTTCATAGAAATGCATCAATCCACATTCACACATGCTATTTTTACATGATATTATTTAATATTTCTGAGATAAAACCAGCAGGACCTCCGTTCGCCTCTAAACGTTTAATCTCAAGAAGGAAAAACACTTCCATACAAAACCAGAGAAAAGCTAAGTACCAACACAGGGTCATTTGGCACAGATGAGGTATTGGTTAAAATGGGTTTCCATGGAGACTAATATGCTCGTAACTGAACACACCAAAGAGTTTGTGGTATGAGTGAAGCAAGCACGGATAACAGGTCTCACCCTGGAACCAACGTGGACATTTAGAAGTTAAATTTAGCAAATACTAATTAATCCAAACAAAAGTTCAATAAGTCAACTTGAAAAGTTGTACGTGGTCACACGTTTAGTCTTTATTGTGTTCAAAGTGTCTAAATTAACAGAAAAGCTTGTAATTTTCTAATTAGCATGAAATAGACAAGTTTTTAGAGCTTAAAATCTATGTAAATGTAAACAGGATTTGAACACATCTGTTGAGGTTCTGACTTGGACGTTTTGGACGATTTTGCAGAAGAAAAGTTTTCGGGGGTTTAAACTTGAACAGATGGAAGTCGCCTGAAGACAAAACCACCAAATCACTTTTACAACGGCTTTAAAAACCTCCTGGTTAAAGTACTTTGCTTATAGGAATGGAGAAATAAAACGGACAATTAAATCCATTTTATTCACACTGATCTTTGAGGTCAAAAAGGCTTTAATTTCCACAATAAATACACAGAAAATAAACCAGGGGGTAAATACTTTAATCCCACTAGCATGCATTTTTGTTGCAATTTGTTCCACAGAGTATCGACTAAAAGACACAATTTGTTTAATTCTATTTTAGACATGGGTTTAAAATTGATTATGTCTTTCAGATGCCTGGAGAAGAGAAGTGGATTAAAGTTAATATTTATAATTGATATGAAAGTGGGATATGATTGAGTCTGCTTCCTATCCGCTCCCATGTTTTGGATCCCGTCGGAGGTGTTACAGGCTATTGCTTCCCCAGAGACTTGCAATGCTCAATAAGAGGGCATCAAAATGTGTGTAAGAGGAAGTGGAATGATTGTTTTAGTAAAGTATGGAGAAGAAATTTCTGTTTGTTTTAGAATAGCATGTTTAGCGAATCAAAGCTAATGCCTTTTTGGAAACACTATTGTAAAGAAATCTCTTTTGGGTGTGCGGGGGTGGGGGGGTGAGGGGGCAGGGGACACAGCCATGTTAGGAAAGTGGTTGGCCCCAATTAGCGCCAAAAGAATAATGGGAGTAAGAGCATTCTAGAAATAGAGGCTGAGCCGCTCCAAGGCAGCATGGTGGGTTAGGGACACCTTTGGACTGGACTGAACTATGTCTCACAGCTGGCCAAGGACTCCAGCGGGTCCACGGTCTGCCCCTAGGTCTCCTCCCGGTGGGACGTGCCCAAAACAGCTCACCTGCGACTGTGCCAGATTTTTTTTTCCATTGTTTGACCAGTTTTTCACTGCTCAATTCACAAACAACATCTTAATATTCATTCATCTTCTGAACCGTCACCAGGCCAGAGCCTATCACCAGCTAATTCAAAGCGAGAGCTAGGGTACACCCCAAACATATCACCAGTTTGTCGCGGCACCACACACAAAACCATAAACACATTCATTTGTAGTGACAATTTCGTAGCGGCCAATTAACGCAACATGCATGTTGTTAGAGAGTGGGAGGAAAACAGAGTACCTTGAGAAAACTCACGCATACACGGGAGAACATGAAAACTCTACACAGAAATAACAGTGTTCAAAGCCTCGTTTCCACCTAGGGCACAAACCCCTAACCGTCTTGTTGTGTGGCCAATGTTCTACGTACTGCACTACCGTGTCGCCCCAGCATCTTAACAATAAGCTCTAATTAATCTTATAATATTTTAAGGCTGTTTTGGGGTTTTCACACACAAAAAAAAGGAAAAACATGGAAAACGATGTTGTCTCTAGAAATGGTTTCCAAAATACAAAGCTCCATTAGGATTTGATATTTGCACTAAAAAAGTGACCAGAAGTCCAGAAAGGACCAAAATTGACCATTCATCAAACTGCAGACTTGCAAATCCTTTCTACCTTCAAAAAAACATGTATGTATTTGTGCAAACGTGTGTACATGTGTGTGTGTGCGGGGCTACGCAGGCCTGGGAACCCATAGCCCTGCATATTTCCCATGTTTATCCCCCTCATACAGGCCTTGATCCATATGTATGGGTCATTATCAGGCGTTTGCAGACCAGTTGAGGAGTTAACCCATTTATCTGAATTAGTAGAGGAAAACATGTGAAACATGCAGAGCAGGAAAGTGAGTGTGTGTAGGGGTGTGTATAAGAAACTGGATCGGGACTCAAACCTATGTACTCATGTAAGGTCGAGATTACTTTTAAAATCTTATTTATCACGAAAAGATGACCCAAAAGACATCGATAGTTTGTTTGAGTACTCATAGCATTTTTTAGATTTTTCTCACCTGCATGTTGAAGGTAAATCCAGACTTTGTGAGGTTACTGTAGGAAACAAATCTCAGGTTTTGACCAATTTATCAGTTGGTAATTAAATCTCCTGCAACATCACCTGATACTTTTCTCCACCCGTTCCAGCCTTCGTGCACATGCTTCTTCACCTCTTTTTCACACTCTCCATTGCTCTGGACAGTTGATCCTAGATACTTAAAATCTGTCCCATTCTTTATCTCTTCTCCCTGTAACCTCACTTTTCCATTTGGATCCCTCTCATTCACACACATGTACTCTGTCTTACTCTGACTAATCTTCATTCCTCTTCTTTCTAGTGCAAACCTCCACCTCTCCAGCTTTTCCTCCACCTCTTCCCTCCTCTCACTACAGATCACAATGTCATCTGCAAACATCATTATCCATGGGGGTTCCTGTCTAACCTCGTCTGTCAGCCTGTCCATCGCCATAGCAAACAGCAAAGGACTCAGAGCAGATCCTTGGTGCAGTCCCACCCCCACACTGAACTCCTCTGTCTCACCTACAGCACACCTCACCACTGTCACCTCACCCAGGAACAGTAATTTGCAAAAAATATTACCACTGATGGATTTGTGTCTAAAAGCATCTGCCAAACACTCAGATATCCAGAGTTTCATTAAACACACCACTATGTGACATCACTACACGGTAAAGGCAACTTTTATTCAACTCAGAGGAAGAAAGCAGAGACAGTCCTTTTGCCATCTTGTTCATTGCTCTATCTGCGTTACATGAAAAAAGAACCACTTTTTTATATTATGTTTTTTTATGATTTGAAAGCTAGAATACCAAGGTTTAGATTTGTGTAAAAGTGTGTTTAATTGAAAGAAAATGTGAGTACAACACCTTTGGTAATGCTAACAACTTTAGTCAGATTTTAGGTAATTGCAGAGGCTGATGAGGTCCTGCACACACTGGAACTTCTTCAACATTGTACATTTTACTGTTTGTATAATATGACCATCCAGAAAAGTACCTATGTTGACCCAACAGCGGACAGTCTTTCAAAATCCACACTAAAAGTGACTTAAGATCTCTTTGTGATCCTGTTCATTACATGCATTAAAAACTGAGGTCACCATCCGCGTACTTACTGTCTGTTTGTTTTCTTTCTATTAAGTTAAAATAAAATATAAAAAGCTAACAAAGTTGATTCAAATGCTGAAAATGTTCATCCGTTAATCGGCGCAAAAAGCTTGTGAAAACAGACATAAAGCATTTAAGTGGCGCTTAGAGGTGACCTTTCATTTGAAGAGCAGGGATGTGACACGCTGTGAATTAGCTAACATCAAGGCTGAAAAAATTTATGCCTTTGTGCAGCTTGACCTGTGGGTCAACAGTGTGTCGGGAGCAATGGGAGCGATTGTAAGGAAAACAGACAGTGCACACACAGCAATAAATGTATGAGGAATCACGCTCGCTGAAAAACCTCCGTCCATGTGCCAGTGAGCCACCACTGTCATTGGCCACAAGGTGAGACACCTCCAGGCACCCGGCTAAAATATTGATGTGATTGAGTTGGGATTTTTGCTTATCTCCACAATATCAAGTCACCTTGTTCTTTTTTTTTCCTAATCAAATGTCAACAGTGGCGCTATCTAACCTCCATATGAAGCCAATTAAATCCTCATCTCAATCCATGCCGTTGCAGACTGAATCTTAATGTCTTGTCAATTCAGCTTTTGATGCCCCCAAATGTTTTCCATCTTTCCAGGAGTGAAACTCTTTTGAGGGTTGAGCCACAAATCAGCGAAGTGATGTGAAAACAGGGTGATGAAGTTCAGAGGTCTGGACGCTCCTCGGCTCACTACCACAATCCTCTGTTTTATCACAGAGCTAAGGGAGAGGGTAAAGCTATTGACACACAGAGGTATGGCTAAGCCACTTCTCATCCCAATCGATCACAGGTCCACTTCACTACAAGTGGCATTCCCCTTCTAAACTCTCATCGTCCCACCAGCGCTGACTTTCAGAATCTGGACACCTGGCTGGATTCCGGTCTGAGCATGTGTGTGTGTGTGTTTGCTTCGGCGCTTCAGTGCTGCTTTGTTCTTTGATCAAAACTCAGTTTGAGAATGTTTTGTAGCTCAGTGTTTGGCTGCTGCAAAAGCGGAAAACAGATGGTGGGCTATTTATGGACGGTGCTGCCGAGTCCAGCTCAAATGAAGAGTTTTTTCAAAAGGATTTTTACTGTTTTAATGCCTGCATATGGATCTTCATTAAACCCTAGACCAGTGCTTCTCAAATAGTGGGACGGGTGCGGCGCAATGCCAGAAGGGCGCATTTGACCCTGTGGAACATGTTTTCTTTTTTTTTTTTGCCGTACTAGAATAAAGTGTAATAGTTGTTGGCGCTCTCATTGTCAGAGTGCACAGGGAGGATTAACTCTATGGTGTAGAGTTTTTTCATAGACAAATGATACTAATTATAGTAACGGCGGAGAGTGGGGGTAGGGCAGAGGGCGAAATATTTTCTTCTTCCTAAGGGGGGCGCAACAGGAAATAATTGCAAATGGTCCATGACGGTGAGCTGATAGAAGCTGGACTTTATAAGGCTGAATTTGAATGCCTCCCTCCTTTACTTTTCTTTAACTCCAGCTAATCTCTGCCGAGAGGATGCCTATTAACCTGGACCAACACTCTGCCCCTCCCGAGGAGCCGGCAGACGGACCGCCTCTATTTGCTCTCCTGATCTCTGTCACTCAAGCGGTCACATAATTATCGCCCGTCTTCACAGGTTACATTGTGGATATTCGCTGCGTTGTAGGCAGACATTAATTACACCAGGAATTGGACCAAGTTAATAAGGCTGTTTAAAAACACTTTTGAGGATGCATCGCCGAGGATGGTTACCATGGAGCTGTGTTTATGGAAAGGACATGAATAAACAGGAATTTTTTTTTAAGGGCGTAAATATGATAAATAAATGAAATAAACCAGGACACGATGATAAGCCATTCATGACAGGCCATCTGGTGGGAAGTGACAGTTTGAAATTGCATTAATCCTTATCTATTCATTATGAAATTTGTGAGTCCACATGTAGGTGTTGCAATAGCTTATCGCTGCGAGGTTCCTCGGCTGAATTCAAATTGATTTATATCTTTGTGGAATCCATTGCAAATTCCTCTCATGGCCGGCAATGCAGAAGACTGTGACTGCTGCTCACAGGTCAAGTCAGATTAATCTCAGGCTATCTGATCAGGCCCATCCCTGAGCCGCGCTATGTGTGAGAAATAGCACATTTTAGATTACAGCACTCCCTCTAAAAGCCTTTAGCTGTAGCGCACGTCTCTCAATAGTTTGAAACAGAGCATTCATTTCATCTCTGGGCACTTCTTTTAAAGGCAGGTTCCTATCACTAGGAGGTTCAAGGGTAAAATAAATCAGCGATGACACATCGCATCGTTGTTATGTAGGGTGCAGAGGTCTCCTGTCTGCAGCGGGAGCTCGGGTGGAGAGATCCCCTTTGTGTCTGAGGCTGGTCCACATTAACAGCCTGACTCATTACATTAATAGAGGTGCCACATGCCTTCTGCAGTGGGGTTACAAACCAGTCTGACGGCTGGAAAAGCATCGGTCTATTATTAACCATAAATCCATAAATGACACACACTGTACATAGAGAAAAGGCTCGGTGGACAGTCTGTTGAATCCATTAGTGTGGATATGACATGAAACAAGTAAAAGCCGCTGTTCGTATTTAAATGGATGTGTCACAATGTGGGGATAGAAGGATGAGGCCGAATGGGCATCAGCCAAGTTTAACCAGTTTATTTTAAAAAGGCGGAGTTAAGAACTAGGACGCTGTATCAGTCCGTCGTGGTAAAAAGAGAGCTGAGCCGAAAAGCAAAGCTCTCGATTTACAAGTCGATCTACTACGTTCCTACCCTAACCTATGGTCACCAGCTGTGGGTGGTGACCGAAAGAATGAGATCGCGGGTACAAGCGGCCGAAATGAGTTTCCTCCGCAGGGTGGCTGGGCTCTCACTCAGAGATCGGGTGAGGAGCTCTGCCATCTGGGAGGAGCGCGGTGTCGAGCCGCTCCTCCTCCAGGTCGAGAGGAGCCAGATGGGGTGGTTCGGGCATCTGGTCAGCGAGGTGTTTCGGGCACATCCCACCGGGAGGAGACCAAGGGGAAGACCCCGGACCCGCTGGAAAGACTATGTCTCATAGCTGGCCGGGGAACGACTTGGGATCCTTTCGGGTGAGCTGGAGGATGCAGCTGGGGTGAGAGAGGCCTGGGCTGCCCGTTTGAGGCTGTTGCCCCCACGACCCGACCCCAGAACAAGCGGAAGGTGACGGAACGGAGTTAAGAAAGAAAGACTGCCAAATTGGGAAGGCTTGGTTCCTGGGCACGCATGTCAAAATCCGAAATTGGCATAACTGCCAATGACCTGACAAGTAATCGAAGGGCTACTGGGCTTAAACACCAAGGGGGGAACAAGACAGAGGGGCAAACATTAGGGAGAGGCATTTATGAGGAATCAAAATGGAGGATGAAACCAAAAGAAAGAAAAAAAAGGACCGGAAGGGGGCGGATCATGACAGGATGTCTGGTGGAGAGTAGGGGTGTGCGATACCGCAAGTTTTGGTATCGATCCGATACCAAGTAAACACCAGACCAATATCGCCGATACCGATATCGATACCGATATTTAAATTTTTTAAATGACTATTTTTAAATGACTAATTACTATATTTAACAGCCTTTCTTTAAATGGTGCAGGTAGCCTCAAAGTGCAGCCACACGGTCATTCTCTTTTTTCCTTCCATCTCTCTCTACTTTTACCGACTTGCGTTTTTTTTTTTTTTTTGTTTCTTGGCCCCGAGTCGCTGAGTCATGTGACAAGTTAAAGCGAAAGAGAGAAGGGGGGGCGCCTCGCTTTAGCATACAGGCGTAACACACAGCTTTACGCATATTTTGCAGACAAATCAGTTAGGTTAACTTTATAAAAAACAAAAAAAAACAAAAAAAAAAAAAAAAAAAAAAAAACGGAAGCAAAGTGCGAGGGGTAAAACTTCAACCAAAGTATCGATATTGTAGTTTGAGTATCGATCGATATCGATACTAGCGTTGGTATCGATATTATCGATATTAGGATCGATCCGCCCACCCCTAGTGGAGAGTATCAAATAAAAAGTGACGGAAGCAGGATTTTCGACTTTCATGTTGTCGAATAAAGAAGGAATAACAGAAATACGAGTTGCAAAGCAAACGTCTCTGTTGCATGTTTAATGCCACTTCCTTCATTGTTATGAAGGATAGCAGCACGCAGGGCTGCTCTACTTGATCAGCACAATTTGGAAATCGCTTCTTCAAAAGCCGAATGCGCTCTAACCTTCCTCACCTACTCCTGCATCGGGGGATCTGTCACAAATCAAAGCGGGTAAGGTCAATAAAAGCAAACCATGCCAGATTCTCTGACTGACACATCAAAAGTTCCCCCAGCAGTGCTCCATGTGCTGCTTTCCTTCCCATCCAACCAATTTAGAGGAGTCCAAGGGGAGTCCCCTAATCCATGCCTCTGAAACTGCGCTTAATCAACCTCTGATTAAGAGGGAGCACGCCGAGGTGTCCAGCAACACCCCTCCTCATCCCCAAGTCAGTCAAAACACAAGGGGATGAGATTTATTTGTCTTCACAGCCTCTCAAATGCTTCAAGTCTCCTCGGTGGCGTTTCAGACCTTCATTCATTACATTCGCCAACAGCGAACATTTAGTTCCCTCTAATTTTCCTCTTCTTGTCTCTCCACTTTCCTTTTTTTTTTTTTGGGTTGTTGTTGTTATGAGTGTCCCCCGGGCGTCTGGGAATGAATTAAACATCAGTACGTTGGTAGGAAGGGCACAGCTCCTCCTGAAAGGATGGAATGCAGAAAACCACGCTGGAACGCCGTTTGAGGGGAGAGCATCAGTGGAGGTGACAGGGGAGGCTTCGCTCAGCACGAGGACGACAAGCCATCAGGGAACCACTCTGACCTCTAACATCAAACTGCCTTCATGCATAGTTATCTTTTTATTTTACTTTATTTATTTATTTCCTGCTACGCTCAGTCTTCTCTCCATCTGGTATCACGGGGTGTCCTAAATCTAATGTTTTCAGACAGTTTGACGATATTTGTTTTAAATAATTTAAAGCCATTTTATTCCATATTTTTCAGTTTATCTTGTTAAAAAGTGTTCCTTATCTATGGACGAGGTCTACATTTTGTGGTATCACTGTTTTGTAATTTTCAAATGCAGTTTTACAGCTTTTTTATTCCACAATGTACGCGTATGACCCTGTGGAACATGTTTTCTTTTTTTTTTTTTTTTTTTGCCATACTACAGGGCTTCTCAAATAGTGGGGCATCTCATCTCTGTCTGCATCTCAATTGATATACTGTGTTCTTCGTGCTGATCGGTTGTACATACTTTGTTTTTGACAACAAGAACATACAGTTTTTAACGTACAGTTTACCCGCATCCCAGCTAACAATTTAACGTTCCCCAAACATTCTGGGAAGGTTTTTCAAAGGTTAATAGAACGTCCCATAAAAGATATTTTTTGGTTCTCCAAAGGTCCAAATGGAAATGTCATGATCCCCTCTCCTACCACCAGAGGGAGCCCTAAATGTTTCTCGTCAACCTGATCGGGGTAACCTGGGGATGATTACAGAATCTGCGCATCTGTGCACCCTGCCATCTAATTAGGGGAAATCACCCCGGACTACCATGTTGGGTCATACAATTTATAAATTTTAAGAGTTTTTAAACAAGAAAGAACTTTTTGAAAATGTTCCTTTCCAACAAAGAAAAGTTTTTAAAATCTGTGTTGATCTTAAAATATTCAGAATAGTTGGAAAAAAATTAAAGTTGACTCATTTAAAGATTTTGCCTGTTGCGAGTTATTCATAGAACATACAGTAACTCCTGCAAGGGACCATTGTACCTGCCCTCATTAAAAAAGAAACAAAGTAATTTTGAATGCTTTTATTCATTTCTTCTTTTAAAAATGTATTGAAATGATAATAATAATTATCAGCGTTCAGTTATCTGCAGAAGGATGCTGAATTTGGAACTACCAGGAAAGAGGACTAGAGGAAGACCAAAGAGGAGGTTCAGGAAAACATGAAGATAGATGGTGTGACCAAAGAAGATGCAGCAGATAGGGTTAGATGAAAGAAACTGACTTGCTGTGGCGCCCTCTGAAGGGAAACAATGAAAAAAGAAGAACTGATGACATAGTGGTTCCAAATTAATATGTTGAACTTTTCTTTAAATCATATATCTATATTCCGTTTCTTAGATTTTTTTTATTTTTAACTATTTATATAATTCTAAGTAAAGTTGACATATTTGGATTTTTATTACATATTAGATAAAAAATTCACATTTTAATTTATACATTTTTTCAAACTGTAACAAATCTTCATAAATGACTAAATTAGCAAAGTCCTAATTTTTGTTTTAAAACTATCTTTTGATCATTATTAAAAGCCACTAAAATAAAGTAGAATAAGAATAAAAATGCAATTCAATCCATTTTTTTTCTCCATTTTTTTATAGAATTTCATATTTGTAAATAATCACGGAGATTCGCTGTTTGACAGAAACGAGTTTAATCAATATGACATTAACATTAACTCCAGCATCTTTCATTAGTACAACCCCAATGTATTTCTGAATAAATAAATACATTTATTTATTGTGAACAAAAATAGATTTTTTGTTTATGTGATCTTGTTCACAGAGAGCCCAAGAGCGTTATACATAACTCTTCTACGTTCTCTGTGTGAAGGCATAAAAATCTTGTTCCTTTTAGTGATGAACATAAGTCAAGTTTAAATGTGAGAACATGCAAACCCTTCTGTTTTTTTTCTAATAAGAGTTTGAAAGTTAACTTTTTTAAGCCTATGTGTAGCAAAACCAGCTGCTGTAAAAGTAGTTTTAACAATTTACTGTCAACTTTGAATTGAGTTGAACGAAAAAAACAAAAAACAAAAAACGTACATGTGTGTGAATGAGAGGGATCCAAATGGAAAAGTGAGGTTACAGGGAGAAGAGATAAAGAAGGTGGAAGATTTTAAGTATCTAGGATCAACAGTCCAGAGCGATGGAGAGTGTGGAAAAGAGGTGAAGAAGTGTGTGGAAAAGTGAGGTTACAGGGAGAAGAGATAAAGAAGGTGGAAGATTTTAAGTCCTCAGAATCAACAGTCCAGAGCAATGGAGAGTGTGGAAAAGAGGTGAAGAAGCATGTGCAGGCAGCCTGGAACGGGTGGAGAAAAGTATCAGGTGTGATGTGTGACAAAAGAGTTTCAGCTAAAATGAAAGGAAAAGTGTACAAAACCGTGGTGAGACCGGCCATGCTGATTGGTCTAGAAACAGTAGCACTGAGAAAAAGACAGGAAACAGAGATGGAGTTAGCAGAGATGAAGATGCTGAGGATCTCTCTGGGAGTGACCAGGATGGACAGGATCAGAGGAGCAGCACATGTTAGAGGTTTTGGAGATAATGTCCGAGAGGCCAGACTGAGATGCTTTGGACATGTGCAGAGAAGAGAGACCGAGTACATCAGAAGAAGGATGCTGGGTTTGGAAACACCAGGAAAGAGGACTAGAGGAAAGCCAAAGAGGAGGTTCATGGATACAGTGAAGGAAGACATGAAGATAGATGGAGTGACCGAAG
This sequence comes from Neostethus bicornis, assembly GCA_902685375.1. Classification (NCBI taxonomy): domain Eukaryota; kingdom Metazoa; phylum Chordata; class Actinopteri; order Atheriniformes; family Phallostethidae; genus Neostethus; species Neostethus bicornis. The sequence goes on from LR738556.1 coordinate 1,583,026, forward strand.
AGGATGCAGCAGATAGGGTTAGATGGAAGAAACTGACTTGCTGTGGCGCCCCTGAAGGGAAATGCCAAAAGAAGAAGTCTTGTTTGCAACCTTTTTCTTTCCCCTTAAAGAAAAAAGGGGAACCATTGTTCGTTTAAACGCATTGAGAAGTTTGATGGGTTTCTTTTTAAAATACTCCAAAGGCCACAGGTTGTTTTGCTAATAAAAGAGAAGCGAGCGGACAGGTGTATTAAGCAGACCATAACTGACATTATTTTGCCTGTTAGTGCTTTAACCAGAGTGTAACAGAACATCATTGGTTGGACGGGCACCTCTTTGTGCCCAGCCCACCAGTTCCTATAATAAGAGCTTCATTATTGTTTCCTTTAGCCGAGGATATACTGGGCCGTGCTTTATGAAAGAAAAAGAGATAATTCAGTCCCACAAATTCTTTCAGCTTCAACATTAAAGCAACACGCAATTATTTTCTTGCAGCCGCACTAATTGGCATTCGTGTGAATAAACATGATGGCAGGAGGGCGACAGAGCAACTGTTTTTTTATGCAGCAACATATTTAAATTCAGTCTTTTTTTCCACCCTTTTAGTCCTCTTTTTATTTATATCGGTTTAAATTTCCACCCACGTAATAAATGGTATTTCCATGTTTTTGGGTAGTGGTATAGGACTTCAAGACAAAACATTGTGGGCACAATGGATCTCGTTTATCAAAGTTGTGAATGGCAAAATTTGGGTTTATAGGTGGCATGTGACAGAAATAACGTGCCCGTCTAGATTTATTAAAACAATGTGGACATACATGTTGGGGTGGACGAATCTCCACACCAAATTTAGAGGTTGAATTACTAATGGGAAAATGACACCAAAATCAAAAGAAAACTGGAATGACAATGAAAATATAAATTATCATTAGAATTTTTTTTTTTTAAAAATTAAAAAATGTTTTAAAAAATTTAAAAAAAAAATATCATGAGAAAAAAAGAGTATCCAATTGCAGGAATAAATAAGCAGTAATTCACAAAAAGAAAAAAAAAAAAAAACAAAAGGTGTCCTCAGCAACGCTGGTAGGGAAAAAAACCAAGAACTAAATTTGTCAAAAAAAAAAATATTAAAGTCAAATAAAAAATATATATATTTCTAAAGCAGAAGGGATGGACCCAGGTTTTAAGGCAGGAAGGAAAGTTAACAGAGTGAAGAGCCTGCGAGGGAACATGGGGTGAAAACAGCCATTTAAAGGCAGTGGTTATGAAGGTGTCCAGATGTGAAGGGGTCACGGGTTGAGCAGGTAAATGCATCTACTGTTTACCATCTACTGGTAAGCACTACCCAGCAAACAAAGAACCTCCAGGGAACGTTAGCCTGAGGTTCTCTAAAGGTTTGTTTTGAACTAATCAAAAAACTAACGTTCCCTAAACGTTAGTTGGTGGTTATGTTAGAACCTAACCTTACCAGAATGCTGAGAGAACCAAATTACAAACATTATTGTAAAAATTAAGTTTAGAGGAACGTTCCGAAACCCTAAAAACTAACGTTGCGCAACAGTCATAAAACCTTCTATTTGAACCTTTAGAGAACCGAAAAATAATCTTTGAGGAACGTTCCGCCAACCTTTGAAAAACCTTCCTAAGACGTTCTGAGAATGTTAAATTGTTAGCTTGTTAGAATAGCAGGACAAAAAAAAAAAAAAAAAAAAGCTACCGTAATTTCATGGCTATAAGGCGCATATAAAAGTCTTAGATTTTCTTCAAAATGAGCGGTGCGCCTTTTTGTGCGGTGCGTCTTGTGTGTGAGAAAAGGCGGACCTAAAAGAAAACGCGGTGCCTGCGAGGCGGACCTGAAAGAAAAGACATGAGAACGTTAAAGAGTGAAGTGTGAGCGGCGTGGGAGCGATGGATGACTGAAGGAGACCACAGTTTCACGAAGGGTGGAAGGCAGCGCCGGGCGAGTTACGCTACAGTTTGCCAATGGATTGTAGATGCTTGGACTAACGTGTCTGCTGGTACTGTTATCCGAGCTTTCGCAAAAGCTGGTATCCTTTCTGAGGAGCCGCACAGTACAGACAGTGACTTTGACAGCAAGAAGCGAAGTGGACCTGCTCTGTTGGATTTTGCGCAGCTGTTCGATTCCGAAACAGAGGATGAGGACTTTGACGAATTTGAATAAAGACTATTACTGGTAATGTGCTTATTTATACTACTTAAATAAAGCAAAACCAAACTCAGTTTTGCTCCCGATCCATTTTTTAATACACACATTTGCATGCATGCATGTGTGTTGTTGTGAGGCAGTGTGTGACTGAGACTGCGCCTTTTCGTACGGTGCGCCTAATGGTCGTGAAATTACGGTACGTTTCTTTTTCTTTATGGCATCAAAGTTAATTGAACTCGATTACGAACATTAATGGGCCGTATTTGGCCCTCGGGCCACAGGTTTTGCAACAACTCCTTGTCTTATTTGAGAAATCTCCAAATGGTTAAAGGTGACTGAACAATCACGGCACTCCACATTTCACAATCAACCTGAAAACAAAAAGGTAAAGTGAGGAGAAAATACAGTGGTGGTCAAAAGTTTACATACACTTGTAAAGAACATAATGTCATGGCTGTCTTGAGTTTCCAGTTATTTCAACAACTCTGATTTTTCTCTGATATAGTGATTGGAACAGATCCTTCTTTGTCACAAAAAACATTCATGAAGTTTGATTCTTTTATGACTTTATTATGGGTAAACTGAAAATGTGACAAAATCAGCTGGGTCAAAAATATACATACAGCAACATGAATGAGCAATTTTGGAGACTTAGAAAGTTGTGTCAATGACATGAGCTTCATAGCATGACCTCTTAACTTCTTGTGAGTGATTATGAGTGACTACAGCTGGTGACTTCTCTGAGGCCATTTAAAAAGGGCTCATTGGATAAAAACACCCACAAACGCTACAATGGGAAAGTCAAAGGAGCTCAGCACAGATTTGAAAAAGAGAATCATTGACTTGAACAAGTCAGGAAAGTCACTTGGAGCCATTTCAAAGCAGCTGCAGGTTCCAAGAGCAACAGTGCAAACAATTGTTTGTAAGTATAAAGTGCATGGCACTGTTTTGTCACTGCCACGATCAGGAAGAAAACGCAAGCTGTCACCTGCTGCTGAGAGAAAACTGGTCAGGAGGGTGAAGAGTCAACCCAGGAGCACCAAAAAGCAGATCTGCCAAGAATTAGAAGCTGCTGGAACACAGGTGTCAGTGTCCACAGTCAAGCGTGTTTTGCATCGCCATGGACTGAGAGGTTGCCGTGCAAGAAGGAAGCCCTTGCTCCAAAAGCGGCACCTTAAGGCTCGACTAAAGTTTGCTGCTGATCACATGGACAAAGTTCTGTGGTCAGATGAAACAAAAATTGAGCTGTTTGGCCACAATGACCAGCAATATGTTTGGAGGAGAAAAGGTGAGACCTTTAACCCCAAGAACACCATGCCTACCATCAAGCACTGTGGTGGTAGTATTATGCTGTGGGCCTGTTTTGCTGCCAATGGAACTGGTGCTTTACAGAGAGTCAATGGGACAATGAAGAAGGAGGATTACCTTCAAATTCTTCAAGAAAACCTGAAGTCATCAGCCCGAAGGTTGGGTCTTGGGCGCAGTTGGGTGTTCCAACAGGACAATGACCCCAAACACACATCAAAAGTGGTAATGGAATGGCTAAATCAGGCTAGAATTAAGGTTTTAGAATGGCCTTCCCAAAGTCCTGACTTAAATCCCATTGAGAACATGTGGATAATGCTGAAGAAACAAGTCCATGTCAGAAAGCCAACAAATTTAACTGAACTGCACCAATTCTGTCAAGAGGAGTGGTCAAAGATTCAACCAGAAACTTGTCAGAAGCTTGTGGATGGCTACCAAAAGCGCCTAATTGAAGTAAAAATGGCCAAAGGACATGTAACCAAATATTAGCATTGCTGTATGTATATTTTTGACCCAGCTGATTTCGTCACATTTTCAGTTTACCCATAATAAAGTCATAAAAGAATCAAACTTCATGAATGTTTTTTTGTGACAAAGAAGGATCTGTTCCAATCACTATATCAGAGAAAAATCAGAGTTGTTGAAATAACTGGAAACTCAAGACAGCCATGACATTATGTTCTTTACAAGTGTATGTAAACGTTTGACCACCACTGTAAGTGTTTAATTTGGTTTATTTCCCTCAAAGATTTTTTTCTTTCTTTGGACTGACTGTTGCAGAGCTCAGTGAGCAGGACTAAAGAAAATCGAGAAAAAAAAAAAAAAAAAAAAAGTGGTTGTCGGCACAATTAACAGCCGAACCTGTCCTTTTGTGTTCAGCAGAGTGTTCCTGTGTAGAAGCACAGCATCTGACAAGTGGCTCTTTTACATATAAAATAGTGAAAGTAAAAAAAACGAGGGAACAAATAAGCAGAAGCGCTGCAACCGTGACATTTTCCCTTAAGCTAATGGGAATGTCTGCTTCTTCCCTGACTTTAAACGTGCTCGACATTTTATCCTTTTCATTACAGTAAAACAGGAAAATCATTTAGTAAGAAAAGCATCTCATCTGAGCAGCTGAATTAGAAAGGGAAGCTCTTGTTTCTAGTAATAAATACACATAAAAACTTCTTGAGAGGCTTGAATAATGCTCCGAAAATAAGCTGGTGTGTTCGAGAAAACCCAGCCAAAACAAAGTAAAAATAATCCATCTGCTGTCGTCTCTAAATACAGGAAAACTACGTTTTAATTATCACAAGCTTTTATGCATATTTATTCATATTTTTGGCTGGTGTGTATGTGTGGTGAAAATACGGTGGGGTGCACACTCCCTGGCTTTGAATCCATTTGTTTTCTCTTGGTCTGGAATAATCAGGCATGAGCATGACGAGTTTAAAAATCCCGTAGGCACGTTGGGAAGAATTTCAAGGTGGAATATCGGATTTTTTTTTTTTTTTTCGCTCCCCACTTTCTAAGTTGATTATCCACAAGAAATGAGGAATGAGTCTCATATTTCAAGGCAGGGTTCACTGAACTGTGGTCATGTGATTAATACTCATCTTGTGCTCCTTGCCAAAGAGATAATGCTTCCATGTTTTTCCTGTGCATGTTCAGTATAGAAATAAGACCACCTTGTTTTTTTGTTTTTTGTTTTTTTCTGGCTTCTTCTAGAATTGCATTTCCGTTCCGTCATCTTCCGCTTGTTCCGGGGTCGGGTCGCGGGGGCAACAGCCTCAAACGGGCAGCCCAGGCCTCTCTCTCCCCGGCTGCATCCTCTAGCTCACCCGGAAGGATCCCAAGTCGTTCCCCGGCCAGCTGTGAGACATAGTCTCTCCAGCGGGTCCGGGGTCTGCCCCTTGGTCTCCTCCCGATAGGACGAGCCCAAAACACCTCGCCCGCGAGGCGCATCCTGACCAGATGCCCGGACCACCCCATCTGGCTCCTGTCAACCTGGAGTAGGAGCGGCTCGACACCGAGCTCCTCCCGGATGGCAGAGCTCCTCACCCGATCTCTGATTGAGAGCCCAGCCACCCTGCGGAGGAAGCTCATTTCAGCCGCTTGTACCCGCAATCTCATTCTTTCGGTCACCACCCACAGCTGGTGACCATAGGTGAGGGTTGGAACATAGATCGACTTGTAAATCGAGAGTTTTGCTTTTCGGCTCAGCTCTCTCTTTACCACGACGGACCGATGCAGCGTCCTAGTTATTGCTGATGCCGCACCGATCCGCCTGTCGATCTCCCGCTCCATCCTTCCCCACTTGTGAACAAGACCCCGAGATACCTAAACCCCTCCACTTGGGGGAGGACCCTGTCCCTGACCCGCAGGGGGCATTCCACCCTTTTCCGGGCGAGGACCATGGTCTCGGATTTTGAGGTGCTAATTCCCATCCCGGCCGCTTTACACTCGGCAGCAAATCAATCCAGCGAGAGCTGGAGATCACGGTCCGATGAAGCCAACAGAAGCACATCATCCGCAAAAAGCAGAGATCCGATCCTGAGGTTACCAAACTGGATCCCTCCAACACCTCGGCTGCGCCGAGATATTCTGTCCATAAAAGTGATGAACAGAATCGGTGACAAAGGGAAGCCTTGGCGGAGTCCAACTCTCACTGGAAATGAAATCGACATACTGCCAGCTATACGGACCAAGCTCTAGAAATACTTTTTTTTTTCTCACCAAAACCAGAGAAATGGAGTGAGTGGTAGTTAGTCGTCCAATGGCTAATGTATCACACTCCACCGTTTACTAATATACAGTGCATACAAGAGAGTCGGTGGCTCAGTGGTAGAGCGTTTGCCATAGGACCGGAACTTAACTAGAAGTTTGCGGGTTCGATTCCCACTAAGTTCAGGTCTAGGAGCCTTGGGGAAGACACCTAAGCGCCGTTCTCCCACCACTGGGGTCATTGTGGCAGCCTACTGCGGCGTAATGCAGCACAGAAATTTTCCTGAAGATCCGCAGCCGGTTTATAACTTGGGTGATTAAGTCAACCGACATCACACTTTCTCAAGATATGGGAAATCTGAAACTACCCGCCTTAAACACTAAGACTTTACAGACATTGCATTATCACACAGTGCGGGTAACGTACTGACTCTGCTACGACATGGAGGAAGAAAGCAGAAACAGACTTTTTCAATCTCGTTAATTGTTCTATGTGTGTTATACGAACAAATAATAAGTTAAGTTTTGTTATTATTCGATGAGCTGAGCTCTTTGAACGTTAATATTTGTGCTTTTAAATCTACCATGATATAGATTTAAAATATCCTCCAAGATGCGATTCCCCAAATTTAATAACTATAAACAGTTTGATGTGAAGGAGACCTCGTCAAATGCAATGCTTTAGATTTTATACGCTTCCACCAGCCCTAAAAAACAAAATGTATTCATAATGAATGTTTGAGTTCTATGTGATAAAAACACTGAATCTTTCATGTTTATAAAGTTTTCCATTTTTTCTAACATGTTATCAAAATTTATCTTGTGACCGTATTGTATTAATTTTCAAAAACAGGTCAGTAGGCAGAGTTGGTGTAAATTTTTACAGTAGTTTAAACTTTAAAGGACTGTAGTTGACTTGCTTTTGGTAGTAGAGAGACATGACAAGTTGTAAAGGGTTTTCTCAAGTTCATCTATAGCCTGTACTGAGTAACTGTGGGCATTTTCAATAAAATATTTGGAATTTCTATCACAATAATGCTATGAACGCAGACAACACGTGTGCAAAATCAAACATGCCAAGTCTCCCGCATTGGGCAGGAGACACCCGCAAATAGGACCTATCTCACGCTCACCCGCCAACGCTAATAAAACTCCTGCATGATGAACAATCTAGTGCATTCCATGAACATGATTAGTTATAAGGAGGCTAAGCACATGACATCTCCTACTGCTGCAGCTGTACATCTGAAAGCCGCAAGTAGCGATCTGCATGGTCTATATCCAGTATTGTTTTTGGTGAACATATGGAAGAAGTCGGACACACAGCTTATGTGCGTGAGCCGCAAAACAAAGAGCGAACAAGCAGTACAGGGGTGTATGTCTGGTGGTAATTCCTCCTCAAACTGATACATAACACTAGGTGGTGACATACGTAAAACGCCCAATTTTCCACCTGCTTTCTCATGTTTTGAACAATTTGTTTTACGCCAACTGTCATGGCGGGTGCTGTCCATTGGCGGATGTAATGTCATGTTATGTCATAGCCCCTCCTCCTTTTGGCCCCGCCTTAAAATTTCCCTCTTTGTGAATTCAAAAACTTGGTATCTCTCTTACTAAATTTTTCCATCCCATTTTGTGGTAATAAGAAAAAAAATTATAAAAATCTTCCTTTTAAAACACTTTTAAAAGAAAGAAGTGTTTATCTTTTCAGCCCAAGTTCTTCAAAAAAGAACTTTTGTTTCTTGTTTTCTGTTTTTCTTTTTTGGGGGGGATGGGCGAGGTGGTTTACTTTGATCAACAAAGTGTCTCAGGCAACACCCACATCCAAACACACAACAAGAGTTGTGTATTTTTTTTTTTTTTCTGTCCGTATAACAACAGAGGACTTGGTCCATTCTTTAGCACTTACCAACAGAAGTAAAAATGAAAAGGAGAAAATGGATTCCAGCATTGTAGTTGCTGTATAACGTGCTGTACGCTGCCTTGCGTGTCCAAATTTAGTCAGGCAGGAGCTACAAACAAAAGATTCAGGGAGATGTCAGCTGCAGTCTGTACACACCCACACAAACACACAGGAAAAAGCCTAATTAGCCAAAAAAAAGGAGAGAGGAAGAACACCTGTGTGGGTTGGGTACGGCTGTGTAAACAGGATTAAAGGGTTAGTTCATCTAAACCACAAGTCCAGTCATGCCAATTATTTTGTTTTGTGCAGTGAGATTTGAAAAAAATCTACCCCACAAAAAAAGAGGAAGTGTAAACTTAACACCATAAAACCTTCTTATTTCAGGGATAATATGCTCTACAAAACAAGTTCGGCACCCAAAATAACTACGATGTGTCACATTTCTGCTTCTCAGAATGGGTGGATATTAACTATCATTACGCAGGAGCCAAATCTTTAATGAGCAAGTTGAATAAATGCAGACTGAAGTCTAAAGAGTCGCTGCAGCCAAAGTGGGAATGTGTAAATTAATAGGCTGATCAATATCACTGCCACATCATTACAGCAAATAGATTCCACTATAATTACAACTGTGTATTTCATTAAATGAATGTGTTGTGTTGGTGTTAATGCAGAATGCAACACACACTCATTCCCAATTGCTGCAACCCGCAATAATTTAAATGCTGTGAGGAACAAAAAAAAGAACATTAAAAAGTGGAAAGTAGTAATTCAGTTTGCAGAAGTCGACCATTTTTTTCTTTAACCAAAGTTTTATTTAAAAAAACAAACAAAAACCCCCCAAAAAAAAAAAAAGATTTCAAATGTCAATTTTACAAAACATAAAAAAATACAGAATTTATGGAAACAGGCTTAAAATTTGGTGGCTCAGTGGTTAAATCGTTCGCCCGTGAACTGGAAGTCAACCGGAAGTTTGCAGGTTCACATCCCACTGGGTGTACGTCTAGGGTCCTTGGAGAAGACGCCTAACCCCCTGTTTCTCCCACCATTGGCGCTGTCAAAGATGGCAGCCTGCTGCGGTAAAATGCAGCATATAAATTTTCTGGGTAAGGGATTAATAAAATATATAAAAAAACAACAACAAAAAAAAAAAACCAAAAAAAAAAACAGCAGATTAAAAAGTAAAATATTTGTTCGGAACAAGAAAATGTGGACGCCAAGTTATCGAACAATACTAACAATGTAAACTTTATTGATCCATCACCTTGGAAATTTCTGTGCTATATTACACTGCAGCAGGCTGCCACAATGGCACCAATGGTGGGAGATACAAGGGTTAGGCGTCTTCTCCAAGGACCCTAGATGTGAAATTCCGGTTAACTTCCGTCCAAAGGAGGAATGCTCTACCACTAAGCCACAGCCTCTTATGCGCTTTATTAACAGTAAATGGTTTGTGAACTTTAGAAGCTTTGGTTGCGCCACATTGAAAACTTAGTAAGTTCATTTATAGTTGGTTCTGAGTAACAATCGTCAGTTTCATCAAATTCCTTTCCCTGGTTTGAGAGATTTTGTGTTGACAAAAGTGTTACAGAAACAGAGACTTGTGGCCAAAAGGATGCGGAACACCTGAGGGTATAATGACGGCTTCACACTTTGTGGGCGGAGGCATAAAAATATGTATTTTACACTATTAATTTTACTAATTTACTAGATTTCTATAACGATTTTACCTCCTAGTGATCAGTCACTGAAACTCTAATATGGTTCACACAAAGTTGCCTCATTAAGTTATTAATTTCATATTTCGTGTCATCCAGATACCGTATATTTTCAACTGAAAAGAAAAATGGAATAAAACATTTTTAAAAAGTAAAATATAGAGTAGCTAAGCATAAATAGTAATCCTGTTCCATGCTTTGATGTTGGTGCACAAAATTAAAAATAAAAAAATAAAAATTGGGTGTTTCAAAAAAGAAAAATACAGCAAAAATAAACAATATCCCTTTTGCAAGCTTTGTTGTCGGTGCACACATTTAAGAGTTGAAGAGAAAAGAATTCAATCCCAGCTGCATATCATTACTAAAGCTCTCCAAACCCGCCGGCAGTTCCACCAATCAATTCGGTCCAGTTTGCATTTTCTAATATTTGTAGTCCATGTGTGTGGTGAGGAGGGTAAAAACCTGCATGAAACCTTTATTTAAGTTTGCTTCCAGCATTTGCTAAAAGTAATTGTAGAAACTTGTGAATTATGATACGGCTCCTGCACATGCAAAATTACACCTCGCTCTTTATTTGAAGAGAGAAAAAAAAAAAAGAGAAAATCCATGGAGTTTAATTAATGAAGGCTTGTGAGCCTTTTGTCCTGCAGTCCCACTCTTTGCTGCAGGTGTGCGTAGCATCTGAATCCGGCATTATGCAACGTTAAAAGTGGAGGAAGACATCACCTCTCACATCTGCTCGGCCCTCATTCCTCTCAATCCCTCTTTCTCTGGCTTGTATCAATTTGTTTTTTAGCATGTTGAGTCAAAAGGAGGTTGTCAGAGGAGACAGCTTTCTTGTCTCGTGCACATGATTGAGGTAGCTGCAATTTATAACACAGCAGCCAGAGCGACAGACTTCACTTATCTCGGGCTCTGCAAGTGCCCTTTCACTCAGCCAATGAGGATGAAGGTTGCAGCTTGGGTTATTTTGTCAAAAGCAGAGGAACCATTACAAAACTACACTATCCATCCTTCTGTAGGGCATAGAGCTTTTCCCCTGGCGCAGACCTGACTCTCCTCAAAGCCGCCTGTCTATCTTTCACGCCCGGGAATCTCACAGGGGGGTTGTTATCACAGAGGGCCAATTTGTTATCCTGGTTTCACTCCATCACAGGAGGCATTATTTGGAACTTTTATCTATCAAGAAAAAGCTGTTAATGTGAGCAAGAAAGTATGTACTCTGTCATTATGCCACTAAGGCTATTGACTTCATCTTACACTGACCGAACCTGAAGGAATTGCAAGAGCGGAGGAACATTGGCAGAACTCCGACAAAGCGAACTACCTTGAACTTTTAAGTTATTCCACACCTGATCCTTATGTTAATATTTTGTGTGCTAATTGCACTGCAGCACAAAGCCCTTGATGGAGTGGGCACTTCCAGCGTGGGCGGGTCTGCGGTACGGCGCTGCCCACATGCTCCCACACGGTAACACTCCACACCTGCAGGAAGCGCCATAATTCATAAGGCTGAGTGCAGAGCCATGATTAATCATTCTCACTTATTATTTGAGACACTCACAATGATCAATTGGTTTGTTCTCCGAGATGAAGCAACGCGCATAAACACGGTGTTTGTACTGTAGATGCATGTAGATTGCATTTTATAGAGATAGATAGTAAGCAGTGGCTAACCCTGAATGCCTTCAAAGCATTGTCCGTTGGCTTGAAAAAAGTATCTGAATCACCTACTGGTGATAGGTCAAATGTGGCCATTAATAAAGTCAAAAGTCACTTTTCTTTAGTGACTTTTTTCCAATTGAGCAGCTTTCAAATATGTGTTTTTAACCAATTACATTTCAGCTAGCTTTTGTTGCCAGGTAGGCTAAAATAATTAAAGGGCCCATCTCATGCAAAATACCTCTTTTCACATTGTATCCTATGCACATACACATGCAAAATGTGGGGTTTGCAACATGCATTACACGATAGTTATGAAAATATATTGATTTGGTGGAGCGCAGTCACAGACCCGGAACTATGAAAGGCCGGGTATTGGTCATCCCCCGCCCGTCCTGAGAAAGTACAAGCTCCGACCTCTGCTCTCACTGAGACGCTATTCCTCCGCCCATCTCTGAGCGGGAGGGGGAAGGCAGGCGTAAACCCGTGCGTAGCGGTTTGGTAGCGTCTGAAATAAGATTTTATCATGTCGATTCATCAAAAAAGCCTGTTTCTACAAAGTAGCAAGAAAATAAAAAAGACGCAGAGCAGCGAACCAGCCTGTATATCGGACGTTGAAAGCGAGTTTGTGAGGGCGTAAGGTCGGAGTGGAGGTGGATGAGGAGGGCGGGTGGGTGGTGAGGAGGGAGGGTTTGCTGCGGAGGAGGGCATGTGCGAAGTCCGTCCTGGCTACGTCAAATGTGTCATACTTTAGACAGCCGCGTCGTACCTTAGACATCTGCTCATTGGTTGTTTTGTCTGAGCTTACCAGAAATCCACAGCAATTTGTAAAAAACAGGCTAGAAACCCCTTTGGTGACATATGCAAGGCCCGGAAATCACTCTTACAAGGTAGAAAACTCTGGAAAGTCGATTTTGCATGAGATGGGCCCTTTAAAGGCCCTTTGGAATTTGTTCTGCTAAAGCGTTTGGTTGTGGCCTTGTTGGCGCCACCGAGTGTCTCTAATCATTTTGTTTTTTCTTCACCATCTACGTCAGTGATCACAGGCATTAGCTAACAATTGCAGCAATTGGAAAATGTCCTACCCAAACAAAGAGGGCGCCTTGACATGAACACAAACATCTGTCCACCATGTTTGTAGTTCTTTTGCTGGAATAAGCAATTCAGCAATGCTGTAGGGTTCGTGTTGGAAACATCTCTTGAGATTGGAATTTAAAGACAGTGTTTGGAAAGTTTATTTAAAAGAAAGACATGGTTGCCCTGCTGCCGACGGTTAAAGTTTGTTTTAACAGTCTGGTCTCTGAACTACTGACGTTTCGGGCTCGGCTAGAAAGGAATGATTGGTCAAATAAAAGAAAGGACCCACCCACCATTAAGCAAGTGAACCCCAAAGCCGTGTGATCAGATTGTTCCATACAAAATAAAAGAAACAGTCTAATGCGTGACGCCAAGTTCCTAAATGAACCACTGATGCTTTTTATAACTCTGTGGTTGACACACTCCCCCCGCCCCTTCTTCCCAACCCCCTTTACTGCATTTGGTTGAACATGTATTTGCCTTCCTGACATCCTAAACCCCTCCTCAGTCCAGTCCAATCACCTGTCACAATCTAAGTGTGGGCCACTGGCCCCTCTACCCTCATCACAACTCATCATCACACCACAAGCTGTCAAATTAAAACTTTTAAACTGCGTGAATGCCTCTTCGGAACTTTCCCTTTTTCCCAGCAACATATCGCAGAGATAATTGAGGATATTAGCAGCCAGACTGTTACCAAGAGATGAAAGGCGAGGAGGGAGCGGTGACAGCTCCTCTCGCTTGTGGCGGTAACGAGGGACTGTCAAAAGTCTCTCCGTGTTTATCTCGGATCATCTAGGGGGATTTAAAACCCTTACCTTCACAATTCCATTCTTTATGGCGCGTCCTTTATCCACAGTGATTTACGGAGGCTCAAGCCCTGCTCCACGTGATGAATGAGCACTCTTCACAAGGTGTCAGGGCCAGGCAGGGGTGGGCGGCAGTGACTATTTCCCTCACCTCAACTCCCCCACCTCTCTTTGCTTCATTTTTCTTTGGCGTTCCTTGTTCCCCTCCACCCATCCTTCCCCCATTCCATTTTCAAATTGGACTGATGAGATGTTGACACATCATGTAGATTTACACAGGAAATTAGGGTTTGGACAGGGCTGGAGAAATGGCTTTCTATGAGCAATGGTTGGATACGGAGATGTCTGGACAGTCGAAAATTCAAACCAGTTAGTGTTGAGATTAAAAATGACAAAACTGATGGACGCTGACAAATCAGAATTTCCTAAGTTCGAGATTTTAGTCTTTTTTAGAAAATATTTTTCTACACGAAACCTTGACCAAAATTATGAAGGAACCTAATTTGCAGGGGCTTGACTCGATCAAGCAAGTAGTACTATTTTAGTTTTCATTTGATATTAAATAAATACAGGCCAGTAACATTGATAACAACACTCTTAAAATTCAGTTTGATAAGCAACAGAGATTGGTACATCCTTCTTCTTCTTCTTCTTTCGGCATTTCCCTTCAGGGGTCGCCACAGCAAGTCAGTTTCTTCCATCTAACCCTATCTGCTGCATCCTTTTTAGTCACACCAACTATCTTCATGTCTTCCTTCACTGTATCCATGAACCTCCTCTTTGGTCTTCCTCTAGGCCTCTTTCCTGGTAGTTCCAAATCCAGCATCCTTCTGCCGATGTACTCGGTCTCTCTTCTCTGCACATGTCCAAACCATCTCAGTCTGGCCTCTCTGACTTTATCTCCAAAACCTCTAACATGTGCTGTTCCTCTGATCCTGTCCATCCTGGTCACTGCCAGAGAGATCCTCTCTTTTCCTCAGTGACACTGTCTCTAGACCAAACAGCATTGCCGCTCTCACCACGGTTTTGTACACTTTTCCTTTCATTTTAGCTGAAACTCTTTTGTCACACATCACACCTGATACTTTTCTCCACCCGTTCCAGCCTGCTTGAACACGCTTCTTCACCTCTTTTCCACACTCTCCATTGCTCTGAACTGTTGATCCTAAATACTTAAAATCTTCTTTATCTCTTCTCCCTGTGACTATACTCTTCAAATATTCAAACCTTTAACATATGTTAACCCTCAGACATCTTCATTCCTGAATCATCCATCCATGTCCGTTCCCATAGACAACCTAATCAACTTCATTACAATCATGCAAATTATTGAATCAAATTCCGATAAACACAAACTTGAAATGTCTGGCCCTGTCAAGCTACAGTGCTCTTCATCCATTTAAATGTTAAAGGTTCATGCCCTGCGGTGACATTAAGCTGTCCTGTCAGTCCTGTCCACTCATTCACTCGCCTGTAGTACAGTGTTCACTCTATGGAGGAATCTCCGGGGGATCAGACTTGCCAACTGCTGATGCATTTCCGATGCAACTTGAATGCAGGTCTACTTTATAATTATGCAGCAGATGTCCACAGATATGTGCTGCGTAAGCTCCTGCGATGATAGACGGCACAACTTTACTGTTTTAGGTTTCCATCAAAATTTGACATCTCTCTCCACGACTGCGACATAAAACTTTATTACACAAATCTCAGAGCACACATAACTCTTCAGCTGGGCACCAGCCAGCTAAACTAAAATGCAGGATGGGTGATGTTCTAATCCCTGAGAAAGTACAGTGAAAATGAACTATTGTTCCGCTTGAAAATCTTTCACTAACCCTAAACTTGCCGACATACATCCTATGCATGTCTTATGACCTGACTGATTGTGCTTGTTTGAACCCCATATTGATTTAAAGTGTCCAATAAAGACTTTCAGATTAACTGGATGATTTAATAAAACTTTTTGTTTAAAGTTTATAAATTGTTAAAACAATTTTTTTCATTGTTATTCATGTGTTTAAGTTTTTGAAATCAATGCTTAGAAAGTGAACAATGTTTAACTATTGAAATTTGAATGTAAACTGTTGAATTTATATCTTTAAAATGAATTGTAATTTATCTGAATTTAACTTTTTCTAGTTTTTCTGAAGTAGTATAATTATGCCAAAAACAATTGTACATTTCTCCGAACTTTCAATCAACACTGTTGGTCATTTATTCCATTTCGTGTTCAGCAATTTTTACTTAAATTGTGAAATCAAATGACCGCAAAGTGGTTAGTGTTATAACCACTCGAAATCGTTCATTTGCTTGCTTACGATATAAAATTAAGCACATACAAATTGACTAAAGTCGGAAGTAAGTCTTGACATTAACAATCTATTAGCTAAGTCAATTGCTTACTTAAACTAAACTTAAACAAAGTAATCAGTGGATAAAATAATTTTTCGCAGAAGGCAAAGCTTGCTGAGCTGACTGCTGTAATCTGATCTCCCATACACACACATTGATGTATAGCTGCTGTAATCTGATTTCTCCTTCTACACATAGGAACCTGTAAGCTAGAAGTTGAAACAGCGCCTTTGCTGGACAAATAGTAAAACTACATTTTAATTGGCAATTAAAAAGTAAAAGTCTCAAATTTGACTTGGTTCATTGATAACCATCTGCACCAATTTGCAACATGTTTGCCGATTATTGTTGTCTCTTGAGATTAGAGTATCGTCCGACTGATAAATCAGTCAAGCCCTAATTTCAGAAGCTAACTGTCCTCGCCAAGCTATTCAAAGGTAAACATGCTAGTTGAGCTATGCAAGCTAATTTTTTAAATAAAGTTCTCGTGAGTAATTTTCTCTCACTGGTGAATTTAAAATGAGTTGCTCAGGCAAAAAAATAATGAACCACTTTTAGGCAAGTGCAAATGAGGAATTCAATCACCTGCTACTCTTAACAGGTAAAAAAAAAAAAAAATCCAAATAATGAGCATGCACAGTTAGTTTCTGCCCCCGGCTGCAACGTGCATGTGTTTTGACCGAGTTTGACTGAAAATGTGGGCGAGTCCATTTCGATCATATGATGAAAAAATTTGTATTTTTCTCAGAAACTGATGCATCGCTTTTGGGCGTAATCATAAAATACACTCAACTGATTAATATTATGTGTCAAAAGATCAGGCTACTTGAAAATTGGCTTTACTTGGAAGTCGACTTGGATGACAGACTAATCGAGAAGACCGATGTCAGTAGAGCGGACAAAAAGTAAAGGAGCGGACTATTTTCTGAGGAAACTTCTGTGTGCGGGGAGATACCGAAGGTCTGCTACCAGTCTGTACCATCCGGCATGCCGGAGTCTGCAAAGGGAGCGCCATCAGTGTCAAAGATGGCAGCAGGATTAATGAACTCATTCACAAAGGCTGAACAGTCATTGGCCGGGAACCTGAAGACGTTTGAGTGAGTGAGGAAGAGGAGGTCAGCGAATAGACCACCACTGATCATGGAAATCATGGATAATCCATCACACCTCCACAAAGAGACAGAGGAGCTCATTCTCCTGCAGGCTCAGTCAGCTCGGCTGTCGTATAGATCGTTTTAAGAAATCATCCTCTCATATAACGTTCCTAAACCTCTCACCTCTGTCTAACAGGTGAAAACCGCACACACCTGTACGTACTGTTCCGATTAGTGCAAATTCATGTTGCCATTTCTTGCTGTACTTCCTGCGCGTATCATTTCTTTAAAAATTGCTCTACCATCTGTGCGTACTGTTCTTTTTTGCTCCCCTGTTTAACACTGCCCGGCCATCTGTACGTAACATTTTTATCTCGCAGCCATCTGTAGACATGCTTTCTATTTTTTATTTTCTATTATTATTTTTTTAATAATATCGCACCAAACACACTGCTCGGCATCATGGGTAATCTACCTCACTCGCAGTGAAAAGCAAATGAAGTGGAGGAGCTTTTTCTATGATGAGCTCATTTTATTTTGTTTTTTATAAAAAAACAGCATGCAGTTATTAAAAGAAACTTCAGTTACAACTGGTAACTAACTAGTAACTGATAACTAACCTTCACTTAAGTTACTAGTTAAGTGTAGTTTTACACACTTAACTGGTTTTATATCTGCCATGATTTTGTCCTAACATAGGAATAAACCTTGAGATTAAAAAATATGTTTTAACAATGGTCTTTGGAATAGGCTGCTTCGAACGATCCACAGGTGTACAGGTGCAATCTTCTTTGAATTGAAAAAACGTGCCCTAGATAGTTTTTCTCCACAAATAAAATGTTCATGACCAAGAAACATATCTACTTCATGGTGATTAAAATGAAGTGACTCTTGTCAGCAACACAAGTTAACTCTGGCCATTTGATTGTTCTCAAAATCAAGTTTGACTTGAAGAGCCATGCTGTTCCGATCCTGAGCTGCATCGAATGGCAGCTTATTTTTTTTTATTAAAAAGACTGAAACAAGTGCACTTGAAGAGTATGTTATGAAGTTATAGATTGTGTTTTTAATATGTATTTGTTAGCAATCTGACGTATGTGATTTTAAATTGAGTTTTATGCCTATGGACCCCAGGAAGACTAGCAACAACTTTGGGGTGGTTATTTTGGCTCCAAATAAATAAATATTCATACCCAGTTATATGGTTGCACAATGGTGCGGTGGATAGCAACGTGGCCTCACAGCTAAAAGATCGGAGTTCGAATTCCGGGTGGGGACGAAGCTCTGAACACTGGCCTTTCTTTGAGGAGTTTGCATGTTCTCTTTGTGTATGTATAGGTTTCCTCCGGGTAGCCTGGTTTCGTCCCACTTTCCAAAAACATGCATGTTAGATTGATTGGCCGCTATGAAATTGTTCCTAGGACTGAGCGTATGGATGGTTGTCTATGTGGCTCCATGAGAGACAGGCAACCTGTTCGGGGTGTACGCTGCCCCTTGCCCCATATGAGCCAGGATGGGCTCCGGCACCTCACGCAACCCTGTAAGGGATAGATGGTTAAGAAGGTGATGAACTTGCTCTCAATTGGTCGGTATGTTGCAACATAAAGCTTGATTGTGGAATTCTAGTCTTTCATCAGTTCGGAAGTAGAAACAAAGAATTTTTGGGTTAAGAGTAAGTTTAATGTTTTCTGCCTATGAGACTGACACTAAATGTTCTCATAGTTTCAGAATTTGTACTTAGTTGTAAAAGTATTTCAGTCTTTGTCAAAACCCCAAAAGATATTACTTTCTTTTAGAACTTCAGGAGAACTTCTGGTCCAAGAACGTTCACGCTTGGCCTGGAAGTACTTTCAAAGTTTGCGGGATGGAATCCCACTAAGTTGATGTCTAGGTGTCCTTGGGGACAACGCCTAAATCTCTGTTTATCCCACCATTGGCGCAGTCATCGCAGCCTACTGCGGTGTAATGCGGCTAACAAATGTCCCCGTTGATGGATGAATAAAATATACCGTAATTTCACGGCCATATAAAAGCCTTAGATATTCTTCAAAATGAGCGGTGCGCCTTTTCGTGCGGTGCGCTTTGTGTGTGAGAAAAGGCGGACCTAAAAGAAAACGCGGTGCCCACGGGGCGGACCTGAAAGAAAAGGCATGAGAACGTTAAAGAGTGAAGTGTGAGCGGCGTGGGAGCGATGAATGACCGAAGGAGACCACCGTTTGAGGAAAGGTGGAAGGCAGCGCTGGGCGAGTTACGCTACAGTTTGCCAATGGATTGTAGATGCTTGGACTAACGCGTCTACTCGTACTGTTATCCGAGCTTTCGCAAAAGCTGGTATCCTTTCTGAGAAGCCGGACAGTACAGACAGTGACTTTGACAGCGAGGAGCGAAGTGGACCTGCTCTGTTGGATTTTGCGCAGCTGTTCGATTCCGAAACAGAGGATGAGGACTTTGACGGATTTGAATAAAGACTATTACCGGTAATGTGCTTGTTTATACTACTTAAATAAAGTTCAACCAAACTCAGTTTTGCTCCCGATCTATTTTTTAATACGCACATTTGCATGCTTGCGTGTATGTTGTTGTCAGGCGGTGTGTGACTGAGACTGCGCCTTTTTGTATGGTGCGCCTAATAGTCGTGAAATTACGGTACTTCCATTCTATTCTGACTTGTGCAACAAATGTTTTCTTATTGAATAACTTTTTTTTTTTTTTTTAATTTGGGGATACACCAGACACATTTGTCCCCACCGTGGCTCCATAGACCCGCAGCCTGTTTTCAGTGGGTAAGTAAATTACATGGTGACATCGTGGAAGACATGTTTTCTGTTTGTTTTCTATGAACACAGTGTTAGGGCTTCCTTTGTGAATCAAGAGAAATTTATCACACGTGTAAAACGAAGCAGTGCAGGTTCTTTCGGATGATCTGCAGTGTCTTGTAGTTTTACTTAACTGCAGCTGTGGCTCATTTCGGTGCCTCGCCTGTATTAATTTCATGGTCCGCAGCCCCTGACAACCACCAGGCTGCAGGGAAATCATGTGATTCAGCAAAATCATGATTCAATTATGTTATTTGCCATTGAGGGGTCCTGTAATTAACTTGATCTTGCCACCCTGGCAATTGATTTTCAACCGGGTCATCAGCATGTGAGCAGCTATAACCTCCCGTCTCAGTTTCAGCGAATCACAAGTAAGTTACAAACAAACCCGAGGAAGAAAAGCAATTACCAGCAGATACAAGAGTAAAACGTCCAACTTTATAAAGACTGCTTCTATGTTCAAAACTTGTAAATCACAAGTTTGGGGTCAAAATTTAAAACGTACAATAAAGTTCATGAAAAAATTCTAATTATTCCGACCACGCAAATAGTGTCTTTCTAAAACCAAATCTCCTTGAAGTTTCAAAACTATTCAAATAACACACCAAACTAAAATAATAAGAACAATCTTTTGTAAGTTTCAAATAGAAAATAAAGTACATCAAGTTTGCTGCCGAGTGTGAAGCGACCTTGATGGGAATTAGCGCCTCCAAATCCGAGACCATGGTCCTTGTCCGGAAAAGGGTGGAATGCCCCCTGCGGGTCAGGGTCCTGCCCCAAGTGGAGGAGTTTAAGTATCTCTGGGTCTTGTTCACGAGTGGGGGAAGGATGGAGCGGGAGATCAACAGGCGGATTGGCATCAGCAATAACTAGGACACTGCATCGGTCCATCGTGGTAAAGAGAGAGCTGAGCCGAAAAGCAAAGCTCTCAATTTACAAGTCGATCTACGTTCCTACCCTCACCTATGGTCACCAGCTGTGGGTGGTAACTGAAAGAATGAGATCGCGGGTACAAGCGGGCAAAATGAGCTTCCTACGCAGGGTGGCTGGGCTCTCACTCAGAGATCGGTTGAGGAGCTCTGCCATCAGGGAGGAGCTCAGTGTCAAGCCGCTCCTCCTCCAGGTCGAGAGGAGCCAGATGGGATGGTCCTGGCATCTGGTCAGGATGCCGCCCGAGCACCACGGAAGCAAAGTGTTTTGTGCATGTCCCACCGGGAGGAGAACAAGGGGCAGACCCTGGACCCACTGGAGGGACTATGTCTCACAGCTGGCCGGGGAACGACTTGGGATCCTTTCGAGTGAGCTGGAGGATGTAGCCGGGGTGAGAGACGCCTGGGCTACCCGTTTGAGGCTGTTGCCCCCGCGACCCGACCCCGGAACAAGCGGAAGATGACGGAACGGAAGTTGGTTCAATGTGTACACTTTTTGAAAATATACTTATTATGAAGTATTTATATGAAATTCCAATTCAAGTTGAAGGGAGTGACTGAGCATGAGCAGAGCACACACACAAACACTTCCTGTTTACGTTAGGATGAGGGCGTGGCAGAGAACTAAATCTACCTCCAAGAACAATGCCAACCAAACATACATGCAAGAAAAAAAGTGATAACATTGCACTTCGGATATGTTTAAAATGTGGGAAACTTGAGGCTGAGGTTTTAACCTCAACCAATCAAAAAGCAACAAAAAAAAAAAAGATTGAATAAAAATTATTTTATATAAAAAAATATACATATCGAAACAAAAATAGAAAAACAAAACCTGCCAAAATTTACGTAATTTTGTGATAATTCTGATCATCACAAGATGAGCGGTTGCCCGCGGACCGGATTTGAACCGGAAGTCAACCGGAAGTTCGCGCGTTTGCATCCCACTGAGTACACGTCTACACGTCTAGGGTCTTTGGAGAAGACACCTAACCCACCGTTTCTCCCACCATTTGTGCTGTTACGGGCAGCCTACTGTGGCGTAGGAGTGCAGCACATGAATTTTTCCGGTGAGGGATGAATAGAGAATAAAATAAATATATTTACATTAGCAGTTCATCTATTTTAATTTGTTTGTTGTTTTGTTTGTTGGTCTCATCGTCAAAGTTGTGTCACAGAATTTGATGACGCGGGTGAACGGGATCTTAAAGGTTTCCCAGTTCGGGGAATTAAAAAAAAGTGCTATAGTGCCACAAGTGAAGTATCATTTTATTGACATTGTTATGCTGACAACATGCTAAGATTTGTTTTAAGAGTTTGGAAATCCAGCCTAAGATCCTTCGGGAGTGCGTACGTGACTTTGCATAAAAACCACACAATTAGCATTCAAGGGCGAAAGTAGATTCTTGCTGACAAGTCATGGCTCAATCATTTTAAAACCAGCAGGTGCTTTGTGTTTGTGCTGCTGCGAGTTTGGCAGGTTAGTCCATTAAGCAGAGATCAGCTGGGTGTGAACTGAACGTACAATACGACACAAATAAAAACACATCGCGGCGAAGCGTCAAGGTTACTTTGGTTCCACGTTTTCCGATCAGTTCTACTTTTCCTTCAGAATTTGATTTCATCTTCAACTCTGTTTATTATTTAAATTAAAGTCTATCTACCATTTTATTTCAATTTACAGCTAATGTTGGGATGATAGAGAAGGAAAAAATTCATCGGCACTTCTCCGAAGGTGGATTGTTTCAGATGAAATAAACATCATAATTCAATACGACACGTTCTTTTTTTGTTGCGGAGCTTCAAGGTTGATTTCTACTGTCTTGTGCTGGACAACAAAAAAATTTAATTTATTATAATGTAGATTATTTCATGACGGCAACATACCACCTTTTTTTCAATTTTTAGATTTTTTAACAAAAATTGAACTCGTGTCAAAGCAATTTCCAAAAACAATAAATAAAGTCAATCTTATTTTTTTTCTTTACAGCTACGAAACTTTGACGAACATTTCAGTGCTTGCTTTTCGCCAACTTTATTTTCAAGTGACGTTTAATTGAACTGTCAAAAAAGAGAAACACACGTTTTGGTATGTGTGATGTAAATGTACTAAATAAAAACAGTAGTTGTGACAGAGGTGCAGCAACTGTCATGACTTTGATTTAAAATAATTAAAAACAAGCAACATAAAGAACTAGACGCAAATGGAGAACATAAAAATAAGTGGCCTGACTTCATTCTGTGAAGAATTTAAATGTTTATTTTAAAAGAAGTAAGAGTGAGGCATCTGCATTTTGATGCTCGTTTTTTGTTTTCTTCAGAGTGAGTGCTCTGTACGACATAAACAATCTGTGAAGTACTTTCAGTTGTGAACAAAATGGTTAAAATGTGTTCATAAACACCTTAACCGGAACTTTTGTGAAAACTTATTTTATGTACTTAAGTAATTTTTGTAACTTTGTGAATAAAATTGTCGGTTTACCTCACATAAGTCTTTAAACAAGATTTCTGTTTTGGTTAGCTGAATGTTTCGCTCAACAAACCGACTTGTTTCAGCACTATCAAAACTATACTAGACAATCTTTTTAAAAGAAAAATCAAAACATCCTCTATATGATCTTTGGTCTGCACAGTGGTTAGCATAGTAGCCTCGTAGCAAGAAGGTCGGGGGTTTGAGTCCGGGGTGGGGACAAGGCCCCCACTCTCCGCCATGACTATAATTAGTATCATTTGTCTATAAAATTGTTCTAAGTACACCTCTGGATAACATTGTATTCTCATTAACATTAAAGAAAACAAAAAAAGAAAGTGGATGTACACTTTATTCTAGTACGGCAACAAAAAAAAACCTAACATGTTCCACAGAGTCACACGCGCCCGCCCTGGCATCGCGCCATGCTCCCCCACAGGGACGCGCCCCCTACTTGAGAAGCACTGCTGTATGTGAACAAAAAACGTAAAGCAGCGTTTTATCGTAAAAACACAAGAAGACGTTTCTTTGGACAAAGACGTTTCTTTGGACAAAGATGTTTCTTCGTTTTTACTTCTCTAAAATAGGCATGACGACAAGTCAACAATAGCACAACCATGGCTGATTAATTAATTTAACATTTACTGTTTTATTGACTAAAGTAATATGTGAAAGATGGAATAAAAATGGCACAGTAGATACTTTTACCATCCAGACAACAGTTTTTGTCATATTGCCGGCGTTAGGTCTAGCAATGCTACAGATATGTGTTAGCTTTGCTGGTGAAGACGTTCAGTTTTATTTATTTTTTTTAGATTTGATTTTTTTTGTCCTTCACATCTTCTTCTAACTATTAGAAGACAAACAAACAACCTGCAATAATATTTTCTCTTATTGATCTATGTAGAGGAGAAAAGAGAATAATAGAAACCGAACCATTGTGAGGTGGGTTGACATTGCTGGCTGTTAATGAATCTTAATGTAAATGCACACACTGTCTCAAGGGCAGTTCTGCATTTCTTGATATCTGCGGCTCGCTGTCTAATCATTTTAAAGGATATCCTATTTACCAAGTTGTTGGATTAAAACTCTGGATTTTAACTAAGCCAGAAAAGACCAGTTATTCTTTTCCACGGAAAATTTTGCGGTTTTCTTTGGACATTGGTACCATTTTTATTGGCTTTGGACTCAACTGAATTTAGTTCTTTAAAAAAGAAGCAAAAGTTACTACCCTCACCATGGATCTACGTTCCTACCCTCACCATGGTAGCCAGGATCTACGATCCGTTCCTCACCATGGTAACCAGGATCCACGTTCCCACCCTTACCATGGTAACCAGGATCAACGTTCCTATGCTCACCGTGGTAACCGGGATCTATGTTCCTACCCTCACCATGGTAGCCAGGATCTACGTTCCTACCCTCACCATAGTAACCGGGATCTACGTTCCTACCCTAACCATGGTAGCCAGGATCTACGTTCCTACCCTCACCATGGTAGCCGGGATCTACGTTCCTACCTTCACCATGGTAACCAGGATTTACGTTCCTACCCTCACCATGGTAACCAGGATCCACGTTCCTACCCTCACCATGGTAACCAGGATCTACGTTCCTACCCTAACCATGGTAACCAGGATCTACGTTCCTACCCTCTCCATGGTAACCAGGATTTGCGTTCCTACCCTCACTATGGTAACCAGGATCTACGTTCCGACCTTCACCATGGTATCCAGGATCTACGTTCCTACCCTCACCATGGTAACCAGGATTTGCGTTCCTACCCTCACCATGGTAACCAGGATCTACGTTCCTACCCTCACCATGGTTATCAGGATCTACGTTCCTACCTTCACCATGGTAACCAGGATCTATGTTCCTACCCTCACCATGGTAACCAGGATCTACATTCCTACCCTCATCATGGCAACCAGGATGTACACTTGTGACCAGGATTCACGGTCCCACCCTCACCATGGTAATCAGGATCTATCTTCCTACCATCACCATGGTAACCACAATCTACATTCCTACCCTCACCATGGTCACCATCTGTGGGTGGTGACCAAAAAACGAGATTACAGATCGGCCAAAATGAGCTTCCTCCTCCGGGTGGCCTGGCTCTCCCTCTGATATAGAGGAAGGAGCTCTGCCATCAGGGAGGAGCTTGGAGTAGAGCTGTTGCTCCTCCGGGTGTCGTGGTTCGGGGGTATGGGTTAGGATGCCTCTCGAGCGCCTCGCTGGTGAGGTGTTTAGGGGATGTCCCACTGGGAAGAGACCAAAAGTTAGCCTAAGCATCGCCCTGCCGATATTTAGGCTGGGCGCTAAGCCCCATCCATCGAAAGAGGGATTTTATCTTGAATTAATCCAAGTTTTTTCGAAGGTTATGTAAAGTCATATTGTTTATTACTGAGAATAAAAATCTGAAACAACTGAATTTGTGTTA
Organism: Neostethus bicornis; assembly: GCA_902685375.1. Lineage (NCBI taxonomy): Eukaryota > Metazoa > Chordata > Actinopteri > Atheriniformes > Phallostethidae > Neostethus > Neostethus bicornis. Next base: position 1,608,462 of record LR738556.1, read on the forward strand.
ACATGATCTGGACGCACCAGTTTAAATCTTCATGGTATAAAACAGAGCAAAGCAATGTGCCAACATACCTGGAGATTGACTTTCTGTCCCCTGCATGGACTCCTCTGGTCTGCTAAATCTGGATTTTTCCAAGCTGTCACTTTGATTGAGCCTGACCAATGTGTCTCACATCCCTTCGTTTTAACTGACCATGACATTTCAGACAATTAGTTTGAAAAACTCACAATTTTTGTATTAGATTTGAAGATTCTTAGCATTTTTTTTCTAAATTGTTCAGCTCAATACAAAGCTGTTTTTATGTTTTCTGCCGTCTATTCAAACTCTTTTTGTTGTTGTTGCAGAGTAAGGTCAGAAAGGTAACTCTTGCAACCTTCGCCTAGACGACTTGTTGTTGTTTTTGAAAAAAAAAAAAAAAAACACACACACACAAAAATGCAAAAATAGGAGGCAACACCATTGTGTGGATAAATTGGAGTGAACAAATTTGGTTTTACCGGGCTTCAAATTGGGTCAGGCCACGTACACTGTCCAATGTTATTAGAAATAACTCGGCCCCATGAGAGCCAGCTTTAGATGCCGCATATTTTCTGATGAGGAAAATTTATTGATGTATTGATATACCCGAGCCGGACTCAGTTAGTTTCTATTCACAGCACTTTCCACGAGTGCCTCACTCCCTGGTGTAAGAAAAGCGTGCGTGACAGTTTAGCTGACATCCATAAACTTTGCTTTAACAACATTAATATCTGCGTTCATTTTAACTCCGGAGAATGTAAATCAATTCCCTCCCTAATGTAATTTTAAAAGAAAAATGGTGGACCATGTGCACAACATCTATTGAGTGGTGTCATGCTCTGCCCACGTTTCTCTGCAAATTAGCAAGCTTTTTGTCGGAGGTGTAAACACAATCCCTAGTGGGTGTTCTTTCATCTTGTAAAGAATTTATGGAAAATAATCTTCATTTTATCCCTTTGTAGAACACACATCTACTCGTGTTCATGCATCGCTTCAATCTCAAACCTGAACTGAAGGATTTATGTGCCCGAAAGGTACAAAATAACACAAAAATGAATCCATCTTCTTCTTCTTCTTTCTGCATTTCCCTTCAGGGGTCCCCACAGCAAGTCAGTTTCTTCCATCTAACCCTATCTGCTGCATCCTCTTCGGTCACACCAACTATCTTCATGTCTTCCTTCACTGTATCCGTGAACCTCCTCTTTGGCTTTCCTCTAGTCCTCTTTCCTGGTGGTTCCAAACCCAGCATCCTTCTTCTGATGTACTCTCTCTCCTCTGCACATGGCCAAACCATCTCCGTCTGGCCTCTCTGAATTTATCTCCAAAATCTCTAACAAGTACTGTTCCTCTGATCCTGTCCATCCTGGTCACTCCCAGAGAGATCCTCAGCATCTTCATCTCTGCTACAAACATCTCTGCTTCCTGTCTTTTTCTCAGTGCTACTGTCTCTAGACCAATCAACATGGCCAGTCTCACCACGGTTTTGTACACTTTCCCATTCATTTTAGCTGAAATGCTTTTGTCACACATCAAACCTGATACTTTTCTCCACCCGTTCCAGCCTTCCTGCACATGCTTCTTCACCTCTTTTCCACACTCTTTATTGCTTTGGACTGTTGATCCTAGATACTTAAAATCTTCCACCTTTTTTATTTCTTCTCCCTGTATCCTCACTTTTCCATTTGGATCCCTCTCATTATTATTATTATTATTGTATATTGTTATTATTATTGAAAATAATCCCATCTAATAAAGAAAGTATCGACAAATACCCCGTAAAAATAAAGAAGAAAAAACTGTATAGTAAATAAAATCCTTGGAAGTATCTTTGTTTTCAAACTGGACCAAATTGGAGTTTTGTGTCCCTGCCTCTCGACGCTCAGTTGTGTCTCCAGCATCTCTTGGAGGTAAATTTAGAAACCATTTATCCCTTTAAGCCTGTGCTGTCATTGGTTGCGAAGTGCTTTAATTAATGGGAGTCGATTGAAATTGCCGTGCGAAGTACAACAAAATAAAGTACAAACATATGGTGTTGGTATACTGTGAAGCTGGCTGCACAGCGTGTTCGCAGGGATAAACATCATAAACACCCACTTCAAAGATGCATCATGTGAGGCCCTCTGCAGGTTTCTGCTTTACACTGAGAAATATTTGCTCTCACATCTAAACTCTGAGCAGATCCAATCTTTTACGACTTAATGTGCAGACTGAAATGACTGAATCAGTCAGATGTTTTAATGTTTGAACATATATGTTTTTTTTTACTTAGTTGGATAGAACTTTAGCCTGAAATAAGTATTTTTTATATATGAAGGCCAGACTGATTCATTTATGTCTCTTATGAGACATCAGCAATCATCAGAAGTGCAGATGGGCGATGATGGATTTCTGTCTGAAAGCATTCGCCAAACTCACTGATTTAAAGGGTTTTGTAAACGCATCGATATGTGACTTCACTCCTCAGTGCAGGTAACATGGTGACTCTGCTCAAACGTGGAGGAAGAAAGCAGAAACAGAGCTTTTTTTCTATTTTGTTTATTGTTGTAAATGCGGTTTATGTAGTTTCGGTTATTATGTTGCATTTTCTGAAAGTTGGAATACTTCAGTTTAGACTTGTTTAAATGAGTGCTCCAATTAGCATTAGCATTGTTAGCTTGGTACAATATGGGGAACATTTTTTCCAAATGAGGTTACAGGGAGAAGAGATTAAGAAGGTGGAAGATTTTAAGTATCTAGGATCAAAAGTCCAGAGCAACGGAGAGTGTGGAAAAGAGGTGAAGAAGTTAGCACAAGCAGGTTGGAACAGGTAGAGAAAAGTATCAGGTGTGATGTGTGATAGAAGAGTTTCAGCTAAAATGAAAAGGAAAGTGTACAAAACCGCGGTGAGAGCGGCCATGCTGTTTGGTCTAGAGACAGTGGCACTGAGGAAAAGACAGGAAACAGAGACGGAAGTAGCAGAGATGAAGATGCTGAGGATCTCTCAGGGAGTGACAAGGATCGACAGGATCAGAGGAACAGCACATGTTAGAGGTTTTAAAGTCAGAGAGGCCAGACTGAGATGGTTTGGACATGTGCAGAGGAGAGAGAGTACATCAGAAGAAGGATGCTGGGTTTGGAACCACCAGGAAAGAGGCCTAGAGGAAGACCAAAGAGGAGGTTCATGGATACAGTGAAGGAAGACATGAAGATAGTTGGTGTCTTCCAAGACACCAATGCCCAAGAAGATGCAGCAGATAGGGTTAGATGGAAGAAACGGGCTTGCTGTGGCGCCCCCTGAAGGGAAATACTGAAAGGAGAAGAAGATTTATGCCAGTTGCAACCTCAAAGGGCTAAAAACGGAACAAAAGCCACAGAACTTTAGGAATGGAACTGCTTTTGCCAGAGTGAAACTTTATCTTTAGGATGAGATAAATCTGATTTGGGCAGAAAAAAACAACTTTCATAGAGTTCCTTCTTTCGAAATGGATTCTGATCTTGTTTTGTTGGCAAAAATAAGCTGGAAAACTAACTGGTAAAAGCCACATATTTTGATTAATTCAGGGTCAAGAAGCAATAAGATTAAATTCTTCATTGGTTGTGTTAGAATTGCAAAGTCGACGAAAAATAGAAATGTAAACACAGCCCGTACTTGACTTGGACGGAAGAATAGCGAGCACACTGTAGAAAAAAAAATCTACAGTATGTGACTAAAATACTTTGATTTGAAGAGTAGCCTCATCAGATTGAATGCTTTTATTTCCTACATTTTCCACTCGGCTCTCCCTGTTGTGTCCTCAGCAACAGCTGTCTCATTGAAAACAGCCAACCTTACTAACATTAAGGTTAGCCATTCAGTGTGAGCCCCATCCAGTGCAGATTAATTATTTGTGTTAGGAGGCATTTGTGAGGTGAAGTAGGTATCATGTCAAGACCTGGCGTGGTCCGACTCCTCTCCCACTTCAGCTTGTGGCTCCATTAGCCATAGAGCACTAGTGTTATGTGATGTCTTTTCTCTCTCACATATAACACTTCCAGCATTGCTCACTCTGATCATATCACTTTACCACAACGGTTCAGTGGAGAACATCCTGTTTGCACTCTTGAGGGTTCATTTTTGAAGCTAGCATATGCCAAAATTTGTCAAAAACTTCCACGTAAATTGAGCAATCTATACAAGTGACAGAGGGCGTGGATTTTGTGCAATTCTTTGCAATGTTAGAAGCTTTTGTTAGTTGATTGTAAAATAGAAAACAAAGACCAAAATTTGGAGCTGATTCTGAAGTGAACAGAGGACAGTTTAGTTCTGTCGCCTTCCGCTTATCCTGGGCCGGGGCTAGGTTGCGGGGCAACAGCCTATGAAAAGATCAAGCATGGCCAAGTTGCCCTTGCCCGGATGCGGGTCATCTGGGCGCTCCCTTGGAGCCAGGCCCAAGACTAGGGCATGAGTGCGAGCACCTGATGGCCGGGCTTTTACCCATGGGGCACGGCTGGCTCAGTCCAAACAAGGGGACATGGGCCGCCCTTCCAGTGGACTCACCACCTGCAGGATAGGCCATAAGGGTCGGGTGAAGAAGGAGATGGGTGGCAGCCATTGACAGAGGACAGTGAAATGGCAAAATTGATGTAGACCCACTGTATACCATATCTAAGTAAAGCCGACTGTATCACAGAGAAGATTGCCAGTCAAGATACATGCACATTGCCAACCATCATATTTGATTTCTATTTGAGACTGTGCGCTATTGTTATTTTTTTAACTTATATGCAAGATTTTTTTTTTTTTTCTATTTGCTTGAATTTACATGGAAGAAACTAAAACTAGAAACTACACATACCGGTCCGTTTTTTTTTTTTTTTTCTATGCTGTTTTTCTTGGAAACCCATTTAGGAGTAGTGCTTAGTACGGCACAACACCAAAACTACCTGCTCTGAACCTCTTATTAAGAACCGGGTAAGATAAAGGCTTACCCTTGGCCAAGGGGTCATACAGACTCACACCGTTCAGTTTATCGGGATTGACCATCTCAGGTCAGTTGCCCTTGCATTTAGGTTATCAGGACTGTTTAATGGAGCCGAAATAGTAGAAAAGATGATGAATCCCCCCTGACCTGTCATCCTATTTCCTCCATTATATATGATAACCAGCTTCTTTTAAGGGCTTTCCAGGGTCTCATAACTCATAAACTAATAATTCTTGCAAAGGTACTTTTTTGACTTTCAAGACATGAGACCAATGGCTGGTCAGTTTGGCTAAGTGGCAGCTAATTTCCTCAGAGACTCAAAGTAATGACCATGCTGTACCAGGGCTGTACTTAATCCAAATTTAACGGCAATTGAGGAAAAATCTATATACGAAAGATTTCAGAAGGACAAATGCACTTCCTGTCATTAAGAAGCAATGATCCATGAATCCAGAATTACACTTAATATGCTAATTAGGTAGAAAAGCTTTAAAATATTTGATATTTTCACAAAACTATCAACGTCGTTCAGTTCTTGTTATCTTTGCCTCATTTCTACCAATCAGCAAACAGGACAGGAACCCTCTCCGCCCAGCCGGACCACTATAACCCAACGTGATGTTATTTGGCGCGACATAATGTGATGTAATTTTACATGAAACCTGTCAAAAAATCAAGCGCATCACAGCTGATTTTGTCATTTCCTGTTGACATCTCTGCTCTCTTGCACACTGTCCGTCACTGTCGTGCGTCCAGAGCCAGACGGAGACGTATGAGTCCCAACACCAATCCATCTTCCTGTTTTACTGTTTGTCTTGCCGGGTGTCATTGTTGCATGTTGGGGCATTAGCTGTGAAGACATCACAGGATGAGGTCAGCGCTGACACACGGCTCCTCTATTAAATCAGTGGCCTCTTAAAGTGTGAGAACATGCCTCGCTGCCATGTTGGGTCCGAGCACGCTCACAGTTGAGGGTGACAGACGTCTCAACCTCGCTGGAGGGTTTGAAGGGGGGTTGTGGCGGGGGGTTGTGTTGCCGAAGCTTCACCTCCACACCTGCCCCCCTCAGAGTAAAAGCTGACAGCAGCCATATGCCACTCCGCTCCCGTCAGGAGGAGAGAAAAAAATGTAAATAAGCAATCCAACTTCCCTGTCATCCCTTTTTAAAGCTGAAATTTCTCCTTCTGGAGTGTTTTACGCCGAAACCAGCTAGCAGATGGTTAAAGTGACAACAGTCTGTTTTCTGGCAAATAAAGCACTCTCCTAAACAGTAAACACACTCAGTGGGATATTACGGTTTAAACTGAGATAATGATGCAAAGAATTAGTGTTATATTAAAAGATATGCTAAGAGTCCATTTAACAAAATGAACTGAGCGAGTATCAGGAAGCCATCTGCCCCCGAGTGGTTTGGTGGGTGCTAAGTTTCTGTCTAAATAAGTCTTGCTTAAATGCACGTGGCTCATCTCTCTGTGTACGATAATCATGCCTTTGGAGCTTCCGAGTGTTGCAGTGCATTAAGATAAAAGCGCTAAAACAGTGTTTGTGCTGCATCCCAAATGTAGGCTGCTAAGTGGAGTAGCATGCTGTTATAGGAGTCCAGGGATGATGCTAGCATGAGAGCCTCTCTGAGTGGGTGCACTTCACACTGCAGGGGATTGCTGCATTGCCATCAATGTGTCATATATCTTTTCCTTTTACCTATTTCTCACTCTCTTTTTTTCGTTAAATGCATGCTAAGTTCATTCATCACATTTGCTCATTTAGCTTATATTTGGGACCTCCGGCTATAATACTATTTATGGCACGAGATTTACATTCTGTACCGACTCGAGGTTTTTTTTTAAACACATGACTTTGAAAAGAGTGACTGAAAGACTTTTTGAGCACTGGTGTCACAAAACAGAAGAGAAAACTTGTGATTTAGAGATTCAGAATCGAAAAGTGTTGATGCGATTTTGACGCAAAAGCAAAGAAGTGAAGATAAAAAGCTGGAGTTTTGTGCTTTTATGGGGTTCTTTGTTCTCGTCTCATAGTGTAAGTCAGCGTTTTTTGACAGCTGTGTGTAAGAGATTATCAGATGCGCCGTGGGAAATTATTCTATTTGACCTGATTGCTATTTATTTGGTTTGTATTTAAATCAGAAATATTTTTGATAAAGGAAAAGCATTCATTAAAGGAAGACCACTGTTCCCATAACTCAGAAAGTCACTCCTCAAAGAATACCCTTGTAGTGTATCAGCGTGTAGCTTACCAAGGGTTTTAGCCTAAAGTTTTTTGGGTTTTTTTTTTCTCTTCAGATTGCGTGTTTTAAAAGAATAAAGTTTACAATTTATTCTTATTATTTATTGTTGTTATTTTTATTTATCATTTTGACACACAGCAGAAAAAAAGTAACAAAATTCAGATATTCGGCGCAGTGTTTTGAAAATCAGAGATTTTCAGGGGCAGGGCCAAGACTTTCCAAGAGGGGGAAAGTCTTCTTGGAACTTCCAAAAGTGTGAGGTTGAACAAGTCAACCTCACATTGACATTGGCTTTGTCAATGTGAGGTCATTGACAAAGCCAGTACATGGGAACAGGGGGCATTCCCCCAGAACATTTTGAAAAATAAGAGTCATTTGCTGCATTTTGGTGGCCCATTCATTGGCCCTGCGAGGGGATTCCTTGACAAGTCCCCCTTGATTTCTTTTTTTTTTTAATTGGATTAAAGAAAATGGGTGCTGGCTTTGCCAACATGGACTTTATTCTGTCTTCAACCACAAATGGCTTTTACGCTGTATTTCACGTGTTTAGAGGACAGGATTGAAGAGCTACTGGAAGGAGAATTCAAAGTGCCAAAAATGAAGGTTCGTTTCTCTTATGAAGCGTCCATCCCTAATGGAGTTGCAGGGGGTGCCAGAGCCTATTCAGGCTGATTCAAGGCAAGAGACATGATACACCCTGAACAGGTCGCCAGTCTGTAACACACAGACAACCATCCACATGCAGATTTCTCGGGGTAATTTTGTAGTGGCCAATCAATCTAACATTGGAGAGTGGGTGGAAACCGGAATACCCGGGGAATGCTATGCAAACACGGGGGGAACATGCAAACCCCACACAGAAATACCAGTCTTTCAAGCATCGACCCCATCCAGAACTCAACCCCCCAACCTTCCTGCTGTGAGCCCACAGTATTAACCACTGCGCCACCATGCCGCCCAAAAAATGAAGGTCAAACAGAAAAATTTCTATTCCACCTTTCTTCTTTTTGCCATTTTCTTTTGCGCCTCCTCCTTTGTTTCTTTTGTCGGGTCCAGCAAACAAACTAAAACAAAGAAATGGATATTAAACAAACTTAGCCGCACAGATTGGCATTCACCACACAATGCTGGGTAAAGCCTTGTCATAATGGCTGAAACAAAAAATGAAAAGGATTTTTCGAGCATTGGTGTCACAAAAGAAAAAAAAAAGTGATTCAGAGATTCAGAATCAGAAAGTGTCGATGTGCTTTCGATCCAGATGTAAAAAGGCGAAACTGAGAACTTAAAAGGTTCAGAGAATAATCCACTGTTCCCATAACTCAGAAAGTCACACCTCCAGCTGGAGAGAATGCTGAGAAAGAGTATAAGCTTTACACCCTAATTCATCTTCCATACACTCTTCTTCATAGCCAGAAGCTTAAAATGGATTAAGCTCATAGCCTCCGAGATGAAAAATAACATAAAGGTGTATTTCACCACATGGTCATCAATCAGCGTCATGTTAAATGACAGAGCTAATCACCTTGAGAGCTTGTTTGCTGGCAACACTCAAAGATAAACACCGGGTTGGAGGCGGATGCCAGGAGACCGCCTTTGGCATGCTCTCCTGCTGCGGATACAATCTTAACATGACCTACGACTTAACACAAAACCTGCAGAGAAAACGGGTCAAAGGTCCGCAGATATGTTAAAACTCAGAGTGAACCCTCGAAGTATTCTCAGAATTCTGGAAAACAGACCGCAAAACTATGTAAGGTGAAGAAAATAAATTTGTTGTGATGTTTACGAGTCGATGCAGTTGAAGGCATTGGAGCATTGCATAATGGCGTTCGCAGCAGGGGATGGGAAGGGGACCTTGGCCCTTCCTCTTTCCCACAAATGCATGCATGCACTGAGCCCCATAATGAGAATCCACCTCACCAAATCTTTCAATTCAAGGACTTGCTTAGATTGACTGTAATGCCTAAGTAATCAGCCCGTTCTGACCCACCTTGTCCTCGGCCAGGATTTATAGCAACCAATTACTGATCTCTATTACCCAGCGTGCCAAGGGGATGGAAATGAAGCGAGTGGACTTGCGACCACTCACTCAGTCTGTTGGACTGGGCGACAACGCTGGCCTCCACTTGTCCCTGTTTCCGCCCATGTTTCATAAGACATTACAAAGCAGGAGATGAGTGCAGGAAGTTTAAGCTTCCCAAACTTTTTACAGCTTTGACTTATTCTGTTATTGCCATCCAGAATCACGTCTGTAGCTCCAACTATTGGTTGAGAAAAAAGAGCAGAACTTTTTATCCAATTGGCTGAACTTAAAATCAAATTATTTAGTTTGATTGTGTGTAAATAATCAAAAAAAACGCAACGGCCAATTGACAAACTTTGTTCTGAAAGTGCTCCTCTCTGGTGTTTAAAAGTGTGTACTGCTGTGTTCTTTTTTTAATAGGCCTAATCTAAACACCAAATTTCCCCTCGAGTCAGTAGTTGAGATTGTTAACAAAGCGAGCAGAATTGTTAGTATATATTTTGTGACACTCACACAGCCATTCTTGTATTTATTGGACACGCCCACTTTTGGAGCATTTTTCTAAAGTTTTTTGTGGGCGGTGTCAACATTTTCATAAAAATTTGCTCTGTTTAATTTAAGAATACGGATGTATTCTTTTAATTTGGTTTTTGTTTGTTTTGGGTTTTTTGTGGTAACTGACCTCTTTTTTTTGTCTGATTTTTTTTTTTTTTTTGAGAAATTAACGTAATACGACATGATCCAATCCCTGGAATACCAGCAACCAAAAAATAACCCCACTCAAAATCCGCAACAAATTAAGATAAAATGTATAAAAGTATTTTTCTATATTATTTACTTAGAAAGGCTTATTTTGAAAAACAAACCTACCAATACATTGTTCAGTTTTCCATTTACTGTACTTTTGACATTTTTGACCCCCTTTTCTCGGTCCCCACTTTGCCCCGTCCCAAGGATGCTTTCACAATAAAGCGTAAGGGTTCCCCAAGACCTTACATAAAGTGTGAAGTGGATCAAGTTAGCAAAGCTAGTCTTTGAATAAGTTAACACCAAGGCATCAAACAAATATATTAAAAATTAATGGTTAGGTTGATTAGCCCCATTTAATTGCCCCTAAGAATGAATATGTGTGTGGATGGTTGTCAGTGTGTGTAACCCTGCCACAGACTGGCGAACTGTTTGGGGTGTACCTTGCTTCTCGCCTTCAATCGTCCGGGATTGGCTCCGGCAATACCACAACTGTGTTAGAGATGAGCGGTTCAGAAAAGACAAAATTTGTAATATGAATTTCCAAAGACAAGGACGGGAGTTCACTTGCTTCAGTGCTTTGAGTTATGATATGCGTTACAAAAAAAGTCTCATGGAAGCCCAAATTTCAAACATTTGTCATCTCAAATGTTTGAAATAACAAAGATGGGAAACTCTCTTAATGGAGTGAAAGTATCATACATTCTCCTCCAAAACAAGTTTATTTGTTCCCAGCTATGAAAGAACAAACCAACATGGGACCATATTGTCATCGATTAGCCCTGAGCATGAATATCTGAAACAGCCTCAGACAGTGCAGAACTAAAGATTCGCTGCTGCTTCATTTTGGTTTTCTTCTTGTCTTGTTTACCTGCTTTGTTGTTTCAGAAACCTCTGCACTTGTTCGCTGTGCTCAAAGAAAAAAAAAATAGTCGGCTTTCTGACAACATGTGATAAATGACTGCCGACACTCGCAATAAGCAAGAGTCTCAAAAAGAGACGCTAGCTTTGACAGAAGCTTCGCTTTGTTACATCTCATAAGTTTCAGATTGGATTACAGGTTTTATTAAACAGTGCAGTGGCACAGCTAGCGGTGGGAATTAACCAAGTAAAGTTCTTTATTACTTGAGTAAATGTCTTTTTTACTTCATGTGGCAGTGAGAGCGTATTAGCTGGTCGGCAATGAGCGTCAACATGAGCAAAACAGAAGTAGCACACGTCTTTGTAGATAATCAACAGCTATCAGTGGACCATTGTTCAGCTTTCTGGAGAGTTTCCCCTCTGAAGATGACAATATCGATTATAAGTTCTAACAATCTGTCAGGCAGCGCACCACAAGGGTCTTCTCTCTATTTTTTTAAGCATCTTTATCTCTATAGCCGGCGAGTTTAGCTGACTAAAAACTGTCAGACCAAATTCCTGGGGCATATCCACACCCTGGGAATAGCCTGTGTGACTGTGTGTCTCATTTTAAAACACTCAGGAAGACAAGGTGCAAAAAAAAAAAAAAAAAAATGAAACCGTGCACACCTGCCAGCGATGGTGCTTCGGAGAAGAGGTGAGTTTCTCCTGTAATCGGCTACAAAGAGTTCTACCGAGGTGAAAAAGCTAAGAGAAGCAGCTGGAGGAACAAGTTGAAACTAATGGGATCTATTAGCAACAGGTTTGTGAGATTAATGGGCATAAATTAAGGAACAATTAAGTAATGTGTAAATTTATGCATTTAAAAATATATTCGTATCCATATATGTAAACAAATACAGTTGCTCTTAATTCTTTTCATTATTTGCTTTTGCATAAGTACTTAGATATTATTCCACTGGGAATTTTATGCAATAGATTAAGTCCAGTTTGATTAAATAAATTACGTAAAGTAAGATTTAATGAGGGATGTAGGCTAGAATAATCTAACTCAATTCTAATTAGGTTTTATTGTAATAGTTAGAAATTTTAAATGAAGTCTTTCTGACTATCACTGTAAAAGAAGTTCATAGAACAACAGTACTAAATGTTTTCAAATCAAACCAGATTGGGTTGCAAATTTCTGTTCCGTCATCTTCTGCCTATCCGGGGCATCCGGAGGCGGGTCACAGGGCAATAACTTCAGGTGGGAGATGCAGGCTTCCCTCACCCCAGCTGCATCCTCCAGCTCACCCGGAAAGATCCTGAGTCGTACCCTGGCCAGCTGTGAGACATAGTCCCGCCAGCAGGTCGGTGTTTGCCTCCTGGTCTTCTCCCAGATGCCTGAACCAGATGCCTGAACTATCAAATTGGGCTTCTCTTGACTTGCAAAAGCAGCAGTTCTACTCTGAGCTCCTTCCAGATGGCAAAGATCCCCACTCTATCTCTGAGCGAGAGTCCAGCCACCCTGTTGAGGATGCTCCTTTCAGGCACTTTTATCTGTGATCTAATTCTTTCGGTCACCACCCACAGCTGGTGACCATAGGTTAGGGTGGGAACGAAGAGTTACATTGGCGAGAGTAGCAATGTAGATCCTGGTTACCACAGTGAGGGTAGGAATGTAGATCCTGGTTACCACGGTGAGGGTAGGAACGTACATCGACTTGTAAATTGAGAGCTTTGCTTTTCGGCTCAGCTTTTTCTTTACCATGACGGATCATTGCAGCTTCCTGCTTATTGCGTACACCGCACCGATCCATCTGTCGATCTCCCGTCCATCCTTCCCCTACTCATGAACAAGACCTTGAGACGCTTAGACTGAAAACTTAAAACTGAACCCAAAAAAAAAAAAAAAAATCAATAAAAAAGCCAAATTTTGCATTTCCAAAAGAGGTCATTTTAATTATTTTGACCTGAATCATGGTTTTAATACATAGTAGTAAAAAAAAAAAAAAAAAGACGACATGAAGTTAGAGAGGTACCAACACATTAATTACTGGATGTGTAACTTTTTTTCTTCACTGTTTAATGTTCTTGTACTTCTACCAAACTTTGACTTTCCTCCACAACTCCTACTTCGATCAAACATTCCTCCCGTGGAGCATACGAGAAGACCACCGCAGCAATGGATGCACAAGGAATTTTAACATCATTCCTGACTTGCAAGAACAGGCGGTATGAATGTTGCATAAAGGACAGACGGGTAAGATTACAACCCACCTCCTGTTTTCACAACTTTTCACTCAAGTTCTTCTAAGTCCGTTGTGGAACCATTGAATCATTGCTTTCAGAACAGTGAGATCTTCTCTGAATCAGGAGGACAAACAAACTTTTTTTATTCCATTTCAAACTTCTATTTGAAGAGTTTATGAAAAAGAAATTTCATTTTTTTCCTGCATCATCATATTTAGTTGACAGGTTTTTTCCAAGCAGAGTTCGCTCAAAGACAGCCCTTTTGAAAAAGTACACAATGAACTTGACATTTCATTCCAATAAATGACCCGAAATCTCTCCGAAAATAGAAGATAAGGGATCAGCGTGATCATTTGACAGCGCCTCGTATTTATCTGAAGCATTTTGAGTGTGAAACTGCATAAAAATATTCCATTTAACTCCCATATCCTGCAGGTACATTTATTATTTTCAATCCCCCTTTTTTTTTTTTTTTTTTTACATATGGACTTCTGATGCTTATTTTTGAGAACGATGTGACAAGAAATAAAAATGTGGCTGCTCCAGGATATTTATCTAAATTCATTTCTTAATGCCTTGACGCTGTTTTGATTTGTGGCATCAAAGTTCCAACCAGTTCCCGCAAATATAAATGAACAGGATTGGATTGTTTGACAGGGTATGTGTGCAAATTTTAAGATATTTAAGTGCAGTTTTCTCCTCTGTCTTCGTTTCACTCTCGGATCCCAGAGTCTGAATTAATGAGAAAAACATTTCAGGGAGGCTAGTGTAACACATTCATCAGCAAGTTTAAAGAGAACTGAAGCTCATGTAGGTTATTCAGAGCAATAAAAAAATTAAACGTGACTTCATTTTAATCTTCACTTTAGAACAGATTTACTTTTTATAATTTTTTTAAATTAATTTTCAATCTGTTGACATCTTCATAAATTGATTAATTGGACTATCCAACATTTTTTAAAGTAAAATAAAATAAAAATCGTAGTATTTTACATATCAGTATTTTATCAACTGGTCTTAAAAGTGAGCGATTCAAACAAACACACGTAGCTACAACGACAAATATTGAATTCATTCAAAGAAATTAAAGCATTTAAGCCTAATAGTAGATTTTACTGAATGAAAGTTAAATGACGCAGTGAAAAAGTGATAAATACACTGTATTTTGTTATTTTCACACCTCCCCCTTCTGTAACGGTCATCTGTGTCAATGCACTTTTTGAAATGTATTTTATGGATTAAAAAAAAAAAACATCTTAGTAAAGAAAAACAAAAACAAAAACAAAAATAGCACGGGCATCTCATTGAAATGAAACCAAAGCCTTCTCTGCTTGCTTGAATCAAAAACTGATGTTAATGAGATTTCCGCTAATAAATATTTGTAAAAGATTTCCAAATAATTTTTTTTTCAATTCAATTTTCAATTCAATTTAATTTATTCAGACATTTATGAACTCGAAACAACAAAAAATATACTACTAGTACAAATAAAAATACACAGTCTGAAAAGGAATAGGTAGAAGCCAAGAGCTTATAAGCGCCTACCCCCTTTACCCTAAACAAAAACATAAAGGGCTGCTACATTTACTATAAAAGTTAACAGCTTGTTTCTGTGTATGATTTAACAATTTTCTTTTTATATAAACTTTTAAAGCAACTCAGTCTTCTAGAGTCTTTGAGGTCTTGATCTAAGTTTTTTCATAGTTTGAGTCCAACAGAGGATACAGTGTTGTTTTACATTTGTACTTTTACTTTTGTATTTTTACTTTAGGCTTTTTGAAAACATCGTATCCCCTGAGATTGTAGATACGATACTCTCTTGACTTTTTTCATGGCTTTTCCAAAAGCTGAACTGTTTTCAAAAGTCTAATTTTGATTTAATACATTTGACCAATCACATTTCAGCCAGTATTTGCTGCCAGGTAGACTAAAATTGATGACAATTTTGTAAAGTGCTTCAAATTTTGTCCTGGTGGCTCTTTTTACACAAAGATACAGTCGATGAAACTTTTGCGTCAAACTTTCAGATTCCAAGCTGGACGAGTCTAATTAGTGAGCATGCAGTATGTTAGCGCTATCACCATGACCTAGCTAGCATAAAAAATTAGGTATGAACTTTTGACAGATAGCAAACTGAACCAGACAGAAATTTTGCACCAAATTTCACAGAGTTTCAAATAATTCTCCTACGAAAAAACTTGTTAAATTGATCTGACAAGACTGTCAAAGAACTACTAGCGGTAGTTGTTTTGGAGTTTGAAGAGGACGAGGCAAAAAGAATGGATCTGGACACTCTTAAAATTGACCGATGTGCCGTGATGCAATAGAGACACACCCACTTGTTTACCTAAATTCAACAAAAAAAGTTTGTGTAAAAGCAAAGTTAAATGTAAAATAAATGTAGAAATACACTAAAATGAAAATGTATATTTAGAATAAAATGATTGCTGCATTTGTTTTCTTTTATATTCGGCAGTTTAAGTTCATTTTCCTCACCAAAACCTGCTCATAAAATCCTTAGCATTCATCGTTAACATTCCCTGTTCTAGTTGGGGTGTTATTCTCTTTCTCAGGCATCAAGTGAACAAGACAAAAAATTTCTATGCAAGCTGAAAAGACAATAAATCAGGTATGAAAGATGCCTGTGGGTGCAAGTCTGCACTACATCCAGTGTTGGGAATGTTAAATGCCACCGAGTTCAGGACCAGGTCACATCTGGCAGTCTTCCAAATGCCTCAAACCTGCTCAAAAAGAAAGAATGAACTACTAAAACTGTAACATTTTGTAAGAAAAAGTACAGTGGATTAAATTTGATACGTCAGCATTTTTACTAGTAAGGAGTCTTCTGAATGGGCTATTACAAAACGTTCCCTCCACATAGCCATAAAGCCAATTATTGGATTTATGGGGAAAACGAAGACCATCTGAACCAACAAGTTGGCTCACAATGAATACAATGAGACGGCATGGAGAAGGTACATAAACACATAAAAATAAGACATTTTATATTTTGCAGTTCTGAAATCCCAAGTCAGGTGACAAAGGGTGCTGTCCAACATTCCAAGAACACCATACCAAAAGTTAATTTTAATGGTGAAAGCGTGACAGTATCCAGGACTCCTACGGCTTCCTCGGCACTACCACGACATAGGACCTCAAGTGGAAGCTGACCATTGGCGTTATCATCAAGAGGGCCCAACAGAGGATGTACTTCCTACGGCAGTTGAAGAAAGGGCAGGTCGGATAGAGGCTGAATCTTTGCACCCACAGACTTTTTGAGCTGCTACTCTCAGGCAGAAGGCAAAGGTCCATTTGGACAAAGACCTCTCGCCACAGAGACAGTTTTTCCCATCAGCCATCAGACTGATGAACACTACCTGACGTGTCTCCTCAATAACCTGGACAATTATCCCAAGCACAAGGCCAAGGAAATAATGAAGTGTTTTCAAGAAAAGAAAGTCAAGTTTTTTAATCGGCCCGGTCAATCTCGTGACCTTGACTCCTTAGAAAATCCATGCACAGAAACAGAAGACCAAACAGGTCCAAGGATCCTGCAAGATTTATGTAGAACAATACTTCAGAATAACTCTTGACCAACACTGGTCTCTCAATACAAGGAGCGTCTAGGACAGGGTTGTCAAACTCAGGTCTAGAGGCCCGGTGTTCTGAAGGTATTCTATGAGTTCTTGCGTCTACACACGTGATCCAGATTATTGAGTTAATGTGGCAAATTTTATTGGCTGTTGATTTCACTTTATGTGCATCAGCTGTGTTGAACCAGGAACACATTGACAACCTTCAGGAAACAAACCCTCGAGGACGGAATTTAGACACTCCTGGTCAAGGAGATGCAATTATTGACAAAAGCTTTTCATAAACATTTGAAAAAACATTCATTAATCTAAGTCTTGAGCTGTAAAAACCCAAGCATCTTGGACCTGATAATTTATTCTTTACAACCACATTTTCAAACGGTCATCTGGTCATCTCAAGAAAGCTTGCCAATGAGATGTGACGACCACAAGTACCTCTTTGTAACAGACTCATGTTAATCAAAAGATACAACTAAAACATAAGTTAGCCAATCGTCTTTAATACACAGAACTTTTTTACCCCAGGCAGTTTAAAAATTAGGAAACAACATTTTTGGGTGTGATTCTTATCTGACTCTCTGACGATTTGCAAGTCAAGCTCATCAAATTTGTCAAGATTTTTGTATATTAACATTGTTTTTCATTAATACCATGAATGATTTTCCCACTTCTATCAGTCACTGGGAACTCATGGCCAAACACCTCACTACAAAGTGTTAAAGACCGTCTGAGAACTTTGAATACCTTCAAAGTCAACTCTGCTAGCTGAAAAAATATCTGAATCACCATTTGATCTTAATCACATTTCAGCCATTTAACATTTTCAAATGATCTGTCTTGTTTCTTTCATGGTTTTACCAATTGTAACTTCCAAATGTGCATTTGCACATTAAAAGTTTTGACCAATCATAATTCAACCAGCATTTGTTGCTAGGTAGATTACAATCAGTAGAACTTCAGTAAAGACCATCAAAGTGTGTTCTGCCAGTTTCTCAAACAACTGAAGGGGAAAGATTTAGTGGGCTGATTTACTTTCATGGACATTTTCAAGTTTGCTCTGCACTGTTTTAGTTCGAAGATAATTTTTTTTTTCAAGATAAGCTAGAGTTTCCATCTTTCTCTTCACTGCAAAAATTTGCCGAAAAAGGAAGAAAACTAAATCAGAAGTGTCTGGCATTAACTAGATGTCACTATGAGTAAAAGACAGTCAAACTAATCAAGTCAAATCAATAAATAGAAGAAAAATAGATTTTTTCATAATATGTTACAAACAAAAACCATTTTTCGACATAGCATAGATCTTAATGATATCCACCTCCTGCTAAAGTAACAGCATTCACTCATCCAGACGTGCATCTCATTAGCAGCTAATGCGCTTTGCGCACACTGCGACATTGATAAACAGAGTCCTTAAAGAGTCAGATTTGACTTAAAACAACATACAGCACTGATGTAATCAGTCATATTTTCGCTACAGAAGTGTTGTATAGAAGATGTTCCAAAGCAAGTGGGGCCAAACTGCCACTTGTGAGCCAAAGCGGCTTGTAAAAAATCTCTGAAGGTCCAACCGAAAGAAGACCCAAGAGGTATCGGCAAAGCAGTTCAAAAGAGAAGAAACGAAACTCACCTGCCATTAATCAATTTCATGCAAAATCAATATTTTGTAAGTTTCCACCAAGAGGTTCAATATTCGGGTTATAGTCAAACGCCAAACTTGTCCTTGGCCAAAGATTTTGTCCTGGACCACGCCCAAATTTGCCACGCCCTAACTAAAGCAGGAAGTGTTTCTGCGCATGTAATTATATAAATAAATGAGAATATAAAACATCTCTATGTACTTTACATTGTATTACCAGCTTTAAAAAGATTTACGCTATGTCGTACACACAATTTTTGGGGCAGTCCTAAGTAGAAGAAAAGAGGAAGTTGTAATTCACAGTTTTAAAATAGAAGTAACTGTACAGCATTTGAGGCTAAATATCACATTTCTAAGCTCACAAAGGTAATGAGATGAGATGTATCACTCCACAAAAGCACAGTACCCCATCTTTAAATAGTCAGATTAGACTGAAACCAACACGCCGCATTGGTGCCATCAGTCAAATTTGCACTTTAAGAGTGATGCTGACGTGTAGAGGCTGTTCTAAAGAATATTTGATAGCGAGGGTTGGACGGGTTGTTGCGAAACATGAGTGTAAAGTGCTGCAGAAAAACAGCAGGGGGCTCATACACACCTGATGTGTTCATATAGCGCATAAAACATGGTCGACATTTGCCATCCACATTTCCATCACCGCTGCCACAAACAGTTACACTCGTCACACGCATTCATCACCGCAACTATTAATACACACCTAAGGCATCCATAACTGTCAAAAAGCAATTTCAGCCTTTGTAATTATGCCCAATTCCTTCTCATTTAAGCAGAAGGTCAAATAGACACTGTTTGAATCTAAATGCAGCCAGGCTGATTGGATTAAACATTAATGGCACAGAACAGACAGAGGAAACATATTGACACAACAGGAGAGCTGTAGCTTCTCTGCCAGATAGTCTGGAGGTGTTATAATCATTTGCAAGACTGAACTAATAAGAAAACGATCATAATATCCTCCATAAACTCAACACTGATTCGGAGCGGCTTTTTGTCGACTGTGCAATGTAACTCAGATCCTTGGCTGAGGTTAATGTTGTGCAGGAACACTGCCACCCTGCAGAGATCAGCTTTAGAAAGGCTAGTGAGAAAAAGCAACACCTGTGCTGTCCTCGTGCAGTCCGACGGCTTTGCCACCATCACACCCACAGACCCCCACATGCAATTTAATCTGCAGAGAAGTGGACCGAAAAGCCCGAACATTTCACCTCTAACATCAAACCCCTTGTATTTCAACAATATCAAGAGCCACCACTGTTTTATTTCTGACAATTTAAGGCTTTACAGACATTTTGATTGTATTTATGGATTGAAATCTCTGGAATATGTTTCTACAGATTGAATGGGAGGTGCAGAATACGCAACCACAAAAAAATCTCGATAGTCATTTGGAGGATATTTGTTTTAAGACAGTGGTCTTCTGGGAAGTTCAACGTCAAAGCCCAATATTAACAAATGTATCATTTCAATTTGCAATAAAAGATTTGTGTTGTCTTTTAAATACAGTAGTATACGACGCAACATAATTTGGGATGATACAATTATAAATGGATGACAACGATATTGATACTGATGCCGATATTGTAGTCGATACCGATATGGATGCTAAAATGTAACTTTTTTGCAGATCCACCGTTATTTCTAGAGGTTTCTATCAATTTTAGTTGCTTATTTATATTGATAAACCTTCAAAAAAAACAGCTGCATTTATAAATAGAACTGTTTGCACTTTATGTATCAATTTGTTGTTGTTTTTGATGAGGTATTCATTAATTATTTGCAGTGATTTATCTCCATTTTCTTTAGTCATGTAAATATAAATAAATAAAACTATTTTTATTTGTGTTTGTGGGCATCATTGATGCTTGTTTGTAAGGTATTTTTTTGGATTTTTTGCTGAAAGTTTAAACAATTTTTTTTTTCATCCAAAATTCTATTTGTTCACAAATGAATCACCTTGTATTTTATTTTGAAGTGTGCCTTTGAAATAATTGGAAAACGTTCCAGCTAGAATTATTTATACAAAGTGAAAAGTAAAAATAAAGTGCCTATTTTTTCTCAAACATAATAAAAAATGCTGACATCAAAAATCTGAATAAATGTTATTTTTTTATTGGTATATTATTAATGGTTTTCTTTCGAATTAATTCATCTTTGAGGCATTTGAAAACTCACCTGTCAAGTACGATATCATCTGAATGCAAGGTATTCTTGGCATTGATGTCGTTCTTTGCCACGCCCACTTTCTGACGTAAGCAGGAAGTGTTTTAGTGCACGTGCACTGCTATACCGTAGTTGAGTAAATGCACTACAATAAGGACAGAAGCTAAAATCTGATGTTTTTCACTATCTTTTTGGCCTCAAATGAGGTTTACGAGCAAGACTAAAAGGTTTTCTTTTTCTTTTTTTTTTTGCGAATACTACATTTTCAGGTATAGGAAAGGTACTATGTTTAATCATGTATGATTTAGGTTTTGAGTTTTTACATTACAAACACCTCATTAAAAATGGCCAAAAATTTTGGAATAGGCATTTTTTGTCATGTCTCGTCCATCTTCTGTTTTGTTTTTGCACTTTATGATCCATGTCTCGCTTGTGTTGTCTTGTGTTTCTTCCTGTTTTATTTTGAAACACTAACTCTCCTCTCGTTTCAGACAATATTACTTCCTGCCCTGGTGTGTTCCCCCAGGTTTGATTGTCTAATCCTCCCTGATTGTTTCCTCCTGTGTTTTCCCCTTCCTCATATTATAAAAGTGTGTCTTTCTTTGTCTTGGGCCAGATTGTTTCGACTGTTGGTGTTGAATCTCATGATAGAAAATAACGGTGGTGGATGAAGTACTCACTTTTTGTACTTAAGTACAAGTACAGATAATTGGGCAAAAAATTTACAAAAGTAAAAATACCAATAAAAAAATCTACTTAAGTAAAATTACAAAAGTAGTTGGTGTAAATTGTACTTTTTAAGTAAAAAGTAAAAGTATTCGATCATAATTCAAATGTTATTTTTTGTGCTATAGGGTGTCACCATGGTAACCAGGATAAATACTCTGCAGGGGTGTGACCCCCCCCTCTCCTGCCTCTTTTGGTCCACAAAAAAAATAAATACATAAAAGGAAAGGGGACAAGTCAAGCTATCCCCTAGAAGGGCCAGTGAATGGGCCGCCAAAATGGAGGAAAATGACACTTATTTTTTAAAATGTTTTGGGGGGGAGGCCCCCAGTCACTATATATTGGCTTTGTCAAAGCCCCACCCCCTTTGGAAAATTCTAGATCCGCCCCTGCTCTGTGTAATGATGGCTCAACTTTTTATTTAGAAGTAAACACAACGATCTTTTGACTCTTTAATTTGTACTAGATTTGATGTTAGGTTTTTGGCGCTGAATGCGAAAAATGTTTCTCGATTCATAACTTCTTCTCCCAATCAACTGCTTCTTTTGATTTTGGCGATGCGGTTTCAAGATGTGCTAAAAAACCTGTGTATTTTTCAAATTTCTGAACAAAAATGTAAAGAAAAATGTAAAACACACTTTTAAAAAAGTAGCTAAGTAAAAGTACAGATATTTGCTCTAAAAATGTAGTGAAGTAAAAGTACCGGTCTTAAATTTTACTTAAGTAAAGTACAGATACACAATTTTTGTGTACAGATACACAAAATGACCGCTACTTCCACTTCAACCAGTTATGGCACTGTTAATGCTACCAGTGCATAAACAGCCATCTTTAACCATTTAACTCATAGTTTTTTTTTTTCTTGTAGCTTCTCTTTTTATTTAGAAACTCACAAAATAAATAATTCAATTTATGGAATTATGAGTGTTTGTTTTTCCTCCATGAAGCTGTTCTCCATCTTTTCGTAGAAAGGATGAAGAATGACTTGGCTGTTTGCCGCAGAGCAGGTATATTTTCCTCGGACGCCAACAGACTATAGTAAATGTAGCTGAGACTAGTCTAGTGAGCTTTAAAGTCAAATTAGCTGTGTAATAGATATTAAGTGCTTCAATGAACACAAGGTTCACTTTCCAAGAATTTTTCTGCTCTTCTTCAAATTCTTGGCATTTCTCTGGTTTCTAGTGTTTTTCTGATACATTGGCGCCATTGGGGACTGTAACTGTCTTATACGTGAGCACCATGCCCAGTTGGATGGCCTTGGCCATCTAGTCGACCTGTATGTGGAAGTCCCTCTGGTTCTCAAAGCTCTCGTTCTCTACTACCTTGAAGAATGCTGTCTACCATAACCCAGGGGCATCCGACATGTATGTTTATGGAGGTTTACACTGTACCCGCAACTTGGCTGCCATCCCATGTGTTCTTTTCTGACTAGTATCACTGACTCTATATGTGAAATATAGAAATAAAAAGTTGCCCTGGCCTCAGAAAATGTTCCGTATAGGCAAGTGCCTAAGGGTCTTTCCCTCCAGCTCTTTATTTATATAGTGGCCTTCACTGTAGACCTTCACTGTTGTACCGATTCAATTAAATCTCAACAAATATGTTTTTCTCATGATTTCTGGCAAGTAAACGTGGGTGCACTTATTTTATTTGCCTCCGCCCACAGAATGAGGAGGTTGCATTTAGAGCGTGGGATGTCTGTGGATCTGTAACATTTTAGTGAACTGGATAGTCTCCAAACCATTAAAGGAATTTTAATAAAACTACTGATATATCCCTCCGTACCAATTTTAGATGAACTGATTTGGGTTTTCAGGTTCGTGCGACCAAACGTCAAGATCACAAAAGTTGAGGTCACTAAACAATAAGTCACCATTTTTAAGTAGTGAAATAGGTTACGTTGAGCAATATTTTTCAACTTCTTGGCGTCAACTTATTGTTGTTCATTGATTTTTTTTCCAACGCTGAGATGAGCACGTGGAGACAATCAGTAAAAAATGTGTATTTTTAACATTTAAATGTTAAATGGTTTGTTGATGAAGTCAGTGAGTCATCTGTGCTTTTGAGGATCATTTCTTGTTTTCTTCAGAGTGAGTGCTCTTTGCTACATTTTCAATCTTTGACGTGTCTTCAGTTGCTAAAAATGGCTAATTGTGTTAACAAACACCTGAACCTCAGAAAATGTTTGTACTTGTGAGCAATTTTGAAATGTGCACAAGCACTTTTTGTAACTTTAGAAATGTATTTGTTGGTTAATATTACGTAGGTCTTGTGAACTTTTCTTATTAGCTGGGTGTTTGGGTTCACTGTTCCGTGCTGGGACGCAAGTACGGTAGCCTTTACATTTTGAAATCAGTTATTCAAACTGAATCCCCAAAAGAAAACCCTTCTCTGTTTAGTTTTTTCAGTTAAATGTTTCTTCTTAATTTACTTGCGTAGCGTTCTTCGGGCATGAAACCTTAATCTGAGTTAAGCGACGTAAAACATGTTGCAAACCCACAGGTGGGTCAAAGAACATGAAGCAGTGTTTTGTGGTTGTGACATTTGGTGAAAAATATCTCTTTATTTTCACTTTTTTAAAAATTCAGAGTATGCATCAGGAACAAAACTGTCGGGATCCCCCACCTGCCACCAGAGGGAGCCCTGGATGTTCCTAATCAATGTGATTAGGATCACCTGAGGATGATTCCTGATTCCACTCCACCCTGCCATCTATTTAAGGGGAATCACCCCGGACTTCCCTGTCGGGTCTTACTACCCCTTCCAGCCAGGTCACCCTGGTTGACCATGTTCGAACTTTGTTATTATTTGGAGTTTTGAAACCTTGAGTTAATCCTGTGCTTCTTGCTTTACGGACTTTCCTGAATTGTGTTTAATAAAGCTTGTTTTGAAGTCCTGCAATTGGGTCCTCCTCCTTCCACATCCCTCAAAACCCTGACAAAAACGTTAAAATAAATGCTAGCCTATGCTAGCACAGGATATTGTCAGAGATATTTTATAAACTAGTGTACAAACGATAGAAACGATAAAAAAGACATGGCGCGATACTCTTTTTTTTTATCTTAGGTATATATATATATATATATACGTATATATATATATATATACGTATATATATATATATATATTGTGATGTTGCTTGAAAATTTATTTAAACTTTTATTGAAAAAAACATCATTTTCTTTCATCTCGGTGTGTTTCAAAGATTTGTACATTAAAAAAAAAAAAAAATAGAACAATGTTCGTTGATAACAATGACTACGTTTAGAAGCCGGCTGATTAAAAAAAAAAGCACCATTTGTTCTCCGTCAGCCGGACCATGAAGGAAAAATGGTTAATCCTGTCACTTGTGGCCCATTAGATGTTTGTATAGTTTGTGGTGTGACAGAGGGCAAACACACCTGCCCCTTTAACAAGGCTCCCTGACAAGCATCTGTGTTTATGCAGTGTGAGGAATGTTATAAATAATTGGTGAGTTGATGCAGTGAATTCCTCCAGCATTAATCAAGCCTCTGAAATCTACTATATTAGCTCCGCATGAATCATTGTTAATTCCCACGAATCCATTACTGTTCCATGTGCAACTAAAAATAGAGTCCTGATAAATCAATGGGGACACTCGAGAGTGAAGACGGAGGGGCTGGCGGTGGGGTGAGGTTGGGGGGGATTGGTGTTGCTCGCTTCTGAAGCTTCTCTTCTCAGTCCAGCATAATGCCCTTGGCTCTCATCAATAATTATTCTCCATAATTCACTCATGGATTTCTGTGTTAGAAACGGATGGAAAGTAAACAACAGACCTTGAACAAAATGTTTCGGCTCCTAAATAAATCCCAGAGTTCAGGCTTCATCATGATGGTGCACAAAAGGCTTTTTTCTACTCTTCTAAACTAGAACCAGAACTATCTCTGACCAGAAGATTTTTCTAATGAGTGTAACCTATTTCCTGTCCGTGCCAACAATGGCTGCAGCTTTTCGCCAATTTTCCACAATCCATGTTGAGAGGAAGTCTAATCCATCTGAAAATGGCGTGGCGATCTTCGCCACTGATTAGATTGGTCACAGTCCAGCGACTGTGCTGCTACGCGTGGATACAGAAACCCCGGGGCCTGCCCTCGTCTTTTCTTTGCAGCGGATGGGCGTCTCACGGCCTCACTCATGCACCGGGGTGCAAGGCCAGACAGGTTCATCTGCACACAATCAGAACGGACGGCCGCATCCCATTCCAATTGCATTTCCGCTCACGGGGGAAAAAAAGTCCCGTGGTGCATATTACTGTGGCTGAGACAAATTTAGCTGAAATGGAAGGAGAGATGGAAAAGCCTCACCTCTTACACTAATCTGGGCGAACGACACGACGCAGGTTCCTGCAACAACACCCCGAGGAAAAAAAAAAAGGTTTTTTAGACGGCAGAGCCGCCCCGTCTGTCTCAGACACAAGACAGTGAATTAATTAAGATAATAAATTGCACATGTCATATTTGTCATCTTTTCAATCTTTACTTAATGAGGTGGAACACGTGGCGGGGTGTGTTTGTGAGTCTGCGAAGGATGATGCACCTTAAGAAGAAAAACTCTCCGCACTAAAAACCGTCTGATACTCGATGCTGACTGATATTTAATATATGTCATGTATACATTCATGCTTCCCGGTCCTGTGTGGATACACACAGACGGTCATGAATGCAAATGAGGCAGAGGAGAGGGAGTGAGAGACCGAGCGAGAGACTCAGAAGTCTGCATATCTGATGGGAAAGCGCCCTGATTAAAATTTTGTCATGCCACAATTTACAAATTAAAATGAATTAGATCTTCCGTGCCCTGACCTCCATTAAAACACTTCTTTGTTGACGAGCCATGATAGCATCTGCTATTGATTGGAGGAGAATCAGTATGGCCAATCCTGTCTCTTCATGAGGAGGTCATCCAAAGCAATTTAGGCATATTGAAAGATTGATCAGGGCTACGGAGCTGCCACTTGGGCCCTCTCAAAAGCATGGAAGTCTGAGGTGTGACGCAGCCACTCCCTGCTGCTCTGCGGGGGGAAGAATCTCAAATCTAAATGCTAATGGTTTCTTTAAGAGCCTGGCTGCCCTTTCACCACTACAGTCAGACGTAAAGGAATGGCTCTCAGTGTTTCGACAGCCCCGTCTTGTTCCGACCCCTCCCACAGCACGTTCTTTGGACTCCACAATGAAAAGGAGGAACAGAAGTGCACACCAGCCAGGTAATACAATGTGTTCTGTTCGATGCATTATTGGACGATGTGGAGGCGAACCCACTTCAAGCAGGTACTGACTAAAAAAAAATACCCCTGGCTCAGTTTTTATTGCAAAAAAGAAAAAAAGTGATTATTTTTTGTTGCTAAAAAAAACTACATTTTTTTATTAAAAAAAAGAAACCCAAAGTGAGATATTTCACAATATTCATAGCAAATATTGGGATTTTGGCAGAAAAAAAATGTAATCAGTGATGGGAAAGGGAAGGTTTTTTTTTTTTGTCTGAATGCGTAAAGAATGGTTTTGAATGCAAATTTGTAGTTGCATGTGAGGCAGGGTACACCTTAGACAAGTCACAAGTCTGCGGCTGGGCCTCGCAAAGTTTCATTTTACAGTATCTGATCGGAAGTCGCAATTAACAAGTAATAACAGGTAATAACGAGTAATATCAATTACCTGTTGTTTATCCTTAAACTGACTTTTGTGTATCTATTTTGTTCAATTTACTGTCCAAACCTCATGGAGACAACTTTGTTGTGATATTGGACCGTTCAAATAAATCTGAAATATATAAAATCGGGAAAGACAGTGGCACAGTGGTAGAGCGTTTGCCCGCGGCCTGAAAGTTAACCAGAAGTTCGCAGGTTTGATTTCCATTGAGTTCACGTCTACGGTCCTTGGAGAAGACACCTAACCCCCCGTTTCTCCCACCATTGGCGCTGTCATGGCAGCCTGCTGCGGTGTAATGCAACGCACAAATTTCCCTGGTGAGGGATCAATAAAAAAAAAAAAAAAAAAAACTTGTATGACTGCAGTGCTTTGCTGGACAAAATGTTGAGGAAAATGGAACGAATACTTAATATTTTGACGTTTTATATCTTCGATTTATTTGATGGAAAAAAATCACATTGAAGAACTGAAGCAAAGTTTTTATTTCCAGTCTCTTGCTTCGACTCCTCCTACAACTCATTTTACAGTCCTCAGGATGTAACGAGACACACAACAGTACTACTGGTTTGCAGTGTTGGATGAAGTACTCACTTTTTGTACTTTTTTTTTTTATTTTTATTTATTTATTTATTTCGGTCACAGTGCAACCTCATATCAATGAAATAAAGAAAACAACCATATTCCAGCAAAGGACCGAAAAGGTAACGGCTGAAGCAAACGCTTATTACGCCGACCCTTTTTTTTTTTTTTTTTTTATGTCATAATAAAAGCAAAAAGACATAAGTAAATACTAAGCCATCATAATTGTTATAACGCATAACATAATAATATCATAATACATCATAACATAATCATAACACATCATAACATATAACATAATCATAACACATCATAATTGTTTACTTTTTATAGAAGCTTGAATTTAACCATCAAGACTTGCATATTTTTTAACTATTAATAACTTAAATTTCTTTTTTAAACATAAAAGATTTAAACACAATTTAAGTTCATCATTACAATTATTCCAAAGATCCACACCTTTAATAGAAATACAGAATTTTTTAACATTTGTTCTAAATTTATTTTTAATGAACACATCATTTCCTCTTAGTTCGTATGGACTTTTCCTAATAATAAACATATTTTGTAGAGAGTTTGACATCATGTTTTTTTTTATCTTAAACATAAATTTTAAAGTGTGTAATTCCACTAAATCATAGAACTTTAATGTTTTTAAATTTATAAATAGATTATTGGTAGGTTGATTATAAGATGAGAATGTTATTGCTCGTATTGCTTTTTTTTGTAAAATATAAATTGGTTTTGTGTTAGTTTTGTACGTATTTCCCCAAATCTTGATACAATAAGTTATATATGGAAGTACTAATGTATTATATAACATAAACAAACTTTTTTTATTTAGGACAAATCTGAATTTATAAATGATTGCTATTACTTTAGACAGTTTATTTTTTGTATAATTTATGTGTGATTTCTGGTTTGGTACTATCAGATTTGTCAATTCACCGATGTCACGTAACGTTCTAATCTTATCAATCCTGGATTATTTTGTGACTTAGTTGTATCAACTATCCACATTTCCAGCTACATCTTTGCTTGTTCTAGTTTTAAAAGAAGCCCTGAAAATAAAAAGAAGGAAAATAAAAAACAAGCAGACCATCAGAGGGATCTTTACTGTCTAAAAAGATCTCAACGACCAGGTACAATGTGACGTAAATGCGAAATTATTCGCTTATATGGACAAATTCTGCAGACGGTCCACATTGTATCATCAATAAAATGTTGATGGATGGCGGTACTACTCTGTGTTACCGGATATACATACATCATCAGCTTTACTTCCTTGTTTCTGATGAAATGTGACCTGGATCGTATTGAATGGATGAAGCAAGCAATATGTCATCAACACATTTAGCCCGTTGAGTGATGAGACGGATTTGTTTTCTGTAAAAACAACCAAAATTTTTTTAAAGTGCACATGTGCCCTTAAGCAACA
Organism: Neostethus bicornis; assembly: GCA_902685375.1. NCBI lineage: Eukaryota > Metazoa > Chordata > Actinopteri > Atheriniformes > Phallostethidae > Neostethus > Neostethus bicornis. Next base: position 1,637,344 of record LR738556.1, read on the forward strand.
GAATGACTTTTTTTTTTATTTATTTGCTCGAGCCCATAGACCTTTGAACCAACCAGAGGTAAGATCTTAAGCCCGAACCGACCCGAACCGACCCGAGCCCGACCCGCCTAAAAATGTCTATCATTACTTAGGGTCGGGTTCGGGATTCTCTCTCGCTGACTTTTTTTTTTTTTTTAATAAATATATGTTTATAAAATGTAAACTAAAACGAGGTGTGTGTACTAAACTAATAAATACTTGTTATAAAATTATTTAATTTGGATAAAACAGAGAAGTAATGTTTAACTACAAAACAGGATGCGCAGAGCCAGAGCATGCTCTGCGCACATGAACGCCTCCTCTTAATTTGGTAATCTCTCCTGCGCACGTCTTTATTTTATTTATTTTGAACTGGTATCTTTGATATGAAGGAGTAAGAAGTTAAAAATAAGCTAAAAGCAGGAGAACTGAAAAGACAAACACCCACCAGTAAGAGTGAGGTGTGGAAAAGCTTCAAATTTATTGTTCAAAATGCTACAGAAACTTGCGTTGGCTTCGCTGAATGTCATCAATGTGGCGCTTTGCTTTCATATGAGAGCAAAAAAGACTGGCACCTCAACGCTGAGCAGGCATTTAAACAGCTGTACTGGCAAAAGTGATGATCGTCAAAGATCTATTTTATAATTGGTTTCAAAGACCGCCCCTCCTCTTTGCGCTAATGCGGCCATCACGGACAAGTGTGTTAGGGGTCCAATAGTGTGATTTTTTTTTCATTAAAAAGCGTGTTCTTGAAAATGTTCCTATTTATAAATAACCCTCCTCCTCCCGAGTCCTCACAAATAAAATATGACATTTCGGGCTTGTTTCAGGCTCGGGCCCGCAAATCATGTTGATTGGTCGGGCTTGGGCCGGGTCGGGTTTTAATATCCGCGGGCTCGGGTCGGGTCGCGCTGGATTTTTTAGGCCCGATTTCACCTCTGGAACCAACTGGGAAATGTGTTCTCCCCTATGTGTACATTTTATTCAAATGTTTTACTGCTAGCACTCTGCTCATGCTTAGTCCTTCTCAACAGGAAGTAAAACTTTTATGAGTACATTGAATAAAAATATTAAAGAATGTGCACTAGCTTTACAAACATTGATGCACTTTATACCGAGTTTGCCGTCTCAAGATCCGTCATCAAGATTTACACCACAGGTGTCAAAGTCCGGACCTCGAGGGTCGGTGTCCCAAATGTTTTCCATGTTTTCTTGCATTTACACACCTGATCCAGGTTGTTAAGTCATTGTGCCTAATTTTATTGGTTGTTGATTTCACTTCACGTGCATCAGCTGTGTTGAAGCAGAAACACAATGAAAACGTTCAAGACACCGGCCCTCGAGGACCGGAGTTTGACACCTCTGACAATGTGTCGTGCACGAACCTGGGGGCAGGACCGACCGTGAAGTGAGAGGATAAAGTATGTTTGTCTATAGTTGGTATCGACTAATTATATGCAGTACAATTATGATCCCCTCACTAATTTTGGTACATATTATCTTTACAAGAAATGGTCAAATCCATACTTGTGGTCTTGATGTTACGTCGCATGATGCTGAAAACCTAATCAGTTCATCTATAGATGATACTGAGCAGCGGTGGGCTGTTCTATTAAAAACTTTTTGAGTGGTTTGGGAAATATCACATTAACAAAAGTGTTACGGCCACATGGACACCCAAAGAAGTACTTAACGCCTCTTCTGTATTCTGTGGGCGGAAACACAAAAAGCAAGTAAAAGCATGTAAATGTATTCATAACCTTTTTTTGGTAAATATCACATTCCTGTGCAAACAAAACGTACCATGTTCATCTATATGTGCTACGAGATGAGTTTCCTAACCCTACAAAAGCACCATACCCGCTCTTTAAAGAATATAAAGGTAGGACGAGTTTAATCTAAAGCACGAGCTTCATCTGTGGTTTATGTTTCAAATTTCAGGTTTTCCTGTTTGCTGAAGCAGGTTTTATGAAAGTATGAACCTGCAGCGAGCAGCAGAGGAGGAACGGCTACATCTGTCAGTGATGAATTCACTGCCGGCGGTGCTCGCACAATGAGACGGAAAGTTGTTCAAGCATGAGCAGCCGCCGAGGGTTCACATATGTCATGAAGGACCATAAAAACTTCCAATGAACACCGGCTAACCAGTGCTGAGGCTGATTTTCGTTTTTCATCCAGCTCTCCCGCCATTACTCACTCTGAACCTGCCAAAAGTACATTAAAGTCACACCACTCCACGGTTCTCATACCCGAGCCTGTTGTGCCTGAATTCTCAGCATTGTGTGCTTCACCATGGTAACAGAGATCAGGTGGCAAAGGTTGAGCAAAGCGTTGGTAGCAGTGTTGCTCAGAGAGGGCTTGATGGGGGCGTAAAAACCTCCACACTGGCCTTTTTCCTTACACTGAGCACGCTCATCATCTCCTGTCCTCCAGCAGCTCCCTGCAAGGTTAGTGAGAGTCAATAAGCCTTCTGCAAAGGTTAAGGAGACCTATAAGAAAGATATCATGCAAAACGTGATCCACAAGAAGCACAAATAGAGTGGGATAACTGTCTTTGTCTATTTCAGCTGTGAAAGTGAATCACAGAAAGGCGTTTGGTTCTTCCTGTTTGACGGGGCTCATGAATTGAAAATGAGACATCCCTACACAGAGTTACCGGCAAACACAAGAAGCTGAAAGAGCATATCAAATGGCTTGAACCGCCGGTTTCTTCGGAGAACAATCATCACGTAGAGCTCCATCTTAAAGGAAATGTTGATCTTGGTTTGTCAATCTCCGTCTTCAAAACTAACCTTGATTTATTTTTAATTTAAAGTACGGAGAAGCTGGATATCTTAAAACTGTAGATTTGATTCGTGTCTCGTGTCTCGTAGAGACAATAAAAATGGCCGAGATGAAATAAATAATTTATCAAAGAGTGAAAACGTCCACGCTTTTACAACAAGAGCTGTTAAACAAACTTGGCTCCAACCGCGACAAAGTTTCCCCAATTAGGCTCAGATGTAGGATAAATATGACAGGATTAATTAAAAACTTGGAGAGAACAGGCGTTGAGTCTAAATTAAATTGAGTAGCTGCGCCGTGGACAAAATGTCATAAATATGGAAATCTACTGTATGTACACATCCTGGATACTGTTTACATTAATGTTGAGGAAGACATGAAATCCCTCCTAGACCCCACATGTGAGTAGTTAAAGGTTACTTCTTTATCGGTTCCCATAGGACAAAATCTATGTTTGTGTAAGACTTCATGTTTATACACTGAATAATGCAGTAAAACTCTTAAAATCCAGACACCAATCAATGTTTGAGAAGATAGCAACGCCTTATCCCCAGCAGACAAAAACTGGTCATTTCATCTGATGAGTTGTATGCTAATGAGACGGTTGTAAGAGACGACGCCTCCTAAGAAAGTCAATTCTCAGAGGGAGGATCCAACTTCCAAAATTGGGCTTGTTGTGTTGTTATATTTTCATAAAAAGAAAGACGGTATCATATTGGTCATTTGCGATTCTGCACGTTCTGGTATGAATCCCATTTTGAGTAAATATGGTCCACTACTCAAGATTCTGACATTAATGCATTAAAAATAGAAAAGTTGGATACACCATGGTTTTTTGGATGCTTCTTTTTATATGTTTGCAGAAATTGGTAGTATATTCACTAAATTTAAAAGAGCGGTTGTAGTGCCAAATCAACCTTTTCGATGTTTCCACCACAATTTAATCTTATTTTCCCATAAAATTAAATGAAATGAATTACTCTATTCATCCCTCACCAGGGAAATTTGTGTCCTGCACTCCTTACACTGCAGCAGGCTGCCCTTCGACGGCGCCAATGGTGGGAGAAGCGGGGCTTAGGTGTCTTCTCCATGGACCCTAGACGGTGGTCTCAGTGGGAATCAAACCCGCGACCAGTCCGCGGGCGAGCGCTATAGCGCTGATCCACCGTCTGGCTATTTCTTTCATGCATGTTTGAGTAGTATACAAGTTTTCCGGTCTCGGTATTCAGATACCTAACGAATGCCCAATTGTTCTTCACCTTGCTTTATTATGTTCTTTATGACGTCTACAATCTATGAAAAGCAAGAAGTGCATGGACTGTCACGATCCCCTCACCTGCCACCAGAGAGAGCCCAAGGCCTTCTCTCTCCCAGATCTCAAACACCTGTGGTTGTTATCCTGATGCCACACACCTGTGGATCTTTCCACCTGCTGCCTATTTAAAGACAATCACCACAAACTTCTTTGTCGGGACTGGTCATTCCCATCCTTCCCAGCAAGGTCTTTCTGGCTGCCTGACCAAGTTTATCATTCTATTATTATTTTTGGACTTAAAGAACATTCCTTTGTGATTGATCCTATGTTTTCACCTTACAGCCTTGCCTGGCTTCTGTTAAATGAGTCCTGTTTATGTCTTGCATTTGGGTCCATTTCTTCCTTCCACATCCTCATCACAACAGAATGACCTGTCCATTATTGGACGCAGCAGACATAAGTCGTCCACCTGTCCAGCTTGCTTCAAGTTTGCCCAGGATTGCTGCAAATCTCATAATTATCACAACATGGACTTTTCTCATGCTCTGTCCGTCCCATCATATTCTTTACCTAGTTGATGGGACTGAGCAAGAGTGTGAGGAGAGAAATCATAGTGTCAAAAACGGAATTGAAACTGACATCACTTCCATGTCCAAGACCCTGCACCTAAATGTAAACGCTATGCCTGCTGTCAAAGAACAAGACGCGTTTCTTCATGGTGACAACTTTCAAAGTAGTAAATGTTAGCGTGTTGAAAGGGAAAGTACTTTCTGTAGTAAAAACTGGAGTTTAACAGCCCACAGCCACAAAAAAGTTAGCTTGATGGTGTTTCTGTTTACTACTTACTCACATCATTTTTGAAAAGTTAACCATTATTAGGATGACTTTGTCAGAAATTCTCAATATGTATTGTTCACTGATTTATGTGTCTATTTCCCACAAATTGACAACATTTTCCAATTTTAGCGAGGGTTTCGATATCCTAAAAGATCACAACTCTCAAAATGAATGATACCTGAACACCCCACATCTGGTGTCTATCAACCAGAAGGAGCAATGGCTCTACACCACACTCCTCTGGGAAGGCAGAACTCCTCACTCTATATTTGAGTAAGAGCCAAGCCACCCTGTGGAGGAAGCAGAAAAATTCCAGTTGTATGTATCCTTGATCTTGTTCTTTCGATCACCACCCACAACAACTTTTTTTTGGAAAATGTATATTTCTAAGCTAACTAGAGATAGTTGTTTTTCTATTTATTTTGTCAGACGGGAATTGGGGTTTTGTGAAACGCTGACCAAGATCCAGAAGCAGAAAATTTTACAGGGCGGGACAAGAACTGCAAAAATTAGAACGCTGCATTGTTCTGTTGTGTTATAGAGTTGAAACAAAAAGTGGAGCTCTAAATTAACCAGTCGATCTACTCAGTTTGCAGTGGTCCTCCTCTAGGTCCCCAGGGACGGGGTGGCTCGGGTTTATGGGTATAAAGGCCTCAGGACTCCAACAACTTGGATTTCCAGCTACAAACACATCAACATTCTCTAGGTACTGTAAAGTAAAGAAATAGTTTACTGACCTGAAGAATTCAATAAAAACTCAAAGCCATACCAAATACATAAAAAGTCAATATTTGAGTACCAAAAACAAGTTCTGTTTTCATCAAATGTCTCCAAAATGCATCATTCTGTTTTCTTCTAAGGACCTCTGCAAAGATTACAAGGCTTTTACCACAAGCGAGTAAAAGTCGACCAACTAGCACAGGCTTTCTTACAGAAATAAAAGTGGTCAGATTTTTCTCCTTTTCTCTAACTGTTGCTGTCTCAGAGCTTTTATGTGAGATGTGAAATCAATGAGCTCTCAGGTCTTATGTTCCCATCAATGCCAATTACTCTGATGATTACTCTGACCACTGTTACATGATACCAGCCGGAGTGCCGATTCAACTATTTCCCATTTCACTCAGACCGGATAAACAGAATTTAGTTTCCTTACCGCATATTCCAGGGAGAAGTCTTAAATGGCAATATTTGATGACTCTTTCTTTAATTGCTGATAAAGAAGTTTTGATTTTTTTTATGCAATTATTAGAACCCCTGTGACCACAGTCATTTATTAAACGGGCAAAGCGAAGAGCTGATGGCTCTTGAATAAAAAATGAACGTTCATAAATTTTGACTCAAATGACTGCCAGTGCAAAAAATACGAAGAAATCGCATTTTAAATAAGTTAATACGGCAGTTTTTTTTCCAAGAATAATCCCAATTTGAAGAGACATAACTCAAAGAGCAGACTTTTCTTCACACTGTTTTATGAACCAATGGCTCTTAGATTTAGTTTGACATATAGGTGTGGGGAAAAGATGAGGTGTTATTTGAACACTAAATTATACAAACACATGGCAGCGGCCCAGAATAAAAATGCATCCCTTTGAAATGCCTGACGCATTTCACAAACTCATCCAACACTCCACTAGATGACCTTTACTTTGAAAGTTTTCAGAAATCATCAACACAAAACTGTGATTCAGCCCATTAAAAACTGCGATCACTCTCCAAGTGATATTTTATCAGTAATTACTAAAATGATTTTGCAGCTTTTCACTTGACCGGATTTGGCCTCTGCAAAGATAAAGTCTACAATGATCTGATAGAGGTTTAAAACAGCAACATTATTCCAAATACAAATTTATTGTTGTCCTGAAATTACTTTGTTTCTTTAAATAAAGAGGGTTTCAATCAAGATTAGCTTTTTGGAAATTTTTTAGGGGGCGGGACGAAGCAGGGAGTGAGAAGTGGGGAATTAAAACCGTCAAAAATGAAGGTGAAACTGACTTATTATATTTAGAAGACTTTTCTATCACATGTCAGATTTCTGATTGATCAAAACAAACCATTTCTCTTTATATCTGTGACGAATCAAAGATTAGTATCCGAGAAATGCAAAAGTCTGGCTAACAAGTGATGTAAATGTAACCAGGCTAAAAAATTGCCATTCCAACAAACACGTAACAAAACGAAAATTTTGTTGTAGAGTTGAAGGCTTCGTTTTTCTCAAAACAACGTTGCATGGATGTCCCAGTGATGTAGCACCAGACAACCTACTTGATCACCAGTGGAAGTTTGTAGACCAGCTAACAATATGATGTGGTGGCAACATTGGAGCAATGTTAGGTCAAAATTTTATCAAAGTTAAGTTTACGCAGTTTACTTATGTTTGAAAACAGTAAACATGTCCCTGGAATGGGGCGACAACGTTGTCAAAATGTTAACAGACCACATTATGTGCAACATTGCAGCCAAGTTGCAGAAATGTAACATATTTACATTACTACGACATTACAACACAATATTAAAGTAAATTTGGTGGAAGGCTACTGCAAAGTTGCGCCATCACTGCCTTAACGTCATATTGATATTCTGGTTTCCCCGTATGGCCAGTTCCCCAAAGACATCCTCTCTACGGAGCTGGCCACAGGAATGCAACCAACTGGACGATCTGCACTACAATACAAGGATGCCTGCAAGAGAGTTCTCAAGCCGTGCAACATAAACGCAGCAGATCTCAAGTCAGTGTTCTCTGAGCGCTATAGGTGGCGTCCAACTGTCAAAATCAGTGTCAAGCAGGTCGAGGAGAACAGAAAGATCCAACGCGAGGCCACAAAGACCTGGAAACAACAAAAAAGTCAACCTGCCACTGCTCCCCCTTGACTCAAACCACCTATGAATCACATTTGCAGCAAATATGGTAGGAGTTGGAGCTGCTGCACCGGCTTATTCAACCACAAGTAAAAACTAAACTTAAACAGAGCCCGGACATCCTAGCCATTAGTGGCTCCTTCTCAGGAAGGAATAAAGCTCCTAAAAATCCAGTTAGAGGGTAAAAAGATTACAGCATGGAATATGTTTTATATCAAAAAATAAAAAATGGCAATAATAATGATAAAGAAAGCAATTGAGAAGTAGATGGAACTCGAGGACAGACGAATGCAAAACGATATCTTTGAATTCTAAAAATAATGCAATTATTAACCATCTTTATGTCTGCCTCGTGTTAGTGACGATATGCAGCTTAACAAATATCCCTTTTCTACGGCTCAAAAACTATTTAAAACCGACTTTTTGCAGGTGTATACACAAGGGGTTAGTTTTCACTTCATCTTTTAAGACAAAAAAGGTAGGCAGCAGCAGTTTCTACGCTTTGATGACTGATTAGAACAACGTCTTCTCCATGAGATCAACGGCTTAACGGGAAGCCTCATTACAGGTTTGCGTGTCTGTGAGTTCACATGCCGATCGTTTTGATGAATCCTGAGACCTCCTGGGTGCTGTCAACCATCAGTCCCGGAACATTCGGTACTTTGGCCAATTTAAACCAGTTTGTTCAGAAATCTGAGCTTCAGAGTAAAAAGAAGAAAAAACCCTCAGGTATTTTGTTTATAAACCCTCCAAAAACGAAGTTGGAAAAAACATAATGTCTCCTAAATTGCATGTGAATGGACGTGCAAACTTTTTTTTTGTTATGAAAAAGTCTTTTTTTGGCTCTGAAATAAAATTATATGTGCTGAAATTAGTGTGCAAATTTAAATAAAAAATGCAATCAGAGATCCGTGGGTTCTTGGCAGCGAGGGAGGAACAGAACAGTATCCTCGCACATATGCCGTGCACATCGGCGAGGGGCTTAGCAAGCTGCCAGTGCCAGTGTTCATCACTCTCCTCCCACTCCTTTTCACAGCACACAGCCAAAAAAACACCCAGAATAAACCCAACCAATCAGTGGTGAAGATCAAAAAGCAGATGTTCAAGGAGAATGAAATGCCCCCATTGATTGGCCGCAGTGCTTTGGTCCCCCCCCCCCGCTCCCCTGGCCCCCTGGCCGCCCCCCAGCGCAGTCCTCTAATCAATACCTGAGAGATAAGCAGCAGTCAGTAACTGACATTGACGACATATGACTGACTTAGATGAACAGAAACAGATGATTTCTTGTTGGTTTGGTCGGAGCAACCAGTACACAGAAGAAACACCGCAATAACCAGTTGAAAAGAGATCATCAGACTATTAAAACAAACCAATCGTTAAATAATTTAGGGTACAAAATTCTCATTTTAAAATGAGATAAAACCTTAAACTGATAAAAAAGCATTTACTCATTTGCTGTAATTAGGCACAAAAAGAACAAAAGTGTCGATGCAAAGTTTAAACAGCATTTTCATCACCACTGGCAACAACTCGGCATGTGATGGTCAACGCTTTGCTTTATTATTAGGAAGAAAATTTGGTTGTTTTTGCTTTTCTTTGTTGTATTACATCATTTAGCCTTGAAGCTCCATTCACCCCATCCCTACAGGGTTCATTGTCTTGACTGGACCATGTACACTCAGTTTTCTTTGCTTTACATTGGGATAATGGCCTTGCTACATCGGTTAGCGTTATTCTTAAAGTGCGGCAAAAATGGATGGTTTGCATTCCTTTTTCTATATTCCATTTAAGTGGCAGACACTCGCCAACCATGGTCTTGACAAATTTTTGCCGGATCCACCATGTACGCTTGGCTGCATTTGACACACGCTAAGTCAAATCTTTTCTTATCTTTACATTGGGATAATGGCCTTGCTAAATTGGTTAACGTTATTCTTAAGATGCAGCAAAAATGCATGGTTTGCATTCCTTTTTCCACATTCCATTTAAGTGGTGGACACTCACCAACCGGATCTCCATGTATGCTTGGTTCCGTTTGACGTATGCTAAATCAAATCTTGCTACACAACAGGAGGCAATCGGCAGCAGTGTCGGACAGACCGAATTCCATTAACAGCTGTTGGATGGTGTTACATTCCTTAGTTAACTTTACATGTGATACTGATATATTGGGTCTTTAGCCGCTTGCAGTTGTCTTTCGTTCTTGGTCTTGGACCAACACCTGAATCCTGTGGTAGTATACCAAACCTTTTTTGGAAAAAGGAATTTGGATCTTCACACATTCTCCATACCTATGGTACAACACTAGAAGCCCCACGACGGGTAAACTTACCATCACTACCTGAAAGCTTCATGGGGCTGTTTCAAGACCCTAGGCCTTATGCTTTTGTTTTTAAAACAAGGCACTTAAGAGTCATTTGGAAGGCACTTAAGCTTATGTAAGCTGGCTTTCTCAATGCCTTTTTCACTTTGAACAACTCTGCTCCTCAGTTTGCAGGCTGGGTAGAGCGGTCAGATAACCCCTTCCCAGGGTAAACAGGATGTTGAGAAAATCTTGGGGTTTCTAGTGAGAAAAGGTTAAAATGTTTAATGTGGTGAATGTGTATTTTGACCTATTTCGCCTTGAATTCCATGAGATCTTGTATGAAAGACTGAAAATTTGTAGATCTCGCCTAAAAATCTGGGTCAGCTGACTCAAAATAATGTGCCCAAATGTGGGCGTGTCTCTGTGATATTGGCTCATACCAGAGCTATAGCCAGTGACAAAGGCCAACAACTATTTGTAACCAATGGTAAGGTTCACAGGAAGTACCACACTTCAATTCCAAGAGGACAGCATTTAGAACTTGCAAATTTTATCAGAGATTTTTTTGGGGGGGATTTTATTACACTTTAAGTAACATATATGTGTCACATTTTAAAAGTTCAATAAAAACTTTGTTTCCTTTCAGAATAAAGTACAGGTATCAGTTTTCTTTAATGTAGGAAATAGATATCACATATCTTTAAGTCCTGTTCATCGAAATGAGTAATTGAGAGGATTTTATTCATGGTGGTTAACTTCCACATAATGCGTCTAATCGCTGCTGATTGGGGGACTTCCAAAATGTGCACTCGTTAATCAGGCAGGGTTAAATCTTGAGAAGGGTAGCGTCAACCTCTGAAAAGGCAACAAGGATAAATAACCTGAATAGGAAGCGCTGTTATCGCCCTGTTTGTTTTTCAAAAGACAATAATGAAATAAATAAATGAAAGGAAAAATGGCTGAGAGAAAATGAAATGATGGCGTGGCTGTGTTTTGTGAAATTGTGCTGTCAAACGTTTCTCCTTTCTAATTTCCTGGAGCGCAGATGATGGAGCATGTGTGCTGACAGCTGAATCAGATAAAAAAAAGGAAAAATAAAGAGTCTTCTCGGTTTTTTTTTTAACCTCACAAGCAATTTTTTTATGCAACATTCATGAATATAATTGAAACAATTAGTTTGTGGCAAACGATGTTTGATAGATACCATGACCTTGTATGCTCAGTTAATTCTTTCAATATGATCATTTATTAAAGTGTTCAGGCTGACGGGAACGAGTTTAAACACAAAATGCCGCAAAAAAAGGGGAAAAAAAGGAATTTATTTACCAGAAAAGGAGTGTTAAATGCAGATTGAAAGATCTTGTGAGAGTTCCTTCTGAATATTGGGCAACTGAAGAAGTGGTTGTGGGATCTTGACCCCTGACCGCATGGCACCAGAAACGTAATCAGTGCATCTGTATTTGGTACTGAGTAACTGTGGGCCGTTACAGTAAACTCTCTTAATTAGTTTTGGAGATATTGCAGATGTGCAAGCAGCCCGAGGGTTTAATTTCCCCTTCAAATTTTGTGGGCGGACTAACAAATGAATTCTCAATATTCAGGGGCAGTTCCAAAGGGAGGGTGCGGGGGAAGAGGGGCAGGCGGGGGTCCACAAAAAAAAAAAAAGTGTTCCTAATACTTTACTTGCTATAAACTTTGGGCAAAATATGCACCAAAATGCAGAAAAACTACATATTTTTCAAAATGTTCCAGGGATAGGGGGAATGCCCCCAGAGGCCCCTATACTAGCGAGCACCACAGGTGTTCGTTTTGTCTATGACCTCACGCCCCTACTTTAGAGAATCCTGGATTCACCCCTGATAATCTTCCATATGTCCTTTAAAACAGTTCAAATCAAACAAGTTATGAAACTATCCATTCAGCTACTTTACGGGACTTTTTTGTTGAGGTCGTTACTGCACTGGACAAACTTCCAAAAGGTTTTGGAGCTTGTATCCTCTCAGAGTGTGTATTTGTGTGTGTGTTTGATGGGACCGTCCCAGCACAACTGTCACTTCGCTCCCCTGTTACAGGTGCTCCACACAGGGAAGCTGGCAGCTCTGACGGATGCCTCCTCCCAGGGATTTATGGGAAATGACAGCTCCCGCTACATAAAGCCGAAGTGGTCGGTGAAGGGGAGACAACGGAAGCTCCAAACCAAAACTGCACGCTGCTGACACAAGCTGGAATTTATTTCCCGTGCTCTGCAATGGAGTTTTGGGGCGAAAACGTGATGCTCATACTTTTCAGGAGTCAGAGGGGACAAGCGGGGGGGAGGGAGCGGGCCTCACCCATAATCTACTCCCTGTGTTTGCGGTAACGGTCTACAAGGCTTTCTGTGGGGGCGAAAATCACATTTCGTACATGACTGACTCTTGATGAATTATTTCACATTTCACTTACTTACTGTACCTTTGCAAAAAAGTTAATCTACATCAGTGACGTCGGAAGAAAATTTCACAGCTCGAGAATGAACAGCTCCCCTTGTTCAAACCCAAAAGGTGTGGAGCATGCGGCTCCTTATAAAAGTCCATTTCAAACTCCATCATTTAAGCGTGTGACAGCACATCTGAATGCACACGGGCCAGGCCGGCCCTCTGATTCTCTATGTATTTAAATATGGACCATCTTTAATTGAGCAGAAACTGCTGTGGAGAACAGTGCTGAACTAATACAGAGGCTGAAATATCATTACGCTGATGGAAACCGGGCTCTCTGACTTTTATTGGCAGCTTGCGAGCTAAATGTGTGGTTCAATTCAGAGGCGGCCGTAGCTGCAGAGGCAAAGTAATCGACTTTGGGACAAAATGGTGTGGAAAATGACGTGTAGGCCTTTGCCTAAAGCCAACCTCGCGCAGGCAGAAATCTATCAGTCAGGTGCACACCAACATTGGCATTTACACAAATGTGATTTAGTCAACGATACTGGAGAGCTGATGTGCCGGACCAGTGCTTTTAGTGAAAGAAAACTACTATTGGAAGGCATGCAATCGGTTGCTGAAAACGTCTGCACATTTGGTTTTGGTTTGAACTCACTCATACTCTGATAAAACTGTGTTTTACATAAAAAACCCTGCAGCATTTCCAAGCAGATTTGGGTCAAAGTATCCTGAACCTTGTAAGCATTTGACTCTGAGTTTTAAATTCCTAACCTCATTTAAGTCAGCGCCTTCTCGCTTTCAGCCAGTAGGAAATCAGCTCTTTGTTTTCAGATCAAGACGATTCACTGTGCTGTGAGTATTTTTGGCTCTGCGCTGCCAAAGTTTGGACACAGCCATTTATAATTCTCTTGCAAGAAAAGCAGCTTGCTTCTTCTTCCAAACAGACTCTAAGGGATGCACCATGCTGTCAGGTGGGCTGCATCACATTGCCAAGTAGTTTCAGCCAAAAAGGGTTTGACCAGCAGTGTTCGGTAAGTTACCCTTAAACTAGAATACATTACATATCTGTACTTAAAGAGAGAAACATGTTACGTAACTGTATTCCAAAATACAACAGTTACAGTACTCACACCACTTGATCAAACCCAGCGTGCATTCCATTGAAGTACTGTCCGATACAAATCCATCTTCACCTGATCACAGACATTTAGGTAAATTTCACACAACAAACATTGATTTTATATAATATCTTATCAATCTTTGAATCTAATCAATAGCATTTTCCCATTTGCTTGGCCAAACATTATATAACCATGAGTAGCGCTTCCGAAACTTAAGCATTGCCCAAACTTAAGCATACCCTGAAAATAAAACTTTCAGTCAAAACAATAACTTTAAAGACTGTCTCAAAACACTGGGGTCTTCATATTTAAATAAAATGCAAAATGGAAAAAAAAATAGAAGCCTGGGCTTCCCGTCAGGGGCTGTTGCCTCTGCAACCTAGCCCTGGATGAGCGGAAGACGACAGGACGGAACGGAAAAAACTATTGATTTTAATTGAGAGGAAATTTCTGATACATTGATGTGCTGTTTGATCGGAAAAAGTGAATTTACGAAAAAAAAAAAAAATTCACGTCAATATTGGTTAAAAAAATAGGAAAACCCCTCGCCCTGCAATTTATGTTTTCCAAGAGCGCCATACTCAACGGATAGTCAATAAGCCTAACTTACGCTATCTACTCTTAAAAAAAAATCTGCAATAACGAAAAGAAAAAAAAGAAAGGTTTAGGGTTATTAGCTTTAGGACGAGAAGTGCTGGTAACGCTCGGGCAAGAAGGTGCCCTAACTTTAGGTAGTGTTTTCTAAAGGTTTAATAAGGGTAGCTTGGGTCAAGGTTCCAAGGGTATACCTCGAAATCTTTCAGTCCTCATACTTATGAGGACCGAAATGACTTAGCCGTTTAAACGGCTATGGCACTGCCCTGGGCGGCTGCCTGCTGCAGTGCTCCCTGTTCTTCACTGCGGCCAGGCTTTGTGACCCATTCCAGCGTTTTGGTTGCCAGGTTGGACACAGTGTTACCGGATTGGGTGACCAGGTGAGGGGGCATCGATGTGTTAAATACCTGGTGTTTACACTGCAGCACTCAAATGTCCCTTCGGGGATTAAAAAAGTATATTCAATTCAATAGATGTTCGTCCGTCAGATCCAACTCCTCAAACGAACTGAACCAACTCCAATGATGTCTGTTGGGTCTTAAACTGCAACGTTGGTCTGCAATTAACGTGCATGGGACAAACTTCTCTATGGATGGTTGATAGGGTCGGTAGGGTTAGAGTTACGAGGCTTAGGATTTGTGTGGTGAGTAGGGATATAAATATTAGGATTTGAGTCTCGAGGAATAGGGTTAGGATTAATCAACTCTGTTTATGTTTATTGGGTATTCATTGCAATGTTCGTATGAGATCAACTTCTCACTTTAATTTTATTAAGGTTGGTGTGGGTGAGGTAAAACATAGTAGGGTTAGAGTTGGTAGGGTTGATGGTAATAGAGTTCCTGGGGTTACAGTGCGCAGGGTTGGGGTTAGGAGGTTTTTAGTGTTAACGTGCTGGTGTTTGGCACCCTGTGATTCATAACCAAGTCCAACCAGTGAAGACCGATTAAAATTGGAAAAATGAATTTACAAAAATCCCCTTTAAACTGCAATTATATAAAAAGACTTTCGTTTTTTGTTTTTTTTCCTGCTTTGGGAGTGCCTTTGCAAGTGGTCTTACATCAGTTTCAGAGTCTCTCTCCCAGCAGCAAGCCTGGAGGAGCTACAGACACACCCACACACTCGCGTACGCACACACACATTCACTTGCTGAACCACAAAGCAGATCAAGTGTGCCTGGAGAGCTCTATAGAGAGGCCAGTTTTCCTCATTAGACCGCCTGTGCACCACTCTCCAAAAAACCCCTCACTCTAATCACTGTCACCAGACCCCGGCTGAAAAACAGATAATTAATGCTGGGCCCTGCCTCAATCAGCCTCCATGCTAAACAGCCCTGTCTACATATGTGTGCGCATGTGCGTGGGTGTCCGCGTTTGTCTATTTGGAGTCTTGTCGATGTAGGAGGCCCCCCCACCTCCTTTCCCTTGGGGGGGATTGTGGATGCTCGAGCCATCAACAACAACGATTTCTCTCCGGCTCGCATTAGCTCACACAACAAATGAAAGCCAGATGATGCACATTTACAGAATTTAGAGTGAAAGTGTGGCTTTCCCGTCTGTTTCGTAGCTTCTCTTCCTTCCCCCGCTGTGATTTCCCCTCCCTCACCTCCTTCTTGCTCCCAGACTGCCCTTTTATTTCCCCTCCACCCATTTATTACACAGAATGGACTTCTTAATCGAATGCTTTGCAGAGCAGATTTATTTATGTTCTCTTTTTCCTTCCTAAAGGCAGTTATTAATATTATAAATATTTGATGATACTTTGTGTGACCCTGCAGAGAATGACAGAGAGGAATTGAAGGTTAATGTTGGGGGTGCAGACTGATTAAATGGTGACGGCGTGGCAAAAGCCCATGCAGTGCTGCTATAAACTTTCTAATAAAACGGACTAAATAAACACTGTTCACAGCAGAGTTACGCTGTTGGACTTTAACAAGGTAATTTACAAAAACACACTTTCTTTCCAGCCCTTTGGTGATGAATAAACATGATTTTATGTCATTTGCATTCATTTTCATATACCTGTCCTCAAATATACATAAAGGGAAACGGAATTTTATGCATGACAATATTCATATTTGACTCACTAAAGGAAAAAAAAATCTTTAAAAAAGGCCGTTATTTGTTCTCAAAAAGGTAACAAAAAAAAAAAGAAAATACCACCGGAATCACTTTTATTAATCTAGTGTAATTTATAATTATTAAAAATTTATGCGCTGCATAACACCAGAGCAGGCTACCACAACAGCGCCAATGGTGAAAGAAACGGGGGGTTAGGTGTCTTCTCCAAGGACCTTAGACGTAAACTCATTGGGATTCGAACCCGTGACTTCCCGGTTAACTAAAGTTAAGTTAAAAACAAATATAAAAACTCTCCACATTAACTTTCCGAACCACTACTCTATGTGTGAACCTTACGTTCTGCAGTGTTTTGTTCTATAGAAGGACTTGATCGGGTATTGATTGGGAGGCGGTGGCTCAGTGTCTGAGCCTTCGCCCTTGGACTGGAAGTTAATCGAAAGTTTGCGGGTTCAATTCTCACTGACTTAAAGTCTAGGGTTCTTGAAAAAGGCACCTAACCCCACGTTCTCCCACCATTGGCGCAGTGTAAGGCAGCACACAAATTTCCACGGTGAGGGATCAATAAAGTATACATTATAATTATTTTTTTTAGAAAGTACGAACAGGATTGAGGACGTTACCTAACAGAACAAGAGTCTGAATTAGGAGTCACGGTTTCGATTCGGGTATGCAAATCAACCCAAAAACACCAAATTATCATTCAACAATGTGAGCAAAATGCAATTTTAAGAACCTTAAAGGAACCATAAATGTTTTTTTTTTCTTACAACAATCAAATAAATGCATTCAGCAATTTTTAAACCCCCTGTTTAGTGATGACCAGTAACTAAACTTTACAAACAGATTGAAGAAAAAATTATTTATTCAATGAAGTTTTATTTATCTGAGAAAATGCACAAACATTATTTCCACTTTTCTTTTATTACTGTTATAATTATTATTTTGCACCTTGATCTGCTTCCATTATTATTCTCATTGCGCCGTGTGTGTCACTCTGCAGAGGGATTAGGAATAGAAATTAATATGCTGATAATCTTTTATGTTTATGTTATGGATGTAAAATAACATGCACAGTGGTTGCAAATAAAAAAATGAGCAATGCGATGTTATGGTTCATTTATACACTGTTTATACACACGAATATATGGAAATAGATTTACGTGCTTTTGTTTATGTATATATTGACATCTCTCTACATTGACATGATAAAAATCATATAAAATATGTTTTTTTTATTCACTTGAAAAACGAGCCACAGTTAAAACACATTGTTCTCTTTTTTTAAACTTCCCTAATAAAAAAAAACACTATGCATATTATTGTCATTAAACGCCTCTTCAATACCTTCTAAACTACGTTGTTTTTAAACATAGGTGATTATATCGTGTTTTTTTCTCCCGTCCAACCAGCTATTTAATGTCATTTGATAATTAGCCCGTTCCAGTGTTTCATTAACGTCACAGAGAAAACACAAAGTAATTAATCAACTTTTACAGAGGTCAATAAACAACGATGCAGCCACAGAAATAACTCTGTTTGTATCCACGTCTTTTAAAAACTCACAGCCGAACAATGAAAAAACTATCTTCACCACTGAATAAATAAATGTGGATGTGTTTGGGCTGAAGTCCGTTTGGTTTGTTTCTGTTTACCGGTGGAGATTTAATGATTGACAAGCAGTCAGCTGCATGTCTCAGCATTTCCACTATGTGCCATTGACAGCCGTGAAAAACACGGGTGCACTTTCACCCGCCAACTTACAGCCAGCTCTTCCACAACTTGCTGTAAAACTTCACCGGTAGTTATTTTTGTGTCTAAGCTGCTGCGTACTTTAAAAACTAAATCTGGCGCTCAACCAGATGGTGAGAAATGTAATTAATCTAATTAAGGAACACACTGAAGAAGAAAGTGCTAAACCATTTGTGATGTTTTTACGAACTAACGTGAAGATTTAAAAGTGGAATTTCTATTCTTCTAACTTTACTGGTAGTGTTTTGTGCTGAATAGCAACAGTAAACTGGTGTGACTTACTTACACATGTACAGAGAAACTAAACTCCAAAACAACTTTAATTACAGTACATCGATAAATTGGGGTGGGCAGACTTTGTGAGTTGTGGGCCGTAACCGTACGGTATCTTGTGTCAAAATCATTCAAGGCTCTAGTGAAAGTTGTAGGTCCCTTCCCCATGCGTCGAGCCGACCAGATGAACCAGCTTTTTTGTGAACCGGGTTTCGGAACCAAACTATCAAAGCCAATATATACAAAACAAAGGCTTCAAAAACTGAATAAAAGATAATTAAAAGTGCTTTATATTAAACTATTAAAGTAAAAAGCAGGGTAGGGTTAGGGTTAACCCTAATGAAAACTCGTGTGTTGAAATAAAAAATGACCTTCCAAACTGGAAAAATTCCCCAAAACACTCAAACTGTTGGAGAATATCACATGGCTCAACAACAGCCAATGTGCCCGCCATCTATCGGATAAAACTCCAAAAAAAAAAGCATTGATGAGCCGCAAATGGCAAATGCATTGTATTTTGCCCACCCACCATAGATTACATTGCCAAAATGTTTAACTTTGCAATATTTCTCAGTGCTGCTCTCATAGGGCTGAAAAGAATACTGCAGTTTTTTGCCCCTTTAGTCCAAAGTTTTTGTTTTTTTCTTCATAACTAGCCACAGCTCTGGCGGCGCCTCGTTGCTTGATGTACCCACACGCCCCCTTGGCTGATTCCTGGCTGTCCTATCCTGTGGCGCTCATCTCGTCCGGATTCCTTTCACCTGTTCGCCCAGCCATTGATTATCTTCTCTACTGATTTTGTCAACCATATAGCTGTAGTGCTAGATAAGCTAACAGTGCTAGATATATTACCTGTCCATCCAGAAGGGTGTGTGATGAGGGGGTCCTTTCCTCATGTGGATATCCATGATGTTTCTTTTTTAATTTTCCTCACCAAGAAATCAGAATACTGTATTAATTCCTGAGGGAAAATTCCTTAAGAGAGTCTACGCCCAGGAATGATCCATGTTTCTTTAGTTAAAGAATTAGCTCCTTTAATTAGCAGCTACTGTTTATTGTCTCTTACTACTATGCAAAGCCCATTGAGAAAACTGTGCCGTGTTATTCGGTTATACAAATAAAACTGAATTGAACAGAGAAACAAACAAAAAATAAGTGTTTTTAAAATAACAAAAAGGAATGAAACATGAGATAACGTATTTCATCACAACTAAGAAATTTGAGTGATGAGTTCTTCTTGCTCTGTTCATCATACTGAAGGATGTGCATCTCTAAAAGGATCTGAGTCATTTTACAAAACATTATAATATGAAGAAATTTTATCCCACCGACAATTGCTGTTAAAGTCACGATGACATTTATGGTAACTTTCTGCCACGAACATGCAAACGCAAAGTTTTGGAAGAGTTTGAGGGGAGTTGTTTTGTTGCAAAAATTAAAAAAAATAATCAGCAGCAACTTTGCACCCCAATCTTTCCTTGGGGCTACGCAGTAAAATCACCGTGTTTTATTTTAGTTCAAAAGCAAATTATTTGCTGTGTTTCTAAATGCTGAAGTAGACTCAGCAGCCTTTACCAAAGAATGACAGATTTGACAGTGAATTAATCAGAGTGGAACAACTTTGGTGATCTCATGTTCATGAAACTTATTTAGCAAAACTTTCCAACCAAGTTTTCCTTTTTTTTTTTTTTTGTTATGAACCACACCGTTTCCATTCACCTTTTTAAATTCACATCTTCTAAATGTGACTCAAACATGTGGCTAATGATGTGTAAAAATTCAAAAAACAAGGCTAAATTGAACAAGCAGGAAAAAAGGAAACGCTAAACTGCAACCAAAAGCAATGAGATTTAATCATTTATTTTGCTTCATTTATCAAATCAGACAGAAATTCAGACTGTGAAACTATTTATAAATAAAGTACCAAACCATTGACTATAGAACGAGTGGGCCTATAGACTATGACGACATCTTTTGCATTCGGCTCCATCGAGATCAGAGGTGTCAAACTCCAGTATTCGATTGCCGGTGTCTTGAAGGTTTTCATTGTGTTCTTGGTTCAATACAGCTGATGCACATAAAGTAAAATTAACAGCCAATACAATTGGGCCCTTTGACTCAACAACCTGGATCAGGTGGTAGATGCAAGAACACATGGAAAACCTTCAGGACACCAGCCCTCGAGGACCAGAGTTTGGCACCCCTGTCCTAGACGTCCCTTGTATTGAGAGACCAGTATTGGTTAAGAGTTATTCGGAACTACTTTTCTACAGAAATCTTGAAGGATCCTTACACCTGTTTGGTCTTCTGTTTCTTTGCATAGAAGAATTATCTGCAGCCAATCAGACTGACTGACTAGAACTTGCCAAAACTTGTCAAGCTTGTCCTTCGTCAAGGGCACTTTTGCCCTTTGAAAATATTAATGTTATTGCTTTTATTTGTGGTGTAATGCGGTTCACATTGACACTGCTGCCTCAAAACGCAGAGACATTTGAATGCAACAAATGTTAGTTTCAACAAATCTTAAAATGTACGGCACCGAAGACATTGCTTTTGAAAAGCAGATAAGAAGGACATTAACGCATTAAAAAAGAAAGCAGTTCAAATTTAATTTGCAAACTGCAGTAAAGTTGTCTCATTTAAACTTATGAAGTGAGGTTGCAGGGAGAAAAGATAGAGAAGGTGGAAGATTTTAAGTATCTAGGATCAACAGTCCAGAGCAATGGAGAGTGTGGAAAAAAGGTGAAGAAGCGTGTTCAGGCAGGCTGGAACGGGTGAAGGAAAGTATCAGGTATGATGTGCGACAGAAGAGTTTCAGCTAGAATGAAAGGGGAAGTTTACAAAACCGTGGTGAGACAGGCCATGCTGATTGGTCTAGAGACAGTGGCACTGAAGAAAAGACAGGAAGCAGAGATGGAGGTAGCAGAGATGAAGATGCTGAGGATCTCACTGGGGGTGACCAGGATGGACAGGATTAGAAATGAGTACATCAGAGGAACAGCACATGTTAGTGGTTTTGGAGATAAAGTCAGAGAGGCCAGACAGAGAGGGTTTGGACATGTGCAGAGGAGAGAGAGAGTACATAGGAAGAAGGATGCTGGATTTAGAACCACCAGGAAAGAGGACTAGAGGAAGACCAAAGAGGAGGTTCATGGATACAGTGAAGGAAGACACGAAGATATTTGGTGTGACCAAAGAGGATACAGCAGATAGGGTTAGATGGAAGAAACGGACTTGCTTTGGCGACCCCTGAAGGGAAATGCCGAAAGAAGAAGATAAATTGGCTGGGCACTTGCCCAGCATTTTTCGCTGAGATCCGGGCCATTGGAATGTTTGTGCCCAGCACTGAGCATTGATAGTGTTTAAATGGTATCGTCAAATATTTCTTAAATGATTTAAGTCAGAAGAAAATCTTCAAATTAAGCATGATTGTGAATGAAATAATAGCAACAAGCAGAAAGTGAACAACTGGTATAGTGGCCATACCAGCCTGTCAATGCCTGATCCCGTCAGACCTCAGAAGCTAAGCATGCTGGGCCTGGGCAGTACTTGGATGGGAGACCGCTGGAACCCCAGGTGCCACGGTGGGACGGCCGTTGAGATCAAATTGCCGTTGCATCCCTGGGCAAGACACTTCACCCATGTTGCCTAGTCTGGATGGTGTGTGTGCAATTGGTTGGTCAGAAGGGCCGATGACGCACAATGGCAACCCGAGGGCAGCTGTGTCTACAACAGTAGCTTACCATTACCTGGCATAGCGTGAATGAATAATGCTTATGTAAAGTGTCTTTGAGAGTCCTGAAAAGTGCTGTAGAAGTACAATGCATTATTATTATTAGTAACTCACTGAATCAACTTTAAAATCCCACAAACAGCTTGAGAAATGTTTCTCAAAGATGCAACTATTGTTATTGTTTCTCTTTTTTTAACGTGTGTTTTCCACAGACTTCACAAGTGGAGTCACACTCCAACCATCTTGGATTACATTGCAGCACTTTCACCCAGTGATTACCATCTTCTTCACAAGGCAAGGCAACACTTCCCACACTCACGCATCAAATCAATTATTTCTGGCTTTCTGTTTTGTGGGATAAAAAAAAAAAAAAGGTGCAACAACAAACTATGCTCGATGTTTGCAACACATGTCCTTCATCAGTGAATCCTGCATTCATGAGCTTCTGAATGGGTATTGTGTAAGACGGATGGCAAACGGAAACGGCCTCAATAACAAATACAGGCGCAAATGACAGCGTCATGTTTCAGTAGCGCGGTGGGCTGGAAGTCGTAATCAGAAGTCAGCAAATTAGCAAATTCAATCACTCGCCTATTTGAAATGTGCAATTACTGGAATCCGATAGCACAAAGTTAGGTGGAGTACACACTGAAAACACCCTTCTTCTTCTGGTTCCAATAATTAAATCAGCAAACTATCTGATTAAAATGCTTAAAAAGACTGTGGCATGCAACATTTATTGACTTCCCAAATGTGTCTTTCTTTATACATTCGGACACGGCTGAATAAATGATGTGAAGCTGACATATATAATTCGACCTTGTCAGAAGCTCATCTCCATCCCCCACATTTCCTTGTGCATGCTGCGTAATTGAGCCTTCAGGGAGAGTGGAAAGACTATCTGGTCCTCACTTTGTAAAGATCTGTATTGATGATCAAGACTGGTTAGCGACCACCTAATCGATAGCTGCATGCACACGCATGCTGGCGCTTATATAAATGGCGTCGGAGTGACTTATCTGGTTTTCACCAGCTGTTTAATAATTGCTAAGATCACAGAGTTATGCTAACAGTACCTCTGGGGTACACGCTTCCCTGTGAAAGATATATGTAATTAAATATGTTTCTTTGCATAAAAAGGCTATTACCGTCTCTCTTGCACATTTCTCTACAATGACACACAAAATGTGGAAAAGCTCCGTTTAAATCGGTCAGCTTTTGCACATTTAAATTACATCCATTTCACATGAAAGCCGAAAGGCAACTGTGGAAATGAAAGTCGCATTAATTGAGAAAGTTTAAATTACTTTTTTGGTGACGAATCCTCAGTCATCGCACTCAGTAAAGCTGCACAATAAGTCAACATCAAATCGATATCACGATATTATCACCTGCGATTGGCTGCAAGCTTTCTTTCATTTGTAATTCTTTGTTTGATCATGTGGTATTTTTCCGACACAGCGTCTCTCACCTTAATAGTCAGGTCATTTGCCGCTGGTCAATTAGTTTGGTTCAAGAGGTGGGAACGTTGAGTCAACCAGCAGGTTTGTCTCTTAACATTTTCATGTGCTTTTAAAACCAATAAAAAAGTTAGAAAAAATTTCAGAAGTGCTTGAAGAGACAATGAAGGAGGGTTAGGAACGTAAACGAAATAGAAGCTTCATTATATGAAACTAATTTGGATTTAGAAAAGAAATATGTTAACTTGACAGTCACGTTAGATAATTTTAGTGGCTGCTAACTTAGAGACTATCCCAGGAGTGGGCAAACCTTTTGATTCGTGGGCCACATTGAGTTCTAACATTTGAGAATGGGGCCGGAACAGGAGCAGATGGATGGCATATTTTGGAACCGCTAGATTGGACCAACCGAATGGCACGCTACAATTTAAACAAGCTCGCTAAATGTTACATCAAGAGCAATAAATTTCAAATCTAGTGGCGCTAGGTCTGAAATCTAGTGCGATAGCGCTTAAAAACGTACATTTAGCTGCGCGAGGTTTGAAATCTTTGACCGAAGAAGATGCAGCAGATAGGGTTAGATGGAAGAAACTGACTTGCTGTGGCGACCGCTGGAGGAAAATGCCGAAAGGAGAAGAAGAAGGTTTGAAATCTAAGTGCTTGATGTAAATTTTTCTTGTTTTGACGCCTAACACGCTTGTTTACGTGTGTGTAATGGCCCTGATGGCTTTCCATATCATCAGAATATACTTTACTGTGTGTCACAGCAACAACTTCTTATCTGCTAAGTGAGTCGTTATAGAGCCTGACCATGAACGGGAAGAAAGACCTCCGGTAACGAGATGTTCTCGAGCGGAGCTGTCTGAGCCTCTTGGAGAAGGAGCTCCGCTGTTCGTTCAAGAGTGGGTAGAGAGGATGGTCATGGTTGTTAATGATGGACAAAAGTTTGTTGTTCAATGATGTTCTCTCCACCACTGCCTCCTCCACCATAAAATGCACCATCTAATGAGGAAACCTCAGAATTGCAGGGGAAATAAAACACTAACAAGGGTTTTTTTATTTAAGTTTTTCAAGTTCAGCCGGCCGGATTAAAACGTTTTAATGGGCCGGCGGGCCATAGTTTGCCCATGCCTGGACATTCCCTACTGAAGTTGTGTTATTTGACAATTTAAATATGTTTTTGGTGATTAACCCTCAATTTTTTCCGTCAGTAAAGCGGACAAAATCTCAATATAAAATATGAGATAATATTGCCCATCTATCACTTATGATTAGCTTGTTGCAAAAAGTTACTGTTTGCCTTTTATTATCTGTTTTGTGTTTAAAATTACAGCATTTGTCCCGCACAGAGTATCAATGTGTTTTCTAAGGGGTCTAATGAATAGTCAGGCCATTAGCTGCTAGCAAATTAGCTTGCTTTTAGCAGGTCTGAAAGCGGGAACGGATGAGGCGGGGAAAAAAAGTTTGTCTTTAAATATAACCATGTGGTTTTAAAACATTAGAAAATGGAAGAGACATTGTTAGTTTGCACCACGTACAGTAGTGAAGAAAAGTTTAAGGAGCCAAAAACAAGATAAAAAATATTTTTTGGGATTTTTAAAAAAATGTGAACTAGAGGTAGTACTTATTTTGAAACAGAAGTTTTTTCAAAATTAGATCCTATTTTTACTTTTGTGGTTTTATGGAAGTTTTTGTTTTCTACTTTAAAATACGCTGAATAGACGAGAAATATAAAATCGGTGTAAACTTTTATCACAGTTTTATTGCTACCGTTGGGCTACTTGAAAAAATCAAAGTTTGAAAATGCATTTAGTGGTGCGAGAAATCTGAGTTTCCCATTTGAGGCTGTTGCCCCTGCAACCTGGCCCCGGAACAAGCAGCAGATGACGAAACGGAACGAACGGAACTATAAAGTTGTTCAGTTTAAAAGGTTGAAAAATCTTTTGAAATATTACGTTTTTTATTAGAAAAAAATGCTACTTTGCGAGCATATAAAGCGTGCATTTTTTTTTTTTCAATTAGGTATTTTTTGCTGCTTGATTCTCTTTCTAATTGATATAATTTTGCAAAAAAAAATGCATCTAAATAAAAGCAGAACATTTGATTTTTTTTTTTTTTTTTTAAGAATTAGTGCTTTGAGACATTCAAATATTAGTGTTACACAAATTAAAAATAAGTTTTTATAACATAGAAACTCCACAGGAGGGCACTAATTACAGCCAAAAACAAATTTTTAGCTTTCATTTTGGACCAAATTTTGCTTGCACGTCAACTTTATTTGTAGAATTAAGACGTATTAATTCAACATTACAAGAACTTGCCAAACAAAAAAGTATGTATTCAATATAACATTTCAAATTGACGGGGTTATATAAGAGAAAAAAACAGTTTTCAGATACCATGTCAATATCGTACGGCCCTCCAACAAAACTCGATTGTTTTAGTAGATCAGTAAAGTTAAGGGCCTTTTTTTTACTCGATGGGAAGGATGGAGCGTAATTGTTTTGTTTACCTTGATTTAATCGTGTGTCTGTGTGTGTTGAACCACAAGGACTGAGAAAACATGTGCCAAGGCCGCGCAGACGAGGATGTCAATCTTAAGCTTTTCATTCAGTTTTGCTGACACACGTGCAACCGGAGCACCGGCTGGTCCCTTGGAGCCCCCGCACATTTCTAACAGTCAAAATCAATTCCTCATTTAGATTCAGCAACTTGGAAAACATGAAAAATATCACCTATGGCAGCAGAACATGCCAGAAAATCATTAGAATTATAAATGAAGAGGAAAGTTTGGAGAGTGGGCTCGAAGCTAGCGGGAATTTAATTTGATGAGTTGTGTTTGTAAAACACAAATACGTTCGTTTTCTCTACAGGGGTTTATACTAATATTACAAATCTAATATGCAGCGAAGTCTTTAAAAGAGGGGGTCTACTTTTTATTGTTGTGGGTTAATACATTTGATCTCACAGTTTTTATGGATAAACAGTATTTTTTATTGGCTCAGAAATGCAAATTTTTCTGGGAAAAAACACTTTTTTTCGGTTTCACTTCCAGTTTTGATACTGTCAATCCTCCTCCCCCAGTGATCTGTGTTTTTTAAAGACATGGAATGAGCATGAGCAGAGCACATGCACTGAAACACCTGCTTCTCTTGAAATGTAGATCACAAAAAACAAAATACATGTCCAAGAACAACCTGCTATTCAAATAGTATTTGATTACAGAACAGAAAAAACAGCAACGCAAAGGTTTTGTCAGGAGCGTAGTCTGTTCCCCCTCTGTGCCCTGTTTCCCCTCTCCCTCTTGTGTGTGGAGTTGGGCAGACCAAGCGGGGAGCGGCAACAAGTCACACCTGAAACTCATCTACTCATCTGCTGCAGCATAAATGGATCAGTTTTTGACACACTCTTCGCCAGATCGTTTGTTTACCATGCTTGACATCAGAACCTGCCCAGTATATCTGTTTTTGTCTTCTCTATTTGGACTTTTTATTAATCTGATAAATCTGCTTGTGATTTCTTCATCTGAGCCTGACTGTTGTGTCAGGGTATATTTTTGGCCTCAGCTCCACATCATGACAGGTTTTATTCTTTTATGTTCTTATTTTAGAGCATTTCAATCATTTCAAACTTGAAATTTGGTACATTTACTAAAATGATAATTCTAGGTGAAGGGAGGGTCCGACCAGCTGACCAACAAAACATTTCCTCCTTATGTTGAACATTAAAAACTACAAAATTTTGTTTTGTCAGTCATCTTCTTATCCATCTATCACTTTCAGGGTTGCGGGTGGTGCCGGCGGCCATCCCGGCCAATTTAACCCGGGACAGTGAACACCCCAAACAGGTCGCCAGTCTGTCGCGGGGCCACACACATACAACCATCCACACACACATTCATTCCTAGGGGCAATTTAGCACCGGCCAATCAACCTAGCATGTATGTCATTGGAGGGTGGGAGGAAACCGGAGTACCTGGAGGAAACCCACGCAAACACGGGGAGAACATGCAAACTCCACACAGAAAGGACAGTGTTCCAAGCCTCGTCCCCACCTAGGACTTGATCCCACGACCTTCTTGCTGTGAGGTCACTGTGCTACCCACTGAGCAACCGTGCTGCCCATTATGTTGAAACCTCACTTGCAAAATTCTATTTTGTATCGCAAATAAAATTTTGAATGAGAAAAATGCTAAAGTTTTTTTTTGCAACTTTCATTAAGGGGATGTAGGATGAAATCCACGGCCAAGAACAATGATATTGAATAGTATATGGATACTAGACACGAGAGGGCATAAATTAATTACAGACGCATGATTAAAATAGAAAAAAACTTCAGAAAAAATTTTGATTTGAGAATAAAATTCAAACATAATGAAAACCTCCAAAAAGTTTGGTTTTACATAAAAATCTTTTAAATTTCATTTTCTTCTTGTCCTCATCAGATTTTGAAAGCAAGTGAGGTTTCAACACAATATCCTGAGCTTTAGAAAAACTAATATAATCTGGGATGGAATAGGGCCGGTGTGAAGCGGCACCGGGGGCCAATGGGAACGCTTTAAATGAGAGTGTGGCTGTAAACACCACGTCTACTGTCCGACGCCAACATTACTACTGGAGCTGATGACAAGTGCCGAGCAACCCCTCCAGTGGTTTTTAATACAGCGCGGGCATCCTCAGGGAGGGATGCAATCTGTGTCCTCTGCACAGATCCACATATTATCCTCCCCGCTTTGGAAATGTGGGAAGGAAATAGGAAATGGTCTCGGACTGAGACGAACTAGGAACATAATCAAAAAAATAGTGTGGCGCAAACGGTGCATGCATACACACTCTCCCCCTACCCGCTCTTGCTTATCCTCTTTCTGGATGAGCGCTAAATAATAAGCAGCGGGGGGTTCCTCCTCTGCCATTGAGAAGAAAGTATCCCCCCTGTTTTTTTTATTTTTTTTTTATTTTAACCCCCTCCGGCGTTCTTTGGCTGATAGCAGCTTATACGAAATGAAACCAAAAAAAAATGTGATGATGCCACATTCCTTTATAGGTAATAACCAATCATACAAAAGAAACACAACATGAGTGTGTCAAACAGTTATTTCATTGGGTGTCAAAAATAAACAATAAATCGGACACTTTAAAGAATTTAAAAAGTGTGAAAAAGTCAAGAACGAGATGTTATTTTTGTTGTGAATTTGAGACAAAGAAAAGCAGCTAAAGAAGAAAAACAAACACACACATACACATACTCACACACACACTGCAATTCTTTCATTTCTATTTTTACCTCTTGAGGGAAAAAAAAAAATAGACAAAAGACAGTGAAGCTGGAGGATGAGTGTGCGAGTGTGTGTAGAGTTGAAGTCGAAGAGTGTGTTTGAAGTGAATGTGCCGGACACATGTGACACAGAGTGTGTGTGACAGCAGTAAGCCTGAGTGAGAGGTGAAAGGACTGCTGTACTCACAGTTGTGCTCTTGTTTCCCTGTGGTCTGCCGGCGTGTCAGAGTTTCATCCTCTCAGCATCTCTCTCTCTGGGCTGGGCTTCCTCTTCTGACCAAAAGGTGTGAGGAGGGGGAGGAGGGGATGGAGCGTTAAGGAATGAAACCCGAACAGAGAGAGAGAGAGTAAGAGAGAGAGAGCAGGGATTCAGAGGGAGCTGGAGACAGAAACAAAATCAAAGAGAGAGCGAGAGAGAGAGAAGCCATACAGTGTGGTAGGAGGGAGGGCGAGCGGTGGCTTGTGATTGGCCGTTTGGTTCAGGAGAGGGAGCGGTGGTCTCGACGGTGGAAACCTGCTCGTACCCCACTTCGTCTGCCGGATTCTCCCATTTAAACACTTCTGGAAGATCCTCAACAAACACACACATAGGGTAAAATGGGGCAATCAAGGGGTGGGGGTGAGGTAGACATTTTCAGAAAGCTGATGACAGCTTCTCCTCGGCTCCTCATCAACGACAGGTACTGAAGAACAAGAGATGCTCTCTTTCCATTCACACACACACACACACATCCCTCTCTATCTCAATTACAATAGCCACAGCAGATGTATCGTGCTTTTCAGGTCTCGAGCGAGGCTGACAAAGACGATGGGGGTTATCTCAGGGGGTTCCCAACCTTTTTTATACCAGTGACCCTTTAAGTCTTTCCTTCCTGTACAAGAACGTTTGCCCCGTCATATTTAAAAAAAAATCCACGACAGTGGCCTCAATAACAAATGCTTACGCTCAAATCTGAGCGCATGACGACTTCTTCACTCGCCGAGCGTGACTCTGAGCAAAGCAAGGAACTGCCGTTTGCAAGTCAAAAAACGTGGAGAATAGACGGCAGTCAAGTCTGAAGGGAACTGAGGACAGTGAAATGAAGAGTTTAAAGCAATGAGGTATCAGGATACCTCCCCTGCCGCCAGAGGAAGCCCTGGATATTCCTAATTAACCTGATTCCACACATCTGTGCACCCTGTCATCTATTTAAGGGGAATCACCCCAAACTTCCCTGTCGGGTCTTACTTTCCCTTCCAGCCAGGACACCCTCGTTGCCTGACCATGTTTGAATTTTGTTATTATTTGGACTTTTGAAACCTTAAGTTATTCCTGTGCTTCTTGCTTTACAGACTTTCCTGAATTGAGTTAATAAACCTTGTTTGAAGTCCTGCCATTGGGTCCTCCTCTTTTCCACATCCCCTAAAACCCTGACACGAGGAAACAAAAGGAAAACACATATAAATGTCTGTCTTAAATAAAATATTACGGAAAGAATGGCTTAATTAGAAAATACGCACATTGTTAATCATCACATTTGAACTCATTTTGAAACTATTGTGCACTTTGACGCAACATTTCACATAGTAATAACATAAAATTTTAATAATAAAAATTACATCAACGGATCACATTTTAAATCACTTCAACTGTCTGTTTTTGTTGCTATTTATGGTTGAATGATTTTTTTTTTTGTGTTTCAATGACAGATCAGTGTGTGTCAAACAGAGTTACCATGGTGACCATCTCCTATTCTTTTTAGATCGATTGGGGGTGCCATTACGGCCGCTCGATGGCATCACTATGTCACGACAGATCAATAATTAAAGATTTAAATAAATAAAATAAAGTATTACTTTATTCATCCCTCACCGTGGAAATTTGTGTGCTGCACTCCTTACACCGCAGCAGGCTGCCCACGACGACGCCAATGGTGAGAGAAACAAGGGTTAGGTGTCTTCTCTAAGGGCCCTAGACGTGCTCTCTGTGGGATGCAAACCGCACTAATCACTGAGCCGCCGTCTCCCCCAAAAAATAGGCTTTCGCCTTCGGGTGGGTCCTGTCTTTGTCTTAGACATAGAGAATGGCTTCTGCTGAGGTTTTCCTGGCCTATAGGCTAAGGACGGCTATCTGCCGTGTTAACCAAACCCTTGAAGGAATTAGATGTGTTGAGCTGGTCTCCAGCTCATTTGAGGATCATTGCTTATGTATCACATAATTCATATTTGGAGCGTTAGAGGCGCGGCTGGAATGGATTTTGAGTTTGTTTACGACTGTAATTGGTGGGAGATGGTGGATCAGCGCTATAGCGGTCACCCGTGGACCGGAAGGTCGTGGGTTCAATTCCCACTGAGACCACCGTCTAGGGTCCTTCGAGAAGACACCTAACCCCCGCTTCTCCCACCATTGGCGCCATTGAAGGGCAGCCTGCTGCAGGGTAAGGAGTGCAGCACACAAATTTCCCCGGTGAGGGATGAATAGAGTAATTCACTATTATTAATTTGTCGTAGGTATAATTTATGAAGCTTACATTGCGCAAATAAAGTTACCGTGGGTTTGATAAATCCAAAACCACCGTAACTAATGTGGACATGCATCAACGACCTGATGCTAGAGCTAGCTTAGCCAAAAGCAAGCCTTACTAAAAATGACCTGACTTGTTTGAATAACATTGGGATTTTTTAAATTTGTGCATTTCAACGAACATTTAGCTCTTTGTTGGAATGTTTATCAAAAAGTGTTTTCTATATATCGGATTTCACTCCTCACCATGTTACCATCTGGATTTGGCCCCTTAATTACACGAGCTCTGCTAATCAAAAATTATGCCCACCAATGATATGAATGGTTGCATAAAAAAGTTCTTGGGGCCCCGCAATACTCTTGGGGAGCACTGAGGTCTGTGTACCCGCAGTTGGGGCACTAACTTATCTAATTTAACCTGTCTATAATCAGACAACACTGTGGAGCTCATTTATGGTCAGACTGGGCACATGGCTTTACAGGTGAGGAGGCATGAAGACAGACAGGCAAACTCTAATTAGTTCCTCCTAGGTCATAGAGCAGCAGGCTAAAGGTCCAGACTGCTCCAGAAAAACAGAAAAATGAAGAAAATTCAACATGCTGCAGCCTACCTGCCGGAATCTAAACAGAGATTCATGATGCTGCCAATACAATCTGACTAATGTCAGTGAGCGCACGGGCTAAGAAGCAGGTTTGGTGCAAACAAGAGGGCCTGTCATGCACATTAAGCCTGACATTTCTGCAGGTGACGCCCAGTTTGCAGCCGAATGTCAAGCGCTGGTATTTTTTCCTCCTCATTAAATGTTGTGCCCGGTCAACAGCAGACCGATTCCAATCGGCTCCACACAATGTCCCGTGAATCCCATCTCCGTCCTCTTCACTCCACCAAATTCAATTAAAAAGAGAAATTGGCAATTAGATCCCCGTTATGATCCTGTAACAATGATCTAATCTGTAATTCATTGGCGCTGCTGTTCCCCCGGGCTGCAGAGGGGGTGCTGCTTGATGGAGTGGCTCTGAGACTTTTTGGCATTCACCTCGGCACGGGTGAAGCCTTGAGGGATACCTCAACGCCCCCACCCCAAAGGGTTGGCTTTAAGGTACAACCCAGATTTAAAAACACAAAAGTCCAAATAAAGATTAAAAATCTCAAAAATGCATCAAATTATAGATCTTTTCTTCCTATTATTTACACTTTCAAATTAAGCAAAATAGTATCTTTTTAATGAATGGAAATAGAACTTGATTTTTTTTTAAATACTTTTTCGGAAAGTCTCATCAAAATTTGATGCCTTGTAGAGTATTTTTCATCTCTCCTTGACTTTGTCAAGAAGGGGTGTTCAGGTGGAAAGAGGAGGACCCAATCGCAAGACAGAAAACACAATTTATTTGAGAATGACAGTCCGGTAATGCTGTGAAAGAAAAACAAGATTTTTAGTGGCATGGCAAGAGGTTATTGTTCAGAATGTTTCATGGTCAGGTAACCAGGGCGACATGGCTGGAAGGGATGGTAATGACCCAACGTGGTGGTTCAGGGTGATTGCCCTTAAATTGACAGCAGGGTCCACAGGTGTGTGGCATCAGAATAATCACCCTCAGGTGTCTCAAACTGGATGTTGAGGGAAGGTCCAGTGTCCCCTCTGGTGGCAGGTGAGGGGATCATGACACACTTCTGCATGCACATTAGTAGACAATTAATAATTTTAACTAAAACTCAAGAATTTGTTTGTGTAATCCCTTATCCGTCCAGGAGTTATCTATCGCAGAGAAGCCTTCAAAGTTGTGATCTGGACGGTGAATTTTCTTTCGAGACATTTCGACTTCCATCCAGAAATCAAATTTCTATGTGGAAGTCAAAATGTCAAAATCAATAAAAAAATACACAGTCCAGATGACAACTTTGAAGCCATTTCTACAAAACCCAAAAGTAACACAAAGTGCACTGAAAGTATTGGAACCTCTCGATGAAAAAACTTTTTTTTTAGTTATTCTGTTCCGTCATCTTCCACTTGTTCCGGGGTCGGGTCGCGGCGGCAACAGCCTCAAACGGGCAGTCCAGGCCTCTCTCTCCCCAGCTGCATCCTCGAGCTCACCCCGAAGGATCCCAAGTCGTTCCCCGGCCAACTGTGAGACTTAGTCTCTCCAGCAGGTCCACGGTCTGCCCCTTTGGTCTCCTCCCGGTGGGACATTGAGCTGACAACCACACTGGTACATGGCAGGTTTGCAACACCGAAACTAGTACCGTCAGCTTTTTGCACATGTGGATTGTCTATAGCTATTAGCATCACCTGCCCTGATGAAGATGTTGGTTGTTATTTGAAATGCTTGTTACCAGGCAACATTTGATATATTTACAATATTTTTTATCTTATCATCCATCTGATGGATTATATTTAGTCCAGGGATAAAAGCAAAGTCCTTTCTAGGAGACACAGACTCCTACTCAGAGTCAGTGTCAACAGGGAGGCAAACTGACTATCATATATAGGAGTGTGTGGGCTTGTGACACACACACACACACACACACACACACACACACATGTTGGTGCAGGAACAGTGTGATTGCTCTGCTTCGCTCGTTTAGCACTTCTAAGGCAGAGATCCCCAGAGGCCAGCCATCACATCCAGTTACTGTAGCGCGCAGACACGAGCGCGCCCCACCTGGCCGCTCTCACCTCAATCTGTAGGAGGCACCGCTCTCTTTCTCACTTTCTCACACACATCAGTCACCAGAGATCAAAGATGTGGACACACACAGACAGACACACTGATGTCTCCCAGCAAAGATCACGACCACACCCGGCCATGCTGACTCTTACAAACCCGCCTTAATTCCTCACAAAGCTCTTCGCTGTGGTATACACTGCATCACGGAGGGTGTGAACGCCAAGCTAGAAGTCCTGGGAGAGCAGAGAGAAAGTGATTTTCATCCCCCGCCCCTCGGCTAACTTTAACAAATTTGCTGTAATTAACATAAAATGAGTAAAATGTGTTCGCAAACGGAGTGCCGGTGAGAATAACAGATGGTATACATGGGAAATTACTTCATTAACAGATTCTCTTAAAGAAGAAGACTAATGAGACGGCGGTGCTTTGACTGTGGAGTCACGCCGATGGCGTCAGGAGAAGCTGTAATGGGCTTTGCTCTGGGGTGCTTCCCCAACAGATGCAAACAACAGATAGCTTGATTGGGAGTGTGAACGTGTGGAAAGGGTGGGAAACGAGGGGATAAAGGATATGGAGGAGGTCTGGCCGGTGATTAGTGAGCTCCCTTGCCGGTTGAGCTTGACTTGTCACAGGTTGACATGGGATGCAATTATAGAAGGGAAGTTTCCCAGCCCCTCAGGCATGTGCCAGGCATGCTGTCAGCGCTGGCTGATGTGTGGGCTCTTGGCACTGCCAAAGGTGTCACAGGCGCTTATGTGTGCACAAAACTGCTACACCCCCATAAAAATTGACCTTAGCTTTTCCACGCGCCGGATACGATGAGTATGTTCAGCACACAGTTACCTTCTATTTGAGTTTTAGTTACAGGTGTTATGAAAGATCTTTAACGATGCGTGTTTTGGTCAATTACCAGAACCTGCCTTCGGTTGTTCGCTTGTTCTCAAACAAGAATGGCAATGGCAAGAATGGTTGGACTCTTGCGCTTCTTCACCAGGTTCTAAGTCCTCAGCTGATGCAAACCTTGGACGTAGCTGCTCCCAATGTCGTTTCCTTGTGGGACCATTTGGGTGAACCTGGACTTCGAAGGTACGAGATCCACGTATCTTTATGACGGTGGCCGCGACCCACCGTGGATCTCTGTCTTGCCGTTGTCCGCAGTAAAGAGCGTAGACGGCATCACCAACTCGGTATATTGTGGTCTTTTGTGAAGGCTGAGCAGACTTGGCTGCCTCTTTCATTTGCTTTTGCTGAGCAATATGAGTTGGTGACAGCAGTAGAGTGTCAATTTTTGTCAAATTTGTGTCAAATTTTGATATGACAGGATCTCTTGAAGATTCTGAAACAAAAGTTATTGCATCTGCCGGTTTCACTTGAACGCTACAAGAGTCCAACCATTCTTGCCATTGCCATTCTTGTTTGAGAACAAGTGAACAACCATTCACTTGTTCTCAAACAGGTGAATTGAGAACAAGGAATTCTATGGACCATTGGAAAAGCTCAGCTAATCCTTTTTGTATGCTGAGCGAAAACCTTCATGCGCAAGCCTTTCGATCAATGCAACTTTTTGGTTTTGGTGACAAGTAAGTATTTCTAATGGTTGGAGATGCAAAGCCAGAAAAAGGGACAAAAAAGACCAAGGTGGTTTTCGTGCTCGACTAGTATTTACGAGGAGTTGCTATGCTGACAGCGTTAGATCTTCCATTGTGCGTTTAAACACCGGCTTCATTCCTCGTCTTAGCTTAGTTTCATATGAAAAGCCAAAAACACCACAAGCTGTTTCCACATCTTCTCCTTTTCTCTGTCGGCCTGCATGCAACTGTGCCAGCAGTGCAAGTAAGCTCGGTAAGACCCAAGGCAAATTACCACAGTAGGACGCTACGTTTCTGTTCCACTTACTTCCTCTTCCTCATCGTCTTCTCTTTCTCTGCGTGTCACAAATCAAAGTGTGTACCTCAGCTAGTGCAGCTTAAAATGAATTCAGTGTCCTCCACTGGCGGATTCACACTTATCCCACTGCGTAATGGGGGGAAAAGTTGCCCCACCATGTTTTACAGAAACAAGGTGAGGGGGTAACTTTTGGTTGAATTCTTTTGTTCTCTTTATTTTAGCAAAATTGTTTTTTTTTCTTTTATTTCTCTTTTCTTCAAAGTCTTCCACATCATCAGCCAGTGGATTCCAAGCCACCCTAGTGGCCCATCAGGTGTGATTTTCCACTTCAAATAATTTTTCCAGGAGAGGAAATGGCCTGAAAATGGATTATTTGGTAGCTTAAAGTTCTTTAAACTGGAAAAGAAAATTTGTCTCATGGACCACCGAAAGGTTCTAAAATATGACCAAAGTGCCTTAAAAGGAGCTTTTTAATGGTGGCTTTTGGTAAAGAGATTTAAAAAATTAATTGATTTCAATAAAAAATTACAAACTTGGAAATTTTAGTCCACTTTCTCTTCTTTAAACAAATGACTGTACACAGCACTGGATTTCCATCCACAAACTTCTACTAAAAAATCAGCAGCTATTATTCAGTGACCATTTTTGTCACGGTACCATTCTAGTTCCATCGCCTTAGTTCCAATGCATAACACAGAGTTATATTTTTTTTCTTGTTATTTGCTCATAGCACAAGTTATTCAAGTTAATGCCAGGCCAAACAGATGCACCAATCGACAAGTATGGTTTGTCGATTGGTCGAAGTCTATGTTAGATTGACAAATCTTACTTAGACAAGATGGCAGGAAGTCCCTGGGTCAGCTTAATTGGCTGCAGGTAGGGTTCCTTGTAGTGGGGGCGTTTGCCTTCAAAAAGCCTTCGCATGATTGCAAAAGTGTTTTCTTTGATAACGCGGACTCGACCAATGACTGCTTATTTCCATCTCTCAAAATTCAACATGGCGTCATGCTTCTTCTTTCGGCATTTCCCTCCAGGGGCCGCCACAGCAAGTCAGTTTCTTCCATCTAACCATATCTGCTGCATCCTTTTCAGTCACACCAACTATCTTCATGTCTTCCTTCACTGTATCCATGAACCTCCTCTCTAGTCTTCCTCTAGTCCTCGTTCCTGGCGGTTCCAAATCTAGCATTCTGCTTCCGATGTACTCTCTGTCTCTCCTCTGCATATGTCCAAACAGTCCTAGTCTGGTCTCGCGGACTTTATCTCCAAGGGACAGCTGCCTTATCAGGGAAGCCGAAACATTTCGGCTTGCTCTCTCCACCAATTTGAATAAAATTTTCTGTTATCCGGGAAAACCGTGTCCGCAAATGGATTCACCTTTCTGCTCACCTGTCGCAAAAACATAGTTTGACCCAACATGGATCCAGCAGATATCCAACTACCATGTGAGAGATGCAGATCTGCGGGTGGTAAAACAGGCTCTTTCTCTACCATGACGGACCAATTCAACGATTGTGATTGCTGACGCCGCACCGATCCGACCTGTCGATGTTTCATAAATTCTTAAGATTTAATCATCATTGTTTAATGAATGTTCCAAAACCTAAGTTTTGGTTGTTTATGTGCAAAATATTCAGTGAGGAAAGTTAT
This sequence comes from Neostethus bicornis, assembly GCA_902685375.1. Taxonomy (NCBI): domain Eukaryota; kingdom Metazoa; phylum Chordata; class Actinopteri; order Atheriniformes; family Phallostethidae; genus Neostethus; species Neostethus bicornis. The sequence continues at coordinate 1,674,808 of LR738556.1, forward strand.
TTTTATGAGTTTGAAACTTCTTTTAGACCATTGGTTTGGATTCAGGGGTGGCAATTTTTCAAATTTGGCAGGCTTTATCGACAAACTTATAGGGTAATATTTGGCCCTTAGGCTACATAATACTTAAAACACTGTCTTTAAAAAACACATTTTTGTTTTAGTTCTAAAAATGTTTGCCGTAATCCTCAGAGATGGGGTTGAATCGATGGTTGTACTGTTGCACCCAACGTGACCCTGTGTCCTAATTGGGATTCACAGCAAGCTAAACTCTCCTTCCCATCAATTCATCCAAAGAACAGTCCGTTGTAGCTTTTTTAGAATTTAATGGAAAGAAGTGTGAAACTGTAAACATACAGAAAACAAATAAATGAGCATCTAGTCATACACATTTGAAAATAATGCTACAAACGAACATACAATCATGAACATAACAAATTACTCACTCATATTGCCGCGCAAAGGGCTCGAAAAGTGTGGCTGGATGATGATTAGATTCAAACTATGATGGTCTCTGGCACTGCTAGCCTAACACGTTGTCTTCTTCTCTCTGACTACTTACTTCCTGAACACGAATAAACATTAGATCGCTAGCGCCCTCTACCGGCCCGGCGGAACAATAAATTGTTCCAATACAATGGTTCTGGCTCCGATACTAAAGACCACCAAACATCCACAATGTTCTGTAATGTACTCAGAGGTCAGGACGTGTTGGGGGAGTTTTTCAGGTCTCTGAGGTTGCTATGATTAGTAATAACTGTGTCCCTACGTTCTCTATCCTGGCCCCTGCTGTTACGCCGCAGCAGGCCTGCATGATACCTCGCTGGCCCTCACAGTTCTAAACCTGCAACGCTGACCGAGAGAGCCTGATTATATCGGTAGAACAAGAGCTAATTAAAGCGACTGATCAGGGAGTAAATTATTTAACACTGCCCACAAGTACTGATGACTCCTCTTTAGATCCGAAATGAAAGGCTTTTCCTGCTTTTGTTGCATCCAGCCACTTAACTCGGCTTTAGCTGCTGTTTTACAACATTTGCACAACTAGTCTTTCATCTCTTAAATGGTGCCATTCAGTGTGAGCGGGGCGGTCATGAAGCAGTCACAGGGACGAGTGCAGGGCCTTCAGATAACATTGTGTATGAGCAGAGAACGAGGACAGGGACGGAGATGTCCTTTCAGATCAACGCGGACAGAAATATCTCCCTAATATATTAAGTCTGTGCTCTTTAGGCTTTTATACGCTTGCTTTTTATGGAAAACTAAAGCTACATGGTGAGATTTGAGATAAGTAATTCATTTTTTTTGCAGATTCTATGATTTAAACCACTATTGGTGAAAATCCAGAATGAAACTTTGGTATTATTTCACTCAGCAGGGGGTGTCTAGTTCATTTTTTTCCTCCAGTGTTATGATCTTTTTTCTTTCTCACTTTGAAACATTTCAGACTTTTTGATCACCGTGTGCGTCTTTCAGTAGCAACGGGGTGCTAATAGCAAAACAAGTCCACAGAAAATTACTGACCCACAACAGAGAGGACCAGAAAAAAAAAAAAAAAAAGAACTCTGGTGCCTTGTAAACATAAAGTTATGTTCTTACAATCTGTTTGGCACCAAACAATTAACCCCAAGACTGGTCTTAGCTACGGCAGCCTGGTGGCAACTGGATGCTGTGTGACATGTTTGACTTTATTTTTAATCCCCTGATAAATTAATTTGTTATTACAACAGCAGGAAACAAGGGTCATTAGGCCGAAATGTGTTGTTTTCTAACGTTTGTAAAGAAATGAGGGAATTTAGAGGAGGTATTACCAATTCATCCATTCATTGTTCAGCCCATTCGTCTTTTTCACCGCCCAATCAAATTTTATTTGTAAAGCACTTTTTCAACATATCGTTACACAAAGTGCTGAGCAGAACAAGTAAAAACTAAAACAACATTAAAATCCAGAAATTCACCCAAAGTAAACACACAGATTTCATTAAATACATAAAATAATCTTAAACAAAAATAAAAATCAAGTAAAAGCCAAGTTAAAAAAGGTGGGTTTTCAACTGTTTCTTAAAAACATGAACAGCCCTGAGTTCCTCTTGCAGGCTGTTCCACAGGCAAGGACCATAATGCCGGAATGAAGTCTCACCGTGAGTTTTTGCTCTAACATGTGGTATTACTAAAAGGCCGGTACCAGAGGACCTCATGGTCCATGGGGGGTTGTACCTCACAAGGCGGTCAGAGAAATACGAAGGCCCATGACCATTAAGACTGATAAAAACCATTAAAAGAACTTTAAAATTGATCCTGAAACGCACAGTGAGTCAATGCAGCCATTTTAAAACTGGTGTAATGTGTTGCCGGCCGCTGGTCCTTGTTAGAGTTAATTTGTCAATCTTAGTCAATTTTATTTTCAAGACCTTTCATCCCAACTAAATTGTCTCAACGGGTCTCAGACAGTTTAACAAAAATACACAAAGAAATAGACAAATATCATAAACAATAAATAATTCTTAAACTAACAAAACTAACTGTCATGATCATCCACGATTCGGTCAGCAGTTCCCATGTCCACTTCGATTGTCCCACAAAGCTACCATTAACAATGACCAGTGGTGGATGAAGAACTCACTTTTTGTACTTAAGTAAAAGTAAAGATAATTAGGCAAAAAAAAAAAAAATACCTACTGTAAGTAAAAAAAAAAAAAAAACTTATGTAAAAGTACAAAAGTAATTGGTGTAAATTTTACTTTTTAAGTATTCGACCATAATTCAAATGTTATTTTTTATGCTGTGGGGTCACAAATAACCTGTGCAATGATGGCTCAACTTTTTATTTAAAACTAAACACAACGAACAACGATTTTGTGACTTTTTTTCATTTTGTGCCATATTTGATACTTGTTTTTTGGCGGTGAATTAGTACGGAAAATGTTTACTCTCGATTCTGATTGGTCCTCATTTCATTACTTCTTCTCCCTCTTGGAGACCACAGGCGATCAACTGCTCCCCCTACAGGTTGATATTGACAACGCAGCTTCAAGATGTGCCAAAAAAACTGTATATTTTTAAAATTCCTGACTAAAATATAACAAAAAATACAAAACACACTTTTAAAAAATAGCGAAGTAAAAGTACAGATATTTGCTCTAAAATGTAGTGAAGTAAAAGTAAAAAGTACAGGGCTCAAATTTTACTTAAGTAAAATACAGATACACAATTTTTTTACTTAAGTATCGTAACGAAGTAATTATACTTCATTACGTTTCATCACTGCCATTGTTTGCCCTTATGTGTCACACCTGTGTCTCGTTTTCCTCTGTATATTAGTCCTGTTACAGTTTCCCCCATCATCTGTCTGTCTGTTTTCTTTCATGGTTATGTTTCTTGGTTCTGCCCCAACCTCGCTAAGCCTCTGCCTCTCCAGGACCTCTAAGCCTCGTCTTGTATTCAGCGCCCCTTCTAGACCCTAGCCACGTTCATCGCCTCCTTGCCGAACGTCAGATGTTTGGTGTAGGTTATGAAAAAAGAAATAAAGCATGTGAGTGTGAACCAAAGGTGGGTAAAGTTATTCTGAAGTGGTCTCTTACTCTGGCTGCAATAAAAACAAAATGGAAAAAAAAACTTAGACATGAAAGAACTCTAAAGCACTTCACATGGAAGACGAACATCCGTCTCCGCAGGAGCGTTTCGCTATAGTAATGAAACTCTGACCCCATCAAGACTTTAGTATCATAACCATCTTTTTGATGTTTTTCAATCTAGCTCAAGTCACAAAAATGGACTTACACACACACACACACACACACACACAGGAAACACTGAATGAATCTTGGAACATAAAGACAGTAAAAGTGAACAATGTCTCTAAATGAGAGTTTTTTAGCTGTTAATCATCGGCTCACCGCGTCTTTAAAGTCTGTTTTTGTAGCAGCTTGCTTTTCTTTTTAACACAAATCTCTAAGCTTGATGTTTGGTGATGTAATCCATCATCACTCCTCCGATGTTCAACCTCAACCTGCGGATTGTGCTGAAATGAATTTCAAGCAGTACATCGCTACGGAAATGTGGTGGAAAACACTGACAGATCAAGCTCATGACCAATAAATACAACGTTTGGGGGTCATTGTGGAAACATCTTAATTTAGTTTATTAAATGTATACAATAACTGGAGACTGGAATATTTGTTGCATCTAGGTTTGATTTTTGTAACACTGTTCAATTCAATTCAATTTTATTTGTATAGCCCAAAATCACAGAATTTCCGTCTCAATGGGCTTCACAAGAAAAAGAGGAATGTATTAACACAAATACACAGCAAGAAAAATAACTAACAAATGCTAACTAAACAAGACTAGCACATTTACGCCCTTAGACTCTCCTTCACGGTGAGGAAAAACTCCTAAAAAACCCATCAGTGGGGAAAAAATAAGAAACCTCATGGGGATCTACATGAAAGAGAGATCCCTCCCCCGGGACGAGCAACCAATGTGTCAAAGATTATTGTTTAAATATTAGCTTATTCTACTCTACAGCTAAATATCTAAAGAAGTCAATAGATGTTCTTCATCCTGATGGAAACACGAGGGACTCCTCAGCCCGGAGATCTACCCTACCCTAGTACGGGGATGAGTAGATGGTCTTCATTCTGATGGTTACATAGGGACTCCTCAGCCCAGCGATGCCCTGGACGGGGATGAGTACATGGATTTCATCCTGATGGAGCGGGGATGAAGAAGCGCTGAGGTCTCCTCAGTGTGGCCATGCCCAGGACAGGAACGCAGAGTCCTGAATGGGGCTCTCTTCCAGAGAGGAGGGAGAGAGGTGGACAACATATGAATTGTATTGTACCAACTAGCAGTGTAATTCTAAATAAACATATAATAAAGAACAATGAATGAGATAGAAAGCCAGGGGTTTGGGAGTTGGGAAGGGGATACAGACCCTGATTAGGGTATGGGGTAAGGGGAAAGAGGGATACAGATCCTTATTAAGGTATGGGGTAAGTGGGAAAGGGCCAAGGCAGTCCGGCAGAGAATAGTACATTGAATTAGATGACAGAACCCCAATGTACCATATTTTCCCCAGTTCACCCTGATTAGGGACACCTGAGATTAATTCCTGATGCCACACATCTGTGGACCCTGTCATCTATTTATGGGCAATCACCTCAGACGTCCGAGCCGGGTCATACCATTCCTTTCAGCCAGGTCTCCCTGGTTACCTGATCAAGATCCCATTCTGACGATTGCCTTTTCTTATGGTGAAACTTTGTTTTCTTTTCAGTACTAATGGACTGCCAAATTCAAATAAACCATGTTTTCTGTCTGCAATTGGGTCCTCCTCTTTCCACCTGCACACCGTTTCATGACAATTGGGTTATATAAATAATATTGTGTTGAATTAAATTGTTGCTAAAATTGGAAAAATGAGGTTGTTTTTCTTTGCCAGATATTTAAAGTTATCGCTGCTGTTTTCTCTTCTGCTGCAACAATTGTGAGGTGAAAGGTTGAGCTGCAGCTGTTGACCTCGCACGGTAATATACCAGCAGTGGATGCTTTAATTAACAGAGACAAAGCTGTGCCAGAGGACTAAACTGGGATGGAAGATCTACGGCTGACTGACTAAAAACACTTTTTGAATACCAGAGAAATATTAAAAGCCACCTTGTTTTTTTCTCTTTTTTTTTTTTTGGCGGGAGGGAGTGGGTAGGAGATTGTGTTTTCAAACAATGGAAATACTGAGTGTAACATGGTGTGGTCCAATGGTATTGAAGCTTTGTTACTCAAAGCAGTGGTCCCCAAACACCGGGCCGCGGACCAATACCGGTCCACGGGTCATGTGGTACGGGCCGCAGAGAATGAAGAAATAACTTTTATTATTTCCATTTGGTTTATTATTCGAGCCACACTGATGTTTTAATTTGAAAAGTCCCCAGATTTTCTTCCTTACATCCATCAATGACTCACCAGTGACGCGTCATTTTATTACATTTAAACCCCTAAACTAGTTAAAAGGGGAGGAAAAAAACAAAGATCTATAGGAATCTACTTTGCTTAGGACAATAACAGAGTTACGAAGCAGACTGGACCTTAGAAACACTCTTCAGGTTTCAGGTCAAGATGGGACTGTCTGGTTCCAGCAAAACAAACCCAGAACTCTAATTGATCTAGTCTTTCTGTGAAGAATCTAACTAGTATTTTATTCACTTTGTTTTTGTGAAGTCCTTTATTTTGAAGGTATGTTTACCGTTACCTAGGCAACCAGTGTGCGTTCGAGCAGAGAGAATGTTTTCACGTTATAAAGACGCTGCTAATAAATTTTCTCGTGAAGACAAAGTGGATTTAAATTTGTTATTATTGTTTCAAAAAGCCAGTTTTTCAGGCTGGTCTTATTTAGTTTTTCTGCTACACCTTTAGACCGGTCCATAGAAATATTGTGAGACACTAAACCAGTCCGTGGCGCAGAAAAGGTTGGGGACCTCTGACTCAAAGCACCACGTGTGCACTGTTGCTCGTTTACACCAGTCTTGGACTCGTCACTTAGTATGTTGGACTCTCATTTTAGACAATATTACGCCTTTGCTTCTCCAAATAAAACTTTCAGCTTAAAATTTTTATCTATCCAAATAAATAAGTCTATTTTTATGCACCCACAGGTGTTAAAAATCACATGTTCCACAAAAAGTATTTAATTAACACCAAAAGCAGGAAGTCAAAGTGATCGACAGACTGTGGCCCAATGCTCTATTCATCAGAAGGACGTGATTGGCTGTGGTTTTCAACATCCCAAATGTGCATAGGTCATTAAAATAAGGGCCATTGTGCTTTTATGGGGGATTTTTTTTATCTCTTTGCATAAACAGATAAAGACAGTACTTTTTGAAGCTCAAAAATCCATAATTTAGCTGAAAAAATAAAAATTTAAAGATTAGATTAGTAACGAGTTCTATTCTCTATGATTTACCTGTTTTCTCGAGAAAAAGAAAAAAAAACTGAGACGAAGCCTGAAATAAAATGAAGATTTCTCAAGTGTCTTTAGAGAATGGCTTTGTAAGGGAACCAGTGGGGAGGGGGTGCAGTGTTCAGCTTCATCTACTCCAAGCATTTTCTAATTATTGAAGTTAATGGTTTCAGTGTGGCTGAGCTTGGTGGGCGGGGAAGTCATTTCTCCACCAGGTCTGTCACTGCTATCACCATTACTGGGATGCCATGGAGACTTGGGGGCTTATTTTTTATGCTCTCACTTGACAGCATACATGCTCCTGGACAAAGGGTACAGAGCTTCTTGGAACTGGAAGTTCTTCATACATGTCTGAGCAGCTGAGGCCACTGGAACATGCATATTTCATAGCTGTCATGCTCAAAGTAAACATGGCATGATCTGCTCATTTTGGGAAGTATTTTGAATTTTCACTGCCTGCTTTTTCGATCGACCCGGTGAGAGATTTCAAGGTTTTATTATCAGTTGGAGGTTAGTGTTCAAACCATAAAAATAAAAAAAGATCAGTTTTTTTTTTTTTTTTTTTTTCATATAATCTTATTTTTATCCTGGACACTAAAAATCCCTGGACCGTGACACTTGAAATTAGAATTGGAGTAACGTTGTCATGGAAACACAAGTCAGCAACACATGTGGAGCTTCGACTTCTCACTGTGTGAAAAAGTCCAGGGACATGTAAAGCGTCTTCTAACAGTACTCTCCAACTGAGCAGCTTTTTAATTATTTATAGCATTCAAAGCAGCCAAATCAGTCGACAAATTTGAATGCATTTTATTCCACTTATTCTACTATTTTTCTTTTCAATTTCAAAAGGTACTCGTGCATCTTTGTCTTCAGAAGGTTTGATGGTCAGGTTTGAGCATACTTTTATTTAGAGCTTTTTGAATCTGCAAAAAAAAGAAAGAAACTCTTTTACTAAAATAAAAAATGATTAAAAGAATAAAAAAATGTTGATAAAATTTTTATCTATACAACCGAACAAATACGTCCAGCCAGTGTTCTATTCCATGTTGTCTATTCTGAAATTAGGAATAAATGTACGTGTGGAGGGAGACTGGTGACTTATTCCGTCGTACCCTTAGATAAGTCGGAATAGACTCTAGAGGTAGCAGAGATGAAGATGCTGAGGATCTCTCTGGGAGTGACCAGGATGGACAGGATCAGAGGAACAGCACATGTTCGAGGTTTTAAAGTCAGAGAGGCCAGACTGAGATGGTTTGGACATGTACAGAGGAGAGAGAGAGAGTACATCAGAAGAAGGATGCTGGGTTTGGAACCACCAGGAAAGAGGACTAGAGGAAGACCAAAGAGGAGGTTCATGGACACAGTGAAGGAAGACATGAAGATAGTTGGTGTGACTGAAGAGGATACAGCAGATAGGTTAGATCAGGCATGGGGAAACTAAGGCCCGCGGGCCACATGCGGCCCGATAGATGGTTTAATCTGGCCCACCGAAATTGAGAAAATTAAATAAACAAACCCCCTATAAGCGGAAGACAACGGAATGAAAGTGAATCTTTTCTTCCCCCTGTGATTTTGAGGTTTTCTCACAAGATGGCACACTCTAGATTTATTGGCTTTGTTGAGAAAAGAATAACACTGCTCCCATTAAAATGTGTGTGTCTTCGTGAAGCGCATGTTGTCAAAACAAACAATGTACACAGATATGGAAAGCCATCCGGCCCAATACACGCACGTAAACATGTGTGTTAGATGTTAAAACAAACAAGATGTTACATCAAGCGCTTAGATTTCAAACCTAGTGCTGCTAGATTTGAAATTTAACACTCTTGATGTAACATTTAGCGCACTTGTTTAAAATCTAGCGCGCCATTCTATCAGTCTAATCTAGCGGTTACCAAAGCATGCCATCCATCTGCTCCTGTTCCGACAAGTTTGTCAAATGTTAGAACACAATATGGCCCGCGTACCAAAAAGTTTGCCCATCCCTGGATTGGATGAAAGAAACTGACTTGCTGTGGCGCCCCCTGAAAGGAAATGCCAAAAGAAGAAGAAAAGACTCTGGCGCCCCCTGCTACCTTATTAGGGATAGACAGTTCGGAAGAAGGAAACTAACTGAAAGGTAGACGTGACACTGAAAAAAAAAAAACAGTTTTGACAATTCCACTGAATAAATAAAGAAGCATCTAGAAAAAATTGTGACTCCTATTCGTGAAGAAGTTAAACACTGGTGCTTCCCTGACCGTTAATGCGCATCTCCTTCTTCTTCTTTTGGCATTTCCCTTCAGGGGGCGCCACAGCAAGTCAGTTTCTTCCATCTAACCCTATCTGCTGAATCCTATTTGGTCACACCAACTATCTTCATGTCTTCCTTCACTGTATCCATGAACCTCCTCTTTGGTCTTCCTCTAGTCCTCTTTCCTGGTGGTTCCAAACCCAGCATCCTTTTTCCTATGTACTCTCTCTCTCTCTCTCTACTCTTCACATGTCCAAACCATCTCAGTCTTGCCTCTCCAACTTTATCCCCAAAACCTCTAACATGTGCTGTTCCCCTGATGTACTCATTTCTGATCCTGTCTGTAACCCAGGTGGAAAAACTAGGTCCTCCTGTCATTTTTCTCCCTGCCTTGTAACTTCTGCGGAGTGATTTGTGCACTTGTTACGTCAGCCAATCAGAGCTTACGCTGCGTGCAATCACGTGACTCATTGTTCCCTGCCGCGTCTCCTTAATAAGACAGCGTTAGTTAGTCTGAGCGAGAGCAGGTGTGCGGCAAACTGAAAAGCAGGGTCACAGGAGCCGTCGGCTATCGGTCCTTTTGAGTGGGGAAAATCACGCTGAATTTGAGTCTTGTACGTGCGGAAATCGGCCAGGTTTCCCGCATTGATTGATTTTTTATGATGGCGAGCCAAGGAGCAGGTTAATCCTGAAAACTTCTGATCCGGAATACTCAAAGTGTTTCCAATCCACCTTGCTGAACCGGTAGGGGGCTCAGTGGGCCGAGGACCTCTCACCCCCACACCTACACTTGGATGGTCGGACTCTTTTGGTCCCAGTTTTCTTTTAATGAACATTGCATTGTACACTGTAAACCTTTATGTTGTGTGAGCTTTGAAAATTGCAATGCTTTGTTGTTGAGTTATGTGTAAATATCATGAATGTCCATTCTCTTGTACACGTGTGTTTTAAATTCAATACACAGTGAAAATACCAAAAACATTGTTTGTTTCAATCTACTCTCTCCCAGAGCGACATCTAATCTTCTGATGCTAGCCCATTACAATCTTATGCATTAGCACATATGCTACATGTCCATCCTGGTCACTCCCAGAGAGATCCTCAGCATCTTCATCTCTGCTACCTTCATCTCTGTTTCCTGTCTTTTCTTCAGTGCCACTGACTCTAGACCAAACAGCATGGCCGCTCTCACCACGATTTTGTACACTTTCCCTTTCATTTTAGCTAAAACTCTTCTGTTCCGAAGAAGACAGAAGAGAAAAGTTGACCATTAAAAAGTTAACGGTCAACATTTTATGACCGTTAACGCGCATAAAAAATAATAACGTACTGAGGAAGGCCAACATAAACCACCTGACATTAGCTGGTTTATAAACCAACACGTGCTTATTTTCTGTTAAAGGTCATTTCACTTCCATAAGTGTGACTTTGTTTTTTTTTCGTACCATCACTTGTAAACATTTTCTAAATGATGATTTTAACTCTAATAGAGTGTTACAGAGTGTGGAGGTAAATTATGACTCACTGTGTGACCAAAATAGCACACACGTAAAAATAGATCCATTTGGTTTGTTGACAAAGGAATGTTATTGGTGTTCAGGAGCTTTTTGCTGTGTGTTCAGTCTGAGCTGTAATCTGGGCCGTTTTCATTATCAAAACAACACTTTACTCCCGTGGCAAAATGATGTTGACCTTTGTGAAATCGAATACTAGCAAACCGTGTCTCATTGTTCAAAGATAATAGCCGGGCAAGCATCCGTTGTGAGGGAGATGATGTTGCTGGCAAGCCTAGTGCCCGCCGTGCGAAGCAGGTGGGTGTTGGAGTGCTGATGACTCATTCCTCATCAGAGGGACCCGGGTGACACGCTTCTGTTTTAGCTGCTGCTACAAAGCGTTTCCTGTTGTCGGTCGTTTTTATGCTAATGCCTGGAGAATGTGGGAGGAGGCTTTAAGGACCATGGCTGAAGGACCATCTCTGCTTCCGTATCACATCCGTGAACACAATACTTCCCGAAGTACTGAAGGGATTTTAATATAACTGCCTACAGTTACTAGATACCAACTATAGATTAAGTGATTAAGTTTTTAGGGTTGAACAACCAACGGTCAAGTCACATAGGTCGATATCTGCAAACATTGTTTATTGAGCCCTCTTGGTGAATTTGATTTCTGACACCTGATTGCAAACTACCCTTCAGACTTTGAAGCTTTTGAAGGAAACCATTTTACTTGTAGACGTTCTGTTCCGTTGTCAGAACATGCATTGTCAGCTTATCCGGGGCTGGGTCACAGGGGCAAGAGCCTCAGACGAGAAGCCCGGGCTTTTCTTCCCCGGCTGCATCCTCCAGCTCACCCGGAAGGATCCTGAGTCGTTCCCCGGCCAGCTGTGAGTCTCTCAAGCAGGTCTGGGGTCTGCTTCTTGGTCTCCTCCCGGTGGGACGTGCTGAAAACATCTCACCAGTGAGGCGCTCGGTCGGGCATCCTAACCAGATGCCTGAACCACCCCATATGACTTCTCTACCAAAAACATTGTTTGTTTCAATCTACTCTCTCCCAGAGCGACATCTAATCTTCTGATGCTAGCCCATTACAATCTTATGCATTAGCACATATGCTACATGTCCATCCTGGTCACTCCTAGAGAGATCCTCAGCATCTTCATCTCTGCTACCTCCATCTCTGTTTCCTGTCTTTTCTTCAGTGCCACTGTCTCTAGACCAATCAGCATGGCCGCTCTCACCACGGTTTTGTACACTTTCCCTTTCATTTGAGCTGAAAGTCTTCTGTCACACATCACACCTGATACTTTTCTCGACACACGCTTCTTCACCTCTTTTCCACACTCTCCATTGCTCTGGACTGTTGATCCTAGATACTTAAAATCTTCCACCTTTTTATCTCTTCTCCCTGTAACCTCACTTTTCCATTTGGATCCGTCTCATTCACACACACGTACTCTTTTTTACTCTGACTAATCTTCATTCCTCTTCTTTTTAGTGCAAACCTTCACCTCTCCAGCTTTTCCTCCACCTCTTCCCTCCTCTCACTACAGATCACAACGTCATCTGCAAACATCATTGTCCACAGAGATTCCTGTCTAACCTCATCTGTTCTTCTAACATATTTTGAAAAAAATATGAAGTTGTTTATGTTACGTTTTAGGCACACTTTAAAAAATTAGTCTCTCAATCGACGAGGGACCGCTATAACGTAAACGCCTCCCTGTTCTATCCGTGTGAGGCAGTAAAAAAAAAATGAATGTGAGATGACTCGGGGAGTCTGTTATACTGATAGAAAATGTAAAGCGCCATAGTCATGGATGTAATGTAGAATGATAGTCTGTCTCCTCTGTTTATTTGCCGGCTGTAATGGAGACAAATGCTGGTGTGAGTCTGGGAATCTGGCTCCTCGGCGTGCATGTGTGTGAAACCAGGTGAAAGGTCCTGAGGTAACCTGGTTTTATGCCTTAATGACTCCTTGTTATTCTCAAACCTATTTCCCAATTGCCAACAGCGATTCTCCCCCTCCGTGTCCATTAGGTGTAGGGTGCACGGATCAATACGGGATGCAATTTCCCTGGAGAATGAACGGAGCGTCTTTAGGGTGTCTGTTTTCCTCTTTTTGAACCCCTTTTTCTCCACTGCTTTCTTGTCCTCAGACAGGAAATTTAGCCCAGGTATTTATTTAAATATGCAAACAGGAATGAGTCAACGCCAAGGTGTCCAACAATATGTCTCCTCCCATCTGATATCACGATCTTATTGAGTAACCCCTCGGTCCATTGGACGGTCAATCAGCATGCAGAACACTATTGACCCAGAATGAAAAATACACTGTTGAAGATGAAGCTGCCAAATTGCACAAAAAAAAAAGTCAGTGAAACACTGAGAGCACGAACGACAAACCACCTTGTAAAGAGAGACCCCTAATACTCCTACATTTACTGCTTCTTCTCTATGACCAAAACAAGCAAGCTCAAAACGAGATTCAAACCCATATCTTTCCATTCTGTTCCGTCATCTTCCGCTTGTTCCGGTGTCGGGTCGCAGGGGCAACAGCCTCAAACGAGTAGCCCAGGCCTCTCTCTCCCTGGCTGCATCCTCCAGCTCACCCGGGAGAATCCCGAGTTGTTCCCCGGCCAGCTGTGAGACATAGTCTCTCCAGCGGGTCCGGGGTCTGCCTCTTGGTCTCCTCCCAGTGGGACGTGCCCAAAACACCTCGCCCGCAGCTCAACACCGAGCTCCTCCTGGATGGCAGAGCTCCTCACCCAATCTCTGAGTGAGAGCCCAGCAACCCTGCGGATGAAGCTCATTTCGGCTGCTTGTACCCGCGATCTCATTCTTTCGGTCACCACCCAAAGCTGGTGACCACGGTGAGGGTAGGACCGTAGATCCTGGTTACCATGGTGAGGGTAGGAACGTAGATCCTGGTTACCACGGTGAGGGTAGGAACATAGATCCTGGTTACCATGGTGAAGGTAGGAACGTAGATCCTGGTTACCACGGTGAGGGTAGGAACATAGATCCTGGTTACCATGGGGAGGGTAGGAACGTAGATCCTGGTTACCATGGGGAGGGTAGGAATGTAGATCCTGGTTACCAAGGTGAGGGTAGGAACATAGATCCTGGTTACCATGGTGAGGGTAGGAAAGTAGATCCTGGTTACCATGAGGAGGGTAGGAACGTAGATCCTGGTTACCATGGTGAGGGTAGGAACGTAGATCCTGGTTACCACGGTGAGGGTAGGAACATAGATCCTGGTTACCATGGTGAAGGTAGGAACGTAGATCCTGGTTACCACGGTGAGGGTAGGAACATAGATCCTGGTTACCATGGGGAGGGTAGGAACGTAGATCCTGGTTACCATGGGGAGGGTAGGAATGTAGATCCTGGTTACCAAGGTGAGGGTAGGAACATAGATCCTGGTTACCATGGTGAGGGTAGGAACGTAGATCCTGGTTACCATGAGGAGGGTAGGAACGTAGATCCTGGTTACCACGGTGAGGGTAGGAACGTAGATCCTGGTTACCACGGTGAGGGTAGGAACGTAGATCCTAGTTACCACGGTGAGGGTAGGAAGGTAGATCCCGGTTACCATGGTGAGGGTAGGAACGTAGATCCTGGTTACCATGGTGAGGGTAGGAACGTAGATCCTGGTTACCATGGTGAGGGTAGGACCATAGATCCTGGTTACCATGGTGAGGGTAGGAACATAGATCCTGGTTACCATGGTGAGGGTAGGAACGTAGTTCCTGGTTACCATGGTGAGGGTAGGACCGTAGATCCTGGTTACCACGGTGAGGATAGGAACATAGATCCTGTTTACCATGGTGAGGGTAGGAACATAAATCCTGGTTACCACGGTGAGGGTAGGAACGTAGATCCTGGTTACCACGGTGAGGGTAGGAAATTAGATACTGGTTACCATGGTGAGGGCAGGAACATAGATTCTGGTTACCATGGTGAGGGTAGGAACATAGATCCTGGTTACCATGGTGAGGGTAGGACCGTAGATCCTGGTTACCACGGTGAGGATAGGAACATAGATCCTGTTTACCATGGTGAGGTTAGGAACATAAATCCTGGTTACCACGGTGAGGGTAGGAACGTAGATCCTGGTTACCACGGTGAGGGTAGGAACGTAGATCCTGGTTACCATGGTGAGGGTAGGACCATAGATCCTGGTTACCATGGTGAGTGTAGGAACGTAAATCCTGGTTACCTTGGTGAGGGTAGGACCATAGATCCTGGTTACCATGGTGAGGGTAGGAACGTAGATTCTGGTTACCATGGTGAGGGTAGGACCATAGATCCTGGTTACCATGGTGAGGGTAGGACCATAGATCCTGGTTACCATGGTGAGGGTAGGAACGTAGATCCTGGTTACCATGGTGAGGGTAGGACCGTAGATCCTGGTTACCATGGGGAGGGTAGGAAATTAGATACTGGTTACCATGGTGAGGGTAGGAACATAGATTCTGGTTACCATGGTGAGGGTAGGAACGTAGATCCTGGTTACCATGGTGAGGGTAGGAACATAGATCCTGGTTACCACGGTGAGGGTAGGACCGTAGATCCTGGTTACCATGGTGAGGGTTGGAACGTAGATCGACTTTAAAATCGAGACCTTTGCTTTTCGGCTCAGCTCTCTCTTTACAAACCCATATATGTCACACAATTATTGTTGAGCGGCTCCAAATTTAGGTTTCGTGCCAGGGCAGCTCAATGAAAAGGGGGGAGGCAAGGCACATTTGAACCCATCTTCTGCATCTATACACGTATTCAAATCGACTTTTCATCCTTGTGCAAAAAGCGAAATTGAAGGCTGGAGCAAGACAAAAGCAAGCGAGAGGGAATGTGTGATTATCATTAAAGGAGAGCAGAGAGTGGGAGGATCATCCTCTCTGTGATTTAAGCCTGTGGATTTCACAGTTTGATGG
Organism: Neostethus bicornis; assembly: GCA_902685375.1. Lineage (NCBI taxonomy): Eukaryota > Metazoa > Chordata > Actinopteri > Atheriniformes > Phallostethidae > Neostethus > Neostethus bicornis. The sequence continues at coordinate 1,690,435 of LR738556.1, forward strand.
AAGCCAAAGAGCTCCAGCGGTATAAAAGGTTGAATATTCATTTACTGTCCGGTATTCTTTGGCTTTTTCCATCACTTAACGAGCAAAACGAATTACATTTACAATATATTTCTATTAAATCTAATTAGCGTCCTTTTAGCTCCAAATACACAAGCAAAATGCCATTTAATTTCAATTTGATTTCAATCAGTTTTTTATGGATCCGTTCGTGCAATTACTCATAATCCGCACCCTGATTCAAATACCTCTCAGTTATTCTTAACGGCGTGCAGACAATTTCACACATATCAAGCACTTATGTGCATGTAAATTATTGATCGCCTTTCGACCCCGTTTAAAAAGAGGGAATGGACTTTTGTGCATGTAAATAAGCCGCCACACTTTGCTGAGGTGTTTCCACTGTCAAGACTGGCTGGGATTTTGATTTGGTGCCATTTGGATATTAAGTGCAGTGGAGGCTGAGTGCTATTACAGCCCAGCAAAGGGAAGCACATCAATCTCTGTCAGGGAGTGGAAATCGGTCTCCAGACAGGAGAAGCAGGCGCCGAGCTCTGCTAACTAACAGCAGCTGCATAAAAAACTAAAAACCCCATGAGTGCAGGGGAAACTAGTTTTGTGTAATGAACTGTACACAAGTTAAGCCACGGCATCTCATCTCAGTACTGTATAATAACCCACATACAAACTAATATATGATATGTTTACTCAGCCCTGGGGCGGTCACAACATGTCAGGTTTGATAGCTTGTTGCACCCAGATTCAGCTCATTTCTAACATACTGGCACTTTTTGATCCGCCAGCGTGACTGTCACATATACATATTTCAACATCTTCTTTTCATGTCTGCATGCTCGCCTCCAGTGCTGGGCATCCGAGCCAGCCGTGAGAAGCGAAAGCGGCTTTCCCCCCCTCCCTCTCTTGCATACTTCTGCACTTGTGCATTGCTCTTGCGGGGCTGCTTTCAGGCTTTGAGTTGCCTCTCGTGGGATGCTCCCCTAAAAACTTACCTGATGAGCCACCGTTCTCACAGGAGGTGGTGGGGTGCAGGAACGGAGGGTAGAAACAGAGACAGAGAGAAAGAGAAAGCTCTCATTATTTCTCTCTAATTGCCCACGAGCGACCCTGCTGATCCCCCCTCCTTCTCTCTCCTCTGCAACCAGGTACAGTGCCTCATTACAGGCAGCCTCCTCAGTTTTCCCAGGAGAAAGCCATGAAAAGGCCATGAAAGGCCTCGTCTGACAGGGGCTAGCCAGACTGGACCAATTAACAGGGTTTTTCTGTGCTCTGACTTGCCACACCGCGGTTTGCATGTGAGAATCGTAGACGTCCTGGGTCAGGTTGGGATGGTTTGTTCAGAGGTTAGATGGGCTAAAACCAAATTTATACTCCGATGTCAGTCCGTTGTACCAGTTAACCCAACACCAAAGTGGGAGATATGATTGAGTTCTAAGTCCTGCATCGTGATGGATTTGGACTCCGAAAAAGATCTGATGGTTTTTTAAACAGAACGTCTTTGAACATTACTTTTTACAACTTAGCTTTCGAAAACCCCAATCGGGCTTGTTGGGTGCTACTTGGTTTAGTTCTCCATTTTTTTTTTTTGCCTTTTCCCAGAGAAAGTGAAGGGCTTTATCACCAGGACTGCCGCAGCCGTCAAATTGACCGCACGTTCCAACGTTGCTAAATGTTACATCAAGAGCCTTAAATTTTAAATCTAGCGGCTCTAGGTCTAAAATCTAGTGTGATAGCGCTTAAAAACGTGCATTTAGCGACGCTAGGTTTGAAAAATAAGCGCTTGATGTAACATTTTGCTTGTTTTAACGTCTAACACGCTTGTTTACATGCGTGTATTGGGCCCGATGGCTTTCCATATCTGTGCACACTGTTTATTATGACAGCATGCACATAGCGCAGAAAAACTCCATCTAGTGACAAAACATTGGAATTACAGAAGAAATAAAACATAAACAAGGTTTATTTATTTATTTTTTTACATTTGGCGGACCGGATTAAAACGTTTAACGGGCCGCATGTGGCCCGCGGGCCGTAGTTTACCCATGCCTGTCCTAGAGGAACTGGAGAACCTGGAAGAAACCCATATACATGAGGAGAAAACTTCCGAACCTCTGACAAAATGGGAGCACCTTAGCTGGGATCTGAACAAGAACCAACACCGTTCTTACACTTAGGCTGAAATGCCAACATGATATGAAATATTATCTTTGTGGAGACCTTTGATTTATCAATGCTCTAAAACTACTTTAACCCCCAAACTTCACCAGATCAGCGCATGCAGCTGGTTGGTGAATTCTGGAATGCTACAAGAGAGAAAAAGACAAGTGAAAAGAGTCTGAATGGAGATGAAGGAGGGGATTGAATCGGAAATAAGAAAATAAATGAAAGTGTGAAGATCGGCGTCCGTGCTTTTATCTTCCGGTCCAGCTCTAAACCCCCGGCAATCTTACAATAAAAAAATAAAAAGGTAAATGGGTTGTACTTGTAAAGCACTTTTCCAGTCATATGTTGACCACTCAAAGTGCTCTGACACGACATGTCACCCATTCACACTTACTGCACTTCCATTGCTATAGACTAAGTGCTTTCTCCTTCCTCTCACATTCATACCCTGATAGACACAAAGGGAGGGAGGGAGCGTCGCCGGGGGAAACCTGGAGATATCCACACACTCAGCAGCTGCTTTTCTATTACGGCTACAGATGGTAAAAAAACTGTTCTGGATGGAGTCTGAACCCCTCAAATCAAACACTTAGATTTTAAATGTTACTGGTTATCATGGTTTCAACCAGAGGTACCCGTTACGCTGATTGGGAACAACCCATAGATTCCGGAAGACTTTTCATAGAGCACATGGTTTCTTGGATTTCAGGACATAATCAATCGCCAGAATGAAATGTTGACATTTCATTTAGGTTACCATAGCAACCAAACAGCATGTTCTATTCCTCTGTTACTCTGTTCCCCAACAGGATTTGTTCGTAGCCCCTCAGAAACTGGTCCGTAAATAAGGAAGATCACTCCGATCAATACTTGACAATTTTGATTACCGTATTTATTCGAGTACAACTCGCACCCTTAATTTTTGATTAAAAATCTGTATAATTTATTATACAGATAATAAATTAAATTGAAAGCAAAGCTTTCGATTTAGAAGTCATCTACATTCCCACCCTCACCTATGATAACCAGCTGTGGGTGGTGACCGAAAGAATAAGATCACAGATACAAACGGCCGAAATGAGCTTCCTCCGCAGGGTGGTTGGGTTCTCACTCAGAAATCAGGTGAGGAGCTCTGCCATCCGGGAGGAGCTTGGTAGCGAGCCGCTCCTTCTCCAGGTCGAGAGGAGCTATATGGAATGGTTCGGGCATCTAGTCAGGATGCCCCCGTGCGCCTCGCTGGTGTGGTGTTTCGGGCAGGTCCCACCGGAATGAGATCAAGAGGCAAACCCCGGACCTGCTGGAGAGATTATGTCTCATAGCTTGCTGGGGAACGACTTGGGATCCTTCCGGGTGAACTGGAGGATGTGGCCGGGGTGAGAGAAGCCTGGGCTTCGCGTCTGAGGCTGTTGTCCTTGAGACTTGGCCCGAGATAAGCGGAAGACAACGGATGGTATGATTTATTTTTTTCACAGTTTTTGGCTCAGAATAAAGATTTTGACCATTATTGTTTAAAATAAGAAATGCTCAACTCATTTTGAAGTGTGGTAAACATAAATAGCTGTTGCATTTTCACCTGAAGCGCCGGCGAGCAAATTAGCCTGAGCCTTCCAGAGCTAACAAAAGTCTTCATGTTTATCTATAGTTGATATTAGACAAGAATTCTTTTTCCATGAAGAGCAATACCAGCTTAGTAAACTAAAACTATAGTAAAAAAAAAAAAAATGAACTAAACGTTCAGCATGACTTGATTGTCAATTTTCATTTTGTTTTATTGTCAAAATTAAAATTTTGACCCTAACGGACTCATGGGGCGTGCCGGAGCCTATCCCAGCTAATTTTAAGGAGAGAGGCAGGGTAATAATAATGCATCGTACAAATGTAGCACTTTTCCCGGACGCTCAAAGACGCTTCACATACTGTATGCATTATTCGTTCACTCCATACCAGGTAATGGTAAGGTACTGTTGTAGCCACAGCTGCCCTGGGGCAAACTGACAGAAGCGAGGCGGCCATTTTGCGCCATCGGCCATTCTGACCTTCACCAACCAATCGCACACAATCCAGATTAGGCAAAGTGAATGAAGTGTCTTGATCTCAACAGCCGTCCCACAGTGGCACCTGGGGTTCCAGTAGTCTCCCATCCAAGTACTGCCAAGGCCCAGCCTCCCTAGCGTCTCAGGTCTGACGGGATCAGGCATTGTCGGGGGGAAGAACAAAGGCATTGTTGAGGAACATTGAGGAACTCTGTGTGACAAAGGGAAGGCATCATTGGGGGGAGGCAGTGGCCTCAGGGATAGAGGGTTCGCCCTTGGACCAGAAGTTAACCGGAAGTTTGCGGTTTCGATTCCCACTGAGTTCATGTCTAGGGTCCATAGAGAAAACACCTAACCCCCCGTTTCTCCCAACATTGGTGCCATCGTGGCAGCCTGCTGGGGTGTAATGCAGGTTGATCCCTTACCTTTCCCCGGTGAGGGATCAACAAAGAATACCGGTACATTATTGACAGACTGGTATGGTATCCAACCCGAACAGGTCGGCAGTCTGTCGCAGGGCCACACACACTACAATCCACACACGCATTTAGAGGCTGGGAGGAAATTAGAATACCCGGAGAAAACCCACATTAGGAGAACATGCAAACCCCATAAAGAAAGGCCGATGTTTAAAGCCTCTACCTACTCCAGGACTTGAACCCCAACCTTCTTACTATGAGGCCAGTGTGCTAACCACTGCACCACCGTACAGCCCATTAATTTAATTTTACCCATGAACCGGGCACGGGGGTGTGTGGATATGCCACCTAGAAAGCCAATAACTAAGGCAAAAATGGAAGTGCAGGAAATGCGGAAAGCATTTACTCAGATGTCCGAAGAGTTGTCTAAAGTGCCACAGCCGCTAGCAACCCTCATGGGACTGTTCAAAAAAGTAATGATGTTGACAGATCTGATTAAGGTAAAAGACCAAACAAAAATGTCTCTTTTGAAACAACGTTATCAATAAATTATGACTTTGACAAGTTTATATACCGTAATTTCACGGCTATAAGACACATATAAAAGTCTTAGATTTTCTTCAAAATGAGCGGTGCGCCCTTTCGTGCGGTGCGCCTTGTGTGTGAGAAAAGGCGGACCTAAAAGAAAAAGCGGTGCCCGCGAGGCGGACCTGAAAGAAAAGGCATGAGAACGTTTAAGAGTGAAGTGTGGACGCTTATGACGCTCAGTTTAAGCTGAAGCCAATCAGCTACGCGGAGGAACATGGGAATTGAGCCGCCGCGAGAAATTTCAGCATTAACGAGTCAATGGATTGTAGATGCTTGGACTAACGTGTCTGCTGGTACTGTTATCCGAGCTTTCGCAAAAGCTGGTATCCTTTCTGAGGAGCCGCACAGTACAGATAGTGACTTTGACAGCGAGGAGCGAAGTGGACCTGCTCTGTTGGATTTTGCGCAGCTGTTCGATTCCGAAACAGAGGATGAGGACTTTGACGGATTTGAATAAAGACTATTACCAGTAATGTGCTTGTTTAGTATCGTTACTACTTAAATAAAGTACAACCAAACTCAGTTTTGCTCCTGATCTATTTTTTAATACCCACATTTGCATGCGTGCGTGTGTGTTGCTGTAAGGCGGTGTGTGACTGAGACTGCGCCTTTTCGTACGGTGCGCCCAATGGTCGTGAAATTACGGTAAACACTTTGTCTTTTTTTAAAAGGGGAATCACTTCAACTTGGAAATCTTATAAGTGGTTTTGCCTTGAAAAACAAACCAGAAAAGGTACCCCATGTCTTACATTGTACATATCCCCTTAAATTTCCAAAATCTGAAAACAATGATTCCCTAAAAATACATTTCCAGACCACCTGCTACCCTGGGATGACTCCACAAAAGAAGTCTATGTTTAAACTGAGACATCTTCTTGCTGGAAAAAAAAAAAAGACGCTTGGATGAATAATTCACAGACAATCTCCTGCTTCCCTTTGATGTTTATTTTTGCAGAAACAATGAACAAAGCAGCTGTGAGACTGGCTGCAAAGCTCCACATCTGTCCTGTCAGTTCAAGGAGTTGCATTTCAATGGGATCGGAACAAGCTGGTTTTCAGCCAGCTCCTCTGGAAGGCCGTGCACTTTGTTGCTTTGCACTTGGCTAGCGTCGCTGGCAGACACAACACGACAGCTCCTGTAGTCTCTGGTGAGGTGTTATTCAGAAGCTAATGATTCAGGCTGTTTTTAAAACTCCTGGATCAGCAGTGTTTACATACAACCTGGACTTAGAAGATGCTTCGCTGGAAACTCGTATAAACAATGCAACAATAGAGAAAAAACTCTTTTAGATGAATCGAAAGTGAGGAAGAGAGAATATATGTATTGACCATATATGGTAATATTTGTAGGATCCAATTTAAAAATGGGAATTTTACAAAAAATCAACTTTTGGACACTGCATTGGTTCGTCATGGCACATTCCCACCCTCACCTACGGTCACCAACTGTGGGTGGTGACCAAACGACTTCGGCGGATACAAGCGGCCAAAATGAGCTTCCTCCGTAGGGTGGCTGGGCTCTCACTCAGCGATCGGGTGAGAGGCTCTGCCATCTGGGAGGAGCTCAGTGTCGAGCCACTACTACTCCAGGTGGAGAGAATCCAGATGAGGTAGTTCGGGCATCTAGGCATCAGGATGCCCCCCACGCGCCTCGCGGCTGAAGTGTTTTGGGCACGTCCCACCGGGACGAAACCAAGAGGCAGACCCTGGATCCGCTGGAAAGACTACGTCTCACAGCTGGTTGTGGAACAACTCGAAATCCTTCCGGGTGAGCTGGAGGATGCAGCTGTGGTGAGAGAAGCCTGGGCTTCGCGTTTGAGGCTGTTGTCTCCGCGACCCGGGCCCGGACAAGACGAAGACGACGGAACAGAACTTTTTGGAGGTTTCTTCAAAGTTATAAACTCTGGTCTCACCACGGTTTTGTACACTTTTCTTTTCATTTTAACTGAAACTCTTCTATCACACATCACACCAGGTACTTTCCTCCACCCGTTGCAGCCTACCTGCACACGCTTCTTCACCTCTTTTCCACACTCTCCATTGCTCTGGACTGTTGATCCTAAGTACTTAAAATCTTCCACCTTCTTTATCTCTTCACCCTGTAACCTCACATTTCCATTTTTCCACAGATGTAAATATTTTTCATATAAAATTCTACAATTTATATAATTTTTTAGTAGAATTTAAAGTATTATTCATGCAGAAATTTCATGTAATTGATGTTTTTAATTTATCTTGAAAAAATTTATGACCTTTATCATTTTTTAGCATATCACTTTGTGATAGAATCTGTTGAAACGGTCATTTCAAAATGGCCTATTTCTGCTTTCTTCCTCCAACTTTGAGCATGGTCAGTTAAGCATTTTGTAGTGACGTTTTTTTGTGGTGCATTTATGGAAACTTTGTAAAGCTGAGCGTTTGGTAAAAATCAGTGGTGGAACGTAACGAAGTAAATGTACTTCGTTACTGTACTTAAGTAAAAAAATTGTGTATCTGTACTTTACTTAAGTAAAATTTAAGACCGGTACTTTTACTTTTACTTCACTACATTTTTAGAGCAAATATCTGTACTTTTACTTCGCTACTTTTTAAAAGTGTGTTTTACATTTTTTGTTACATTTTCGTTCAGGAATTTGAAAAATACACAGGTTTTTTAGCGCATCTTGAAGCCGCATCGCCAAAATCAAAAAAAGCAGTTGATCGGGAGAAGAAGTAATGAATCGAGAAACATTTTCCGCATTCATTCAGCGCCAAAAAACCTAACATCAAATATTAGTACAAATTAAAAAGAGTCAGAAGATCGTTGTTCGTTGTGTTGAGCCATCATTACACAGAGCAGGGTCGGATCTAGAATTTCCCAAAGGGGGTGGGGCTTTGACAAAGCCAATATATAGTGACTGGGGGCCTCCCCCCAAAAACATTTTAAAAAATAAGTATCATTTTCTTCCATTTTGGCGGCCCAATCACTGGCCCTTCTAGGGGGTAGCTTGACTTGTCCCCTTTCCTTTTATGTTATTTTTATTTTTTGTGGACCAAAAGAGGCGGGAGAGGGGGGTCACACCCTTGCAGAGTATTTATTCTTGTTACCATGGTGACACCGTATAGCACAAAAAATAACATTTGAATTATGATGGAATACTTTTACTTTTTACTTAAAAAGTACAATTTACAGCAACTACTTTTGTACTTTTACTTAAGTAGATTTTTTTTATTGGTACTTTTACTTTTACTTAAGTAAATTTTTTGTCTAATTATCTGTACTTTTACTTAAGTACAAAAAGTGAGTACTTCATCCACCACTGGTAAAAATGGCTTTCACAAAAAAGAATTTAATCAACGCCAATTGGTAGCATTTATTCCAATTACCAACGTCTATATTCGGCCCTAAAAACTGATATTATGAAACGGTTGTGATGTACGGGCAGACACGTGACTTAAATAAGCTGCATGAGGACAGAGCCATGAAGGCTTTTTGATGTTTTTCACCAACCGTTCAAAGACTAAAAAGGCTTTTTGTAAAATTTGGATTAGTCTTTAGAGCGAATTAACAGCAAGTTAATTAAAACTGAAAGCAAAGTCAATCTAATGTTTTACTTCTGGAAATAAAAAATGACTACATTTGGGCCCTCGCACAGTCTCTGAAGCTGCGTGAAGTTGGCCCCTCATAAAAAAACAAATATAAACAAAAGTAAACAAAAAATATGTCAATTGTTTGTGCTGTTTTGTGCTGTAAAAATTTTGTTTGTGCCATTTTATTTTTTGTAGATATTTACGATTCTTTTATAGGTCAATCTGCGGTCATCCAGCCCCTCACATTGCTTGAAAATGGAAGAAAACTCTTAAAAATGGTGTCAATCGTTTGTGCTGTAAAATTTTTTGTTTGTGCTGCTTTACTTTTCTTCAATTTAAAGAAATAAAATTGGACGATGACGTCATACAACCCCCTTTCCGCCTAAAAATGCGAGAAAACTCTCAAAAACGGTGTCAATCGTTTTTGCTTCGTTTGTGCTTCGTTTGTGCTTCGTTTGTGCTGTTATGTGCTGTAAAAATTTTCATTTGTGCCATTTTAGTTTTTTTTTTATTTTAAGAAAAACGATTTGGATGATGACGTCATCCAGACCTTTATTTACTTCCGGGCGTCGCCACTTTGATTACGTCATCGTCCACATCGTTTTCCTACAATTTAGATAAACTAAATTGTAACTAAAATGGCTCAAACGAAAAGTTTTACAGCACATAACAGCACAAATGTAGCACAAATGATTCCCACCATTTTTATCATTTTTCTAGCATTTTTAGGCAGAGGGGGGGCTGATGACGTCACCGTCCAAATTTTATTTCTTTAAATTAAAGGAAGGTAAAGCAGTACAAACGAAAAATTTTACAGCACAAAACAGCACAAACGATTGACATATTTTTTGTTAATTTTTGTTTATATATTTTTTTAAGAGGGGCCAACTTCACGGAGCTAGTCTCTGACCGTCATCCAGAGTTGAAAACAGATGTTTTCAGGCGCTCCATGAAGGCTGAAAGTAATTGTCCCTCAGTCTCCAAATGCCAGGTGACTTAGTGTGCTTGTGAATAAATGACCCAGTCAAGGTGAGCTCCTCGTGTCAAGTCAGGAGCATCAAAGACAAACCACGCAACCTTGCCGGAGGGCCCCGCTTTTCCTTTCACCTGGAGAACTCCATTTCCACTCTCCGAGCCTTGATGCATTCAAGCCCGTCCTGATCTTTGTAATGACTGGTCAAAAAAAAAAGAAAAGAAAAATGTTCATACACCCCCCCCCCTCTCCCTTCTTGTCTAGTGCCTTGAAAGACAAGACTTTCAAAGAGCGTTCTCCTTCCTCTTCAGGTTTAAAAGACGCAGCCATTCTCTTCAAGGTCACATCAGTTTCCGCTCGAGCAAGTCAAAGCAAAAGAAAAATCTCCCGAATGTAAACAGCATTGACTGATGGAGTGGAGGACAATGATAGGGCCCATGACAACGACACCACTCTGCAAAAACGACTCTGTCAGTCGCGGCGACGGGGTATTTGGGCAGAGGGAAAACAGAACGAGACAAAGAGGAAGGGTTAGGAGAGGTTGTGCTGGATGGAAAGGGGTACTGATTGGTTTGCCGTCTCATGGGGTGCGTGTTTGCCTGCAGGGAAAGGTCACAGGAGGGAACAAGAGTAACGAGGTGTGAAGGGAAGGCACTGTCCTCGGCTCGTAGGCCCTGGGAGACAGCCCCAGCAAGGTGTTAATGCAGATGCCGCAGCCTTCCAGGTTCTGTTTATTACACCTTTTGAGGGAAGCCAGACTGGAGTCACACCAGCAGTCAATACTGCTGGAAACATGCTAATGAGAAGCACAAACTGGCTGCAAACCCGACTCCTGAGGCTACAAATGGATAAAAAGAAAATGCAGAAAAGCTCGGTTGTGAATGTTTGTATGAATAAAGTTTACTTTAGACATTTTAACTCAAAGGAGGGACAAAAAGTGACTGAGTAAATGTAGCCAAGGTGTTGCCATCTAGTGCCTGCACTCAGTGTTGGTTTAATTCAGAAACTAGTCAGGGATTGCTGGCATTAGTGATCAGATAATGTCAGAGATAAACAACAACGTCTATCCCCGCCATGTTTGTAGTTCCAAGCTGAAAAAAGCAGGTTCAATCCCCTCCATGGCAACAATTTCAGAGATTAGGAGTTTGAAGCCAGAAAATGGTGTTTAACACCAGGACCGCCGCAGCGGTCAATTTGACTGCACGTCATTTTAATATGCTAATTAGAATAAATAAAACACAACCTAGGAGGCTGACCTTTTATGACTTTTAATATAAACATGTTTCTATTTTACCATATTTTTTGTGTTCTAAAAATGAACATTTTAAAATTTATAAGCACTTCAACCCCTCTAACCTGCTGCGCCCCGCAGCAGCTGGGAGGATGTGCGCATTGGAAGTTGTTGCTATGTTGCTATGGCAACAAATACCAATGTATTTATATATGTAGAGATAGACAAGGAGGACTCTGACGCCAGAGAAACATTTTAGAAAGGTTGAGTGAGATAATATTGAAGAGACACCATGAAGAGAGTAAGAAAATTGTTGACTGAATAAAGTCAGCCATGTTTTCTAGTTAAGTCTTGAAAGTTCAGGTTAACATATTGGAATATAGACCATTTATAACGAGGACATGTGTGAAGCAGCAGTGCAAAATGCGGAAAAAAGTAGGCTATTACCAATTTAGATCATTTTATTTTGGTGTTTGCTTTTTATTTTATTTTTTAAAAATACTATATCATCATTATCACTTTAAAAATTAAGTGTTGGTAAAGTTCATTTATTTAATATAGCAGAGCAAAACATGAATAATTACATAAGCGTCACATTGACGGTCACGGCACTTGCAGGTTGATTTTGAACGAGGTGGTCCAAGTGTCAAAAATTTTATTCATGAAAAAAAAAATTGGTTCGAAAAGATTTCTATGGAATGAAATAGGACGTTTAAACTACCAACTAAAACACTATATTTGACAATATCGCATAATTGGCTAGGCATTATCTCCCTCTACTGTTGCGTATGGTGCTTTACACAACAGAACTACATTTCCCATGGTGCTTCATCCCCACCATAAGGAACATGTTAGCGTTTGAGCTTTGTGTGTATTTGCTTTCTTTGTTCGATGTTTTCAAAGAGCTTTGAGGAAATCTGAAAATTGTGTCTGTATTTGAGCAGCGGGAACTGTGAGCAGCTTTCAAGATTAAATGTCTTCATCGCACAAAACGGCATTATGGCAAAAGAGATGTCGTCCTTCAAGTTAGTGAAACAAGAAGCATTTCAACAAAAACTCTATACGTCAACATGGATATTTCCTATTTTTGTTAGGGTTTTAAAGGATGTGGAGGGACGAGGATCCAATTGCAGAAGTTCAAACAAGATTTAATAACACAATCCAGGAAAGTCTGTAAAGCAAGAAGGTCAGGGTTAACTCAAGGTTTCAAAAGTCCAAATAAAAACAAAGTTCAAAACATGGTCAGGTAACCAGGGTGACCTGAAAGGGAAGTCCAGGGTGATTCCCCTTAAATAGATGGCAGGGTGCACAGATGTGTGGAATCAGGAATCATCCTCAGGTAATCCTATTCAGATTGATTCGGAACATCCAGGGCTCCCTCTGGCGGCAGGTGAGGGATCCTGACAGTTTTTAACCTCTGTAATGAAAAGTGTAGACCAACTGTTTATTAGATTAAAAGAAATACAAAAAGCTTGATATTAATTAACCTGTTCGGACAATCAAAATGACCAGTGATCATAAAAGTAATAAAAATTTAGATGCAAAGCAAAAACAAAATTGATTACTATAAAAATAGGATTAAAATGGACAAAACAAACATAATTACAGTTCTTTGTTTAAATTGAAATGAATAGAATATACTTTATTAATCCCAGAAGAAAAATTTGAGTGCCCACTTGCCCCTATCCACCGGCGTCCCAGTCAGGTCGCACTGTGTCCACCCTCGCAACCCAAAAGCTTGAGTCCAGAATGGGTCACAAAGCCAGGCTGCAGTGAAGAACACTAGCCTCTCTGTATTTCACTGGGTCCGAGTGTGCGCCTCTAGTTCCTCAAGCGAGCAACCGGACATTTCCATGGAAACCGCAAAAACACAGGGCCCGAAGCATCTCCTATAAACAGTCTCCTACTCTGCACCTCCTCCAGATTGACTCCTTCTCCTCAGCTCCCCTGGGACCAAACCAGATCCTCCAGCCACACACGGATGTGCCTCCGAGATCCAGAAGCTGGTCACGCAAGTCAACATGCAGAATGACTCCATAGCCAGCTAGCCGTTGGGAGCTAGCCGTTGGAAGCTAGCCATTGGAAGCTAGCCGTTGGAAGCTAGCCGTTGGGAGCTAGCTGGACGATTCCTGAAAAATCATCTGTCCAACACAAAGAAAGTGCAAAATGACATCCAAAGTGCGCTCAAAATGAAATCTTCAGAAAGAGACTGAACGTAGAAGAAGAAGGGACAAAAACCCCGCGAAAGTTGATGATTAATTGCTTAAGTAACAGGTAGCACTGCAGCAGCAGGCACTCAGTGCAGTGCCTTCGCCGTAGTCCATAAAACAGGACATATTAGCATGCAGTAAATACATTCTTACATATTTTATACCATTGATAAACAAGAACTCAGCCAATCATTTTGATCCTAATGTATTCTAAAGGTTTTAATCCGATAAACCATGCTCAGTGATAGAATGCCCTTTCTTGGACTGGGAGAAGCCGGTTTAAAATCCCACTGGGCCCATGCCCGGGTGTCCCTGGAGAAGCCACCTAACCCCCAGTGACTCCCACCATTGGCGCCGTCGTGGCTATTTGTTGTAGTACAATGCAGTAAAAGTAATTTTGGCATTGAGGAATAAATATAGTATGATAAATAAATAAATATCATTGTGTATTTTTATTATTTTCTAAATCAAATGACAATTTAAACAAAGAAAAAAAAAAAAACTTCTGAACCGTCGTAACTGATTTTTATTTCCGGTAGAGCCAAGAAAAAGTTACAATCTACACCGTGGTTGGGGAACCTTGTTCAGATGCAAGGGCGTCTTCCAACAGGGCTAGGGAAGGGGCACCTGGTGGAAAGTTGAAGGGGTGACTCTGTTAGAAGAGGGCAGTGGTGGAACTTAACGAAATAAATGTACTTCGTTACTGTACTTAAGTAAAAAAATTGTGTATCTGTACTTTACTTAAGTAAAATTTAAGACCGGTACTTTTACTTTTACTTTTACTTCACTACATTTTTAGAGCAAATATCTGTACTTTTACTTCGCTACTTTTTAAAAGTATGTTTTACATTTTTTGTTACATTTTCATTCAGGAATTTGAAAAATACACATGTTTTTTAGCACATCTTGAAGCCGCATTGTCAAAATCAAAAGGAGCAGTTGATCGGGAGAAGAAGTCATGAATCGAGAAACATTTTCCGCATTCATTCAAAAACGTAACATCAAATATAGTACAAATTAAAAAGTCAGAAGATCGTTGTTCGTTGTGTTTACTTCTAGAATTTTCCAAAGGGGGGTGGGGCTTTGACAAAGCCAATATATAGTGCCTGGGGGCCTCCCCCCCAAAACATTTTAAAAAATAAGTGACATTTTCCTCCATTTTGGCGGCCCATTCACTGGCCCTTCTGGGGGACAGCTTGACTTGTCCCCTTTCCTTTTTATTTTATTTATCTATTTATTTTTTGTGGACCAAAAGAGGCGGGAGAGAGGGAGTCACACCCCTGCAGTGTATTTATCCTGGTTGCCATGGTGGCACCCTATAGCACAAAAAATAACATTTGAATTATGGTCGAATACTTTTACTTTTTACTTAAAAAGTACAATTTACACCAATTACTTTTGTACTTTTACTTAAGTAGATTTTTTTATTGGTACTTTTACAAAGTACTTTAACTTAAGTAAAGTTTTTGCCTAAGTATCTGTACTTTTACTTAAGTACAAAAAAGTGAGTACTTCATCCACCACTGGAAGAGGGATCCTCTACCAGCATAGACAAGCAGAAGTTATCATGGGAATGGGATTCCAGATTGAATCCTTTACATCTATCAGAACATCAATCATATCTCTAGGATGTAGCAGATAGACTTCATTCAGATCAAGGTTGAGATCCATTGCTTTCCATCTTTGGTCTATAAGATTTTTACATTCTGAATGAGAAATAACGCATAGCACTTGTGGCTTTAATTCTAATGTACATCTAGGACTATTTGTGCCGCCGTGTTTTATTAACCCAGTAAAATCCGTCCTGTAAAGTAGCTGTTCCTGAACAAGCCTTTCATCCATAAAAAAAATCTATTAAATTCAAAACCCCAAAATTACAGGCTTTAAGGGGGTGTAGGAGTTGAGGACCACCTACACACCTCATGTCTCAGAAGCCATCTTTTTATAGTTGTTTTTCTGGTTCTGCTGTGTAACTTCTTACGACACTGATTTTAATTGGCGCGACATGACTCCTGGGTGAGGTGCCAATAAAAGTGGACAGTGGTGGTAAAATTTTAAAATCATTAGACCAAAAGGACTCAAAGAGGATTCCTGTATAAGAAACCATTTCCAGTCTGTTAAAACTAAACAACAGCAATCTATGGGAATAATTGAAGAAGCATCTTAGGACGATTTAAAAAGGCTCATCAAGCTATTTTATAGGAAAACATAAAAAAAAAAAAACAATATAATAAACATGACTGGCTTGTGGTCCTAAGAATTTTAAAGTCTGAAGAATGCTGGGTTGTGGATGATTTTTCAAGAAATAAAGGCCTGTTTACAGTAAGAGAATTACCTCTTGATGTTGGGATGGCTCGGTGGGTAGGGCGACTGCTCCGTAACCAGAAGGTCGCAGGTTCGATCCCCCGCCAAGAGTCCATGCCGAGGTGTCCTTGAGCAAGACACCGAACCCCCAGTTGCTTCTGATGATAGTGGTCTGCGCCTTGCATGGTAGCTCCCATCATCAGGAATGACTGTTGTGTGTGAATGATTGTATGGAGTGAATGAATAATGCATATCTATGTAAATGTAAAGCGTCTTTGAGTGTCTAGAAAAGCGCTATATAAGTTCAATGCATTATTATCATTATTATTAATTCCAAGATGTCTGTTACTGTATTGTTTAGAAATGATCCTTGGTCTTCTTTTATTTTGAAGTTAGATTCGGTTGCGTCACTTTCTGTGTATTGTTAACAACCAACAGGTGAGGCAACAAGGCAGCCACAAAATCTGCAGCTTCATTATTACAGTTAGAATCGAGGAATCAATGTCCGTTCCGTCATCTTCCGCTTGTTCCGGGGTCGGGTCGCGGGGGCAACGGCCTCAAACGGGAAGCCCAGGCTTCTCTCTTCCCGGCTGCATCGTCCAGCTCACCCGGAAGGATCCCAAGTCGTTCCCCAGCCAGCTGTGAGACATAGTCTCTCCAGCGGGTCCGGGGTCTGCCCTTTGGTCTCCTCCCGGTGGGACGTGCCCAAAACACCTCACCTGCGAGGCGCTCGGGGGGCATCCTGACCAGATGCCCGAACCACTCCATCTGGCTCCTCTCGACCTGGAGGAGGAGCGGCTCGACACCGAGCTCCTCCCGGATGGCAGAGCTCTTCACCCGATCTCTGAGTGAGAGCCCAGCCACCCTGCGGAGGAAGCTCATTTCGGCCGCTCGTACCTGCGATCTCATTTTTTCGGTCACCACCCACAGCTGGTTACCATGGTGAGGGTTGGAACGAAGGTTGACTTGTAAATTGAGAGCTTTGTTTTTCGGCTCAGCTCTCTCTTTACAACGACGGACCGATGCAGCGTCCTAGTTATTGCTGATGCCGCACCGATCCGCCTGTCGATCTCCCGCTCCATCCTTCCCCCACTCATGAACAAGACCCCGGAATCAATGTCGTAAGTTGTTTTTTAGTGTTTAATGGATGTTTATTTTTGAAGGGTGTGTTAAATCTTTAATTGGATTGGAGGAACATAACCGTATGCTAACGCGGCTAAGGTAAAGGAAAAGGCACAGGCTTTTGTTTTGTTGATGTGGCACCTGCATATTTCTGTGTATTGACGTTGTGTTTGTTTTTCTGTGTTTTCCTTACAGATTTTATTCTTGTTCATTATGAAAGACTCGTTATTAAACGGACAGATTACCACACGATTTGTCACTTTGTTTTGAAAGGAGTTTATGTCAGGTTTAGTCATGAAGTCAGAGTGTTTTTTTTTGTCCATTTCATGTTTTATTTTGTAATCACTCAATTTATTTCCTTTCAGGTGCTGTGTTCCTCTTGGGTGTGTCTCCCTGGTCTCATCACCACTCTTCCCCAATGATCTTCACCTGGTTCCTATTTTCTCCTGGCAGTATTTAAGTTGCGGAATTTTTCCTCACTCCTCTGCGGGTTTGTCTTGTCATTGTAGTCTACCCTACTTTTCTGTAGATGTTTGGAAGTACATCTCGTGTTTTCTAGCTCTAAATTTTGAGATTTTAAGTGTTTTGCTCGGCGCAAGCTTGTTTTCAGTTTTGATTTGTTAAATTAAAGACTTTGTTTGGAACCATCTACTGTCTAGCTTTGTGTCCACGCGATAAACCCTGACAGTTTAGCTTGGCGTTTAGTCAACGGTCATTGCACCTTGATGAGAGCACAATAGTTACCATACACTGACAAACAAGTTTACAATTTAATTAACTTTAATTCGTACATAACATCTTGTCTCAAACATGATCACAAAGTTGGAACAACTTTTCTCAACAACAATTCTGAGATGCACTAAGAGTTATGGCAGAAGAAGTTGTGTTTATCAAAGAAAAATCCCAAAAGCAACTCAGGTTAACACGGGTTGCAGATTTTGTGGGACGTTACCAGTGGGTCACTCCCAAGGGGTAGCTATACTGGACACTTAAGTCTGTCGGGCTAAAAGTCTGCCCACGGTGTGGAATTTGCTATGTCTTGACCGAATGTCCATCTTGTGTCTTGATTCCCTCGCCCACCACCAGAGGGAACCCGGTGCTTTCCCTCATTTGCCTGATTTTACACACCTGAAGATCTTCTTGCAGCTGCCTTTGGATAGGCAGCATGTCTTACTTTCACATGCCAGGTCATAAAATCCCTTCTAGCCAGGTCTCCCTGGTTGCCTGACCATGAAACACATTTA
This sequence comes from Neostethus bicornis, assembly GCA_902685375.1. Lineage (NCBI taxonomy): Eukaryota > Metazoa > Chordata > Actinopteri > Atheriniformes > Phallostethidae > Neostethus > Neostethus bicornis. Next base: position 1,708,307 of record LR738556.1, read on the forward strand.
GAACAACACCCACTTACCATGCCACTAAAAACCTAATGTTTTTTTTCACAGCGTTACTGGACTGCCATACTCAAATAAAACGTGTTTTCTGTCCTGCAATTGGGCCCTCCTCATTCCATCTGCTTCATGACATCTTGACTGTAGTCAAAGATGCTCCTTTGGGAACATTAATTATTGTATGTGAAGTTTCTGACGTGCTAAGAGGTGTCCAGGAGATCCCTTTGAATCTTTATCAAGCTTTTGGGACGGCAGAGTGTCTGCTTGGGTCTAAGGTATCAGTTGGCAACCTGGGAATGGGAGACTGTCTCCCCTCTGAGAGACTAATGTATATTTTAAAGGTTTTAATCCAGTAATCCAACTCCTTCCAAGTACATTTTATATAGATTCTACTACAGATTAAACAAGAATAAATCAACACCAAGGCATCAGATTTCATGCCTCCGCCTACCCCAAATCACAGACTATATTAATAATGAATGTTTGAGGTCTGGCAGCACAGTGGCCTCACAGCAAGAAGGTCGTGGGTTCAAGTCCTGGGTGGGGATGAGGCTTGGAACACTGTCCTTTCTGTGTGGAGTTTGCATGTTCTCCCGTGTTTGCGTAGGTTTCCTCCCACCCTCCAAAGACATGCATGCTAGGTTGCTTGGCCGTGCCAAATTGCCCCTAGGAATGAGTGTGTGTGTGGATGGTTGTATGTGTGTGGCCCCGCGACAGATTGGTGACCTGTTCGGGGTGTATTCTCTCCTTCGCCTTGAATTGGCTGGGATGGGCTCCGGCACCCCCCGCTACCCCAAAAGGGATAGACGGATAAGAAGCTGACTGACTGACTGTTTGAGGTCTATGTGACAAACAGCTTGGTTTCTAAATTTTGTGATCCTAAAAAACAAATCAGTTAATCTGTAGATGGGACTGAATATTTGTGGGTAGTTGGGCATGCTGGCATCCGTTCAGTAGGGTTAGGGTTAGAGTTAGGGTTAGCGTTAGGGTTAGAGTCAGGGTTAGCGTTAGGGTTAGCGTTAGGTTAGGGTTAACCCTTCCAGTCCGTAGGGTTAGGGGTTAGAGTTAGGGTTAGAGTTAGGGTTAGGGTTAGAGTTAGGGTTAGAGTTAGGGTAAGGGTTAGAGTTAGGGTTAGAGTTAGGGTTAGGGTTAGGGTTAGGTTAGGGTTAACCCTTCCAGTCTGTAGGGTTAGAGTTAGGGTTACAGTTAGGGTTAGGGTTAGAGTTAGAGTTAGGGTAAGAGTAAGGGTTAGGGTTAGGGTTACGTTAGGGTTAACCCTTCCAATCCGTATTGTCGTTAGTTTCTTCATTTCTAACTTTAAATCAGTACTTTCTCAGCTTGTGTAAGGATTTGGAGTATTTTTTTCTATCGGTATGAGATGTGTATTTAGAGACACCTCAAGCCAAGAGGAGTGAGTGGTGCTAACACAGGGACTGTGGCTCAGGAAGGTGGTGTTAGTAACTGTGATTCCATCGGGACTGAACTGGTTGACAGAGCCAAATGGTGTGAAGATGCTTGTCTGTGTTTCCTTAAGGGCACAGCAGACACATATCAGAGCTATCTGGTCCTATTTTTAACATTTTGCTTTGGGTGATGCCAGTACTCTGAATACCTTTATTGTATAAACTGTAATCTGCTGTGACTGATCCTGCAGGAGGGTTTTGGACAGATTTACCTCAAGAAATTACGGCCAAATGTGATTTTTCTTTTTTTTTGTTGAAAGAAAATTCAATCAATACTCGGAGGCTTTATGTGTGAGGTGTGTGTAACTTTTCCACCTGCTGTGGTCACCAGGTTGTAAAAAAAAAAAAAATACAGAATGAATTGAACCACTAAAAGCAGGTTTTTCATCTTTTTCTTGCCAAAGTAATCACTCATACAAAAAAATAGTACCAGACCCAAGATGTTCTTGATTAAACTGAAACTGAGTCTCAACCCCAAATAAATACTAAAAAATGCATCCAAAATATTTCAAAGATGGTTTCAAAGATGTTTTAAATAAATTTTTGCAATATTTTTTTAATTCTTATACCTAAGGTACTGAAAAAAGCATGTCTTGGTGTGATAGTGCGGATTCTGTGAGAAATTGAAAACCTCAGCCAATCATTTCAATCAGGGGAATTTCTGGTGATCAAAAGTCAATGAATACATTTATTAATAACAACAAGAATAAAAATCCTTTGGTGTAATAAAGCCCAGCATCATGTCCGTGTATGAAGGAGGTAGTAGAGAGGAAAGACGATTAACTCAGATAAGGGTGTCAAACTCCTGTCCTCGAGGGCCGGTGTCGTGAAGGTATTCTATGTGTCCCTGGTTCAATGTAGCTGATGTAAACAAAGTGAAATCAACAGCCAATAAAATTTGGCACATTGACTCAATAATCGGATTTAGGTGTGTAGATGTAAGAACACAAAGAAAACCTTCGGGACACTACCCATCCAGGACCAAAGCTATACACACAAGTCTAGACATGGTGGTGGTGATAGTGGAGACCTGCCTTTAAGTTTGATCTAAGAAGAAGCATGATGTGTTATGATCCCCTCCCTGCCACCAGGGGGAGCCATGGACCTTCCCTCATCACCCCGATTAGGGACACCTGAGGGTGATTATTCTGATGACACACCTGTGGATCTTGGAACCTATTTAAAGACAATCTCGCCAGACGTCTTTGTCATGTCATCGCCACCATCCCTTCCAGCCATGTATTTCTGGCTGCCTGACCAAAAGTTGTATCTTTGAAGTCATAAGTTATATTATTTGAACTTTTGATCCTGAGTTAATCCTGTGACCTTTGCCTTACAGTCATATTGGACTTTAAGTTAATAAATCTTGTTTTGTTGTCATGCATTTGGGTCCTCCTCCTCCTTCCACATACCTATATCACAACTTGATGGACGAGTTCCACAAGCTTCCCACAATTACCGAGAAAGAATGCTAAATAGTCCCGCCACTAAATGCCAAGAAATACTAAACCAAATTACTAGCTCCAGAACACCTAGCCCTTAGGCTACAAGTGTCAAACCATGTTCCTGGGGTGCTGGTATCCTGGATGTTTTTTTTTTTTTTTTATTATTTGTTCTTGCATCAACACACCTGATCCAAGTTATTGAGTCATTGTGTCAAATTGAATTGACTGTTGATTTCACTTGATGTGCGTTATCTGTATTGAACCAAGAACACAATGAAAACTGTAAGAAAACCATTCCTACAGGACCGGAGTTTGACACCTCGCCTTTCTGCTTTAGATACTTCTTCTATGTGAGGAAAAAGAGGAGAAACATCATGACTACTCAGTCGGAGAAACCCCAACCAGGATGAACAAACCATCCTGGTAGGGATTCCCTTAGGTCAGCGGTCGGCAACCTTTGACACCGAAAGAGCCATTTGAACCCGGTTTCCACGGAAAAGAAAACACTGGGAGCCGCACATCTAAAATGAATAAAAAAAAAACTTCTACTACTTTACCGCAGCATGTTTCTTATGAAAACCACGTGCTACAGAGAAAAATACCGTAATTTCACGGCCATTAGGCGCACCGTACGAAAAGGCGCAGCCTCAGTTTTGTGCGCCGTTGCTGTATTTAACACACACATAAGGCGCACCGTACGAAGAGGCGCAGTCTCAGTCACACACCGCCTTACAACAACACACTCGCAAGCATGCAAATGTACGTATTAAAAAATAGTCAAGTGCTTCTCAAATAGTGGGGCGCGTGTGATCCTGTGGAACACGTTTTTCTTTTTTGCCGTACTAGAATAAAGTGTAATTGTACATCCACTACAGTAGTTGTAGTTTATAGTTTAAATAAGAATTATTTTTATTAAATTCAAGTTAATTGATGCACTTTAAATATTTTCTGTTTCACACTAAAAACGATAAAGCTGTTCTTTTTCTTTTTTTTTTTTCTTTAATGTTAAAGGAGGAAACAATGTTATGCAGAAGTGTACTTAGAACCAGGGGTCCCCAAACTTTTCTGCGCCACGGACCGGTTTAGTGTCTGATAATATTTTCACGGACCGGTCTACAGGTGATAAAACCAGCCGGGAAAACGGGCTTTTTAAAATCAATAATAATACATTTAAATCCACGTTGTCTTCACGAGAAAATTTATTAGCAGCGTCTTTATAACGTGGAAAAATTCTCTCTGCTAGAACGCACTCTGGTTGCCATGGTAACGGTAAACATACCTTCAAAATAAAATACATCACAAAAACAAAGTGAATAAAAATACTAGTTAGACACCTCACTCTTTAATGTTCTCATGCTTTTCTTTCAGGTCCGCTTCACGGGCACCGCTTTTTCTTTTAGGTCCGCCTTTTCTCACACACAAGGCGCACCGCACGAAAGGGCGCACCGCTCATTTTGAAGAAAATTTTCGAGTTTTAGGTGCGCCTTATGGCCGTGAAATTACGGTACATTGTATTCATTTAATGAACACATTTTGAATTCTTGAAAAATAATAACAATGAATGTCTCTTTCAAATAAATTAAAAAGCTGAATTTAAATTGTCCATGTAGCAAACGAAAGCAGAAAAATGCCATGAGGCGTCATCCTTATATCCATTTATCTTATCTAAAATGAAGATAACACTGTATATATTGCTTTTTCTTACCTTTACACTTTGTATAAACAACTATAGTGTGGTTTATGTCTTATGAAGTGCTACGGAGAAAATTTAATTTTACCGATGTAATGAACACATTTTGAATTCTTGAAAAAATAATAATGTCTGAATGTCTCTTTCGAATAAATTAAAAAGCTGAATTTAACTTGTGCATGCAGCAAACAAAAGGGAAAAATCCGTGAGCCGTCATCCTTATATCGCCTTGGGCTTTCAAAGTATGCAGTGGAGCATACTTTGTGATATTTCAAGATCACAATAATCTTCAAATTTAGAACTAAAATAATATAAAAAACTAACACAAATAAAACACACTTCAATTAAATACAAAAAAAAAAATTTTGGTAATTTATTTTCCCAAGCCAATCAGAGCCGCATTATAAGGATGAAAGAGCCGCATGAGGCTCCGGAGCCGCGGGTTGCCGACCGCTGCCTTAGGTATTCTAGTACCAAAAACTAGAACTGAGATGAATGAAAGTATATGTCTAAACGTTTGAAGAATGAAACCAATGGGTTTTCTTTACATAAAAATGAGGTGAGTTGAGGGTTCTACAAGAGGAGCAGGGTATCCTTAGACTCCCCCATCCTGAAAGGGAAAAGGAAGAGCAGAGCAACAGGGACCAAAGTGCCAAGGGTCAAGCTGACGGGTGAAAGAGGCTTTTAAAATGACTGCTTTGCCATGAAAGGCTAACCTAGCAACAAGATCATCACTAATTGGTGGAGGAGGAACTCTGAATCACCTGAACAGGAGAAGAAGATGGCCTCTTGCTAACCTACAAGGCCCGAAACGGCATGGCTCCATCCTTTATTAGTGAACTTATAGTACCTTATCAACCAAGCGGAACACTCCGCTCACAAAATGCAGGGCTGTTGGTTGTTCCTAGGATTTCTAAAAGTACAGTTGGAGGTAGAGCCTCTAGCTACCAATCTCCAGTTTTATGGAATAAGCTCCCAGCTCAAGTGAGAGAGGCAGACAGTGTTCCTATATTTAAAGGTAGGCTTAAAGCATTCCTGTTTGAACAAGCTTATCAATAGGCCAGATAGAAACAGATTCATTTAGCTGATATAATTACTAGTTCGCTGCTAGATAGTAAAAGCTGGGGAAAGTATGGTACATTGGGGTTCTGTCCTCTAATTCTATCTACTATTCTCTGCCAGACTGCCTTGGCCCTTTCCTGCTTACCCCCTACTCTAACCAGGGTCTGTACCCCCTACCCCAACCCCTGGCTTTCTATCTCATTCATTGTTCTCTATTGTCTGTTTATTTAGAATTACACTGCTAGTTGGTACAGTACAATTCACATGCTGTCCACCTCTCTCCCTCCTCTCTGGGAGAGAGCCCCATTCAGGACTCTGCGTTCCTGTCCTGGGCATGGCCACACCGAATAGACCTCCACGCTTCATCATCCCCGCTCCATCAGGATGAAATCCATCTACTCATCCCTGTCCAGGGCATCGCTGGGCTGAGGAGTCCCCCGTGTTTCCATCAGGATGAAGAACATCTATTGACTTCTTTAGATATTTAGCTGTAGAGTAAAATAAGCTAATATTTAAACAATAATCCTTGACACATTGGTTGCTCGTCCCGGGGGAGGGATCTCTCTTTCATGTGGATCCCCACAAGGTTTCTTATTTTTTCCCCACTGATGGGTTTTGTAGGTGTTTTTCCTCACCGAGAAGGAGAGTCTAAGGACATAAATGTGCTAGTCTTGTTTAGTTAGAATTTGTTAGTTATTTTTTTTGCTGTGTATTTGTGTTAATACATTCCTCTTTTTCTTGTAAAGCCCATTGAGACGGACATTCTGTGATTTTGGGCTATCCAAATAAAATTGAATTGAATTGAGCAAGGGGATAGGCGCGCAGACTGTGAACGAATGGAGGGACGAATAGGGAAAGAGCTAAGAATGTAACTTGAATGAAAGTGAACAAGCTAGTTTTCATAATTAAAAGAGACATATCACATTAAGTGTACATTTTTATATCTTTGGTGAGTGTATGAGGTCTGTAGATCAGTAGTCGTACCTACAGACAACCCAAAACTCCTGTTCATGCCTCACACCTACTCCACTAACTTTAAGACAACAAAACATCTGACTGAAGAATTGTTTGCAAATTTGAAAGTCCAGTGTTTTTATGTTTGTGGTTGCTCAGGTTAGAAAGATGGGGGAGGGGTGTGAAGTATCTCAAAACAAGGCATGGTTTTTTAGTAGTTGCTTCCAAGGTTGCTGCAAGTAACAAGATCACATAAAAATGATAAATTAGGACCAGAAGACATAATGTAGCAATAATTGTTTTATATCTCCCCTTTTAAATTTACACTTATCACTTTTTTTTTAATGGTGAATAAAAACCATTGGTCCAGAACCTTCCAATCACTTTCACTTCCTGGTTTCAGAATAAAAGTCTCTCTTATTGGCTGGAGATGCAAATCTTCCATCTGCCTTTAACTTAAAAAGTAATTTAACATGATTAGTTTTTCTGATAAATTTGGAATAATTTCTCATGTATTTTCTCATTATTAATGACACATTCTTAACTATGAAATTATAAGCTTGTAACTCAGAAAGGAAAATCCTCTCATTTCCTGAGGAGTCTGAAGAAAAATCTGCAGATAAGTGATCCAAATGTAAAGGGCAGTGTCTTATTTCACCCTCTGGTGGGTAAAAGAAGAGTTACAAAAGGAAATAAATGTCTCTAAATAAAAGAAAAAGGACAAGAAATCATTAATCAGCGATGGGATTGTCTTTTTCTTTGCATGCTCATTGTGTCCAACATCATTTATTCAGCAACGAGACATCTCCCAACGAGCAACCTGTCATCACCCAGCACGTTTCATAAAGACAAAGTCATTAAAATATGACCTGAACATAAACTGAAGTGTTGCAGCTATTGTTGGGTTTCCATAGAGGTCCCTGCAGCAGCAGGAAAACTGCTGTCTCTTCATGAACTCTACCCAGGAGGGGACCGCATGGGAGACTGACCCTCATTATGTATAAAATATCATTAATTAACTGTATTGAATGAGACGCAGTATGGTTTCCGCCACATGGTTCCCTCAGGGTCTCTTGCCCAAGACCCAACCTTGCCCTGTTCGAAGCCAGTGAGCCAGCATCGTTCACTCGTGCCCACTCTCCGAACGGAGACCAGCTCTAGGTGACTTTCTCCCCTCTTGTCATTGCTTAGAAAGCTGCCAGTAATTTATAATGTTGTGACAGTCAAATAAACAGAGCTGCTGCTCGCTGGAGTGAAAAGTCCTGCATTAGAGGGAATCAAAACAGCTCCAAATGGTGTCTTGAATAGAAATAATCTTGCTATAAGATCTGTTCGGGGCAAGCTAATTTAAATTTGTTCAGGGTGACAGCTTACTGGAAGAGGGACATAATGAAGTCCATTATCATCAGTGGTGCAAATTCTAAAGAACGATAACTCTCATTATCAGCGCTTTCCTGTATACCAAGGAAATATGTTCATCCATTATGAAATGTGCTGAGAATGACAACATGGAGCAAACATAAGACGTAAGCTTTGACTTGGCGACGGAATTAAAAAAAAAGAAGAAAATATGGAAACTGGACAAGTCTTTTTATTTTTTACACAATGCCTTCACTTGCTTTATTTATGGAGGAGGTGATGGTGATTTTCAGCGCGCACAAGAAGGCCGTGTAGTGGGTTTTTAATACAGTCAGGACTGTAATAGGTTGATAATTTTTTTTTGTATCTGGCAGTTTTGTATGCGGTGCTACGCAAACAGCAAGACAGCCTTGTCTTTTTATTTACAGTGCCTTTTCTTCTAGTAATCTGACATCTGCTAGACCATGCCAGACCTTGAGCGGTGTCTTCTCATGCATTATCTCATAAAAACAGGGCCTTGATAATGCCGTTCTATTAAAGAAGAAGTGAAAATACCAGTAAGTCATTTTGGACAGAATTAACTGATAAACAGGGAAATGAGGGAAGTCTGTAGATCTGTTGGCTACGATAAGCTCGCAGCCGCCAAACTTAAATAGCGGGATTTCAAGCTGTTTTTAAAATATATTCACTTCAAAGCTTGTAAAAATGTCTTTAGTGGCAGAATAATCACCAAAAGTAAGTTTGGTGGCAGCAAATTTTGTTGTTGGATAAACAGGAAATAGGAAGGTGTGTCAGGTGTTTCACAAACACACTTATACATTGACTCTCACTGATCAAAGTTGGGCACAAACTGGTGTAAATTTCAGGCATTTATAGAGAGTACACCAGAGGACACGAGGCTTGTATTAAAAGCCTTGTTCTTGTTCCTTTTAGGCTAAATGTACACGGTATGGTTTTGGGAAGTTTCTAATCAAACCTCCTTCCAATTGCAGATGACGTCAGCCTCACTAATTAAGGCAGCAAATAGATCCAGCGAGAGCTGGAGATCACGGTCCGATGAAGCCAACAGGACCACATCATCCGCAAAAAACAGAGATCCGATCCTGAGGTCACCAAACTGGATCCCTCCAACGCCTCGGCTGCGCCTACATATTCTGTCCATAAAAGTGATGAACAGAATCGGTGACAAAGGGCAGCCTTGGCGGAGTCCAACTCTCACCGGAAATGGAATCGACATACTGCCAGCTATACGGACCAAGCTCTGGCTCCGGTCGTACAAAGATCGGACAGCCCATACTAAGGGCTCCGAGACTCCATACTCCCGGAGCACCCCCCCAGAGGAGTCTCCTTGGGACATGATTGAATGCCTTCTCCAGATCCACAAAAGACATGTAGACCGGTTGGGCAAACTCCCATGACCCCTCCAGAATGCTGAAGAGGGTATAGAGCTGGTCAGTAGTTCCATGTCCGGGACGGAAACCACACTGCTCCTCTTCAATCCGTGACTCGACAATCCGACGGACCCTCCTCTCCAGTACTCCAGAATAGACCTTCCCAGGGAGGCTGAGGAGTGTGATCCCTCGGTAGTTGGAGCACACCCTCCAATCCCCCTTCTTATAAAGAGGGACCACCACCCCAGTCTGCCAATCCAGAGGCACTGTCCCCGATGTCCATGCAATGCTGCAAAGGTGTGTCAGCCAGGACAGCCCAACACCATCCAGAGCCCTTAGGAGCTCTGGACGGATCTCATCCACCCCCGGAGCCCGGCCGCTGCGGAGCTTTTTGACTACCTTGGCGACCTCAACAGCAGAGATAGGAAGACCCATCACTATTTAAGTGCGGATAAAATACAATCCAACAGTCTGCTCTGAGGAAACTACCCACACTGGACCAACAAAATTAAACAGAACTTGCCATGCAAGTTTTGCCTCCATGTTCTCAATGGTTCGTTGCCATAGTCACAGTTATATCTTTGGGTTTACACGCAATGGCGTCAAGACCAACTGACCAGGAGTAGTGGTCTATAGTGTTGCTTCTACAGTGCCATTTTGCCACGAATAAAAATTAAATTTCAGACATGCCTGAAACTCATCCGACTTTTCGATTACTAGTCAAAAGTTTAATAAACCTGGATAAGCACATAGTGTTAGTTGTACACCACTTACACATACCAATTTTGTCGTATGCAATTTGGAAAAATTGGGGTTATGAATGAAAACTAAAAATGAGAATTAAAATCAAATTAAAAGCTCATGGTTTGTTGTGGTCATGGGCAGGTTTGGCAAATCCAGAGGCGAGTACACCAAACGATAACTCTGTAATAGAAATTTAAGGATGAAGTTTTGGATTTTTTGTTCCATACTATCCAATGGCGACGAGTCTATCAGTAGTGAACTATAAACTTTTTCAATGCCTTCTCAAGTGGCCTAAAAGTATCTGAACCACAAGTTAAATGGAGTTATGCTGTGACTGTCTAGAGATAGTCATTTAGATGAATATTTCTAGATCATCTGTCCACTTTCTTTTTCATCTTTCCAAACGAGTACGCTGCTTCCATATGTCTATTATCATTTTCAAGTATTTAAGCGGTCTGCGTTCCAACCCTCACCTATGATCACCAGTTGTGGGTGGGTGACCGAAAGAACGAGGTCGCAGATATAAGCGGCTGAAATGATCTTCTTCCGCAGGGTGGCTGGGCTCTCACTCAGAGATAGAGAGAGGAGCTTGGAGTAAATCCTTTACTCCTACAGGTTCGAGAGAAACCAGATGGAGTGGTTTAGGCATCTGTTTAGGATACCTCTCAAGTGCTTCGCTGATAAGGTGTTTTGGGCACGAACCAGACCTAGGAAATGACCCTGGACCTCTGACACCTGGAAACGCCTCGGGATCTTTCCGGGTGAGTTGGAGGATGCGAAAGACAACAGAACGGAAAGTTTTTAAGCAACCGCAACTTCTTGTTTCATTAAAAACCCGTACCTCAGTAATTTGAATGTATTTTGATTTTAAGGTCACAGTTTTCTGCAGATATGTCCCTAAATATTACTGTTTCTAACACCTTACATTTTATAGGTAAAAACTAATTAGTAACCGTACACATTAGCTGGATTTAAACAATCCATGTTAAAGTGTGTCAACACGTGTTTTTCTGCCTGTAAACAAGAATCTAATCCTATAACCAGATGGCAAAATAAACCACGTACAGGAATGATTGAGACAAATTTGAAGCCAAGCTAAACAGCCTTTCCCTGATTGTTAAAACCTTCAGAACACGTTCAATCTTTGTAAGGGTGTTATGTACAGTTTATATTTGATACCTCCTTATTCCCTCCAAAACCTAATGGTTTCCACCTGCGTCCCATTGTTTTTTCTCTTTCCACGCCATTTAGGCTTCCTCTACGCTGCCAATACAACATTTTCACTAACCAATAGGTTGCTTGTTCTTGTCCCTAAATGCCACACAACTGTGTCCTCTGTGATATTACCAAAGCAAGCAACACGAGGAAAATACAAGTCCGTTCATTCATCAATTTTATATACCACTTATACCAATTTAGGGTTGTGGGGAACAGCAGGTGTGAGACCCTCAGCACTGGTCAATGTTTCATAGCAGAGCCACCACATAGAAACACCGACACACATTCCTAAATAGAAAGCAAATGAACTCACATGCATGTCCATATAAACTGGAGACCACCCACACACGTAAAAGAACATGTTATACCATAAATATTCACAAGACATATCTGCGCATATCTGTTTTAATGCAACAAATCTCAAAGTTAATATTTTAGTTGGGGTTATTATTTTAATATTTACATTTTAATAGTTAGTATTTTGGCGTGGGAAGGGGCCAAAGATGTGGTTTCACTTAAACAGGAAGCATTTGAGTTGTTGTGAAAGAAAAGTTTTCTTTTTTATTTCAAAGTTTTCACGATTAATATTTACTGAGTTAACTTAATTATATTCTGAACCCATAAATAACTTTCTATGAATATCAGTTCTGAAATGAAAAACTATTTCCAAGAACTTTCAGCTGAAGAGCAAATGGTTTAAAAATAATTAACATATTGTTCTTGTTTACAATTCACGGGTCATTAAATAAACCAAAATAGACCAGTAACAGTACGACAGAAATATGTAAAATTATGATTTCTTTTTAGTATTTACTGAAATATTTATTACATGTTTTGGAAAAAAATATCAAGAATCTAGAAATAATCAAGAAAACTTTTATTTCTCCTACAATGGGAAAATTGCAGTACGCAACAGCATGAGCACCGGAAGAAAAAAAGTGGTCACGACAAGTATGCGCAAACAAAACAAAAACAAAAAGGCAAAATAAACAAAAGACAAAAACATGCATTTAAACTGAGTGAGCTACCGCACAGTTCTGGTGAAAAATAGCAAAAAAAGCACATGGTAAAAATTGCTCATTGTGGAGTCTCACAGCAGAAGGAAGGAAAGACCTCCTGCATCTCTCCTTCACACAGCGAGGGTGGAGCAGCCTTCCACTGAAGCTGCTTTTTAGTGCAGACAGTGTCCTGCAGGGGGTGGGACTTGTTGTCCAGCATGGATGTCAGTCTTTTCAGGACCCTTCTGTCACCCACCTCCCGCACTGAGTCCAGGGAGCAGCCCAGGACAGAGCTGGACTTCTTGATGATTCTGTCCAGCTTCTTCCTCTCCCTTTTTGTGATGCTGTTGTTCCAGCAGACCACACCTTACAGGATGACTGATGCCACCACAGAGTCGTAGAAGGTCTTCAGGAGTGCCCCATTCACTCCAAAGGACCGCAGTCTCCTCAGGAGGTAGAGCCTGCTCTGACCATTCCTGTACAGTGCGTCGGTGTTATGGGTCCAGTCCAGTTTGTTGTTGAGGTGAACACCCATGTATTTGTAAGAGTCCACCTGCTCAATGTCCATGCCCTGAATATAAAACATTCTGTCACAATGTGGGGATGTGAAAGGAGAAGGGCGCCCCAAATGCAGGACAACAAAACAGAATTTATTAACCCAAAGTCCCATATGGCAAAAGGTCCAGTAAAGCTGTAAGGCAAAGGGCACAGGATTAACGCGGGATCGAAAGTTCAAATAATATAACAGAGTTCAAAGATGCAACTTATGGTCAGGCAGTCAGGACGGAAGACCTGGCTTGAAGGGACGGTAATGGTGGTGAAGACGATGATAACCCAACAAAGACGTCTGGAGTGATTGCCTTCAAATAGGCACCAACATCCACAGGTGTGTGTCATCAGACTAACCATCACCAGGTGTCCCTAATCAGGGTGATGAGGCAAGGTCTGGGGCTCCCTCTGGTGGCAGGGTAGGGGATCATGACACATTCCCCCAGCGGTGTCCTACTTTTTGAGAAACACTGGGTCATACAAATAAAATCAATTGAATTCAATTGATTTTGGTTTTCTTTTTACTTTTGAAAGATGCAATTATAAATTATAAAATAGTTACTTTTTACTAAATAATTACCTTGTATAATTGATCAAGTTAACATTTTCCTCTCATTAGTCAGAGTCTGTCTCCATATGGGACAAGTGTGGGCCGTGGACTTGAAACCCTTAGTTTGTTTTTTACAGTGGTGGATGAAGTACTCACTTTTTGTACTTAAGTAAAAGTACAGATATGTAATTAGGCAAAAAAAATTACTTAAGTAAAAGTACCAATGAAAACATCTACTTAAGTAAAAGTACAAAAGTAATTGGTATAAATTTTACATTTTAAGTAAAAAGTATTCAATCATAATTCAAATGTTATTTTTCGTGCTGTAGGATGTCACCATGGTAACCAGGATAAATACTCTAAAGGGGCCTGATCCCCTTCTTTTGGTCTACAAAAAAAAAAAAAAAAAAGAAAGGAAAGGGGGCTAGTCAAGCTTTCCCCTAGAAGGGCCAGCAAATGGGCCACCAAAATGGAGGAAAATGACACTTATTTTTTAGAATGTTTTTTGGGACGGAGGCCCCCAGTCACTATATATTGGCTTTGTCAATGACCTCACACGCCCCTCTCCCCCTTTAGAAAATTCTGGATCCGCCCCTGCTCTGTGTAACGATGGCTCAACTTTTTATTTAGAAGTAAACAAAACAAACAACGATCTTCTGACTCTTTTTACTTTGTTCTATATTTGATGTCAGATTTTTGGCGCTGAATGAATGCGGAAAATGTTTACCCTTGATTCTGATTGGTCCTCGGTTCATTACTTCTTCTCCCGATCAACTGCTCCTTTTGATTTTGGCGATGCGGCTTCAAGATGCGCTAAAAAAAAACTGTATTTTTCAAATTCCTGAACGAAAATGTAACAAAAATGTAAAACACACTTTTAAAAAGTAGCGAAGTAAAAGTACAGATATTTGCTCTAAAAATGTAGTGAAGTAAAAGTAAAAGTACAGGTCTCAAATTTTACTTAAGTAAAGTACAGATACACAATCTTTTTACTTAAGTACAGTAACGAAGTACATTTACTTTGTTACGTTCCACCACTGTTTTTTAAAGCATATTTCTGAACTAAAAAAAAGTAGATTTAGAACCTAATTCAATATTATATTTTTAGAATAGAATTTAGAAAGAAGTTAATTACAGTTGACTCGTTAGAAAAGATGGGGCTTAAACCAGCTTGAAAACCAGGAGCTTAAAAAGGTACAGGTTATCTCAGAGCATCGTTTGTGAATTTTAGGTGCTAGTAAGCAGTTTTGGGAACAGCCGGTTTGGGTTGACTCCTGATTTGTTGTATGTACAGCACGCAGAGCACCACGCACAGAAACATCGCGTTGTGAAATTGCACACAAATAAAAGTGAATGGACCAGAGGATTCAATCTACTGTAATTTCACGACCATTAGGCGCACCGTACGAAAAGGCGCAGTCTCAGTCACACACCGCCTTACAACAACACACACGCAAGCATGCAAATGTGCGTATTAAAAAATAGATCGGGAGCAAAACTGAGTTTGGTTGTGCTTTATTTAAGTAGTAACGATACTAAACAAGCACATTACCGGTAATAGTCTTTATTCAAATCCGTCAAAGTCCTCATCCTCTGTTTCGGAATCGAACAGCTGCGCAAAATCCAACAGAGTAGGTCCACTTCGCTCCTCGCTGTCAAAGTCACTGTCTGTACTGTGCGGCTCCTCAGAAAGGATACCAGCTTTTGAGAAAGCTCGGACAACAGTACCAGCAGACACGTTAGTCCAAGCATCTACAATCCATTGGCAAACTGTAGCGTAACTCGCCCGGCGCTGCCTTCCACCCTTCGTGAAACTGTGGTCTCCTTCAGTCATCCATCGCTCCCACGCCGCTCACACTTCACTTTTTAACGTTCTCATGCCTTTTCTTTCAGGTCTGCCTCACGAGCACCGCGTTTTCTTTTAGGTCCGCTTTTTCTCACACATAAGGCGCACCGCACGAAAGGGCGCACCGCTCATTTTGAAGAAAATCTAAGACTTTTATATGCGCCTTATAGCCGTGAAAGTACGGTATTTTCTCTTACGTGGTGTTTTTTCAGATGCAAACCCACAGGTCCCTGCTTTGGAAAGTTTCTCTGAAGTTTGCAACAGGTTTGTCTGACATCTTCAAAGCCGCGTTTGGGTGACTTTGCTTTTCATTATGAAAATCAGATGCAAAGAAAAAGTCTTGGACTTGAGTGACTTTCAAAAGCAAGAAAGACAAAGGACACATATCAAACATGCTTGTCCTTTAATAATCATCTCTCCATTTTGGTTTCGGCTCCATCTCGCAAGGATTCTTCATATCCTATGCTTTCTTTTTGCCCCCTCCCCCGCTCTTCTCCTTTTGGTCAATATTAGCACAATGAGCAGCAGCTACTTGATGTACCCCAGTCAAATTTACCAAACACTGTTTGACTCGTGCTATTAAATCTGAAGATGAAAGAATCACCAAGGGCAAACAGCTCCCAAGGCTACACACCAAATACCCGGACTCACATAACACTGAGGCACAATTACGAATTTAAATGAACTCTGCATAAATGTGCTTCTGCAAGCGAATATGACTGACTTTGAAAATATCATAATTAGCGTCCAGACTGGCTTATATTGTGTAATGCTTAACGTCCAGCGGCGGTTTACTCGTTGATCTACCACACTGATAAGTTCATCTGCGCCATTCCGGACTAACGCGGAGAAATATGAAGCAAAATGTCTCCAAGAAAGAACAATATCATTAAACCGGCAGCTGTAAATGTGTCCTCTAGGGGAAGTCAGACATCTATTTTACCTCAACACTATTTACTTTCAACATATAATTCCAACTCTATTACAGGAGATAGAGAAGGACAAACACAACAGACAAATGGAAAGAAGGAGTGAGAAAGGTGCCGAGAGGAAGAGAGAAGGAGGGGGGCGAGAAGAAGATGATAAGGAATCACAGATAAATTCTCTCGGGTGCAGACGTGTTCCAGAGAGGAGTGACCAATCAAGATAGAGTGAAAGAGGGGGTAAAATTGTGATAAGAGTGATGACAAAGTGTAAAATGACTCAGTCAGGCCTGGAAATGGCATTGATGCTGACCTCCCATCCCTCATTGTGGCTCAGTGCAGGACGATGGTTCAAGTCTTTGCCAGAAGCTTGTAGGACACTAAGCGTTTGCTGATGTTCATGGAAATGGAAAAAAGATGAAAAGTGTCCGACATAAAAGCATTGATAGGCTGATTTGTCTTTTCCGTTCATCCGGAATCGGGATTCTCAAACTTGTGGCCCTGAAGTTGATAATTGATGACCACCACCTTGCAAGTTTGAAATGTACAACACTTTACGACATAAGTGGAACCGGCTGAGCCAGGTAACCAGGTGGGGTTGTGTAGCTACTAAGGGTGGGGCATCCGAAGACATTTTCAATTGATAGTGGCGTCATGGATACGTCTTGGTTTTAACAGTCGAAATCTTCCTTTAATTATTACGGCACCATCAGCCACAGGTAAGACTGCTGGGGGCTCATTTATGACGAGTGCTTATGTCCCAATCTGAACGTACACAAACAGTGAATCCTGAAGGTAGCGGGGTGTAAACTAGTTACATAACTTTAACACTAGGACCGCGATTGCTAAATCTACCTGCAAGCGCCATGACCGTCAATATGACACTTGTGTAAAAATTATTCATGTTTTGCGCTGCTATATATCATAAATAAACTTTTACACCACTCAATTTTTAAAGTAATAATGAGGATAAAATGTTATTAAAATGATCTAAATAGTCTACTTTTTTTTTTCCGCATTTTGCTGTTGCTTCAAAAATGTCCTCATTATAAATTGGCTTTAGGCCATATTCCAACATGTTAACCTGAACTTTCAAGACTTATCTAGAAAACATGGCTGACTTTATTCAGACAACAATTTTCTTACTCTCTTCATGGTGTCTCTTCAATATTATCTCACTCAAACTTGCTAAAATGTTTCTGTAATTGCGTCAGAGTCTTCCTTGTCTCTCCCCAAAAATATAAACACACAGACACTAATATGTGGCCATAGGAATGTGTTTGTTGCCATAGCATGATGATAAAATAGAAAACACGTTTATATAAAAATCATAAAAGATCACCCTCCCTAGGTTGAGTTCTATTTATATTAATGTGACGTGTAGTCAAATTGACCGCTGTGGCAGTCCTAGTGTTAAATCAAATCAAAAGCTGTTTTTTTGCCCACTTTTAAACTTGTGAGGAGAAAAATCCTTTAATACATGATAACTTAATCTTTATCAAAGGTCTCCAACCCCATTGTTTGTGGTTGCTGCTTCAACTTGGTTAAAAAAGTACAGGAGGCAGGGACTTTTGTGGACCGGAGATTGTCCGCCTTGATGTATTGTGTTTACAAGGCCAAAACATCCATTGATCTGACCGTACATCCCAAAATAGTTTCTCCCAAACAACCCTGAAAAATAAGGTGAACGTCCTCAGTCAAACTTTTTTCTGTCTGATTTTTTTAATCTAAAAAAACATTTTTTGGAAACTTCTAAAACCAGATTTGAACGTACTTCTGTCTCGTGGCAATTAATCATTTAGCTAAAAGGCAAATAAAAAATGAGGGTTTTTCATTTTTATTTTGAAGTTTAATGAAAGTGATTTTCACACGTGTGCGATTCTGACTCAGAACTCAGTTGGTGTTTTAAAGGTAGATTTAGCAGCAAAGATTCCTTGTGTTTGATTTATCTTTCTAATAACCCCAGAGTATCTCTCCCTGAAGAGTTTCTTTGTCTTTGAGGCCTCCACTTGACCTCCAATAGATGTCGAAACTCATTTTTTTTCTGCATAACGCACCTTGAGGAAACAGCTACCTGTTAAAGCTTAGCCATCATCTCAGAGCCTTCTGTTGTTTTAAAGGCATCAATTATCTTACAATTCACCCGAGCCAGACACTTCGAGGACCTCACAGCATCAAATTGTTGGAATAGTTTGAGTGGTGATTATTTAAAAAAGCGTTGAAAAACCCTCGCGAGCTACTTCAGGACACTGACTCAAGCCAAGGGCCAAAAATCTTAAACTGAGCATGCTTTTAAAAAGGGCTTTTTTATTTTGCTTTTAAATAAGACAAAATTAAAATAATCCCTTAACAATAATCTAGCTTTCGAAGAGTTAAACTTCTATTATCTTAAAAGGGTTTCTGTAGAGCAGGGGTCACCAACCTGGTGCCCGCAGCGACCGCATCAGTCGCCTGCTGGCCAGTTCTAAAAATACTGTAGCACTAATCACAAATTAGCTCTGTCTAAAATGTTATTTGTGTTACTATTCTTTTTTAATTTTATTTACAGTGATGTAAATTTAAAAACGAATACATAAAACCGTAAAAAAAAAATGTATATCACGAAATAGTTTAATACACGAACTCTGTCGTAGTATGAATCGGAGGTCAGTCTAGTGCGCATGACAAACCAGCATTGCTGAAATGAGCTCGTGAGCGCTGCAAAGATGAGGTTAAGAACGCGTTTTCTAACCACAAAAACATGGAAGAAAAAAGGAAGAAAACTTATCTTTTTCACAGTGAATGGGAGGAAGAGTTCTTTTTTACTAACGTGAAAGAAAACTGTGTGCGTCTCATCTGCGGTGCGACTGTGAAGATGCACAAATCAAACTTCATTTATGAAGTACTTTTCAAACAAAGTTACGCAAATTGCTCAACAGAACAAAAAAAAAAATTCAGACAAAATTAAAATATAGATCGTAAAAAATAATAAATTAAAAGAAAACAAACATTTAAAAAATCACACGCTTGCACAAAACACTGCACACATGCATCAATATTCACACAACATCACACTTCTCCCAAATCCCCCACCTCCCTGAAGCCCCATTTCCCCTGAACCGCTATGTACTGTCTCTTTCACAAAGAGACGGTAAAATAAAACAACGGTAAATAAAACAAACATCTGGCCTGATGCTGCTATGAGGAAATAATAACTGCCACACCAGGAGTCGGCCTGCTCATGACTGCAGAGACCAAAACCACAGAGGTCCCCCCAGCTCCAGGAGATACCGGCGCCCTCAAAAAGTCAGCATCCTTCTTCCGATATACTCGCTCTCTCTTCTCTTCACATGTCCAAACCATCTCAATCTGGCCTCTCTGACTTTATCTCCAAAACCTCTAACATGTGCTGTTCCTCTGATCCTGTCCATCCTGGTCACTCCCAGAGAGCTCCTCAGCATCTTCATCTCTGCTTCCTCCATCTCTGTTTCCTGTCTTTTCCTCAGTGCCACTGTTTCTAGACCAAACAGCATGGCCGGTCTCACCACGGTTTTGTACACTTTTCCTTTCATTTTAGCTGAAACTCTTCTGTCACACATCACACCTGATACTTTCCTCCACCCGTTCCAGCCTGCTTGAACACGCTTCTTCACCTCTTTTCCACACTCTCCATTGCTCTGGACTGTTGATCCTAGATACTTAAAATCTTCCACCTTGTTTATCTCTTCTCCCTGTAACCTCACTTTTCCATTTGGATCCCTCTCATTCACACACATGTACTCTGTTTTACTCTGACTAATCTTCAATCCTCTTCTTTCTAGTGCAAACCTCCACCTCTCCAGCTTTTCCTCCACCTCTTCGTCTACTTTTAATGTCTCAAAAATTGAAGACAAATCTCAGATTTCTGTACCATGTTTATCTAAAACACTACCTGCCAAAAGAAAATCATTATTACCCAACAAAATAATATCCCTCTTTCGACTCCCACACTTGTGCAAGATTGATTCTCAATTTGAAAACGCAAAGAATTTATCAGAAAAAAGCTTTTTTTTTACTGATAAAAATGAGCAAAAAAAGTTTCCTGTAACTCATTTCCAAACAGCAAGATGTTTTTGTACCCCCATTGATTTTTGTATATTTCTGCTTGGTTTAAATGGGGTTGTTAGGAGGTGGGTTATTTAGGGCTTTGGTTCGTAAAAGTTGGGTCAACTTTAAAAGAAACCGTGGTGCTCTAGTTCACAGGAACCTGTGCTGAATGCTAAAAGCAGAACTCATTTCCCAATTTATAGCAAACTACCGACACATCAGAACACACTTCCGCGCACTCACAAACACCGCCAAGCTTCCTCTCAACTTTGTATTGATCGGTGCTGGGAATGAGAAGAGAAATCTGGGTTAGCGCTAAGCTAAACGTAGCTGAAAACAAGGAGTTTTATTGTACATAAAGGTTGCAGGAAGCTATCGGTTCATTAACTTTCATTTAAGGTGCAGTTAGGACTTGGCTTGTGTGGGAATATGCTGCTAGCTTTAATTCCTCCTGCACACCTTTAACTGGGTTAAATCCTCACTGGGGAGGAAGGCTTTTATTGCAAGTTTCAGACACATCCATCACTGCAGCTGTAAAATCAGCCGTATCATCTGGAATGAAAGTGTAGCAGGACCCTGTCAAGTGTACATCTCGGCACAGCTTCGAATGGTGTCAGATAGCGAGGGGGAAACAGGGAAAAAAAGATGTCATCTCCGCTCTGTGAATGTTGTCTGGACACACATCTTGAAATAAACACACAGGAAAGGATTGTACGGACTCCCAGGTGGAGTTGAGCGATCCAAATGTCGGGGGTTGTTTTTTCGCATGGTGACATCTAAAAGATTCCTCAGTAGATCCTGGAGACAAACTGCAAATGAGAAGTTGTTTTGTCTCTATCTCCAGGACCAGTTGGCTCAATGAAGATAAGTCAGCCAGTAAAAAAAAGCAGATAGTGGCGGCCCGGATTGTTCCCGCTTCTTTTAAAGAGCAAATCACTCCGTAAATGTTTAACATGTGCTTCTAATGCATTCGAATGGACCAATAAACCAGTCGAAAACACTTTTTATGGCTTATAAGACTTTTTTTTATCAACTCAACAATGGGAAACGGTAAATGGTCCTATTTATGCATCCAGATAACGACGAGATTTAAAAGGTACGTTTAATATTAAAACTGATAAAAGAAGAAAGCAAAGACGGAAAAACTTTAAAACTGAAAAACTTTTTTTGCACGTAACTGGTTTTACTGGTCACATGGGTGTCACAAGAAAGCAAATTCTAAACACAAAAAAACCCAAAGGTTAATTTTTGGCTCCTAATTATAATCAAAACCATTTTTTTAAATATACTTTATTACCGTAATTTCACGGCTATAAGACACATATAAAAGTCTTAGATTTTCTTCAAAATGAGCGGTGCGCCCTTTTGTGCAGTGCGCCTTGTGTGTGAGAAAAGGCGGACCTAAAAGAAAACGCAGTGCCCGCGAGGCGGACCTGAAAGAAAACAAATGAGAACGTTAAAGAGTGAAGTGTGAGCAGCGTGGGAGCGATGGATGACCGAAGGAGACAACAGTTTCATGAAGGGTGGAAGGCAGCGCCGGGCGAGTTACGCTACAGTTTGCCAATGAATTGTAGATGCTTGGACTAACGTGTCTCCTGGTACTGTTATCCGAGCTTTCGCAAAAGCTGGTATCCTTTCTGAGGAGCCGCACGGTACAGACAGTGACTTTGACAGCGAGGAGCGAAGTGGACCTGCTCTGTTGAATTTTGCGCAGCAGTTCGATTCGGAAACAGAGGATGAGGACTTTGACGGATTTGAATAAAGACTATTACCGGTAATGTGCTTGTTTAGTATCGTTACTACTTAAATAAAGCACAACCAAATTCAGTTTTGCTCCCGATCTATTTTTTAATACCCACATTTGCATGCTTGCGTGTGTGTTGTTGTAAGGCGGTGTGTGACTGAGACTGCGCCTTTTCGTACGGTGCACCTAATGGTCGTGAAATTACGGTAATCTTTCATCAGGAAATGTGTGTGCTGCATCACGCCACCACCTATGACGGCGCCAATGGTGGGAGAAAAAGGGGGTTAAGTGTCTTCTCCAAGGACCTTTGGCATAAACTCAGTGGGATGCGAACTCCCAAACTTCCGGTTAACTTCTGATCCGTGGTCGAACGCTCTAACCACTTAGCCACCGTAAATGATAATTTACTGATAATTATTATCAATGTGGTTTAGAATATTGGATTAGGCATTCCATGGGGTTCATGTAGGACCATTTTCTTGTTTGTTACTATTTCGTCAATAACACCGTGGTCTGACTTCATTAACTCTCTGTTATTAGTTTTATCAGTCACATTGTGGTCATTACGATTCTAAAAAAGCAAATTCTAAATAAAATAGACACAAAGGTTCATTTTGGGCTCCTACTTACAGTAAAAAACATTTAACAGATGATGATTGTAAACTTAGGCGGCACGGTGGCGCAGTGGGTAGCACTGGGGCCTCACAGCAAGATCGCCGTGGGTTCAAGTCACAGGTGGGGATGAGGCTTGAAACAATGGCCTTTCTTTGAGGAGTTTGTATGTTCTTCCCTTGTCGATGTGGGTTTTTTCCAGGTACTCCGGTTTCCGGTTACCCTCCATAAACAGACATGTTAGTTTAATTGGCTGCTATTAAATTGCCCCTATGAATGAATGTGTTGATGGTTGTGTATGTGGCCCCGCAAAGGACTGGTGACTTGTTCGAGATGTACTGTGCTTCTCGTCTGAAATCAGCCGGGATAGGCTCCAGCACCGCCCGCAACCATATTAGGAATAAACGGTTCAGAAGACAAACAAAACAAATTGTGTTCCCATTTACTTCCGGGTGAGCTGGAGGATGCAGCTGGGGTGAGAGAGGCCTTGGCTACCCGTTTGAGGCCGTTGCCCCAGCAACTCGACCACGGAACAAGCGAAAAATTACGGAACGGAAAGATCTGGTGTTGCACAGGGTCGTCTATAGGTCACTTTATTTTGTTTTCTTTTGTCAATAACACTGTTGTCTATCTTCATTACTTGTGTGTTGCTATTTTTTGGTCACACTTGGGTCAATCATCATTAATAGGGCGTTACCAGTTTTAGGTTAAAATCTCCGTTCCGTTCTGTTCCGTCGTCTTCCGCTTAACCGGGGCCAGGTCGCAGGGCAACAGCCTCAGACGGGAAGCCGAGGCATCTCTCACCCCGGCTGCATCCTCCAGCTCACCCGGAAGGATCCCAAGTCGTTCCCCGACCAGCTGTGGGACATAGTCTCTCCAGCGTTCTCTCGGGGTTTACCCGAAACACCTCACCAGCGAGGCGCTCCGGGGGCATACTGACCAGATGCCCGAACCACCCAGGTTAGAATCTCTTCATCTAATATTGTTAACAAAATTAATAAACATTTAACACTGAGTTAAACACATTTGGAACCTGTTCCGTATAAATCTGGACCAGAATGTAAAATTCCCATTTTCTACATAAATCATGAATTGCCATCGGCGATGGAGGGAAGTTGCATTTTGTTTTGTTGACGGATGCAAAGTGCATACATATTGACAGTGATTAGAATCCATGAGGTTTTGGATGCTGATGAATATTCACGAGCACCTGTGTGCAGCTGAACCCGCGACTCAACAAAGCGTGCGTTCGCTCGCAGACTCTACAATGGAGCCCTTCCAGGAAAAAAAAACTCTGAACATGTGTTGCTTTATGTCCTGATAGACACCAAAATTCAAATTATTAATAGAGGAAATGGAGCTGTGTCTTGATATTTTTCACACCTTTGGAAAATAATGAGTCACGGTGGTAAAAAAATGTCACTTTTTTGTTTAATTACACTTTTTTGTTGTTGTTGTTTTCAGGACAAAGCTGTCAACAAATAAATACAAAGCATCCGACACTGGAGTCTGGTGATGATGTTTCCTTCACAAAACTCTGCCTGTTAATATTTTTCTGCAACTTCTAGCTGAAATAAAAACTCAGAGCAGCAAAGTTTCTTCTTCCTTTGTCCGAAGGGTAGGACCTTTGACTTTAAAAACAGAACGTCTTCTTCAAACTTTCCCTGGAAACTTTAAGACAAATATTGGTGAAAATCTTGTTTTTGAACAACCAAATACATTTGATAGATTAACTCAACTTGTCATGATTACCTTCCCTGCCACCAGAGGGAGCCGTGAACCTTCCATTATCACCCTGATTAGCGACACCTGAGGGTGATTAGTCTGATGATACACACCTGTGGATCATGCTAGCAATTTTAAGGCAATCCCTCCAGACGTCTTTGTCGGGTCATGACCATCCTTCCCAGCCAGGTCTTTCATCATGGCTGCCTGACCAAGTTTATCTTTGAACTCTGTTATATTATTTGAACTTTTGATCCTGGGTTAATCCGTACCGGACTTTTGGTTAATAAATCCTCTTTTGTTGTCCTGCAATTGGGTCCCCCTCCTCCTTCCACATCCCCCACATCATGACACAACTCATACCCAACGGATTTACTCATTTTTTTGCTTTTTTTTTTTTCCAATTTATTAATCCCTGACCGGGAAATTGTGTGTTGCACTACACCGCAGTAGGCTGCCACCTATGACGGTGCCAATGGTGGGAGAAATGGGGGATTAGGTGTCTTCTCCAGGGACTCGAGACGTGAACTCAGTGGGATGCGGACCCGCAAACTTCTGGTTAACTTCTAGTCCGTTGGGCCACCGCCTTCCCTTTTTTCCCTTTACTCCTTTTTCATCAATATTTTTTTTTATTAACTTTACTGTATTCATCCCTCATATTGTAAAATTTCTATGCTGCGTTGCTCCAAATCAGGCAGCCACAAGGTGTCAAAGGTGGGAGAAATGGGGGTTAGGTGTCTTCTCCAAGGACACTTGGGCATGGGCCTTTTGGGAATCGGACCAGCTTTCCCACGTGCAAGGGCGGACATCCTACCGTTGAGCCTCTGCTTCTTACCCATTTCATAGTCTCCTTCTTTGTTAAACTTAATTGTCGTCTCATAGTGTTTTACTTTTAAAACTTTTAAAAGTTGTTTATTTAGCTTAGTTTTCGAAAAGGAAATCTTATCGCACCAGTTAGCCTTTAGTCACTGCCAGCAGAAGTTGTCCAGATGCTCGATGGCACCTCATGGCCACATCTTAAAGTGGCCTTGATGCTAAACATCTTCATCAACCTTCTGTTTAAAGGAAGTAAAAGTCCATTAAAACTCACGTATACAACAATCCATGTTTTTTTTCCGTTCAGAGTTCTGCAAATGACACTTTTTCAGAATGTTCCAGAGATGAAATGAGAGTCATTAATCACCCATGTTTTCTTCAGAAGTGCCTGTAATGGAGATCACCTACACATGCTGCAGCTTTCTGCTTTTCTAAATGAGGCTCCATTGTTCAATTACGCTTCGGATTTGTTGCCCACACAAACGACGAGTCAATGAGGCGAAATGTTTCTTTCCTTATGCTTCAACATGCCTCTGAATTTCATTCAGAGTAGAACTAAACTTCACCAAGCAGGGTTAGAAAGTTTCTTCAGCTCAAAGCATTTTTTCAGTAAACACCAGATTGGTGATTTTTTTTTTTTTTTTGCACCAAAATGCTCAAGTTTGCTTCAAGACCTAACTTCTTAGAAAAGTTTAGAAACAATTCATTTTAAATGAGCAGGTGTTTTTCCTGCTCATGAACTATAGTTCCATCCATGTGCCAACCATGTTGGCATGTTATAACATGCCAGGGTTATAACACGTTATAACAATGTTATAACGTGGGTGGCACATGGAGGTCTCCATGTGTATGTCCAGTTGTGTTTACTTTGTATAGCCAACAACTCAATCGGTTGGTGATGCCCAACTCTAACATAAAGCGCCAATAACATAAAATGCCACTTTCGTGATTTTGTACACCTCTTTCAGAGAAACAATGAGTGAAACGTCCATTTAGTAGGGCTTAGATTTTCCAACCGATGGGGTGGTTTGGACATCAGGACCCTGGTTTCGTAGGTCTTTGGTTTAGCTAGCTTACGAAATTGTATTTTATCAAAAACATAGTGATTCCTCTTTCGGAATATAAGCGGCATAAATCTCAACTGCGACAAATCACTGGCGTAAGCGAACTCAAAATCCAAACGCCGCAACCACGCCTCAAAAATTCCAAATATGGAGCATGCAAATAGTCTGATATGCAACAGTTCTCCAAAGAGCTAGGGGAAAGTGTCCTTATTTTTTAACAAAGGCGAGATGTCGCCATTGCGAGCCATGGTGACGCCGCTCACGAGTGAAAGAGATTGAGAGGTTGGTCACCATGGCGACTCTGGGATTGACACATTGATTTGTTGGGAGATTTAAAAAGAAATAAAACAAACAAAAAAAACTCAGATTTTCCAGTAACTGTTCACCAGGAATCAATGCCAGGTACTGGAGGTAGTTCAAGCAATTCCCAGTTTTATATTTTAATGTGGAGGTGACCAAACCAAATCCCAGGGACCACAGGCAACCCATTATACTTTTTATCCATCCCTTCAAGTTCAATTATTTACAAAGCACTAAAAGTGTCGTCTTTTTCTCACTTTATACAATTTTTTGTACGGCAGCTTTCGAATTGCCTTAAAAGGTTCCAATTGTCCACACACTTCCTCGCCTTCATAAGTTCGGCGATTTACGCAAAAGTTGGCGTGCGCACAAATGCAATATTAATGAGGCGACTGGTTGGGATGTCTTCAAGACCATATATGAAGTAGAAGATATCAGTACAGTGAGGGCTGGTCTTTCACTCAGGGACAGGATGAGGAAATGATGTTGATGTAGGTACATTCCGTCTCTACGCTCATTGTCAATTCTATTGACCATGTAGCTTCTATCTCACCTTTATTTACTTGTTTCTATTGTCTAGTAATAACTTATTAAGTACCATATTTTTCAAGGCTCTTTTCAATGAGACATTAGACAACTGTAGATGGACCATGTGAACTCTCAGGTCTTGTTTCAGGTCTTTACTAGATTTATTTCTATTCTATTTCTATTTTCTCGGAAAAAACTTGGAGACGAGTTTAAACTAGACTGATAACAATTACCATCTCGCTGCGTTGAGAATCGGACCTCAAGACCAAATTGAGGTCTTGGGTGTTTTGTAGAATTGATAAAAGGCATTTTGAGTTTTGACATTTTCATATGAGGCCTAGAAATCCAGTTCATAAACGAACTTGTCATACATGCAACAACAAAACTTGTAAATCTCTTTGAATTAAGAACAGTTCTCTACTTGAATTACCCATAATTCAGTGTTGACAAAGTTACGAATAAGTAAAAATTTCTTCTTGGAATCTTCTCACAGCCAAGGACTTGCTTGAAAATGTGTCAAAAAGTTTTTTAAAAAAGTCAAAAGAAAAACTTTGTAAGGTCTTTAAAGCCTGAAGAAAAGTCTCTCAGGACCAAAAATAAAGATCACAAAAAGTCTCTCAGTTTGAAAACTAAAGAGAATAAATGAGGTGTGTTTTAACACTTCTACACGGTACATCATGAAGACATCTCAGGTCGGATACTCTGAAGTTTTACTTTCCTACTCAATGCCTTAAACTCCGGTCAAGCAGCTTGACATGAAACGAATCTATGGAGACTAAATGTCTACAAAAAACTTAAGATTTCAAATAGCAACTATTATGAAGAGAGTTTTGGACATTTTTACCAGGATTATCTTTCAAACCAAAGCAAACAAGAATAAGTCAACGTCAATGGGGTCAAAAAATATGCCTCTGTCTACAATGTGTTGTGGTTCCCTCAACCATCACCAGAGGGGGCCAGGGACCATCTCACCTTTCCCCCAATTCTGGCTGATTGGACCACCTGCACCTGATTGGATCACCTGCACCTAAACTCCCGGCTGCCTATTTAAAGGCAGCCTCTCCAGCATTCCTCATCGGGTCTTCATGCCTTCCACCCCAGGCTGACTCTCGACCCAGCAGACTTCCTTTGAAACTGAGATTGAATCTTTGATAACCTTTTTGATCCTTCTTCTTTGATTACAGCTTTGCTGATCCTTGGTTTAATAAACCTTGTTTAAAATCCTGCATTTGGGTCCTCCTCCTTCCACATCACAACACAATGTGTCTCAAACCGATTTGGGACACATTGACAGTAAAGGGTTGAGGTCTTCGTGATCACCAGTGTTGTGTTTCTGGCTTAAGAAAAGTAATTAGTTACTCTACATATTACTTGTAGTCAAAAAGTAACTGAGTTGGTGACTCAGTTACAATATTGTTAGAGTAATCAGTTACAAACTAAAGTAAGTGTTATTCTAAGACCTCAACCATATTTGAAAGTAAAAATTTCAGAATAATTCCATTTTTTAAATCTGCAAACAACAATTTCTCACGAGTGTAAATATAATTAGCTTGAATTCGGTATGCCATTTAAAGTTTCCCAAATATTTTGCACAAACGGCATGCCGACTTCAAGCTAACGCTAGCTTGAAAGTGCTGCTAACTTCCGCCTTAGTTTGGTTGTGCTAACGAATGTTTCATGTGGTAACGTTTTCTCTTTTGAACCGCCCGTCCCTAACAGGGTCACGGTGACTGCCGCAGAGAGGGAGGGAACACCCCGATCAGGTCGCCAATCCTTCACTGGACCACACAGTCCCAACCAACAACACACACACTCATTATGAAAAGCAATTTTACTGTGGCCAATCAACCTAACGTGCATGTTTTTGGAGGGTGGAAAGAAACCGGAGTACCTGGAGAAAACCGACACTTACACAGGAAGAACATCCAACTCCCCACGAAAGACCAGTGTTTCAAACCTTGTCCCACCTCGAATTCAAACCCCAACCATCTTGCCAAAAGATAGGCAAGAAGGCTGTAACAAGTGTTAGAGAAGAACAAAAAAACATATTTACTTACGGTTGTACAGTGGGCTCAAAAGCTTGATGCCACTTCAACAATCCGTGGACGGTGACATAAAAGGCGCTGCCCTAGGCAGCTGCCTGCTGCGGTGTTTCCTGTTTTTTGGAGTCTGCTCATTGATTTTTGCATTTTTTCCACTCGGTTTTTGTTTGTCTTATCTGGAGATGTGACTTTGTGCGCTCTTTGGATGTCGTTTTGGACTGCACCGTTTAGGCTAGCCGTTTTTTGGTTTCAATGGCTAGCTCTCCATTTTGCTGGTCATGGAGTCCTTTCGCTTTGTTAGCGTGGACTCAACCAGCAGCTACCTCTTGGAACAAGATCCAATGTGGCTGGAGGAGACTATACAATCCCGACAGAACTGAGAAGGAGACGATCTGAAAGGAGGCGGTTTGAGTCCAGTGTCCCTGCAGTTGGGTAACATCCTGACGTTCGCTGGCAAGATGGAGGAACTGGGGACATTCGTTCTGCAGGAATGGGGAGGAGCCATTTGGTGCGCTTCATTGAAGCCTGACTTTGTGGGTTCATTATGGACTGTTTTTTAACCGTTCAGTCGCGAGCTTTTACACTGTGTAAGCGGACCAGGAAGACATCGAGGTGTTAGCACCGTAGCGTCAAATTTTCCTTTGGGGATTAATAACAGAATAGGGTTAGGGTCAGGGCTTAGGGTTAGGGCTAGGGTTAAAGCTACTGTGATCAAAAAGAATAAGAAAAGTCCGGACACTGACGATCCTGACACATTCAAATAAAATGTCATCTTTTTCAATATACTGAGAGGAGAAGAGGCTCACTCGTCTACTGTTACCGATACGGACCTCAGAGGTCTTCTTTTAATACACACGCTTCATTTTGTTTTAGTTGACTCATGTACAGTGATATAAGCTTACAAATATAGATTTATATTCTGGATGCCTGCCTGAAAAAGCCAGCTGGTTCACTTTAAAGTGCGATGCTTTCCCTGGCACCCAGAGTGAAATAGGTAGGTGGGCGGCAGTGGAGCTGTTACAGAAAACCGATATCATTGTTTGTGAACGATCACGTGTAATCAACAACAAGCAAAACACTGATTTCAACCAGATAAAAGACCAATTTGTGATGATGTACATCAAATATTCTGCTAATGAGACTAGTAGCTGCTGAGTTTTATCACAATCTCGGGATTTTAGGATCAAATTGTTGACAGTATTGGCACGCAGCTGCAAAGATCGTCAGCTTCGTGCAGTAAAACCAACACGTCAGACAAGAAGCTGCTTTATGTTATTTCCACCAATTTAACAGTTAACCACTATCATCCGTCAAAACACAGTACTTTGTGTGAAGTGAACGCTGCTATAGATAGAAGATGTTACCCTGGCATTCTGTAACTATGGAAACAATAACGAGGTCACTGTGCTATTTTGGCTGAGTTTACTTGGAGATCATTACTGACATTACCACACTTTCAGCTTAACTTTGTGGAAGTTGAGTACGATGGAGTCTGGATGGAAAGTAAGTGAGACTGTGAGAGTCACGTTAAAGCTGTGAAGCTGCTGGCTATAACCCTGAGTGATCGCACGTGGAGCTCATTAGTCACCGCAAACAGTTCAGTGCTATTATCGGCCATGGAAAAACGAAAAAAAAAAAAGTTCTTATATCCACTTATTTTAACTCAAAGTAATTAGATTTTAGAGCTTTCAAACTGTTAAAAAAAAAAAAAAGTCTTTTTTTTTATCTTTTTTTTTTTTGGATTAAAAATAATTTTAGGCAAAAAGAAAAGTGTTGAGTTAAAACTGTCAGAGGGACACATCTGTCCTTTTATAGATCTTTTTTCTAAGTGAAAAGAGCAGTAATGGAACGTAACAAAGTAAATGTACTTCATTACTGTACTTAAGTAAAATTTGAGACGTATACTTTTTATTTTCACTTTTCTACATTTTTAGAGCAAATATCTGTACTTTTACTTCGCTACTTTTTAAAAGTGTGTTTTGCGTTTTTCGTTACATTTTTGATCAGGAATTTGAAAAATGTGCAGTTTTTGTTTCAGTGCATCTTGAAGCCGCATTACCAAAATCAACCTGTAGAGAGAGTAGTTGATGGCCTGAGGTTTTCAAGAGGGAGAAGAAGTAATGAATCGAGGACCAATCAGAATTGAGAGTAAACATTTTCCGCATTCATTCACCGCCAAAAAATTGAAAAAGAGTCAGAAGTTTGTTGTTCGTTGTGTTTATTTTTAAATAAATAGTTGATCCATCATTACACAGAGTATTTATGTATGACCCTACAGCACATAAAATAACATTTGAATTATGGTCGAATACTTTTACTTTTTATTTAGAAAGTAAAATTTATACCAATTACTTTTGTACTTTTACTTAAGTAGATTTTTTTTCATATGCCTAATTATACAGTATGTTCTTTTACTTAAGTACAAAAAGTGAGTACTTCATCCACCACTGGAAAAGAGTGAGCCCTCCTGTTCATAGATGATCTTTATCGTGTTTTCTCTTTGGTTAAAAAAAAAAAATCCACAAATTTGCTAAAATACATAAACACTTGTGAAAAGATGGCGAACATACTGGGCATGCACATCTGGCTCAGGACGTCTGTGTTGGATACTTGATCTTGCCAGGTGATGCCTAGGAGTCGTCTAAGATTTACGTAGGTGGAAAGTGTTTACTCCCCCGCCTTTAGGTAGGTACACAGTGTCCAAGCTTCACTGCCGTACAGTAACACGCTCAGCACACACGCTCGGTAAACCGTCATCTTTGTGTTCAGAGTCATCATGGGGTTGTCACACACACGCTTTGTTAGCCAGATCATGGGGGTTGTTGGTTTGCCTACCATGATGTTAAGCTTGATGTCCACAGATAGAGTGTTGGAGATGAGGTACCTGCGCTGATTAGGCCATGTATGCAGGATGGACAACGTTCACATCCCAAAGGACATCCTCTATGAGGAGCTCGCCACCATAATCCGGCCAACTGGTTGACCTGCTGTTCTGTACAAAGGTGCCTGAAGGAGGGATCTGAAGTCGTGCAACATCAACGCAGCAGATCTTGAGTCAGTGACTCCTGACCGCAGTAGATAACGTGCAACTGTCAAAATGTGTATCAAGCAGACTGAGAAGAACAGAGACATCCAACACAAGACCACAAATACCCGAAATCATCAAAACGATAGTCTGCCACTGCTCCCCCCATGACTCATACCACCTATCCAGTGGTGGAACGTAACAAAGTAAATGTACTTCGTTACTGTACTTAAGTAAAAAAAAAATGTGTATCTGTACTTTACTTAAGTATAATTTAAGACCGGTACTTTTACTTTTACTTCACTACATTTTTAGAGCAAATATCTGTACTTTTACTTCCTACTTTTTAAAAGCGTGTTTTACATTTTTGTTACATTTTCGTTCAGGAGTTTGAAAAATACAGGTTTTTTTTGCATCTTGAAGCCGCATCGCCAAAATCAAAAGGAGCAGTTGATCAGGAGACGAAGTAATGAATCGAGGACCAATCAGAATCGAGAATAAACATTTTCCGCAGTTATTCAGCGTCAAAAAACTAACATTAAATATAGTACAAATTAAAAAGAGTCAGAAGATCGTTGTTCGTTGTGTTTACTTCTAAATAAAAAGTTGAGCCATCGTTACACAGAGCAGGGGCGGATCCAAGGATTATCTACAGGGGGGGAGCGGGGCGTAGGAGGTCATTGACAAAGCCAAAATAGGGTGACTGGGGGCCTCCCCCCAGAACATTTTGAAAAAAAAGTGTCCTCTTCCTGCATTTTGGCGGCCCATTTGCTGGCGCTGCTAGGGGATAGCTTGACTTGTCCTCGTTCCTTTCTTCTATTTTTTTTTTTTTTTTGTGGACCAAAAGAGGCGGGAAAGGTGGTCACACCCCTGCAGAGTATTTATTTGTGACCCTACAGCACAAAAAATAACATTTGAATTATGGTCGATTACTTTTACTTAAAAAGTCAAATTTACACCAATTACTTTTGTACTTTTACCTAAGTAGATTTTTTTTATTGGTACTTTTACTTAAGTACAAAAAGTGAGTACTTAATCCACCACTGCTCCTATCACATTTGCAGCAAGTGTGGTAGGACTTATTCAGCCACAGCCGATGCTGCAAAAACAGGTAAGTATTCAGGTTTACTTCCTCCTCTTTAATGCAAAATGGTACAAAGAACAGCTTTTTGTGTGTTTTTCGTTATTACTTGAAAAGAATAAAAAACGTATCAAAATGCATGCCTTGGGAAGCTTATTTTTAAGTTCACCAGCTGTGACTTCATTTATTCTTACGTTGTGAGAATACCACCAGACGTGATCAATTCCACTCATCGGAACCATTATCTCCAGCACATCAAGATTAGCCTTGCACACATTACAATTTTAATAGAGAGTAATTATTTCAAAGCGAGACACAGCTTCCTCCTCGGGGAGTCATCCTCATATAGTTGAAAGGATAAGGAGAACGTCGTGACTGAGTTCTCGAAGGTCCTCCAGAAGGATGTGCAAAGGGCAAACGGACAGCTAGTCTGGAAGTTACAACGGCTCGTACGCTAAAGAAAACATTAGGAGCGCGCGTTGTGTCTTTAAGCAAAATATTGCTTCAATCATTTGTGGAATATGCCACAGAGCAGCGCAACCATTACATCAAAGATTACAGCAATAATCATAAAAATGATATTGGTTTTGCTTTATGTGGCACTTTTCAGAAACCCCCACAGCAGTTTTCATTAAGTTCATTATTCATTCTCGCAAAATTCAGATGATAACGGTGAGAGAACACGTATACGCACCGACACCCTGGGGCAGATGAAGCCATTGACCCGTCCGGCAGCCACAAGACATTCACAGACGTTTTATACACCAACAAGCATGAGGGGGACTAAATTGGGAAATAAAGCTTTTTTTCTAAAAAGAGGCGTAACAGGTGAAGTTCTGTTTTACGGGATAGAGCGTCACCTCTTTTCTGAACTTTAGTGACACCTATCTGTCATCGATGGAAGTAAAGTGTTGAGTAACTTGGCAAACAGCTCATTGCAATCTTCTACTGTGCTAAAAATTGACCTGGGGGGAGGCGGTGGCTCACTGGTAGAGCGTTCACCCTCAAACCGGAAGTTTGCGGTTTTGCAGCAATCAGAGTCTTGGCTATACCAGCGGATGAGTCTGGTCGCCAATTTCCTTTCAATTGGCGACCAGACCAGGGGGGTGTGAACCTGGGCAGACGGAGAGTAACCTGTTTTGAGGACAAGATTCCGACTTGGCCAGCAGGTGGAGCTAGGTGAACCGGCTAGGAGCGCTACGTAACAAAACTATGCTTTTGTTCAAAAAACATCTGAATAATTTTCTATGGTTAATATTTCATGGACTGCACAGTGGCGCAATGGGTAGCACAGTGGCTCCACTCGAATTCTAGGTGGAGACGAGTCTAGCAACACCGGCCCTTCTAAGTGGAGTTTGCATGTTCTCCAATGCATGGGTTATCTAATGCCCTCCGGTTTCCTCCCACCCTCCAGAATCCTACATGTAAGGTAATGGGCCGCCATAAAATTGCCCCTCAGAATGAATCTGTGTGTGGCCCCGTGACAGACTGGTGACTTGTTCGGGATGGATCCAAAGATGAAATAATTAAATAATATTTTACAGCATTTCACACGAACAATAACTGCATGGGTTAAATATCTAAAATTAAATCAATATCACAATACGAAACAAAAAATATTTTGTCGATATGGCGCACCCGTAATGTGAACAAAGCGACCAGAATGTGTACCATGGCAAAGTAAATCAGCCTCTGTTGTGAACGCAAAAAAAATGAATGAATACGACTAAAACGGTTTCAATGGTTTGATGTATTTTTGATTTTTTAAGACAAATTTTATTGTGGACTATAAGACTATGTTCTTTACTCTTTCGTGTGTTTCATCATTCACTTTATTCGGGGACACCAGAACCTATCCCGGCTTGTTTGTAGATGAGATGCAGGGTCATCTGGCTGTTGTGGGCCTAAACCAGGCATGGGCAAACTATGGCCTGCGGGCCACATGCGGCCTGTTAAACGTTTTAATCCGGCCTGCCGAACTTGAAAAAATGTAATAAATAAACCTTATCAGTTTTATTTCCCCTGCAATTCTGATGTTTCCTCACTAGATGGCACACTCTAGATATATCGCCTTTGTTGCGAAAAACAACAACACTGTTCCCATTGAAATGTGTGTCCCTGTGATGTGCACGCTGTCAAAATAAACTGTGCACAGATATGGAAAACCATCGGGGCCAATACATGGACGTAAACAAGTGTGTTAGATGTTAAAACAAACAAAATGTTACATCAAGCGCTTGGATTTTAAACATATCGCTGATAAATGCACGTTTTTAAGCGCTATCGCACTAGATTTCAGACCTAGCGCTAGATTTGACACTTGACGCTCTTGCTGTAACATTTAGCACGCTTGTTTAAAATCTAGCGCGCTAATGTATTGGTCAAATCTAGCAGTTACTTAAGCATGCCATCCATTGGCTCCTGTTCCGGACCCTTTTTCAAATGTTAGAACTCAATGTGGCCAGCGAATCAAAAAGTTTGCCCACCCCTGAGCTAAACTAAACAGACATAATAAACCCCAGGTCTTGGGCCCTCCATGTTGGCAAGAAAAAACGTGTAACAAAAACTTACGAAATCCTTTCTGGCAAAATATTTAGATATTTTTAGTTCCATTCCGGGAACTTGTTCGGGGTTTACCGTACCTTTTGCCTCGAATCAGCCGGGATAGGCTCCGGCACTCCCTGTAACGCTATAAGGGATAGAGTAGACGAATAAGAAGGTGACACACTGACTAACTAGTTCCGTTCCATCGTCTTCCGCTTATTCAGCCTCAGACGGGAAGCCCAGGCTCCTCTCACCCCGGCTGCATCCTCCAGCTCACCCGGAAGGATCCCAACTTGTTCCCCAGCCAGCTGTGAGACATAGTCTCTCCAGCGGGTCCGGGTGTTTCCGGAAATATCACATTCACAAAAAGTGATACCGACAGAATATTGGACCTCAAAATATCGTTAATGACAAAAAATGAAAATGGCTAAATAAACTAATAATTACTGAGTTTATACACGTTTTCCAAAACGAGCTCGTTGCTCACCTGATGAGAGTGCCATGTCGTTATGCAAATTATGACAGATGCCACTCACCGAAAAACGCCAGAGTAATGTGACATGCAACGTAGAAAGAGAAGACGCGGGTGAACGACCGTGCCAACAAAGTGTGACCAAAGCCATCTGACATGGCAGACTGCCGCTCACATCCTATTTACAGACACTTTTTACACCATCATTCTGGGAATGGTAATTACTGTTCCTCAAAAGGCGGCATCATTAAATAAAGAATCATTTCTTTCTGTCATTTCAATTTTTTCCCGCGGAGGTCGTCGCTGGAAAACATTAAGCACAAGAGTCGGACAGTAATTGGATGAACCGTCTGTTTAATGTAAACCTCAAAGGAAAACACGTCTTCTATCACCTCGCTGTGTTGTGGCGGCATTTAATGTTTTGGTATTACATGCCGCTGCCATGGAAACAGTACTAATAGGAGGCCAAACAGTAGTGGACATGCAAATTCCGAGGTTAGAAAGGACACGTGGATTACAGTCTTTGTGTGAGGAAAAGAAGAGAGAAACTCTTCTCCTCGGAGGTGAAAGAAAGACGCCATGATCTGTAGTTTGATTTTCTACCTGGTCGAGACCAAAGGTGTCAAGTAGCGAAGTAGAACTACTTCGTTACTTTACTCAAGTAGAAAATCTCGTTATCTTTACTTTAACGAAGTAATTATTTTTGTCTACTTTTTACTTTTACTCACTACTTTTTATGCAATTATCTGTACTTTTACTTCGTTAATTTTATAAAAAGTAGTCTCTACTTTCGCCATTTTGTCACCGTTAAAAATAAAGAGAAAAGTCAATAAAAACCAATCCGGATCAATCGCGCCATTTGTTTTGAATGTGGTTGGATGAGGAGAACTAACGCAACCTCAATACGACTTCCTCTTGCTTCATCACTTCAACACGTGACACACAACACGCGCTTGCATGCACACATACCCTCCCCCCGCTGTGTTCCAGGTGTCACGCAAGCAGGCTGAATGTGGCACTCCCAACCTTAGAAACTTGTTAAAGACTATTCATTATTGCCTCAAAGAACTTTGAAAACTACCTGCCTTAAAAAAGCCTTTTGGTTATTTATTTATTTACATTGAGTGTGTTTTGTGTGTATTTTTTTTACATTGAGTGTGTTTGTGTCTGCTGAAGTTGGTTAAATTAGGTGATGCAGAGTGAAGCTTGGTAGCTGAAGGAACGTTACATAATGCCCTGCTTATGTTAATACATTTGATTGTGTTCATTAATCGATACCAATAAAGATTATTAAGAAATAAATGTTTCTGATTCATAAAGTTTCACACTACAACACTTTCATTTATTATCATATTTTCTGTTCCTTAAAACATGTGATAATAGTTAAAAAATATGTTCATACGCTTTTGTTAATAATATTTCTTTTTTTCTAAAAATTACTTTTACTTTTCTACTTTAAGTAGTTTTAAAATAGGTTACTTTTTACTTTTACTTGAGTAAAAACTTCAGTTGATACTTCTACTTTTACTAAAGTAGTTTTTTAACTCGGTTAACTCGATATACTATTACTTGAGTAGAAAATGTTGGTACTTTTGACACCTCTGGTCGAGACTGTTATCACCAGTGCGACCAAGAAAGAAATCTGTTGTACGGATTTATTTAATTTTGTTTTCTTGTAAATAGTTGAAGGTTTTGCACTAATTGTAATAATTTTACGACAATTCTCAATATCATTTAGTTGCAAAAAAGAAAGATTTTTTTATGTATATCTATTTTTTTGTTATTGAAGAGTCTTTTTTTTTAACATCTGAGGTCTTGGTTTTGTCTCAATAAAACATATAATTTATCCAGTTGTATATTTCATTTCTTGTGCATGATTTTTTATGAAAAAATTTATAATTACAGGAAAAAACTATTAAAATATCCATTAAAAAAAATTATGAAAAAAAAATATTTGAGGGGGGTATTTAAAGTCACAGAAACACTAATATGCATTTTTTATTATTATAAAAGTGATAGACTGGCAAAAATTCAATTTGGCACATTTTGG
Source organism: Neostethus bicornis (assembly GCA_902685375.1). Classification (NCBI taxonomy): domain Eukaryota; kingdom Metazoa; phylum Chordata; class Actinopteri; order Atheriniformes; family Phallostethidae; genus Neostethus; species Neostethus bicornis. Next base: position 1,746,564 of record LR738556.1, read on the forward strand.
CATAGATTTGGACAGCTTGTTCCGAATGGACACTTTTTATACTAAAAGGTCAATAAATCAAAAACACTTGTACCTTGAGATCTGAAACTTTACACAGTTGTTGTCAACAAAATTATTATCACACAAATGGAAGGAATTATGCCTACTACGAAGTATGTCTTGGCTAGGGACATTGGAAAATGAACAAAATTAAGCGAGGTTAAAAATGTACAATTTTTTTTATGTTTGAACTACTGTAGGATAGGTTCTGAAGCTCTGACACTCTTCATGTACATATCTGCAGAAAATAGAAGGTCTAAGCCAGGGGTCACCAACCCGGTGCCCGCGGGCACCAGGTCGCCCTTAGCGACCGCATCAGTCGCCCGCAGGCCAGTTCTAAAAATAGCACTAATCATGAATTAGCTGTCTAAAATTGTATTTAATTGTGTTGCTATTCTTTTTTATTTTCATTTACGGTGATGTAAATTTAAAACCGAATGCATAAAAACGTAAACATGAGCGCTGCAAAGATGAAGTTACGAACACGTTTTCTACCCATAAAAAAACATGACAGAAAAAGGAAGAAAACTTATCATTTTCACAGTGAATGGGAGGAGGACTTCTTTTTTACTAACGTGAAAGAAAACTGTGTGCGTTGCGACTGTGTCGACGCTCATAATACAAGCATGTGACTTGAAAGATGTTGCTGTAATAAGCAATGGCATTTGGGTATGTCCAACTATTGTGCACAGCCCGAAAATAGGTGGGTGTTAAGAGGTTATACTTCTTTATGATTAGAAACCAAGTCACAGCCGTCTGTTTCCTTAAAAAAAAACTGCTACTCTATCCATTTTTTTTCTGATCATTGGTGGTGTTATCATCCTATGGGGTCAGATTCCCCCCTCTGGTATGTTACTCAGTTCAAACGGAAGCTCGTTTCCATTTTACAAGCCTTCACCATGTAATGTGGAATTAAAAAGTCTGATTTCCTATATTTTTGTGAGACTAAGCCTGGTGTCTTCATATTTTTCTGGAGGAAATCAGTCGTTAGATCAAACTGTTGAGTAAGTCAGTCGGGAACAGAGAGAAATGACTAAATTAAGGGGGGCGGGGGGGAACTCTGTCAGTCTTCTTTGGAAGAAGAACAAAAAATCTTGCCACTTCTGACCTCAGCATTGCTGTAAGTTTTCCACAAAAAAAACTCTACAGAGGTGAAATTCAGCTGCTGGTGTAAAATAATGACCCGTCATATCCGACTGGCTCCGGTCCCAACGCGAGGACGCAAATAAGTAGAACTGAAACGTTTTCCTTCATCTTTTCTTGACTTGAATTCAATTACTTTTCAGGATCTCATCCTTCTAGTTACACTAAATATGCTGATATTGTGTTACGAACATGTTTGAGGTCTGAATATCTTTAAACTTTAGATATGAAGTTATTTAGAAAACCCTTTATAGGCAGACATGTCTTTAAATGTCACGTAAGACTGATTAAAATATAATTTACAGAAAAATTTGAAGGTTAATAACCCTGTTTATATTCTACCAACCAATAATCCTCAGGTGATTAGGGTTACCTGAGGATGATTACTGATTCCACACATCTGTGCACATTGCCCTCTATTTAAGGGCAATCACCTCGAACTTCTCTGTCGGGTCATACTATCCCTTCCAGTCAGGTCACCCTGGTTGCCTAACCATGTTTGAACTATGTTAATACTTGAACTTTTGAAATCCTGAATTAATTGTGTGTCCTTTGCTGTACAGACTTACCTGAATTGTGTTAATAAACCTTGTTTGATGTGCTGCAATTGGGTCCTCCTCCTTCCACATTCACAAAACCCTGACACAACACTTGTCAAGCAGAGTCATAAAAATCTAATTCGTCAGTTGCATACTTTTATTCCGCATTTTGCGCTGCTGCTTCAAAAATGTCTTCATTATAATTTGGCTATAGGCAAATTCCAATATGTTAACCTGAACTTTCAAAACTAATCTAGAAAACATGGCTGACTTTATTCAGACAACAATTTTCTTACTCTTTTCATGGTGTCTCTTCAATATTATCTCACTCAACCTTTCTAAAATGTTTTTGTATTAACGTCAGTGTCCTCCTTGTCTCTCTCCACAAATATAAACACACACACAGTTGTGTGTGGCCATAGCAATGTGTTTGTTGCCATATCAACACAGCAACAACTTCCCGCAAAAGTTGGTGGTATAGCAATGCGTGCTTTTTTTCCAGCTGCTGCGGGGTGCAGCAGGTTAAAGGAGATAAAATGCTTATACATTTTGAAATGTTCATTTTTAGAAAAAAAATAAATAAATAAAATAAAATAGAAAACATGTTTATATTAAAAGTCATAAAAGGTCAGCCTCCTAGGTTGTGTTTTATTTATTCTAATTAGCATATTAAAGTAACGTGCAGTCAAATTGATAGCTACAACGGTTTTAGTGTTAATGATAGAAACTCCAATATGGGCTGCAATCACAAAAAGAGGATGCATAGAGGTGCAGTGGTTAGCATGGTGGCGAGTGGTTGGCACGGTGGTGAGTGGTCATAGCACAGGTGGGGCAAGGTTTGAATCACTGGGCTTTCTGTGTGGTGTCTGCATGTTCTACCCGTGTACCTATGGTATTTTTCCGGGTACTCCAATTTCCTCCCTTCCTGCAAAAACAGACATGTTAGGTTGATTGGCCACCAAGAACTCCGTAGGAATGTGTGTGTATGTTTGAATGGCTGTCTGTATGTGGTTCAGCAACAGACTTGGAACCGTTCAGGGTATCCTGCCTCTTGCCTGTAATCCACCAGGTTTGACTACAGCACACCCCACGACCCCGTTGGGGCTAAGCGATTCAGAAGATGAATGAACGATCAGAAAAACAGCTTAAACAGCATGAAAGAAAAAACTGTTTGAGATAAAAAGAGCTCGACCAATCTGATGTTAGCTTCTCTTAATCAATATGGCAAACGTTGAAAGCAAAGGAACCACATTTACTGAAGAAATTTAGAGATTTCTAACTCATGGATGACTTGTGAGATTTTTGTGTTCAGAGCCATTGGAGACGACTGCTCATGCTCGTCTCCAATGGTTTGCATGACAAATAATTTAAATATGATATTTAAACGACAACTCATGCTTTTTCAAGGATGAAAATTTCCCTCCACAAAACCCTCCTCTTGTTTTTGTTAAAAGAACAGTAATATTTGATACGTGCTTTTCAAAACCTGTTCCTGCTCAATGGTGGCTAGTTTGGCGCCAACTAAAGCAGATTTAATTCCAGCTTCTAGATCAGGTGATCATTTGTGATATCCCCGCCCCCCAAATAACAATGGCTTCACAAAGGTGATGCCTTGACATCAAACACAAGCATCTATCTAGTTTTTTTTTTTATTATTATTATTACTCAGCAATTCATAAGACAAGAGGTCTAAAACAACGCAGGTTCAGATAAAGACATAAAACAAGATTCGGGGTAAACGGGTGTTGCAATTCAAGATGGTTGTCAAGTCGCCTTGCTGTAGTTTTTTGCTTCATGTTGCCCGTAGGAATCCAAACAAAAGTAGCCGAACAGCCCAAACTGGCTACCCGGAACCTGAGAGAAAGAACAAAAACCCTGAGGTAGTTGAATTCCTCCACTAGGGTAACATCCCATTCCTGACCAGTAGCAGGCACTGTAGCCTTTTGAGGTTGAGGATGATAGTCTCGGATTTGGAGATCAACCTTCAGGATGCCAAGTTATTTCATTTGTAACAACAAAAAAAATTGGCAGTATGTTGTTCGGATTAAACCGACATCTTTAGACACATCAAAATGAACAAAATCCGGAAAAAAAAAATTGTATCAAATATCGTAGCAAAAATTTTCTAGTAACGTAAATAAAAGTAAAAGCTTCAACTCATCCGCCAATTTTCTCCAAATTTTTAATGTTACAAAAATTCAGTTTATAGACTGTTTATAAATTTTCATCTATTTTAACATGTTATTTTAAAACTTCCGTTGCTTCAAATTTGATTTCCACAAAACTTGGTATAAAAAAAAAAAAAACATACAAATATAGCAGTTATTGACACTCTCTACACACCAATCCAAAATGGACGATCATTGCACCGTGAACGTTGCGGAATATTTTTAAATTGGACAAAATGAAAAGTTGTTTTCCTTTGTGGGTTTATTAAGCTTGAGGAATAGAAAAAAAAACAGCAGTACTTTAGCTTGTAACGTTACCAAGTGAGAATCTTTGGACTCCGTGCTTCAACTCTCTGACCAACATGAACTCTGCTCAGGGCAGAAAACATCACTTTCTAACAAGTGTGCCATGAGATCACCATAAGTTCCTCATTAGTGAAGCATACATGGTCAAATGAAGGAAAACAAGTGGATTATATTTGAATAAACACAGAATCAAAAGAGAAAGAAAAAGCCTAAAGGCTTTCTTACCGAGAGCTGAACTGACCACATACTGTATCTCAGACCGACTAAAAAGAAAGTAATGTTATCGTCTCCAAGCTGTTCATCGTAACTCATAAAATTTTATCAAACTAAACTCGCAAAAAATGCCCTTATGATTGATTTAGAAATTATGAAAATTTGTAAACATCTATCATTTGAGGCTGTCCGGTGGTGGTCAGCATTGCTGCTTGTATAAATTCCAGCGGGGACAAATTTGAAACCATCAACGGTAGAAAGGAAGGCAGCTGCAAAAAAAATACCTTCAGGTGTCTGAAATCAGGCAGATGTGGGAAGGCCCATGGTTCCTTCTAGTGGTGGGCGAGGGAACCATGACAAAGTGGACCTCCTGTCTGGGTTTCAGGACTTAGTGGGTGGTTTTGTTATACTTTAGATTTATTTTCTTTTTTTTGTTTTGAAATACCGACCTCCCTCTCGTTCCAGGTGTCTTGACTTCCCCTTGTCTCCCTTCGTAGCTCCCTTCCTAATGTGACACACATATGTCTCATTGTCTCTCTCTTCTGACTGTATAAACTGTGTGTCTTGGTTGTCTGCTGATGTCTTTCCTTAGACTTCAGGTAGAATTTGTCATTTGATCTCAAGATTTGAGTTATTCCTAGAGATACATCTATTTTGGTTAAAACTGTACATTGTCCTACATGCATGTCCACAACCTTACCCAATCTCACACCTCCTGAATGGGACATCACCCATAATGTTTGGCCAAGACTAAATAATTTAGTTCCAATGGCCATTTTCTATCATTTTGAATGGTTCATTCTCAAGAGCTGAACATATGCACCTTTTGGTCAAGTCAGCGTTGGCATAGTAACCCCTTTGCCAACCAGGAGCGAGCTTTCTGAGGGTATATGCCCTTGCCCCTGGCTGACTCACAATCTGTCTTCCTGCTATCATTATCAAATTAATTTTTGTCATTCTGTCACTGAAATGAAAAAGGGGATCCTCAACAGCAACCGGGGGAGGTGAAAGTAGTCCCTAGCTTAGTGGGTAAAACAGATTTTTTTTTTAATGTATCATGATTGTCTTTTTGGGCATGAAGCGAGTGCTGTCATGGTTCCCTCGCCCACCACCAGAGGGAACCCTGGGCCTTCCCTGATCTGCCTGATTTCAGACACCTGAAGGTATTTTTTTGCAGCTGCCTTCCTTTCTAAAAGGGAATCTACGTTCCCTTCAGTGTCAGGTCATTTCCTTCCATCCGAGCCAGGTTTTCCTGGCTACCTGACCATGATGTACCTGTACATCTGGAACAATAACTTAAAGACATTCCACTGATCCATGTGCTTTTTCTTTACGGCATTACAGGACTCCGTCATTAAATAAATCATGTTTCTTGTCCTGCAATTGGGTCCTCCTCCTTCCAATTGCACCTCACGTCCTGACAGGTGCACAGTTAGACAGTTCCTTTCCTGTCTAACTTTGTCTGTCAGCTTTCCCATCCCAATAGCGAACAAGGAAGGACTCAGAGCAGATTCCTGGTGCAGTTGCACCCCCACACTGAACTCTTCTGTCTCATCTACAGCACACCTCACCACTGAATTATTGTTGTGGTTCCCTCAACCACCACCAGAGGGGGCCAGGGACCATCTCACCTTTCCCCCAATTCTGGCTGATTGGACCAGCTGCACCTGATTGGATCACCTGCACCTAATCTCCCTGCTGTCTATTTAAAGGCAGCCTCTCCAGCATTCCTCGTCGGGTCTTCATGCCTTCCAGCCCTGGCTGACTCCCGACCCAGCAGATTTCCTTTGAAACTGAGATTGACTCTTTGATAACCATTTTGATACTTCATCTTTGATTACAGCTTTGCTGATTCTTGGTTTAATAAACCTTGTTTGAAGTCCTAGATTTGGGTCCTCCTCCTTCCACATCACAACACTTTTAGTCCTCATACATGTCATGTACCGCTCTAACATACTTCTCTGTCACACCAGACTTCCTCATACATTAGGTGCATAGTACACACAGTTTTAAAATACAAGTACAAATGTGCTGATTGACCCATTGAAGTTGCTAACAAACAATTGCGTGTGCTTTTTCAATTGTGTCCTCGCTGTTTCACATGCTTCATATCAGTGTCCTCACTTCACTTCCGGTTCTGTCCACAAGTCTTTTTTTTTTCCCAACATCTTACAATTTGTTCATGACAGCTTCTGACTTGACTGATGTGTTTTGTGGATCTGGAGAAGGCATTCAATCGTGTCCCTAGGGGACTCCTGTGTGGGGGCGCTCCGGGAGTACGGAGTCTCGGAGCCCTTGGTACGGGCTGTCCGGTCTCTGTACAACCGGAGCCAGAGCTTGATCCGTATAGCCGGCAGTATGTCGATTCAGTTTCCAGTGAGAGTTGGACTCCGCCAAGGCTGCCCTTTGTCACTGATTCTGTTCATCACTTTTATGGACAGAATATCTAGGCGGAGCCGAGGCGTTGGAGGGATCCAGTTTGGTGACCTCAGGATCGGATCTCTGCTTTTTGCGGATGATGTGGTCCTGTTGGCTTCATCGGATCGTGATCTCCAGCTCTCGCTGAATCGATTTGCTGCGGAGTGTGAAGCGGCCGGGATGGGAATTAGCGCCTCCAAATCCGGGACCATGGTCCTCGCCCGGAAAAGGGTGGAATGCCCCCTGCGGGTCAGGGACAGGGTCCTGCCACAAGTGGAGGAGTTTAAGTATCTCGGGGTCTTGTTCACGAGTGGGGGAAGGATGGAGCGGGAGATCGACAGGCGGATCGACAGGCGGATCGGTGCGGCGTCAGCAATAACTAGGACGCTGCATCGGTCCGTCGTGGTAAAGAGAGAGCTGAGCCGAAAAGCAAAGCTCTCGATTTACAAGTCGATCTACGTTCCAACCCTCACCTACGGTCACCAGCTGTGGGTGGTGACCGAAAGAATGAGATCACGGGTACAAGCGGCTGAAATGAGCTTCCTCCGCAGGGTGGCTGGGCTCTGACTCAGAGATCGGGTGAGGACCTCTGCCATCCGGGAGGAGCTCGGTGTTGAGCAGCTCCTCCTCCAGGTTGAGAGGTGCCAGATGGGGTGGTTCGGGCATCTGGTCAGGATGCCCCCCGAGCGCCTCGCGGGCGAGGTGTTTCGGGCACATTCCACCGGGAGGAGACCAAGGGGCAGACCCCGGACCCGCTGGAGAGACTATGTCTCACAACTGGCCGGGGAACGACTTGGGATCCTTCCGGGTGAGCTGGAGGATGCAGCTGGGGTGAGAGAGGCCTGGGCTTCCCGTTTGAGGCTGTTGCCCCCGCGACCCGACCCCGGAACAAGCGGAAGATGATGGAAAGGAACAGAGCTTCTGACTTTGCTAAGAGTTGCTCTTTGCTTGAAACGTTTAAGCATTCATGTTCTTAATTTTCAAATCTTTCAAACAAAAAAAAAATTACGATCCTTCTCTTTGTTCCTTTTCTGTTACCGCCCTTTGCCTGGTTTCTAGACAATGATATCAGTCGAAAATCCTCCAACCTTTACTCGACATTAGTGTAGATCTGTTGGCTTTAATAATAATTTAATTATTAATCGAAGATCCACATTTTGACACTGACTTCCATGTAAATTTATCTTTTTTTCTGCTGGAGGTGTCGATTTGATCCAAATTTCTCATTTATTTGGATCATATTAATTATTCATTGAGATAGCAGGATTGTGATTAATCATTTATTAGAGGGATTCTCCAGGTCTGATCAGAATATCCCTGTAATCCCTCACATGAATGAGGCTTCGGGCTTTTGTCACTCCTTCTAAATTATATCCAAGGATTTCCCACAATCTTTTACAAAGATTTAAAACAGTTTTTATTTTGCTTTTGATACCGATACAGTTGTCCATTGTTTATTTTGGGAGTTTTGTTCGAAGACTGACTTCCAAAAGGCCAAATCAGGAAAAAAATCAGTTCTATTTTCTTCAATTGTTACAGAGCTCTTCTTCCGGCATTTCCCTTCAGGGGGCGCCACAGCAAGTCAGTTTCTTCCATCTAACCCTATCTGCTAAATCCTCTTCGGTCACACCAACTATCTTCATGTTTTCCTTCACTGTATCCATGAACCTCCTCTTTAGTCTTCCTCTAGTCCTCTTTCCTGGTGGTTCCAAATCCAGCATCCTTCTTCCTATGTACTCTCTCTCTCTCCTCTGCACATGCCAAAACCATCTCAGTCTTGCCTCTCTGACTTTATCTCCAAAACCTCTAACATGTGCTGTTCCTCTGATCCTGTCCATCCTGGTCACTCCCAGATGGATCCTCAGCATCTTCATCTCTGCTACCTCCATCTCTGTTTCCTGTCTTTTGCTCAGTGCCACTGTCTAGACCAATCAGCATGGCCGCTCTCACCACGGTTTTGTACACTTTCCCTTTCATTTTTGCTGAAACTCTTCGGTCACACATCACACCTGATACTTTTCTCCACCCGTTCCAGCCTTCCTGCATAGGCTTCTTCACCTCTTTTCCACACTCTCCATTGCTCTGGACTGTTGATCCTAGATACTTAAAATCTCCCACCTTCTTTATCTCTTCTCCCTGTAACCTCACCTTCCCATTTGGATCCCTCTCATTCACACACATGTACTCAGCCAATCAACACACGGAACGCAATGCATCAATTGAGACGCAGAAAACGATGCATTATGGGAAACAAAACTACAAAATTACACCAAAAAATAGCATTGAAACACATTGCAGCGAAAAACTGTCGTCCATCATAACTCCACAAAAAGACTTAAACACGAAAAAGAAGAATAAAAAAAGTGGACAATCTTTTCTGGGAAGCATTGTTTCCAAAACATCGATTTAGGAGTTTGTAGACATCTTGTCACCCTGGTCAGTACCCGCTCTTTTTTTTAACCATTTGTTCTCTGGTAATGACTCTGACATGCTGTGTTCACCAGATAGAAAAGGAAGAAGAGATGGAGAGAGACGAGGCTTATCTCCTGCTAAGCTGTAGCTGCAGTTTCCATAACAACTACCTGCTAAAACCTCCACCGTTATTAGAATAACATTTTTACTGGTAAAATAAGCATTAGCCAAATCTACATGAGAAATGAGATAGGCGTGCCACACACACTCTCTGATACACACATATTGGTATCTGTGGAGGCTCTCTCTCTCTGTGAACATCGTATCTGCAGGTCTAATTACAGGATGAAGTAGTAGAAGAGTTTCTTCTGCAAATGGAAAAGTGATGTGAGACATCTGAGGAGTTGTTTTGCAGCAGTTTGGCTCAGCAAATTATTTATACCCCGGCTTGGTTTGCAGGGGAACACAAAAACATTCTGTGCATAGCTCACGGCTTAAGAGGCAGCTCCTTGATCATAACCTCTTCTTTTTCTTTTCTTTCCCAGCAGGAACTCCTGGAGAAACTCTTCTTTCCCGCTCAGTCTCGCTTACGATCGTTTCATACCATCGACTAAAAAGGAGAATAATCAAGAGTTTACAGGTCACATCTCTTAAAATCTTAACACAATAGTTATAAAATCTTATTAATTTATACAAAAAAAATACAAGTTCCACACGTCATAATAAAAAAGTAGAAAGCTTTGAAAAATTGATTTTGCATATAGAAGGGGCAGGCCAGACTGAGATGGTTTTGGACATGTGCAGAGGAGAGAGAGAGAGTACCGTATTTTCCGTACTATAAGGCGCACCTAAAAACCTTAAATTTTCTCTAAAGTCCACGATGCGCCTTTTAACCCGGAGCGCCTTATATATGGATTAATATTGAGCTACAACAGGTGTCGCAACTGCGATAAGCAGCCGCCGACTCCATTTCCCTCGTAGAAGAAGTAGTGCGCGGTGCATGCTGGGATATATGAAAGGGCGTCTCATTTCCATTTGTGTGTTTGTGTAAAGACCCGGAAATGGCTCCTACCAAGAGACACTGTTACACCGCAGAGTTTAAACTCAAGACGATCGGTCACGCAGTAGAACACGGGAATAGAGCCGCAGCGAGAGAGTTTAACATCAATGAATCAATGGTGAGGAAGTGGAGGAAGCAAGAGGATGCGCTGCGCCAAGTAAACAAGACTAAACAGAGTTTATCTCCAATGGAAGATAAACTGTGTTACCAAAAATACTAATACTTTATCTTGGAGAAAATAATAAAACAGCTGTTTATTCATTTTGGGAGTAAAAACAGAAAGCTGTTTTGTAATTGTTAATAAAGTTTGACTCACCTATCTGACTGTTTTTTTTTTACATTCCCTTTAGCGCAGCACCATTTAGTGAATGCATAACGTAACCCCGGCCTTTACTGTAGCGCCTTATAATGTGGTGCGCTTTATTAATGGAAAAAGTTTTAAAAAATGTAATTTATTGAAGGTGCGCCTTATAGTGCGGAAAATACGGTACATCGGCAGAAGGATGCTGGATTTGGAACCACCAGAAAAGAGGCCTAGAGGAAGACCAAAGAGGAGGTTCATGGATACAGTGAAGGAAGACATGAAGATAGTTGGCGTGACCGAAGACGATACAGCCGATAGGGTTCGATCAGACATGGGCAAACTATGGCCGTTAAACATTTTAATCCGGCCAACCAAACTTGAAAGAATTAAATGAATAATAATAAACCTTGTTACTTGTTTTATTTCCCCTGCAATTCTGATGTTTGCTCACTAGATGGCGCACTCTATTTTATGGAACGCCATCGGGCTCAATACACGCACGTAAACAAGTGTTTTAGATGTTAAAACAAGCAAAATGTTACGTCAAGAGCTTAGATTTTAGACCTAGCGGCACTAGATTTGAAATTTAACGCTCTTGATGTAACATTTAGCGCGCTTCTTTAAAATCTAGCGCCATTCTATCGGTCTAATCTAGCGGTTACCAAAGCATACCATTCCTTCTGCTCCTGTTCCGACCCCCTTGTCAAATGTTAGAACTAAATGTGGCCCGCGAACCAAAACGTTTGCCCACCCTTGGGTTAGAATTAAGAAAGTGACTTGCTGTGGCGCCCCCTGAAGGAAAATGTCGAAATTAGATAAGATTCTTCTTTCATGGGGTTATAATTCTTTCATATCATAAAACCCCAATATAAATATCTGCATGGGCTTTGTGTGTGTTTCAGGGTGAATTTTGAGGTTCTTTTAAATAGTTAAAGTTTAATAGTTTAATAATTTAAGTTATAATAATCTTGGGAGCTGAGCAAATTAAAGCCCGCGGGCCACATCTGGCCCTTTGTACGCCCCTGTCCGGCCCGCATGAGGCCAATCGTGAACACCATAAATTAAACTTTTTTTTTTTAACTTTTGTTTTGAAATTGTATTTTATATTGAAAAGCGTTACGTCGCTACGTATGCGCGAATGCAGAGTTTTCAAGGCGATTTCAAAACTCTTGAGAGTGAAATGCACATGGGTTCTTCTCTCTTCAACTGCAGTGTGGATGATGCACCAAGTGAAGTGATCTACAGTCTGACACACATCTGGCAGATCACTTCAAGTCAGTCTTTTACTCCGCCCTCAAAGAGGAGAACTTTCCACACCTGAGGAGGCATGCTCAGAGGATCCTAGTCCTCTTTGGATCTACCTATCAATGTGAATAGACATTCTCAGTTATGAAGTTCAACAAATCCAAACACAGATCCTCTATGACTGATGACCACCTCTTAGCTGTCCCTTGTTCAAGCCCAGAACAGACTGGATTATTCTCACTGAAGAGGTAACATGAGGTGGAAAGCATTACAAGTTATTGTTTGTGGAGATTAAAAAATAAATTGCACTGGTTCAATAATTGTTTTTCTTATTTAACCAATAGACCACAGTTTCACATAACCTAATATACATATTTACAGAGTGCTTTATTCTTCTGATTATCAGTACCAGCTATGCATTTTACAATGAAAGAAAGTTGGTGGCCCTCTGACACAATTCAGGCTTCTCATGCGGCCCCTGGTAAAAAAAAATAATTGCCCACCCCTGGTGTAAACCATACCAAGTTAGCAAAAAATCTTAATTTGGAGCATTTACATTAAAAATGGCACCCACTGATGCCATCTGTCCACAATCCCCCTTACGACACAATGCACATTCACTACTGCTGCAAAAACACTTTCTGCTCACACTACAATGTGGGCGTTGCAGAGAACAAAATCCACGCCCAAAAACATAAAAATGGCCATCCTTGTTAAAACTAAAGGCACAGCGAAAATCTCATTTGAAGACATGCGTACAGCATAAAGCACATCAAGTTAGCAAAGCTAGCGCACGTAATATCTTTGACATTCTCAATTATGGGTCAGAGAGCAGTACCTGAGCAGAGCAAGGCAGTGTTGGTAGAGTACATTTGAATGTGGGCGTGGGAGAGAACCAAAATCAACGTCCAAAAACAACCTACCATTCAAATTCAAAATAGGAAAACTTTGAAGTTACTCAAACACGTTTGAAGAAAAAAAAATTGAAATGCGGAAATAATATCCTAAAAGTTCAATTTTACATAAAATCCCATCTTTAAAGAAAAGTAAAAGGAGAGGGAAGACATTAAGCGGAGGCTAGTCCAGGGTATCATTTAAAATCAGCGCTGATGGCTTCATCGCTGCCAGGCTGTAACCTTGAGCGAGGGCTGGTGGGGCCCTGGTGACCAACGAGGGGGTAGGGAGAGGGATTGGCTCCTTTTGCATTCACATTCTGCTCAGCAGGCACCCGGGGGCTATAACCCTGAGAATCCGTATTAGGTGAGCCAAAGTCACCATTAATATAGAGCACTGGGCCATACTATAACCTTACACTTCACATCTCTGGGGTGTCCTGAACTGAGAAAAAATGGTCCTTTCGAACAATCACTTGGGAGGACTTTCAAAAGTGACCTCTCGCCAAAGTCAATCAGTTTGCTTTCTCTCTTTTTTTTTTTTTAGTCATTTTTATCAGTGTTTGCTGTTCCCGCTCAATCTCTCCATCGGTCTCGTGCGCGCCGACCGGTCACGTAACAGAGCCTGTTCCTCCTTCACTGGATGCAATTACAGATTAGAGCTAAAACACAGGTTGAGACCATACAGCTACTCCCCTCGGCATCGCCGGCATGTGCCGAGTTTGAGGACAGAAAACAACCGGAGAAGAGCAGGAATCTTCTCACGGATGCAAAATGGGTTAAATAACTCGAATAAATACGTGTCTTAAACCCAAAGGAGACAGTTTTTTAAAGAAACAGCTTGTTCTTATTGTGTTTAAGACTCTCGGCTGAGTAGATGTAGAAATAAGCTGACAAATCCTGCCACCACTGACCTTTCTAAAGGTTATTACATTCTTAATACCACATAGAAACACAGGCAGGGTACTTTTTTAAATTGAGTTGAAAGTTCAAAATAGCTTTTAAAGTCTTGTGTTACACAAAAAGAAGATGAAGACCTCAAAAAAACACAACTCTGTAACTTTATGGAAGATGAAAAAGTACAAATACATATTTTTGGGTGTTTTTTTAATGAACGGGTTCAATAAAAAAAAACGTAAAACAAATTATTTTCTTTGTTGTCGAGTTTGAGCTACAACAACAGCGTCAAACCAGCATAACCATCCAACAAAAAAAATCTTCTGTTCCTCTTCAGGAACGATATCATGATCCCCTCAATTGCCACCAGAGTGAGCACTGGACCTTCCTCCCTTTCCTGGACTCCACCCCGATCCCAAACACCTGGGTGATTAGGCTGATGCTAATCACCTGCGTGTCATCAGCCTGGTGCCTATTTAAAGGCAGTCTCTCCTGACTTCCTAGTCAGGTCATCACCATCCCTTCCAGACAGGGCTTTCTGGCCATGACTTACATCCTTGATGTAAGATGTATGTATATATTATTTGAACTTTTGATCTTAATTAATCCCGTGCCCCTTGCTTTACGTCTGGATTTTTTGCATTATCGGACTTTTGGTTAATAAATCCTGTTTTGTTGTCCTGCATTAGAGTCCTCCTCCTTCCACATCCCCCCATCACAACAAACGACATCTGACATGCTGTTACTTAGCCTCGTACGACCCTGCATCCACATTGCGGAAAACACATTTTGGCTTGTATAGACCAAAATGGTATTTTTGCATTCAAAACAGTGTAGGATAGCAACAACACAAAAATGGTTGAAAGTAGAGTTTGGGTCTTTTTGGAAAATGAACTCTCATGTGGGATTAAGCACTCAGGTTTCCCCTAAAACCCAATCTTTAGTTATGAGCACCAAGCAACCGAGGCGCATGAGCCGAGGCGCACCTGCGATCACCGGCCATGATCCAAGGCCCAGAATAAGAGATGAGGCCGGAACCAGATCCCCACCAGGGCCCAGGAGCCAGGACCAGCAGTCACCAATGACCGCAGGCTCCCGCTGCAGAGGCCCCTCCCCCAGAGGAAACACTGGAGATGATAAAAGATTAAACGGCATAAAAGGAACTAAAGCTAATAAATAATAAGAAATGTTCAGGTAAAAACATCAAATAAGATCAACTAAAACTACAAATATAACAAAAAAATAAAACTGCATATGAGAAACTTAGTTAAAAGCAAGTTTAAAAGATGTGTCTTGAGCCTCTTTTTAAAAATGTGAACATTCTCTGCGGCCCTGAGCTCCTCTGGTAGGCTGTTCCAGAAACGGGGACCGTAGAATCCGAAAGACTTCACAGTGAGTGTGTGTTCTGACTTTAGGAATTACCAAGAATCTGCTGGAGGAGCGCAGGGTCCGTGAGGGTTCGTATGGTAAAAGCACTTCTGACAGAAAAGAAGGCCCAAGACCATTTTAAACACAAGTAAAAGAACTTTAAAATCAATCCTAAAACTTTGAGGAAGCCAATGCAAGGTCTTTAAAACTCCCACACCACTGAAAATCTTTTACTGAAACTGCCCAGAGTTATTCAGTAGCAACTCTATACAAACTGGGGTTTTCTCTTTTGAAAATTCATATTTTTATTTGTGAATGTTGAATATTCAACACTAAAAGTGAGTCTGACAAACTAAGTAACCAAAAGCCGATGTAAACAAGCGACAAAGTAACAGCGCACATACACGGTTGCTTGGAGACACCAGAAAATACTGAGACAGGTTTTAGACACGTTATCGCCTAAAGGTTGGTATTCTTTGTTACTGTCTTCAAGAAGGTAAAAACCTTCTTGAAGATGAAGGAAAGCTGATTGGTTGAAGCAAAAGTTTCATAGCTTTTTATGTTGAGTAGAAAGACCCAGCAGAATGGATCCTGGAGGCGAAGCAGAAGCTGATTTTAGTCTACCTGGCAACTAATACTGGTAGAAATGTGATTGGCTGCTTTAAATCAAAAGCACACATTTGGAAGCAGCGCTGCTCTTAGCAAAGCCATGAAAGAAAATGGACAAAACATTTGGAAACATTTTAACCTTAATGAGAAAACGTAATTAATGGCAATAAATTATACAAATGTTTTAGGTTAGCTGCTTATGCAATGACGGCATGCAGTGTTTGCACATACGCTACTGCACGTATACCAGACATGTCCAAAGTCCGGCCCAGGGGCCAAATTTGGTCTGCTGTCAATTTTCATCCGGCCCGCAACCTCCATCATAAAATCAATAGCGCCTGGCCCGCGTGTAGAATTACGTAATATATTGGGCAGCAGCGCTGTTACCTGCGTGTTCTAAATGCTGCCATCTAGAGGCTAAAATAGGAACAGCAAATTAGTATGTGAGCCCCCCAATTTTCTAAAATGGCTGCAATTAATAAAAGGAGGAAAAAAAGAATCTAGCACGCCATTTAACCAGTCTAAACTAGTGGTTACCAAAGCATGCCATCCATCTGATCCTGTTCTCTGGGGCGACTCCAGGATTTTCTGAAGGGTTTTTTGTCTATGACCTCACGCCCCCCCCACCCCCCGCCCGCCCCAAAAATGAAATGAATGAACCTTGTTAATGTTTGATTTCACTTGCAATTCTGATGTTTTCTCTCTAGATGGCACACTCTCTGATATGGAAAGCCATCAGGCCCAATACACACATGAAAACAAGCGTTAAAACAAGCTAAATGTTACATCAAGCGCTTAGATTTCAAACTTAGCGCCACTAACTGCATGCTAAATGCATGCTATCCCTCTAGATTTCAGACCTAGCGCGTTAGATTTTAAATGTATCGCTCTCAGTGTAACATGTAGCGCACTTGTTTAAATTTGATAACGCCAATGTAGCGGTCTAATCTAGTGGTTACCAAAGCATGCTATCCATCTGATCCTGTTCCGGCCCCTTTGTCAAATATTACAACTCAATGTGACCCGCTGTTATGACTGGCTCAAGGCCATAACAAAAAGGGAGACCACAACGGAGGTAAGGTGCGCAAAAGTAAATATTTATTAAACAAAGATAAGTAATCAAAAAGTTAGCCCAACCAAACTTAAAACTAGTTTGTTCCCTAGAGATTTACACTAGTAATAACTTAGTTAGCTGCTAATGTAGTTTCTGTCTCATAAACAATGAACCGGTCTCAACTCGTTTTTACCCGCGTCTGGCATGAAGCAGGTTATTCGGTTACACTTTTAATTATTTGTTTTTAAATGATGTCCTGATTCCTGAAAGCTAACGTCTTAAAGAGGTGTAATTTTCTCCTTTCCTGGCTTTACGTCCGGGCGCTGAGCAGTTCATATCCCTGCTTGTGTTTGGTAATTATTTTCCCTTCACCGTGTCAATGTGAAATCCAGATTGATACATTGCTTTAATTATGGAAAATCACATCTCTCTCACACACACACACAGTGAGTCTTACTCCAAACACTGATTTATCCATACACAAGAGTTCCTTTTACAAACAGGGTTGTTCTCCTCACCCGCCTCCCACGGGACAAACATTCTCTTCGATTTTATCCAGGAAAATAAACATGGAGGCTTTTTTTTTTTCCCTCCTCCGTCTGCTCTGGCCAGAAACTCTAAAATCTTTAGTTGTTTTTCTCCGAGTAGCAACACATTTTAGCATCAGGGTTGGAAAACGTTGCCTCCGCTTGCCAAAATGGGATGCTCTTACTTTAAAGTAAATTACAGAAACACTCCAGATCTCCTCGGCTTCAATTTGATTTGTTTGTGTTTTTATCGACTCGCTGGAGAAAAAACACGGACCACAAGATCTGAATTTAAAGCAACACGAGAATTTCATTTTGGCCACACTGACTCTATCACTTTATTTCCAGTCGTTCTCTCTTTTTCTCCGAGCATGGATACATAGATATGAATCTTTTATTGATCAGAAAAGTGGAAAGTTCTCCACCCTGCAGGATGTAAACATGCATTAATCATTATCGTGTTGGACCGAGAAACTGAGAAAATAAATAACTAGCAGATGAAAATTAATTGGTTGCATCAAAAATGTCTTTTGATTAAATTTTCCAGGTTTTGTGAGAAATCGAAGAGAGAAACTATCTCATGTCTTATTTCAAGGATCACCACAAAGTAATAACTAAATTAAAACCAAGAGCTATTAGAACTACCTGCTCGATGTGGGAAAACTATAGTTGGTAATGAGTAACTATGGGCAGTTTCAAAACGAGGCGTCTGAGCAGAGACGGAAAGGTGCTAAATATTACATGAATAAATCTTTGCTGTATCTTTATGGATTAAATTCAGATTTTTTTGAGTAACTACAGACTTCATAGACTCACTAAAAAAAAAAAAATCTGGGGGAGGCGGTGACTCAGCTGTAGAGCATTCGCCCTTGGACCGGAAGCAAACCGTAAGTTAATCGGAAGTTTGCGGGTTCCACTGAGTTCACGTCTAGGGGCCTTGGAAATGACACCTAACCCCCGTTTCTCACACCATTGGCTCCATCGTGGCAGCCTGCTGTGGTGTAATGCAGCGCACAAATTTCCCCAGTGAGGGATCAAGATAGTATTCCGTTCCGTTCCGTCATCTTCCGCTTGTTCCGGGGGCAACAACCTCAAGCGGGCAGCCCAGGCCTCTCTCTCTCTCATGGCTTTTACCCATGGGGCCCGGCCGGGCTCAGCCCGAACAGGGGACATGGGCCACCCTTCCAGCGGACTCACCACCTGCAGGAGGGGCCATAGGGGTCGGGTGAAGGAGGAGATGGGTGGCAGCCAACGGCGGGGACCTTGGCGGTCAGATCCTCGGCTGCATAGGCTAGCTCTAGGGACGTGGAATGTCAAGATAGTTTACAAAACAAAATGTCCCCTCGAAAGTCCCTTAAGTGGTTTGTGAGATGCCACGTTTGCAAAATTGTTACAAAAGCACTGACGCGTGGGTAGCCCAATTACTCAATCCCTCCAAATTCTCTTAGTAGAGGCAATAAAAAATAATCGCATTAATGATTTCAAAGTTGCTCCTTTCCGTCGTCTTCGGTTTATCTGGTGCCGGATCATGGGGGCAACAGCCTCAGACGGGAAACCTAGGCTTCTCTAATCTCAGCTGCATTCTCCAACTCACCCAGGAGGATCCCAAAGTGTTCCCTCTTCAGCTGAGAGACATAGTCCCCCCAGTGCTTCTGGGTCTTCTCCCGATGGGACGTGCCCGAAACACCTCACCAGCGAGGCGTTCGGGAAGCATCCTAACCAGATATCCAATCACAATGCCCGATTTCAAAGATGTTTTAGCAGTAAATGTGTTTCTACCATATTTGGCATTTGTTCCAACATAAAAAAACATACCTAAAAGTTTTCTACTTCGTTCATGTGTGGTTGAGTCGTTTGCAAGCTTTCTTGTTCGGTATGCAGATGCAAATCGAACACCAGGTTTTTTAGACCATTCCTTTTTGTCGTGATCCCCTTGCCTGCCACCAGAAGGAGCCCTGGACCTTCCTCATCATCCTGATTGGGACACCTGAGATTGATTTCTGATGCCACACACCTGTGGACCCTGCTGCCTATATAAGGGCAATCGCCTTGGACTTCCACGGCGGGTCATCGTCATCCTTCCCAGCCAGGTCCTCCTGGTTTCCTGACCATATGTTTGATATCTGTTGTATCATTTGCACTTTTGAATCCTGATTTAATCCTGTGTCCTTTGCCTTACAGACTTGTCCAACTTCTGTTAGTAAATCCTGTTTTTGTCCTGCATTTGGGTCCTCCTCCTTCCACATCGCAACACTTTTGTTCTCTGCCACGCCTACATTCTAACAAAAACAAGAAGTGTTTTGTTAGCACGTATGTGCTCTGTTGGAGCTCCACTCAGGTACTGCAATCCACCCTTACACCACAGAGGGAGATCAAGCAGGGAGCGAAAGGAGGGGGGAATTCACAGCATCAAAAGCAAAAGTTGATCACAATGCAGAGCTTATTGAATTGAATTGAAAATACTTTATCAAATCCCCAAAAAGAAGTTTGATTCTGCAGTGCCAAACAC
This sequence comes from Neostethus bicornis, assembly GCA_902685375.1. Taxonomy (NCBI): domain Eukaryota; kingdom Metazoa; phylum Chordata; class Actinopteri; order Atheriniformes; family Phallostethidae; genus Neostethus; species Neostethus bicornis. The sequence continues at coordinate 1,766,268 of LR738556.1, forward strand.
CTGGATGGCCTTGTCTTTCCAGTGGTCCTGTTTGGTCCGCTTACACAGTGTGAAACATGGCGTCTAAACAACTGCCAGTCTGGAACGAGTCCATGTTATGATGTGGAAGGAGGAGGACGCAATTGCAGGACATCAAAACAGGGTTTATTAACACAAGTCCGGTATGGCTGTAAGGCAGACATGTCCAAAGTCCGGCCCGGAGGCCAAATGCGGCCCGTTGTCAATTTTCATCCGGCCCTCAGCCTTCGTCATAAAATCAATAGCACCTGGCCCGCGTGTAGAATTACGTGATACATTGGGCAGCAGCGCTTTTACCTGCGTGTTCTAAAAGCTGCCATCTAGAGGCTAAAATAGGAACAGCAAATTAGTATGTGAGCCCCCCAATTTTCTAAAATGGCTGCAATTAATAAAAGGAGGAAAAAAATAATCTAGCACGTCATTTAACCAGTCTAAACTAGTGGTTACCAAAGCATGCCATCCATCTGATCCTGTTCTTAGGGGCGACTCCGAGATTTTCTAAAGGGCTTTTTGTCTATTACCTCACGCCCCTCCCCGGCCTCCCGTCCCTCGGATCCGGCCCGCATGTCAAACGTTAGAACTCAATGTGGCCCGCGAGTGAAAAAGTTTAGACACCCCTGCTGTAAGGCAAAGGGCACAGGATTAACTCAGGATTCAAAAGTTCAAATAATAACGGAGTTCAATCATGGGCAGGCAACCTGGAAGACCTGGCTGGGAGGGATGGTAGTGACCCAACAAGAAAGATTGGGTTGATTTCCTTTATATAGGCAGCGGGCTGACGATGCACAGCTTGCTGGTACCAGGCTAATCACCCAGGTGTTCAGGATCAGGCTGGAATCCAGGAGAGGGAGAAAGGTCCAGAGCTCCCTCTGGTGGCAGGTGAGGGGTCATGACAACAGTATACTGCGTTATTCATTTTTATATATAAAAAAAAGCACAATTAATGTTTTCAATATTATGGATGTTTTTTTATATTTAATTACGATATTAAATACCTAGCAATGTATTTTCTTTTTAAGTCCAGGTTTTACTCGGGTACTTTGAGCCTGCTTAAAATAAAAAGTATATTTAAAAATAAATATATTTTTAAGCTTTTCTCGGGTGAAAATCTCATTTCTGAGCTGACACAAGGTATTATGTTTTTCTATGTATGGCATACGAATTATTCTCCTGAAAATGCCAGCTCCCCCTCCCCACTCCCGAGAACACATTTTTTAATATCTGGCCATTTATTTTGAAGTAGCTTAATGCTTTGTAAACGAATGAAGCGGAGGTCACAAAGGAAAAAACACGGTTCTCCTGAATCATGTCGTAAACATCATAAACATGATCTCATTGAATAAATAATGACTGTAGTTCATCTGATGTTTTATTGAGAATATTAAAGACCTGATAAACACCATATTAATTATTAATGCCTGATACATGAAGATCTGATGTGTTTCTCGACCGAGACAAGCAAACATTTCCATCTCAGGTTTGTGTCCAGCTAATCTCGCCGGGGAATAAATTTCATTCAGTTGCTTCAATGAATTATTTTCATATTTGCCTTTGGAGAAGATTACATGAAAAGGAAAAACAATCAGTTTGTGACAGCGTGGAGATTCCTTTTATATGTAACACACAATCCTAAACATAAACCGTATGAAGGTCAGCTCTAGGCAGGAAGGAATACATGAATAAATATTTTACTGTGATGATGCCGTCTGTAGTAAATTCCGTTTTAATATAAACATAATAAAGACCTTCTGGTTCGGTTTGTTTGCAGGAGCAAAACTTTTATTATTTCTGAATGATTAGTTTGCCAGCTTCTTTAAATTCAATAGTCAAATAAATTTTACATAAACAGTGAAAAAAAATTCATAAGACAAAATGTTGAATTTCAAAATATACATAGTTCCCGAAGTCACGCTGACGACACCGCGAGCTAAAGATGTATCAGCTAGGAAAATATCTGGAACAATTTGTGATGTTTGATTGGTCCATTTCCCATGTTCGGACTGGCAAGAGGGTACTTCAGTCAAGGTTGGGTCTTGTCTTTTTTTATTCATCCAGTTTTTAATCTCTGTGTGTCATCTGGGTTGGGTTCTGTTTTTGGATCAGAAAAAGTAGGTCAGTCTTGTCATGAGGTTGTGGAGGTGGAAATGAAGGACATGGATGCATAGCCAGTTTTATCCAGTTTTGCCATAGTTCCCTTTGCTACCACCAGAGGGAGCCTAGGACCTTCCTTCATCTCCCTGATTCGGGACACCTGCTGGTGATTGACCTGCCATCTATTTAAAAGGCAGTCTGCCTTTCCTTCGTTGTCGGGTCATCACACCTTCCAGTCAGGTCTTCCAAGAGACATTCCTGAATCATGACCCAGAGACATTCCTTGATTTAATCCTTTGCCTTGTTTGACTGTTTTACTGGACTTCCTCCTCCTCCTCCTCCTTCTGCACCCTCACCTTGACAAGTTTATTGCAGATAATCAGGGGTTAGGGAAGCAAGGTAAGCATAAGAAGCCTAAAAGACGAAGTGGAGGGGACCATCATGGCTGCAGCAAGGGACCAGAAGAGCAGATGATCTGACCATGGAGCAATGAACACCAGGGTTAAATAACCAGGGGGAAGACCAGATACAGTTGCAGACATCACGGGAGGTACCTGGGCCCAGGTGTGCTGAGTTAGGGCAGAGGGCCAGATTTGGCGGGAGGAAATTTTCCAGATAAGTGGGGTATCAAAACCTTACTGTAACTTAGATTTGTACCATCACTGGTCATATCGTACGTCTCTCATTGTAATGCATAAAACTATAAATAACTCTCAACATGGAGAGCATGGGCTCTCTCAAAAACATGATGCCAGAAACTCAAAAAGCCCTGTGGGCGAGGGTCCACACCCACACAACGGAGATTACAATAAAAAGCGGAAAGCTGTTTATTTATCTCACAACGTTTTTTGTGGATTCTTTAAATTTGTGATATCCGAGATTATTTTATTTCCTTTTTTGATTCAGAATTGTGAAATGTTTTTGTAACCTTAAAAAAATATTAATTCAATTGTATTTTTATAGAAAGACACGAAAAGGCTGATTGAAGCAGATGGAACACGACTGGAGGCCTGGGTGTGAAATGCCCGGTCCAAACGTGGTACCTTGTGGTATTTTATTTATTAAATGACATCTTCATGACACAAAACAGTGTGGTAACCTATTTTCTACAATTCAGAAGATGAATAAATAATTCAATGAAATCAGACAAACTTGCGGCGGTCTGGGTTTGAGTCCTGGGTGGGGAGACTTGAAACACTGGCCTATCTGTGTGGAGTTTAAATGTCCCCCCCATGTACTGTATTTTCCGCACTATAAGGCGCACCTAAAAACCTTAAATTTTCTCTAAAGTCCGCGATACCCCTTTTAACCCAGAGCGCCTTATATATGGATTAATTTCGAGCTACAAGTGTCGCAACTGCGGTAAGCAGCCGCCGACTCCATTTTCCTCGTAGAAGAAGTAGTGCGCGGAGCATGCTGGGATATATGAAAGGTCGTCTCATTTCCATTTGTGTGTTTGTGTAAAGACCCGGAAATGGCTCCTACCAAGAGACACTGTTACACCGCAGAGTTTAAACTCAAGGCGATCGGTCACGCAGTAGAAAACGAGAATAGAGCCGCAGCAAGAGAGTTTAACATCAATGAATCAATGGTGAGGAAGTGGAGGAAGCAAGAGGATGCGCTGCGCCAAGTAAGTAAGACTAAACAGAGTTTCCGCGAAGTACTAATACTTTATCCTGGAGAAAATAATAAAACAGCTGTTTATTCATTTTGGGAGTAAAAACAGAAAGCTGTTTTGTAATTGTTAATAAAGTTCGACTGACCTATCTGACGGTTTTTGTTTTGATATTCCCTTTAGCGCAGCACCATCTAGTGGATGCATAACGTAACCCCAGCCTTTACTGTAGCGCCTTATAATGTGGTGCGCCATATAGTGCGGAAAATACGGTATGTATCCGTTGGTTTTTTCCAAGTACTCCCGTTTCCTCATCTCCTCCAAAAACATATACGTTAGGTTATTTAGCCGCTACGTAACTTCCCCGAAAAATGAGTGTGTGCTTTCTGTGTCTGTAGACCTACAGCACACTGGTGACCTGTTTGGAGTGTATGTCATGGTGCGGAGTGCACATGGTAGGATGGTGGAAAGAGGAGGACCCAAATGCAGGACTTCGAACATGGTTTATTAACTAAATCAGAAAAGGTTGTAAATCATAAGAACATGATTAACTTAAGGTTTCAAGAGTCCAACAAAAATAAAAAATACAAAACATGGTCAGGCAACCAGGGTGACCTGGCTGGGAAAGGTAGTAGTAAGACCTGACCAGGAAGGCAGGTGAGACTGCCTTTAAATAGGCAGCCAGAAGATTAGATGCAGGTGAGTCCACAGGTGCAGATGGTCCCATCAGCCAGAATTGGGGGAAAGGTAAGATGGTCCCTGGCTCCCTCTGGTGGTGGTTGAGGGAACCACAACAATGTACCCTGCCCCTTTGCTTGAAATTAGCCGGGATAGGCTCCCACACCTCTTGCAACCCCGTTAAGGACAAGCGGTTCAGAAGAGAAAACGAAACGGACTAACTTGAAAGAACTGAATTAAAATAACTACAATAAAGTTTTAAGGTCAGTAAAGTTTTTACAAAAATAACTTGTTTTAATGAATCCTTTTTCTAAAACTTGTCTTTTATTGATTTAGCTTCTGCCAGCTGTCACGATGAGCCTGTTCGAATGCGGCGCTAAGGTCGGGTTTAAGTAGCAAAGTATCTCAACTAAGTTCAGTAAAAGATTCAACTTTCCCAGAACTAAGACCCTGATCCTCCTCCAACCTCTGAGATGTTATGTTATGCTCTTTGCATTTGCCCCTCTTTCTCAGTCTTATGAAGCTTTTTTTTTGTGCATATAAAATGTCTTCACAGTTACAAAGTCAAAAGTCAGCGCCAAAGGGATTTCTTCTCTCCCACAGACGATCCAGCTCCTGAACCCTGTGAAACACTCGGTTTGTAGTCCGGGCTTTTCTTTTCTACACCACTACATAAAACGTTCGCATAATGCCTGCCTAGTGGCTACTTTGGCAACACTCAAAGAAAATTCAGCAGCTATTTCTCCTGCTACAAAAAAAAAAGCTTTAAACTGCTATTCGTGAGCCTCGGAAAAGATGCAGTTTGTGCAATTACACCGTCAACCCTCAGAGCAAAACGCTCCCAGTCGTCTTCATTCTTCTTTTTTTTTTTTTTTTTTCATTGTAATAATCTTTACATGTACAAGAACATGTTCAAAAGAAATTTCAGATGAATCAGTGCTGCTGCACGAAATAAAAAGAAAATCACAAACACTTCCTCGCTTTCTTGTAACTGATGTTTAATTGATGAAGTTTGTGCTGTGATTTCCTCATGAAAGCACCAACAGGGTAGAAATTTTCTGATGCTTCCCAGCATGGAGATAACTCGGTGTTTACCGCCTTTGGCAAAATATCCCGCATTTAATTATTTGCGCTGATTGCAACAAGACTCTGCCCCAAAGTCTGCTTTTCTTTCTTTCTTTTTTTTTATCCGTTTGATAAAAGTGATGTGATTCTTTACATTTTTGAGGCGTTCGAGTTAAAATAAGCACATACTATAATTTTTTTTGTGAATTTTTGTGCCTCCGATTGTCGTATTTGTGGTTCCATCACACTTTTTTTGAACGCGTTATCGCGCAAACCAATGATGGGAATTACGATAAAACTACTTACAGTTACTCAGTTAGTGTTGTTTTCGTCAATGATAACGACAACAAAATCATTGTTGACAGACTCCTCCACTTGAGACAGGGTCTTGCTCCAAGTGGAGGAGTTTAAGTATCTCGGGGTCTTGTTCACGAGTGGGGGAAGGATGGAGCGGGAGATCGACAGGCGGATCGGTGCGGCATCAGCAATAACTAGGACGCTGCATCGGTCCGTCGTGGTAAAGAGAGAGCTGAGCCGAAAAACAAAGCTCTCGATTTACAAGTTAATCTACGTTCCAACCCTCACCCATGGTAAACAGCTCTGGGTGGTGACCGAAAGAATGAGATCGCGGGTACAAGCGGCCGAAATGAGCTTCCTCTGCAGGGTGGCTGGGCTCTCACTCAGAGATCGGGTGAGGAGCTCTGCCATCCGGGAGGAGCTCGATGTCGAGCTGCTCCTCCTCCAGGTCGAGAGGAGCCAGATGGGGTGGGTTGAGCATCTGGTCAGGATGCCCCCTGAGCGCCTCGCGGGCGAGGTGTTTTGGGAAAGTTCCCCCGGGAGGAGACCAGGGGGTAGACCCCGGACGCGCTGGAGAGACTATATCTCACAACTGGCTGGGGAACGACTTGGGATCCTTCCAGGTGAGCTAGAGGCCGGGGAGAGAGAGGCCTGGGCTGCCCGCTTAAGGCTGTTGCCCCCACGACCCGACCCCTGAACAAGAGGAAGATGGCGGAACGGAACGGAAAATGTAAAGAGACGTTTGCAAGTTTCTGCTGACGAGACAAAAATGTAACGAAATAGGGCGTCAGATATTCATATTTCTGTCTGAGAAAGGAAAAAGAACAGCGGCTGCATCTGTCTCTCACGGCGGCACGCCCCCCACAATGCTGCACGTTCACACCGTCTACACAACACACATGCGGCCACAAGGAAGTCACACACCATGTGGCGGCAAAAGCAACAAATGAGCTTGGTGGTCAGAAACTTAAAGTTTTCCACATATTTTACGCAAACAGCATGCTAACTTCAAGCTAATGCTAGCTTGTCGGCGCTGCTAACTTCCTTAGTTAGCTTGGTTGCGCTAACGACTGCTTTAAAGACACAATGCAGTGTTTACTTTGTTTACAGGGTTATTAAGAGGTGCCATTTTTAAGTATGCATAAGTTACAACGTACCTCACTCAATAAGGAAATTTTGTTTATTTTACGTTGTCTTAAAATGTCTGCTGTTTTGCACAATTTAAAGCTTGGGAAATTGTCTTTTTTTTGTTTTTAAACAAATAACCTGCATCATTTTCAGTAATAAAGCCACGATTGTTAAAGTAAGTATATTTGTTGTTTTTTGCTTCTTCTTCTTTGTCCGTTCCGTTCCGTCATCTTCCGCTTGTTCCGGGGTCGGGTCGCGGGGGCAACAGCCTCAAACTGGCAGCCCAGGCCTCTCTCACACCGGCTGCATCCTCCAACTCACCCGGAAGGATCCCAAGTCGTTCCCCAGCTAGCTGTGAGACATAGTCTCTCCAGCGGGTCCGGTGTCTGTCCGTTGGTCTCTTCCCGGTCGGACGTGCCCAAAACACCTCGCCCGCGAGGCGCTCAGGCGGCATTTTGACCAGATGCCCGAACCACCCCATCTGGCTCCTCTCGACCTGGAGGAGGAGCAGCTTGACACCAAGCTCCTCCCGGATGGCAGAGCTCTTCACCCAATCTCTGAGTGAGAGCCCAGCCACCCTGCGGAGGAAGCTCATTTCTTCTTCTTTTTTTTTTTTTTTTTTTTTACACTAAAACTACACTAAAAACAATTTTAGTCGTCCCTGACTAAAACTAGACGGAAACTCTTTTGGGTTTTCGTTGACTAAAATGTGACTAAAACTAAAATTAATTTACATTCCAAAGACGAAGACTAAAACAAAAACTCAGATGGCTGCCACAAACAACATTATACTCAATACCAACTATAGATGTATTGATTAGGTATTCCAGATTGATTAGGTAATACAGTCCAGAGTAAAGTTGAATCACATTCCTCTAAGAACAAAGTTACACCAGTGAACAAAAAAAAAACCTGCACGGTCACTCCACAAGCTTTCATTAAAGGTGAGGTTGCCTTTGGCGTCTGTCGCCCTGATTTGATCTCGAGTTCAATTTGATTTCTGTCTTGCTGTCATTGGTTTAACACTGACCAGTTCAGTGAGGGAGAGCAATGAAGTCGGTAATTCATCTTAGAAAAGGGCAGTGTCAGAGCCAGCCAATCGCTAAATATAATGTGTAGCCGGCAAGACATGGCATCTGGAAACAGGGTTCACCTTTGAGCTCTGGCCTTTTGGAAATGAGTAACTTTTGCCAAATGACCTGGTCGAATTCTCAGACCGGCTGAAATGTGGTTTCACTTCATACGTGTGTGGAAAGGGTCCCCTCTCCAGAAAGTAGAACCTAGCGCCATGGGAACTGCTCTGCAGCCTTGTTTATAAAACATACTTAGGTTGTGGTGTGTGGTATATGCCCTCACCCATGGTCACCAGCTGTACGTGGTGTTCCTGGCACATCCCAACGGGAGGAGACCAAGAGGCAGACCCCAGACCCGCTGAGGAGACTATATCCCACGGATGGCTGGGGAACGACTCTGGATCCTTCCGGGTGAGCTGCCGGATGCAGCTGCGGTAAGGGTAGCCTGGGCTTCCTATATGAGGCTGTTGCCCCGCGACCCGACCCCAGATAAGCAGAAGACGACGGAACGGAACTCAAGCTGAAATCACTGCCTACGCTAACTTGAGCAGATCTATCGAAGTGGTGGAGTGTATGGACTTTTGCGTAACTCTAAGCAAATTCAGAAGCCTCTATGCTTATTGTAAAATGTGGGCAAAAGACGACACTTGTGGACAGAAGTGGAATTGCAATGAGGGCAGTGAAATGAAGCATTTGAAGCAGTGATGAAACAATTACAAAACACACATTAATGATTGAAACAAGAAAATAGCAAATCATTTGGAACAAATGTCAAAAAAGTTATGTACACATTTTCAATCATCACATTTGAACTCATTTTGAAAATGTGCACCTGCTTTTATACAATATTTTATTTCCAACTGATGAGGAGTTTTTAAAGTTTTTATTCATTGCGATGAGAGAAATCTACTAGTGACATGACTATAGAAAACATTTGATTCATGGCAGGAACAGTTACTTTCTAATACCCTTTCTAGGGATAAACAATTAAAACAATAATAAAAAAAAAACAACTCCGAACTGACCGAAACAAAGAAATACGGCCAAACCCAAGTAACACAAAGAGAGTAGAAAAATGTTAGCCTAATTCCTCAGATTATAAACAGTCTGACTTCAGGATACACACTGTCTTTAAATTCTCAATCTTGAGAATCATTATTAACATGGACCGTGAAGCATGGATAGTCTCCTTTTTCAGATACAGAACTACAAATATGGTGGACGGATGCCTGTGTGGTGAGTCTCCAGATGGTAGTTTCTAGTTTTTTTGTCATTACGTGAGATAGAGTGTGTAAATGAAGTTAAATTTTTAGGAATCATGATACAAAAAAACTTGAGTTGGAAAAGTCATATAAATTTTATAAAAGCGAAACTATGCAAGACGTTAGCAATTATTACCAAAGCTAAAGATTTCCTAAACGAAAAAACACTTTATATTTTGTACTGCTCCCTGTTTCTTCCTTACATCACGTACGGCTCCGAGGTGTGGGGCAACACATATCAAACAAATACCACCCCAATTACCATTATTCAAAAAAGAGCAATAAGAACTGTAAGTAAAGCCAATTACAGGGCACATACAAATCAACTGTTTATTAACAAAAAGGCCTTAAAATTTAAGGATTTGGTTCAATTTAAAACTGCACAAATCATATTTAAAATAAACAATAATCATCTACCCAATTCTATTCAAAACTTTTTTCATAAGAGGGATACCGTGTATGATTTCAGAAGATGTAATGTGTTTAAAAAGATGGCAATAAAAACAAATGTAAAACAACATTCTATTTCATTTATTGGTGTAACTCTTTGGAACAACCTGGATCAACATTTAAAAGAATGTAGAACACTTAAACAGTTCAACACTTTATATAAAAAAAAATATTATAAAATCATACGAAGAAAAAGAGCTCTAAAGATAGACACTTTTATGTAAATTACTGTACATGTGGATTTTTTTCTTTTTTGTTGTTGTTAAAAAGTCAACAGCTTAATTATATATAGTTTGGATGAGTTAGGGGCAGGCATCATAAGCTTCGGCTTCAGTCTGCTCCTTTCCAGACCTTATACATATTGTTTGCTTTTGTTTTTGTTTTGTAAGAAAATGATCAAATGTCTGGAAAAATAAAATAAACTACTACTACTACTACTTCAAGGTTGGGCTATTTATTTTTTATTTCAGTGACAGATCAGTGTGTGATACAGATTTGCCATGCCGACCGGCTTCTACTCTACTGTCTTTTGCTTGTTCGAGATCTCACTACAGCGAAAATTCTTCTTCTCCTTTCGGCATTTTCCTTCAGGGGGCACCACAGTTAGTCAATTTATTTCATCTAATCGGTCTTCTACGTCCTCTTTGGTCACGCCAACTATCTTCATGTCTTCCTTCACTGTATCCATGAACCTCCTCTTTGGTCTTCCTCTAGTCCTCTTTCCTGGTGGTTCCAAACCCAGCATCCTTCTTCCTATGTACTCTCTCTCCTCTGTTCATGTTTAAACCATCTCAGTCTGGTCTCTCTGACTTTATCCCGAAAACCTCTAACATGTGCTGTTCCCCTGATCCTGTCCATCCTGGTCACTCCCAGAGAAATCCTCAGCATCTTCATCTCTGCCATCTCCATCTTTGTTTCCTGTCTTTTTCTCAGTTCCACTGTCTCTAGACCAATCAGCATGGCCGATCGTGCCACGGTTTTTGTGCACTTTCCCTTTCATTTTAGCTGAAATTCCTGTCACACATCACACCTGATACATTTCTCCACCCGTTCCAGCCTGCCTGCACTCGCTTCTTCACCTCTTTTCCACACTCTCCATTGCTCTGGACTGTTGATTCTAAGTACTTAAAATCTTCCACCTTCTTTATCTCTTCTCCTCCATCTCTGTTTCTTGTCTTTTCATCAGTGCCACTGTCTCTAGACCAAACTTGGCGAAACCGATTCAGTTGAAAATCATTTATTTTTGTGGTAAAGTGTGTAGAATAAGAATCCTAGATTTTTTTTAAATTTCCTCTGGAAAAGTAACTAAAACCTGAAGTTCGTGAAAAATAAGCAACTTTTCGGTTTGTTTCTACAGATGGTGTGGATGAAACAGAAGCATAGTATCGCCATAAGTGTTAGCAGGGGTCAAAAAAATGACCCATCTGTCAAAACAGGGACCAGATTAAACTCTGCTTCTTCTCCTCTACCAGCTGTGAATCCTTTACGCAGCCTCGGGGCTCGGGTTGGAGACGGTGCAGGTGATGGAGGTGGGGATAGAAGCTTGATTAGAATGATTGGCACCTGTGAAAGAGGGCTTGGGCAAGTGCAAGGACCATATCAGAGAGGATCAGCCAGGGCACACTGTGACCTGACTGTTATTAGGTGCCAAAATGAAATGGCCGCTCCATAGACCCCTTCAAGAAATCATTTAACCAGTCGCAGCTGAGTGAAACACACACGTGTACAGACACGTGCACAGAAAGTTAGAAAAACACACACGGTAGTGCAAGAAAAAGTTAGCAACTGGGACTGAGCAAGCGGGAGGGTTTCTAGGAAGTCTAATTAATGCACGAAGCTTGTTGTGTTTTTATTGATTTTCCAGGAATTGATTGTCAATCACACATTCCACAAGGTGATATCTGATGCTCTCAATGACTTTCTTGAGGAAATTTGCTCCCACGCGTGTGCCGGATCGGAAACGTTACTCACCATGTTTCGCAGTTTATTTGCAACATGTTTTATTCAGATTGTTGGAAATATTCCAAAACACCACATTTTTCATCCGTAATTTCAAACTCTTCTGGTTTCTGTCAGGATCCCTCACCTGCCACAAGAGGGAGCACTGGATGTCCCCAATCAATCCGATTAGGATCACCTGTGATTGATTCCTGATTCCACTCACCTGTGCATCCTGCCATCTATTTTAGGGGAATCACCCCCAGACTTCCCTGTCGACGGAGGTTTGGGGATGTGAATGTGGCGGGAGCATTTAGGAGTATTATTGAGGAGAATTATGGGGATTACACATTGGTGTTTACGGATGGTTCAAGGGATCCGGTTTCGGGGAGGACGGGTGCGGGAATGGTGGTGGAAGGGTCTGGAGTGGAGGTAGGGGTTCGCACGTCAGATCACTTATGTATTTTCACGGTGGAGTTATATGCAGTGTGGATGGCTGTGGTGTGGGCGATGCAACATGGTGGTGGGAAAGTACTTATATGCATGGACTCGTTGTCAGTGGTTCGGGCTCTTGAACTGGGGAGGGTGAGGTATCATCAAGGTTTGTTTTGGGATGTTTTGAATATGGTGTCGGGGGTGATAGGAGGGTCGTTGGTGTTTATGTGGGTTCCGGGCCATTCTGGGATTGGGGGGAATGAGCGAGTGGATGAGGTGGCAAAGAGGGCTGCAGATCGGGTGGTGGTGGAGAGGGTCGTGGCTCTGTCACGAGGGGAGGTGAAGGCATTGGTCTGGAAGGGGATAATGCAGCAGTGGCAGATGGAGTGGGAGTCAGAGGTGAAGGGACGACACTTGTATGAAGTACAGAGGACGGTGGGGGTGACTGTGGATCCGGTGGGTGGTGGAAGGCGGGGGCAGGTGGTTTTTAGCAGGTTACGTATTGGGCACACGGGATTGAATGAAACGCTCAAGATTCTGGGTAAACATTTGGATGGGTGTTGTGATTTCTGTGGGGAGTTGGAAGGGGTTAGTCACGTGGTGTTAGCGTGTAGAAAGTATGAGGAAGAAAGAGAGGCTATGATGGTGGTGCTGAGGAGTGTTGGGATGAGACAAGTGAGCTTGGAGGAGGTGTTTTTGTTTGGACATCAGGGGAAGGGTTTTGGTGCCCTGTACACTTTTTTGAGGTGTACAGGGTTATTGAGGAGGATTTGAGGTTCGTGACAGTCAGTAGGTGGCGGTAATGCACCCAGGTTGGTGCTTCATGCCGCAAACTAAAGAAGAAGAAGAAGAAGAAGAAGAAGAAGACTTCCCTGTCGGGTCTTACTATCCCTTCCAGCCAGGTTGCCCTGGTTGTCTGACCATGTTTTGAACTTTATTATTATTTGGACTTTTGACCCGTTGAGTTAACCCTGTGTTTCTTGCTTTACAGACTGTCCTGAATTAAGTTAATAAACCTTGTTTTAAGGGTGGCACAGTGGGTACCACAGTGGCCTCATAGCAAAAAGGCCGTGGGTTCAAGTCCCAAGTGGAGTCGAAGCTTAGAACACTGACCTTTCTTTGTGGAGTTTGCATGTTCTACCGGTGTATTCGTGGGTTTCTTTCAGGTACTCCTGTTTCCTCCCATCCTTCATAAACATGCATATTAGGTTGATTGGCCGGTGCCAAATTTCCCCTAATGAGTGTGTGTGTGGATGGTTGTATGTGTGCGGCCCCGCAACAGACTGGGAACCTGTTCGGGGTGTGCCCTGACCCTCGCCTTTAATCAGCTGTGACGGGCTCCGGCACCCCTTGTAGCTCAATAAGGGATAGACGGTTATGATAATTAAGACTAATAATGGCATAAAAAAAATCAAACTTGGATTTACTGGGATCGCCTCCAGTGACCGACATGGATTTACGGTGCATAGCTTTCCTTTGTCACCGCTATAAGTTCGGAATATTTTCGTTTTTAATTGCCCAACAAATTAATGTACCAATCTCAGAGTTGCCTTGGTGACCATCTTTAACTCTATTTGGCTTGTGGGGGATGTCACCACAGCTGCACAATGGTGACACCTTGCCATCGTTTATGAGTAATTTCCGGTTCCACCTTCTTGTGTAAGTCATTTGAATGATCCTTACTGTATATGATGGCGTGGTTGGGGCGGGATGGAGATCAAGTTGGTTTACACCTAAGATTTTTCACAGATGTGATTTATGAAGCTCACGTTGTGTAAGGAAAGTTTTGTGGTTTTGATAACTCTCAGGTTCGAGTCCCGTAAGCACCGCAACAGTGCTGATGAATAAAACTCACTCAGATTGCCATCTATACAATCCTCTGTAAATGAGGCCCTCCGGCAGCAGTGATGTTACCAATGGGCAGGGGTTTGAAACCACGGGTTGAATAATACGGGTAGTATTTCTGCAAAGCGTGCATTGAGGCTCGCACGAAGTGAGTATTAAGCTAAAAATGATGTCTGTAGTCTCATGTAGCTGCAACACGTTTGCTTCAGGAAGCAGTTAGATTTTGCTGAGCGAGATTACAGCACCGCTCAAAGTTTGGGTCTTTGAAGAAGAGTCCGGGTCAGCAGAGGGTTTGCCAGGAGTTTGGAAAGTTTGAATTAGGTTGTGTTTATGTAATGAGAGGGTTTACGGAGAGAGACAGAGAGGAGCGGGAAGGTAGGATATGAGATTGAAAATGGAGAATTTTCTCATGTGTAAAACTTTGGTAACTCGTAACAAAGGAGCCATGACTGCTTAAAATGCATTCCAATATTTACTTTGTTTACAGGGTTATTAAGAGGTGTTATTTTTAAGTATGAATAAGTTACAACGTTCCTCGCTCACTAAAAAATTTCAATTTCTTTTACGTTGTTTTACAATGTTTGATATTTTGCGCAAGTTAAAGCTCGGCCGAGTTTTTTTTCTTCTTTTTTAAACAAATAACCTGCATTATCTCAGTAATAAAGACACGATTGTTAAAGTAAGATTTTTTTTTACACTAAAACTAGACTAAAAATGTTCTTAGTCTACCTTGACAAAAACTAGCCGAAAACTCTTTTGGGTTTTCGTGACTAAAACGTGACTTTTTTTTTTTTTTTTTTTTATTATTATTTATCTTGGACAAGGTAGCATGTTCTCAAATCAACAGAAACATTTTTTTGTACAGCAACTCAATAGAAATAATAAGAAGGTATAACAAGTGCACAAATCAAAGTTTCTAGTGTCCAAGAAGGAGTGGGGGGAAGAAAACTTATTTAACCCCACCCCCAGTGCTCATATGATACATATTTACAATAAATAATTAATTTTATATTGTTTCAACCTTAAGACGATTACTGAATAATAAAAAAATAAAAAATAAAAAAATAAAAAAAAAAATAAAAAAAAAACCAAAAAAAACAAAAGAAAAACACACACAAAAAAAAAACAAACAAACAAACAAACAAAAAAAAAAAAACACTCCAACAGAAGACAGTGATATAAAACTTAAATTAATATTCGTCCAAAGACGAAGACTAAAACAAAAACTTAGATGGCTGCCAAAAACAACATTGCATGGTTAGAAGGAATCATTATGTTTGTTTTGATTGGATTTAGAAAAACATTTAATACTTTTGAAAGGCCAACGCTTTTTTCTTCGTTAGTTTTTTATGACAGTCTTCCAAGATGCATCCTTCCTGACTGAGGAAGATTTCTGGGCTTTGTTTGAACAACGAGTTGTATTCATAAGACACAATGGGAGCTAAATTATTTCTGTTCATATCATCTGAACGTAGACTTCATCATGGTGCTCGTGGTGTTTGTGTTTATTAACATCTTAGAGCTCGTTTCCATGTCGGCCATTAATAAGGTGACAGAGAATCTTCAACCAAACATCTTTACTCTGGAACGACCACACACTGATCGACCAGCTTAGGAAAACACAAAAAGACAGTTTGTTTTGTTTCCGACTTATTCGGTGAGAAATGTTTCTGTTATTGTTTGGTGTCAGACTGTTTAGACTGATTATTGACTATGATGGAATAAAGTCGTATTTCCTGGAGATTATCTGTTTCTGTTTGGTGATCAAAGAACACATTCTAACGGATTTAAAAACTGGCTAAAGGGAATTTTGTTCAGATTTATAAAGGGTTTGTTTTGTCACGCTTACACATGGTTTGAAATCTGTTCGGATTTTCCACATTTCCATCTGCAGAAAACACGATGTTCTTTGGCATGCTGTAGAAGCTCCTTGGTCTACTTACCCGTAGGGCTGCAAACCCACTTTGTTGTCCGGACAGAACATTGGTGGAAAAGAAAGAAGAAACTGAACCTGTACACCTGCCCACTCTGCGTATCCACACTATTTCCTCTTAACCGTTGCTTCCTGACCTTCCATGGCTTTATCATCAAGAATTTCAGATTATCAGGCAACCATTTCAACTTTGGTGGTGTCACGCTTCCCTCTCCACCACCAGAAGGAGCCTTTGACCTACCTTCATCTACCTGATTCGAGACACCTGATGGTGGTTGAGCAGCGAATAATCCTTTCCAGCCAGGTCTTTGTGGCTGCCCGGTCAAGAGATCACTTTGAACTTTGCCACTTGACATTCCATTGAACCATGTGTTTCCTTTACAGCCGGACAGGACCCCGTCATTAAATAAATCATGTTTCTTGTTCTGCACTTAGGTCCTCCTCCTCCTTCTACACTCACGTCGTGACAGGTGGGGTCAGTGAACTACGTTGGTGTTGAACTCTTTGGAATGAGACATATCCCCAAGAGATAGAAAGCTGGTGGACAACATTGTTTCCGTGTAGCAAGCGATTGCCATTCATCATAAAAGTATCATGATTTAGTTTTTTATTTTGCTGGTCATGGAGTTATTTTGCTTCGTTAGCGTGGACTCAACCAGCACCTAGCTCTCGGAACAAGATCCACCGTGGCTGGAGGAGTCTATGCTGTCCCGACAGAACTGAGAAGGAGGCGATTAAAAAGGAGGCGCTTTGAGCCTGCTGTCCATGCGGTTGTCATGGGTAAAATCCGGACACTCACTGGCAAGATGGAGGAACTGAGGACGCTCGTTTTGACCCAGCAGGAATGGGAAGGGGCCACTTGGTGTGCTTCATTGAAGCCTGACTTCGTGGACTCACTATGGACTGTTTTTTAACCGTTCAGTCGCCAGTTTTTACGCCGTGTAAGCGGACCGGGAAGGCATCGAGGTGTTAGCACCGCAGAATCAAATTTCAATTCGGGGATTAAGAAAGTATTTTCAATTCAAAATGAAACTGTTTTTTGGGGTACGTCACATTTTTAAAAATGCTACAGAAGCACGAAAGCACAGACGGTCAGTCCAGATGCCTAATGCTTTTTTGTGAGCGAGGAATAAAAATTTTAAAATTGTTTCTTTTGTTTCATATCGGCCATCTTTTTGTTTCATTTGTTGTGTTTCTCTGTTGGCCGAGCTTGCCATCGTGGCAAGGGACCGCCCCACACATGACCGCCTCACTCATGACCACCTCACTCATGACTTCCTCTGTTGTGTCTCAGCAGTCCTTTGCCCTTTGCACAAACATATCGATCACATCTACCTCCCCTCCTTTCTCACCTTTTCTGTGCTGGGCTAAAAATACATTTTCACTACCAATTCCCGTCACCACTGACCACCCACAATCCCCTCTCCTTTGACCCTCTCCTGTGGATTTAATCTCGTTCATAGTTCTTTTTCGAAACGTCTGTTTCATGTTGTCTTTTTACACCGAGGCCAGAGGTTCCCCTCTGTTCGGTGAAATCTCGCAAATGTGACGTCTTAAAATAAATGCTGATTGCTGTGTTATTGGTTTCCTTTAGCTCATAAAAACATGACAGCCTCTAGATGTTTACTGAGCCAGCCACTTTACAGGGGTCAATAAAAAGAAATTGCTGCTCAAAGAAGCTCTGGGAGTGCGACTTAAAAAACGTACAAGCCAAACCTTGACCCGAGCTAAACAACAAATAAAACAGCACACAACTTGACGGCGCTTCAGAGAAAGCTAATCATTATTGTTTAATTGTACATGAGGTGGCATCTTTTGTCCAAAAAAAAAAGTGAGTCTTAACTGAATGAAATCTCACCCCTGATCCTCTTATCTCTTCGATAACGTTTGACAATAACAAGCGCGAAGGTCGCTGCAAAGACGCTGCATCACTCTTCAAATAAGTTTCAAAAAGGCTGAAGACGGAGAAATAATGTTTAGATCGGTGGGCTGTGCACGTCTCGAAACAATTCAGAGAAGGTGTGTTTGTCTGAGGCTTTGGGAAGGTCACGGTGGGCAAGGCCTTTACTGAAGTGTTTCAATCAGAGCCGGGTGGAGGCAGGCTGTCCTGATTGCCACCGCCGTCTGTTTCTGAGAGTGCTTAACCCAGGATGAGTGGCTAATGAAGGGAGTCATCCTTAACTGATTTAAATAGGCATCTACTTCCCAACCGGGGGAAATGCTGAGCACTCCAAAACCAAAAAAGTGCCATTAAGGACAGCAAGTAACACTCAACTAGGGCTGCAACTAGATTATTTTGATGATCGATTAATCTGGCGATTATTGGCTCGATTAATCGATTAATCGGGTAAAATAGACACCTTAATAATAATAGTTTTTTGGCATTTTATTGAATGTACCGTAATTTCACGGCCATAAGGCGCACCTAAAAGTCTCAAATTTTCTTCAAAATGAGCGATGCGCCCTATCGTGCAGTGCGCCCTATCTGATTTGTGATTTGCGGACGTATTAGAGAACCATCAGGCGGACGCAGTTGAAAACATGAGAATGTTAAAGGGGGAAGTGTAGGCGTGGATTATGTTTAAAAGAACAGGTGTGTGCTTTATGTAGAACATTGCTATTTTTACAAACACTGAAAATGGAAAAGAGACGCTTATGAAGCTCAGTTTAAACTGATGGCAATCAGCTGCGCCGGGCGAGTTACGCAACAGTTTGCCAGTGGATTGTAGATGCTTGGGCTAACGTGTCTGCTGGCACTGTTGTCCGAGCTTTCCCAAAAGCAGGCATCATTTCCGAAGACCCGCACGGTTCAGAAAGTGACTCTGACGGCGAGGAAAGTGAACCTGCTATGTTGGATTTAGAGCAGCTGTTAGATTCTGAAACAGAGGATGAGGACTTGGATGGATTTAATAAATGACTTTATGACGGCTGTAACTAATATTTAAATAAAACCAACCAAACTCAGTTTTACTCCCGATCTATTTTTAAATACGCACGTGTGTACGTATGCGTGCGTCTGTGTATGTGTTGTTGTAAGGCGGACTTACGTAGAAGAGGATATGTATAAAAAACCCGCGCCCTATCATCAGGTGCGCCTTATGTGTGTGTTAAATACATACAGAGCACACAAAATTTGGACTGCGCCTTTTAATACGGTGCGCCCTATGGCCGTGAAATTACGGTAGTTATGCAAAACACAACTCATAACCACTTAAACAACACGTTGGGCTCATTCTAATAAGTAAAAATGTTAATCTTTCTGTGAAATAAAGAGGGAGAATATTACCATTTCTACAGCAAATATAAAATAATAAATCTACTTACTGTATACAGTAAAGGTAAATCACGAGCACCCATAAAATGTGTTTTATAGTACTGGCTAAAAAAAACATAAAATGTAAACTGTTGACCATCCAGGATCACATTTAAAAACAAGAAATCATTAACAGTTTTAGATTTGCAAATTTAACCTTGTTCAGAGGTATAGTACCAAACAAAAATGGCCGAGGTTAACATGAGTAAAAATACACAAAAAACAATCAAGTTGTGTAATATTAAGTGCAGTTGACAGCAAAAACTTTCTAAACGATTAATCGATGACTAAATTAGTTGACAACTATTTCAATAATCGATTATAATCGATTAATTCGATTAGTTGTGTCAGAGTGACTCAACAACATCAATGGAGTCTGTTTGGTGAGACTGAACAACCGCAATTAAAGAGGAAGATTTTTTTCAGATTCGATGACCATTCGCTTCCGTTTCTTAATACTAAAAAAAAAAAAAAACAGTCAGTAAAAAAAGTGGACAACATATTAAATCTGATCGCGCTGTAACGAAAAGCGAGTGGTGATAATAATAAGCTCTGATGGGGCGCTCTTATGGCCCATCGATTTCCAATAGCTGAGATCATAGAAAGCTGGGGGGGTAATTACACTGTGCAAGCAGAGGTCGTCCTGAGCAAATATCATTATCATCAGATTAGAATGAAAGGCTGGCACAGGTCGCGCACACGCAGGTGAAGGAGACCCAGAGGAGAAGCTTCGCCGCACATGTTTGTGACCCTTCATCTGTCTCAATGTCCCCACCTTGCTCACGGCTCCCCGGGTCAGCCCTACATCACACTGACATAAACAAGAAGGGGGGGTGGCGGGTCACGGAGGCACGAGCATTCATCACAATAAGACACGGCGTATGATGAGAGTGATACCTCAGAGCAGCAAACAGATAAACAGGAAGAGGTGCAGAGCTGCGGCTGATCCTGCAGGGTTCAGATATCACCTGTAAACTTTCATGTGTGACACATCAGCGCATGAGGGTGGGAGGGGGTTACAGTGCACATCATCTATCTATCAAACAAAGCTGCTTTCAGACAAAACCTCATTATTTACTCTATTTTACAGCCAGTAATACGTGTTTTAACTGCAACTTTTTAATGTTTTATTATTCTTACCGACAAAATAAACCCCAAAATGATTTGTGTAAAGTTTTGGGGTTTATTTTAAGTCGTACGGTAGAGCTACAGGAAGAGATTGAAAGAGCCGACCCCTGAACGAATTGATGCCCGGAGCAGAATAAGGAACTACTGAGAAAAGGATATAAAATTGCCTGTGGAACCCTCCCACTCTGTCATCACACTAATCATCCTCAGGTGTCCCTAATCAGAGTGATGAGGGAAATGTCCAGTCTTTAAAGCGTATCACTATCATGAACTTTCTAACCTGCCACCAGAGGGAGGCCTGGACCTTTCATCATCACCCTGATTACAGACACCTGAGGATGATTATTGTGATGACACACACCTGTGGATCCTGATGCCTATTTAAAGGCAATCGTCTTGGTAAGGTCATCGTCATCCTTTCCAGCCAGGGCCTCCTGGCTGGCTGGGTTCGAGATTGAAACACTGGCCTTTATGTGTGTAGTTTACATGTTCTCCCTGTAATGCCCTCCCTTGCCACCAGACGGTGCCATGGACCTTCCCTCACCACCCTGATTACGGACACCTGAGGATGATTAGTGTGATGACACACACCTGTGGATCCTGATGCCTTTTATTTTCAATAACCTGAGCCCAGGAAAAGGGGTTGGCAACCCGAGGATTTTCCATGTGCCTTGGAAAAATTTGTTATAAGTTAGGTTTTTAATTTAATTGGCTTTCAATATTTCAAATCCACTTAATTTCTGGGTGGCACAGTAGGGTACAGTGGTTCAAGTACCGGGTGGGGCAAAGATTGGAACACTGGCCATTATGTGTGTAGTTTGCATGTTGTCCCTGTCATGATGCCCTCCACTGCCACCACATGTTGTAAACCTTCCCTCATCACCCTGATTACGCACACCTGAGGATGATAAGTGGGATGACACACACCTGTGGATCCTGATGCCTTTTATTTTCAATAACCTGAGCCCAGGAAAAGGGTTGGCAACCCGAGGATTTTCCATGTGCCTTGGAAAAATTTGTTATAAGTTAGGTTTTTAATTTAATTGGCTTTCAATATTTCAAATCCACTTAATTTCTGGGTGGCACAGTAGGGTACAGTGGTTCAAGTACCGGGTGGGGCAAAGATTGGAACAGTGGCCTTTACAGTATGTGTGTAGTTTGCATGTTGTCCCTGTCATGGTGCCCTCCACTGCCACCACATGGTGTAGACCTTCCCTCATCACCCTGATTAGGGACACCTGAGGGTGTCTACTCTGATGATACACACCTGTGGATCCTGCTGCATATTTAAAGGCAATCACTCCAGACGTCTTTGTCGGGTCATCACCATTTTTTCCAGCCAGGTCTTCCTGGCGACCAAGTTTATCTTTGAACTCTGTCATATTATTTGAACTTTTGATCCCGAGTTAATCCTGTACCCTCTGCCTTACAGCTTTACAGGACTTTTGGTTAATAAATCCTGTTTTGTTGTCATGCATTTGGGTCCTCCTCCATCTTCCACATCCCCACACCCTGACACTCCAGATGTATGCGTGGGTTTTCTCCGGTTTCCTCCAACTCTCCAAAAACATGCATTTTAGGTTGATTGGCTGTTACAAAATTGCCCGTATGAATAAGTATGTTTGTTGATGGTTGTTTGTGTCCCTGCGACAGACTGGCGACCTGTTCGGGGTGTATATCTGCCTCAGCTGGGATAGCTTCTGGCTCCCCCTGTGGGACAGGAATAAGCAGTTCAGAAAACTCCATTTTCTAAAGCATATTTTATAAACTGAACTTTTATACAGTTCTGAATAAATATTAACCAAATTAACGCAGAAAGCTTTATGCAAATCAGTCGATGAAATTTATCTAAAAGTTCAAATTTGTCGGAAAGCCCGAGCTGTCCCTGAACTCATCACAGCTAAGTACTGAGGTTGCGAAGTACTGCAACCTATTTTTATTTCTTTTTGCACATACACACGGTTTTGTTTTCTCTTTCTAAGTAGATGGATGATGATGATGAATATTTTTATCACTTTAATGCTTTCAAAATGTGTACAATACATGGAGAAAAATGATGGGCCGAGATGGGAATTGGCGCCTCCAAATCCGAGACCATGGTCCTCGCCCGGAAAAGGGTAGAATGCCCCCTGCGGGTCAGGGATAGGGTCCTGCCCCAAGTGGAGGAGTTTAAGTATCTTGGGGTCTCGTTCACGAGTGGGGGGAGGATGGAGCGAGAGATCGAAAGGCGGATCGGTGCGGCGTCAGCAATAACTAGAACACTGCATCGGCCCGTCGTGGTAAAGAGAGAGCTGAGCCGAAAAGCAAAGCTCTCGATTTACAAGTCGATCTACGTTCCAACCCTCACCTATGATCACCAGCTGTGGGTGGTGACCGAAAGAATGAGATCGCGGGTACAAGCGGCAAAAATGAGCTTCCTCCGCAGGGTGGCTGGGCTCTCACTCAGAGATCGGGTGAGAAGCTCTACCATCCGGGAGGAGCTCGGTGTCGAGCTGCTCCTCCTCCAGGTCGAGAGGAGCCAGTTGGGGTGGTTCGGGCATCTGGTCAAGATGCCTCCCCGAGCGCCTCGCGGGCGAAGTGTTTCGGGCAAGTTCTACCGGGAGGAGACCAAGGGGCAGACCCCGGACCCGCTGGAGAGACTATGTCTCACAGCTGGCCGGGGAACGACTTGGGATCCTTCCGGGTGAGCTGGAGGATGCAGCCGAGGAGAGAGAAGCCTGGGCTGCCCGTTTGAGGCTGTTGCCCCCTTGACCCGACCCCGGAACAAGCGGAAGATGACGGAACGGGACATGAAGAAAAATATTTCAACAATTTAAGCGTAAAGACAGTAGAAAAAAGTCCCGAACCTACTGATCAATGGACATTGATGAGGAGAGAGAAAGATGTGAAAATACACAGTGTGCTACACACACACACACACACACACACATCTATGTATATCTATAGGCTCAAACCAGGCATCAGATGAACCCTTCGAGATGATT
Organism: Neostethus bicornis; assembly: GCA_902685375.1. Classification (NCBI taxonomy): domain Eukaryota; kingdom Metazoa; phylum Chordata; class Actinopteri; order Atheriniformes; family Phallostethidae; genus Neostethus; species Neostethus bicornis. The sequence continues at coordinate 1,789,521 of LR738556.1, forward strand.
CAGTAGGAGACTAACGTTGAGCCATCTGTTGCTGGCTTACCTCCAGCTAAAGGCTAACCCTCCGCACGCAGACTCAAAGATCCCGGGAAGCCCAGCAAGAGGTTGCGAGTGCCACTCTGATGAGCCACTGACGTCTCTATCTACGCTGCTCAGAGCGGAGCCGGCCAGGGCCACCTACATTACCATAAACAAAGCGTGCTGCTGGGGTCCGCCTGTCAGGGGCTGTCACTGCCGAGGACAGAGGAGAGACGCCTCTGCATTAACCTCCAGGCTTATCTCAGTCTGTGTGCTTCACAAAAAAGTGGGGATTAGTGCTCAGTCAGGAATTGCTTTTGGGTTCTTGTCACTCCTGCACGATTACTGAACTCCCTCTTCTACTCTCACACTATTATTCTCATCTCCCCCAAAGGGAGGGAATCCCTGAGGTCTGAAAATGGTAACCCACAGGGTCTCATCTCCTTTACTTTTTGGTGTCACCTTCGGTAGTAAATTGTCACTGCAGCAGTTTCTGTTTTACATTTGCAGCACTTTTTATGAGCCAAGACGTAATGAGATGCACAGTGGTCCACATGTTCAACCGGATCACAGATGACACGAAGCAGCCAGAATACAACCTGCTACATGTACTGGACGTTAGGAGCCAAGACTCCGACTTGTAACATCTTTTTTGCTGCTTTTTTTTTTTTACGCTCTATTGCTGCTTCTGCAGGTACAAGAAAGAAAAAAATATCTGAAATATGAACAACCGAAGAAGAGGAAATAGCAGGAAGGAGAACTGAAGAGTTTGATTGTCGAGCGGGTAAAGCAAACATTAATTTAAGATTTTTATAAAGACTTAAATAACAATAAAGTTAAAATGTAACTTAATTTCTTAATTTATTTTTTTAGGCATTTAAAATTAGCGCTCATGGAAATGATTGATTTATAAAATTAATGTAAATAAAGAATGTTTGAGGTGTATGTGATAACAGAATTGAAGCAGCCAACGTCATGATCCCCTGCCACCAGAGGGAGCCCTGGACCTACTTCTCTGTCCCAGATCTCAAACATCTGCACTTGTTACCTGATGCCACACACCTGTGGATCATTCAGCCTATTTAAAGGCAGTTACCCCAGACTTTTTTGTCGGGTCATCTCCATACCTTCCAGCCAGGTCTTCCTGGCTGCCTGACCAAGCTTATTATTGAACTCTTATATTTTTGGACTTAAAAACATTCCTTGCAATTAATCCTGTGCCCTTTGCCTTACAGCCTTGCTTGACTTCTGTTAAATAAATCCTGTTTATCTCCTGCATTTGGGTCCTCCTCTTTCCATATCACAACAAGCCTTCTTCTTCTTCTTTCGGCATTTCCCTACAAGGGTTGCCACAGCAAGCCCTTCCGCATCACAACAAGCCGCCATCATATGATCAACCTTGCTGTGTGGATTTCTGAACATAGTTCAGGTGGTGTAGTTAGTGTAGAATTTATATAGCGGAGTTACTTTGTAAAAAAAAATTGTTGTCAACTTTTTGTGAAAAGTTGGACCGAGTTGAAGGTGATTTCTTAGGTTCATTTGTAGGTAGTACTGACCAATCCTGGGCAGTTTCAATAAAATCCCTTTAGTAGTTCGGGAGATGTGAAATTCACAAAGTTTTTTTCAGAAGCGAGGACGGACATATGACTGGACGAATGAACCGCCTAGGACAGGCATGGGCAAACTAGGGCCGGTGGGCCACGTGCGGCCGGTGGGCCTTTGTGCAGCTCGTGAAATGTTTTAATCCGGCCCACCAAATGTGATAAAATTAAATAAATAAACCTTATTAGTGTTATATTTTCCTTATAATTCTAATGTTTCCTCACTAGATGGCGCACTGTAATATATGGAAAGCCTTCGGGCCCAATACACAAACGTAAACTAGCAAAATGTTACATCAAGCGCTCAGAATTCAAACCTAGCGCCGCTAAATACACATTTTTAAGCGCTATCGCTCTAGATTTCAGACGTAGCGCTGCTAGATTTGAAATTTAACGCTCTTGATGTAACATTTAGCGCTTGCTTAAAATCTAGCGCACCATTCTATCGGTCTAATCTCGCGGTTACCAAATCCTGCCATCCATCTGCTCCCGTTCCGGCCCCTTTTTGTCAAATGTTAGAACACAATGTGGCCCACGAATCAAAAAGTTTGCACCCCTGGCCCAGGAGCTTAATGGCTCCTCATCATTCAGTGGGGCAGCGACAAAAAAAGATCAGAACGAGTGACTCCACACACTGCCAACGTGAGATTACCTAAAAGGAAAGTTTTAGCATGAAATTGATTCTTTTTTAACTTCATTTTTTTTAACTAATAATTTCTCTCTAAATACCTTCGGGCTGTTTTTTGGTTTGTCTTTAATCAGAAGATTTTCTTTGATCAAACACTGATGATGTGAAACATTTCCTTTTTCTTGTGACTATAGAAGCATCTTAATTATCTTTACTTTTTAGATGAGCAACAGATTTTAAATCCAAAACAAGTTCAAGCAAAAGTTTAAAGAAGTGTAGATGGGTTCAAACTTGAAGTGCAAACTGAAGCCCGAGGGCTTTTAATTCAGGCCACCGTGAAAACCCCTTCCTAAGGAGTTGATTTTGTCGGGTAAGAAGTCTCATATCCTGGCATTTATTGATGGAAACAGTACTTCTTATTGGCTTTAATATGTAACATTCGACAAAAAATAAGCCCATGAATACATTTATTCACTTTCACTTTTGGTTTTGGCATTACAGTATCCCCGCTGACCCCCTCTTCTTGCTCCTTTAGTCCTGCCCGCATGTGCGATTCAGTGCTAACCTTTTTTAGACCACACATAAAGTACAAAAGTTATCAAATTAGCAAAGCAAGTACTTCCCGTTCCGTCATCTTCCGCTTGTTCCGTAGTCGGGTCGCGGGGGGAACAGCCTCAAACGGGTAGCCCAGGCCTCTCTCATCCCGGCTGCATCCTCCAGCTCACCCGGAAGGATCCCAAGTCGTTCCCTCACATCACCCGTGAGGTGCTTGGGAGGCATCCTGACCAAATGCCCAAACCACCCCATCTGGCTTCTCTCGACCTGGAGATTAAAACGGCTCTCCTTCAAGCTCCAACCCGGATGGCATAACTCCTCACTTGAACTCTGAATGAGAGCCCAGCCACCCTTCAGGGGAAGCTCATTTCGGCTGCTTGTATCCGCGATCTAGTAATTTTGGTCAACACCCACAGCTGGTGACCATATGTGAGGGTGGGAATGTAAATCTTGGTTACCCTGGTGAGGGTAGGAACGTAGATCCTGGTTACCATGGTGAGGGTAGGAACGTAGATCCTGGTTACCATGGTGAGTATAGGAACGTAGACCCTGGTTACCACGGTGAGGGTAGAAACGTAGATCCTGATTACCATGGTGAGGGTAGGAACGTAGATCCTGGTTACCATGGTGAGGGTAGGAACGTAGATCCTGGTTACCATGGTGAGGGTAGGAACGTAGATCTGGTTACCATGGTGAGGGTAGGAACGTAGATCCTGGTTACCATGGTGAGGGTAGGAACGTAGATCCTGGTTACCATGGTGAGGGTAGGAACGTAGATCCTGGTTACCATGGTGAGGGTAGGAACGTAGACCCTGGTTACCATGGTGAGGGTAGGAACATAGATCCTGGTTACCATGGTGAGGGTTGGAACGTAGATCTTGGTGAGTTTATTAATTTTTTTAATTTAGAGTATGTTTTTTGGGGGATTGTGTTCCTCTTTTTGTTTGTTTTGTTTGCCCCTGCATTTCTGGCATTTACCAATAGGAGGCGCCTTGTAGACACACTAATTGACTTTTTCCCAGTGAGAAAGTTTATTTCAGTTCAAATCTTTATTGACCCACGAGTGATACGGTTACCCCACCCATGGTTTAACAGTTTTAAAGGGTAGGGGTTTGGTGGTACAAAGAGTTTTTGGCTGTAAAATTTAAAACAACTATTGTTTTTCTTCAACTAAAGGTCAGTAAAACTTGTTTCATCAGAATAAAGAAAGATAAACGGAGCTGTTGAGGTGAGTCCATGTGGAAAAAAAAAAAAAATGAAAAACTCAAGCAGAAATGATTTCTGCTCTGGAACATTTTCCAAGGTCAAAACGGAACTGTGGCACTTTGCATCGTGCAGTCTGTTCATCTTAAAGCTCCGAACTTAAAACTTAGAGCGTAACACAAAGCGTGACTCCTTCCATTTGCCGCGCTTCGCCTGAACTTTGGCCGCACACTTCAGCGTGGAAAATCACTTTCTTTCTCCTGCTGTCGCTGTGTTTGCTTGGCAGGTTCACGACACCTCTGCTTTGGCGGTTTCTGTGTCCTCCAGCCCGAGGGAGACGCCGCGCCGGTGTTCCCGACAAGGACGCGGCACCTCAACTGAAAGCTGAAGGTTGTCTGCTCAACTGACAAAAAAAAAGTTAAGATTGGCAGAGTTCCTCCTTGGCCTGCATCTTTAAGGCCAACGTGGCTCCTAGCCAGCTACAGCTGCATTATTGTGGAGGCCAAATCCATATCTGAGGACCTGTGGCCTAATCAAACGGGCCCGATGCATGGCTGGAGCCAATAGCTGTTTAATTACTAATGAGAGTAATGACAATACCAATCACATTGCTCCACGGCTGATGTAATAGGAACAGACACGAGGAGCATATCCAGGGAGATCTGCCTCCAAGCAAGGCAGCAATTAGGGAGGAAGCTGAGGAGGCAAATGAGGAAGCTGAGGAGGCAGCCGAGGAAGCTGAGGAGGCAGCTTGTGGCAAAGACTTGAGATGAGCAGAAAACACCGTCTCAGACTTGTCTTCCGTCTTCCACCTTGTCGTCCTTTCAGACATCACTACAGTACCGGGCTTCGTTATATCTGTCCTGCCCATCGCTGGTGTGAGCGCCGTGTTGTTCCACCAGCTTTCAACGGCACGTCACCGCCGGCTGCCATGTTTAATGACCCTCCGTCTCCTCCTCCTGCATTCAACGCTCAGCGTGAGACGTGGGGAAACACTCAATTTCTGTAATGGCTCGAAATGGAGTAAATATCACTCGCCCCCCTGCATTTGTTACTCATTCAGCCCCGTTATCACTTGCTGCCTAATTTCCTGGTGCACTGACAAAGGCAGAGGGCGTTTCCATGGAGAGGGAACCCTGGCGGTTTTTCGTGCTTCTCTCAACTTGGCTCTCTGTTCATTTCACAGCAATTATCCAGAGTCATTCCGCACATTCTGCCACAGAAACTCAGGGGAAGGACCTTTCAGCTAATTGCTTTCAAATGGAAATAAAAAAATAATCACACGGCTACTTTGTCAAAATGACTCCTGTTATGCAGCATTTGGTGTGGGAAATTGATGTGGGATTCCTTTTAATGTGCCATTTACAATGCCTGCCGCTCTGTTTCCACATGAAAAGCTCGTTTTTGGACACGTTTCAGGAAGAAACCTCGACACCATGTGCACCACTGTGTTCAACCTTCTGATAAAGCGCCATGTTTGTGGGAAAACTTTCTTTCTCACCTTTTAGATCCAGAGAGTGAAGTTCACTCTTGAATCAACAGAAATGGAGGCCGAAATGAATTTCCTCCACAGGTTGGCTGGACTCTCATTCAGAGATAGAAGGAGGAGCTCTGCCATGTGGGAGTAGCTTTGCCATGTGGGAGGAGCTTGGAGTAGAGCCATTGCTCCTCCGGGTCAAGAGAAGCTATAGGCAGTGTTTCGGGCATACAGTTAGGATGTCTCCCGAATGCCTCGCTGGTGAGGTGTTTCGGTCCGTCCAACCAGGAGGAGACCCGCTGGACAGGGAACACTACTTATCCATGTCAGGGTTGTGGGCGTCTTAAGACGGCATCCCGTAAAAAGAAAGTTACACTACTATTAGTCAAGTTTACTTAATCAAACATGCTTTCATTTTAGATATTATACCGTATAATACGATATCGTATAATTTATACGATATCGTACAACATTGTCTTACGTTTTTACTTGATCAAAGTTGATCGTTAAAAATTTGACACCATAAAACTTGACATTTTCTGTAGTCTCCACCCCCTTTCTGTCTCCGCTGCTCCTCTCTTCTGTCGTTCCTTTTCAATAACAATAATCATACTTTATTTATCCCTTATGGGGAAATGACTGTGCTGCATTGCACCGCAGAAGGCCGCCATGACGGCACCAATGGTGCGAGTAACTGGGTACTGTACCGTAGTTACGTTGATCTTTGACGTTCCTGGGTTTTTTACTTTTTCTACATTTTTATTTCTGTATATTGTCATAATTTAACTAAAATAAAACACCAAAAACAAATTCTGAGTAATTCTCCCTCTAACTCCCACACCCGTCAATTTGACGCCTCTATTAAATACATTGTAGCGTGGTTACTGTTGCCTAGTAACCCTTGTGGCACCACTCACGTAAAATCTCAGTGAGCCAAAATGGATTTGAGAAGACGTTGGTCAGTCATTGAGGCACTTCCGTATATGACGTCATCGCTATAGCGCTAATCGTCAAATTGACGGCCATGGGAGTTCTAGTAGTTCTAGAATTCTGGTAGTCCTTGTGTTAATGAAACTTTCCACAGTTCCTCGTTACTACCTATAGATGAACTGTATGAGTTTGTGATACAGGACATCAGTTCAACACCGTGTTTGACTTATTCTCGCTCCGTTTTAGTCAGATCACTCTTTACTTTTAATGAATATAATAATAATTTGGTTTCAGCCGCTGACGGTAATTAAAATGAGTCAAGTCCAGGCACAAACCCAGTCATGAATAAACTGTCAACTTGAGCTCAATATGCTCGCAAAATACAAATTATGTGTGCCATCAGAAAAAAAAAAAATAAATAAAAGAAAAGGCAGCTGCTGACGGGCAGATTGCTTAATGATGCCCTAGGGTCTGAAACACTTCCAGCCCACTGCACCACAGATTACATATCCAGGGTTAAGCTGAGTGTGTGTGTGTGTGTGTGTGTAGGCTCTCTCTGAAGACCTTTAAAGTTCAGGTGGGAAACAAATGAGGCAATAGGCGAAGAACTGGGAGAAAATAAAGAAAAACACGAGCTTTCATTTCCTTTAAATAAGACGATTGTGTAAAAACTGCGAGTGAAAGTTGGATCTTGAGTTTTTTGATTCCGGTCTTTGATGGTTTGAAGTATCAGGAAAAGGAGCCAGATTTATGGACTTTATTTCTTTGTGAATTATTTAATATTATTTGATCAATTGATTGGAGACAAACCACCACAAAAAACTCATGGAGTTTAATCTCACTAGTGGTTCTTCAAATTTTGGGTACCAAGGACTCGCTCGTCTTACGGTTTGTGTGCCAAGAACCCACTGGCCAGTTGTACTTTTTATGTTCCATTCCATTGTCTTCCGCTTATGCGGGGCTCGGTTGCAGGGTCAACAGCTTCAAACGGGATACCTAGGCTTCTCTTACCCTGTGGCCGCATCTTCCAGCTCACCTGGGAAGATCCAAAGGCATTCCCCAGCCAGCTACAACACTTATTCTCTCCAAGTCTGGGGCTTGCCTTTGGGTCTCCGCCCTGTGGGACGTGCCCATAACAACTCACAAGTGAGGGGCTCTGGAGGTATCCTTACCAAATGCTCAAACCACCCCGTCTGGCTTCTCTCGACCCGAAAGAGCATCAGTTCTACTATAAGCTCCACCTAGATGGCAGAGCTCCTCCCTCTATCCCTGAGAGAGAAGTCAGTCACTCCCTAGAGCAGGGGTGCCCAACCTTTTTTGTCCCAAGATCTACTTTTCAACAAGCAAACCTCTTGAGAGCTTGAGACCAGTCCCGCGATGCCCGGAAGTATGCGTCCACTCCTTTATTAGCCATCAGATTTACAGCTGAGTACAAATTTGGGGTGAATTGCAGGCATCAAATTAGGATTGTAGGAAAATAAATAATTTAGAATTGTATAAGGATCTTCTCCACCAGTCAACAAAAAATATTGCTTTTATAGTTTCATCCCGATCCTGCCCGTCTTCCGGGTTTTAGTCACATGGGTTAAGGCGCTCTATCACACAAGAAAGGCGGTAGATTGTCGCTGGTCACTTTTTTGACGCTAAATTTAGTGTCAAAGTTGCTAAATTGGCAACATTAATTTTCTGTCATTAAAATTTTTTTTTTTTTTTACTTAATTTTTTTTTCCGACACGTCTCGCGGTCGACCAGGGACCAGTCTGCAATCTACCGGTAGACCGCGGTCGACCGGTTGGGTACCCCCGCTCTAGAGGAAACTCATGTCGTCCGCATGTATCCGCGATCTCATTCTTTCGTTCATCCTCCGCAGCTGGTGACCGTAAGTGAGGGTAGGAACATAGTTCGACTTGTAAATCGAGAGCTTTGAAATTAGCCTCTACTCTTTCTTTACCACGACGGACCGATGTAGCGTCCTCATTTTTGCAGACGCCGCACCGATATGTTTCAAAATGATTTCATCCTTAAGAAAAAAAATTTTAAAGTTTTTTGTAACATAAATAAGAAAGAGCAAAAAAAAAAAAAACTGGGGAACCACGAGGAGTTCCTGTAAACCCCAATGCTCATTTGTGTAGCGAGAAGTCCGAAGGTGTAGTTTGGGCATCTGGTTAGAATATCTCTTTAGCCAGATTATGAGAAAAAGTGTGACTTACAGTCTAACACTAGAAACCCCCAGATTTTCTCAACCTCCTGTCTACCCCAGAAAGAGTCATCTGACACCTCTACCTGACCTGCATACTGAGGAGCAGAGTCGTTTTTGTGATTCAATTAGAATCTCCTAGTCCTAGTCTCTGAGTGCCAAGGTGCCATCCAAACGACCCTTAAGTGACTTGTTTTAATAACTCAAGCAGAAGGCCTGGGGTCTCGAAACACCTCCACTGGCTTCCAGGTAGTGGTGGTCAACTAACCCCCTTGTGAGGGTTCTAGTGCTAAGAAAGAGGTTCATATGTACCCATTGTGTAGACAAGACAAGGGCACGCAAGTCCACACGCAGCGCCAAAATACATGCTGCACCACATTTCGGAACTTTGAAGCACTTTGGCGCAAAACATGGCAACCAAATGTTCACGCCCCAAGATTGGTTTGGCTAACTCATGTCACAACACGACATATGACACTGACGGCAGAAATGGCGCCATTTATTATCCTTGAAACGGCACAGAAAAGAATTAATGGTAAAAAAAAATTTTTTTAATTTTTTTTAAACTTGAAAATTTTGTTATTACTCAGTAAAAACACCTCAAATACATTCCTCTCTTTTTTTTAAGTTATAATATTAAATTTAAAAAAAAATCCAGTGAATATTTAATACAATTCCTCATTTAAATGATCTTATCAAAAGCCGGGGTCGTCCCAGTAAGATAACGCTCATATCTGACAGCCGGATGAGTGTAAACAGGAACGCACGCCATCTACCTGAAAAACCTGCTTTAGTCAGCCAAATTCATCCTGGCATGTGTTAATGCAGGTCGTGCCTCCCAGATGACCAACATTAGCATCAAAATGCTGCAGGCTGGACAACAAACAGTGCAACGATGTTATCGGCCACATTAAAATCCCTGACTGGCGCAGGTCGCCCGGCGAAGGTGCAAATCGTTAGCATGAATGTTAATCAGCCTGTGAAGCACACACACCTTCTCACACACACACACCCCTGTGTGTCAGCAGCATATGTAGGGTGCTGTAATTGTTAAATACAGTAACAGCACGGTTTGTTTGAATCTGTTCGTTCTGTTCCGTCGTCTTCCGCTCGTCCGGGGCTGGCTTTGCGGGGGCAACAGCCTCAGATGGGAAGCCCAGGCTTCTCTCACCCCAGCTGCATCCTTCAGCTCCCCCAAGGAATCCCGAGACGTTCCAGTGCCAGTTGTGAGACATAATCTCTCCAGCAGGTCCAAGGTCCACCTCTTGGTCTTTTCCCGCTGGGACGTGTCCGAAACACCTCAACAGTGAGGAGCTCGAGGGTTATCCTGACCAGATGCCCGAACCACCTCATCTGGCTCCTCTCGACCTGGAGGAAGAGCGGCTCGACACCGAGCTCCTCCCGGATGGCAGAGCTCCTCACCCAATCTCAGAGTGAGAGCCCAGCCACCCTGCGGAGGAAGCTCATTTTGGCCGCTTGTATTCAAAATCTCATTCTTTCGGTCACCACCCACAGCTGGTTACCATGGTGAGGGTAGGAACATAGACCCTTGTTACCATGGTGAGGGTAGGAACGTAGATCCTGGTTACCATGGTGAGGGTAGGAACGTAGATCCTGGTTACCATGGTGAGGGTAGGAACGTAGATCCTGGTTACCATGGTGAGGGTAGGAACGTAGATCCTGGTTACCATGGTGAGGGTAGGAACATAGATCCTGGTTACCATGGTGAGGGTTGGAACGTAGATCCTGGTTACCATGGTGAGGGTAGGAACGTAGATCCTGGTTACCATGGTGAGGGTAGGAACGTAGATCCTGGTTGCCATGGTGAGGGTAGGAATATAGATCCTGGTTACCATGGTGAATGTAGGAACATGGATCCTGGTTACCATGGTGAGGGTAGGAACGTAGATCCTCGTTACCATGGTGAGGGTAGGAACGTAGTTCCTGGTTACCATGGTGAGGGTAGGAATGTAGATCCTGGTTACCATGGTGAGGGTAGGAACGTAGATCCTGGTTACCATGGTGAGGGTAGGAACGTAGACCCTGGTTACCATGGTGAGGGTAGGAACGTAGATCCTGGTTACCATGGTGAGGGTAGGAACGTAGATCCTGGTTACCATGGTGAGGGTTGGAACGTAGATCCTGGTTACCATGGTGAGGGTAGGAACGTAGATCGACTTGTAAATCGAGAGCTTTACTTTTCGGCTCAGCTCTTTCTTTAGTTTGTTTGAATCTGGAGAAAACAAAATAAATTAAACTCTGAAGGCCTAGAATTTTGTTTTGAACCACATCCTGACCAATCAGACGTCTTCAGGAAGACAGAGGAACGTATATTTAAATAAAGAAACTCTTCATATACTAAAAAGTTGGGGTCTTGGAACCAATACTTGGTAATTAGTTTGCTTGTTCTTTCGATCTAATAAGTCAGTCTAATAGTTATTTTGTTTACGATCGATGAATGATTCATTTTATTTAATCTAGTTTTTATTGACACTGATCTGAAAGCAGTCTGGGATAAATAAACTGATGCACCAAACTTTAATCGATGCACGGAGGGAAGGGGCCCGTTGGGGGGGGGGGACATCTATCAAGTTATGGTAATGTTCTTTAAAGCTAATGATTTTTGGAATAATTTGTCGAGTTTGAAGTTTCATTCCTTTGTTTTCTGAATCACTTTGTCCCACTTCGTGCCAGAATGTGTCAAATTCCGTCCCATTTGGTGACCAGGGGAACAGCGGGGTACACTCTATACAAGTCACCAGAGTGTTGCAAAATTATTTCCCAGTATTAAATCATAAAATAAGAATCATGTTTCCCAAACGGCAATGAATCCTAAAGTATATTATTTTTTGGCAACAGAAGCATTTTTTAAGGTTGAAAATTATTATTTGTTCTTCTGAAGTATTTTACGTTTAATACTTCCTATTTGGCGATCTTCCTTCCACTTCCAGTTTTGTAGGGCGTAGGATCACAGGCAAGAAAATCGGCAGACAAAGATCTACTAAAGGCTTGTTTTGTTACCGCATGGAATTCAACAATCTGGCACAGACCCCATGCATGGTCCACGCCAGCTGGAGGTAGTGGACATCCGGTCCAAAACAAGTGACCGTTTGATGGCATCTGTAGCCATCCACTTTGCGTTGCTAATAAGTTTTTAAAATATTTATAACGAGTAGCATTTTGTTTTTTTGGTTTATAAACAGATATTTGTCATGGTTCCCTTGCCTACCACCAGAGGGAGACTGGAACCTTCCCACATCTCCCTGATTTGGGACACCTGAGGGTGATTGACCAGCTACTTACTTAAAGGCAGTCTGCATTTCATTTAATGTCGGGTCATCATCCCTTCCCGACCATGACATGGCTTTTGAAATTTTACCATTGAGACAGTCCCCTGAACCATGTGTTTTCTGTTACATCCTTACCTGGACTCCTTTACTAAACAAATCTTGGTTGCTGTCCTGCACTTGGCTCCGCCTCCTTCTGCACCCTTATTGTGACAAAATTCTTTCATTTCAAGCAGTGCTTCTCAAATAATGATGTGTGTATCTCAAAGCGTTTGACCCTGGTCAACAGATTTTGATTTTGCCTTGTGGAGTGTAATTGCCCATCCTCAGCAACAGGGGGTGCAGTTCTTTGAACTGCTCAAGCGACACCACAAAATATATTTAACAGTAGTAAGAAGAAATTCAGGTGGAAAATGGACGGAAAATAGAGACAAATGAAAGTCTTTCCAAAAACCAAAACAAGGAAATATAACGTAGCTTTCATTCCTTACACAGGGACAGACAGTGAACCAGGGGTGGGCAAACTTTTTGGTTCGTGGGCCACATTGAGTTCTAACATTTGACCAGGGGGCCGGGACAGGAGCAGATGGATGACATGCTTTGGTAACCGCTAGATTAAACCGATAGAATGGCGCGCTTGATTTTAAACAAGTGCACTAAATGTTACATCAAGAGCGTTAAATTTCAAATCTAGCGGCGCTAGGTCTGAAATCTAGTGCGATAGCGCATAAAAACATGCATTTAGCGGCGCTAGGTTTGAAATCTAATCGCTTGATGTAACATTTTGCTTGTTTTAACATCTATCACGCTTGTTTACGTGCGTGTATTGGGCCCGATGGCTTTCTGTATTTGTGCACACTGTTTATTTTGACAGCGTGCGCATCACGGAGACACACACATTTTAATGGGAGCAGTGTTGTTGTTTTCTCAACAAAGTCAATATAGGTAGAGCTCGCCATCTAGTGAGAAAACATTAGAATTGCAGGGGAAATAAAACATTAACAAGGTTTATTTACTTGATTTTTTTCAAGTTCGGCGGGCCACGTTAAAACGTTTAACGGGCCGCATGTGGCCTGCGGGCCGTAGTTTGCCCATGCATGCTGTAAACAGTACAACGTAGGACTCAAAGATACATTTCTGTAAATCTGTTACAAATTCCTTCTTAAGACGCCCAAGCTAAGAACTCGAAATCTTTTTTTTTTTTTTACTCACATGTTTTGAAGTTTAAAATTTGTACAACCAATAAACTAAAAAGCATGTTTTCAACTGAAGTTTTTAATCTCTGCACATCACACTTCGATGGTATCAATTTTCAATGCGGCAGCATTAAATGATATTTTTCTTATTACTCGTGTGATATTTTCTTTTTTTTTAATCTCTAACACTCACAAGAAAACAAACTATGATGTCATTCGACGACCCGAACTTATCAGTGGGTTAAACTGTTAAAGGTGTCCATGTATAATGAAAAGAATAACGTCTTCAGCGTAGAAATGAACCGGTGAGAAAAATCCAACAAACAGGGGAACATTATGGCTGTCACAGTTCCAGATGATGAGCAGTCATAGATGATGAGCTAGAAAAAAAAAACAGTCTGAAAAATGCTAACTGTCAGAGAAAATGAGTCTCAGTGCTTCACCAACCTGTCAGGAGAAGAGTGTGGGTTTATGACTGATAAACACAATACACAAACGATGCCTTCTAAGCACTACACCATCTCATGTTTCACTTAGACAGAAAAAAAAAACGTTGATTGATGAGCTCTCGCTTATCCGTAGATTAATGATATTTGGGAGAAACTTTCCTAAAAAGTAGGCCTGTGAGTGCATTAAGGAACTTTCCAGACCCTTCAAAGTGTTCTCATTTTGTTTCGTTTTACTCGTTTTATGTTCTTGATTCCTTTCATTTCTTCTTTGCACAAAATCCTAAACCGTGTCAAAGCAGAGCTGCTAATTGGTGTGTTTTTTTTCTGATTTGTTGGGTAAAAACACACACACACCCACAAAAAAATCCCATTTCTTCACAAAGTGAACTTTTTTATTGTCACTTTGAAAGCAGAGTTTTGGTGAGTTCGTCTTCTACTAGGATCGGCTTTACTCCATACTGCTGCTCCGCTGCTGCTAATTGAGTTTATTTGAAGACGTACGAGGTCTATGAGTTAATAGTGTGTCAAAGTCATGGCACGTCGAGTTACGGAGAAACTCTGGATTGGACTGCTCATTAGATAACAGTGAACGGAGCTCGTTGGTCAGATTGGTGTCCAAGTACGCAAATAAGTAAGTAGCTGTATTTTCTACGTACTTAGTTCAGAGATGCCAAGTTTTTGGCTTCACAAGTTGGAAGATTTTATTTTTTGGGGTGGAGGGCGCCAAAGGAGGAGGGGCTTAATGTTACATCCACTGGTGGACAACGCCCGCCATGACAGTTGGCGTAAAACGAACCGTTCAAAACATGAGAAAGCAGCTGGAAAATTGTGCGTCTTACGTGCGTTACCATCTAGTGTTATGTATCAGTACGAAGAGGAATTACCACCAGGAATACACCCCTTTACTGCTTGTTTACGCTTTGTTTTGGGACCCACACACAAAGCTGTCACATGACCAAAGTCACCGGATGTCCGTTTCACCAAAAAACAATACTGGCAATAGACCATGCAGATCGCTACTAGCAGCTTTCAGATGCACAGCTGCTGCAGCAGCAGGTGATGCCATGTGCTTAGCCTCATTATATCTAATCATGTTCATGGAATGCACTCAAGTTTTCGTCATGCGGGAGTTTTATCAACCTTGGCGGGTGAGCGTGAGACAGGTCCTAATTGTGTGTGTCTCCCTCCCGAGGTGTTTTCTGTCCAGCTGGGAGACATTCTCTCTCCAGCAGGTCTGGGATCAGCCTCTGGATCTTCTCCCACTGGAAGGTGCCCAAAAAACACCTCACCAGCGAGGCGTTCGGGAGGCATCCTATCCAGACACCAGAACCACCCTTGGCTTCTCTGGACCCAGGGGTGAAACGTCTCTACTCCGAGCTCCGAGCTCACCCTGGATGGCAGAGCTCCTCATTCTATCTATATTTTTTCAATTTTTGTACTTAAAAGAAATATAAACTTGTCATGGTTCCCTCGCCTACCACCAGAGGGAGCCAGAGACCTTCCCACGTCTCCCTGATTTGGGACACCTAAGGGTGATTGCCCTTCTGCCTATTTAAAGGTGAAGCAGTCTGCCTGGCCTTCAATGTACTTATTTTTTTCAAGTAAAAATTTTACATAATCCTTCGGACAAAGAAAACCAGTAAAAGATTTTACATTACTTCCCTTACATAACATTAAACATTTGCCACTATAATCCGCTGATAAGTTGCGGACCAGTTAAAGGTTTGCGTCCGTTATTGGGGCGGCAAGTAATCTGACATCACAGCTTATGATAATAACTCCAGATATACATGATAAATAAACAAAATGAGGGGCTTGTGTAAAGCCCCTTTGAGGTGTCCGTAAAGTTGAAAAATGAACACCTCGTCAGGCGGTGTCTTTCACTTGGACTCCATAGGGTTAGGGTTACGGTTAGGGTTACACCTAGGCCTAATAACTAGTCTATTAAAAATGTTTAGACGTGGTCGGATGAGTAGATGGAATTATCAAATGTTCAAAAAGTACGGAGTGAAATTTGGAAAGTATGAGAGCAGGCAGCTGTTTTCCACCAGTGGAAGATGAGTAGGAAATGAAGATCTGTGAGTCAGAACAAGTGGGGCGGCATGGTGGGGGGTGTATTATTATGTGGGTGTTCCTGAGAAATCCACCTGTTTTACACCGAGGAGTGGGCGGGGTCACACCTGTAATTACCAACACATCAAACACCTGGCGGCTCTGAAAAAGACACATTTGATTGTATCATCGCCTTGGTAACGGGAACATTTTAGTTACCTGATAGAATGAAAATCAATGACAGAACCCGGCTGAGAAAAAAAAAAAGAAAAAACCCAGCTGGAAAAAAACCTGCTTTGTTATTCTCATCACTTCCTCGTCGAGCAAACGGGTATTATCTCATGTGAAACAGCCACTCTGCGTTTCATGCTCTTAAATAAATGATTTAAGGTATGGCGCGGGATGGAAATGTCACTGATGAGCGCCTTTTTTTTCTGAAGCTTTGTGTAAAACATAAAGGCAGAAAAGAAAATGTTAATGAATTGTCTGAGGAGTAGAAGATCAGAGCAGCCAAACGAATTTCATATCACACCTAAAGACCTGGCATTTAATTAAAGTGGCCTGAAAAATGGCTGCTTGGTTGGCTGACAACAGTTTCTCTTGAAGCAAATTAAAGAAATCAATTACTGCCGTGTGAAAGTGTAATGCCAGCACACCGAAGCCCCTCAGCGACACAATGAGACACCAGGCCAAAGGAAAAGGGGGCGGAGGGGCTTCGATATGCCACATGTGACTGCGGAGTTTATCACGCCGACCTGCTACACGCAGCGGAGCCTGAAAGGAGCCACACGCCGGAATAAAGCAGCAAATCAGCCGGCGTGCTCTTACTCATCCTGTCTCACACACATATGGTGCACACGCCGGGGCGAGGGGTAATAATGGCCATAAAACACAGAACTTGCACGACGTCGTAAATAACGTCCACCCTGGGTATGGATGTGACTTTTTATTTGCATTTGCACTCTGCGGAAACTGATGAGGAACACAAGGCCGAGCAGGTCACGCTCCGTAGGGTGTGAGTTCGTTTTAAAGGCTTTTTTTTTTTTAATTCCAGATGACTTGTTTGTAGATTTTAATTTTATATCCAACTTCTATTTTAGAAACTTTGAAGGATTAAAACAGAATTCCTCAAACTCTTAGATTTCAGGAATTACATCCGACGTCGGGCGGCACTGTGGCGCAGCGGATAGCACAGTGGCCTTGCAGCAAAAAGGGGCTGGGTTCGAGTCCTGGGTGGGGGCGTGGCTTGGTACTTAGGTTTCCTCCCACCCCACACATACAACCATGTTAAGTTGATTGGCCGCTACACGATTGCCCCTAGGTGCCCCATGGTTGTTTGTGTGTGGCCCCGCAACAGTCTAGCGACCTGTTCGGGTCACTACCCTACCCATCGCCTCAAATCAGCCGGGATAGGCTCCCGCAACCTCAACAGGGATAGATCGTTAAGAAAGTGACTGACTGACGTCTGAGTTTCAAAAGTATGTTTGAACGGGCAAGTATTGATATTTTTTAAAAACATAATTCAGGATTTTATTAAATTTCCATTGAATTTAATTCACTTTATTCTATATTAATTTATCCTAACTTTATTCTGAAATCATAAAACGTAATTTGAATACGACCAACTTCAATCTAAGTTTTACACAAAACATGATTAATCCAAATTTTTCAGTATTTTTAATGACTTTGTTATGAAATTTACTAACTTTTTGGAAGTTTGAACCATTCTGAAATTTACAGAATAAATTACTGACTTTGTTCTGGTTTTACAAAAGAAAAAAAATACCTTTTTGAATTTACCAATTTTTTTTTAACTTTTGTTATTCTGACTTTTTTAATTTACTAACTTTATTCTTTTTTTACAGCAACAGCACACTGAAGGTTTTTGTATGTTTTTTTTTTTTTTTTTGGAATTTTGCAAACTTGATAACTTGATTTTTTATTAAAAAATGTACAAATTTTACACTCAGTTTTTTTTTTTTGTTTGTTTGTTTACTAACTTTATTCTTGATTTTCCGACTTTATTCTGGGCCTAATATTCCAGCTGGATAACATCTGTTCAAAAAAAAAAAAAAAAAAGTCACAAATCCCTGTAACACAACCCTCTTGGTCCAAAACGACCAAAAAGTTTCAAACATTCTAAAAGAATCCACGTTGTACCTAAAATCAAAGTTTGGCTCCCTGTTAACATGGATTTTTCTTATCTCGGGTCATAATGGTCACCTAATCACCTAACACACACACACACAGAGGAAGTACATGGGACCTTCCTTCATCTCCTTGATTTGAAACACCTGTTGGTGATTGACCAACTGCCTATTTTAAGGCAGTCTGCCTTACCTTCAGTGTAGGGTCATCATTCCTTCCAACCAGGCCTTCCCGGTTGCCTGACCAAGACATGACTGAACATTTAGATTGAGACGTTCCTGTTTGGTCGATGTGTCGTCGTCCCCCGCCCCCTACAACTTTACAGGACTCCTTACTAAATAAATAATTTTGGATCCTCCTTACGCATCCTCAACGTGACACTGTAACAAATTAACAACGAATGCAGAACAGAATCCATTGTTACTAGTGCTATTATATTAATTGAAAGCAAAGAACATAGCGGGCGGTAAACAGTGTGGCACAGTGTGTATTTCAAGTGAAAGGATTTCAATTAAACTGCCCACACGTACTAAGTAACAACCATTGATGAACTGATTTCAAAGTTAAAATTACAAGCAGAGACATAATGTTGGACACTCAAGTCTCATTTTTTTTTGTTGTTTGTTTGCAAAACCTGCTCCTATCTTTCTATTATTTTTATATTTTTGAGATTGTATAGCAACGCCTTGAGATTAAGTATTTTTCAAAGACTTTTTGAAATAAAAACATCTAACACAACTAAAATCAAATTGAACTTTAAACAACTTGGTAGACAAAAGTTCCTCAAAGTGCAAAATATTTCTAAACAAAAAGCTTCAGACGAGAGTCTAACAAGTTGTTTTTACTCAAGCAAAAATTACCTGATGCATCACGAAAACATGTCGAGTTAAATGCAGGTGTAAAAAGATCAATTTTTTAAAGTGATTTGAACAAAGTCAGGGTTTAACCAGAGTTCTTTGGGAGCTCATCTGGAAAAAAAAAAACATACAACTAAAAGCAGCGCCCCCATATTTGGGAGAGTTGGTTTCACCATTTTCCGTGCTTCTATGATGGGGTTAATGTCAGCCTGTGAATCTTTATTTGAAAAGTCACTTGATTTCGCTCCTTTAATTGTAGATAAGTGCTGTTTTTCGAATCTGTAGAAATACACCTGACAGTGAGGGGGCAGTAATAATCTGCACGAGGTCAAAGATTTAAAAGGAAAAAGCTGTGCTGGAAAATTGTAGCCTCTCATTTTTAGACCGTAATAAAAAATGTTGTGAGAAAATTCTGTTTTTAAAGAATTTTTTTACACCACAATTCTTGAAGTTGCTTCCTTTGGCCTTTAACTTGGAAGTGACCGTTGTTAAAACACACATTTGGAAAAAGCTGATTATGTGAAGAAAAACAAAAATGGTGCCATTTGATTCTGACAGATAAAGGGGAAAAGGAACTGAGTTCTATACTTTTTAATAGAAGTTTTATATTAATCAGTAGTAGTAAAGATTATTAGTTGAGTATTAAAATCTGAATATTTTAGTTTCTCATGATGGTGTAACAATGATCCTGTGTCTTGCTATGTTTCTTTGTTGTGTGGAATGCCAGATGTTTTAGGTAGTGTGAAGAGACAGACCACCAATCTCCCCATCCTCCACGTTTTATCAGATTCCGAGGTTGAGATTACTCTGAACTTTAGTTGAACTGTGTAGGGGCAATAAACTGGTAAACTGGCTTTGTTCCACCACAACTTATATTTACATTATTACATTGAAACTGTGTAGAACATTTTCTGACAGCGCTCTTAAGACGCTGTAGCTGCGCTAACGCCTGTGTGGGCAAGATATACTTTTTCTGTGTCCAGGTGTACCCTGCTCATGTGAATGGCCGATGAACACAGCAATCACACCCTCCTGCTCATGACTGCTGTCACATCAATCAACTGTTACCCCTGCCTGGAAGAGACATCTAGAGAAGAGAAACTCCATGAAGGACTGCAGCAGTTGGACTGTGGGGCAGGGGGCATTCTGATGACAAACTGATAACAGAATAAAAACCCTGTGTTACCGAGCCTCGATGCCTCTTCAGCTCGGACGGGAGAAGGCACACATCAAGTGCACCCTAAAGAGGTTGATAAGGCCCGGACGTCTGTATAATTTAATAAAATAGATTTAATAATATCCTATTGAACCCTGGTCATCTCTCGATATGAATACGCTGTGTAGGACTAGAAATAGGAAAAGGGAATAAATCCTACACAGAGTCTAACGGAAAAGACTGACTGCAGTAAAGATTTAAATGAGCGCTCTCAAAGTATTGGTGTGTAGCTATTCAATCGTGTCGTGAAAAATCGGGCTAAAAGAATGGAAATAATTACAGAAAAAAAAGTGTCGTATTTAGATGTAAAATAGACTTGATTTTAAACGGTCATCATAACAGTGCAATCCAGAAATAAAATTTCTTCTCAGCAAATTAAAAGCTTTGTTTTCATCGTTATTACTATAGCTTCTTCTTTTTCTTTCAGCATTCCCCTTCAGGGGGCGCCACAGCAAGTCAGTTTCTTCCATCTAACCCTATCTGCTGTATCTTCTTTGGTCACACCTGTCATGGTTCCCTCGAGCCACCACCAGAGGGAGCCAGGGACCATCTCACCTTTCCCCCAATTCTGGCTAATTAGACAATCAGCACCTGTGGGCTCACCTGGATCCAATCTTCTGGCTGCCTATTTGAAGGCAGTCTCACCTGCCTTGTTTGTCAGGTCTTACTACCTACTTTCCCAGCCAGGTCACCCTGGTTGCCTGACCATGTTTGTTATTTTGGATTTAGTTGGACTTTTGAAAACCTTAAGTTAATCAGTTTTTTTTTACAGACTTTCCAGCAATAACTAAATAAACCATGTTCCAAGTCCTGCATTTGGGTCCTCCTCTTTCCACCCATCCCTTCCACACCACAACAACACCAACTATTTTCATGTCTTCCTTCACTGTATTCATGAACCTCCTCTTTGGTCTTCCTCTAGACCTCTTTCCTGGTGGTTCCAAATCCAGCATCCTTCTTCTGATGTACTCTCTCTCTCTCCTCTGTACATGTCCAAACCATCTCAGTCTGGCCTCTCTGACTTTATCTCCAAAACCTCTAACATGTGCTGTTCCTCTGATCCTGTCCATCCTGGTCACTCCCAGAGAGATCCTCAGCATCTTCGTCTCTGCTACTTCCATCTCTGTTTCCTGTCTTGTCTTCAGTGTTACTGTCTCTAGACCAATCAGCATGGCGGGTCTCACCACGGTTTTGTACACTTTTACTTTCATTCTAGCTGAAACTCTTCTATCACACATCACACCTGATAATTTCCTCCACCCGTTCCAGCCTGGCTGAACACGCTTCTTCACCTCTTTTCCAGACTCTCCATTGCTCTGAACTGTTGATCCTAGATACTTCAAATCTTCCACCTTCTTTCTCTCTTCTCCCTGTAACCTCACTTTTCCATTTGGATCCCTCTCATTCACACACATTTTCTTGTCAGAAGAGTAGTCTTTTCCGTCTTCGTGTCATGTCCCCCCCCTCCCTCTTGTCTGTGTGTGTGTGAAGTTGAGCAGACCCAGCGGGGAGCTGCAACAAGTCACACCTGAAACCCATCTACTCATCTGCTGGAGCATAAATTGACCAGTTTTTGACACACTCTTCGCCAGATCGTTTGTTTACCATGCTTGACTTGTTATCCAGTTTTTGGCTCCAGCTCCTACATCAGAACCTGCTTTGTTTATCTGTTTTTGTCTTCTTTATTTGAACTTTTTTATCAATTTAATAAATCTGCTTGTGATTTCTTCATCTGAGCCTGTCTGTTGTGTCAAGGGTATATTTTTGGCCTCACCTTCACGTTATGACAACTCTGTTTTACTCTGACTAATCTTCATTCCTCTTCTTTCTAGTGCAAACCTCCACCTCTCCAGCTTTTCCTCCACCTCTTCCCTCCTCTCACTACAGATCACAATGTCATCTGCAAACATCATTGTCCATGGGGATTCCTGTCTGACCTCGTCCGTCAGCTTGTTCATCACCATAGCAAACAGCAAGGGACTCAGAGCTGATCGTTATTAGCGTTATTAGCAATATCGTTATTAAATAAATTATTAGATATAGTAACGATTAGATAGACATTCTTTGAGTAGATGAGTTTCAGGTGTGACTAGTTGCACACACACAGACAAGAGGGAGGGGGGAAACAGGACACAGAGGGGGAACAGACTACTCTTCTGCTTGTCAAAACGCTGGACAGGACAGGTTAAAAAGAAAAAAAAAAATAGATAGACATTGTTAGTAGCAATAACTGTAAAAAAAAAAAAAAAAAAAAGTTTAAGTCAAGGCATAAAATGACATGCCTGACCTTGGGTTGCATGAGCTGGAAAACCTATTCAGCTCATCTATAGTTGACATTCAATAATGATTCCTGCAATTTCCCCATTGTGGGACAAATAAAGGTTTTCTTGATTGTTGAATAACTGAAGGCCATTTCATTAAAGTCACTTCGGTGGTTCAGGAAATATTGTGTTCAAAAGTGTTCTAAAAGCATGGACAACCTGCGCTTCATGCTTACTTGTAAACCGTACAACCCAAGTAAGAAACCAGCATCACTGCAGTGGTCATCCTGCTGTTTTTTCACACCTATCAGACAATCAGGCTGATGCTTGAAGACGGCCGAGGAGCGTGTGTGTGTGTGTGCACGTTAGGGAGCTGTTTAATGTCCCGGGCTCAGCACATATCCACATATGGTAAACATATGATGACAGCAGAAGCCCCGGGTTCACCGCAAGGCAAACATACAGTCAAAGCTGCTGTTTTTAAATAAATGTAGTCCTTGTCATTCAAATCCAGTGTCATTGTTGCTCGCTGCAGGGAGCGTTAATGCCCGTGTCAGCGCTTCGTCAAACTCCCACTGACCTTGAGCATCTGTCTGTATAGTCGAACAAAGCCCATACATGAATAGCGCTGCTGTAATATGCGCTGACATTGATTTGATAACAGTAAGATTAACATATAGAGAGAGTCGTTTCCACCTGAATCGCCCAGCACAGCACACATAACATACATTATTAAAATTGAACAGGAGGAAAGTGACAACAAATATTCCCATAATGCAGCAGCGCTTCCTCTAACCGACCACAGCTGGAGCCTCTCACGTGCAGCGGGCAAGTCGTGTTCTCTCACAATGCGGGTTTTTGTTCTTTTAATGCTTTAACAGGTTGTCTAACATGCATTGTTTTGATCAGTGGTGGAACGTAATGAAGTAAATGTACTTCGTTACTGTACTTAAGTAAAAAAATTGTGTATCTGTACTTTACTTCAGTAAAATTTAAGACCTGTACTTTTACTTTTACTTCACTACATTTTTAGAGCAAATATCTGTACTTTTACTTCGCTACTTTTTAAAAGTGTGTTTTACATGTTTTGTTACATGTTCAGGAATTTGAAAAAAACACAGGTTTTTTAGCGCATCTTGAAGCCGCATCACCAAAATCAAAAGAAGCAGTTGATCGGGAGAAGAAGTCATGAATCGAGAAACATTTTCCGCATTCATTCAGCGCCAAAAACCTAACATCAAATATAGTACATCGTAAAAAGAGTCAGAAGATCGTTGTTCGTTGTGTTTACTTCTACTGTAAATAAAAAGTTGAGTCATCATTACACAGAGCAGGGGCGGATCTAGAATTTCCCAAAGGGGGTTGGGGCTTTGACAAAGCCAATATATAGTGACTGGGGGCCTCCCCCCAAAAAATATTTTAAAAATAAGTGTCATTTTCCTCCATTTTGGCGGCCCATGCACTTGCCCTTCTAGGGGATAGCTTGACTTGTCCCCTTTCCTTTTATTTTATTTATTTATTTTTTTCTGGACCAAAAGAGGCGGGAGAGAGGGGTCACACCCCTGCAGAGTATTTATCCTGGTTACCATGGTGACACCCTATAGCACAAAAAATAACATTTGAATTATGATAGAATACTTTTACTTTTTACTTAACAATGTACAGTTTACACCAACTACTTTTGTACTTTTACTTAAGTAGATATTTTTTAGTGGTACTTTTACTTACGTACATTTTTTTGCCTAATTATCTGTACTTTTACTTAAGTACAAAAAGTGAGTACTTCATCCATCACTGGTTTTGATGGTGGCCTTTGTGGTGAAGGGCTAACCTCGCCTCCGAATATAAAGTAAAAATTTCCACCAATGGACATGGCCTATAAATACAGAGGGTACCAACGAGTGCGGCAGGATGCATTGTTGTTTTTGGCAGCCATTTAAGTTTTCGTTTTAGTCTTCGTCTTTGGACGAATATTAATTTAAGTTTTAGTCACGTTTTCGTCATTTCTTTATATTTTCATTTTAGTCACGAAAATCCGAAAGATTTTTCATCTAGTTTTTGTCAGGGAAGACTTAGAATGTTTTTAGTCTAATTTTAGTGTAAAAAGAACCAAACTTACTTTAACAATCGTGTCTTTATTACCAAAAATGATGCAGGTTATTTGTTTTTAAAAAAAAAAAAGCCCTGCCGAGCTTTAACTTGCGCAAAAACAGCAAACATTGTAAAACAACGTAAAATAAATACAATTTTTTCAATGAGTGCGGAACGTTGTAACTTATGCATACTTAAAAATAACACCTCTTAAACACCATGTAAACATTGCACTGTCTTTAAATCAGTGGTTAGCGCAACCAAGCTAACTAAAAAAGTTAGCAGCGCGACGAGCTAGCATTAGCTTGAAGTTAGCATGCTGTTTGCGCAAAATATGTGGAAAACTTTAAATGTCTGACCACCAAGCCTCTTTGTTACTGTTCACGATGGTTAGTGAATTCCTCGTGGCTGGAGGTGTGTTGTGAAGACGGTGTGAACGTGCAGCATCGTGGGGGGCGTGCCGCCGTGAGAGACAAATGCAGCCGCTGTGCTTTTTTTTCTTTTCACAGACAGAAATGTGAAAGTCTGACGCCTATTTTGTTACATTTTCGTCAACAAAAACTTGCAAACGTCTCGTCACGTTTTCGTCACCAAAATGTCGAATTCATTTTGTTATCGTTACGTCATCGTCATGAAAAAAGATGCTTTGTCAAATAAATCATTTAGTTTTCGTCATTGTTGACGAAAACAACACTGTCAGAATAATGGTGTGGCCAATGCAAGTGTTTTTAACCGTACAGTGTTGTCCTTGTTTGTTTCGTCCCTAATCAGGGGTCCAGAAACCGTAGCCCTAAAATCCAAACTTTCATCACCTTGTCCACATCCTCCTGAGGCCTTTCCTTGGCCAGCTGTGAAACATAGTCCCTTTAGTGGGTTCTGGGTCTCTCCTTGGTGAGATGTTCCTGGTTAACCCTGAATGCCATTCTAACCAGGGACTCCATTTTCAAATAATCATGTAGATTTTTGGCTGATTTTTAGCCTATAACATTTATGTCATACAAATTTGGGATTTACAAACACCTGCGTAATTCCCTTTGCACACCCTAAGATTTATAGACATGCTTACAACAAGCCTACCATCCTGCCCAAACACGAACACCCTAGAACTTCTAATATGGATCATGCAATTGACGTCACGCATACCCGATGGTCTTCTAAAGAACCGGTGTCGCCTGTCATTACTCTTGTACATGGGTGGGCAAACTTTTTGGTTCGTGGGGCACATTGAGTTGTAATATTTGACAAAGGGCCGGAACAGGATCAGATGGATGGCATGCTTTGGTAACCGCTAGATTAGACCGATAGAATGGCGCTAGATTTTAAACAAGCTCGTTAAATGGTGCTTCAAGAGCATTCAAATTCAAATCTAGCGCAGTAGGTCTGAAATCTAGTGCGATAGCGCTTAAAAACAAGCATTTAGCGGAGCTAGGTTTGAAATCTAAGCGCTTGATATGATATTTTGCCTGTTTCAACATCTAACACGCTTCTTTACGTGCATGTATTGGGCCCAATGGCTTTCCATATCTGTGCACACTGTTTATTTTGACAGCGTGCGCATCACGGAGACAAACAAATTTTAATGGTAGCATTATTTTTGTATCCAATGCGTCCATCTAGTGAGCAAACCTTAGAATTGCAGGGAAAATAAAACATTAACAAGGTTTATTCGTTTATTTTTTTAAAGTTCGCTGGGTCGGCTTAAACTATTTAACGGGCCGCGTGTGGCCCGCGGGCCTCAGTTTGCCTATGCCAGCTCTAGCAAAATGACGAGGTGTCGCTATTTTCTCTTCTCCACATTTTATTATTTGTTTACAACAGCATGTGACTTCACTCAACGACCCGCGTAGTCCATGCCCTCCGCCATTTTTATAAATTGCTCAATTTGCGTGGAAGTTGGCGTATTTTCTTGGCAAATTTTGCTGCAAACATGCTTCATAAATCAGCCGATGGGCACCCAAACCACTAACATGGCTACTCTCTATGTGGAGTAGAAGTGACTGACAGTGACAGCAGGGATAAGTTAAGAGTGATGATAGCTGTCGTGGTTTTGGAAGGATGGTGGAAAGAGGAGGATCCAAATGCAGGACTTTGAACATGGTTTATTAACTAAATCAGAAAAGTCTGTAAATCATAAGAACATGATTAACTTAAGGTTTCAAGAGTCCAACAAAAATAAAAAATACAAAACATGGTCAGGCAACCAGGGTGACCTGGCTGGGAAAGGTGGTAGTAAGACCTGACGAGGCAGCCAGAAGATTAGATGCAGGTGAGTCCACAGGTGCAGATGGTCCAATCAGCCAGAATTGGGGGAAAGGTGAGGTGGTCCCCGGCTCCCTCTGGTGGTGGTTGAGGGAACCACAACAATAGCTTTGTCACAGATCTGTCCTGAGCTGTATCCGCTCAAAAGAAGATCTTTAAAAATTCAGTTTTTGCAGTAAATCTGCTTTTACTTGTTGGATTCGTGCTTATAATTAGATGAGCTGAGATTTGAAAATAGATGATAAAATATAAACTCTATGTAACATTGAAAGCCTTAACCTGGAGTTACATGGCAAGAGAAAACCACTGGCCCACAGCCTGTCGATCACTGTGACTTCTTCTTTTTCTCAACCAAGTATTTCTATTGTCTGAAAACAAAAAACCCAGAAGCCAGAAAAGAGCCTCTATGTTGCTTTAAAGACTCAAATTAGTTCCCATTTAAGAAGACGAATTTTCTTATTTGTCCCACAAAGGCAGATGAGTCTGGCATCAGCAATAACAAAGAATTGCATCGGTCCGTCGTGGTAAAGAGAGAGCTGAGCCGAAAAGCAAAGCTCTCGATTTACAAGTCGATCTACTTTCCTACCCTCACCTATGGTCACCAGCTGTGGGTGGAGACCGAAAGAATGAGATCGCGGGTACAAGCGGCCGAAATGAGCTTCCTCTGCAGGGTGGCTGGGCTCACACTCAGAGATCGGGTGGGGATCTCTGCCATCCAGGAGGAGCTTGGTGTCGAGCTGCTCCTCCTCCAGGTCGGGAGGAGCCAGATGGGGTGGTTCAGGCATCTGGTCAGGATGCCCCCCGAGTACCTCGCGGGCGAGGTGTTTCGGGCACGTCACACCGGAAGGAGAACAAGGGCAGACCCCGGACCCGCTGGAGAGACTATGTCTCACAGCTGGCTGGGGAATGACTTGGGATCCTTCCGGGTGAGCTGGAGGATGCAGCCGGGGTGAGAGAGGCCTGGGCTACCCGTTTGAGGCTGTTGCCCCCAAGACCTGACCCTGGAACAAGCGGAACATGACGAAACGGACGGAACGGACGGTCCAACAATGGGGAAATTACTTTGCTGCATTGCACCCTAGCAGGCACCCATGATGGCACCAATGGTGGGAGCAACTAGGGAGTTGGATGTCTTTTCCATGGACATCTAGGGGCTCATTGGGATTTGAATATCCTGGTCCAAAGACAGACATTTTACCACTGAGCCCAAGCGTCTCCTTTTCTGTAACCTTCTTTGATTATTCATTAACGATGGTTAAACAATCTAAACAATTACGTCAAACAGCTCAGTTAAGTTGAATCCGTTTGGTCCTAACTATTACAAAATATTAACCTGAACATACAAAAAATGGCAGTACCAAACCCTGACGCTAGGGGGCATGTGTCTGTTAGCTGAAAACCCGCGATGTGAGGACTACTTCAAACCAATAGAAAATCCAACTGTTTTAAACAGTCTTTAAAACTTGTTAAATTCAACAAATTTTGTTTAATTGTTCAAATAAACGAGTTGGACAAGTTTGCATGAAAACGTACTAAATTACGTTTTAGTCTTTTTAAAGCCTAGTTTAGACCCTCTATCGGTGAAAAGGTTTTTTCGGGGTTACTATTGTAACTCACCAGTGAGAGTTTGACACAAGTCGTTTCTATTCAGTGTAAATTTCAACACTTTTCTGAAATAAAACCAGACTTTCAGACTTTTCAAAGGTCGTCTGGTTGTTAGAAAAAAAGTGCTTTTTAGTTGCCGAGTTTTTTTACATAAACAGAACTTGTGTAGTTTTCGCCCTGCGGCTATTTAGAGAAATGTTTTGATGAACTTCTTTGCTCTCCTCTGTAATGTGTGGAGAGCTGAGTGGCAGGTGCTCGAAGTTTTATGAAAAAAAAAAAAGAACACAGAAAGATTCTTATAAACTTTTTATTTTACTTGGGTTTTTTTAGAACGACTTAATCTGTGGTCATTTAAACGCAGACGTATCAAACAACAAATAAAAAAAATTAGAAATAACCATCCATTTTTATGGTCTACCAAATTTTTTTTAGATTTTTTGGGTATGAAAAATATCGTAGTTTTGTCGGAGAGATTTCAATTCAATTTTATTTGTATAGCCCAAAATCGCAGAATTTCCGTCTCAATGGGCTTCGCAAAAAAAGAGGAACATATTAACACAAATACACAACAAGAAAAATAACTAACAAATGCTAACTAAACAAGACTAGCACATTTATGCCCTTAGACTCTCCTTCACGGTGAGGAAAAACTCCTAAAAAACCATCAGTGGGGAAAAAATAAGAAACTTTGTGGGGATCCACATGAAAGAGAGATCCCTCCCCCGGGACGAGCAACCAATGTGTCAAAGATTATTGTTTAAATATTAGCTTATTCTAGTCTACAGCTAAATATCTAAAGAAGTCAATATATGGAAACAGGGGGGACTCCTCAGCCCGTGTTTCCATGGATTTAATAATTCCGAAGGAGAAGACAGAATAAAACATTCAGGTTCCGTTCCGTCATCTTCCGGGGTCGGGTCACGGGGGCAACAGCCTCAAACAAGTAACCAAGGCCTCTCTCACCCCGGCTGCATCCTCAAGCTCACCCGGAAGGATCCCGAGTCGCTCCCTTAGCCAGTTGTGAGACATAGTCTCTCTAGCGGGTCCGTGGTCCGCCCCTTGGTCTCTTCCCGGTAGGACATGCCCGAACACATTCAGGTTTTTCAAGAAATGATGGAGCAAAAGAATGCATAAAAATATTTAACTTAATCCTCCACTTGCCCTATGTGTGGAACTTTAACAGTTCATCTACAGTAGGTATGAAGATACTGGGCCATTTAAGTAAAATCGGGGCGAAATTTGGGAGAAATTGTGTTCACAGGAATTTGCGACCACAATCTTCAAGATCTTGATCTTTGGTCGCATGGTCCTAAAAACAAAATCGATTTCGGCTTTCGTAATCGTAGACAGTTTCGTGGAAAATCCGACACACAGATGAACAGACCGACGGACTGACCGCGTTCTTATTGCCTCCTCCCCATTCGCTGGGCGGCGGCATAAAACTAGAGTTATGAACTAAAACCTGTTACACGTTTACAATCATCCATTTCTCGCAGGGTGCTAATCGTGTGCCTGTAAATTATCCCGGAGTAAAAGTCATTAATTTTAATTGATCTCCTAATAAAAAGAGTCATTAATAGAAGTAGAACCCCTCTGCTCCTGGAATTTTTAATTACTCTAATGTGAGAAAGCAGCAGTCTAAAGTCAGATATCTGCATTACAAATGAGAGCCAATCAGAATCGTTTGTTTAACAGAAACACACGTACATATTTATTCTTCTACGTTTTGTTTACGTGCCATCAAAGCGGAACCAAAGAGGGAGAAAATAAACATATGGTCTGATTTAAGATAAACTACTCCTGCTTTCTGTCAGAAATCAGACAGAATTGAAGGATTTATGATAAAATAGGTGGAAAATCTGCATTTAGAACTTTGAACGTGTTTTCTTTAATTTTTGTACATCAATTAAAAAACACGTAAAATCTTTTGTTTACATTAATGGAAACTTTCTCCCAGCATCTGGTGTTCAAAAAGACACCTGATAAGAATAAATTATTTTATCAAGCTTCTACTCTTGTGGCTGATAATGACCGTTTTTTATTTTTAGAAGCTTTTGTGTATTGCACTTTAACACAAGGACAACCAGAATTCTAGAACTACTAGAACTGCCACAGCTGTCAATTTGACAATTAGCGCTATGGCGATGACATTAAGCTTGGAAATGCATCAGTGACTGACAAAAGTCTTCTCAAATCCATTTTTCCTCACCTAGATTTCACCCGAGTAGTGTTACAATGATTACAAGGCAACACTAACCGCGCTACGGTCAGGCGCGGAGAAAAGTTACTGTTCCGTCGTCTTCCGCTTATTCAGGGCCAAACGCGGGAGCAACAGCCTCACATGGGAATCCCAGGGTTCTCTCGCCCCAGCAGCATATTCCAGCTCATCCTGAGGGATCCCGATTCTCTTCCTGGTGAGGGGGGAAAAATCACAACATATTTACTAGAGGCGTCAAAATGACGGGTGTGGGAGTCAAAGGAAGAATTACTCAAAATTCATTTTTAGTCTTTTATTTCAGTTAAATCACAACAATATGCAAAAAAATGTAGAAAAAGTCAAAAGACCAGGAACGTCAAAGATCAACGTAACTACAGTAATTAGACATCAAGTTCTGAGGATCGTCAAATTGACGGCTTTGGTAGTTCTAGTGATTAATGGAAAGTTGATGTAAAATATCAGCAGAATGAACCTTACTTATATGAGTTTTCCAGTATGATTTCGATGTATATGGAGTGTTTATAGGTGGTGTATGATCAAAACAATGTGCTCATCTGGATTTATACAAACAACGTGAATTCACAATCCACACGGATCATTGCACAAAAATGAGAGGAGTGTAAATATACACCAAAAATTAAATGTGCACTGGAATGTCAATAAAACCCTAAATGGTGATACGCACGATCACTGCCATAATTTACTCTAATAATAGACTTATCACAAAATATTTAATCAGAAAATGTATTTCAAAAGGGCTCCAAAGTGTCGCTCTAGCTAGCACAGGGGCCTCACAGCAAGAACGCCAGGGTTAGAGGCTTGGAACACTGGCCTTTCTATGTGGAGTTTGCATGTTCTGCGTGTGTATGCATAGGTTTTCTCCAGTTTCCTCCCATCCTTAAAAAACATGCGTGTTACGTTGATGGGCTACTATAAAATTGCCCCTGGGAATAAATGTGTGTGTGGATGATTGTGTGTGTGTTTAGCCGCGCAACAGACTGGCGACCTGTTCAGGGTATATACTGCCTCTTGCCTGAAATCAGTCAGGATAGACTCCGGCACTTGCAGCGACCTTATTAGGGATAAGCAATACAAAAGATGAAACAAAACTGTATTTCAATAGTTAGTTGTCAGAGCAATAAAAGTTTCCTCCTTCCCGACAAGAAGAAGGACAAGAAGATTTGTTGTGATCCCCTCGCCTGCCGCCAGAGGGAGCCCTCGACCTTCCTCATCACCCTGTTTAGGGACACCTGAGATTGATTTCTGATGCCACACACCTGTGGACCCTGCTGCATATTTGAGGGCAATCACCCAAGACTTCCACGTCGGGTTATTGTCATCTTCACCATCCTCCCTGATGATGACTTACATCCCGGAGCGATTATCTGATCTTTTTATCCCGAGTTAATCCCGTGCCCTTTGCCTGTTGCCACACTTTGCCACACTGAAACATGAAAATACGCTAAAACAAAGTGTATTTTATACAAAAAGGAGAAAAATTTATATGTCAAGTATTTTAATATTTAGAACTTAGTACTGTACTCTATGAGTGCTGAAGAAAAGATCCTGTTTTACCACCGAAAAGGAACAACAGCAACTTTAGTTTACAAAAAAATTACTGAATGTTCATTTAAATAATTCAATGTATTCAAGAACATCTGATTATATTTTTATCTCCCCATCCAGTGCTCGACATTCCACCTTCTGAACGGTGAACCTTCATTTTTTTGAAGAATCACTTCAACACGTATTTGACACTTTTATTAAATTGAAAACACTTTTATTGTATTGAAGTTGTTACGGAAGTTAGAGCTTTGAAAAATAGACAAATCGACACGTTGTACGAAAAAGTGACTTATTGCTGCAAAAGTGATCAGTATGTCACAAGTAAAATATTTTAAATATTTTACTTAAAATATTTCTCAAAATATTCAACTGGTGCAATGCTAACATGTTAAAGTTGTAGAAAATTGAAAGAAAATTTGGGATATGGCGCACCAAATTTGCAGGATAGAGCTACAAAGTTCTAGGGCAGGGGTTGGCAAACTTTTTGATTTGCGGGCCACATTGAGTTCTGATATTTGACTGGGGGGCCGGAACAGGAGCAGATGGATGGTATGCTTTGGTAACCGCTAGATTAGACCGCTAGGATAATGCAGTAGATTTTAAACAAGCACGCGAAATGTTACATCAAGAGCGTTAAATTTCAAATCTAGCGGCGCTAGGTCTAAAATCTAATTCGATAGCGCTTAAAAACGTACATTTTGCGACGCTAGGCTTATAATCTAAGCGCTTGATGTAACATCTTGCTTGTTTTAACATCTATCACGATTGTTTACGTGCGTGTATTGGGCCTGAATGCTTTCCATACCTGTGCACACTGTTTATTTTGACAGCGTACGCATCACGGAGACACACACATTTCAATGGGAGCAGTGTTGTTGTTTTCTAAACAATGCCAATATATCCAGAGTCTGCCATCTAGTGAGGAAACATCAGAATTGCAGGGAAATAAAACATTAACATGGTTTATTTATTTCGCATTCGGCGGGCCGGATAATACCACTCAACGGGCCGCATGTGGCCCGCGGGCCGTAGTTTGCCCATGCCTGTTCTTGGGTGAAGCGTATGAAATTTTTATATCCATGTTTTTAGAAATCTACAATAAAAACTGCCCATTAAAAAAGGTAAGACTTAAAGAAAATTCTAAAATAAAGCCATGGATAACAAGTGGATTACAAAATGCATGTAAGAAGAAAAATATGTTATATAAAAAGTTTATTCAACACAAAACCAAGGAATCTGAAATAAAATATAAAAATTATAAAAACAAATTGACTAGTATTTTGCGGAAAACCAAAAAAGAATACTTTCATAAATTATTTGAAGAACAAAAAGAAAATATTAAGGGAACATGGAATGTCATTAATAAAATAATTAAAATAAAAGATAAAAAATATAAAATACCAAAACAATTCATGAACAAAAGCTCAAAGCTGGAAAATATAAAAGAAATTATAGAAGAATTTAATCATTATTTTGTTAATGTAGGAAATACCTTGGCTGAAAGTATTGAGAAGCATAACATAAGTCCAAGTGATGCTGTAAACAGAAATCCTTTTACATTTTATTTAAACCCAACAAACGAAAATGAAATAATTAAAATAGTAAAGCAATTTAAATCAAAAACATCTAAAGATACACTTAACATTGATATGAATTTAATAAAGAATACAATAGAACATATTGCACAGCCTCTAACATATATTTGCAATAAGTCTTTTCAAATCGGTAAATTTCCTGAAAAAATGAAAATAACTAGAGTTATTCCAGTCTATAAAAATGGCAATAAACAATTATTTTCAAATTATCGGCCTATATCCATACTTCCACAGTTTTCAAAAATAATAGAAAAAGTATTTGTAATAAGATTAGATAAATTTATAGAGAAACACCAGCTCCTTAGTGACAAACAATATGGGTTTAGACAAAACCGATCCACTAATATGGCTGTTACAGAACTAATAGAAAATATTACTACATCAATAGACTCAAATAATTATGGCATCGGTATTTTCATAGACCTTAAGAAAGCTTTCGACACCATAGATCATAATATATTACTGAGCAAACTAGACAGATTTGGTTTTCGAGGAGCTGCATATACATGGCTTCAGAGCTACTTAGAAAATAGATATCAATATGTACAAATAAAGGAGGAAAAATCTGATTTATTAAAAGTCACATGTGGAATTCCACAAGGCTCAACGCTGGGGCCTAAACTCTTTATCCTGTACATCAATGATTTGTGTTACACATCCAAACTAATAAATTATGTACTGTTTGCAGACGACACTACTCTTTACTTTTCAGGAAAAGACCTGAACCAAATGATACAATCAGTTGAAAGAGAATTGAGTAAAATAAAAATATGGTTTGACATAAATAAATTATTATTAAATATTGAAAAAACGAAATTTATAGTATTTACAAAATTAAAAGTACCTAAACAAATTCAAATTATGCTTGATAACACCCCATTGGAACGAGCTTACGACAGTAAGTTCCTTGGAATGATTATAGATCACAAATTAAGCTGGAAATCACACATAAATTATACAAAAAATAAACTGTCTAAAGTAATAGCAATCATTTATAAATTCAGATTTGTCCTAAATAAAAAAAGTTTGTTTATGTTATATAATACATTAGTACTTCCATATATAACTTATTGTATCGAGATTTGGGGAAATACGTACAAAACTAACACAAAACCAATTTATATTTTACAAAAAAAAGCAATACGAGCAATAACATTCTCATCTTATAATCAACCTACCAATAATCTATTTATAAATTTAAAAACATTAAAGTTCTATGATTTAGTGGAATTACACACTTTAAAATTTATGTTTAAGATAAAAAAAAACATGATGTCAAACTCTCTACAAAATATGTTTATTATTAGGAAAAGTCCATACGAACTAAGAGGAAATGATGTGTTCATTAAAAATAAATTTAGAACAAATGTTAAAAAATTCTGTATTTCTATTAAAGGTGTGGATCTTTGGAATAATTGTAATGATGAACTTAAATTGTGTTTAAATCTTTTATGTTTAAAAAAGAAATTTAAGTTATTAATACTTAAAAAATATGCAAGTCTTGATGGTTAAATTCAAGCTTCTATAAAAAGTAAACAATTATGATGTGTTATGATTATGTTATGTGTTACGAATATGTGTTATGATTATGTTATATGTTATGATGTGTTATGATTATGTTATGATGTATTATGATATTATTATGTTATGCGTTATAACAATTATGATGGCTTAGTATTTACTTATGTCTTTTTGCTTTTATTATGACATAAAAAAAAAAAAAAAAAAAAGGGTCGGCGTAATAAGCGTTTGCTTCAGCCGTTACCTTTTCGGTCCTTTGCTGGAATATGGTTGTTTTCTTTATTTCATTGATATGAGGTTGCACTGTGACCGAAATAAATAAATAAATAAATAAATAAAAAAAAAAAATAAAAAAAAAAAAGCTACAAAAACACTTTGTACCTCAAAACATTGGTTTTGAGTTCCGTTTATTTTTAGTACTGCATTAGAGCAAAATGAAAAACCATTTGCTTGTTGTTAATTGTTCCGGTAATTCAATCAACTGTTTCTTTTAACAATATTAAATTGGGGAAATGAATAAATGCATTTTGCTGCTTGGTGATGAGTTTATAAAAATGTTGTCAAATAAGCAACAAATGTGTGACTTTTTTAAAAGAATATCTAAATAAAGCAGCTTCACTAACACTAATTTTCTTTTTTTATATTTAGGTATAAGATTTTAAAAATATGTACGTATAAATATTTCTTTTTTTTTTTTCCAGACCACTGAGTGTCTCATAAAATGTCTTTTTGTCGTGTTTCCCTCACCTGCTGCCAGAAGAAGCCCTGGACCTTCCTCATCACCATGATTAGGGACGCCTGAGATTGATTTCTGATGCCACACACCTGTGGACCCTGCTGCCTATTTAAGGGCAATCACCCACACAGTTACACACATACACACACTTTAAAAAAAACACTTAAATGAACAGATACATTCTGGCACTGCAATTTTTTTTACAGTGGGTGTAGCAAATAATAAGATGCTGAGGAGCGATCAGGGGAACAGCACATCTTTGAGGTTTTGTAGATAAAGTCAGAGAGGCCAGACTGAGATGGTTTGGACATATGCTGAGGAAAAAGAGAAACTGCCAGGCGGGGGACGTAGAGGACGACCAAGGAGGGGTTTATGGAGGACATGAAGGTATTAAGTGTGTGAGAAGAGAGCTGAATGGAGAAAACTGGGAGCGAAAAAAAAAAGTGTAAAAGAGGAAGAAAGAATTTAACTTTCAGCGGTCATTACAATCAATCAGTAATAACCATAGAATGTTTTTTTTCTCCAGAAAGACAGCAATTAACTCCATTGAAGCAGCTGTTACCGTGTATCGGTCACAGGTGTGAGTACAGTAAACCTCCAGCAGGGTTCTCCCGCTGCTTCCAGTTTTACGCTCGGACTTACTTGCACATAAGCTGATAATAAACCATTCGTGCATTAAAAGTTTGTTTGCACAATTCAAAGCACATTGATCTTGGCATGCTGGCATGGACTTGATGGTCTACTTCCAATCCCAGCAGGGAGCCGAGGTGCCTGAGATTCAGACTCCAAAGCAGAGAGGAGACAGATGCAGGCGGGGATTTATTTCCAACCTTCAGAGAGGGTGGTTTTGTTTACGGATTTTACAGCTGGATCATGTTCTTCTTTCATCAGCTATTTGGATTTAAGAGTCAACATTAGGTGAAAATGGAATTTATCTATTTTGACTTCAAAAAAGCAAAACAGAGCAAATCCTTTTAAGACAACTTTTTAAACTTTTTTGCTGACATTGAGTTTTGTTTGATTATCATAACATCTTTTTAAGCATTTGCTTATGTAAAACTGGTTCACAGTCACGTTTTCCAGTTAATCTGGGAGGATCCCAGGGTGCTTTCAGGTCAGTGGCTGTTAGCGCCACTAGCGGATCATAGGTCTGTCTGTGGGCCTTGTTTGGGCAAGATAGGTCAAGCAAGGAGTCTGGGATCCATCTTGATCTGAAGCCTCATTTATAAAGCGAGCTTGTGCCAAAAATTGAGACGATCCCAGGGTGCTCCCAGGTCAGTGACTGTTAGCACTGCTAGCGAATCATAGGTCTATCGCTGGGCGTCGTTTGGGCAAGTTAGGTCAGGCAACCTAACTAGGTCTGGGATCCATCTTGATCTGAAGCCTCATTTATAAAGCAAGCTTGTGCCAAAAATTGAGATGATCCCAGGGTGCTCTCAG
Source organism: Neostethus bicornis (assembly GCA_902685375.1). Taxonomy (NCBI): domain Eukaryota; kingdom Metazoa; phylum Chordata; class Actinopteri; order Atheriniformes; family Phallostethidae; genus Neostethus; species Neostethus bicornis. The sequence goes on from LR738556.1 coordinate 1,826,624, forward strand.
GTCAGTGACTGTTAGCACTGCTAGCGAATCATAGGTCTGTCGGTGGGCCTCGTTTAGGTACAGTAGGTCTACTAAGGAGTCTGGGATCCATCTTGATCTGAAGCCTCATTTATAAAGCGAGCTTGCGCCAAAAATTATGCATACAACAACATCCATCCAAATTGAGCAATCTATAAAGGAGGCAGATGTCATGGTTCCCTTGCCCACCACCAGAGGGAACCCGGAGCCTTTCCTTCATTTGCCTGATTTTAAACACCTGAAGATTTTTGAGCAGCTGCCTTTAAATCGGCAGCCTGTCTTCCCTTCAGGTGTCGGGTCATTACCATCCCTTCCAGCCAGGTCTCCCTGGTTGCCTGACCATGAAGCCGATTTGGAACAATAACCTCTTGCTATGCCACTAAACTTTATGTTTTTCTTTCACAGCATTACTGGACTGCCATACTCAAATAAACCATTTTTTTGTCCTGCAATTAGGGCCTCGTCCTCCCACCTGCATTCTACATCATGACAGCGGAGTGTGTAAACTTTTGAGTAACTAGAAGCAAACTCTTTTCGGCAAGTTATAAGACGCGGGTAAGAGATTATACTTCTGGACGGAACTCAAAGTGAACTGAGGACAGTGAAAGGAAGCACCCCGAAACAAGGGTAGCATGTTTCTTACTTTTAACCAAGTACTGTAATGTGGAAACATAATCAATTCCACAAAACCCACCCTCAGTTTGTCCATATTAATCCACAAAAACAATTTAAAAAATGACTGTGTCTAATTCCGTTCCGTCGTCTTCCGCTCATCCAGGGCACGGTCACAGAGGCAACAGCCTCAGACGGGAAGCCCAGGCTTCTCTCACCCCAGCTGCATCCTCCAGCTCACCCGCAAGGATCCCAAGTTGTTCCCCGGCCAGCTGTGAGACATACAGTAGTCTCTCCAGTGGGTCCAAGGTCCACCTTTTGGTCTCTTCCCGGTGGGATGTGCCCGAAACACCTCACCAGCGAGGTGCTCGGGGGCATCCTGACCAGATGCCTGAAACACCCCATCTAAACTATATTCAGTCGTTAAAATATTCCATTAAAAACTGAACTTTTCCGATGCATTAAAGCCAAACAAAAAATCTACCGGGTTGTTTTTCCCTTTTGTTTTTCTGAAGATTCTACAACCTTGTACAGGTGCCCATGTGGGGTGGGTTGTAAGAGGTTCAACTCCTAGCAGGACCCTTACCTGAAGAGCATGAGCAAAGTATTTCAGCAAAGATTTTCAGGAAAAAAAAAAAAAAACACAGAGTAAAAGTTTCTGTTTTTGTGAAGCCTCTTCAAAGTAAGAATCCAAGATGGTTGAATTGTTTGGATGCTCATTTAACACCGAACCCCAACAACAAATAATCCAATAAAAAAAAAAATTTCACATCAGTTGCTCCGCATTGTTTGAACCTGAATTTATCAGAAATCCCCTTGGGTGGGTTTCAAGAACCACAATGCCCAATCACTGTTCAATACTCTCTTCTGTTTTTGTCTCGATGTTGGTGATTTTTATTGAGTCGGTTGGTTCATCATATTTTACGTTGTTGCTGAATCATGAGGGTTTTTTTCTTATTTCTTGTGCTGGTTCGATTGAGTTTGAACTTAGAAATTATTTTGCTTTTTGTCTGTAAATTCAGATCTAATCTAACTATCCTGTTTTTCGGCATGAATGTTGTGGTAATTTTATTAATTCATTCAAACACTAATGGAAAAAAAAAACGTTCCATAGGAGTAAAACTGTCATGATGCCCGTTGTTTTGAATGCTTCCCACCGCCTATCCTCCCCTCAGCCCTAATTTGGCACACCTAGACCCAATCCTGATGTGTGTCGTTTCCCTTAGGACTATTTCTTACACCTTGTTGTTCCTCACTTCCTTGCTGGATCATTCCTCTCCTTCTTCCCCTACTGCTGTACCCAGGCATCTGTGATAGCCTGCACCATCCTTGTCCCTCGCCCTGCTATTCTGGTTCCTCACTCTGGCTTCTGGTGCACCCGGGCTTCCTGTAGTGCTCATACCTCTAGTCTTAATCCTGCTGAGCTTGTACCCCTAGCTTCTGGTGCACCATGTCTTTCTGCCGAGATCCAGCCTTCTGGGTACTCATTGTCCAGTCAAGCTCCGTTGGTCTGGTCCCTTTGATGTCCAGCTGAGGTCTCTCTCTGGTTACATATCTTGCCGAGTTTGGTCTGGTTCTGTACTTCAATAAACTGGCAATGTGTCTTGGTCCCACTTACCACCTCTACTAAAATGACAAAAACATCAGTATTAAACAAACACGTTTGTGAAAAGTCTTTGGTCATTTGTTCAGTTTTTTCAAATAAAATGAGTTAAGATTTGCAAAAAAAAAAAAAATCTCCAAAAGGCAATAAAGTAAAATCATTTTTTTTAAATAAATTTTTACACCCATTCTGTTTTCTTCTGACTTTTTGAATTAGGTTTTGCTCTACTTTATGTGAAAAAAATTCCTGTTTAATTGTGATTTAATGAGAACAAACAACATAAAATCTTTAAACAAACAAAAGAAAGATAACCTTTAATCTTTTCCAGTATTGTAGGATCCGTTTCATAAGCAATCTTTAAGGCTGTTAAAGCCATAAAAAGTTATCACTCCGACACTTTGCTGCATATGCAAACGCCTGAGCAGTAATTTATGGGCTGTTACTCCTCTCCAGATTTTTCTGTGTGAAAGCGGTGAGGCTGTTTGGTCGGCTCGGTGTGTGGGGAAGGTGTACCGCAGCAGGGAGCGCTGAAGGCAAAAAAAAAAACCCTCTACTTTTCTTCTTGGAGTAAAAAGTGAGAATCCCGCTGGAATCTCCGTGTAGGACTGAGAGGGTCAGATAAAGTTTGCTCTCTTCGCAAGTCAAGAGTGTGTGTGTTTGATAAAGTTCTCATAGCACAGATCTGAGACTTTCTCTGGTCTCAGCAGTCCAAAAACACTCCTCCGAATCTTGCTGACAGCGGACGGCGAGTGGATAGAGTTAATATGAGAAAGCTGATGAATATGAATGAGGTAAATGAAAGCTGATGAATGTTATCCCTTATCTCCATAAAGATTAGACTATTCCCTTGAACCTCTACCAAGGACACACACAATAAAGAACAAATTTGAAGAGTTAGCTTGTCTGGCAATTTGATGGACATTGATAAGGTTACATTGAATCGAAGTGAAACATTACGTCGGGATGAAAATACCGAGTATCATCCCAGCTGTTGTGTTGGTCACGGAAAGACCCAAACAATATTCAAGAACAAATCGACACATTCGAGTTATTAAAATGAATATGTCTATTAAGGTATTTTCTTCCCAAGAGACCACCGCTGGCGGACGATGAGATATATACTCTCATTCTCCTCTTCATTTTCCTGCTGTCAGATCAATCATGCACCATCCCAATTCAAGGTGAAAGCCATCAAAGTGTCATTCTTCTATTGTCAGTGATTCACAGGAAACTCCGGCACGCGGCAGGCAAACAGAAAAGCAGCATCAGACTTGAGTTAGGGGAGAAACAGGCAAGATGCCCGGAAAGATTAATCTGCTTTACTGCCAGTACTCAAGAGTAAAACGAGGGGGGAAATTCACTGTGAACACAACTCCCTGCCATAAAACCCCGGCCCATAAACCTCATCAGACCGCATGCAGAAAGAGCTGAGATAAAGTCCATCCAATCAATAAGATTAGATAAGTTGGTGAAACTTTGTACAGAAGTTTTTTTTTTTTTTTGGTTTCGGGACCACATGTGGGATAAAAGAGGAGGCCATCGGGTTGGTCGGACACTAAGCTGCAGGACAAGGGGACGGGGAGTTGTTCTACAGCCAAGGAGAAGCTAAGGGTTCGGTAATTTATGTTTGAGTCTTTGTGGTGTATTTCACTGAAAAAAGGAGGTCAAGGTATCTAGGCTAGCTTATTTTCTCTGTCTCAGGCTTTTCATCTGGTTCTTGTTCTTCTGTCCGGGGTAATCCTGTTGTGAACTAGGACAGAGGAACCACTTGCGTCTTTGCATGTTTAGTTTTGATGTCATGATCTCTTCATCTTACGGTACTCTAGAGATGTAACGATGCATTAATTTATGTTAAAACGCTTCGATACGGGACGTTTGGGTCGATACAGGGCTGTGCACGAATGCTTCCGCAAAATATATGTGTGTCTACGACCCGCCACGGCGTGTGTGCAGCAACACCGTGAACCAAATGTGGTGGAGTTTTCTCGAAGATAACAAAGATTTCTTCTTCCCGAACTACTATGCAAAGTCTGTTTACATTTCGCAGCGGAGCTCATTGCATACGGACGTGTAGCATCGTGCGTGAGCATATTTTGTGAAAACTAAATTTTTATTGCTTGGCAGCTTCTAAATTTAGAGTGATTTACAAATCAAAGAGCCGGGATGACCTAATCTGGGAGGTTAGGATTAGCATCTGGTGCTAGCTAGCAGTTCTGCCTGTAAATTTTAGCTTTAATATTGTTGAGTTTTTTCGTTTTCCATTTTACCGCAGTCATCTAGAATTTTTTTTTATTTTATTGTTATAATCAATGGCGCAGTGGGTAGCACAGTGGCCTCACAGCAAGAAGGTTGTGGGTTCGAGTCCCGGGTGGGGATGAGGCTTGGAACACTGTCCTTTCTGTGTGGAGTTTGCATGTTCTCCCCGTGTTTGCGTAGGTTTCCTCCCACCCTCCAAAGACATGCATGTTAGGTTGATTGGCCGGTGCCGAAATTGCCCCTAGGAATGAGTGTGTGTGTGGATGGTTGTATGTGTGTGTCCCCGCGACAGACTGGCGACCTGTTCGGGGTGTACTCTGCTCTTCGCCTTAAATTGGCCGGGATGGGCTCCGGCACCCCGCGCGACCCTGAAAGGGATAGACGGATAAGAAAATGACTGACTGACCATTATAATCAAACTTTTTGGCGTGGTCACGACGTGTTTAACATTTTTGACTTGAAGGGGAAAATTGAAACGCCAGTAAAACAGAAGTATCTAACCAAGAGTTGTCCAAATCCGGTCCTCAAGCGCCGGTGTCCTTTGGTTTTCCATATGTCCTTGCATCTACACAGTTAATTGAGTCATTGTGCCAAATTCGATTGGCTGTTGATTTCACTTTCCGTGCATCGGCTGTATTGAACCAAGAACGTGTGGAAAACTATCAGGACACCGGCCCTCGAGGACCGGCTTTGGACACCCGTGATCCTAGAAACCTTGCTAAACCTCTCTGACAGCGACAACCACCAAACAACCCTACCTAAACATTAAAGACACCTCTTTGACGTTTGTTTCTATTAATCTTTCCGTGTAGAACGTGATTGTAAACCGACGTCGTTGACCATGCTACTGTCCGCGGGCCTCTGTGTCCTCCTGGCCTCTTCTATCTTCGGAATTCCAATCAGCAAACAGAGACAGAAGCTCCTCTTGATCTCCTTTGATGGCTTTCGTTGGGATTACGACCAGGATGTGGACACACCGAACCTTGACCAGTTGGTGAAAGATGGAGTAAAAGCACCGTATGTCACGCCTCCGTACATCACCATCACCAGTCCGGCACACTTCACTCTGCTGACAGGTAACGGACTTCATTTTCTCCAACACTGCTCCCACTTGCATACGACGAACAGAACAGCTCCGAGTTTATTTTGCACCGATTGGAAAAGAAAAAAAAAACAGCCACGGGAAAAAGGAATTAGTTGTAATTGAATGTCCCAGGGTCCAACGGCTTTTATAGCTGAGTAAGATGATTATGCTTGGATGGCTGAGGGAGGAATTCGGCCCCTTTTTCTTATTTTGACTCTCAAATCATCAGCGCCTGCTAAAAGAAATTTAACTTCCTTGAAATTAAATTCCTCTAATCTGCAAAGTTGGTCGTAAGACCTTGTCCACAGCGTCATGCCACTCAGTCGGTTGAGTTGATAGAATTTTTAATGTGAATGCGTCACGCTGTGAAAAATGAGAGCAGGCAGGCTGACGGAGATTTTCTTCTGCAGGCAAATACATTGAGAACCACGGGGTGATCCACAATATGTGGTTCAATACAACCACCAACGCCAAGCTGCCTTATTATCAGACTCAGTTTGTCAATGAGTGGTGGGACAACGGTACCCTGCCCATCTGGATCACAGCACAACGACAGGTTCGTGAATGCGGAACTTCATTAAATGGGTTAAATCTGCTAAATATTTACTGATATATCGAGTTTGTGACTTGAAGCACCAAAGTGAAGGAATTTGCTTCCCCACAGTTGGGGCTGTAAACTCCGCACATGTCAGCTAGTCCTCTACATGTGTCATGTTTATGTTAATGTGGTCTCTTTTTATCCCCGTCCTTGCAGGGCCTGAAAGCTGGCTCGCTTCATTTCCCTGGCACAGCATCCAGCTACCAGAACGAGACTGTCATACACCGCGAAGTGGAGCCTTCGCTTTACAATTACAAGAACGAGACAGCTTGGCAAGAGAACACGGACAAGGTGATGAGCTGGTTCAAGGATCAGGACCTGGACTTTGTGTCCATGTACTTCGGCGAGCCGGATGGCACAGGCCATCGTCACGGGCCAGATTCCCAGGAACGGAGAGACATGGTGAAGCAAGTGGATAGACAAGTGGGATACATTCGTCAGTCTCTTGAACGGTATGGACTGACCGAGCAGCTGAACATAATCTTTACAGCCGACCACGGCATGGCCACCGTGTATCGTGGATCCGAAGTCAACGAAATTACCCTCTATAAAATCCCTGGCTTCTCATTCAAAGACCTTACCTTCCATCTGGTGGACTACGGCCCTTCTGGAATGCTACTTCCTAAACCAGGAATGTTGGATAAGGTTTACAACGCCTTAAAAAACGCTCACCCCAATCTCCATGTGTACAAGAAAGAAGAGATGCCGGAGCACCTCCACTTTGCAAAACACGAGCGCATCCTACCAATAATTTTATGGGCCGATAACGGATACGTGATTAACGGGGTAGGTTCATACACACGCTTCTATCAACATCAGGGACCAAGTGTTTGACCAAAGTTTCAAATCAGAGAGAGAGAGAGTTTCTGCCCACAGCAAGTCTTATTGATTTACCCTTTAAAGGGTAAAATAAATTGCCATTTGTACCCATGTGAGAGCCAACATTTCAAATGGCAAACATTTACATCCTGTGCCATAACAGTTTGAGTAACAAATTAACAAGTGAGTGGATATATCTGATTAAGATCTGCTTAATCGGTCATGAGCAAAGCAAATGACAAGCAGTTAAGGGCAGAGATAGCAGTCCAGATAGCCGATCTGTACGTGCCATCGGGTCCTGTCCGGAGATATCATGCGATTTGATCATAGATATGATTACTTCAAATCGGTGGTGGATGACGTACTCACTTTTTGTACTTAAGTAAAAGTACAGATAATTAGGCAAAAAAAATACTACCAATAAAAAAAATCTACTTAAGTAAAAGTACAAAAGTAATTTGTGTAAATTTTACTTTTTAAGTAAAAAGTGACCTCCCGTGGCCCCCACCCCCTGCCCCCTCCCCCCTCACTCTTTTTGGTCCACAAAAAAAAGAAGAAAGGAAAGGGGACAAGTCAAGCTATCCCCTTGCAGGGCCAGCAAATGGGCACCAAAATGCAGGAAAATGACTCTTATTTTTTAAAATGTTCTGGGGGGAGGGGCCCGCAGTCACCCTATATTGGCTTTGTCAATGACCTCACGTCCCCCCCTTTAGAAAATTCTAGATCCGCCCCTGCTCTGTGTAACGATGGCTCAATGTTTTATTTAGAAGTAAACAAAACAAACAACAACAATCTTCTGACTCTTTTTAATTTGTTCTATATTTGATGTTAGGTTTTTGGCGCTGAATGAATGCGGAAAATGTTTACTCTCGATTCTGATTGGTCCTTGATTCATTACTTCTTCTCCCGATCAAATGCCCCCTTTAATTTTGGTGATGCGGCTTCAAGATACGCTAAAAAATTTTAAAAAAGTATACTTTTCAAATTCCTGACCGAAAATGTAACAAAAAATGTAAAACACACTTTTAAAAAGTAGCGAAGTAAAAGTACAGATATTTCCTCAAAAAATGTAGTGAAGTAAAAGTAAAAAGTACAGGTCTCAAATTTTACTTAAGTAAAGTACAGATACACAATTTTTTTACTTAAGTACAGTAACAAAGTATATTTACTTCGTTACCTTCCACCACTGCTTCAAATGTAGCTCTTTTAATCAGAAAAAAGGGGGTTCAATTTTAAATTTAGCACATAATCGCGGCCCACAGAGAGCACGTCTAGGGTCCTTGGAGAAGACACCTAACCCCCGCTTCTCCCACCATTGGCGCCGTTGAAGGGCAGCCTGCTGCGGTGTAAGGGCAGCCTGCTGCGGTGTAGGGGCAGCCTGCTGCGGTGTAAGGGCAGCCTGCTGCGGTGTAAGGGCAGCCTGCTGCGGTGTAGGGGCAGCCTGCTGCGGTGTAAGGGCAGCCTGCTGCGGTGTAGGGGCAGCCTGCTGCGGTGTAAGGAGTGCAGCACACAAATTTCCCCGGCGAGGGATGAATAGAGTAATTCGTTTATTTATTTATTCATTTAATAATTTTAATCAAGTACATTTGCTCGTATAATCCAGACCTGCTAGATACACGGTCTTCTTGAGCTATTTGTACCTCAAAATTCAAGATGAAACCTTGTGATTTGGCTGAGCCAGCCGCTCTGCTGTGACTGTGTAAGCCATACTGTGAACCATCAAACCAGAACTTCAGGAGTAAAGTGCTAAAATGATCAAATGTCTGAGGTGAGGAATCAGGCCTGTATATCTGCTGATAAAGTGTCTTATCTAACATCTACAGGTTGTAACCACCAGCTATTATCATATCAACTCACTCTTTGTTGTTTTCGCTTTACATCCCCGTTCGGTTTGATCCACCACGAGGATAAGCACGTTATGTAATTTCGAAGATAACCGACTCTATATGAACTGATATTTACGTAACCTACTGAATATCCACTCCATTTTTTTTTTTGTCGGAAACTAAAAATACGACATGAAATTATCAAAGGAAGTACAGATATGTGAATTTTCGAGCTGGATTAAAAATTCTCAGATGAAGCTCTGGCTGTGAGACATCCTCCACAAAGAGAGAAAAAGCCTTTTATTCCAGTTAGAAATGCGTTTTTTCTTCTAATCCACGAGCTCCCTCTCCTGTCTGGGAGTGGTACTGTCTGAGATTTGCTAAGCTCTTATTAAAATCCCTCCCTTATGAAAGTTACACTCTGATTGAACCTCAAAAAGTGGGCCATGCTGGTTATATAACCCACCCTGTTCTTTCAGTATCTTCCAGTTCAGTTTAACAAAGGAGAACATGGTTTCGACAACCAGGATATGGACATGAAGCCTTTCTTTAGAGCGGTGGGGCCAGTGTTTCAGAAGAACCTCCTGGTGGAGCCTTTTGAGACGGTCCATATCTATCCCCTGATGTGTCACATACTGGGCATCAAACCAGAGGTCAACGATGGGAACCTTGATGTCACCAGACGCATGCTGGTTGGCAACGGTCTTCCACCAGGTGAGTTTACATCACGCTAATGAGTCCCTCCTACACCTGCTCCTCCACCTCTGACCCCCCTCACATAACATAAAAAAGACAACCCAACCGTCTGAAAGTGAAATATTCGAGTTATGCTTTTCTATTAAAAAAAAATCAGACAAAAATAGAGCAGAACAAACAAATCGGTTCAACGTCCATAATAATTGGGACGCTACATCTGAGTCCATGCTTACGTAACAATTTTGCGAACACAATGGCTCCCAAACCACTGAGCGAATTTTTGTTGAAATGACCTACAGTTACCCGGTACGAACTATACATGAACTAAACTGGTTTTCGAGGTCATGCAACCAAAGGACAAGGTCACAAAGGTTCCGTTACGTCATCTTCCGCTCATCTGGGGCTGGTCGCGGGGGCAAGAGCCTCAAACATGTTGCCCAGGCTTTTCTCACCCCACTGCATCTTCCAACTCACCCGGAAGGACCCCGAGTCGTTCCCCAGCCAGCTGTGAAACATAATCTCTCCAGTAGGTCCGAAACACCTCACCAGCGAGGTGCTCGGGAGGCATCCTGACCAGATGCCCTAACCACCCCATCTGGCTCCTCTCGACCTGAGGGAGGAGCGGCTCGACACCGAGCTCCTCCCGGATGGCAGAGCTCCTCACTTGGAAGGATCCTGAGTCGTTCCCCAGCCAGCTGTGACACATAGTCTCTCCAGCGGGTCCGGGGTCTGCCTCTTGGTCTCCTCCCGGTGGGATGTGCCTGAAACACCTCATCAGTAAGGCGCTCAGGGGGCATCCTGACCAGATGCCCAAACCACCCCGTCTGTTTCCTCTCGACCTGGAGAAGGAGCGGCTCGACACCAAACTCCTCCCGGATGGCAGAGCTCCTCACCCGATCTCTGAGTGAGAGCCCAGCCACCCTGCGGAGGAAGCTCATTTCGGCCGCTTGTATCCGCATTCACATTCTTTCGGTCACCACCCACAGCTGGTGAAAGTCACAAAGGTCATGATCCCAAATTCTTGCCAACACAAACTCTCCCAAACAAATGAGAAGATTTTAATGAAAAGGCCCACCGTTACTCAGTACCAACTATAGATGAATAAATTAGGTTGTTATGTCGGGCAGGTGGAGGCATATTGTTTAACACCTTGAAGTTGACTTATGTTATTCATTAAAATACCAATTAAAGGATAAAAAGTCAAAATTTGGGAGCATAATGAGCATGTTTGGCTTAAATGTGTATTTCTAACAAAAACAACAAAACACAGTCTCCGTTTTGGAATTTTTTAATTAAATGTTTCAACTCATGGAAAATTATGCTTTTCTAAAAGTATTTTATGCATTTAAAAAAAACTAAATTTTGGAACATCGATAGCGCAATTTTAGAAATCTTACTTTATCACAAATTTGGAAGTGTAAAAGACCGTCTATTGCTCATCCCCCTGCAAAAACACAGACTTCGCATCTAAAATTTAGCGTCTTTCTTCCAAATCATACTACATGAAGGCATCGTGGTCGTAGCTAGTCACGTCATCGCTGTAGCGGGCGATACTTTGCTGTTACAGAGGACTAGCGCCGGTTTCTTGAAATGCTAAATCATTCTAGATTCCACTTTGTTGACAAATACAAGCAACTCGTATCATCATTAGATCGTAGAACGCTTTTGAATTAGAACGGACTTTTAATTTAAATCCCTTTGTTTGTCAAATGGACAAAAAAGTATGCAAAAATTTATCACCAATGAAATTCAATCGTGGCTAAAAAGAAAGCTCGAAAAAAAATTAGCCTAGATTCTTAAAAAAACAAAAGGGAAAAAAAAATCCCTAAAATGACTCGTTTCCGTTTAAATTTGCTTATTTTGTTGTTCAAAAGGGGGTTTAGTCTTCTTTCTGGACCTGTTCGGAAGCATTTAGGGTTTGAGGTTTATTTAGTGTCTGTTGGAGTTCCTTTCCATTGTCTTCCGCTTATCCGGGGCCAGGTCGCGGGCCCCCTCAGACGGGAAGCCTAGGCTGCATCCTCCAGCTCACCCGAAAGGACCCCGAGTCATTCCCCAGCAAGCTTTGAGACATAGTCTCTCCAGCGGATCCGGGGTCTGCCTCTTGATCTCATCCCAATGGGACGTGCCTGAAACACCTCAGCAGTGGGGCGTTCGGGGGGCATTCTCACCAGATGATCAAACCGGCCCATCTGACTCCTCTAGACATGTGTCGGAGTTTGTTTCTTAAAATTTCAGGTGTTTTTTAGGTTCCATTTCAGGTTATTTTCACTTGTGTTCTGGTGAGTTTGTTTCAGGGACAGATCCAGGGGCGACATTCTGGGGGCAACCCCCCCCAGGACATTTTGAAAAATAAGAGTAATTTTTTTTTGCATTTTGGTGCATATTTTGCCCAAAGTTTACAATAACTAAAGTAGTATGAACACTTTTTTTGGTGACCAAAAGCGGGGGGTGGACCCCCACGCCCTGTATCTACCACCCGGCCCCCTGCTGACCCTGCGTTGAACCAAATTGAATCAGTTTTGAGTAAACACACTTTGAACTTCTGTCTAACTTCCTGTTATTTTAATGTAATTCGTCGATTTTTTTCATTAGCATTACATTACCGCTTTTTATACATTTCAATGACGTCATCTTTTATAAATAAATTTACCAAATTCACTGTATTTTTTCAAGAAAATCGGTCTGAAAAACGATTGAAAAGCCGAAGCAAGATCTGAACTGTACAAACATCCAAACGTTATCTGTTAGCGCCACCATGTGGATGTAAGACCAAAGGCCTCTTCTGAGATAAATACAGTTTAATTCTAGTCAGAAGTAAACCAAACCTTTTAAAAGCTAACTATTAATGTACAAATGTGTTTTTGTTTTTCCAGGTGAAAACTTTAATTATCTTGAAAAGTTTTTTATCGGACTCGGTGCTGTAGGCGGATTTCTCCTCGTAGCTTTTATAGCCGTAACAACTCACAAGTTACTCAAAAGGAAACGGAAAAGTAAGAGGTAAGAATGGAGACATTTTTTTTTAGTCTGTCAATATTCAAATTATACGTTTAGCCTTTCGCAAAGTTGTTCAACCGCTTTTGCTATACTTTTTTATTTTTGTCTCTAAAAGAATAAAACAACTACATTTTGTTTTCCTTTCTTCTTTTTAACAACTAATTCTACGTTTGATTCAGATCTGACAGTTTGAAAAGTTCTTCAGAAAACCAAGAAACGAAACAAACTTCGTTTTAATCGTCACGAGGAAAGAATTTCTCCTTCCGCCCGAAGAAGAACGACGAGCTGCGGAAAAGATTTCCCGCCTAATTTACTGTCCTACTTTTTTTTTTTAACATAAAATATAATTTATTTGAAAATGTTTTTTTCCCAACAACTGCTTAATTTTTTTTTTTTTAACTCGACGTATTTGAAAGTTTTTTTGTTGATTTTATTCAATGTAATAAAGTTTGGAAAGAAACCGTAAAAGTCACCTAATTCACATGTGCAATAAAAATACTTTTACCTTTTAATTAGGTGATTAATAATTAGATATCATTATTTTTAGAAAATACTTTATGGGGTCCACTCTACAGTCAGATTAGTGGGGGACATGTATGAGGACTATAAGACAGTAGTGAGGTGTGCTGTAAGTGTGACAGAAGAGTTGGAGGAAGGAGTGCAACAAGGATCTGCCCTGAGATAAAGAGATACAGAAAGTGGAGCATTTTAGTTTGATAAGCTAAACAGCTCAAGGCGATGAAGAGTGTGGAAAAGCAGTGAAGAAGATTTTGCAAGCCGAACGAAACGAATGGAGAAAAGTATTGTGTAACGTTTGATAGAAATTTTTAGCGAAAGAAAAAATGTAGTGAGACCAGTCATCGGGAGGAAGAGGGTTATTTATAAATGGGTACACTTTCAGAAACACGCTTTTTTAATTAAAAAAAAAATCACACTATGGGACCCTGACGTAGTTGTCTGTGATGGCCTGCTTAGCGCGAAGAGGAGGGACGGTCTTTGAAACAAATGATAAAATAGATCTTTAACAATCATCACTTTTGCCAGTCCAGCTGTTTAAATGCCCGCTCAGCGTCGAGGTGCCAGTCTTTTTGCTCTCATATGAAAGCAAAGCGCCACATTGGCTACATTCAGCGAAGCCAACGCAAGTTTCTGTAGCATTTTGAACAATAAATTTGAATCTTTTCTACACCTCACTCTTACCGGTGCGTGTTTGTCTTTTCAGTTCTCCTGCTTTTAGTTTATCCTTAACTTCTTACTCCTTCATATCGGGGATTCCAGTTCAAAATAAATACAGATGTGCGCAGGAAAAGATTATCAAATTACAAGTAAGAGGAGGCATTCACGTGCGCAGAGCATGCGCTGGCTCTGCGGATCCCGTTTAGTAGTTAAACATTACTTCTTTGTTTTAATTTTATAACAAGTATTCCTCAGTTTAGTACCCACACCTCGTTTTAGTTTACATTTTAGAAACATATATTTATTTGAAAAAAGAAAAAAAAAAGTCAGCGAGAGAGAAGCCCGACTCGACGTAATGATTGACATTTCAGGCCGGATTGGGCTCGGGCTTAAGATCTTACCTCTGAGTGGCAGGCACGGCCTATTTTTCGGCTTTGAAACATGACGATAAAACTGTTTCCACAGTTTTATTTTCTAAAAAAAAATTAACCTCATAAACGTAAAAAAAGTTTGCTTCTATTTTCATTAGTTCCTCCTGTTTTACGAGTGTTTTAAATGTTAAACAAGCCTTAACCAAGTCAATAATCTGAACATTGAAATTATAGATTGGTGGGAAGTAAGGAGATTCTTTTTTTTTTTTTTTGGGGGGGGCGTGGGCGTGGGGGGGCGTGGCTCAGTGGTTAGAGCAATCGCCCGCGGACAAGAAGTAAACCGAAAGTTTGTGGGTTCGCAATCCACTGAGTGCACGTCTAGGGTCCCTGGAGAAGACACCTATCCCCCCCGTTTCTCCCGTTTCGCCATCGTGGCAGCCTGCTGCGGTGTAAGTAGTGCAGCACACAAATTTCCCCGGTGAGGGATTATAATAATAATAATGTATTTTATTTATAATGCTGAATAGAGTGAGTAAAAAATAAATAATAAATAAAATCACCAGAAGCTAAATTAATTACAATTTCAATACAGTCAGTCAGTCATCTTCTTATCCGTCTATCCCTTACCGGATTGTGGGGGGTGCTGGAGCCCATCCCGGCTGATTTAAGGCGAAGGGCAGGGTACACCCCGAACAGGTCGCCAGTCTAACGCAGGGCCACACACATACAACCATCCACACAGACACCCATTCCTAGGGGCAATTTAGCACCGGCCAATCAACCTAGCATGCATGTCTTTGGAGGGTGGGAGGAAACCGGAGTACCCGAAGGAAACACGGGGAGAACATGCAAACTCCACACAGAAAGGACAGTGCAATGTTGTACAATTAAAAATGATGTAAATATAAGCATAGATGTAACAATTTTAACGTGTTTTGTTTGAAATGTAAATTTTTAATTATTTGAAAACTAAAAGCATTTTAACAGTTTGTTCAGAAATGATTAATAAAAATTTTTATTTCGTAAAAACTGTTCACAATAAAAAAAAGGTCTCATTTACGGTTTAAACTCTCTTTCTTTCTCTAAAACTTCTTGTTTTTACTCTGAAAGAGTCTAAAAGCTCCATAAAAATATATAATTAATTATTTATGACAAACATTTTCCTTCATGTTTTCATTTACTTGAGGCACCATTTTTTTTTTCTCAAAAAATGTCCCACAAACAAAGACACTCAGAGTTTTTTCACGTCTGGATGTTTAAGAACATAAAAAATGAATTTTTTTTAAAGTAAAAATGTCTAAAATCTGTTTTAATAATCATGTCTGAGATAAAAACATTGTTGTTGATGCATAAAAACAGTTATTTAACGGAGACAGGAGAAAAGAAAGTGTCATGTTTCAGTCCCACGTTTTCAGTTGCCGCCTCTTCGAATCTAAAGGGTCAAGGTACTTAAAAAGAGGAGCCATTTCCTGTATGGACTTTCACAATAAAACACTTAAAAAAAACTTATGATGCATTTTAGATGTATACTTTTCTAGTCGGAAAATACAGTCATAGAAACGCCATTTTTTAAAAATTATTTTGTTATGTGTTTGAAAGATATTTTTTTGTAATTTGAATGACAATTAAACTACCATTAAAATGAAACACCCAATAATCTGAAATGAACTTCCAGATCTTGAAGTTTAAAAACAATAAAATAACACAACAGCTGAAAAAAAAACAACTTAAAAAGACAAAAAGTTCATAAAAATGATTGTAATTTAAATTATTGAGTCAATTGTTGAAATCGCTGCATCGGTCCGTCGTGGTAAAGAAAGCGCTGAGCCGAAAAGCAAAGCTCTCGATTTACAAGTCGATCTACGTTCCTACCCTCACCTATGGTAACCAGCTGTGGGTGGTGACCGAAAGAATGAGATCACGGATACAAGCGGCCGAAATGAGCTTCCTCCGCAGGGTGGCTGGGCTCTCGCTCAGAGATTGGGTGAGGAGCTCTGCCATCCGGGAGGAGCTCTGTGTCGAGCCGCTCCTCCTCCAGGTCGAGAGGAGCCAGATGGGGTGGTTCGGGCATCTGGTCAGGATGCCCCCGAGCGCCTCGCAGGTGAAGTGGTTCGGGCACGTCCCACCGGGAGGAGACCAAGGGGCAGACCCCGGACCCGCTGGAGAGACTATGTCTCACAGCTGGCCAGGGAACGACTTGGGATCCTTCCAGGTGAGCTAGGGGATGCAGCCGGGGAGAGAGAGGCCTGGGCTGCCCGTTTGAGGCTGTTGCCCCCGCGACCTGACCCCAGAACAAGCGGAAGATGACGGAACGGAATTGTTGAAATGTTTTTTAATTAAACCCCCTCAACCTTCAGACATTTAATGCGTAACTTTCAAAGTGTCAAAATCCATTAAAACCACAAAAAAAAAAAAAAAAAGCGTTTGATTTCAATTATTAACTCTAGAGTATGAAATATTTCAAAATAAATTCAGGAAAACGTGAAAAAAATTCACAAAAACATCCAAAACTCTGGAGTAGATGTCACGTTGAGGAGCTGAGGCAAAAAATATACCCCTGGCACAACAAACAGGCTCAGATGAAGAAATCACAAGCAGATTTATTCGATTTATAAATAGTCCAAATAAAAAAGACAAAAACAGATTAATTAGGCAGGTTCTGACGTTGAAGCTAGAACCAAAAACTGGATAACAGATCAAGCATGGTAAACAACGATCTGGCGAAGAGTGTGTCAAAAACTGATCCAGTTATGCTGCAGCAGATGAGTAGATGAGTTTCAGGTGTGACTTGTTGCAGCTCCCCCACCACACACAAACAGGGACAAGAGGGAGGGGGGAAACAGAACCCAGAGGGTGAACAGACTACTCTCCTGGCAGTAGAAACTAGAGAAGTTCCACACTCTGACACCACAGAAATTTGGCTCAACAACTGGCAATTGTCCTCATTTATCGCCAAAATTAGCCGGGCAACTAAAATGATGCATTCATCCAGCTTGATCAAAACAACTTGATCGTACTTCACACAAACAGCCGCGCCAAATCAAGACGTGTAAGTATATACCAAAAATGACAATATGGACAATCATTATCACATATATCAAATTTGGGGCTACCCCACATATTTAAGCGGTATACGTATTTCAATGGTTCCTGGCGACGCAGAGAAAATGCCGACACCCCTATTCAGGTGTATAATGTGCAGATTGTTTTTACAAAATAAAAGTTGCAAAAACTGCAAACACAATCAAACACAGTGTACCCAATACCAGATAATATTTTAAGTTTGAGGTATGACTTTAGAATGCAGTATTTTATGTTTTATCCTGCCAAGTTGACCCATCCCTAAGGACGGATGATGGCCACAATCCAAAAGACATTTTTTGTGGGGAGCTCACCAAAGGAATGCACACAACTGCACGACCTACTCTGTGGTACAAAGATGCCTGCAAGAGGTATCTGAAGTATTGCAGAGACCCAGAAAAGACAAAAAGTCGGCTTGCCACTGCTCCCCCTATGACTCATACCACCATTAGCAGCAACTGCGGTAGGAGCTACAGCTCCTGCATCAGCCTATTCAGCCACAGCCGAGGCAGTTTGTTGGTCAAATCTTTTGGTGAAACTAAACTAACAGGGGCACGGTGGCGCAGTGGTTAGTTAGCACAGTGCCTCACAGAAAGAAGGTTGGGAGTTCGAATCCCAGGTCTGGACTAGGCTTGGAACACTGTCCTTTCTGTGTAGAGTTTGCATGTTCTCCCCATGAATCCCTGGGTTTTCTCTATTTCCTCCCACCCTCCAAAACCATAAGCGTTATGTTGATTGGCCGCTATGATATTGCCCCTACGAATATGGTTGTATGTGTTTGGCCCCCCTGACAGACTGGCGACCTGTTCGAGGTGTACCCCACCTCTCACCTTAAATCAACCAGGATGGGCTCTGGCACCGCCCGCAATCCCGAAAGGGATAGACGGTTAAGAAGGTGACTGACTGACTAAATGACTGGTTGTGTGTTTGTAGTCCTAGTACAGACTGGCGACTTGTTCGGGGTGTACAATGCCCCTCGCCTTGACTCAGCTGGGATATGCTATGCCCCCCCCAACCAAGTTAGGGATAGACAGTTAAGAAGGTGACTGACTGACTGACTGGTTGTGTGTTTAACACCCACCGGCGGACTAGCGACCTGTCGGAGGTGTACCCTGGCCCTCACCTTGACTCAGCTGGGATGTGCTATGGCAGCTCACCGTCTCCCCCCCCAACCAAGTTAGAGATAGACGGTCAAGAAGGTGACTGACTGACTGGGTAAATGTTTGTAGCCCTAGGACAGACTGGAAACCTGTTGGAGGTATACCCTGCCCCCCTCGCCTTGACTCAGCTGGGATATGCTATGCCGCCCCCCCCCCCCCCCCCGACTCCCCCCAACCATGCCTAGTCACCTTCTTAGACGGTTAAGAAGGTGACTGACTGACTGACTGACTGGTTGTGTGTTTGCAGCCCTAGGACAGACTGGTGACTTGTTGGAGGTGTACCCTGGCTCCAGTGGTGGAACGTAACGAAGTAAATGTACTTCGTTACTGTACTTAAGTAAAAAAAATGTGTATCTGTACTTTACTTAAGTAAAATTTAAGACCGGTACTTTTACTTCACTACATTTTTAGAGCAAATATCTGTACTTTTACTTCGCTACTTTTAAAAAGTGTGTTTTACATTTTTTGTTACATTTTCGTTCAGGAATTTGAAAAATACACAGGTTTTTTTAGCGCATCTTAAAGCCGCATTGCCAAAATCAAAAGAAGCAGTTGATCGGGAGAAGAAGTAATGAATCGAGAAACATTTTCCGCATTCATTCAGCGCCAAAAACCTAACATCAAATATAGTACAAATTAAAAAGAGTCAGAAGATCGTTGTTCGTTGTGTTTTACTTCTAAATAAAAAGTTGAGCCATCATTACACAGAGCAGGGGCGGATCTAGAATTTTCCAAAGGGGGGGCTTTGACAAAGCCTGGATAGAGTGACTGGGGGCCTCCCCCCCAAAACATTTTAAAAAATAAGTATCATTCTCCTCCATTTTGGTGCCCATTTGCTGGCCCTTCTAGAGGATAGCTTGACTAGCCCTCTTTCCTTTTATTTATTTATTTTTTTTGTGGAGCAAAAGAGGCGGGAGAGGGGGATCACATCCCTGCAGAGTATTTATCCTAGTTACCATGGTTACACCCTATAGCCCGAAAAATAACATTTGAATTATGATCGAATACTTTTACTTTTTACTTAAAAAGTCAAATTTACACCAACTACTTTTGTACTTTTACTTAAGTAGATTTTTTTATTGGTACTTTTACTTTTACTTAAGTAAATTTTTTGCCTAATTATCTGTACTTTTAATTAAGTACAAAAAGTGAGTACTTCATCCACCACTGCCTGGCCCTCGCCTTGATTCAGCCGGGAAATGCTATGGCCCCGCCCCCCACAACCAAGTTAGAGATAGACGGTTAAAAATGAATGAAATAAAATCTGTTTAAATTAAGAACAACAAAGAATACGAAGAAGTGCTACTTTATTTTGAAGTAAGACTGTGAAACATCCTCCGTGTGTGTGTGAGTGTGTGTGTGTGTGTGTGTGTGGGAGGTGTTTTTCAGACTGCGTGTGTGTGGTGAAGGCAGACATGGAGGAGCTTAGTGCTGTAGGAGAACAGGTCTTTGATGCCGAATGCATTTTAAGCAAACGATTAAAGAAGGTCTGACTTTTACAACAACTTTTTATTCAATCGTATTCTTCTCTTGAGTTTTTTAATCCACTAAAACTCTGTTTTTCTTCGTGTTTTTGCGTGTTTTTTTCACAGGGAAAGTTGGAGTTTCTGGTGAAATGGAGAGGATGGTCATCCAAGTAAGTGCAAGTGGTTTCTGCTCCAAACAATAAAAACAATGTGTCTTAAGCTTGTTGCTTCGAACGAACAAAACACATAAAAACCGATTAAAACTAGTTAAAACTTAAAAGATTTTAACATTTAATCTATTTCACGTCTAATTCGAACCTTCTTTTGTTCATAACAACACATTTTCTTTCTTTTTCAGCAAACAAAAGCTTTTATTTTGTTAACTTTTTCCTTTTTATTTCCTTTAATTCCACCTCAGTAAACAATTATTTTATAGTTAGTATCATTTTCAATTTCTTTTAAATACTTAAATTTCAAATAATTTTCTGTTTTTAAAAAGAAAAATGGTTATATTTGTTATAAAACATTAGTAATTAAAAAAAAGAAAATGGTGGATTAGGGTTCGAAAATTCTCTTTTTTTTTTTTAGACAGGTTTCAATCATTTTTTGCCACTTGCCTTCTGTTCACATTGTTGCTGTAATCCACTATCAATGCTGCCTGCCAGCTCTTAGGAACACATCCTTTGTGTGTGTGTGTGTAAGAGTGAGTGAGTGTGTGTGTGTGTGTGTGTGTGTGAAGGGTGGGGGTTGATAATTTCTCTACTGATCAGAATGGGCCATTCAATCCTAGTAACGTAGGAAAGGGTCGTTATTTATGCCTCCAGCTTTTCCTCCAGGACTCAGGCCATGTCCACACGTAGTTGATATTTTTGAAAACGCATATCTGATGTCCTCCGTTTTAGGAAAACGTTCGCGTTCACACATAACCATTTTTAAAATGTTTGCTTCTGAGTGCGGTTATGACCATGCCAGACCAGTAGTGGGCAGTAGTGATGTAAATGTAAGTTCTGAGCTATCCAATCAGAGCACCTCTCTTGTCCTTGTTTTGTAAACAAGGACGCACACGAATGGGGTATGTGCATTACTTGTCGCAAGTAGTGACGCATAAAAACGCAAATCTCCGTTTTTGCAGCTCCAAACGCAAAAATGGATTTTTCCAAAATGTCCACTTTGGCCGGAGTTTTCAAAAACGCAGGTTTTGAGTGAAAAAAACCCCTCCATTTTTGTGTGGACGGCTAAACGTATACAAATATATGCGTTTTCAAAAATACCCGGCTACATGTGGACGGGTCCCAGATCGACTACCGTTCCGTTCCGTCATCTTCCGCTTATTCCGAGGCCGGGTCGCTGGGGCAACAGACTACTAATAAAAAAATTCCGCTTCATTCAAAAAGAAAACAAAAATCACTTCCTAACGTGGAAACAAAACGTAGAAATCTGAATTCAAGCTTTCCCAAAATTTCCGAAAAAAAGTCCAAAATTTCGAACATATGCGAACATTACTTTGAAAATCTGAAAACTATTAAAAAGTTTGTCTTAAGTACGAAAAAGTTTCCACTCGTTCACATATTTGAAGCATCGTCGTGAATTTTCCATCGAATCTTAAGTCTAATTACAAATGAAATCTGTTTGTCGTTAACGATAAATCGTAAAACTTTTGGAAAACTTGGAATAATTCTGTTGTTCTGTCTTCGATTTACTGACACTAAAAACTAAGATACATCCCATTTCACTGGAAAAAAAAACTGTCTGGTTTCTTCAGCTTTTCATAACAAACAGATGTTTTTAATGGGGACAGATTTGGGTCAGGGGGGGGGCAGCTCATTTCAGTACCAAAACTCCACAATCTGTCTAAACTGCATCACCTTTTTCCCTCTTAGAATGTTTTTTTTCTGGTTGAACTGAAGATTTTTTTAGAAGCTTCTCAGGTGACCCACTTAGAGAACAGCTTTGTGTTCCTAGGTCTGAGTTTTCTTCGTAAGGTCCTAATCTAGATCAGAGCTGTAATCTATCGGGACCACCTTGCTGGGCGGGTTGACGTAACAATACTCTTCGTCTCTCTTTTATTCAGACACAACAGCTGGGAGCCTCAGGAAAACATCCTCGATCCCAGACTTCTGGCTGCGTTCAACAAAAAGTAAGTTTGGTTAAAAAAGTTTGACTGATTATGTTCCGTTCCGTCGTCTACCGCCCATCCGGGGTCGGGTCAAGGGGGCGACGGCCTCAAACGGGAAGCCCAGGTTTCTCTCACCCCTGCTGCTTCGTCCAGCTCACCCAGAAGGATCCTGAGTCGTTCCCCTGCCGGCTGTGAGACATAGTCTCTCCAGCGGGTCCGGGGTCTACCTCTTTGTCTCCTCCCGGTGGGACGTGCCCAAAACACCTCACTAGCGAGGCGCTCGGGGGGCATCCTGACCAGATGCCCAAACCACCCCATCTGGCTCCTCTCGACTTGGAAGAGTAGCGGTTCAACACCGAACTCCTCCCGGATGTTCCTCACCTGATCTCTGAGTGAGAGCCCTGCCACCCTGCGGAGGAAGCTCATTTCGGCCGCTTGTATCTGCGATCTCATTCTTTCGGTCACCACCCACAGCTGGTTACCATGGTGAGGGTTGGAACGTAGATCGACTTGTAAATCAAGAGCTTTGTTTTTCGGCTCAGCTCTCTCTTTACCACGACAGACCGATGCAGCGTCCTAGTTATTGCTGATGCCGCACCGATCCGCCTGTTGATCTCCCGCTCCATCCTTCCCCCACTCGTGAACAAGACCCTGAGATACTTAAACTCCTCCACTTGGGGCAGGACCCTGTCCCTGACCCGCAGGGGGCATTCCATCCTTTTCCGGGCGAGGACCATAGTCTCGGATTTGGAGGCGCTAATGGGAATTAGCGACTGATTATGTGTACAAACAAAAGTTAGCAAAATCCAATTTTTTTTTCTGCATTACTCAAAAAGAAATAAAAGATGACAAAAATAATTGTGAACTTTAGGGTCTCTCTAAACTTAGCAACATGCTAACATTTAATATTTACACACAATTAATGGCTAAAAACAACGTTAAAGCTAACGTAACCGAAATTTTTGCATCAAAACAATGGCAGAACATTTGAATAACAACATTTATTAGTGACCATTAGCAAACTAGGGCCGTGCAATTCGATTTATCACCAAACCCTGGTCCATGCACGTAAAGCAGGGGTGTAAGCATACGTGTCCTCATGCTGAAGCGTTTTGCTATGAACCTTCAGGTTGGTACAGTCTTGGACACAAATTAATCCGCATGGTACAGCCTATGTAGATCTATACAGAAGACTCAACAATCACAGACGAGTTTTTACGCGGATAACAGATTTCTGCTGAGTCTATTTGGAGCACCCTCCATCAGTGTGCATGAGTGTGTCTTGTAAAAAATGAAATTGTATCGCCTACCAGATACTCAATTTAGAGCCATTCGCATAACAGAAAGACGCAGACTGAGAGCTAGGACGACCTAGTCTGGGAGGTTACGGTTGGTGCTAGCTTTATCTGAATTCTATTGTGTCCCATGGTTTTTTGGTTCTGATGACTAGTTTGTTAATTAAGCTGAAACCGAACTGAAACCGTGACCTCAAAACACCGAATCGCAATTTTTTTTTGTACGATTACACCCTGAATATATATTGTACATATGGTTTGTAAAAATATTTCTAACTGCCTTTTTGTTGCTTGTTTTAATGAGATGTTTTAAATGGTTAAAGTAACAAAGTTTCCATTAAATTTTCTGGTTATTAGTTTGGGGGCGTGTTCTGATGACAAGAAAATGATGGAGTTTATTGTTTGGAGAAACGTTAAACACGGCTGCTTTTTACGATGACGTTGATACCCACTTGTGACTTCAGAAATAAGTCAAAAATCTGATAATTTGTAACTTTTTAAATGTTTTTGTTGGTAAAAGTGGTTTAGATCATAAACCATGTAGGTGCCCAACCAGTCGATCGCGGTCTATTGGTAGCCCTCAGACTGGCTCCAAGTCGATCGCCAGGTGTGTAGGGAAAAAATATAAAATAAAGACAGTAAAGTCAACTCGGCAGGTTTGACGCTATATTTGGCAAGTATTCAGGCCGCTAGAATCGCTAATATTTTGCAACTCTTTTTTTTTTCTAGCTTTTTTTTAGATTTTTGGAGTCTGTGACATGAAAACACGTTGTTACGCCTGAAATCAATAAATAGCGACTGTTGCTGTGGTAGCCGCTTCCTGTCCCAAAGTGCCCTGAGCATGCAGAAAATTTGTGTGTTAGAGAGAGAAAAATAGAGCAAGCGAGAGAAAGGAATTTGTCTGTGTGTGTTTGAGAAGAACTTGTCTGTGTGTGAATTTGAGAGCGAGAAAAATTAGTTTGCAGGAGAGAGGAACTTGTCTGTGTGTGTGTGTGTGTCTCTGAGTTTGAGAGAGAGGAATTTGTGTATGAGTGTGTGTGTGTGCTTGGGAGAGAGGAACTTGTCTGTGTGTGTGTCTCTCTCTGAGTTTGAGAGAGGAATTTGTGTGTGAGTGTGTCTGTGTGCTTGGGAGAGAGGAACTTGTCTCTGTGTGTTTGAGAGAGAGGAATTTGTCTGTGTGTCTTAGAGGGAGGGTGTGTTTTTGATGCGATGTCTAATGGTTGTGTAACAACAACAAAACGTGTTGTGAGGGGGGTTTTACTGCAGACTGGAAACCATCTTTGGGGGTTTGCGATTGTAACACCAAACTGGTAGCGCTCAGGAGATTTGATAGTTGGAAAGTAGATTTTGGAACAAAAAGGTCGGACACCCCTGGTATACATTTTTACCACATGAACAAACGCAATAAAATACAATTCTTTAAATGGATGAAGACGATAAAATAAATCTTTAACACTTATTTGTTTTCTTCAGAGAGCAAGAGAAGGAGCTTCTGTTGCTGAAACGGGGTAAAAGACCGCGAGGACGACCACGAAAAATTGTAGTAAGTACGAACTAAAATCACATAATTAAGCTGCACAATATTAACATAAGATGACGATCGTGGTGTTATGTATTTTAAAAAGAGAAAATGTCTTACAAATCGAAGTTAGCAACCACAAAACGCTGATGCTTCATCACACATTTATCTCTCTTTCAAACTCTACCGTCAATTTAAGGGATCAGTAAAATAAATCTGTTAAAAGTACTAAGTTCTTTTCCATCGTCTTCCGCTTATCCGGGGTCGGTCTACAAACTAGTATCTAAAATTGATCTTGCGACGTCAAAAAGGGAATCCGAGCTATCATTGGAACCCAGTCACCAATTCTGGCTGCAGTTCCGTCTGAATTCCAGAACCATTTAAAAGCACATGGTAATTTTTACTATCAGCAGGATCTGGTACAGTCTTACGGTTTGAGTCTCACGGAACAAGTGCGCACACAGTACGATTCAATAGTCTGCTGAGAGTGAACCACTTGCACTGCACCAGCAAAATTAAACAAAACTTCTTCAACAAGTCTTGCGTCCATGTTCGTCTTGTCATGGTTGCACTTATATTGCGGATTTTACGTACAACGTAATAACATTTGAATAAATCCATTAGGGGAATCATTATTGTGATGTGGGGATGTGGACCCAAAAGCAGGGCAACAAAACAGGCTTTATTAACCAAAAGTCCCGTAAGGCCAGCTCGAAGGAATGGTGACCCAAAATGGAAGTCAGGAGCGACTGCCTTTAATTGGGCACCAGGCTGATGAGGCACAGGTGATTAGTATCAGGCTAATCTCCCAGGTGTTTGGGATCAGGCTGGAAACAGGAAGAGGGAAGAGAGTCTTGGCTCCCTCTGGTGGCAGGTGAGGGGATCGTGACAATCAGTCCGTAGTGGTGCTTCTATAGTTCCATGTTTCTACAAGCGCGCGCAATGAGTCTCTCTGCGTCGGGCTCATTGCGCGTTGACATTGCGATGTTGATATATTGTGTAGCCCTACCCTAGAAGTTCTAAGGTCTAGTGATTATTTTTCTTGTTTTAGGATAATGTGCCTGAAGCTCCAAAGTCCAGCAGCTCTTCTTCTGCCTCTTCGTCATCATCCTCCGAATCTTCATCTTCGTGCTCCTCATCTTCTTCATCATCAGAAGACGATGAAGACGAAGACCACAGTAAGCAGGCGAGTCAGAGTCTCCGAACCAGAGACCTGCATCCCGTCCCGCAGAAAAAGGCACAGATCGTCATGGCAAAGAAACGGATCAGGAAGCCCCTCCTTTCAGAAGTGAAGGAGTTTCCTCAGAGCAAAGCCGCCCGTAAAGTTATAAAGACCCCCAAAGATGCAGATATTCCAGGAGCCATTAAAAAACCAGTCCACCCTGCCAGTTTCACCTTCATGGGATTCCACCGCAGTTCCACCAGGGATACGCTAGGTCCTAGCAGGACCCCCACTCCTCAGGGAGCCGTGGTGAAGACCCCCATGAGCTCGAGTGGACCTGGGAGGTCGCTGGTTCCAACCTCTCCCGTCTCGCTGAACAAATCCAGTCCTCGGAGTGCGTCTGAGGGGAAGCTGTCCAGTATCAGTCTAGATCTGAAAACAGCAGCTGGTAAATCTAAAGGCGTCGCGGCCCTGAACCTAAACACTTCTAAACATCCCATTCAGGGCACCACTCAACACACACTCAGCACCCCCAATGGACAAAAGAGGCCCCCAGCCCCTGTGTCTACCATGCAGCGGACACCTGCTCCTAAAACCCCTTCAACCAATCCCTTGCCTCTTAACCTGCAGAACAAGCTGAGCCAGGGTGGTGCAGGGAATGGCCTACGGAACCAACCGAACCCAGCCAGGAAGACCACTGCCCCACAGAACCCAGACACTCCAAAGAGCCCGGCGACTCCTGGTAGACCACCAACCAGAAAAATCCAGCCCGGAGCAGAAAAGCTGAGCGAAATCCAAACCACCCGTGTCCCTGCCAGACTGGAGATCCAGAACCAACCGGACAGGTTGGTATCCAAAGCAAGCAAGAAAGCCAAGATGACGGAGATGAGCACAGGCGAGGAAGAGAGCAGTTCAGACTCAGACCACAACTCCCCCGTGGCAGTGCAGAGCCAGGACTGGAAGCCCACACGCAGCTTGATTGAGCATGTTTTTGTAACGGACGTCACCGCCAACCTCGTGACCGTGACGGTAAAGGAGTCCCCGACCAGCGTGGGATTCTTTAGCATCCGCAACTACTGAAAACATCGGTCCTGCAAGCTTAGACGTAAAAATACTTTAAAACAAACTAAATATTTATTTGATTTTGAAGCATCTTTTCGGCTTCATTCAGCCCTTACAAAAATAAACCCTCCTTCTAGAAGACCCTCGTTTACGGTGCTGCTCCTAGTTATTTATACCCCTGGCAAATTTTGACTGAATAGATAACTTTCTAGGGATTCTTTGTCGTTACAGCTTGGTCCTGTCTGGTTTCTTTTGAGTTATCTTTTCTAACCAATAAAAAATAGTTAAAACCAAGAGGGCGGAGTCCTCAATTTGATACTACATATACCTTTTCATTTTTAGTAACATTTTTGCAAAATAAATTTATAAATATCTTTCATTTCTCAACTTTTATTTACATTTGAACCAAATGGCGCGTACTTGAAGAACTGAATCTAAAGATAAATCAACCAGAGCTGAGGAACGTAGCAGATGTCGTCAAGTTTAGCCACATGGTAGTGCATAGCCTCAGTGCTCTAGCTTGACATTAACAAATAAGTCATGGATAAAAACTTTAAAAGACCACAGAAATTCCGAATAAAACTGATTTTATTAAGTGACTGTACTGTTGCACCCAATGTGACCCCGTGTCCTAGTTGGGATTCGCAGCCAGCTAAACTCTCCTTCCCATCAATTCTTCCAAAGAACAGTCCGTTGTAGCTTTTTTTGAATTTAATAGAAAGAAGTGTGAAACTGTAAACATACAGAAAACAAATAAATGAGCATCTAGTCATACACATTTGAAAATAATGCTACAAACAAACATACTATTATGAACATAAATTACTCACTCATATTGCCGCTCAAAGGGCTTGAAAAGTGTGGATGGTTGATGATTAGATTCAAACTAGGATGGTCTCTGGCACTGCTAGCTTAACACGTCTTCTTCTCTCTGACTACTTACTTCCTGAACACGAATAAACATTAGATCGCTAGCGCCCTCTACTGGCCCAGCGGAACAATAAATTGTTCCAATACATTGACCATTAGCACGTAGCGAAAATAAACTCTGAACAGCTGTTGAACGTGTCTAACGTCAAATTTAAACAGTAGGATTTAGTAACGAAACATTTAAACTATGAAATTTATCGCAACTTTTTTTGGTACAAACACCAGCTTTCCTGAGGGAATCTACGATATTTGGTAAGTATACCTGTTTAGAACGATGGCGCCGCATGAGTTCTGCTAGCATGTAAAAAAAAATAATTAAATTTTTATTTTGAATATTCCACACTTCTACTTACTATGGTGCATTATTTGCACCCCAGTTGTTGACCTGGGTCCAGTAATCGACCTGGGTTGTGTTCACATTTGACCAGTGGAGAAACCTCACGCCTACGGTGGGTAGTGGTGGATGAAGTACTCACTTTTTATACTTAAGTAAAAGTACAGATAGTTAGGCAAAAAATGTACTTAAGTAAAAGTAAAGGTACCAATAAAAAAATCTACTTAAGTAAAAGTACAAAAGCAGTTGGTGTAAATTTTACTTTTTACGTAAAAAGTAAAAGTATTCGACCATAATTCAAATGTTGTTTTTTGTGCTGTAGGGTCACAATTAAATACTCTGCAGGGACGTGACCCCGCCCCGCCTCTCTCGCCTCTTTTGGTCTGCAAAAAAAAGAAGAAAGGAAAGGGGACTAGTCAAGCTATCCCCAAGCAGGGCTAGCAAATGGTCCACCAAAACGCAGGAAAATGTCACTTATTTTTTTAAATGTTCTGGGGGCGCGGGGAGGCCCCCAGTCACCCTATATTGGCTTTGTCAATGACCTCACGTCCCCGCCCCCATCCCCACCCCATCTTCAGAAAATCTTAGAACCGCCCCTGCTCTTCGCGATGAATGAATGCGGAAAATGTTTACTCTCGACTCTGATTTGAGCCTCGATTCATTACTTCTTCTCCCGATCAACTGTTCCTTTTGATTTTGGCGATGCGGCTTCAAAATGCGCAAAAAAAAGTTATATTTTTTAAATTCCTGAACAAAAATGTAAAAAAAAATGTAAAACACACTTTTAAAAAGTAGCGAAGTAAAAGTACAGATATTTGCTCTAAAAATGTAGTGAAGTAAAAGTAAAAGTACCGGTCTTAAATTTTACTTAAGTAAAGTACAGATACACAGTTTTTTTTACTTAAGTACAGTAACGAAGTACATTTACTTTGTTACGTTCCACCACTGACGGTGGGTAAAACTTCTTTCTACATTCATTGTTCGTAAAACTACCCTCCGAGCTGGTCTTTTTTTGCTTGTAGCTAAGCTATTAGACATTTCTCTACAGTTTAAAATGTAAAATAGCATCATTTTTCTTCGCCATATCTTTCTGCGAAACGGCATAAAAAGTGTAGGTTTTTTAGGTTTTCTACCATGTTGGAACATTATTCCTCAAAAACTTGTTTATTTTCTTTCGTTGATGCCATTTTGAGAATTCGCGAATTTCCCCGCCCATTTATTGGATAATATCCAAAAGTTACCTTCAATCGTTCTATGCCAAGGATTTTGTTCTTAACCACGCCCAAATTCTAACATAAGCAGGAGGTGTGTTGGTATAGGCAATGCTCATGATCAGTTCATCCCTTCAGGTACTGCACTCCCTCCAACACGAAAAAATTAAAAATGCACCAGCTTTGCTAACTTGATGCTCTGTAAACGGTATTTCTGGTCTTGAACAAGAAGAATTTAGTGATTAAAAATGGAAGTAAAGCCGAATGAATATTTTAAGAAGCTTTTTGGGGGCGACTATTACATTTATAAGCTAACATAAAGTTAACATATTTATATTTATAAGCTGTGAGATAAGAATGAAGAAATATTACCCCGCGAAAGCACAATAGCAAGCACAATTTTAAGGACGCATGAC
Organism: Neostethus bicornis; assembly: GCA_902685375.1. Taxonomy (NCBI): domain Eukaryota; kingdom Metazoa; phylum Chordata; class Actinopteri; order Atheriniformes; family Phallostethidae; genus Neostethus; species Neostethus bicornis. The sequence goes on from LR738556.1 coordinate 1,856,429, forward strand.
GGCAAGATTTAGCCTTTGTTGACGTTTTTAAAAAATAACTCCCCCCAAAAACTAAGGAACAATTCAAACTTTGGACGTGCTTTTTTAGTTCAAATAAAGGTTGAGAATTTTATTCCCGACTTTAATATCTTTTTAACATTGTCCGATTATATTTTAGAAGAAAACAAAAATCTAGGTTTGATTAAAACTCATTTTAAGTCAAAATTTGCTACTGGTATAAAAAACTAAAACCAGCACTTTTTCTTCTATTTTATTTTTAAATGCGACCTTATTGTACAAAAAACATCGTGATTTACTAAATAAGCTGTAAAAAAAAGATGAATAAGACCATAAATTTGCTATTTTAATGTATTTTATTTAATTTGATAGAAGTAGACTTATATTCTGAACTTAGTAGTAATTAGACGTCTTATTTTTGTAAACTTTTATAGATTAGCTACCTCTCCTTTTTCACGAGGTGCTTTACGTGTTTTCTATTTTTATTCGGAAGAGCTTCATTATGGAATGTCCTGATTCGATATCGTAATTTGAAATCTGGGGTAATCGCGTGGTTTCAGACTTGATCGGAAATAAACGTCATCTCCCGATCTGGACACGGAAATATACATTTTTATTGTTTTCTTTAAATCACATGCCTTATTTATCAAGTATGCGCACAGCGACTTCCACGCAAATTTTGCGATTTATGAGTGCGTAGGCTGTTGCGTAACTTTAAGGCAACGCCGCAGCTGCTGTACGCAAATCGTAAAATATGGGGAAAAGACAAGCGGAAGTGACCTGAGGACTGTAAAATCAAGCATTTCGGAAGCAATAGACTGCGCACATAAATGTTTGTCGTAAAAAATGTAGCCGTTTCACAATAAATCGGATCAATAACAAGGAAAAATGCTGGTTGATATTTAGCGGGAACCAATCGGGAGCTAACAGGGTCCATTTCAAACGGAAACAGTGACACGTGCGGAATAGCGTCGCTGGACCAAACAAACGTAACTTCAAAATAAGAGTGTTTATCGCGCTTTGGAAGTATGGACTGTTGATGCTAAATGTTAAAAAGGAAGACAAAATAAAAGTCATATTTAATGTATTGTAAAAAGATCGGAACACCGATCAAATAACTCGGATTTTAGGGCAAAAAAACTTGATCGGGAAATCCGAAGTTCATTTTTTCCAGGGTTTATTCCATTTTGTAGTGCCTGAAAGAGAAATTTAACTTGTTTGGGATTTTATTCCTCTGCCTTATTCTTCTTCTCATTTTGTTTTGTTCTATCAGCGTGCTAATTATCCACTATTTTTTTTTCCCGCCAAAAAAACAAATAAACAAATGTCTCTTATTTTCTTAATTTTTTTTTTTTCGCCTATCTCATGTAAACGTTCAGGAGCTGCAGGCTCAGCCCTGCCTGAGGGCGGGAAAAAAAATTATCTGATGTAACGGAAAGAATAAAAACCACAACAATGTGCGCTAGTTTTTGTTCCTCGGAGAAAAGCCGAGCCTTCTTCTCTCAGACTAAACAAAAAAAGATGGCTGCCTGTTCAGCTTACCAGGTTTGACCTGGTTTTCTTTTTCTGCAAATAAACATCTGCATTCATCTGGAAACATGTCGGTTTTAATCCTGAAGAAGTGGGTTTCATCAGGGTCTCCGCGCTGCGATGCTGCATTCTTATTGGCTTTTTTTTTTCTTTAGTTTTTCTAATCGTCTCATCAGAATGTTTTTTTTTTCCTCTTTGAAAGCTATTTATTTGAACTAAAAGCGTTTAGGATGTTGTCATTAATCCTATGACTGTGTCATTTGTTGTATTTACTAATAAAAAGTAAAAATGCATATTTGTTTTTTTTTTTCATTTTATCGCATTAATCGATTTGTATTGAATTTTTTGTAATCCGAAAAGAATCGAAAGCAACAAAGATTATTTTTAAAAAAAACTGGAACAATTATGATTTCATACAGTTTTATTATCAAAAACATAATTAACAAGAATGAATACAAACAAAACCTAATCAGTTCATCTATAGTTGGTACTGAGTAGCCATGGGCAATTTAGATAATCCGCCTCAGACATGGTGTTTACAAAGTTTTGGGAAAGTATTGACAAAAGATGTAAAAATTCAATTGAACAACATTTTCATGTTCATCCTTCCGGGTGAATTCTGGGCTTCCCGTCTGAGGTTGTTGCCCCAGCCGCCCAGCCCCGGATATGCAGATAGGAAGACGATGGAACGAACAAACGGAATGGAACATTTTATTGATTGAATGTACGAAAAGATCTCCTCTATTTTTAATCTTTTATATTCATAACTGCACTTTATGCATCCCCACATCATGATACTGCCACCACCGTGTTTACAACATGCTTTTTAAATCCTAAATAACAATCCTTTATTTTTTTAAAGGGATGTACGGTGGTGTAGTGGTTAGCACAGTGGCCTCATAGCGAGAGGTTCGGGTTTCGAGTCCTGGAGTGGGGGCGAGCCTCAAAACCCTAGTCTTTCTGTGTGGAGTTTGCATATTCTCCTCCCACTCTCAAAAAGCATGCATGTTTGATTGATTGGCTGATATGAAATTTCCCCTAGGAAGAAATGTGTATGTCAGGATGGGTATCTGTGTGTGTGGGTCCGCAGCGGACTGGCAACTTGTATGGGGTGTACCCTGCCTCTCGCCTAAAATCAGCCGGGATAGGCTCTGGCAACCCCATTAGGGGAACTACCTTTTTCTATCTTAAAAATGGAATGTTTACTTTTAAGTATACTTTCTGAAGTAAAAGAACAAGTTTAAGTTTTTCTTTTACTTAAACACTGAAATGCGAAGTTTTAGCCCTACTTTAAAATGTTAATGTAATCCCAGCTTTAATAAACAAAATAAAAGATTATAAAAATATTGAGGATGTTGAAACAAGTCAAATAAAATGCTGTAAAAATGCCACAAGAGGTCACTGCTGTACTACAAGTTAAATCTGTTCGTTGCTCAAATCGGTTCAAATTTCAGCTGATTTTTAAAATAGTTTAAACCAATCAAATGTTTTTAAAGAAGTTTGCAATAATCAAAAATTTTTTTTTTTACTCAACGTTGAATATTCTCAAAGGAACATCCATGAAATGGTTGGAGACGATTTGTTCTCCTTCAGTACTTGTATGTGCACGGTCGTGTCTCTCTGGTACATGTCGGGTAGGATAATACCGTGGAGAGAAGCTGATCGTGCTGAAGCTAATTTTTGAAAGCGATCCAAAATGAACAGCACAGCAACATTGTGGTTAAAACTATAGACCCACAGGAAGGGGGTTGTTGGTTTGAGGCCCGTCCCGGTGGGAGGATTCAGACACTGGTCTTTCTGTAAGGAGTTTGCATGTTTTACTCATGTTTCAGAGGTTATTCAGCTACAGTACAATGGTCCTTTTAGAGTATGTGTGGTTAGCAGCCTGTGTGGCCCTGAATAAGACTGGTGACCTGTGCAGGGTGTATCCTGCCTCTAGCCTGCTTACAAGTTGGGATGGAGGAAATAAGGAGAAAAAATGGGGCAAACAAGACAGAGACAAAAACATAAGGACAAAAAAAAAACACGGACAAAAAACACACAGACAAAAACAACACAGGGATAAATAAACATAAAGACAAAAAACACACAAACAAAAAACACAGGGACAAAAAAACCAAAAAGACAAATAAACACAAGGACAGAAAACAGGCACTAGAGGGAGCCACACCACATATTTGTTTTGTCTGCTGAACCACTCATCCCGGTTCATTTCAGAGTGTGTGGCAGGATACACCCCAAACATGTCGCCGGTCTTTGCGATCTGTACACACAAAGAACCATGTACTGCACACACACACACACACACACACACACGTCCTAGAGGCAATTTCATAGTAGCCAATCAACCCCACACACGTGTTTAGAAGGATGGGAAGAAACCCACACATACACAGGGAGAACAGGCAAACTCCACACAGAAAGACCAGTGTTTCAAGTCTCGCATTCACACCGGAACTCGAACCCCCGTCCTTCTTGCTGTGAGAACACGGTGCTAACCATTGCGCCTCCGTGCCGCCACATCATACAATCAAAGATACTAATTTCATTGTTGAGTTACTCAACATTTTTTTGACATGTTTAAATAATAAATAGGTCCAACAACAGATTGGCGACCTGTTCAGAGTGTACCCTGCCCCTTGCCTGAAATCAGCCGGGTAGACTCTGGTACCCTCCGTGGCATGGTTAGGAATAAGAGGCTCAGAAGACGAAATGAAACAAAACATAAAATGATAAACAGAACATCTCTACTGTTACATCGGTAACAACAAAAAATACCTTTTTTTATTTTTTTTTTTTATTTAAATTGAGCAAAAAATGTTTCTTATAAATAGTAAGAACTGTAAAATTAAAATAACTTTTGAATTTTAAAAAATTGCCCTTTTTTTCTTATTCTTTTGCCTTTTTATGTTTTATTCTGTTTCCAGTATTCCATGATTTATTTTGTTATATTCCTGAATTTACTGTTGATCTCATTTTTTGTGTTTTTTTGTATCTTTCTTTTGTAAATTTAAAGTTGGCAGAGAACAAAAGACATGGCCACGAACAAAGTGGAGTTTAAAGCGTTTTTAAGTTAACGTAATTTCACAGCTATAAGGGACATATAAAAGTCTTAGATTTTCTTCAAAATGAGCGGCGCGCCTTTTCGTGCGGTGCGCCTTGTGTGTGAGAAAAGGTGGACCTAAAAGAAAACGCGGTGCTCGTGAGAAAAGGTGGACCTGAAAGAAAACGCCGTGCCCGCGAGGCGGACCTGAAAGAAAAGGCATGAGAACGTTAAAGAGTGAAGTGTGAGCGGCGTGGGAGCGATGGATGACCGAAGAAGACCACAGTTTCACGAAGGGTGGAAGGAAGCGCCGGGAGAGTTACGCTACAGTTTGCCAATGGATTGTAGATGCTAGGACTAACGTGTCTGCTGGTACTGTTATCCGAGCTTTCTCAAAAGCTGGTATCCTTTCTGAGGAGCCGCACAGTACAGACAGTGACTTTGACAGCGAGGAGCGAAGTGGACATGCTCTGTTGGATTTTGCGCAGCTGTTCGATTCGGAAACAGAGGATGAGGACTTTGACGGATTTGAATAAAGACTATTACCGGTAATGTGCTTGTTTATACTACTTAAATAAAGTACAACAAAACGCAGTTTTGCTCCCGATCTATTTTTTAATACGCACATTTGCATGCTTGCGTGTGTGTTGTTGTAAGGCGGTGTGTGACTGAGACTGCGCCTTTTCGTACGCTGCGCCTAATGATTGTGAAATTACGGTATTTAAACATGCATAAATAAAATCGTAAACCACCTCTAGTGTGTTTCGATGTGACAAAAACGTTAAAACCTTCAAAATTTTGGTTTTGCATGTTATCTCTGCTTTAAAACGATTCTTTAAAAAAGTCATTTATCATCAACAAAAATTAAAAGTTGATACTACTTTTTACGTTGCTCATTGCGTATTTTTGAACGCCTTTGAAAAATTTGTTCAGCTTTATTCTGAGCGACTTAAGACTCTTTTGTCATGATCCCCTACCTTGCCACTAGAGGGAACCAAGGATCTTCCCTTACCCTGACTAGCGACACCTGCGTATGATTGGTCTGATAACACACACCTGTGGATCCTGCTGCCTATTTAAAAAGCAATTTGCTAGAAATCTTTGTCGGGTTAACGCCATCCTTCCCAACCAGGTCTTTGAACTCAGTTACGTCGTTTGATTTTATTGATCCCGAGTTAATCCTGCGCCCTTTGCGTTACAGCTTTACTGGACTTTTTTTGGCTTACTGGACATTTTGGTTAATAAATTCTGTTTTGTTGTCCTGCAATTGGGTCCTCCTCCTTCCACATCCCCAATCCCTGACATCACTGAAATTACCCTCAGATGTTTTTGAGCATACAAAAAAGAAAACAAGATAATTTAGCCTCATCTTCTGCATGAAATTTTTTACATTTTAAAACCTCAAGCTTTTAAAATCAAAACAAAGAGTAAAACGATTTATAGCAGGTTGTGTTTGAAACAACGAGCGGTGCAAGAGGGGGAAAAAACCCCCCGAAAAAAGTCGCTAGAGGTCTCCTCGCGAAACACAGCCCTCCATACCACGCTGTGTGATTTGTGTTAGGATGGTGAGAGATAGATTAGAGTCCGGATTATGTAGCCCGGAGTCAGGTGGGGTGGTGGTGGTGGTGAGGTAAAACTTTTAGACCTGAAGTGAGAGCTTGTGGGGGGGGGGGCGGTGGGTTGTGAGTTTGGGATTACACTGTCCCACTGTTCATACTGTTTATGCATACCAGGCCACTGTGAGGGCCTCTTTGTCGCATAAGTGTTTACTTGGGTTTATTTTTGGGAGAAGTCCACATGACTGTGACTGGGCATCTCTATAAATTATAAAACAGAGTTCTTTACGTAATGATAACTTCTGTGGGTGAGTCGGACTGCGCGACAGTTTTTTTAAGAGTGTGTAAATACAGAGGGAGGGAATTGTGTGCGCGGTAAAATTTTTGCAAACTTTCCTCTCGCATAGAACAATAAACTTCAGAAAGCAACAGATTTTTCCCGTTGAACATACACTGTGTTCTAAATTATTCTGCTGAGGAGATTTTTTTGTTTCTCTGGAGGGACTTTTACACTTCCATTTTGCTGCTTTGTAATGTCATTTTAGCAGCTGCAAATTTGTCTGGCGGAATCCTTCCTCGTTATGTCTTTATCTTCGCGGCACATAGTGGGCTCTGAATTATGCACACATCTCTTTAAATTGGGAAAATAGAATGTTTTTATTCACCTCATTATCATAAAAATCTGATTCCATCGTGATGAGGTGTGGTAGAATCCAAGTGTGGAACACCAAGATGAAAAGGAGAAACATGAAATTGATTTCTAATTAGGTAAAAACCAATTCTACGAGGCTGGCGGGTTGTCCGAGGCTGGTGGGTTGTCCGAGGCAGGTGGGTTGTCCGAGGCTGGCGGGTTGTCCTAGGCTGGCGGGTTGTCCTAGGCTGGCAGGTTGTCCAAAGCAGGTGGGTTGTCCGAGGCTGGTGGGTTGTCCTAGGCTGGCGGGTTGTCCGAGGCTGGCGGGTTGTCCTAGGCTGGCGGGTGGTCCGAGGCTGGTGGGTTGTCCTAGGCTGGCGGGTTGTCCTAGGCAAGCGGGTGTTCCGAGGCTAGCGGGTTGTCCTAGGCTGGCGGGTTGTCCAAGGCTGGCGGGTTGTCTCTCTGGGAGAGAGCCCCATCCAGGACTCTGCGTTCCTGTCCTGGGCATGGCCACACCGAGGAGACCTCCGCGCTTCTTCATCCCCGCTCCATCAGGACGAAATCCATCTACTCATCTCTGCCGTGGGCATCGCTGGGCTGAGGAGTCTCCCGTGTCTCCATCAGGATGAAGAACATCTACTCATCCCCGTTCTGGACATCTCCGGGCTGAGGAGTCCCCCGTGTTTCCATCAGCATGAAGAACATCTACTCATCCCCGTTCTGGACATCTCCGGGCTGAAGAGCCCCCCGTGTTTCCATCAGGATGAAGAACATCTATTGACTTCTTTAGATATTTAGCTGTAGATTAGAATAAGCTAATATTTAAACAATAATCTTTGACACATTGTTTGCTCGTCCCGGGGGAGGGATCTCTCTTTCACGTGGATCCCCATGAGGTTTCTTATTTTTTCCCCACTGATGGGTTTTTTAGGAGTTTTTCCTCACCGAGAAGGAGAGTCTAAGTGCATTAATGTGCTAGTCTTGTTTAGTTAGTATTTGTTAGTTATTTTTCTTGCTGTGTATTTGTGTTAATACATTCCTCTTTTTCTTGTGAAGCCCATTGAGACGGACATTCTGTGATTTTGGGCTATACAAATAAAATTGAATTGAATTGAATTGTCCGAGGCAGGTGGGTTGTCCTAGGCTGGCGGTTTGTCCGAGGCAGGTGGGTTGTCCGAGGCAGGCGGGTTGTCCGAGGCAGGCGGGTTGTCTGAGGCTGGTAGGTTGTCCTAGGCTGGTGGGTTGTCCTAGGCTGGCAGGTTGTCCGAGGCTGGCGGGTTGTCCTAGGCAGGCGGGTTGTCCGAGGCTGGCGGGTTGTCCTATGCTGGTGGGTTGTCCTAGGCTAGCGGGTTGTCTGAGGCTGGCGGGTTGTCCTACGCTAGCGGGTTGTCCGAGGCTGGCGGGTTGTCCTAGGCTGGCGGGTTGTCCTAGGCTGGCGGGTGTTCCAAGGCTAGCGGGTTGTCCGAGGCTGGCGGGTTGTCCTAGGCTGGCGGGTTGTCCTAGGCTGGCGGGTTATCCGAGGCTGGCGGGTTGTCCGAGGCTGGCGGGTTGTCCTAGGCTGGCGGGTTGTCCGAGGCATGTGGGTTGTCCTAGGCTGGCGGGTTGTCCTAGGCTGGCCGGTTGTCCGAGGCTGGCGGATTGTCGTAGGCTGGCGGGTTGTCCTAGGCTGGCGGGTTATCGGAGGCTGGCGGGTTGTCCGAGGCTGGCGGGTTGTACTAGGCTGGCGGGTTGTCCGAGGCCTGTGGGTTGGCCTAGGCTGGCGGGTTATCCGAGGCTGGGGGGTTGTCCGAGGCTGGCGGGTTGTCCTAGGCTGGCGGGTTGTCCGAGGCATGTGGGTTGTCCTAGGCTGGTGGGTTGTCCTAGGCTGGCCGGTTGTCCGAGGCTGGCGGGTTGTCGTAGGCTGGCGGGTTGTCCTAGGCTGGCGGGTTATCGGAGGCTGGCGGGTTGTCCGAGGCTCGCGGGTTGTCCAAGGCTGGCGGGTTGTCCGAGACAGGTGGGTTGTCCAAGGCTGGTGGGTTGTCCGAGGCTGGCGGGTTGTCCGAGGCAGGCGGGTTGTCCGAGGCTGGCAGGTTGTCCTAGGCTGGTGGGTTGTCCTAGGCTGGCAGGTTGTCCGAGGCTGGTGGGTTGTCCTAGGCAGGCGGGTTGTCCGAGGCTGGCGGGTTGTCGTAGGCTGGCGGGTTGTCCTAGGCTGGCGGGTTGTCCGAGGCTGGCGGGTTGTCCTATGCTGGTGGGTTGTCCTAGGCTAGCGGGTTGTCTGAGGCTGGCGGGTTGTCCTACGCTAGCGGGTTGTCCTATGCTGGTGGGTTGTCCTAGGCTAGCGGGTTGTCCGAGGCTGGCGGGTTGTCCTAGGCTGGCGGGTGTTCCGAGGCTAGCGGGTTGTCCGAGGCTGGCGGGTTGTCGTAGGCTGGCGGGTTGTCCTAGGCTGGCGGGTTATCCGAGGCTGGCGGGTTGTCCGAGGCTGGCGGGTTGTCCTAGGCTGGCGGGTTGTCCGAGGCATGTGGGTTGTCCTAGGCTGGCGGGTTGTCCTAGGCTGGCCGGTTGTCCGAGGCTGGCGGGTTGTCGTAGGCTGGCGGGTTGTCCTAGGCTGGCGGGTTATCGGAGGCTGGCGGGTTGTCCGAGGCTGGCGGGTTGTCCTAGGCTGGCGGGTTGTCCGAGGCCTGTGGGTTGTCCTAGGCTGGCGGGTTATCCGAGGCTGGCGGGTTGTCCGAGGCTGGCGGGTTGTCCTAGGCTGGCGGGTTGTCCGAGGCATGTGGGTTGTCCTAGTCTGGCGGGTTGTCCTAGGCTGGCCGGTTGTCCGAGGCTGGCGGGTTGTCGAAGGCTGGCGGGTTGTCCTAGGCTGGCGGGTTATCGGAGGCTGGCGGGTTGTCCGAGGCTGGCGGGTTGTCCTAGACTGGCGGGTTGTCCTTGACTGGCGGGTTGTCCAAGGCTGGCGGGTTGTCCGAGGCAGGTGGGTTGTCCAAGGCTGGTGGGTTGTCCGAGGCTGGCGGGTTGTCCGAGGCAGGCGGGTTGTCCGAGGCTGGCAGGTTGTCCTAGGCTGGTGGGTTGTCCTAGGCTGGCAGGTTGTCCGAGGCTGGTGGGTTGTCCTAGGCAGGCGGGTTGTCCGAGGCTGGCGGGTTGTCCTATGCTGGTGGGTTGTCCTAGGCTAGCGGGTTGTCTGAGGCTGGCGGGTTGTCCTACGCTAGCGGGTTGTCCTATGCTGGTGGGTTGTCCTAGGCTAGCGGGTTGTCTGAGGCTGGCGGGTTGTCCTACGCTAGCGGGTTGTCCTATGCTGGTGGGTTGTCCTAGGCTAGCGGGTTGTCCGAGGCTGGCGGGTTGTCCTAGGCTGGCGGGTGTTCCGAGGCTAGCGGGTTGTCCGAGGCTGGCGGGTTGTCGTAGGCTGGCGGGTTGTCCTAGGCTGGCGGGTTATCCGAGGCTGGCGGGTTGTCCGAGGCTGGCGGGTTGTCCGAGGCTGGCGGGTTGTCCTAGGCTGGCGGGTTGTCCGAGGCATGTGGGTTGTCCTAGGCTGGCGGGTTGTCCTAGGCTGGCGGGTTATCGGAGGCTGGCGGGTTGTCCGAGGCTGGCGGGTTGTCCGAGGCTGGCGGGTTGTCCGAGGCAGGCAGGTTATCCAAGGCAGGCAAGTTCCGCATGGAACTCAACAATCTGACACGGGCCGGGGATGGAGGATGGCTTATGTAGCTTGCTGATTGCTGACCATCTGCAGGTTGTGAGCACGTTGCCACGGAGACAAACACCCTCTTAAAAGCATGAACAGTGATCGGAACAGATTCTAGGAATCCAAAAACACTGAGATACAAAACAGTCCAGATAATCCAGAGCAATGGCGTTGATGACGCCTAAGAACCATTTGCATAACAATTTGGATCACTGCAAATTTAACGCAACTCAAAAGCTAAACTGTATCATTGTTAGTCGCCTTTTAAGCGAAACTTGAAAGAGAAATTCTTCGGGCGGTTTGCGCGTCGGTAACATTTTTACTCAGTCCCAACTATAGGTGAATTTAAGGGATCACATACCTTCTCCTTCCAATAGTATGTAAAGTAAATTCCTATGGACTCCATAGAAATGGTTTTATTGATAACACACACCTGTGGATCCATAGAAATGGAGTCCATAGGAATGTGGCCAAAGTTTTTCGTTGCTGCTGTAGAAGCTGGGGTTAGGTTGCTAAAAAATGGATTCATGAGTTGGTGGACTGATTTCTTTCAGTTGATTTTTCACAATGTCAGTCAATGTTGGCGCAGATTTAGTTGCTAGTTTTTGGTGAGTTTGTGACGAGTCAGTTGGTTTCTAGTATCCGCTTAATCGTTTATTGGTATTTCCATTGGTCTTCGTGCATTACGTTTTGGTCGACTTATATTTAGATATTATCGGTTTAAATTACAACAAGAGAGATTCGTTTAGATTTGATAAGAAGGATCCATTAGTTCGTGTAATCCCTTATTTGTTCAGAAACCCTTTTCTACGAAAGAAGGGTTCTTTGTTTTCATGGATAAATAGCTTTTTGTTTTAGGGCCCTCCCCACACACACATAGCACATACCTATAGATAAGTGTGCACCTACAAACTTTAAATGGGACTAAAGAGCATCTTATGGTTCCATCCTCCTTCAACTAGAGGGAGCCCCTAACTTTCCTCTCACTCCCAGATTACCTCCTGATGTACCCCACCTGTGCATCATGGGCACCCTCATTAGCCATTGCCATTAAGACTGCTCCCTGTATGTTTCCTTTACCAGATCTTCACAATTTGTTTGACCTGCTGGCTCCTTCCGTGGCTCCCTTGGAATTTCTTTTTCAAATCTTCACTTTTAGTGTCCAACGTCAAGTTTTCGTCCGTGTGTTTTTTCCCTGCCAGCACTGCTGCGGACACCTTCGGTTACATTTTTGGTAATACATTCCTTGTTGAGTTCTGCCAATGGGTCCTCCTCCTTCTTTGGCACCTTGTTCATAAAGAGGATTCATTAACACTAGAAGCCCCAAGAAAGTGTCATCCGACACCTCTACTTGACCTGCACAATGAGGTGCAGAGTCGTTTTTGTGATTCAATTAGAGTCTCCTAGTCCTAGTTTCCGAGTGTTTAGTGCCTTCCAAACGACTCTGAAGTGTCTTGTTTAAATAACTCAAGCAGAAGGGTTTGGGTCTCGAGACACCTCCACAGAGCTTTCAGGTAGTGGTGGTTTGACCTGCTGGCTCCCTCTGAAGCTCCCTTGGAATTTCTTTTTCAAATCTTCAGTTTTAGTGTCCAACGTCAAGTTTTCGTCTGTGTGTTTTTTCCCTGCCAGCACTGCTGCGGACTGCTTCGGTTACATTTTTGGTAACACATTCCTTGTTGAGTTCTGCCAATGGGTCCTCCTCCTTCTTTGGCACCTTCTTCATAAAGAGGATTCATTAACACTAGAAGCCCCAAGAAAGTGTCATCCGACACCTCTACTTGACCTGCACAATGAGGTGCAGAGTCGTTTTTGTGATTCAATTAGAGTCTCCTAGTCCTAGTTTCCGAGTGTTTAGTGCCTTTCAAACGACTCTTAAGTGTCTTGATTTAATGACTCAAGCAGAAGGCCTGGGGTCTCGAGACACCTCCACAGAGTTTTCAGGTAGTGGTGGTCAATTGACCCCCCTCGTGAGGATTCTAGTGTTAATCTGTTTTATTGAGAACTCTGAATGCCCTTCAGAAATGCTCTGGCCAGTAACCAAAAGTGAACCTGGTGATAGTTGAACCAGAAATTTATGATAAAAATAAACTCTTACAAAAACTGCCATAAAATTTTCACTAACTCCACTTGATGGCATGTTTTTAGAAAGCTGTACAAAAAAATCCCCCAGTTTTTATTTACGTTTATTCACCTCCAAGATCACTAGACACATTTTGATCAAATTATAGTTAAAAAAAAAAAACGTGAAAAGCTCGTACAGATGACCATCGTAATCGAGTTATCATATAGACCTTCTTGTTTTAAATCAGAATAAATTTTATTGATTAAAATGAATAAAAATTGGGTCTTAAATCAATATTTTAGGGACCCCAGTTGTATAGATTGCAACAAACTGATCTGGTTTGGTTTTTAGTTCTCGGGACGTTCGCTCTTCTATTTCAAAGGGAATGTTTAGAAATCTGATCCGAGCCTCTAGTGAACATACCTCTACCCACGTCTCCCGTACCCCTCCCTCTAAATCACTCCACTAGAGCAGAGTAAACAAACTTTAGTTTGCTCTCTGATATTGAGAGGTTAAGACAAGCGGCAATCCTCCACTATGACAACACGGCCTCAGACAGACGATTTCATCCGTCTTACCTCACTCTCCATCCATCACTGGACCGGAGTCGACATGTCTGACAGTCACACTCTCGCTTTTCTCATTGGCACAGGACGCCACATCGCTCACTTTTTCCTCCCACTTTTCTTCTACTACAGACGATGGACTCCACCTCCGTTGCTGTGAATTGAGGGACACCTGAAGGGCAAGCAGCCAGAGAGGGGTCCTGATGATTAGTCATGCTATCTGAAGTCATCCACTTTTTTTCTGCTCATGTTTACCACGTTTACACTGGAAAAAAAAGAAACTGTAGAAAAAAAAAATAACTCCCTTTTGCTACTGTTTGTAAATTTTTTGTCATTGCAACGCACTCTATGATTAGAGTGAATAAAAAATTAATTCTAAACTGATTCATGCAACGATTTACAGGCAAAAGATATTTTCTCGATCAAATGTGTTGCAATAAATGTTTTTTTCAGAGACCAAAAAGTCATTTTATGTTTTATTAATAGAGTAAAAATAATCTGAAATATTATTTATGCACCAGACAAAAATGTGGAAATACATTCAATACGTGTGTGTGAATGAGAGGGATCCAAATGGAAAAGTGAGGTTACAGGGAGAAGAGATAAAGAAGGTGGAAGATTTTAAGTATCTAGGATCAACAGTCCAGAGCAATGGAGAGTGTGGAAAAGAGGTGAAGAAGCATGTGCGGGCAGGATGGAACGGGTGGAGAAAAGAATCAAGTGGGATGTGTGACAGAAGAGTTTCAGCTAAAATGAAAAGGAAAGTGTACAAAACCGTGGTGAGAGCGGCCATGCTGTTTGGTCTAGAGACAGTGGCACTGATGAAAAGACAGGAAGCAGAGATGGAGGTAGCAGAGATGAAGATGCTGAGGATCTCTCTGGGAGTGACCAGGATGGACAGGATCAGAGGAACAGCACATGTTAGAGGTTTTGGAGATAAAGTCAGAGAGGCCAGACTGAGATGGTTTGGACATGTTGGATGGATGGATCCAGCAGATGGATGCTGGGTTTGGATCCACAAGGAAAGAGGACTAGAGGAAGACCAAAGAGGAGGTTCATGGATACAGTGAAGGAAGACATGAAGATAGTTGGCATGACCGACAAGGATTCAGCAGATAGGGTTAGATAGAAGAAACTGACTTGCTGTGGCGCCCCCTGAAGGGAAATGCCTAAAGGATAAGAAGAAGAAGAAGATGAGAATGTGGAAAGAAACGTTACTTGATTTTGGAGCGAAATCGGGACAAATTTGCCAGCAAAATCAAAATTTCCCAGGTTTTTTTTTCTATGCCCTTAAATTACTCTTGGGGCGCCACAGTGGCGCAGCGGTTAACACAGTAGACTCCCAGCAAGAAGGTCAGGGTTCAAATCCCAGAGGGAACAAGGCTTGAAACAGTGGTCTTTCTGTGTGGAGTTTGCATGTTCTCCTCTTGTATGCGTGGATTTTCTTTCGGGTACTCCGGTTTCCTTCCACCCTCCAAAAATATGGATGTTAGATTAATTGGCTGCTATGAAATTGTCCCTAGGAATGAGTGTATGTGTGGCCTTGTGACAGATTGGCGACCTGTTCGGGGTGTACCCTGCCCCTCGTCTTGAAACAACTGGCATAGCCTCTGGCATCTCTGCAACCCCATTAGGGAATAAGCGATCCAGATGATGAAGTTAATCTTGGCAAAACGAAAAGTTTGGTGATAAAACTTTGACTTTTATCACTACATGGAAACTATTAGCTGATATTTTACAGGCATGACGAAGTAATCTGGCTGTAAAACATGTTCCACGATGATGGGCTCGTGTTTAACAATGTCTAACATTTGGTACTTTTTTTTTCGCCAGGATGAAGTTTAAACTTGTCTTGCTGAATAAAATATACAAGATCTCCCAAAAAAAAAAAAAAAGAAGAAAAAGATCGGAAATGTAACTTTATGCATGTGGAAACTAACACTTTATCAACATGAGCGACCAGTTTGTCTTTAAAATACAGTATAAATAATCTTAAATTCATTTTCCGCTTGTTCCGGGGTCGAGTCGCCGGGGCAACAGCCTCAGACAGGAAGCCCAGGCTTTTCTCACCCCGGCTGCATCCTCCAGCTCACCCGGAAGGATCCCAAATCGTTCCCCGGCCAGCTGTGAGACATAGTCTCTCCAGCGGGTCGGGGTCTGCCTTTTGGTCTCCTCCCGGTGGGACGTGCCCGAAACACCTCACCAGCGAGGCGCTTGGGGGCATCCTGGCCAAATGCCCGAACCACCCCATCAGGCTCCTCTTGACCTGGAGGAGGAGCGGCTCGACAGCGAGCTTCTCCCGGATGGCAGAGCTCCTCGCCCGATCTCTGAGTGAGAGCCCAGCCACCGTGCAAAGGAAGCTCATTTCGGCCGCTTGTATCCGTGATCTTATTCTTTCGGTCACCACCTACAGCTGGTGACCATAGGTGAGGGTTGGAACGTAGATCGACTTGTAAATCGAGAGCTTTGCTTTTCGGCTCAGCTCTCTCTTTACCACGACGGAGTGATGCAGCGTCCTAGTTATTGCTGATGCTGCACCGATCCGCCTGTCGATCTCCTCACTCATGCTTTTGTTTTTTTTTCGAAGGATCCATGATTTTAATCGGTGTTGCTCTGTAATGAAAGTTTACCATACGTGAACCTTTTTTTTTTTTTGTCGTTACATTATTGTTTTTTTTTTTTTTTTCCGTCGCACGTAGCCCCAAGGAAAGCTTTGGCCCAGTGGGTTTCGAACCAGGTTTTCCCGGTCAAAAGATGGTAACTCTACAACTAAGCCAATGCCCTTGGGGTCATAATTTTTTTTTACATTTTTATTGGACAAAATGTATCTTAAACTTAATGAAAGTGTTAAAAAATATCACAATAATCATTAAAATAGAGAACATTTGGATTCAAGATGAACTCATTAAACGGAATTCCATATATTTTCATCACAGACGTGTAATTTGGTTTTGGGAATTATGTCACATGTCAGCAAACACATTAAACTCAACCCGAGAACATGAATCCGACAAACCTCACGTCCACATTTTAGAAACATTTGAGGTTACACATTAGTAATTATTGTCTGGAACGGAGCTGATCCAATCAAACACTGGCCAAAGTTAGTATCTTATTCTAAATGAAGCAGAAACTCGGGTTATCGTGTCGTTTTTTATCTACTTACGCTTGAGTTAGACTCCAGATACAGAATGATTGATCTTGGTCCCAGGGGCGTTGGCCTAATGAATTGCTTCTCAATTATTTCCTGTTGCGCCCCCCCTAGGAAGAAGAAAATATTTCGCGCCCTGCCCACTCTCCGCCGTGCCTATAATTAGTATCATTTGTCTATGAAATTGTTCTAAGTACACCTCTGCATAAAATTGTATCCTCATTAACATTTAAAAAAAAGTAAAAGAACAGCTTTATTCACATTGTTTTTTTTTGTCTGAAACAGAAAATTTTTAAAGTGCATCAATTAATTTGAAATTAAAAAAGCGCCAACTACTGTAGTGCAGTGGTCCCCAACCACTGGGCCGTGGACGCTACCGGGCCGTGGATCATGTGGTAATGGGCCGCATAGAATGAAGAAATAACTTCCATTATTTCCATTTGGTTTATTATTTAAGCTTTTATTATAAAGGTTTTCTTGATTCTTGATGATGATGTTTTAATTTGAAAAGTGACCGGATACAGAGTTACGAAGCAGACTGGACCTTAGAAACACTCTTCAAGTTTCAGGTCAAAATGTGACTGTCTGGTTCCAGCAAAACAAACTCGGAACTCCGATCCATCTAGTCTTACTGTGAGGAGACTAACTAGTATTTTTATTCACTTTATTTTTGTGAAGTCCTTTATTTTGAAGGTATGTTTACCGTTACCAAGGCAACCAGATTACGTTCGAGCAGAGAGAATGTTTCCGTGTTATAAAGACGCAGCTAATAAATTTTCTCGTGAGGACAAAAATGATTTAAGTTTAATATTTATTTTTTTAAAAAAACATTTTTTCAGGCTGGTCTTATTTTGCTTTTCGGTCCGTGAAAATATTATCAGACACTAAACCGGCCCGTAGCGCAGGAACGGTTGGGGACCTCTGCTGTAGTGGATGTGCAATTACACTTTATTCTAGCAGGGCAAAAAAAAACATATTCCATACGGCAGAAACTAGTCCATCCTAAAGACAAGATGCCCACAGAAAAACAGAGCAATGTAGTTTATTCAATCCGGTGCAGTGAAGGGAGCTGCAAAGAACACTACATTGGAGAAACGAAGCAACCACTCCACAAAAGACTTTACCAACACAGAAGAGAAGCCTCAAGTGGTCCACAGTCTGCTGTACATCTGCATCTTAAATCCACCAAACACACTTTTGAGGACAGTGAGGTGAAGATTCTAAGTAGAGAGAAAGGTTGGTTTGAAAGAGGGGTGAAGGAAGCCATCTTTGTGATGAAAGATAATCCCTCACTGAATCGGAGTGGAGGCGTTAAATACATTCTTCCCGGGATTTACAGCCTTGGTCCAAAGAGGACACCTCGTGAACCAGATTCACACCTCTCGTTAGCAGGAATTTCTATTCACTAAGATTTTAGCATTATTATAATAGGGTCGTTTACTGGTCTGTGGCTACAATAGGAGCCATTCACGGCCATCATAGGTAACACAGGCTCATTGGTCGAGCCCTCTTTACTATTTTTTTTTACCTTTTACTCAGGTTAGTATAAATAGATCCAGTTTTCAGTCCATTTCATTCAGATTGAAAATGATTTCCGGATGGAAGTCGAAACGTCTCGTTCAAGAATTAAACTGTCCAGAAGACTTTTTTTAAACTTTTTTCTACAATGGATCACTCCTGGATGAATGAGGGACTACACGGACATGTTCCACAGGGTCACACGTGCCCCCCCCAGGCATTACGCAGCGCCCCCCAAGGCCCCACTATTTGAGAAGCACTGGCCTAGTGGTAGAGACACTGTCTTTTGACCGGTTCTAGGACATTTCAGCCAAGGATATTTAAGCCACGGACATTTGAGCCAAAAAACTGCAACCTAGGATATTTGAGCCATATGCACCCCCCTCCCCCCTCCCCTCAACCCCCAGCCCCACCCTCCGAATTTAGGACATTTCAGCCTCGGACATTTGGGCCAAAAACCTATTTTATGTTGAAAATTGTGATATTTTATGTAAAAATTTTATCGTTAATAAACAGTTGCACTACAGAAAATAATTGCTTTTAGTCATTTTTATCCCATGACTCAAATAAAAAATTCTGATATTTTTAAAAAATTTTGACATTTTATGTAAAAATTTGATATTTTATGTCAAAAATTTTATCGTAAATAAACACAAATTTTTTATCGTAAATAAACAGTTGCACTACAGAAAATAATTGCTTTTAGTCTTAAAATTTTTTATCGTGCTTTTAGTCATTTAAAATTTTTTTTAGCGTAAATAAACAGTTTCGCCCAGGTTGCAGTTCTTCAAATGTCCGTGGCTGAAATCGCCGAGTCACTGTGGCTCAAATATCCTAGGGTGCAGTTTTTTGGCTCAAATGTCCGTGGCTGAAAAGACCGTTCACCCTTTTGACCAGGAGACCCGCTGGGCTTAAGACGTCCATGGGACTAAGAGGACTACAGACAGTTTAAAAAAAAAAAAAAAAAAACACTAGAATGATCTTAAAACCTTTTGAAATTAGAAAAAAATTGCAAGTTTTGCATCTAAAACATCACTTTGTGTCTCTTGTAAATTTTCAGTGACCGACTGAGGCTGTTTTTTAACATAAAATCCAGGTTCTGTCTCAGCGAGGGGGATTTTTCTGACCCCCACTGAGCAGGAATAAGGAGGAATCTCTCTCTGCTGTGAAACTCCAGTAACAAAGTCAAAGTGTATCTATCAGACTGGTGGGGCCAGCAGGAAGTCTGCCCTTCTGCTCCTTGTATAATCTGGCCTTGAGAAGACACCTTCCTCCCCTCCCGACCTCACATCCTGATCTGATTGAGCCTCAGAAAAAATATTGACTATTTCACGAGATGAAGCAGAGCAAATATTTGAAGCCATTCTCAGGATCCTCCGCACCGACTCAAACTTTGACACTAGATTGCAAAATAATTCAATAAAAACCCCAATTTGGACGAATAAAGCGACTAATCTAATTGGATCTGTGAAGAGTTTAATGGCGGTGGAGTTTCAGCTTTCACAAAAGCTTCATTATCCCCCCGCCCCAATCTGGGCTCTCTTTCAGCTTACTCACATAAAACTCAGAGAGAGCCAGTGGCACCAAGAAAGGCGCTTGGATAAATCAGCAGCAGGCTGCGAACGGGGCTCGGAGCCGGCGGACCTGTGTGCAACAGGACGACTCTATCGGTGAATTTCACAGGTCATTACTCTGGCTCCAGCCATTGCTGCCTCCAGTGGCTCTGGAGACGGCCAGCTTTTTCTCAGAGACAACAGCTTACTGGGCTTTGTGCTAACTAAACAAGCGTGTCTGTCTCACAGCAGTAGATTAATGTCTAGATAGAGGTTTTCGGCTCCTCGGGGAGACCTGTGGAGAAGCTATCCATCAAACCTTTGGAGACCATTACACAATAAGAAAATAACACAATCTGGAACTGGGACTCATTGACTGAACCCCCGTCCTCTTGGGGGGCTACATTGAAAGCATAAACCCTGCTAAAGTCATTTGAAAAGCAGCGAGATCTGTTTTTGAGGAGTTTTATTTTGGTAATTTGTTAAATTTTAGATTAAAATACTTCTTTTTTTTTCTTTATTTATATACTTTATTGTACTTTTCCTCTCGAAAAGGGTGGAATGCCCCCTGTGGGTCAGGGACAGGGTCCTGCCCTAAGTGGAGGAGTTTAAGTATCTCGGGGTCTTGTTCGCGAGTGGAGGAAGGATGGAGTGGGAGATCGAGATTCGGATCGGTGCGGCATCAGCAATAACTAGGACGCTGCATCGGTCCGTCGTGGTAAAGAGAGAGCTGAGCCAAAAAGTAAAGCTCTCGATTTACAAGTCGATCTACGTTCCAAACCTCACCTATGGTCACCAGCTGTGGACGGTGACCGAAAAAATGAGATCGCGGATACAAGCGGCCGAAATGAGCTTCCTCCGCAGGATAGCTTGGCTCTCACTAAGAGAGTGAAGGACTCTGCCATCCGGAGACTATGTCTCTCCAGCATAGTCGTCCGCTCATCTGGGGCTGGGTCGCGGGGGCAACAGCCTCAGACGGGACGCCCAGGCTTTTCTCACCCCGGCTGCATCCTCCAGCTCACCCGGAAGGATCCCAAGTCGTTCCCCAGCCAGTTCAGAGACATTGTCTCTCCAGCGGGTCCAGGGTCTACCTTTGGTTCCCCTCCTGGTGGGACGTGCTCGAAACAACTTAACCGTGATGCGCTCAGAACGAGGCATCCCAACCATATGCCCGAACCACTCCATCTGGCTTCTATTGAACCGGAAGGGCAACAACTGAGGAACGTAGATCCCGTTACCATGGTGAGGGTAGGAACGTAGATCCTGGTTATCATGGTGAGGGTAGGAACGTAGATACTGGTTACCATGGTGAGGGTAGGAACGTAGACCCTGGTTACCATGGTGACGGTCGGAACGTAGATCCTGGTTACCATGGTGAGGGTAGGAACGTAGATCATGGTTACCATGGTGAGGGTAGGAACTTAGATCCTGGTTACCATGGTGAGGAAAGGAACGTAGATACTGGTTACCATGGTGACGGTGGGAACGTAGATCCTGGTTACCATGGTGAGGGTAGGAACGTAGATCCTGGTTACCATGGTGAGGGTAGGAACGTAGATCCCGTTACCATGGTGAGGGTAGGAACGTAGATCCTGGTTATCACGGTGAGGGTAGGAACGTAGACCCTGGTTACCATGGTGACGGTGGGAACGTAGATCATGGTTACCATGGTGAGGGTAGGAACGTAGATCATGGTTACCATGGTGAGGGTAGGAACGTAGATCCTGGTTACCATGGTGAGGGTAGGAACATAGATCCTGGTTACCATGGTGATGGTAGGAACGTAGATCCTGGTTACCATGGTGAGGGTAGGAACATAGATCCTGGTTACCATGGTAACAGTAGGAACATAGATCCTGGTTACCATGGTGAGGATAGGAACGTAGATCCTGGTTACCATGGTGAAGGTAGTAACGTAGATCCTGGTTACCATGGTGAAGGTAGTAACGTAGATCCTGGTTACCATGGTGAGGGTAGGAACTTAGATCCTGATTACCATGGTGATGGTAGGAACGTAGATCCTGGTTACCATGGTGAGGGTAGGAACGTAGATCCTGGTTACCATGGTGAGGGTAGGAACGTAGATCCCGTTACCACCGTGAGGGTAGGAACATAGATCCTGGTTACCATGGTGAGGATAGGAACGTAGATCCTGGTTACCATGGTGAGGGTAGGAACGTAGATCCACTTGTAAATCGAGAATTTTGCTTTTCGGCTCAGCTCTTTCATCACCAAAACGGAACGATGCAGCGTCCTGATTATTGCGGACGCCACACAATCTCCCGCTCCATCCTATAAAATATTCACATCTCCAAATTTACATGAATTTCAAGTTTGGTAGGCCGGATTAAACCCTCATAGGGCCACATATAACCCTCGGACCATCGTTTGCCCACCCCTCTTCAACATAAATGACACCTTCCCCCACCATGGTGGGAGGGGGTGTCACACACTCACACACACACACACACACACACACAGCATCTGACTGGCTCTTAATTTGTTTAAAGCAGCCCATTCAAGCCGGATCCCCAACAGAGAGCAAATCTCGTTTCCAAGGCTGTCGCTATGGTCGGAGCTGTTGTTCAGGAAGGAGATGAGGACGCTGCTGACAACCAGCACACACGGCTTCACACAGGCGCCAGCTTGTAATTAACACATTGCAGATTGTGTTTACAGGACCAACACGGCCTGCCTGAGTTTTATTACCCCCGGGGATTGTACCTCTGCCCTCCTGCTGCACAAAAGCACTCTCTGTTTGACGTTGCCGTGTGCTGGGTGAGAACATCTGACGGGTTTTTGAGGGCGCTAAGTGTCGGTTGCTTGTTCAGAGATAATGAGAATCTCCCCCCTTTGGTTTGGAGAGTTTTGCAGCTCTGAAGAATCTCCATTTCTTTCCTTCCTGTCTGTCTGCGGCCTTCATTCAGTGGTTGGGGCTCCTGCTGTTGGGGTAACGGTCTTATTGCAGAAGTTAATCCATCTCTTGGCAGCAGGCGGCAGACAGCTGGACAGTAAGGAGCGGCACAAAGTGCCTGATATAATTGCGCTGTAATCATCTTCACGCAGCTTCTGGCTTTCCTCTCAGATGCCAACTGAGGCCTTAAGACATGCTAAGGCAATAAAACAGCCAATAAAGTGCCGGAGCTGTAGTTCTACTGCTTTCACTGAACATGTCGCCCTTTGCAGAGTCCGAAAAGTAATCATGTTCATATCTGTGAAATCCGCAGATTTTCAGGGTTGAGCTTTTATAAATACGTGCAGGAATGAACTGAATGGCTTTCTGTAGTTTTTATTGTCAACAGTGAGGGAAGGCAGGCGCTGGCGATCGACGGGTGGTTCCTTAAAGCGTCCACAATAATTAGGAAGCTGTATTGATCGACCAGGAGTGCCAGGTTAAAAATGTAAGATTTACGAACCGATGACTGAAAATCATCGTATTTTGAGGGAAATTATTGTTCCGTTCCGTCATCTTCCGCTTGTTCCGGGGTCGGGTCACGGGGGCAACAGCCTCAAATGGGCAGCCCAGGCCTCTCTCACTCCGGCTGCATCCTCCAGCTCACCCGGAAGGATCCCAAGTTGTTCCTCGGCCAGCTGTGAGACATAGTCTCTCCAGCGGGTCCGGGGTCTGCCCCTTGGTCTCCTCCTGGTGGGACATGCCCGAAACACCTCTTCGAGGCGCTCGGGGGGCATCCTGACCAGATGCCCGAACCACCCCATCTGGCTCCTCTCGACCTGGAGGAGAAGCGGCTCGACACCGAGCTCCTCCCAGATGGCAGAGCTCCTCACCTGATCTCTGAGTGAGAGCCCAGCCACCCTGCGGAGGAAGCTCAGTTCGGCCGCTTGTGTCCGCGATCTCATTCTTTCGGTCACCACCCACAGCTGGTGACCATAGGTGAGGGTTGGAACGTAGATCGACTTGTAAATGGAGAGCTTTTCTTTTCGGCTCTTGGGCTCTTCGGCCCTCTGCTAAGTTTCTTTTCTTCATCTCAGACACATTGCCAGGCTCCGCCCCTCGCTCGCCAGGCTGAGGCTAAAATACCGATCAATGCCTTTATCTCCTGTAGACTCGACTAGTGTAATGCTCTCCTCATTGGTACTCCTGGCAGGAGCTTTGAGAAGCTTCAGCACATTTAAAACCGCGCTACCAGAGTCCTGACGAGGAGGCGAAAATTTGACGACATCACCTTGTTCTCAAATCTTGTCTTTGTAGATGTAGAGAAAGCGTATGACAGGGAACCTGGAGAAGAACTATGGTATTGTATGAGGAAGTCTGGTGTGACGGAGAAGTATGTTAGAGTGGTTCAGGACATGTGTGAGGGCTGTAAGACAGTGGTGAGGTGTGCTGTAGGTGTGACAGAGGAGTTCAGTGTGGGGGTGGGACTGAACTAGGGATCTGCTCTGAGTCCTTTGCTGTTTGCTCTGGTGATGAACAGGCTGACAGACGAGGTTAGACAGGAATCTCCATGGACAATGATGTTTGCAGATGACATTGTGATCTGTAGTGAGAGGAGGGAAGAGGTGGAGGAAAAGCTGGAGAGGTGGAGGTTTGCACTAGAAAGAAGAGGAATGAAGATTAGTCAGAGTAAGACAGAGTACATGTGTGTGAATGAGAGGGATCCAAATGGAAAAGTGAGGTTACAGGGAGAAGAGATAAAGAAGGTGAAAGATTTTAAGTATCTAGGATCAACAGTCCAGAGCAATGGAGAGTGTGGAAAAGAGGTGAAGAAGCGTGTTCAAGCAGGCTGGAACGGGTGGAGAAAAGTATCAGGTGTGATGAGTGATAGAAGAGTTTCAGATAAAATGAAAGTAAAAGTGTACAAAACCGTGGTGAGACCGGCCATGCTGTTTGGTCTAGAGACAGTGCCACTGAGGAAAAGACAGGAAGCAGAGATGGAGGTAGCAGAGATGAAGATGCTGAGGATCTCTCTGGTAATGACCAGGATGGACAGGATCAGAGGAACAGCACATGTTAGAGGTTTTAAAGTCAGAGAGGCCAGACTGAGATGGTTTGGACATGTACAGAGAAGAGAGACCGAGTACATCGGAAGAAGGATGCTGGGTTTGGAACCACCAGGAAAGAGGACTAGAGGAAGACCAAAGAGGAGGTTCATGGATACAGTGAAGGAAGACATGAAGATAGTTGGCGTGACCGAAGAAGATGCAGCAGATAGGGTTAGATGGAAGGAACTGACTTGCTGTGGCGCCCCCTGAAGGGAAATGCTGAAAGCAGAAGAAGACCTTGTCCTCAAATCACCTCACTGGCTTCCCATCCAGTCCAGAATTCCTTACAAAATCTGCCACCTCCCTTATCAATGTGTCCTTAGGATTGCCCCTACCTACCTCAATGAACTCCTCTCCCCACTTATCAACTCAAGACACCGTCGCTATAATTCCACCCCCTGCCTCCACCAGCCCAGGACCAGGCTGACCCCAATTGGGGATAGAGCCTTCCAGGCCATTGTCCGACTCCGGAATGAGCTCCCAGAACTCCTCAGGGCCGCAAAGTGCGGACACTTTCCAAAAAGGCCTAAAGACATTCATTTTTAAGAAAGCTTTTAATTTTTGACTTTATGGTTCTCTGGTTTTCAAATGTAGATTTTTAAATTGTTTTAATTGGTAAACAGTTCCTATAGGCTGATTACGACCACACGTTGACGGGACGGTCAAGTGATCATGTCTTCAGTCTTTTTGGGATTTTTGAAATTGTGGTAGAGATATGATATCGAACACCTGGAATTACTGGCTCTGTGTGTTTTGCTTGATGCTTGTGTTTATGTTCCTGTTCTTTACTTTGAGCCTCACACTACGTGGCACTGCCCATAAAAGTGACCGTTGAACCATATAGACATAATACTTTTTGTTAGCATGGAAATGCAATTCCGTTCCATCATCTTCCGCTCATCCGGGGCTGGGTCGCGGGGGCAAAAGCCTCAGACAGGACGCCCAGGCTTCTCTCACCCTGGCTACATCCTCCAGCTCACCCAGAAATGTAATTATGCAAAAAAAAAAACTGGCAATAGTTTTATTCAATTTCACTTTTGTTTCTGATTTGTGAAGCCCCTCCCCTTCTTGCTTCCCGCTCAGTCCTGTCCAATGAACGGGTGGACATCACAGAGTAGATTTAGTCTGAGGCTTCGAATACAGTGTGAAGCGTATCCAGTTGTATTCCTATTTGTAAACTGTTCGGGGACTGAGCATGAACAAACTGCCTGCAGCAATGCAAGTTTTACTGAAAACAGCAATATTTTGTCAATTTTTTACTTTTTGAGTTACTCTTCCTTTTGCTTCCCACTTAGTCACGCCCCTTGGTCATTTGAGGTCAATGGAGAGCAATATTTGAGGGGAGAGTGCGATAAAAAATCTTCATGTTTATGGTAGAAAACAAAAAGCACGGCCAAGAAGAACCTTGTGTTTGAATAGCGTCCAAAAGGAAAGAAAAGTTTTAAATTGGTCGAAACAAGCTCGAAATTACTTCAAGAATGTTTTTGATAACAATTAAACGTGATATTTATTTTGCTTAAAAGACCCTCTTTTTTTATTTTTGTTCGTAGCCTTGCTTTTTATGGATTTCGTGAGACCTTTTTAAATGTTACTGTTTTTTGACTGTTTTTTTTTGCGTTTTTAATAAAAACGACAATCGGACGTTTCTTCCTAAATTAAATAATTTTTTTCAGCTTTTTTTTTGGAGTCACAGTTGTTTATTTTTCTATCCAAAAGGAAACAACGCTTGAAAATAGTCTAAGCATAAAAGTCGTGCTTTTCAAAATAAAAGACCCTTGATGTCTTTTATTTTGAAAAGCACAAAGAGACTTTAATTTACTTTTAAGAGTAAAAAAAATCTTGAAAAAATATCAGATATCTTAAAACTCTGAGGTTTAGATTCTTATAAAGACTCATCATGTACTGCGGTGGCACACATCTGCAAACATCTGCACCACTAGGTGGCACATACGCAGCTCCGTAGCATCTACAGAATGGCACTAATATACCTCTATTGAACATTTCTGAACTGATACCCTGCAGGCGTGTTTAAAAAAAACCCTAAAAATAAACCCAGACGTGTAGTTGGGGGTCAAACCGCAAAAACAAGACAAGCACTGGATCAACAGCTCGCAGTAAACTGTGGCAAATTCCTCCCCCGAGACACGATTATATATCAGAATACAGAGAGGTGTCAGTCCCGTGGAAAAAGCCCGGCCTTCTCATTTATCTCCCAAAACTTCTGTGTCTTAAACACTTCACACTGAATTAAGCTAAAGTGGAAACCCACTCTCCAGACTTACTGCACTTCTTTCCACTGCATGGCAGAGTGATAAATCTTCCATTCTCCACCGCCCGAACTTCCTCACTTCTGCTTTCTCTGTTTTTGAAAAAAAAAAAAAAAACAAAACTCGTTTTCTCGAAAGCCGTCATCATGTGTGGAGAAATCAGCAGAATAAAGATGTACCTCTTGATCTAAATATTTACAAACAAATACCATATGTCGTCAAAGGTGTGCCAATCGTAACTTGTTATTCTTGAATTTAAATGGTTTAAAATTATATCCGAAAGGATTTATTTTCCTGCCCCAAGTGGAGGAGTTCCAGTATCTTGGGGTCTTGTTCACGAGTGGGAGCAATAACTAGGACGCTGCATCGGTCCGTCGTGTTAAAGAGAGAGCTGAGCCGAAAAGCGAAGCTCTCGATTTACAAGTCGATCTACGTTCCAACCCTCACCTATGGTCACCAGCTGTGGGTGGTGACCGAAAGAATGAGATCGCGGGTACAAGCGGCCAAAATGAGCTTCCTCTGCAGGGTGGCTGGGCTCTCACTCAGAGATCGGGTGAGGAGCTCTGCCATCCGGGAGGAGCTCGGTGTCGAGCCGCTCCTCCTCCAGATCGAGAGGAGCCGGATGGGGTGGTTAGGGCATCTGGTCAGGAGGCCCTCCCCTTGCGCCTCGCAGGCGAGGTGTTTCGGGCACGTCCCACCGGGAGGCGACCAAGGGGCAGACCCCGGACTCGCTGCAGAGACTATGTCTCACAGCTGGCAGGGGAACGACTTGGGATCCTTCCGGGTGAGATAGAGGATGCAGCCGGGGTGAGAGAAGCCTGGGCTGCCCGTTTGAGGCTGTTGCCCCGGCGACCCGACCCCGGAACAAGCGGAAAATGACGGAACGGAATGGATTTATTTTATGTAAACAAGTAAACTGAAAGATTTAGTTTTGTTCGGGTAATTTTTTGGATAAAATTGCCGTTTTTTTCATGTTTGGTTCCAAAATAATAAGACGACGCCTTTAATACCGTTAACTTTTACACACCAGTAACGTAGTGCAGAATTTGGTGACTGGGGAAGATTCTGCCATTTTTCTGTGAGACACAGACTCAGTTCAAGTCCCAGAATGGGACGGGGCTTGGAACACTGTCCTTTCTGTGTGCAGTTTGCATGTTCTCCCCGTGTATGAGTGGATTTCCTCCAGTTACTCTGGGTTTCTCCCAACCTGATTGGCTGCAACAAAATTGCCCCCGTCAACAAGTGTGTCTATGGATGGTTGTCTTTACGGGTTGCCCCTCAAACAGACTGGCTGCCTGTTCGGGGTGTACACGACCCCAATTGGGGCCTATCATGGCTGATTCTGATCCCGGCGAGAGGTAGGGTAGCGTACACTCCGAACAGGTCACCAGTCTTTCATGGGACCAAACACAGAACCATCCACACACACATTCATTCGTAGCAGCGGTTTTATAGCGGCCAATACCTACTTGGCGTGTTTTTGCCGGGTGTGAGGAAACCAGAGAAAACCGACTTATAAATGGAGAGAATACGCAAACCCTACAAAGAAAGGCCAGTTTTCCAAGCCTCGTCCCCCACCCAACCTAAAGTTACACAAAGTGCTGAACAAAACTGTAAAAACTTTAACAGAATTAAAATCCAGACTATTATAAAAATAGTGAGTGAAACACAAACAGGTTAAAAATCACACACCTCAAAATACTGCACACATTCGTCAATATTCATACGACCCCCGCCCCATTTCCCATGAACCACTAGCTACTGTCTCTTTAACTGAATGGTAAAATAAAATAAACATCCGGCCAGATGATGCTGTGAGGAAATAATAACTGGGGATCGATCCACACCAGCAGTCGGCCTACCCATGACTGTAGAGGCCAAAACCCCCCGGGTTGACCCAACTCAAGCGGACACAGGCACCCACAGAAGCCATCTGGCTAAAGTGAGGCACCAGAAACACCCATGCCAGTCAGACCCCCACAGAGAAGACCAGTGGCGGCTGGTGGTAAAAAAAACTGGGGGGGCGCACATTTTTCAAACACACACAAAAAATTTTTTGTAGATATATTATATAAAAGTATATATAAATATATGTAAAATAAATATAAAATTATTCGTGACAATATGTGTCTGTTTTTGGTGACTTCTTCATTATGTTTTTTTATGCCAGTTCGGTAGCCTTCATTTAATTGTGCCAGGATGTTACTACTGCCAAAAACACCTAGCTTATAGCTACTATCAAGATGGGTGCGGCAAGTTTCATGACGTTTGCACTTTTCAGACAAATGCTTCAAGTCACTCACCCCTGTTGATATCCACACCTTTTCAGTTGCTGCTGAACTACACAATAAGCAGGGGAAACAAAAGAAAGTGTTTCTCATCCAGTTAGCCACCGCTAACCACCAATAAAAGCGGCCGCGATCTCCACTGTTTTGTTGCACAGTCAAATCTGGGGTGTCCAGTCCAAGCTCCTTCACTCTTCTTTTTTCTTCTTTAGAACGCTTAGAAAACGGCTTCTGTAGAAGGGACGACACTGAATTCTCTTTAAAAAAGCCACTAGCTTTGTTAGCATCTGAACTAGCTTCCGACGCCATGATGAAGACTCCCAGAATTCCGCAGTGAAAAGAAAGGGCGTGGCGTGGGTGGGATTTATAGGTCAGCTTACAGCTAATTGATTGGTTCATGTAACAGACTGACAGAGAGGATAACCTATCACACACCCGAAGGGCGGAAAATATCTGCGCCCCGCGGGCGTGGTTATGGTTTGCAATACACATGAATGGGAAAAAATTTAGAGCTGACGTCACGTTTTTTCCATAAAAACCGGAAACCACATACACACTAATACGTTTTCCTGGTGGGGCTTACGTACCCTGCGCCCTCGTTCCGGTTTGCACAGGAAGTAATAAAAAAAATAAAACGGTGTAAAACATTATTAAAATGCATGTAATCTTCACACTTGACAGGTTTACATACTTATAAACACATACATGTTTATATATGTAAATATAGATATATATGCATATATATTTTTTGGTGATCAGGTCGGGGGGGCGGCGCCCCTGCGCCACACGTCACCAGCTGCCACTGGAGAAGACCCAAAAAACTGAGCAGGCAGAGCTGCTAGGATGAAGGATCTCCATGAGGAAACACTGGAATAAGACACAGAATAAAAACTAAAACGAGTGAAACATTTTAAAAACTATTTTAAAAATTAAATCAGAAAAATAAAACGGTGTAAAAATAGAAAAGTAAACAAAAATATTTCAGTAAATTTATGAAAATCATCTTAATCAAAAATAAAAAAATCAAATAAAAGCCAAGTTAAAAAAACATGAACAGCCTCCACGGCCCTGAGTTCCTCTGGGAGGCTGTTCCACATGCGAGGACCATAATGCTGATAATTCAGTTGATAAAGACCTGAAATTTTTTTTAATCCAATCCAACGTCCTAAAATCCAAACAGAGGGTTAAAATGAACTTGATCATTTCCCATGATGAACTTGCTCCGTCTTGTTTTTAATCTGTACACAAACAAAATTATACAAAACAGATTAACAGATTACTGTTAATTATAACAGAATTATAAAGCAACAATTTGTGGTTTCAGGAGCTGCAGTTACCGAAAAAAAAAAAGCTTGTAAAAAACAAACCGTTCCCCTGTGCTGTGAGATAGTCAGTTATTTTCCTCATAAAAAGAAGGAATCCGACTTTTAAAGGAGCAGGGATTAAGTGTTTTTCTTAAACAGCACCCTGTTTGACGTGTTTGTTCAGAAGCTTGACAGAAAGTAATTATGTGAGCGTGCCAAAGGCGTGGTGCTGCTCTGAACGGAGACACCAGGTAAGGCTTGTCTCCATGCTGGAGGGCCTTTTAGTTTCCTAATGATGCTGATTGTCTGGACGACACAACCGTGGTCCTGTTCAAGTTTAGGTTCAGCTGACAAACACTTGGCCTTCGACCTCTTTCTGCAGTACTTGTTGCCCCTGAAACCAGATCTTTCTCCGGCAGGGTGCAGTACTATGGAAACTGAAAACCACAGTGTAAAATCAATATTCTGGATCGCAGTACAATCATCATTTAAGGTCACGAATGAAAAAACATAATTTCACGACCATTAGGTGCACCGTACGAAAAGGCACAGTCTCAGTCACACACCGCCTTACAACAACACACACGCAAACATGCAAATGTGTGTATTAAAAAATAGATCGGGAGCAAAACTGAGTTTGGTTTTACTTTATTTAAGTAGTAACGATACTAAACAAGCACATTACCGGTAATAGTCTTTATTCAAATCCGTCAAAGTCCTCATCCTCTGTTTCGGAATCCAACTGCGCAAAATCCAACAGAGCAGGTCCACTTCGCTCCTCGCTGTCAAAGTCCCTGTCTGTACTGTGCGGCTCCTCAGAAAGGATACCAGCTTTAGCGAAAGCTCGGATAACAGTACCAGCAGACACGTTAGTTCAAGCATCTACACACTTCACTCTTTAACGTTCTCATATGTTTTCTTTCAGGTCCGCCTCACGGGCACCGCTTTTTCTTTTAGGTCTGCTTTTTCTCACAAACAAGACGCACCGCACGAAAGGGCGCACCACTTATTTTGAAGAAAATCTAAGATGTTTATATGCGCCTTATAGTCGTGAAATTACGGTACATTGATAGCTTCTCTTTTTATGTCGAAGTGTTGGAACGGAACTTAACTTCACTAGAACGGTCAAACATTTTGAAAAATTTAACAAATGTCTTCTTCTCCTTTGGCATTTCCCTTCAGGGGTCGCCACATCAAGTCAGTTCCTTCCATGTATCTGCTGCATCTTCTTCGGTCACACCAACTATCTTCATGTCTTCCTTCACTGTATCCATGAACCTCCTCTTTGGTCTTCCTCTAGCCCTCTTTCCTGGTGGTTCCAAATCCTGCATCCTTCTTCCTATGTACTCTTTCTCTCTTCTCTGTACATGTCCAAACCATCTCAGTCTGACCTCTCTGATTTTAAAACCTCTAACAAGTGCTGTTCCTCTGATCCTGTCCATCCTGGTCACTCCCAGAGAGATCCTCAGCATCTTCATCTCTGCTACCTCCATCTCTGTTTCCTGTCTTTTCCTCAGTGCTACTGTCTCTAGACCAATCAGCACGGCCGGTCTCACCACGGTTTTGTACACTTTCCATTTCATTTTAGCTGAAACTCTTCTGTCACACGTCACACCTGATACTTTTCTCTACCCTGCACATGCTTCTTCACCTCTTTTCCACACTCTCCATTGCTCTGGACTGTTGATCCTAAGTACATAAAATCTTCCAACTTCTTTATCTCTTCTCCCTATAATTGACACAAGTTTTTGATTCAGATTATTTTTAGACCAGAGTAAAACGACTTTGAAGCGTTCAGGGTCCGCCATTAAGATTAACGTCAATCCTTGTCTAATAATGTTAAAAAATTTGACCCTCTCTGTTTCACTATTCTTTCTTTTTGTGTTGTTTGTCTTTACAAAAGGGCCAATAGGACCAGGTAAAGTCTTACCACATCTTTATTTTCATGAGTGGATGAAGCCCAAATTCTAATAAAAGGCTTTATTACAAGTGCCATCTAGTGATAAACACTCATATTACAGAAAAAGTCAAAAGTCTTTTGGGTTTTGCCAAATTTTATGATTCTTCTTTCAAATAAAAGGTGTAGTTCCCTCCCACCCGTGCAAATTCCTCCCACGCTCTCTATAAATCTGTGGACCATCTGAAGAGCAGCTTCAGCAACAGACTCCTGCAACCCCGCTACTCAAAGGAACGGTACAGAAAATCATTTATTCTTCATTTCGTCCTTTGGGGACAAATAAAGTATTTTCAATTCAATTTCTTTTTTTTCTCTTGAATGTCTTGCCGAAAATGTGCGATTTTATTACAATCCATAATTTTATGGTTTAAAACACAACGTAAATTTTCTCATATGGTCTCAAAAATATGACAAAAATGCGATTCACAAACTGGGGTAGTCTTCGGGGCAGGGGATGGACAGCAGTAGATAAGAAGAGTGGGTTGCCAGGGTCTCAGGACAGCCCAGCCTGTCTCTGAATAAAAGACAAGATAAAAATAAAATAAACCCAAATAAATGTGCTTTTTTTTAAATTTCCACAAACACCATGAGATCGACCAAAACGATCTTTGGGCGCTACCGGTAGATCCTGATCCAGTATGAGATGATACAGGATTTCCCGCGGTACACCTGACGATCTCTCGCCATGGAAACTGGTTGAAAAACATTGATTCAGACATTGGAACCACCAGGAAAGAGGACAAGAGGAAGACCAAAGAGGAGGTTCATGGATACAGTGAAGGAAGACATGAAGATAGTTGGTTTGACTGAAGAAGATGCAGCAGATCAGAATCAGAATCAGAATCAGAATGCTTTTATTGCCATGTCAATGAAGAATATCAGAGACTAGGAACTTGCTTTGATACAGGTGTGCAATAATATAAGATAAAAACAACAAAAAATAAAATAAATAAAAATAATTTTAACAAAACAAAGAGTGCTCAGAAAGAAAAAGAAAAGTAGTGCAATGTCATAGAAAATAATAGAAAATAATAAAGATAGTAAAGTGACAAGAGGGAGGTGACTAAGAGATGTGGGGTTCAGGTTATAAAGTATTAATTAGACTAACGGCAGAAGGGAAGAAGCTGTTTTTGTGGCGGGACGTTCTGGTCCGAATGGACCGGAGCCTCCTGCCCAAGGGGAGTCGCTCAAAAAGTCCATGTCCAGGGTGGGAAGGGTCAGCTGCTATCCGACCTGCACGCCCCCGAGTCCTGGAGACGTACAGGTCTTCGAGAGATGGAAGGCTACAGCCGATCCCCTTCTCTGCAGAGCGCACAATGCGCTGCAGTCTGTGTTTGTCCCTGGCTGTGGCTCCAGCGTACCACACGGTGATGGAGGAGGTGAGGACAGACTCGATGATGGCTGTGTAAAACTGCACCAACATCTGGGCGGGCAGCTTGGCTTTCTTCAACTGCCGTAGAAGGTACATCCTCTGCTGGGCGTTTTTGATCAGGGAGCTGATGGACGGCTCCCACTTTAGGTCCTGTGTGATGGAAGTGCCAAGGAAGCGGAAAGAGTCTACAGTGGTGCTGGGGGAGATAGGGTTAGATGGAAGAAACTGACTTGCTGTGGTGACCCCTGAAGGGAAATACAGAAAGAAGAAGAAGACATGTCCCCTAAAATAAATGTTCGTTATAATGTCGTTGAGTCCACATGGCGTGGCGGAAAGTACTTGGTCTAGTTCTAGAGCTTCCATCAAAAAAACTTACACTGGCATTTTTTCTTTTCTTCCTTTCGATATGCTTTAATATCGAAACCAGACTAGCTTCTAAAATGGATGGTTTATCTCCGAAACCAAGCTTTTCATCAGCTTCTTCTGTGATGGACATCAGCCATGGTAGTCTTGTATAGACCTGTTTTTATCCCTCACTGGTTTAAGTGTAAAAGTTGATCACTGTGTGACTCTAAAAGCTTTATTTCTGCGGTTTCAGATTAAATCGGTGGCGCTTTGATGTGAAGCTGCCCTGCCAATCAAAGTAAACCACTACTGCTGTTTCAGGAGCTGCTCCCAGTTTGTTTCAACAGTTCTCTACTGGAAACCTTCAAAGACTTTTCAATGAATAACAGAGTTGACTGTGTTGAGCTGGAAGCGTGTCTCTAGGGACGGTTATCGATACATCTTATCGATACCACTTATCGATCATGTCTCAGTATTGTCTGAAATACAACCACACTTTGGGTCTTTTCCCCAAAACCTCCTGCCTTTGCAGCAGGGAGGAAGAGTGTCATGCCGAAAATATACCCTTGACACAACAGACAGGCTCAGATGAAAAAATCACAAGCAGATTTATTAGATTGATAAAAAAAAAAAAGTCCAAATAAAGAAGACAAAAACAGATTAATTAGGTTGGTTCTGACGTAGGAGCTGAAGCCAAAAAACTGGATAACAGGTCAAGCATGGTAAACAAACGATCTGGCGAAGAGTGTGTCAAAAACTGATCCATTTATGCTCCTTTTATGAGTAGATGAGTTTCAGGTGTGACTTGTTGCACATACACAGACAAAAGGAAGCGGTGAAACAGGACACAGAGGGGGAACAGATTACTCTCCTGACACAGAGAGGGAGAGACAGACCATCTTTTGTGGGCTATTATACTGGGCGTCCTGCGAATGCCCACTTCTGCGTCTTTTTAACTACACGGCCCTGCACGGTGGTAACAAATTGCTTCCAGTGGGCGCGGGTCTACGCCATCTGGCGTGGTGCTTACGTGGCTAGGAGCGGTGCTCACGCAGGATGTGGATTCACAAACAGGAAAAATAGTAGTGCATGCCGAGTTTGCCCACATAGCCGATACCGTTAAGGGTGAAAGTTTTTGGTCCGGTAAAAATAACTGCCTTGGCATCGCTGCCAAATAGTGTCAGTATCCCATCACTAATGTCAGCCATAGAGTGATGTTGTTTGTGTCCAATTGTTATGTTTACATTTAAAGCCTTTGACCAATCGTGCTTCCACCTTAGTCAAGAAAGTTTTAGCAATCGATAACGCAGGCTATCTCACACAAGAAATAATCGTGAAACTTTTGATTGAAGCAAGGAAATTTTGAGATGGTGGCACAAGAATCTTCTAGTGCCCACATTGTGGTCATCGAGTTTTAGACTTGCTGATTGGATGGTGCGTCAGCCATGTGGGTAAACCAATAAACAGCATCCAAAACAACCTAGGTGGATATTGTTTTGTTGGTGTAAAATCTAATTTAGATACATGTGAGATAAGCAGGGGCGGATCCAGAATTTTCTAAAAGGGTGGGCATGAGGTAATTGACAAAGCCAGTAAAGGTGGCACTGGGGGCCTTCCTCCCCCAGAATATTTTGAAAATTAAGAGTCATTATCCTGCATTTAGTGGCACATTTGATGGCACTGCAAGGGCAAAACTTGACTAGTCCTCCTTTTCTTTCTTCTTTTTTTTTTTTTTTTTTGTGGACCAAACCGGAAAACGGTAGGAGGATGCGACCGCCACTTACCCCCTAGATCCACCACTGATAATTGATCAACTGTTATTTGTGTAAAGAATTACTATTATTTATTATAAGTACTGTGCCTCAAAACTGTGTTTTTTCCGACATTTTTTTCAAATAAACGTTCTGCGGGAAAAAAGCAGAACAATTAGATTTTATAAAAATAGATAAA
This sequence comes from Neostethus bicornis, assembly GCA_902685375.1. NCBI lineage: Eukaryota > Metazoa > Chordata > Actinopteri > Atheriniformes > Phallostethidae > Neostethus > Neostethus bicornis. Next base: position 1,892,169 of record LR738556.1, read on the forward strand.
AATGTTCCACTGTTTTTGTGTTCAGTTCCACGTCTGTTGTGTGAGATCACCAAATCTTTACAGAACCAAACAGAATATACTTTAAATTTTGTTGTGTAGAAAATTTCTTGATGTATATCACACACTCTAATAGTAAAGTGTGGTTGGGGTCTATGTCGTAATTGTATTGAAGCAGTTAAAAGCAGGTACTTTTTTTTTCTTGAGTTAGAAAGTAGATGTTTTTGGGTAACGGCATGGTGGCACAGTAGGTAGCAAAGTGGCCTCACAGCAAGACCGTCCTGGAGACGAATCCTGGGTGGGGACGAAGCTTGGAACACTTGCCATTCTGGGTGGAATTTGCATGTTTTCTCCGGTTACTCGAGTTTTCTCTCACCCTCCAAAAACATGCATGTTAGCTTGATTGGCCGCTTCATGATTGTCCCTAGATTGCCCCATGATGATAGTGCCTGTATGGTTGTATTTGTGTGGCCTTGCGACAGACTGGCGACCTGTTCAGGGTATACCCTGCCCCTCGCCTCGAATCAGCCGGGATGGGTTCCTGCACCTCCCACAACCCCATAAGGGATAGAAAGTTCCTGATTGATAATTCTGGCTTTTTATTGGCTTAAAAAACTCCAGATTTTTAATCTCTTAAAACCGAAACTAAAACACATCATTAAAAACACATTAAACTGTTTCCAGCGAAATGAACCCCAATGAATTTAATCCCGCAGAAAAAGTCAGAACAAGTTAAACATTTTTAATTTTCATGTTTAACGACACGTGCAGCTGTGAAATTCAAACGCAGCAGATGAAAACTATCACTAGAAAGAAGAGGAATGAAGATTAGTCAGAATAAAACAGAGTACATGTGTGTGAATGAGAGGGATCCAAATGGAAAAGTGAGGTTACAGGGAGAAGAGAGAAAGAAGGTGGAAGATTTTAAGTATCTAGGATCAACAGTCCAGAGCAATGCAGAATGTGGAAAAGAGGTGAAGAAACGTGTGCAGGCAGGCTGGAACGGGTGGAGGAAAGTATCAGGTGTGATGTGCGACAGAAGAGTTTCAGCTAGAATGAAAGGGGAAGTGTACAAAACCGTGGTGAGACCGGACATGCTGATTGGTCTAGAGACAGTGGAACTGAAGAAAAGGTAGAGGTAGCAGAGATGAAGATGCTGAGGATCTCTCTGGGAGTGACCAGGATGGACAGGATCAGAGGAACAGCACATGTTAGAGGTTTTAAAGTCAGAGAGGTCAGACTGAGATGGTTTGGACATGTACAGAGGAGAGAGAGAGTAAATCAGAAGAAGGATGCTGGGTTTGGAACCACCAGGAAAGAGGACTAGAGGAAGACCAAAGAGGAGGTTCATGGATACAATGAAGGAAGACATGAAGATAGTTGGTGTGACCAAAGAAGATGCAGCAGATAGGGTTAGATGGAAGAAACTGACTTGCTGTGTCGACCCCTGAAGGGAAAAGCAGAAAGAAGAAGAAGAAGACGATGGAAACTATCTTTGCGTTAGCGAGCTTTTCTGTCTTGCTTTTTGCCCGAACAAGGCTGCAATGACACCACATTGAAAATATCACTGGTGAACCATCTATTTCACTCCTAGGATTTCAGTAGTGCTCCTTCTGCATCAATAGGCCCCACTATCAAACTATAACAGGTAAAAAAATAAAATAAACAGTTGAGGAATCATAGATGAAAACTTCACAATGACTTCTTTACCAAAAAAAAAAAAACTTCAGAAAAGTCCATCTCAAAAATTACTTTGAAAGTAGATCAATCACCAAATCTATTTGTTTTCCTCCTTCAGTTGTTGTTTTACTGATTAAAACAATATTACCGCATATGCAGGACGCGGCGGTGCCGGAGCCCAGCTCAGCCAATTCAAAGCAAGAGGCATGGACAACCATGACCATCCTCTCTACCCACTCCTGGACGAACAGCGGAGCTCCTTCTCCAAGAGGCTCAGACAGCTCCGCTCGAGAACATCTCGTTACCGGAGGTCTTTCTTTCCGTACGTGATCGGGCTCTACAACGACTCACTTAGCAGATAGGAAGTTTTTGCTGTGACACACAAATTTCCCATGTGTGGGATCATTAAAGTAGATTCTGATTCTGATCCCCAACGACCCCTCAGGGCATAGCCAGTTCAGAAGAATAAATGAATGAGGGTAGCATGCCAATGACACTTTTCGGTACTTTAGCGGTAACACTTTGGCTCTGTCCAATCAGCAGGCTTTAAAACAATGACGTAACAAGACCTAGCGAGAACAGCTCAAAATGCGATCGATTAAAAGAAAAGGTAAAATGCCGTTCCGTTCCGTCATCTTCCGCTTGTTCCGGGGTCGGGTCGCGGGGGCAACAGCCTCAAACGGGCAGCCCAGGCCTCTCTCACCCCGGCTGCATCCTCTAGCTCACCTGGAAGGATCCCAAGTCATTCCCCGGCCAGCTGTGAGACATAGTCTCTCCAGCGGGTCCGGGGTCTGCCCCTTGGTCTCCTCCCGGTGGGACGTGCCCGAAACACCTCGCCCGCGAGGCGCTCGGGAGGCATCCTGACCAGATGCCCGAACCACCCCATCTGGCTCCTCTCGACCTGGAGGAGGAGCGGCTCGACACTGAGCTCCTCCCGGATGGCAAAGCTACTCACCCGATCTCTGAGTGAGAGCCCAGCCACCCTGCGGAGGAAGCTCATTTCGGCTGCTTGTACCCGCGATCTCATTCTTTCGGTCACCACCTACAGCTGGTGACCATAGGTGAGGGTAGGAACGTAGATCGACTTGTAAAGAGCTTTGCTTTTCGGCTCAGCTCTCTCTTTACCACGACGGACCGATGCAGCGTCCTAGTTACTGCTGATGCTGCACCGATCCGCCTGTCGATCTCCTGCTCAAATGCCGGTAAAATCCCGGTAAAATGCCGTTCATATTAAATCTAAATAATTCATTTTAAATCTAAAGACTACTTACAAAAACCCGAGTCGATTTTAGACTACATGGCAACAAAAGCTGGCTGAAATGTGATTGGTCAAATATTTAAAAAAAAAAAAACACGTTCGTAAGCAGCGCAGGCGTTTGGAAAAGAGATGAAAGAAAACGGACAAACCATGTGGAAATATTTTATAGAAATCATTCAACGAAATATAACCAACATCAGCTAATGATTCTGTTTCTTTCGAAAGCTTTGAACGCATTCAGGGAATTTAAATCGGACAATCTGGAAACAATTCGTTGGTATCCAGCAATTAATCTGCGAAGCTTATAAACCTTGTTTAGTTTCAGATGACAGGACGATGGGATAGGAGAGGATAAACCCGAAAATGCCTCGGGATCTACGATGTGGACAAGACAAACTTTGACGACACGGTGATGGATGGCTCGCACGACGCTCTTTGTGAGAAAATTATAGCTGGATGGCGCGAAAGCCCAGTGAGAACAAAGGGCACGGATCCCCGAGTGAGCCGAGCGCCGGCCTGCTGAGATCCAAAGCTTCATATTTACACACCCCGCTCAGGAGTTAATTGCAGTGAATTCCTGCGCTGGGTACAAAGTAGGGCCTGTTGTTTCTTTATTTAACACGACAAATACACCATTCCCCCCTCCTCTAAACCCCTCTCTGTTTCTAAAGACTCTTGCAGAAGGTTTCGAACCCACATGAGCCATAATAAACTAATTAATTGCTGTTTATTTTAGATGTAACGCAGCTAACGGGGCCAAAAAACCCAAACACACTGACTTTTTCTTTACAGACAAACACAGCGGCAATAAGTAAAAAAAAAATTGTGGGGTTGAAATATTTCTCAGAGGAAAACACGGACGTTTCACACATTCCTAGGATTACTGTGTGTGTTTGGAGTATTATTTGCATTTAATTCGCCCTCTCAGAGAAACATTCATGTGTGCACATATGGCTGCAGGAAGGCAGAGAGGCCCCTCTAACAAACCAGACCTCATCTTCACAGTGGTCCATGGACTAAAGCCAAAACGCGTCAGGGTTGCTACGGTTCTTTTTTTTTGCAAATAAACGGTGCGCTCTCCGCTCTCTCTCCTTGGCAGAGCTGTCCCCGTTCACATCAAAGGAAAGTCTAACCTTACATACCAGATGAGGGTTCGATTAATGAGCTCTGCACATCAAACGCCGGCATCAAACTTCTCACAAATCATCAAAAACCAAGCTGAGATTTTACAGTAAAAAAGCTCACATCAAAACCTGAGGGTTGAACATTGGAACCGATGCGGGGAGTTTGTGAGGAGATTTTCAAAAGCATCCAATTGTGAAATGTGTGGGTGATTCAGATCTAAAAGTATCTTTTACTTAAATTAAAAAAAAAAAAAACCCCAAATAATTCCAAATTAAAAGTACAAAGAAAAACCAAAATACGTTTTACTTGAAAAATCTGCTGATTGCATTTATATAAAAAAGAAGACCCGAAATTCTTAATTTATTTTCAAAGATAGAAACAAACGCTGTGGTCCTGACAGGAATGATGTAGGAGGAAACTCTAAAGATAAAAAAAAATACCGTTTCAACTTCTAATTACCGACCTTGGAAAAGATTTTTGCTCATTTTGTCCAATTAGTAAAACGATTACACACGTTGACATTTTTACGAATAAAATCATCTGAAGTAGTGAGATCTCCGTAAAGGGTCACATTTTGTTAGCAGTGATAGTGTTCGACGACAAAACTTGTAGGATTTTATTTCTAAATCTGTGACAAATATATGTGGATGTGGTAGAGAACAAAATCCATGACCAAGATCAACCTTGCATTTGAATGGTATTCGAATACCGGACTGGAGAGGTTAACAAATTCTATAAACAGACATGAATGAAAAAAACAGTGAAAATGATGTTCAAACATAATAAAAACCGCCAAAAAGTTTGGTGTTAAATCTCTACTTTTAGGGGTTTTTTTTTAATAAATAATCAGACTGTTTTTCTTCAAAAAATTTGCTGTTAGAGCTTCTTTAGGTTTGATTGCAAATAATTAGTGATTATTTCTCTTGCCGACGTGGGGTCCTCTTGGTCTCTCCCGCTGGGACGTGCCCAAAACACCTCACCAGCGAGGCACTCGGGGCCGAACCACCCCATATGCAGCTGGGGTGAAAGACGCCTGGGCTTCCCATTTGAGGCTGTGGCCCCTGCGACCCGGCCCTGGATAAGCGGAAGACGATGAATTGGAACCCTAACGTGGAGAGAAAAAGAAGTCTTTCTTTCCCTGACCATGACACTTCCACCACTGTGTTTGAATGAAGAACGACTACTTTTCTCTACATTTTCATTTTCTTTCTTTTTTTTTCTGTTAAACCACCATTATGAAACTTCTTCCTAACTGGTGAGAGTATTTGACACATTTAATCTAAACTCATTCTTATTATGTTTTTAGAAGTTTGAATGAAAGCAAACGGAACATTAAAAATGTCCCTTTTAAGCCTGAAATTTGTCCAACATATTTAATTTAAGGACAACGGTGCTCAAGTGGACATGCATTCTCAGAATGTACGCTAGCTGTGCCGACTATTAAACGCATTAAAAAGATTTTTCATGTGAACTGTCGTGATGTGGAACAAGGAGGACTCAATTGCAGCGCTTCAAAACAAAGTTTATTAAACACATTTCAGGTAAATCTATAAAGAAAAGGGCTCAGGATTAAACGCATGATTCAAAAGTTCAAATAATAACGTTCAATCATGGTCAGACAACCAGGGAGACCTGACTGGAAAGGATGGTATTAACCCGACGTGGAAGTCTGGGGTGACTGCCCTTAAATACTCGGCAAGGTACACAGGTGTGTGGCATCAAAAAATCAATCTCAGGTGTATCCTGAGCCCTTCTTTGCTAACCTGCGATTTCAATGTTGAATTTTGACTTCTTTCCATGTTGGCATTGTGATCCCCTCGCCTGTCGCCAAAGGAAGCCCTTGACCTTCCTCATCACCTTGATTAGGGACACCTGAGATTGATTTATGAAGCCACACACCTGTGGATCCTGCTGTCTGTTTTAGAGCAATCACCCTGGACTTCCACGTCGGGTCATCATCGTCTTCACCATCCTCCCTGATGATGAGTTACATCCTGGAATTCTGTTATATAATCCGAACTTTTTTATCCTGAGTTAATCGTGTACCCTTTGCCTTACGGACTTATCGGACTTCTGATAATAAATCCTGTTTTTGTCCTCCATTTGGGTCCTCATCGTTCCAGATCACGACACAGTGTTTTGTAAAAGTCTTCTTATTTACCATCTTCTATCCTCCATGTGGTAAAACAAGGGTGTGACTGAGCTTGGATCTGAATACACTGTGCACTGTATCATTTTAATTGACGTAACTTTGAATTTTTTAACCACCGCCTTTATTAAGACCACCCCCGGTGTATGCCGAAAATAGACAACTACATCCCAGGTCGGAAATGACCGATTTTTACAAATTTACAACACTTTATGTGCAACTTTGCTAAATGATTGTCTGACTGACTGAGAGAGAAAATTTTTACTCAAGTACCCAAAAGATAAGAACCCAAACGGATGATAAAAACATGGGAAGTAGAAAAACAAAATGAGTCTTAAAATGAGCGACAGGTTCATTTCTACATTTTGTGAACAAAAACAGCTGCTGACAGTGAACACCTGCCCTCTGCTCCATCTGGACGTCTGATGAATGAAACCTCTTCAGATTTGATGCTACTGACAGATGAACGCAGATGAGTCGGTTTGGAGGGCTACAACCCTCTAACAAGCAAGGACAGAGGCACAAACCGAACTTTAACATCACCGAGCTGCTCTTAATTTGAGAAATTTGTATTTATGTCCCACTAAATCTCCAAATCTAAACTTCATTTCACCACAATCCGTTTAAAAATATTCTCCTCACTAAACCTCAGGTTGGGTCATCTTTGATTTGGATTGTTTTCATTTCTCCTAATGAGATTCCCAATGCCCCTCGAGCCGAGTTTATCAGGATCAAAGAATTCTCATTAAATCAAAGTCATTTTTATCACATATAGACCTTTCATGTGTATCCTTTCATGGTCTGAAAAGATGAAATATTGTCTGAATTCTTCCCTAATTTCCACTAAGTAAACATTCCTGTCCAGACTGAGTCCACAGACTTGTAATAGAGGAGCAACAAAGACCACTTTTGGCTCATTAAGGAGCTGGTTTTGACTTATTAAAACTAATTGCATCATCTGTGGGGGAAAAATGAATGACTTGTGTTTGATATTTTTGGCTGAAATCACAAGGAAAAGTTTGCTTTGATCAGAATGAAGGAAAACTTCGTCAGCAACAAGGTTAGGCTTCAAAATATCTCCATTTGGAAAAAAAAAAGTTGATTAGGGTTCGAATAGGAGGGGTTTTGGAGGAGAAATGTGCACATACCAAAAGACATCATTAAGTTAATGGATTGCTGGTGACATTGTTGGGGTTTCTCAGACTTGGATGTATCTGTGGACAGGCTCGCTTCCTCCGGTCTGCAGCGCTCTGTCAACACCAGTTAGTCCACATACAAATCATCTGGCTGCTTTCGCAGCAGCAAACCCTGAAAAAAAAGGCGACTTGTGTTCTGTAATAAAGGATGTGTGGATCGTGTAATATGAGCACAAATTTTTAGTTTTCCCGAAAACCTAAATGTGTTCCAATAAAGTAGATGTATCATGTTATTTTGGGCGTAATTCAAATCTTGTGGCGTACGCAGATAAACATGGACGCTTTTGTACAATCAAATATACAATTTTTGGCAAAAACAGAAACTTTTGTTACATTTTTTATTTTTGTAAATCTGACACAGAAAATCATTGCCTGGAAAACTGACCTTTCTGTGTGGAGTTTGCATGTTCTCCCCATGTATGTGTGGGTTTTCTCCACCTCCAAAAACATACGGCCTTTAAAATTGCTTTTAGGAATATGTATGTGTGGGATGGTTGTCTATGTATGTGCGGCCTTGCCAGACTGGCGACCTGTACGGGGTGTACCCTGCTTCTCCCCTTAACAGCTGGGATAGGTTTCGGCACCCTCGCAAGCCAGTTAGGGATGAACGGGTCAGAAGATGAATGAATGAATTCCTCCCTTTTCTCGTCCATGCATGGTCCTGCCCCACACGACAACGTAAGTCTTGTTTGGGTCCATAAATCCAGTTTAAAGCTGGTCAAGTGGGGAAAGCTAGCTTATATATTTTTTTTAATTCTTGTTTTAGCGCAGTTGTATAACAAGTGCAAGTCGACAAACATAAAGCCTCTGCTTGCTTTGCAGATAATAAGACAAGATTTACTTTGTTTTTCCCCAGAGACTAAATAATTTATCACAGTAGTTCAATTAATAGAAATCCTAAAAAATGAGAAAAATAACCATTTATTTATTCAACATCTATGGCAAACATCTGCATTTTAAGTTCACACTTTCCTAATATCTACAAGAAGAGGCAGAATAAGAAAAAAAAAATAGATTCTCAATTCCATTATAAAGCACGGTGGTGGAAGTGTTATGCCTTAGAAAATTTTTGTTAAAATGAAAAAAATGCAACAAATTTAAACTTTGATGAATATTTAAGAAAATTTTAGAGCAATTAGCTGCTAAAATAAGTCCAATAGTCAAGATTCATACTAGATAGCTAGTTTTAGAGACAAATATGAAAATTCCTCCAAAAAAAATTATGCAAGGAACACAAATTATTATTAGCATTTCAGGAAAACCAACTTAAGCTGAGGCATGCCATTAATTTAGTAGTTCAGTTGAATTTTTGTTTCCATATTGAATACATTTCGGCCTTGAATAAGACCATCCTCCGGCAAAGCACAAAGGTAGAAGGTCAGTTTCAATAAAATGCAGAAAAATGTGAAACACAAAAGATTTAGTGATTTCCAAGCAAATTGTGAAGAATTAGCAGTTAAACTGAGGTCAATAATAAAAGTAGATGCCACAAGGCCAATATGTCTTTAATAGTTGCAGGACTAAATGTGAAAATTCACTCCAAAATATATAAACAACAGAAATGATTATGTTGTAACATTCTAAATTTTTCTGGAATGGGACGTTTGGTTCAGTGTAGGACTGTGGGACAACATGTCGTTGGGTGTGATTTCGCATTTTATTCCGATACTGTGCCAAAAATGTACCGAACGCAACCTCAAAACCAAGATATGTACCAAACCGTGATTTTGTGTACCGTTACAACTCTACAATTGGGATGAGGGTACTACTTTTACTTGGAAATGTTTTGCTTTTTATAAAGACAATTTTGACTTTTGTGTCCAAATTTAATTAATTGAGCCAGTAAATTAAAAGAACAGCCAAAGTTAATGAACATTATTATGAATTGAAAATAACAATTCCCAATTTCTCTGGTGCCCAATAGTCTGCCTTGTGGAACCTCTGTGTTCCACAACACTTTAAATGGAGAAAAATACACATTTTAAAACTTTGAATACAATATTTTCACAACGCTGATGAAAATGTAAACAATTTTTAGTTTGATATTTAATATAAAAAGGTGTTGGGGTCTCTTTATGACGCGTCACCGGCAGCCAGTTGGATTTATTGTGAGGAACACACCAGTTAAGAAGCCAAATGTGTAAATTCCTCTCCTGCTGGGCTGCAAATGGGAGGGAGGGAGTGAAGAGATGAAAGTGTGACCTGCTGATTGCAAACACCGACTCTCAGCTTCATTATTTATCAGCTTGTAAAAACTCGGGTGTCTTTGACTCGGAGCCTGTCCGAAAAAAACATTTTTCCTTCAAAGAAAAAAAACAATATCTCCTCAGTTTGTTTATTATATAATGTTTCATAAAATGGTCACCATGGTGTTTATCAAAAAATCAACCCAATCCCTTCATCGTTAAAAAACAACGGAATAAAAGGCATCGTGAATCATTTCAGTGTGGTTTTATTGTACGAATATAAAGAATAAATAATGCATTTCCATTATTTACAGGATAAAAAGTCACTGATACGCGTTTGTATCCATAATTATCGTTCAACTCTGAGGTCGATCTGCTTCATCCAGACGCGGAGACGGTTACGTCCATAAATACAAAATATATAACCAAAATATTTTCCACAAATAAAGTAGACTCTGGTTACAAATAATACTGACTTTGTACAAAGAGTTTCATAGATTCTTATAAAAAAAAAAAAAAAAAAAAAAAAAAACAGCGTAACAGCATATACAGAAAATACATTCATACACTTTGTAGTGCACGTGGAAAATAATTAAAAATATTGAGCTTATAATTTAAAGGTTTTTATGGAAGATTGTAATCATAACTTTATGAAAACTGATTAAAACAATTTTGGTGTTTCTGGCTTTTTTTCTTTTTTTTTTTCAATTTTTTTTTCGGTGGGCGGGTCATTTGGAGTGATTGACAGGCTGTGGACCAATTAATTTCGTTCACCATAAATAATTCAAAAAGGATTTAAAATATGCCCCAAAAAAGTCTACAATTCATTAAAACAACTTTTTTTCTGTCTTTTTTTCATCAGTTTGTGTCAAAACAGTAAAAACAAATTTAAGGACCCTCAAAATCTTCCACGCGACCTTTAACTTTAAAGATTGATTTTTAGCTTGAGCATGCGCACTTGCAGTCAGTAATAACAGGGTACTGCACAGGTATCCAGGCACATTTCAGAGCTCCTTTCCTCTGCACACACCTCCACCTGAGGATGGTCAGGTGTGTGGAGCTTGCGGGTCTACACACCATGCCCTCTGGTACTGAGCATGACCGTTTGCTCATGCAGCTACCCACGCGAACAAAACGTGGCCAAAATCGGTTCCCCAAATCGGTCCAGGTGTAGACCACCGGGCAGAAGGAGTAAGCCCACAACCACTGCTGCAAACGTCGCTTGAGTTTTTTACTGGCTTTGTGCTTCTTTCCAAACTGGATGTCAAAATCCACCGCGCGGATTTCTTTGGGTAGAAGACCTGCAGCTTTTTGGATCTCAAACTCCTCAAACTCCTCATTGAGGGTGGGTTTGTCCTCTGCAGGAGGCAGCACAGACAGAAACCGGCTGTCAAATTCACCCAAAATACTTTTCAGCTCTGTTTCGTTAAGATCCCGCTCTTTTGGATCAAAAACAGGGTCGGGGTCTTCTTTTAATTCCATTAGTGGTAGACTGTCACTGGGGATGGGTCTCAGCAGGTAGTAGTGCTGACAAATCCCTCTGTCCAGCAGAAGTCCTACAGACAACATCAGCAGGTACACAGCTGCGCACTGAGACTGATCCATCGCGAACCTTCTTGTGCGTAATTACGCGCTATCCACAGCCAAAAATTTAACAGGAAAAAAAAATCAGTTTCCCATCATAATAATATGCATCAGATTAAAATAAAAGGTTGTTTTTCCCGTTAGCATCAGAGGCACCGATTTCTGCTCATTTTGAAGGTGCCAAAACCCCGCCGTGTCCCTGCGCTGAGCGCCCAGGGGCCCCTCATGATGCTTCACTGGTTTCCTTCACAAGAGAAAAAGCAGCAGCAGCGCGGCCCAGTTTTATCCTCGTGCACACGCAGCGTGATGTAATGTGTGTGCCCCTCTTCTTTCAATGTGGGTTTGTTGTCTCGGAGGAGATCCCCAAACCTCCTTCTTTTACACAGAGAGAGGGGGGCGGGGGCGTGAGGAGAAGAGGACGGGTTTGGGTGTGGTGTGGTGTGGTGGGGGATTGGAAACGCCCCCTGTTGGTTTTTCAGTCTGACATTAAATCAGTCTTTGATTTTCAGGTCTGTTTGTTTGAATCCAAACTCTCCAAGAACTTTTCAAAACTTGACCAGACTGAACGCGGTCTTTGATAAACATCAGAATGGGAACCAGTTTATTTACAATGGGACCAAAAAAATATTCTGATTAATTAAAAAACAAAACAAAAAAAAAAACAACTTTATCTCAATCTGTACAATTATATTGAATTTTTTTTTTTTTTTACCTTTACTTATTTTGTCGAGATCCGCGGCCTCGTCGAGATCGCAGTTGTTGATAGATCGGTGTTCAAAAAAGAGAGGTTTCGTCTGAATCTGTGACCTATCGCGGGATGTGAGAGATGTGCGAGATTACGCTTAACAGTAAAAAGAGCGGAAACAACTTTGTTTAAAATTTATTCCACTTAAGAAAAGACTAGATTACGACCATGTCTGTAACAAATGTCCACACGTAGCCGGGTATTTTTGAAAACGCAAATCTGCTGTCCTCCATTTTAGGAAAATGCTCGCGTCCACACGTAACCGTTTTTAAAATATCCGCGTCCACACGGAGCCGTATAAATACGCTTCTGAGTGCGGTTATGAGCATGCCAGACCAGTAGTCGGCAGTATTGATGTAAATGTAAGTCCTGAGCTATCCAATCAGAGGACCTCTGTCGTCATTTCCGCAAAAAGGAGAGGGAGGTTTATGTGATTAATAATCACCGATTGTGACGCATTTCTCCTCCTTTGCTCTTCAACAAGAAACAACAGCAGTTGAGACAAAAAAGCAAGAAAAGAGGGTCTGCAACAGAGTCCGTGGATCCATGCTGCCCACTGTCTGCTTTTGTAAACAAGGACGCACACAAATGACGTATGTGCATTACTTGTCGCAGGAATGCATAAAAACGCAAATCTCCGTTTTCGCACGTCCACACGCAAACGCAAAAAACGGAGTTTTCCAAAATTGCCACTTTGGCCGGAGTTTTCAAAAACGCCGGTTTTGAGTGAAAAAAAAATCCGTTTTGACGGCAGGCCAAAACGGATAAAAATACATATATGTGTTTTCAAAAATACCCGGCTACGTTTGGGCCTAGTTTTATAAAAACTTTATTGGAAGGGGGCGGGGCAGCGTCATTGTCATGGGCTGCGGCATGGGGGCGGGGTTTGGTTGCATCATGCTGGTGGCAGCAACGTTTAGATGTTTTTCACAGCGACGTTTACAATGTTCTGGAAGGGAGGGGGACCTGGATGAGGCGTTCCGGGCATGTGCAGATGCGCAGAGTTGCAACTCTCAATGGTTGCAGAACTCGACAGAACACCCCCACATTCATACATTCAACCCCTGCAATCCTAAGGCTCCCTAAAAGATGTCAGAACCATTGGTTGGTTTTAGATGCGTTTCCCAAGTTGTTCTCCCCAAAATTTTGTGACATTTTTGTGAATTTTCTCTCTAATTGTCCCTGAATTGTCCTCTGTAAAAATGCACCTCGGAACGAGTGTGTGTGAATGGTTGTCTGTGTGTTTGGCCCCGCAACAGACTGGTGATCTGTTCAGGGTTTACCCTCCGTCTCACCTGTTATCAGCGGGATAGGCTCGAGCACCACCTTCATCCTCATTTGGGACAAGTGGTCCAGAAGATGAATTGAAATAAAAAATGAATTAAAGTTGGTGTTTTCTTGTGGATGCAGAGTCAGGATTTAGCCAGTTTATTGAGGTAAGCGGAGCAAGGGAAGTAAGAAAGGTGAATTAGCGTGTAAGCCAATCTAGGCATGCAGATGTCCTGTGCAGACTTGGTGTCTTGAGAAGGCTAGGCGTCCCAGGCAGGCTCTGTGTCTTGAGAAGCGTGGGCGTCCTGGGCAGGGCGGGTGTCCTGAGTAAGCTGGGTGTCCTGGTCAGACTTTGTGTCTTGAGTAAGCTGGGTGCCCTGGGCAGGCTTGGTGTCTTGAGAAGCCTGGGTGTCCTGAGCAGGCTTGGTGTCCTGAGAAGGCTAGGTGTCCTGGGCAGGGCTGGTGTCTTGAGAAGGCTGGCGTCCTAGGCAGGTTCTGCGTCTTGAGAAGCCTGGGCGTCCTGTGCAGGCTTGGGACAAGTGGTTCCAAGACTAGGCGTCTAATCAAGACGCCTAGCGTCTCCAACACTAATCAAGACGCCTAGTCTTGAGAAGGCTGGGTGTCCTGGGCAGGTTTGATGGCTTGAGAAAGCTTGATGTCCTGGGCTGGCTTGGTGTCTTGAGAAGGCTAGGCGTCCTAGGCAGGCTTGGTGTCCTGTGGAGGCTTGGTGTCTTGAGAAGGCTGGGTGTGCTGGGCAGGCTTGTTCTCTTGAGAAGGCTGGGCGTCCTGGGCAGGTTTTATGTCTTGAGAAGGCTGGGTGTGCTGGGCAGGCTTGTTGTCTTGAGAAGGCTGGGTGTCCTGGGCAGGTTTTATGTCTTGAGAAGGCTGGGTGTGCTGGGCAGGCTTGTTGTCTTGAGAAGGCTGGGTGTCCTGGGCAGGCTTGGCATACCAGAAATAGAGGGACCGGAAAAAAATAAGGCAAAAATATGTGATGAGGAAGTGCAAGGCACTAAAAACAACGGGCAGCAAGACAACAGTGCAAACATCGAGTAAAGGCAAACGGGACCAAGTGTGAGGAGGATTCAGGGCACAGGACAGAACGTCAGAGAGGGACGTTAATAAACTAATTTGTCAAATAAGTGTTGGACTCATAGGTACTAAACAAGACTTCCTACCATTGTTTGTCCTGCTGACCAGTATTCAACAGACTGGTGACCTACCCAGGGTGTACCTTGCTATCACGATTGTCCTTGAAATTTGCTACGACGGCACCAATGGTGGGTGAAACGGAGCTAGGTGTCTTCCCCTAGGGCATCTAGACGTGAGCTCAGTGGGATTCGATCCCGCCAACTTCCAGAGAACTTCCGGTCCAAGAACAAACGTTCTACCACTGAGACATCGCTTCCATACCGTTCCGTTCCATCATCTTCCGCTTGTTCCGAGGTCGAGTCGCGGGGGCAACAACCTCAAACGGGCAGCCCAGGCCTCTCTCTCCCCGGCTGTATCCTCCAGCTCACCCGGAAGGATCCCAAGTCGTTCCCCGGCCAGCTGTGAGACATAGTCTCTCCAGCGAGTTCGGGGTCTGCCCCTTGGTCTCCTCCCGGTGAGATGTGCCCGAAAAACCTCGCCCGCGAGGCGCTCGGGGGGCATCTTGACCAGATGCCCGAACCACTCCTCCTCTCGACCTGGAGGAGGAGCGGCTCGACACCGAGCTCCTCCGGGATGGTAGAGCTCCTCACCCGATCTCTGCATGAGAGCCCAGCCACCCTGCGGAGGAAGCTCATTTCGGCCGCTTGTACCCGCGATCTCATTCTTTCGGTCACCACCCACAGCTGGTGACCATAGGTGAGGGTTGGAATGTAGATCAACTTGTAAATCGAGAGCTTTGCTTTTCGGCTCAGCTCTCTCTTTACCACAATGGACCGATGCAGTGTCCTAGTTATTGCTGATGCCGCACCGATCTGCCTGTCGATCTCCCGCTCCATCCTTCCCCCACTCGTGAACAAGACCCCAAGATACTTAAACTCCTCCACTTGGAGCAGGACCCTGTCTCTGACTCGCAGGGGGGCATTCCTGTGCATTAGCTGAAAAATAAAAGGAGACAGTCACGCTTTACGTAACCAATGTCGCTAAATCTCAAGTATGAATTGGACGGGATTTTTTTGTCTAAAAAAGTCATCTTGTGCGGAATTGCATGCCAACATGTGGCCGTGGTGTGTCGGAGTCCTGGTATCATTTCTCCAGTACCGAGACCAGGATGTTCCCATTAAAAATCATCCGCACCAATAAATAAACCCAAAGTCGTGTTTTATACGTGATTAAATCAGACAGTTTACTGTCTGATGTAATAAAAGTAGCTGCTAACTACTTTTTGCACGGCCTGTGTCCAAGTCTAGTGGGACAATATTTCTGCCTGTAGCGTGGCCACAGCACCTCTCAAAGCCGGCCAAAATAACTCCCAAATAAACAACGCTCTCTAAGCTGCAGCCATGGAAAGTATCACAATTTGCAAAGCTGTCTAAAAGCCGGCTCAGAGAATCATTCTTTGAAAAAATAATTTAATGGAAGAACTTAGCCAGCTGCTACATCAGCCATAAACCATCTGCTTAAGATAAATGCATCCCTGTTTCATTTTGAATGAGCTAATTCACACAAGCACTTGAGCACACGACTCATTTAGTTTATGGTCAGCTGATGGTGAAAAGTCTGGAAAATGTCACGCTTATATTTTTCATCTGACCAGCACGTATCATAAACCATCTCTCCTGAGAAGCTTTGACAGATATGCTCAATCCAGAGCATTCACATCGAGGACGGTGCATGCAGAGTAAACAGGTCACACAAACAAACCCTGGAGCCGAGCATTCGATAACAAGACATCCCTCAATTTTGAGAAAAAGAAGCTCTCGTTGGTTTTCACAAATTTGTCTTGATATTTTGGAATTTTACACGCTTCGAAATGTTGTTACAGTGGTCCTCGTTAATCGTGTGAGTTATGTTCTAAAAGCAGTAGCGGAGGCAGTAAAATATTCACTTCATCATTTTTCAATTATTTTACATATTTCTTTTTCAACACTAGAACCGCCGCAGCCGTCAATATGACTGCACGTCACTTTATTTTGCGAATTAGAATAAATAAAACAGCTTATTATGACTTTTTAATCAAACACGTTTTCTATTGTATCGTGTATTTTTTTGTTCTTTTTTTTTTTTTTTCTTATTAAGGAGAGGGGCGGGGGTAGGTGGGTGAAAAAGAGGAAGAATAGGGTACAGAAGTTATATAATATTGGTTGGAAGCAAGGAACATAGCGGACAGTAAACAGAGTGATATAGTGTGCGAGTGTGAGTGAAAGTACATGCATGCTGCCGATGTGAACTATGTGCTTATTAGGACCAACGGATTGTCACCAGCCCCAAAAGGCAGAGACACACGCAACCCGGGCCCACGCCCATCTAGACCCTGGGACCCCAAGGCCGGGCCGAGGAGCCGCCCACCTACCCAGCAAGGCGCACAGAGAAACCCCTGCCAGGGCCACCCCAGCACCAAGAAGCACGGGCCTCCCCGATGCCAGGACCCACAAGCCTCGGGGCAGATGTGGCAACCGTACCCCACGGCCCTAGGCGAGCCCAGGGGTGACAGAAGTCAAGGCCCGGACCGAGAGGGGAGCACTCACGCTAAGGGCCCAGGGACCCAACCATCCCCGAGTTAGGCCTCAACCGGGGGCCCAGCAGGGCCAGGCTACCCCATATGCAGTCACCAAAGCCCAACACCCAGCCAGGTGCCCGACCCAGGCAGCCCAAAGACCACCTCCCCACATCTAGTGTCCCTCTTCACTACCCTGGCCCCTCACCTGTAGTCCTGCCAACTCTCTAGTGTTGCTCACCCCAGTGCACCTCTTAACCCCAACTGGTGACGAGGGGCCCCGGCAGGGCCAGGCGAGACCGCGCCCGGGCCCATTTCCCCCCATAAAAAAAACACACAACCGTATCTCTGGGTGTCTCCCGCCCCCCGGAAGCGGGCAACACAGAAGTGACTGGCCTCCAAATCCCGCAAACCCAGCCCCCCTCGAGGCAGCAGAGCCCCAAGATCCCGACCGATTCGAAGGGACACAGACGGGTGAAGACCGGCCGCCCTTCCCCGGTCCCACCTGTTTATGTATGTGCTGCAATTGAAGTGGGCGAGAGAGCGCTTGCAGGTATGTTTTTGTTCTAAAAATGAACATTTCAAAATTTATAAGCATTTTATCTGCTCTAACCTGCTGCGCCCCGCAGCAGCTGAGAGCGCGTATTGCCACCATAACAACACAGCAACAACTGAAAGCCCAGGCTTCTCTCACCCCGGATCCCGAGTAGTTACCTGGCCAGCTGTACGACATAGTCTCTCCAGTGGGTCCAGGGTCCTTCTCTTGGTCTCCTCCCGATGGGACATGCCCGAAACACCTCACCAGTGAGAGTGAGTAACTGTGAGTAGTTTCTTTTAATTCCCGTTGGTGTTTTGGGAGATAATGCATTTACAAAAGTGGTCCGAAACCTTCGGCCTACAGACAGGACAAGTGCTCAAAACAAATCAAACTCTGCGAGGGGCGATAGCGAGGGAGCGCTGTATTTGATGTGGTAGCACAGTGGAGGTAGAAGCATGGTCCTCATTAGGTGTCGCCAGACTCATTTCAAGCAGAGTTGTTTTGGTTTCGTCTAATCCTTTCCTACTGTTTAACCACAGGAACATTTTGATAGTGAAATATTCCTCTTTAAAAAGTCCGGCTACTTGAGACAGACGCCTGGCTAATTGAACAGGTTTGTACCCTTCAACCCAACCAAACGGTTCCCTGGCTAATAAATTTGCCGGTTGTAATGACCTCTGTTTTTAAACGCCCAGGTCTGGTTCCTGAAGATTTTAAAACCTGTGCTTTAGGATACGCACCCAGAATTAATCTGCTGTGCACGAGTCATATGTGACCTTCCCTGCTGATTTTTCATTTAGTGAGGAAAAGCAGACGCCTGTCTTGGCAGCCATCTTCAGGTAGAAACCCAGCGGAGAGTTTGGACATTCAGGCATGCAGAAGAAAACCACACGCTTGTTTGATAAATTCAAACTTTATTTAAACTATTAATTCCAGGCTCCACGTTTCGCCTCGCTGGGATTCTACATCTCCCTCGGCGACTTGTTTCACACCTCTTGCTGACTGAGCTCGCACCACCATGCCGAATACACGCAGACACAAAGTGGGTGCCACTCTGTTTACTCTGGCACTTGGGAGGTGTGCAAATTGCTAGTTTGTGTAGCACTTCTTTCCATTCCTCTGCAATCCAACTGCACACAATCGCAATAATCACTCCCGCTGTGAGCTTAATTAAAGCTAATTGCAGCTTGTGGCCGCGAAGCCGTGAGTCAGATGACAGATTGTCTTTTTCTCGTCACACTTTTCTTTTCATATTTAGACCCTCGGTTGTCTTGTTTCCCCCTCGTCTGAAACATTTTCTATTAATTTGTGTAGCACAGCGAGCAGGCGGGGTGCACTAAAACGTGTAGAAACAAGCAAGCAGACGACTGGTAGGATGCCTAGTGGGGAAAAAAAACCAAAACAAAAACCATCAAAGAAGATAAATTTAAACCATATTAATTCAATCTGACGTCTGATTGGCCCGTTTGTTTTTCGTTTCGGGACAAAAAATGAACTATTCTCGATATTTCGTAAAATTGTATGGGGAGGGGACGAGGCTAGGAACATTGGCCTTTTGTCGTAATGTGGAGCTCAACAGACAGGTTCAGATGAAGAAATCACAAGCAGATTTATTAGATTGGTAAAAAGTTCAGATGAAAAAGACAAAAATAAATTAATTAGGTAGGTTCTGATGTAGGAGCTGGAGCCAAAAACTAGATAACAGGTCAAACATGGTAAACAAACAATCTGGTGAAGAGTGTGAGAAAAACTGATCCATTCATACTGCAGCAGATGAGTAGATGAGTTTCAGGTGTGACTTGTTGCAGCTCCCCGCTGGGTCCACCCAACCCGACACACACACACAGACAAACAAGGACAACCGGGAGGGGGGAAACAGGACACAGGGGGAACAGACTACTCTCCTGACATCTTTCTGTGTGGAGTTTGCATGTTCTCCCCGTGTACGTGAGGGTTTCTTCTGGTTACTAAGGTTTCCTCCCACCCTCCAAAAACATGCATGTTAGGTTGCTCAGCCGTTACATGATAGCCTCTTGGAATGAGTGTGTATGGTTGAATATGTATGGCCCCGCGACAGACTGGCGACCTATTCGGGGTGCACCTTGCCCCTTGCCTCGAATCACTCGGGATGGGCTTCGGCACCCCTCATGACCCTGTAAGGGATAGACGATTAAAAAGGTGAGTAATTTGATAATATTTGCACTTTAATAACGCCTTGTGGGGAATTGACTGTGTTGCATCGCACCACAGCAGGCAGCCATGACAGGACCAATGGTGGGAGTAACTGGGTGGGAGGTGTCTTCTTCAGGGAGAGTTCGGAATGAGCTCATTTTGGGAATTGAACCAGCAACTGTTGGTCCAAAGATGGTCATTCTACCACTGAGCCACGCCTCCCAAAACCATGTCATGGACAGAATATGTTGTTTAGGAATTTTCAGAATGCGTTCAAAAATTACCCAGTTATAAAATATAGCACCATTTTTAATTGTTGTCAGTAAATATTTATAGAAATGACCAGTTACAACAGAAGCTGATTTAACACTAGGACCGCCGCGTTCTAAATCTACCTGCAAGCGCCATGACCGTCAATGTGACACTTATATAATTATTTATGTTTTGCGCTACTTTTATTGCATAAATATTTTTAGACCACTCAATTTTTAAAGTAATAATAATGATATAATGTTAAATACTTTTTAAAACCTAGAATAAAAAAGCAAACACTAAAGTAAAATGATCTAATTTGTCGAAAGCCCAGTTTTTTCGCATTTTGCGCAGCTGCTTCAAAAATGTCCACGTTATAAATTGGCTATATTCAAATATGTTAACCTGAACTTTCAAGACTTTTCTAGAAAACATGGCTGACTTTATTCAGACAACAATGTTCTTACTCTCTTCATGGTGTCTTTTCAATATTATCGCAGTCAACTTTTCTAAAATGGTTCTGTAATGGCGTCAGAGTCTTCCTTGTCTCTCTCCACAAATAAACACACGCACACTTCCATATATGTGGCCATAGCAATGTGTTTTTTTGCAACAGTTGTTGCTATGGCAATGTGCTCTTCCTCCCAGCTGCTGCGCGGCGCAGCAGGTTAGAGGAGATAAAATGCTTATAAATTTTGAAACGTTTATTTTTAGAACACAATAAAATACATGATAAAATAGAAAATATGTTTATATTAAAATTCATAAAAGATCACCCTCATAGGTTGTGTTTTATTTATTCTAATTAGCATATTAAAGTGACGTGGAGTCAAATTGACGGCTGCGGCGGTTGTGGTGTTGACAAAACAAGAACTAATTAAGGCTAGCTGTATTACGAATAGGGCTGCAACTAACGATTATTTTGATGATCGATTAATCTGGCGATTATTGGTTCGATTAATCGATTAATCGGATAAAATTGGCAACTTAATAGATAATAGTTTTTTGGCATTTTATTGAATGTAGTTATGCAAAACACAACTCATAACCACTTAAACAACACGTTGGGCTCATTCTAAAAAGTAAAAATAATAAATCTACTTTCTAAACGATTAATCGATGACTAAATCAGTCGACAACTATTTCAATAATCGATTATAATCGATTAATTCGATTAGTTGTTTCAGCCCTGTATTTGTTATTAATATTTCGAAAATGAAAAGTTGAGGTCTATGTGACGACTCGCTTAAAGCAGTCACATGAGTAGGTTTTTTTTAATTTTGTGACTCAAAACTTAATAAGGTAATATATAGGTGGTACAGAGTAAATGTGGGCAGTTTCATTAAAGGTCCCCTATTATGCCTTTTTTCCCTTATTTTATCCTGTGCTATGTATCTGATATGCATAATTTTACATTCCGCCACAATCTCAACACAAAAGTTTAGAAATACTAGCCTGTTTTGGAGCGCAGTTTCATACCCGGAACTCAAAACAGCTTGTTTCAGTCTTTTTTTCTTTTTTTTTTCCCGGGACCCGCCCCGTTGGTTGCGATTGGTTGTCATTCATTGTGATTTCCCCACCCACCCAGCACAGCGTGGAGCGGGAGGGGCGAGGTGTGCTTCACAGTAGAGTGAAGCACAGAAATGGGTGGATATCAGGGTGGAGAGCAGGTAGAAGTGGGGGAGGGTGTTTGAGCTGCAGGGGGCTGAACAAAAAACAGATGTACGTCACTATGTTCCACCAGTCGTTAGAGGTTTGGAGAACACGCCCCTTACTTTGAATTTAAATATCTCAAAATAGCATGAATCACAATAAAACACACTTTGGGGGATTGTTTGGGGTAGTACTAAGTAAAATAAAAGGTTAAAACCTCATAAAAGTCAGTTTTGCATAATAGGGGACCTTTAAAGGTCCCCTATTATGCAATAATTTCAGGAGTTTTAGAGATATAGTGACGATGTGTTACGGAAGCACTGACAGTCCGAGTCTTTAAAGCCTCCTTTATATTCAGTTAGCATAACAAGAAAGAACACCGCGTCTGAAACCAGTTTGTTTTCCATTCCCACGTGAAGTTTTTTCGCAGACAGAAAATTCTGCCTCCAAACAAACTTGTTAAACTGCAACTCCGAGTAAACCGCGGCAATTTCTCAAACAAATAGAGTTTATTTGAACAGAGCCATGACAGAAAGTCTAGTTAAACAGATTGTAAAGTGAAATAAACGGCGTGTAAAGAGCTGTTGTTTGTTATCTTTAAGACTAAAGTGTTTACTTCTGTTCTCGTATACGAGAGGTGAAGGTATCGGGTGTTACGAAGCAATCCAACGAGCCAGGTAGGAGCAGCAAAACAAGGGGTTTAATGGCTGCTCGTAACGGCTAAACTGTGGCTTTGTTTGACGTCTTCGAGTGTTTGTTTCACTGTAAACATTCGTTTTACTTTCCGTTGGTTCAACTTTTCATAAACTCATGTTTTCCCAGTCAGATTAAAGGTTGTAGCTGTAGAATCGAAACTTTTTTAAAAAAAATAATGGCGATGAAGATGTGGAGGATGACTCTGGGAGTGACCAAGATGAACAGGATCCGAAGAACAGCATGTTTTTTTTATTTTTTTGTTTTTACTCACTCTATTAATCCCTCACCGGGGAAATTTTTGTGCTGCACTCCTACACCGCAGCAGGCTGCCACGACGGCGCCAATGGTGTGAGAAACAGTGGGTGAGGTGTCGTCTCCAAGGACACCTTGGCATGAGCTCAGTGGGAGTCAAACCCGCAAATTTCCGGTTAACTTTCGGTTAACTTCCGGTTGACTTCCGGTCCACGGGCGAACGCTCTACCACTTAGCCACCGTTTCCCCCCCATAATGTGTCATGGCAGTAGTTTTGGAGATGAAATCAGAGACCAGACTGAGATGGTTTGGACATGTGCAGAGGAGAGAGAGAGAGTACATCAGAAGAAGGATGCTGGATTTGGAACCACCAGGAAAGAGGACTAGAGGAAGACCAAAGAGGAGGTTCATGGATACAGTGAAGGAAGACATGAAGATAGTTGGTGTGACCGAAGAAGATGCAGCAGATAGGGTTAGATGGAAGAAACTGACTTGCTGTGGCGCCCCCTGAAGGGAAATGGAGGAAGAATAAGAAGTAGAATGACAATGGAAGTCAGGTATTCCAATAATCCAGAGGATATCGGCTGGTGACGTGTGGCGCAGGGGCGCCGCCCCCCCTGACCTGATCACCAAAATATATGTCTGTATATATCTACATATACATATATAAACATGTATGTGTTTATAAGTATGCAAAACTGTCGAGTGTGAAGATTACATGCATTTTAATAATGTTTTACACGGTTTTGTTTTATTTTATTACTTCCTGTGCAAACCGGAACGAGGGCGCGGGGTCTATCAAAAGTGGCGGTGACTATTTGGATGAGAAACACTTTTTTTTTGTTTCCCCTGCTTATTGTTTAGTTCAGCAGCAACTGAAAAGGTGTGGATATCAACAGGGGTGAGTGACTTGAAGCATTTGTCCAAAAAGTGCAAACGTCATGAAACTTGCCGCACCCATCTTGATAGTAGCTATAAGCTAGGTGTTTTTGGCAGTAGTAACATCCTGGCACAATTAAATGAAGGCTACCGAACTGGCATAAGAAAACATAATGAAGAAGTCACCAAAAACAGACACATATTGTCACAAATAATTTTATATTTATTTTATATATATTTATATATACTTTTATATAATATATCTAAAAGAAAATTTTTGTGTGTGTTTGAAAAATGTGCGCCCCCCCAGTGTTTTTTACCACCAGCCGCCACTGATATCCAATTTGTCTGAGCGTCATACAAAAGATGGAGTCGTCAGTAAAAAGAGGCTAGTACACTTCATCGGGTTAGTGATTCTCATCTTGTCATTATCGATAAACATGGTACTTTTTGTTGGTTCAGAAATGCATTATTACGATGTAGTTTCACTTCCGTTTTTGGACTCTGAATCCCCCCTCTTTCTTGTTATTTGGTCCTACCCTCTGGGCGTGTGCACAACACAGAGTAAATCTTGTTTGAAGACTGTTCGCTCTTGAACCTGGAGATGAACCACAGTCAACGGTTTCATAAAAGTATCTTCACTAGTTTGGGAGGTATTGCGCTTATAAAAGTGTTACAGAAGCACAGGTGGTCGGACACATGGACATCCCGAGTACTTAACGCCCATTGGATGCTCCATCAGTTGACACCAGTTGATGGAGCTGGTGTCGTCCGTGGGTTGGATGATGTTAAGCTAGGTCAGGGACAGGGTCCTCCCCCAAGTGGAGGAGTTTAAGTGTCTCAGGGTCTTGTTCACGAGTGGGCGATCAACAGGCGGATCAGTACGGCGTCAGCAATAAGTAGGACGCTGCATCGATCCGTCGTGGTAAAGAAAGAGCAAAGCTCTCGATTTACAATTCAATCTACGTTCCTACTATCACCATGGTAACCAGTATCTACATTCCTACCCTCACCATGGTAACCAGTATCTACATTCCTACCCTCACCATGGTAACCAGCTGTGGGTGGTGTCCGAAAGATTGAGATCACAGATACAAGCGGCCGAAATGAGCTTCCTCTAGAGGGTAGCTGGGTTCTCATTCAGAGATCGGGTGGGGTACTCTGCCATCTGGGAGGAGCTCGGTGTTGAGCCGCCCCCGAGCGTCTCACTGGTGAGGTGTTTTGGGCACGTCCCACCGGGAGGAGACCAAGATGCAGACCCCGGACCCGCTGGAGAGACTATGTCTCACAGCTGGTTGGGGAACGACTTGGGATCCTTCCGGGTGAGCTGGAGGATGCAGCTGGGGTGAGAGAAGCCTGGGCTTCTCGTCTGAGGCTGTTGCCCCGGCGACCCGGCCCCAGATAAGCGGAAGACGACGGAAAGGAAAGAGCAAGAGACCGGCAACCCTCTCAGTGTGTACCCTGCCTCTTGTTTAATACCACCAACCATTATTGGGTCAGAAAATGGATAAAACAAGAGCTCCACAGTTTTTTTTCTGCTTAAATCCTCAAAAAAAAAAAAAAAAAAAATTACAGTAACTATTTATGGCAACAGAAAAACTCAATTAAATTTATAAAAACATCAAATTGATTAAAATAAACACATTATTAGTTGGAAAGTGGATCAAAAATAACAAAACGAGGAAAATTAAAAGTTCTTCTTCCAAATTCTTTTAAACATAAATAAAAATGTGGTGTTACTCGGAGGGAAAAAATAGACATGCTCAAATTGTCCGAAACCAGACCAAAAGAAATAGAGAGAATTGAGTTTTTATGTGTTTAATTGAGTCATGTCTGCAGGATTACATCCTGGACTAGAGGTGTCTGGGACTGTGTTTACGAGTGTGTAAGCAGATTTAGAAAACACAGCAGAAAAGGACGTCCTCGGAAAAGTTTGACTCTTGCAATGAGATGTAAACAAAATTTTCTGTACACAAGAAATCGAATCAGTCGCGGTTCACAAGTTTTAGATTCAAATTCAAGAATATCTGAAGATATGGGATTTTGTTGAACAAATTTTCTTTCCATTCCGTTCCGTCATCTTCCGTTTGTTCCGGGGTCGGGTCGCGGGGGCAACAGCCTCAAACGGGCAGCCCAGGCCTCTCTCTCCCCGGCTGCATCCTCTAGCTCACCCGGAAGGATCCCAAGTCGTTCCCCGGCCAGCTGTGGGACATAGTCTCTCCAGCGGGTCTGGGGTCTGCCCCTTGGTCTCCTCCCGGTGGGACGTGCCCGAAACACCTCGCCCGCGAGGCGCTCGGGGCCATTTTGACCAGATACCCGAACCACCCCATCTGGCTCCTCTCGACCCGCAGGAGGAGTGGCTCGACACCAAGCTCCTCCCGGATGGCAGAGCTCCTCACCCGATCTCTGAGTGAGAGCCCGGGCCACCCTGCGGAGGAAGCTCATTTCAGCCGCTTGTACCCGCGATCTCATTCTTTCGGTCACCACCCACAGCTGGTGACCATAGGTGAGGGTTGGAACGTAGATCGACTTGTAAATCGAGAACTTTGCTTTTCGGCTCAGCTCTCTCTTTACCACGACGGACTGATGCAGTCCTAGTTATTGCTGATGCCGCACCGATCCGCCTGTCGATCTCCCGCTCCATCCTTCCCCCACTCGTGAACAAGACCCCGAGATACTTAAACTCCTCCACTTGGGGCAGGACCAAATCTTCTAAAAAATTAAAAATATTTCTAGTCAGCGGCTTCCTCAGTTGTTTTCAAAAAATAGAACCCGAAAATACTAACGCATTAGGGTAGGGCTCGGTAACTACTACCATGCTCCTTGACTGTTTATACCAGAATGGGCAAACTTTTTGACTCGCGGGCCACATTGAGTTCTAACATTTGACCAGCGGGCCGGATAAGAAGGAGGGAAGGGGGTGCGGCCCACAAAAAAAGTGTTCTTGCTGCTTTAATTATTATAAACTTTGAAGAAAATATGCACCAAAATGCAGAAAATTACTTATTTTTCAAAATGTTCAGGAATGGAATGCTCCCAGACCCTTTAAACTGGTGGGCACCACAGGTGCTCGTTTTGTCCATGACTTCACGTCGCCACCCCGACCCCTTAAGAAAATCCTGGATTCGCCCTTTGGAACAGGATCAGATGGATGGCATGTTTTGGTAACCGCTAGATTAGACCAATAGAATGGCGCTAGATTTTAAACAAGCGCTAAATGTTTCATCAAGAGCGTTAAATTTCAAATCTAGAGGCGCTAGGTTTGAAATCTAAGCGCTTGTTTTAACTTCTAACGTCCATGTTTACGTGTGTGTATCGGACCAGATGGCTTTCGTATCTGTGCACACTGTTTATTTCGAAGGCGTGCGCATCACGAAGACACACACATTTTAATGGGAGCAGTGTTGTTGTTTTCTCAACACAGCCAATATATTCAAATCACACCATCTAGTGACAAAACAACACAATTGCAGAAAAAATAAAATAAACAAGGTTTATTTATTAATTTTTTCTAGTTCGGCGGGCCAGATTAGTACCTTTAATGGGCTGCATGTGGTCCACGGTCCGTAGTTTGCCCATGCCTGGTCTAGGCACTTAGAACCCAAAATTCTGCAGGGGGATGCCACAAGACCCTTTGTGATAGTCCAGAGAAAACCGACCAAAAATTTGCTGCGGTAAAACATTTTATTATCATTGAATTTGTGTTTCAGAAAACCAAAGGAAAAGATGCTAATTTTAGCCCACTTGGCAACAAATGCTGACGGTCAAATTCCTCAAAATGAAAACACATTTAAAACATAAAATTAAATGATCAAACCATTTAAAAATATTAAAGCCTGAATATAGTTGACACCAGTTTTTGTCATTTTTTTCCAGGTTGAACCACATTTCACATCCTGAACATGACAATATTAGTATAAAAAAATTGTTGCAAATGACTTGGACTGCCTCCAGTGGCTGAAATGAGTCCTAGCAGGCAGGAACTTTCTTTTTTGTCGCTACTTTAAGTAAGAAATAATCTTTTTACAATTCACCGACAGATCAATGTGTCAATCACGGAATTGCCAGGGTGACCGACTACTGCTTTCTTTCGCTTACGTGGTCATCAGAGAGGTTTCCGATTCCAGTGCCCAAGCCATCCTATTTGGTTCTTTTCTACGGGATAGCAAGCAACTCTACTGTGATCTCTGTCTGGATTGCAGAGCTCCTCATCCTATCTCCGACCCCTGGCAGAAGATTGAAGAAGACATCGCACCAATGTGTAAATCAAACCTTTCCCATGAAAGATAAGATTAGCTAAGCACATGGCATCTCCTGCTGCTGTGCATCTGAAAGCCACTAGTAGCGATCTGCATGGTCTATTGCCCGTATTGTTTTTGGTGAACGTATGGAAGAAGTTGGACATCTCGGAACTTTGGGTATGTGATAGCTTCTGTGCGTGAGCCGCAAAACAAGGCGTGAACAAGCAGTACAGGGGTGTATTCCTGGTGGTGATTCCTCTTCGTACTGATACATAACACTAGGTGGTAACACACGTAAGAAGCTCACTTTTCCAGCTGCTTTCTCATGTTTTGAACGGTTTGTTTTACACCAACTGTCATGGTGGGTGTTGTCCATTGGCGAATGTGACGCCATGCAATGTCATAGCCCCTCCTCTTTTTGACCCCGCCTCAAAACCAGAGAAAAGAGCCCTGAGCAGAAGATGAGTTCCAACCTGAATCAGACTCTTTATTTACTGGAGACGTTACACTAATTCCTTTAATTTGACCTGATTTATGGCCGGTCGTTATTAAAGGTATCAAGAGACGCTTTGAGCCAACTCTCAGCGTCGAAAAGGTTCAAAGGAGAATCCAGGCCAATAATTTCAGAAAAGTCTCCAATTTTCTGGAACCCGACGACAGCGGTCGAAGGCTTGAAATTATGTCACGACTTATATTACGCATGTTGTTTCTAAAGCATCTGCCCACAGAATGTGGACAGTGGTTACTCCGTACCAACTATACGTGAACTGATTTTGTTTTTACAGTGTCATGCGATCAAACGTCAAGGTCACAAAGGTTTAGATCTTAAAATGTAAAATTGTTTTTTCTCAAATGACTGCTTTAACTCAGTTAAAACCAGTATTGCGAAAAACGTCGCGTAAGTTTAACGGAATTGTAAATGCTGTTACTATTTTTTTTTAAAAAAAAAGAGTAATCGGAGTAATTATATTTTCTGAAGTTACACTGCTGTTAAGTTGCTAATAATGTGTTTAAATAAAACCGTATAAATCCATTCTGTTCTCCCGTGCCGTGGATTTACCAACAACAGATTAGAAAAGTTTCTCCTTCATCGCTTCAACCAGCTTTACTGGGTAGAAAAGTGATTTTATTTTTATTTTACTTAGATCTTGTAAATGTTTTGAAGTTTGCCGATTTTTCAAAATGGTACGGAAGCTCAGAGATGTCATCCCCCATTTTTTTTTGAGCGTATCTCGTATAACGTGAACCATACATGGAAAGCTAAAAGGGTCAAATATTGCTCGAAAACAGGCAGGTTGGTTTAAAACAATGTTTTACACCTGGTTTTAAATTAAATTAATAATAAATATATTAATTTTTTTTTACTGCTCGCTACCATTAAGGTTTTATAGTTATAATCATTTCAGTTTTAGTTAATTACTTTTACAATATTGTACAAAGTAACTGAGTTACTTTTTGAGAGAGGTCATTTGTAATGTGCCGTATTTTCACGACCATAGGGTACACAATACTGAAAGCTTCAGTCTCAATTGTGTGTACCACTACTGTATTTAGCACAAGGACCGCCACAGCCGTCAATTTGACTGTACATCACTTTAATATGCTAATTAGAATAAATAAAACACAACCTAGGAGGCTGACCTTTTATGACTTTTAATATAAACATGTTTTCTATTTTATCATGTATTTTTTATGTTTTGTTATCTCCTCTAACTGGGCGGCAGCAGCTGGGAGGAAGCGCACATTGCCATAGCGACAACTTCCGTGGAAAGTGCTAACAAACGCATTGCTATGGCCACACGTAAGTGTGTGTGTTTATATTTGTGGAGAGAGACAAAGAGGACTCTGATGCCATTACAGAAACATTTTAGAAAGTTTGAGTGAGATAATATTGAAGAGACACCATGAAGAGAGTCTGAATAAAGTCAGCCGTGTTTTCTAGATAAGTCTTGAAAGTTCAGGTTAACATATTGGATTATAGTCTATAGCTAATTTATAACGAGGACATTTTTAAAGCAGCAGCGCAAATGCGGAAAAAAAGTAGCCTATTGATGAATTATATAATTTTACTTTTATGTTTGCTTTTTTATTCTAAGTTTTAAAAATATTTAACATTTTATCATTAATATTATTTTGAAAAATGAGTGGTTTAAAAGTTTATTCAAACAACAAAGCAGCTCAAAACATGAATAATTACATAATCGTCACATTGACGGTCATGGCGCTTGCAGGTAGATTTAGAACGCAGTGGTCCTAGTGTTAACCCATACATAAGGTGCACCTAATTATAGGGCGCAGGTTTTGTATACAGTCCACACCCACATTTACCCCTTTAATGTTCTCATGGTGTTCTCTACTACGTCCGCCTTACAACAACACACACAACCAAACAAATATACGTTTTTAAAAATGGAGCGGGAGAAAAACTGAGTTTGGTTTTGCTTCATTTAAGTATTAATTAAAAAGTTTAATCGTCAATTAAGTATCAATAGGCATTGTAAAAGCGTGGTAAAACACAAGGAGCTAAACAGATCAAAACTGAGTTTTGTTCTAATCCGCTGGAAGTCGCTGAGCTAGCGTAGCTCTTGTCTGGATGGAAAAATGGAACCGTTTTATGAAACGAAAATCAAAATGTTCAATTTTCCTTTCTTCTGCGTTACTGCTTCTGGTCGAGTGGTGACTGTCGAAACGCTTCCCCACTCGTTCTTCGCACAATGATCCACTGCTTGAGTCTTTCCACCATCTCGGGCCACTTCGCATTATGTCCGCGTAAAACTCAGCTGCGTCTTCTTGATCTGTAGGAGCTCGTATTCCAGCTTCATCCACTTGCGAACCATCGATTCATTAATGTCAAATTCTCTGGTGGCTACTGAATTTACGCGTTCCTTTAGTTTAGTGCTTCTCAATTATTTCCTGTTGCGCCCTCCCTAGGAAGAAGAAAATATTTTGCGCCCCCCACTCTCCGCCATGACTGTAATTAGTATCATTTGTCTATGAAATTATTATAAATACACCTCTGCAGTGGTCCCCAACCACCGGGCCACATAGAATGAAGAAATAATTTCCATTATTTCCATTTGGTTTATTATTTGAGCTTTTATTATGAAGGTTTTCTTGATGACGATGTTTTAATTTGAAAAGTGACCGGATACAGAGTTACGAAGCAGACTGAACTTTAGAAACACTCTTCAGGTTTCAGGTCAAAATGGGACTGTCTGGTTCCAGCAAAACAAACTCAGAACTCTGATTGATCTTGTCTTACTGTGACAAGACTATCTGATATTTTTATTCACATTGTTTTTAATGTCTTTTATTTTGAAGGTATTTTTACCGTTACCAAGGCAACCAGATTACGTTGGAGCAGAGAGGACGTTTCTGTGTTATAAAAACACAGCTAATAAATATTATCACCTTTAGACCGGTCCGTAGTGCAGGAAAGGTTGGGACCTCTACTGTAGTGGATGCGCAATTACACTTTCTTCTAATATGGCAAAAAAAAAAAAAAAGAAAACATGTTCCACAGGGTCACACGCGCCCTCCCTGGCATTGCGCCTTTAGTTTAAACTGTATGTGTTTGTCATTTTCAGATTTGTTAAAACAACGATGTTCCGCATAACGCACATACCAGGTCTTTTATAAAGCCACGCCCACACTTGCCACGCCCCCCTTCAAAGTTCTCATGGTGTTCTCTACTATGTCCACCTTTTGGGCGCCGTATTGTCGTGAAAATACAATAACTAATAACATTCCTCAAGTCAGACACACAACCCTGGTGAACACATCGGCCTCAAACAGTCGCTGGTAATACAGTTCGTGATACAGGGCAGGCGGAGGGTTATTGTTTGGCGTGCTGGCATAGATGAAGCCTGACAACTCAGAAGGGGTCTTTAGTTGACGGTGAAGGTTTAGGCCTCACCATCTATCTCCTCCCAGTGATCTGGCTGGATTTCCACAGATCCTCTTGTGAACGAGCGAACAGGCCTATAGTCAGAACGTAGGGCCGTGTGGGTTCAGAGGGGGGGCGGGTTGGGGAGGGCTGCTGCTGTGTCTGTAGCCTTTACAACACAGACGGCTGTTTGTGCCAATGCAACCTCCAGCTCCCCACTGACCCCACCTTGGTCTGAAACTCTCAGCTCCTAATTCACACTTCATAAATCAAGGTAACCTGTCCCCCACGTGAATTCATCTCGCTCTACGCTGGATAATAGTGGCGCTATTGTTCCCGGCACGGGGATTCCTTTTCTGAGACAGACCGTCATTGATGATGCACAGCCTCGATAGCTACAGAGGCTCCTGCCTGTCCTGCGCGGAGACGCCGGGGTCTGAATCCATAATCCTCCTCTCCGGCCATGTCTGCTTGGCTGTATTTTCAACTCTTCTGGCAGCTAAATCTGTGCCAATTTTTTTTTTTTTTTCAAAAAGAACTAATTGGCCAGTGTTTATTTCTGTACAGGAGAAATAAGTGTTTTTTAGCAGGTTGTTTGTGGCACGCTGGTTTAACAGGCAGGACTTTCTGGGAGGCACAGCTAAGTCCACTGCATGGAAAAAGAGCTGACTCTCCCCTATTTTAATAAATAAGGCCTTTTATAGAAAAATTGGTACTACAGTATAGTTGTGTGTGAGGCTGGCAGGGTAACGTGTGACATCATGAGTGTTGACTCAAGAGCAGATGAGTGATGCACACTGAGCTTTTTTTTTGGTATTTAGTGGCACACAAACAGCAGTAAAGCCTCACTCCGCTCCTGTCTGTCTCTGCAGTTAGAGGAGGGGGTATGTTAGTAATGAAGCAAGTGTTTCTCTGCGTTGTGGGGGGGGGCTGTCAGTTCCACACACAGCAGACCTCTGTCACCTGTTGCCACCAGCGGGAGGCTCAGGCGACGGGCGTCGAGCCAAGCCTGGCGGCAAGTCGCGGGACCCTGGCCCCACCTACAGACAGCTCGGCAGGGTGATTTACTCTGCCTCCGTGCGGAGGTGTCTCCAGTAGCTCTGGCACGCCATGCCAGACAACGCCTGAGTTTGTACCCCGATAATATCCATCTTCACATGTGGAGATTTTGTGAGCTGAACTTTAAGTTTTGTGGTCGTTTTTTTACGTAAAAGTATCGCACTTAAAAGTAAAAATAGAATTTAATGATACAACGATCGGAGTTACGCCATCATAGTACGTTAGCATGAATTTGACATTTCGGATGAAAAACGTGTTTTTTGAAGATCTCCGCGGACAAACTATGTCAGTACCAGTGGTCGACCAAGTGTTTCACCCCTAAGCCATCAGTGGTACTCCATCTGCACCAATCAAACCGGGGGTGGGCAAACTTTTTCTTTCGCGGGCCACATTCAGTTGTAACATTTGACAAAAAGTCCCGGACAAGAGACAAGCGCGCGAGGAAGCGCGCGAGGAAGCGCGCTTTGCCAACATAGCAACAACTTCTTCGGGAAGTGTGTGTTTATATTTGTGGATAGAGACAAGGAAGACACTGACGCCATAACAGAAACCAAATCCATTCTTTGGTAAGCTCACCTCAATAAAGAAAATCTTGGGATGTGGCGAAAACATGGGCTTTGATTTCCGATAAAAATGAATAAGAGCATGAATAAGAGCAAAACAAAACCTCTGATTTTAAAACGAGTCTTTAAACACTGAAAGTCAAACAAATAAGTATTTTATTTTGAAGGTGTCTGATACTTCAGGAAGTCACTATCACTTTCTTCCTGACTGGCTTTTATTTTTTCAAAAATATCAAGCATGTTAAATTTCAAATCTGGTGCGCTAGCGCTTTAAAAACGTGCACCTAGCACGCTAGATTTTAAATTTAGCACTAGATTACGCACATGTCGTGACCCCCAATGACTTTACATAGTAGCGCACAAGGTTTGAAATCTAACGCTTGTTTACGTGTGTGTATCGGCCCCGATGACTTTCCATATGTGCGCGCACGGTTTATTTTGACAAGGTGCGCATCACAGAGACACACACATTTTAATGGGAGCAGTGTTGTTGTTTTCTCATCGAAGCCAAAATACCTAGAGTGCGTCATCTAGTGAGGAAACATCAGAATTGCAGGAAAGTAAAACTTTAGTGAATGTTATTTACTTATTTATTTCAAGTTTGGCGGGCCGGATTTAAACGTTTAACGGGCCGCGTGTGTCCCGCGGGCCGCAGTTTGCCCCTGCTTGAATCAGACCCTTAGAAATGCTTTTGTTTTGATCATAAAAAGATTTTACCAAACTGTTGAAATGTTAGCATTAATGTTGGTTATCTTAAGAAATGTAATTATATATGTTTAAAAGTACTTCTCTAAAAAAGTAACTCATTTAGTAACTAAATTACGATGTTGTAAAAATAATTAGTTACTGGAATCTAGGGTTAGGCAACCTCAATCTTTTTTCCGACTGGTGACCCCTTAACCATTTGCTCCCTGTACTGGAAACCCCGTAAATCTAAGTGGTTAATATAAATTTCATTTAAAAACAACAACTTTATCTCAGCCATCGTTGGGTGTGTGGGGAACGGACGGGAGGACGAGTACAGGAACCTGGTGAAGAACTTCATCCAGTGGTGTGGGGAGAACCATCTGCACCTGAATGTGGCCAAAACAAAGGAGATGGTGGTGGACTTCAGCAAGAGGGGGTCCCAACCATCACCAGTCTGGATTGACGGATCTTCGGTGGAGATGGTCCCGTCATAAACAGTAAACTGGACTGGCACATGAGGTTTGATTTTGAGATACTTAAACTCCTCTACTCGGGGTGGGACCTTGTCCCTGACCTGCAGGGGGTATTCCACCTTTTCCGGGCGAGGACCATGATCTCGGATTTGGAGGCGCTTTATTCCCATCCCGGCCGCTTCACACTCGGCAGCAAATCAGTCCAGTGAGAGCTGGAGATCAAAGTCGATCTACTTTCCTACCCTCACCTATGGTCACCAGCTGTGGGTGGTGACCGAAAGAATGAGATCACGGACACAAGCGGCCAAAATGAGCTTCCCCCGCAGGGTGGTTGGGCTCTCACTCAGAGATCGGGTGAGGAGCTCTGCCATCCGGGAGGAGCTCGGTGTTGAGCCGCTCCTCCTCCAGGTTGAGAGGAGCTAGATGGGGTGGTTCGGGCATGTGGTTTAGATGCCCTACAAGCGCCCCTGAGCGCCTCGCGGGCGAGGTGATTCGGGCTCATCTCACCGGGAGGAAACGAAGACGCAGACCCCAGACCCGCTGGAGAGACTACATCTCACAGCTGGCTGGGGAACAACTCGGGATCCTTCTGGGTGAGCTGGAGGATGCAGGTGGGGTGAGAGAAGCCCGGGTTTCAGGGCTCCGGGGCCGGGTCGTGGGGACAACAGCCTCAGATGGGAAGCCCAGGCTTCTCTCACCCCGGCTACATCCTCCAGCTCACTTGAGAGAATCCCGAGGTGTTCTCTGTTCATCAAGACTAACTTTCATGTGTGACCGCATAAGCCTGAAAACCTAATCAGTTAATCTATATTTGGTACTGAATAACTGTGGTCAGTTTCATTACAATTTGGGAGATATTGGGTTCTCACAATTTCTAAGGAAACATGGATGAAATGACAAACAGCCCGAGTCCTAAATATTGTCTTCGCATTCTGTGGGCGGAGTCACATACAAACCAACTAGATAACGTACACATGATGTTTTTTAGGTGAGGAAATAAAGACTGACACGAGGACCAACAGAGGGTCTGGGGTCTCTCCAGCAGCAGGCTGCACCGCTGCAGAAAGGGTTAACTCTAGACAGTAAAGTGAATCCAGATGTGCTGTTAGTATTAATATCTGTGGCTGATGAATGGGAAGGTAAAATTACAGGCGCCAGCCAGGGAGGCCCTGCGCGTTGCCATGCCACCCAGGAGCTTCTCCAGCTCATCGGACCATCGTTTGGACCAGAGTCAGCGGGATGGTAACCTGGTTAAAAAGAAAAAAAGTGAGATTAAAGGATTGTATTGATAGATGGTATGGGTTAATTAATTTTAGAGATTAATTAACCTAATGATAAACATTGAATGTGATCGATATTTGCAAAACAAACTTTGGCACAAACATAAAACAAAAAAAAACCGATGATCTTAATGATTAATAAAGTTCAATTTTGTCCCCAAAGAAAATGAAACTATTGATTCCTGATACATGTGGGTAATTTTTCAAATTTCAACTAATTAGTATGAAGTAATAAACAAAATAAAACGATTTGAAAAAACTGGACCATTAATTAGGAATAAAGACAAACAGAAATATTCAGAATTTCAGAAAAATGAAACAAACAAAAGATGCTTTAACACTAGAACCGCCACAGCCGTCAATATGACTGCACGTCACATTAGTATGCTAATTAGAATCAATAAAAAGCAGCTTATTATGACTTTAATTATATAAACAAATTTTTTTGTTCTAAAAATGAACATTTACAAATTTATAAGCATTTTATCTTCTCTAACCTGCTGCGCCCCACAGCAGCTGAGAGGAAGCGCGCATTGCCGCCATGCTAACATAGCAACAACTTGTGCGGGAAGTTGTTGCTATGTTGCCATGGCAATATTTTTATTGACACATTGCCACACAAAAGCGTGTATGTGTTTATATTTGTGGAGAGAGACAAGGAGGACTCTGACGCCATTACAGAAACATTCTAGAAAGATTGAGTGAGATAATACTGAAGAGACACTATGAAGAGAGTAAGAAAATTGTTGTCTGAATAAAGTCAGACATGTTTTCTAGATAAGTCTTGAAAGTTCAGATTAACATATTGGAAAATAGTCTATAGACAATTTATAACAAGGACATTTTTGAAGCAGCAGCGCAAAATACGAACAAAAAAGTAGGCTATTGACGAATTAGATCATTTTACTTTGGTTTTTGCATTTTTATTCTAGGTTTTAAAAATATTTAACATTTTATTGTTATCATTACTTTAAAAATTGAGTGGTGAAAAAGTTTATTTGTGAAATATAGCAAAAAAAAAAAAAAAAAACACGGATAATTACACAAGCGTCACATTGACGGTCATGGCGCTTGCAGGAACGCAACGGTCCTAGTTTTGGGGTTTGTTTTTCATCCGAACAAATCTGACGCCCCCTGTGAAACAAACAAAACTGTAAGCCAATCAGCAATCAGCTGTCTATAAACGTTCAGATCTAATTCTGTGTCGACAGATGTTTTTAACAATTCAAACGGAATTTATATAAAATCCGCTCTCCATGTTGAGGAAGGACCAAGCATGAGCAGAATCTGTGCCCTAAAACACGGGTAATAAACTGGTTAAAAATGGTTAGCATTTTTAACCAGTTTATTGCAGTTAGGGAGTCGAGTGTTTGTAGCCTGGAAGGCAACCTGGGTAAGCGTGAATCCTGAGCAGGCTACGTATGCTACGAGGTAAGAATTGTCGTAAACTTTCCCGTTAATATTATTTGTTATTATTTTTAATTTTTACTCACTCTATTCACCCCTCACCGGGAGAATTTGTGTGCTGCACTCCTACTCCGCAGCAGGCTGCCCACGACGGCACCAATGGTAGGAGAAATAGGGGGTTAGGTGTCTTTTCCAAGGAACCAAGAAGTGCCCTCAGTGGGATGCGAATCCACGAATTTCCGGCTAACTTCCGGTCCACGGGTGAACGCTCTACCACTGAGCCACCGTCTCTCCCACGATCCAGCATCCACAAAACTATTCAACACATTTTGGGTTGTTGGTACCAGCGTAAATATTTTTATATAAAATTAGAACAATTTAGAAAAGAAACGTCGCAATTTTTTTCTATTTGAGTCTAGAGGCCTCAATTACGAAACGTGTTTACGCCCAAATCCATGCATACGCCAAATGCTCTACAAATTAAGCAATCTAACCAAGTGGCGGGGCGCACTGACTAATCTCTACATCAGATAGCGACGAATGCCCACCATGCCCACTGAGATTTCAGTCAGTCATCTTCTAATCCGTCTGTCCCTTTCTGGGTTGCGGGGGGTGCCGGAGCCAATCTCGGCCAATTTAAGGCGAAGGCCTGAGTACACCCCGAACAGGTCGCCAGTCTGTCGCGGGGCCACACGCATACAACCATCCACACACACACATACTCATTCCTAGGGGCAATTTGGCACCGGCCAATCAACCTAAGCATGCATGTCTTTGGAGGGTGGGAGGAAACCGGAGTACCTAGAGGAAACCCACGCAAACACGGGGAGAACATGCAAACTCCACACAGAAAGGACAGTGTTCCAAGCCTCGTCCCCACCCAGGACTCGAACCCACGACCTTCTTGCTGTGAGGCCGCTGTGCTACCCACTGCGCCACCGTGCTGCCCAATTTAGAAAAGAAACGTCGCAATTTTTTTTTTCTATTTTTGAGTCCACAGGCCTCAATTACAACGTATGTTTACGCCAAAATCCATACGTACCCCAACTGCTTTACGAATTGAGCAATCTATCCAAGTGGCGGGGCGCACTGACTTATCTCTACGTCAGATAGCGACAAATGCCCACCATGAGATGTGGCAAAAATGTCTCCTTTTTATTGCACCGACAAATCTGTATGTGCCACTGACAACCAGGCACATCCTTGCACGATGGGGACACCTTGCTATTTCTATGAGTAACGACAGGTGGCACCGTCTCATCCTTTCATGATCCATATTTGGAGGTCTACTGGCATGGTTGGGTTGGCATTGACGCGCGATGGGTCTCAATATTTGTTCCATTGCCCATTCCCGCTGGAAAACGGGGTGCTAACGTGAAATACTACGACATTTTAGGTCAAATTTATTTTAACCAGCATCTTTTTTAAACCATTCTGACTGGTGTCTCACTGGGATGGAAACGTTGGTTGGACTTCCTCACAGCGATGAAAAATCCTGATTAAGGATTGATTAAATTTTCCAGAGTAGCAAAGGAAGGTTGGCGAGCAGGAAAAGGAACGTCGTTTCTGGAAACCACAAAATGAAGCAGAAGCTGTGTTTGGGAGGAGGGGGGAATGTGGAGACTGGCTGTCAGCGGGGGCTGTTGTTTTAACCGTCATATGGAACGCTGCAGGAGTGGGAGGGGCGGGGTACTGATGTGGTTGTAGGTGTAAAAGAGGAGAGCTCCGTGAAGTTGGCCCCTCATAAAAAAAAATAAAAAAAAATATATAAACAAAAATAAATAAAAAATATGTCAATCGTTTGTGCTGTAAAAAATTTTGTTTGTGCTGTTTTATTTTTTTTTATTTTTGTAGATATTTACGATTCTTTTATAGGTCAATATGACGTCATCCAGCCCCTCATTTTGCTTAAAAATGCGATAAAAATCTTAAAAATGGTGTCAATCGTTTGTGCTGTAAATTTTTTTATTTGTGCTGTTTTACTTTTCTTTAAATTAAAGAAATAAGATATGGACGATGACGTCATCCAGCCTGATGACGTAATCAAAGATGGCGACGTCCGGAAGTAAACAAAGGTCTGGATGACGTCATCGTCCATATCGTTTTTCTTAAAATTTAAATAAACTAAAATGGCACAAACGAAATTTTTTACAGCACATAACAGCACAAACAATTAATATAATTTTTATAATTTTTCTCGCATTTTTAGGCGGGAGGAGGGGCTGGATGACGTCATCATCCAAATCTTATTTCTTTAAATTAAAGAAAATAAAACAGCACAAAGAAAAACTTTTACAACACAAACGATTGACAAATTTTTCGTTTATTTTTGTTCATATTTTTTTTTAAGAGGGGCCACCTTCACAGAGCTGGAGAGGAGTGCCTCTCAGGTTGCCGTTGTCCCCGCCAAAAAAAGCTATGGGAGGTTAGCTAGCCGCTGCATCGCTGTCTTCCCGCACGTGCCCCCCAACCGCCACCTCCAACATGACAGCACATACCCGAACATGACCCCATGCTGGCTTTACTCGCCCTGCTTTGTACGTTCCCAACACGAAAGCACCAGACAAATTATGCTTAATGACATGCGAAGGTTGCCGGAGCAATGGCTGCTTTGTTGCCACTGTCAAGGGTGTAAATGTTAAGGGTGTACCCCTCTCGAACCCATGTTGGTGCCACTTAGCACCGACATGGGCACTGCTCTTGTTGTTCCTGGAATAAATCGGACCAAGGTTTGGACGCTCCAATCCTGGGACTGGGTGAGGATAAAAGAGAAAAGATTTATGATGTTTGCACCACAATGTGTAAAAGTGAAGAATCCACGAACACACGATCCTGAATATTGGAAGTAAATAAATAAATAATGTGTACTTTATTGATTCCTCATCAGGAAATTTGTGTGCTGCATTACACCGCAGCAGGCTGCCAATGGTGGCAGAAACAGGGGGTTAGGGGTCTTCTCCAAGAGAAGATGTGAATTCAGTGGGACTCAAACTCGTGAATTTCCAAGGGCGAACGCTCTACCACTGAGCCAACGCCTCCCCAAAGTTTAAAAGAACGCTAAAAAACTGTGCTGACATCAGCATTTGAAAAAAAGTCAATATTATCTCACAAACTTCTGAATGGATTTTGATCAAACTGCTCACAGTTACTCAGTACCACCTATAGATGCATGGGTTAAATTTTCAGGGTAACCAAAAGTTAAGATCACAAAAATCAAGGACGTAAATTTTTCTGAATTCAATGTCCACCAAAACAGTAAAGCTCTTTTAATGAACTGCCTAGAATTTCTCGGTACCTAATATAGATGAACTGATAACATTTGTGATTATCGCTAACACCTCGGCAATGACTTGTTTTCTATTATTGTTCTAAACCTTCTTGTTCAGCGGCATGGTGGCGCAGTGGGTAGCACAGTGGCCTCACAGCAAGAAGGTTGTGGGTTTGAGTCCCGGGTGGGGAAGAGGCTTGGAACACTGTCCTTTCTGTGTGGAGTTTGCATGTTCTCCTCGTGTTTGCGTGGGTTTCCTCCCACCCTCCAAACATGCATGTTGGGTTGATTGGCTGGTGCCAAATTGCCCCTAGGAGTCAGTGCGTGCGTGTGGCCCCATGACAGACTGGTGACCTGTTCGGGGTGTACCCTGCCCCTCGCTTTGAATCAGCCGATATGGGTTCCGGCACCCTGTGCAACCCCGAAAGGAGCAGACAGTTAAGAAAGGGACTGACTTCTTGTTCATGAAAATAAATTCTGCAAAGGAGGTTACAGCGCCACCCTTTCTTTCTGGCGACTACAGGTGTTTTTTTTTTTCTGTGGACGACGAGAAGCAGAATCTTGTGTTTTTTTTGGTCAGTTTGTCTTTCAAAGTACTTTGAAATATATTGAAAAACATTAAAAGTAAACATGATCAAATTTGGGAACACTTCTCCAAAATGAGTCAACGGGAGCCAATTTTTTTACTGAGTGACATCATCTTGCCTGGCCGACGTTGGTCACGAGAAACTCGATGACGATTAAAAGAGCAAAAAATTTGCAAGGAATAAAAAAAAAAAAAATTAAAAAAATATACTGTTCAAAGTTTCCCTAAAAGTAAGAAAACAGTTGCTCTTGTGTTCGGTGAAGCGTATAAAACGGGTAAGCTGGCGCAGCCTTAGCCTGAGGGTTCCGACGGCAGCTGGAAGGATCCGTTCGCCAAAGTATGGCAACAAAACAACTGACGGAAAGACTGCGGTGGACGGAGAAGAAAAACAAAATGGAACAAAATGGACATTTATAGTCCTGAGCTGAAGTTTGCAGACGAAGCTCAACTTGAAGATCGGGATTGAAGACGTACCGAGTAGGTTCACGAACACGACAAAGTCAAGCTATGTTAATAAAAATCATATTTAATCGTAAAACTTTTTTTTTTAAATCAGCAAACAACAACTGAAGGAGAAAAACATAGATTTGGTAGCTAATTTTTTTTCCATTTCAATTTTTAGACAGACTTTTCAAGTGGTGTTGAACAAAGTAAAGAACTCTGTTGAACAAAGTAAAGAACTCTGAGATCATGGGACAGGACGGTTGTCCACATGTATAGAAAACATCTGCGGAAATATGACAGGATAGAACGGACTTTTAGCTTTGCTCAGGAGAAAGAAAGAGGGATTTTATCTACAGATAATCCTAGTTTTTTTAATGTTGAAATTTCCGTTCTGTTATCTTTCGTTTATCTGGGGCCAGGGTCAGGGGGGCAACAGCCTCCAGCTCTCCCGAATGGATCCCAAGGTGTTCTCTGTCCAGCTGTGAGACGTAATCTTTCCAGATGGTCCGGGGTATGCGTCTCCTTTCTGGTGAAATGTATCCGAAACACCTCAACATGGAGGTGTTCGACAGGCAGCCTATATAGATGCCCGAACCCCATCTGGCTTCTCTCAACCCATAGAAATAATGGCTCAACTCCGAGCTCCTCCCAGATGGCGGAACTCCTCCCTCTATCTTTGAGTCGGAGCCTAACCCCCCTACAGAGGAAGCTCAATTTGGCTGTTCTTTCAGTCACCATCCACAGCTGGTGACCATAGGTGAGGGTAGAATGTAGGTTGACCCCACTCTGGGACTGGAACCCTGACCATCCTACTAACCCCAGCACCACTGTGTAGCCGAGGTGTAGTTAGCGTAGATTTTTTACAGTAGCGTTTAAAGCACTGTCGTTAACTTGCTATTTAGGGGTGGAACGACAACTTGGGGTGATTCATTGAGTTCATCTGTAGTTGGTACTGAATAACTTTGGGCAGTTTCATTAAAATCTACAGTTGATATTGAGTAACTGTAGACGCGTCCATGATAAACCCGTTAAACACGGCTGATTAATTATTTTTCATTTTAGATTTTTTTTTTTTTTTAAATAATCTTTTCTGTTTTGATGATACAATTAATTTAATTTTACTTATATTTTTGACGCCGTAAATTGCCTTCCTCCCTCATCTCGCTCCTCGCTTAGTCCCGACCCGTTGGCATGTAAAGGGAGGGAGAGCAGTAACTGAGGGGAGGGACTAGAACACATGAGCTACAACAGTTCCTGCTAACATTAGAATTTGGCCATCGTGGAGAACAAAATCCGTGGCCAAGAACTGTCTGAATACAAGAAAGGGGGGCTTCCGAATGACTGAAACATGCATGAATAAAATCAAACCCTCCGTATTTTTATGACGTAGTAATAACGTTCTTAAATTCAACTTTCACGTGACAGTTTATGAATTTTAACGACAATAGCAAACAATCACGATTTCATCTGAAAGTCGTTATTTTTTTTCTAGCGGAGTTAAATTACAAAGTAAAAAATCAGCGAGACGGTAATTGATTTCTAATCAGTGAAACTGAGCTAAAACAAATAGTAGCCGCTTGAATTTTCAGCCATTGTGAGAGTCTGAAAAATGAGGAACGGTGGAGAGAGGAGACTTTTTTAAAAGCTGGAGTCAGTCTGATTGCTCCCCAGGGAGACATTTCCACCCGAGTGTCCCACAAATGACATGTTTGTATGTAACATAATACGCTTTCTTTAAGAGGTGACGCTTTAGAGGGAGACGCATTCTTCCAGAGGACCCCGCCGTCAAACTCTGAAAAAGAGCCAGTTAATCTACTTCATCCTGCTTTTGAAAAGCAGAAAAAAGTCGGTGAGATTTTTTTTTACCTGGCCAGGTATGATTAAACCGTCAGATTTGGATACCCGTCATTCCGAAAAT
This sequence comes from Neostethus bicornis, assembly GCA_902685375.1. Taxonomy (NCBI): domain Eukaryota; kingdom Metazoa; phylum Chordata; class Actinopteri; order Atheriniformes; family Phallostethidae; genus Neostethus; species Neostethus bicornis. Next base: position 1,935,255 of record LR738556.1, read on the forward strand.
AGACCAAACTTTTCAGCTTTTTTTTTTTTTTTTTTTGTTTCTGGGACATCGTTTGTTTTTGGACACTAGTGAAAGAACACGTCCAAGTTACGATGTAATTTATAGCAGTTAGATGCTTCTTTTTTTATTTTAAAAGCTCTACAACCGAAATTTCCGTGCTTTTTGTGTTTCTTTTTGCCGGACCTGACCGGGAATACTGAGGAGAGGAGGGGGGAAGGGAAGGAAGAAGTGAAAAAGAAGTGGTATAGGGTACAGAGTAGGGGTACGGTAGGGTACAGCCTGAAGGGAGGGGGACAAAGTGAGAAAATCTGAAGTTACAGTATTCACGTTACAACCAACCTGCTGGAAAAAAAAAAGTACAAACAAGAGTTTAAACCAGAGATAAAGCAAGGAACATAGCAGACAGTAAACAGTGTGATACATTGTGCGAGTGTGAGAGAAAGTACATGCGTGCTGCCGATGTGAACCATGTGCTTATTAGGACCAACAGATCCTCCGCAACCTAGTAAAGGTGAGATAGGGCCTAAAAAAAATTCAGCCCGACCCGACACGACCCGGCCCGTAAGTATTAAAACCCGATCCGGCTCGAGCCCGACCAATTAACTTGATTAGTAGGCCCGAGCCCAAAGTTAACCCAAAATGGGCGGACCCAGCCAGGAGCTGCAACAAGTCACACCTGAAACTCATCTACTCATTTGCTGGAGCATAAATGGATCAGTTTTTGACACACTCTTCGCCAGATCGTTTGTTTACCATGCTTGATCTGTTATCCGGTTTTTGGCTCCAGCTCCTACATCAGAACTGGCCTAATTAATTCGTTTTTGTCTTCTTCATCTGAGCCTTTCATCAATCTAATAAATCTGCTTGTGATTTTTTCATCTGAGCCTGTCTGTTGTGTCAAGGGTATATTTTTGGCCTTAGCTTCACATCATGGCACTAACATGCATGTTTTTGGAGGAAACCAGGGTGCCTGGAGAATACCTACACATACACGGGGAGGACAGGCAAACTCCACACAGAAAGGCCAGTATTTCAAGCCTCGTTCCCACCCCAGATTCAAATCCCCGACCATGTTGCTGTGAAGCCATGGTGCTACGCACTCGGCCGCCATCAGGAGAACTTAGATTTGGAAGTTTTTATTTCGGCTCGGAAACACTGAACAATCAAGCTTATAAAATTTTAATTTTCTGGTTTGCAATTATTTGTTGAAAAACAAAGAAGGTTTTGAGCCTTGCTAAAATTTATTCAGTGACTAATTCTTGTTTTTGCTTAAAAAAAACTGCAATTAACTGCAGTTTGAAAAATTTTCCGAGATTTTCGTGTTCTAAAGAGTTTGGGATTTATTGTTTTATTTTTATTCACATATTTTTAAGCACGCGTCCAATGGTTGAAGTCAATTTCCAGTAATATTTACAAACAAAAATAAATTTACGACAAACAACTGAAGGCATTTTAATGAAACTGCCCACTGTTACTCATTAACAACAATGGATGAACTGACCAGGTTTTAATGATCCTGTGACCAAAAGTCAGAATAACAAGGGTACGAGTCACAAAATTTAAAAACTTTAAACAAGGCACTAAATTAGCAGACGCACCGCAAACATTTATTAAAGAGCTGGCTCTAATTGCTGAAGTTAAACGGACAAAAAAATATTGTAAAATGCAAAAAGTCGGTCATGGCCAAAAGAAGCATCCATTTCTTGCCGTGGTCCATGAAGGTTTTTTTTTTTGTAATCGATGAGAAAGTTTCGGGGTCGGTCACGCATCTTTACAGCCTTTCAGGGAAATTTAGATTGATAGATGGCCTGTGATGTGGTGACATGGCAATTTGGCATGGAGCGGTGGACCGTCACCAAGCTGTGGTGATCAAAGGAGCTGCTAGGGTCAGAAGGAGAGTTCACCATCTTCACACCTTCACCAGCCTTCATGGGCCTTCCTTTCTCATGCTGGGACCATGGAGGTTTGATTTTTGGCTGCTTTCTATATTTATTTTGCTTATTTTATAATAAAAATCTACTTGGGTGAAAAATCGGTCATTTTTGTTACGTTCGGCCGATCCTTGATTTTATACCCGCTCGATTTAGACATACATGTGGTTTACGAAAAATCAACTGTAAACATTTTTTCTAAATCAAAATAATTTATTTTATTCAGGCATGTTTGAAAAATTTGCAAATTCCCACGCACGGTATTTGAATACTTTTTGAAGGCTATATAAGACTGGGCCATGGATTTTGTTCTCTGCCACGCCCACATTCTCAAGTAAACACAAAATGTATCAGTGCATGCATTCTACTCACGTTTGGTCCCTCCCCTGTTGTATGTGTAAGATTGTACAACAGGAGACGTACATGTACTAAAAAAGAACTCTCTTTGAATGCGGGCCATGCACAGTTAGGAACAATCGGTGATCGATTGCTTTTGCCTGTCACAATAGTGACATCATTTCAGCATCTTTTTTATTCGTACCCACAGAATTGGATTCGTAGTGGCAGCAAATGAGAGTGGTATTCACAAAACGTTACGCGTACCCATGACTTTTAGATTTATATCCACACAGATTCTCCCACCAAACACAAATGTTGAAATCCTGCATACATCTTTTTGACAGCGATCTAACTCCAAAAAAGTGCCATTTTCGTGCAAACGCACCAAAATAATAGAGTTAATATGCTTTAACTTTACAAACGTTATAAAAATAAAGTTTGTAAAGCTTGTTTGTAAAACTAACTTTACAAAGTTAGATTTGTTTGTTAGCTTTAAAGCTAACTTCGTAAAGTTAGCTTTACAAAGCAAAGTTAGCTTTGTAAAGCTAACTTACAAACAAACTTTTTGTAAAACTTTACAAACTTTATCTTTACAAAGTTTGTAAAGTTTGCAAAGCAAACAAGATATACGCTGTGTCGCGCATGCATCCAGGGGGCGGGACTGAGTCGGAAGCGAGAGGAAGAGGTTTTTCACAGTAACATAAACTATAGTGGAATTGAATAAATGTATTTATAAGGTTACTATTTTGCGAAATATCACACTTTTTAACAAAAAAAAAATACAACAAAAAAAAAATACAACGTTTGTTTACAAATGCTATGACATTAGAAATATTACATCTACTTTAAAAGGATTAAAGTGACAGTAAAAGAGAGTCAGGGGGGTAAAAAGAAAGGTGGATGGATAGGCGGATTGGGGAGGGCAGAAAGTAACCAGTCTGTGTGATTGATACTGGTCCATCGTTTACTATATTTAACCACAATAGTTGATTCGTTCCGTTCTTTCGCCCAAATTTGTGTTTTAGTGAAGCATCTCGTCTGCTTTCCAATCATCGTTCTCTGGTTTTTCTCACAAAACCAACACGTAAACGGAGAAATTTACGATGTGTAACTGTACCCTGGAATATTTTGAGAACCTCTGACACGAAGCTCCTCTATGTGGCAAGTGTCGGCACGTTCCTCATGAATTAGCGAGAGGAGCAACCGAAAGCACTTTCCAGCTAAAAAAATAAAACACACACGTTTATTTTTAGACCGAGAAAAGTAAAAGTCAAGGAGGCTCCGAACAGCATGGCCACCATATTGGATGAAAATGAGGACGGAGACTGTAAAGAAAACTTTTTTTTTTTTTTTTTTTTATGATACTTGATGAGTTAAATTAAAAGATTTTAAAGACGGATGTTAAAGTTTAAGGAGGAGACGGCAGCTCAGTGATTAGAGCGTTCACGCGGACCAGAAAGTCGTGGGTTCGCGTCCCACAGGGAGCACGTCTAGGATCCTTGGAGAAGACACCTAACCCCCGCTTCTCCCACCATTGGCGCCGTCGAAGGGCAGCCTGCTGCGGTGTAAGGAGTGCAGCACACAAATTTCCCCGGTGAGGGATGAATAGAGTAATTCATTTATTTATTATTATTATTTATTTAAATAGACTGTATCGAGATAACGCCTCCTTGTAAATAGCGTACCCCAAAGCTTAGCTGACAATTTAACGTTCCCAGATCCTTCTGGGAAGGAATTTCAAAGGTTAGCAGAACGTTCCTTAAAGGTTACTTTTTGGTTCTCTGAAGGTTCAAACAGAAAGTTTTATGACGGTTGCGAAATGTTTTTTTTTTTTGTTTTACGAACGTTCCTCTAACTTTGATTTTAACCATAACGTTTGGAATTTGGTTCTCTCAAGGTTTTGGGACGTTTTGGGATCGAACGTAACATCCACCATATTCACTCAAAATGGTGGATAAGATGTATCAACTAACAGGTTCTTATTTGATAAAAAAAAAAACAAACAGTGATTTTAGAATCATTTTTACAACCCCAAATTTTAAAAATGTTTTAGATTTGATCCAAATCAACTTTTGGGAGTTTCTACCACGTTTGAATGTTGTTCTCACATCAAAAGCATTCTGTAAGATTTTTTAGTTTTATTTATGCACATTTGGAAAATTTGCAAACTCTCCGATCCAGTTTGGGTACTATTCGAATGCTAAGGGGTTCTTGTCCATGGATTTTGTTCTCCGCTATGCTCTAATGTTTTTGCAGCGACATACACTCTTAGATTCAGTTAACATTGTTTTTGTGGCCTCCATTAAGATTTTAACTGTGTTGTGTAAACAGCGGAGGGGCAGTTGTAGGTGGGGAGTGAAATGAGGGGGGAATTCACATGGTCAGAACAAATTGAAATGAATGTATTCCTATATATTTTTGAACGAAAGTCACATTTTTGTGCTCACAAAAACACTAAGATTGTCTACATTTTCCATGAAATTAGAATTTTTACCCACAGCACATATTTGTTGCTTTTTTGAAAATATTCTATTTAACTATTTAATTTTTATTAACTTTTCATTTTAATTATTCAATATTACAGTAAATAGTTGGTAGATTAAACATAAAAACCCTAAAAGCCTAATTTTGTATTTTGTTCCAAAACTGGGTCATAATTTGAAGCTAAGGCCAAAAATATACCCAGGCTCAGATGAAGAAATCAAAAGCAGATTTATTAGATTGATAAAAAGTCCAAATAAAGAAGACAAAAACAGATTAATTAGGCTGATTTTGACGTAGGAGCTGGAGCCAAAAACTGGATAACAGGTCAAACATGGTAAACAAATGATCTGGCGAAGAGTGTGTCAAAAACTGATCCACTTATGCTCCAGCAGATGAATAGATGAGTTTCAGGTGTGACTTGTTGCAGCTCCCCGCTGGGTCCGCCCAACTCCACACACACACACAAACAAATAGGGACAAGAAGAATGGGGAAAACAGAACACAGTGGGGGAACAGACTACTCTCCTTACAAACTGTACCAAAAAGGAACCGAACCATGAATTATGTTGTACCATTACACCCCCCGTAATTTCCCAAATCTCCCAAATAGTGACTTGTTGGTGTGAGCTTTGAGGCTGTGTTGCAGGTTTTTATAATAAACCTTCTGGTTATTAATCCACATATTCCACATTTTGCTAGCAGTCACTGTTGGTAGCACTGACCACACCCTGCCTAGCCCCGCCCACATTAACCACACCCTTTCTGACCCCGCCCACACTAACCACAACCTGCCTAACCCAACCCACCCTGACCACACCCTGCCAAACCCAGCCCACTTTAGACCACACTTTGTCTGACCCAGCGAACACTGACCACACCTTGCCAAACCTCGCCCACACTGACCACACCCTGTCTAACCCAGCCCACACTGACCACACCATGTCTAACCCAGCCAACACTGACCACACCCTGCGTAACCCTGCCCCCATTGACCACACCCTTTCTGACCCCGCCCACACTAACCACAACCTGCCTAATCCAGCCCACACTGACCACACCCTGCCAAACCCAGCCCACTTTAGACCACACTTTGTCTGACCCAGCCAATACTGACCACACCCTGCCAAACCTCGCCCACACTGACCACACCCTGCCTAACCCAGCCCACACTGACCACACCCTGCCAAACCTCGCCCACACTGACCACACCCTGTCTAACCCAGCCCACACTGACCACACCCTGCCTAACCCAGCCCACACTGACCACACCCTGTCTAACCCAGCCTACACTGACCACACCCTGTCTAACCCAGCCCACACTGACCACACCCTGCCTAACCCAGCCCACACCGACTACACCCTGTCTAACCCAGCCCACACTGACCACACCCTGCCTAACCCAGCCCACACTGACCACACCCTGCCAAACCCAGCCCACACCGACTACACCCTGCCTAACCCAGCCCACACTGACCACATCCTATCTAACCCAGCCCACACTGACCACACCCTGCCTAACCCAGCCCACACTGACCACATCCTATCTAACCCAGCCCACACTGACCACACCCTGCCTAACCCAGCCCACACTGACCACATCCTATCTAACCCAGCCCACACTGACCACATCCTATCTAACCCAGCCCACACTGACCACACCCTGCCTAACCCAGCCCACACTGACCACATCCTATCTAACCCAGCCCACACTGATCACACCCTGCCTAACCCAGCCCACACTGACCACATCCTATCTAACCCAGCCCACACTGACCACACCCTGCCTAACCCAGCCCACACTGACCACACCCTGTCTAACCCAGCCCACACTGACCACACCCTGTCTAACCCAGCCCACACTGACCACATCCTATCTAACCCAGCCCACACTGACTACACCCTGCCTAACCCAGCCCACACTGACCACACCCTGTCTAACCCAGCCCACACTGACCACACCCTGTCTAACCCAGCCCACACTGACCACACCCTGCCTAACCCAGCCCACACTGACCACATCCTATCTAACCCAGCCCACACTGACCACACCCTGCCTAACCCAGCCCACACTGACCACATCCTATCTAACCCACCCCACACTGACCACATCCTATCTAACCCAGCCCACACTGACCACACCCTGCCTAACCCAGCCCACACTGACCACATCCTATCTAACCCAGCCCACACTGACCACATCCTATCTAACCCAGCCCACACTGACCACATCCTATCTAACCCAGCCCACACTGACCACACCCTGCCTAACCCAGCCCACACTGACCACATCCTATCTAACCCAGCCCACACTGACCACACCCTGCCTAACCCGGCCCACACTGACCACACCCTGCCTAACCCAGCCCACACTGACCACATCCTATCTAACCCAGCCCACACTGACCACACCCTGCCTAACCCAGCCCACACTGACCACATCCTATCTAACCCAGCCCACACTGACTACACCCTGCCTAACCCAGCCCACACTGACCACACCCTGTCTAACCCACCCCACACTGACCACACCCTGCCTAACCCCGCCCAATTTAAACCACACCCTATTTCTGTTTTGTCATGTGTTTCTTTCTTTATTGTTTTAGAGGTTGGGTCAGGTTTTTACTTTGGGGTTACCCACACTTTATTTAATCTTACGTGTCGTTTATTTGATTAAATTAAAAGGATTCAGGATTAACAACATGTTTAAATCTAATATGAAAGTACAACCAGTTTTTCTGGCGGTAAAAGTTTGGGAACGTAATAATCACCACTGTTTAAAATTAATTTAAACAACTTTCCAAACAAAGACTCAGTTCTGATCTGTTTATGATCATCTTTCTGAAAAGCAGCAACCACAACTTCCTGACAGCAGTCCAAAGACCCAGATTATCTTCCAGACGAAGGAGCCAAAGGTTGTCAAGCTGGAATTCAGTCAAAGGATGAAGAGACCCGGTTTGTCATCTTTTATTCCAAAAAGCTGCCAATTCCATCTTTGCACCATTGCCTAACAGCTTCTTCTTCATTTGGCATTTCCCTTCAGGGGTCGACACAGCAAGTCAGTTTCTTCCATCTAACCCTATCTGCTGCATCTTCTTCAGTCACACCAACTATCTTCATGTCTTCCTTCACTGTATCCATGAACCTCCTCTTTGGTCTTCCTCTAGCCCTCTTTCCTGGTGGTTCCAAACCCAGCATCCTTCTTCCGATGTACTCTCTCCTCTCCAATTCAATTCAATTCAATTCAATTTTATTTGGATAGCCCAAAATCACAGAATGTCTGTCTCAATGGGCTTCACAAGAAAAAGAGGAATAACACAAATACACAACAAGAAAAATAACTAACAAATGCTAACTAAACAAGACTAGCACATTAATGCACTTAGACTCTCCTTCTTGGTGAGGAAAAACTCCTAAAAAACCCATCAGTGGGGAAAAAATAAGAAACCTCATGGGGATCCACGTGAAAGAGAGATCCCTCCCCCGGGACGAGCAAACAATGTATCAAATATTATTGTTTAAATATTAGCTTATTCTACTCTACAGCTAAATATCTAAAGAAGTCAATAAATGTTCTTCATCCTGATGGAAACACTTGGGGACTCCTCAGCCCGGAGATGTCCAGAACGGGGATGAGTAGATGTTCTTCATCCTGATGGAGACACGGGAGACTCCTCAGCCTAGCGATGCCCACGGCGGGGATGAGTAGATGGATTTCGTCCTGATGGAGCGGGGATGAAGAAGCGCGGAGGTCTCCTCGGTGTGGCCATGCCCAGGACAGGAACGCAGAGTCCTGGATGGGGCTCTCTCCCAGAGAGGAGGGAGAGAGGTGGACAACATGTGAATTGTATTGTACCAACTAGCAGTGTAATTCTAAATAAACAGACAATAGAGAACAATGAATGAGATAGAAAGCCAGGGGTTTAGGGTAGAGGGTTAGAGTAGGGGGTAGGGGGAAAGAGCCAAAACAGTCTGGCAGAGAATAGTAGATAGAATTAGAGGACAGAACCCCAATGTACCATACTTTCCCCAGCTTTTACTATCTAGCAGCCAACTAATAATTATATCAGCTAATTGAATCTGTTTCTATCTGACCTGTTGATAAGCTTGTTCAAACAGGAATGCTTTAAGCCTCCCTTTAAATGTAAGAACACTGTCTGCCTCTCTCACTTGAGCTGGGAGCTTATTCCATAAAACTGGAGCTTGGTAGCTAAAGGCTCTACCTCCAACTGTACTTTTTGAAATCCTAGGAACCACCAACAGCCCTGCATTTTGTGAGCGGAGTGTTCTGCTTGGTTGATAAGGTACTATAAGTTCACTAATGTAAGATGGAGCCATGCCGTTTAGGGCCTTGTAGGTTAGTAAGATGATTTTAAACTTGATCCTAAACTCAATAGGAAGCCAATGGAGAGACGCTAGCACGGGAGTAATATGATCTCTTCTATGAGTTCCTGCTAATAGTCGTGCTGCTGCATTTTGAACCAGCTGAAGACTTTTTAGGGAAGACTTAGGGCATGCTACGAGCAAAGCGTTACAATAATCCAATCTCGATGTAACAAATGCATGGATGAGTTTTTCAGCATCACTTTTACATAAGATATTTCGGATTCTAGAAATGTTGCGAAGGTGAAAAAATGCAGTTTTACAAGTCTGAGCTATGTGAGCTTTAAATGATAAATCTGGATCAAATAAAACTCCTAGGTTTCTAACGGTGAGGTCAGAGGCCACAGTTACTTCGTCGAAGAAGACTGCTTGGTCAGTAAAAATATCTCTCAGATTTTTAGGACCTACTACAATAACTTCAGTCTTATCTGAGTTTAAAAGGAGATAATTGATTGTCATCCAAGTCTTTATGTCCCTGATACAGGTATTAAGTTTTTCTATATGGTCACTCTGGTCAGGTTTGACTGATAAGTACAATTGTGTATCATCTGCGTAACAGTGAAAATTAATACTGTGTTTTCTGATTATGTTTCCCAGAGGCAGCATGTAGAGCATGAACAGAATAGGTCCAAGAACTGAGCCCTGAGGCACACCAAAACTAACTTTGGTAGAAGTAGAGGACTGATCATTTACATGAACAAACTGGTATCTATCAGATAAATAAGATTTAAACCATTGAAGAGCTGCTCCTCTGATCCCTAAGTCATATTCTAATCTTTGAAGTAAAATGCTGTGGTCAATTGTGTCCACATGTCCAAACCATCTCAGTCTTGCCTCTCTGACTTTAAAACCTCTAACATGTGCTGTTCCTCTGATCCTGTCCATCCTGGTCACTTCCAGAGAGATCCTCAGCATCTTCATCTCTGCTACCTCCATCTCTGCTTCCTGTCTTTTCCTCAGTGCTACTGTCTCTAGACCAAACAGCATGGCCGCTCTCACCACGGTTTTGTGCACTTTTCCCTTTCATTTTAGCCGAAAATAAACTCAGACTTGCTGCTCCGCACACAGACTGATGACTCATGAGCTGGACACGTACCTTTTTAACAAACTTGCTTGAAATATTTTTGTCAAATCAGAATATTCTTTTGGATTTGACAAAATCCAAAAGAATTTGTCAAATCCAAACAAATTGGATTTATCACAACTGATACTTTCCTCCACCCGTTCCAGCCTGCACGCACATGCTTCTTCACCTCTTTTCCACACTCTCTATTGCTCCGGACTGTTGATCCTAAGTACGGTACTTAAAATGTTCCACCTTCTTTATCTCTTCTCCCTGTAACCTCACTTTTCCATTTGGATCCCTCTCATTCACACACATGTACTCTGTCTTACTCTGACTAATCTTCATTCCTCTTCTTTCTAGTGCAAACCTCCACCTCTCCAGCTTTTCCTCCACCTCTTCCCTCTTCTCACTACAGATCACAATGTCATCTGCAAACATCATTGTCCATGGGGATTCCTGTCTGACCTCGTCTGTCAGCCTGTCCATCACCACAGCAAACAGCAAAGGACTCAGAGCAGATCCTTGGTGCAGTCCCACCCCCACACTGAACTCCTCTGTCTCACCTACAGCACACCTCACCACTGTCTTACAGCCCTCATACATGTCCTGAACCGCTCTAACATACTTCTCTGTCACACCAGACTTCCTCATACAATACCATAGTTCTTCTCTAGGTACCCTGATCTACTGACACAGGTCAGCTCCCTCTGGCCTTAACTGTACTTCTCTATCAGCATCCTCAAGGCAAATACTGCATCTGTAGCTCTTTTTAGACATAAACCCATACTGCTGCTCACAAATTTGTACTTCAGACCTTAGCCTACCTTCAACAACTTTTTCCCATAACTTTATCGTTTGACTTCTTCTTCTTCTCCTTTCAGCATTTCCCTTCAGGGGGTGCCACAGCAAGTCAGTCTCTTCCATCTAACCCTATCTTCTGCATCCTCTTCGGTCACACCAACTATCTTCATGTCTTCCTTCACTGTATCCATGAACCTGCTCTTTGGTCTTCCTCTAGCCCTCTTTCCTGGTGGTTACAAACCCAGCATTCCACCATTTAGTCTTCTGCACTCCCTTCATCTTCTTAAACTTCCTCACTACTAGTGTCATCTTACACAGTCAAACTTTATCGTTTGACTGATCAGTTTTAATCCTCTGTAGTTACCACAACTCTGCACATCTCCCTTGTTCTTAAAAATAGGAACCAGCACACTTCTCCTCCATTCATCAGGCATCTTCTCACTTTCTAATATCCTGTTAAACAGCCCAATCAGAAACTCTACTGCCACCTCACCTAAACACGTCCATATGTCTACATGAATATCATCTGGACCGAGAGCCTGTCAGAAACATCAGCTGTTAAAGTTTCTAAAGCTACATCTATTAAAAGCAGAAGCGATGATACAGTTTGAGATTGATTTCTGATACCACACACCTGTGGACTCTGTTGCCTATTAATCAATCCAGACTTCCACTTCAGGTCATACCTTCCAATCCAGCCAGGTCTTCCTGTGCTGCCTAACCATGAAATACTTTTTGAACAATGACTTCATGACATTTCCACTGATCTATGTGTTTTTTTACAGCAAAACTGGATTCATTTGTTCAATAAATTATGTTTCTTGTCTGTGATTTGGTCTTCGTCCTTCCACCTGCATCCACGTCGCAATATTGTGCTCATACTAGGTAGGCTAGATTTAGGTGCTGAAAAATCAATGGCCGCAAACAACTTAATATTAGAGAAGATTTCTGAAGATTTCCCACATTCAGGCGGGTTGATTACTTTTTTTTATGACTTCCTACGATCAAACGCTATTGAAATTCTTGTGGAAATTTAAATAAGTCGGAGGAATTTTTAGAGTTCCCTGGTGTGTTGATATAAAGTGATGAAGTGGCCGGACTGTGGTTACGTTAACTGGAACAAACGATGCATCTTTATGATAAATATGCCATCCATCCCAGTCCATCAGCTGGTTTTCCATTTAACCCTCCGTGTCCAGCTGCTCTGACCGATCCATCAAACCCTCCAACAGCATTTATTGCTCCAAATCAGCTTCCCAGACACTGCAGTATGAAAACACTGGCTCGCAGACAGAAACCCAGAGAATGACTCATGTTTTTTTCCTTTTCCTTCCATTTCGACGCCAACCAAGGTCTCCGAACAAAGATGGGGAACTGCTGTTTGCCATGCTGTAACAATTAATTAGGAGACACTCGAATTACCTAAAACAGTCAGCTGAGAATTCGAGACCGGAGACCACCCACATCCACCGTCACAATAACAGCAAATAGAAAATGTTGTGTCTACAAAAAATGAGACGTTAGTCCGATTTGGCGTAAAAAATGAACATTACTCGAGATTTTATGGGTCAAAATGTCCAAACATAGCAATTATATTTGTTCAAGATGCTTTTTTAAAAGTTTTGGTTTTGGGGAAACCAGAGTTATGACAGTCACAGCGTGATGGACAGCGGGTTGACATCCTGAACTGCTGCTCGGCTGATTTATTTCATATTATTCCCTGAATCCTCGGCAGGAACAGGATGAGGGAGCTGGGGAGGATGGATGGGAGTGTGTTGACGATGAAAGCTGAGGAGTCTGCGGTCGCTCTGTGATTGTTGTCTTTTTTCGCTGGCTGCTGTTTGGACTATTGTTCACATTCACTACCAGAGATGGAAAACTTTTACACCCCTGGGCCACGAGAGGCTCTAAAATGGGACCAAAGGGAAGGTAGAAAGTGGAATAAAAATATCTCAATCACAAACTGCTACTAAATGTTTTTATGTCAGTTTCATTTATAAAAACATTTCCGAAAACTTTCTCAAACTTCTTTCACATTAAAACATTTGCCCATTTGCTGACTTTTCAGCCAGTATTTGTTGCCAGGTAGGTTAAACAGGGCGGAGCATAGGTCCGGGGTCTATCCCTTGGTCTCCTCCCAGTGGGACGTGCCCGAAACACTTCACCCGCGAGGTGCTCAGGGGGCATTCTGAGCCACCCCATCTGGCTCCTCTCGATCTGGAGGAGGAGCGGCTCGACACCGAGCTCCTCCCGGATGGCAGAGCTCCTCACTCGATCTCTGAGTGAGAGCCCAGCCACCCTGTGGAGGAAGCTCATTTCGGCCGCTTGTACCCGCGATCTCATTCTTTCGGTCACCATCCACAGCTGGTGACCATAGGTGAGGGTTGGAACGTAGATCGACTTGTAAATCGAGAGCTTTGCTTTTCGGCTCAGCTCTCTCTTTACCACGACGGACCGATGCAGCGTCCTAGTTATTGCTGATGCCGCACTGATCCGCCTGTCGATCTCCCGCTCCATCCTTCCCCTTGTGAACTTGTGAACAAGACCCCAAGATACTTGAACTCCTCCACTTGGGGCAGGACCCTGTCCCTGACCTGCAGGGGGTATTCCACCGTTTCCGCGCCTCCAAATCCGCTTCAAAAATGTCTTCGTTATAAATTGGCTATATTCCAATATGTTGACCTGAACTTTCAACACTAATCTAGAAAACATGGCTGACTTTATTCAGACAACAATTTTCTTACTCTCTTCATGGTGTCTCTTCTGTAATGGCGTCAGAGTCCTCCTTGTCTCTCTCCACAAATAAAAACACACACACAAACACACAAACGCTTTGAGCCCAGTGTCCCTGCGGTTGTCATGGGTAACATCCAGACGCTCGCTGGCAATATGGAGGAACTGGGGATGCTCGTTCTGACCCAGCAGGAATGGGGAGGGGCCACTTGGTGCGCTTCATTGAAGCCTGACTTTGTGGACTCATTACGGACTGTTTTTTAACCGTTTAGTCGCCAGCTTTTACACCGTGTAAGCGGACCGGGAAGGCATCGAGGTGTTAGCGTCAAATTTACGTTCGCGATTAATAAAGTATTTTCACATCAAATGAATCAAATCAAAATACATTAAAAAAAATTACATTTACAGGGACGTAGCAAATAAAATGTGTTGAAATTATTCGTAGAAGTAAAGCGCAAATACAAATTTAAGTACCAAAAGTATGTGTTTAACGAAAGCATTTCAAATGTGTGTATTTTGTCGTTTTAGAGCTCGTTTTTTTTGTGTGCGATCAGAACATTTAGAGATTCTTTAAAGTTTTGGATTTTTTTGGTCGGCCTCTTTGTTTTGTCGTTTATTAGATTATCTAAAAAAAGTCATGTGTTTAAACGTCTTAAAGGAATCTACTTGCTTTAGATGGCTAGCTGGACATTTGATGTACGGTGAGCATTAAGAGAATTTTTATTTCAATATCAGTGGTGGAACATAATGAAGTAAATGTACTTCGTTACTGTACTTAAGTAAAAAAAATTGTGTATCTGTACTTTACTTAAGTAAAATTTAAGACCTGTACTTTTACTTTTACTTCACTACAATTTTAGAGCAAATATCTGTACTTTTAAATCGCTGCCTTTTAAAAGTGTGTTTTACATTTTTTTTTGTTACATTTTTGTTCAGGAATTTGAAAAATAAACAGTTTTTTTTTTTTGAAGCCGCATCGCCAAAATCAAAAGTAGTTGATCGGGAGAAGAAGTCATGAATCGAGGACCAATCAGAATCGAGAGTAATCATTTTCGCCAAAAAATTAACATCAAATATAGCACAAAATAAAAAGAGTCAAAAGATCGTTATTCGTTGTGTTTACTTCTAAATAAAAAGTTGAGCCATCGTTACACGGAGCAGGGGCGGATCTAGAATTTTCTAAAGGGGGCGGGGCTGAGGTCATGGACAAAGCCAATACAGGGTGACTGCCCGCTCCCCCCCGGACATTTTAAAAAATAAGTGTCATTTTTCTCCATTTTGGTGCCAATTTGCTGGCCCTGCAAGGGGATAGTTTGACTAGTCCCCTTTCCTTTATTTTTTTCTTTTTTTTGTGGACCAAAAGAGGCGAGGAGGGGGGGGGGGGTGCTCACGCCTTTGCAGAGTATTTATTTGTGCTCCTACAGCACAAAAAATTTGAATTATGATCGAATACTTTAACTTTTTACTTAAAAAGTAAAATTTACACCAATTACTTTTGTACTTTTACTTAAGTAGATTTTTTTATTGGTACTTTTACTTTTACTTAAGTAAATTTTTGCCTAATTATCTGTACTTTTACTTAAGTACAAAAAGCGAGTACTTCATCCACCACTGTTCAATCGTGACGTTTCCACACGCACAAAACAAATCTTGTTTTAAGTGTAACAACATTAAGAAGAGAGAACAAAGACGGTCATTGAGGGATCGAGGCTCGCTTCACGCTGAGAAGAAGTGACAGTGACTGATGCGCTGCCGCTCGTTCCGACTCTCAGATTGGCGTCTCCGAAAGCTTCAGGGAGCAGAGGAAGCACGCTGGGGTCAGACTAAACAAAGAACCTCTCCACCCTGGACTCTTTGGGGACTCCAAAGGGCAAAGCTGCTCTTCTAAATCCACTTTAAATCTGGACCAAGTCTCAAAGCAGATGGCAGGTAAAACCACTTGAAGGGGTAAATGATATCCTACACGTATTAGCGGCGACCTGGAAGTAATAATAAACGGGTGGGGGGCGGGGGGGTGCATGATGTCTGACTGATCAATACTCATCTAAACTGTTAAACATAAGATCGATGCCATCAAAAAATATCCTTCTGCCTGCTTTACACCGCAAACTGTATTAATTCACGTGTAAGGCTCTCAGATTTTGCTAGACGCCATCTTGGCGTTCGGTGGGCATAGGCATTAAAACGAGTGTGCTTGTTAAAAGTAAACGTAAAGATCCCACCACACAAGGATGACTCGGTGAGTCGGGCGACCGCCCTGAATTCGGACGGTTTCCGATTCGATTCCCTGCCAGGAGTTCATGCCGAGGTGCCCTTGAGCAAGACACCGAATCCCCAATTGCTCCTGATGGTGGTTTGCATCTTGCATGGCAGCATTCACCATCAGGTCTCGTTCTTTCGGTCACCACCCACAGCTGGTGAGGGTAGGAAGGTAGATCGATTGGTACTTAGAGAACTTTGTTTTTCAGCTCAGTTCTGTCTTCGCCACAACAGATCAATGCAGCGTCCTAATTATTGCGGATGCTGCGCAGATTGAGGTGTGTTTGTGTAATAATTTATTGGTAAGTCATCAGGGTTGGGTTGGGGGGGCTGCTATTTTCCAATATTAGTGAGTTAGAGTGGTGGGAGGCAATAATGCAACACGCATGGACGCTACCGCCATACCTTTGTGAAGCTGGCCCCTCTTAAAAAATAATATAAACAAAAATAAACAAAAAGTATGCCAATCATTTGTGCTGCGTTTGTGCTATTTTATTTTTTTATATTCACGATTCGTTTATAGGTCAATATGACGTCGTCTAGCCCCTAATTTTTGCTTAAAAATGCGGGAA
Source organism: Neostethus bicornis (assembly GCA_902685375.1). NCBI lineage: Eukaryota > Metazoa > Chordata > Actinopteri > Atheriniformes > Phallostethidae > Neostethus > Neostethus bicornis. The sequence goes on from LR738556.1 coordinate 1,951,820, forward strand.
AACTGCTAAAAATGGTGCCAATCGTTTGTGCTGCGTTCGTGCTGTTATTTGTTGTAAAAATTTGCGTTTGTGCTATTTTAGTTTTTTTTTTTTTTTTTTTTTAAGACATACGTCCAAAGATTTGGACGATGACGTCATTTAGACCTTCATTTATTTCCGGGCGTCGCCATCTTTGATGACGTTATTGCACTAATCGTATTTCTTGAAATTAAAAAAAAATCTGAAACAGCACATTTTTAGGAGTTTTCTCTCATTTTTAAGCAAAATCAGGGACTGGATGATGTCATATTGATCTACAAAAGAATCGTAAATTTAAAAGAAAAACTAAAATTTAAAATTAAATTTAAAATTTAAAAAACTAAAATTAAAACTAAAAACTGGGGAGACGGTGGTCGCGTGGGTACAGCGTTCGCCCGCGGACCGGAAGGTCGCGGGTTCGCGTCCCAAGGAGAGCACGTCTAGGGTCCTTGGAGAAGACACCTAACCCCCGCTTCTCCCACCATTGGCGCCGTTGAAGGGCAGCCTGCTGCGGTGTAAGGAGTGCAGCAAACAAATTTCCCCGGTGAGGGATGAATAGAGTAATTCATTTTATTTTTTTTTTTATTTTTTTTTTTAAATAGCACAAACAACATTTTTTACAGCACAAAGGTTTGACATATTTTTTGTTTATTTTTGTTGATTTTATTTTTTAAGAGGGGCCAACTTCACAGAGGTTACCGCCATTACAACCCATGGAAGAAGAAGAAAAACATGCCCAAGAGGGCATCACACCACAATATGTAGACGTGTTCAGCAGACCACTTGTTCATTTTCGGCCACCGTACTGTAAATATCATGGCTTAAATAAACCTAAAAGGTACAGGTTAAGGTCTCTTTGTAAACGCCACGTGCCCTTGGCATGAATTCTCTGTGTGTAAGACCTTGTCCACACGTAGCCGGGTATCTGATAAAAGGAACATATGAGTTTAGGCAGTCCAGTAATGCTGTGAAAGAAAAACGAAGTTTCAGTGGCATGGCAAGAGGTTATTGTTTAGAATGTGTTTCTTGGTCAGGCAACCAGGGAGATCTGGCTGGAAGGGATAGTAATGACCCAACGTGGAGGTCCAGGGTGATTGCTCTAAATGGGTCTACAGATGTGTGGGATCAGAATAATCACCCTCAGGTGTCTCAATCAGGGTGATGAGGGAAAGTCCAGGTCCTCCAGCTCCCTCTGGTTGCAGGTGAGGGGATCATGACACAACCAAAGCGAAGATTTCGGAAAACTTCAATTTTGCGTTTGCGTGGCGACATACAGAACCAGCGTTTTGCATTTTTAAACGTCACTATCTGTGACAAATAATGTATAAACGTCATTTGTGCGTCCTTGTTTTTAATATCAGACAGCACTCAGAAGCGTATTGATACGGATTTGCGTGGATGCGGTTCTTTTGAAAACAGTTATCGTAAATACGTATGATATACGTTTTTAAAAACACCCGCCTACGTGTACATGTTTTAAGGGCTCAAATTTTACACCTATTTTGTGCGTTTAAAGAGGGGGGGCAATAAAAAAAATGGTTGTAACTGGCGGGAGGTGAGATAAAAAGTGAAGAGGTATCAAGTAACACAACAAACTTTGTCTCCAAAAGTGAACAATTCCTAAAAAAAAAATTGGCTTTTCAGCTCATTTTCCAGTCTGGTGCCGTTTAATTCCCGACAAAGCTCCGAGAGAGAATAGCCCTCATACATTTTAATGGTTTTTTTCTGGTCACACAGTGGTTTATCATCATTTCCGATACTTTTCCATGGAAAAAAAATGTTTTTGGCTATATTTCCTAGAATTTCAATCTGGTAACTAATTTGTTTGCGCTTTGTTCGAATCTTTAATTACGACGTTTTACTTGTTAACCACTTCATGGGATGGTTATTTTTTTCTTCGCTAAAAATACTCTAAAACAGGGGTGTCCAAACTTTTTCACTCGCGGATCACATTGAGTTCTAACGTTTGACAAGCGGGCCGGATCCGAGGGGGAGGGGCGCGGGGGGGGCGCAGGGTGAGGTCATAGACAAAAAGTCCTTTAGAAAATCCTGGCGACGCCCCTGAGAACAAGATCAGATGGACGGCATGCTTTGGTAACCACTAGTTTAGACTGGTTAAACGGCGTGCTAGATTCTTTTTTTCCTCTTTTTATTAATTGCCGCCATTTTAGAAAATTGGGGGCTCACATACTAATTTGCTGTTCCTATTTTAGCCTCTAGATGGCAGCATTTAGAACACGCAGGTAACAGCGCTGCTGCCCAATGTAAATCTACACGCGGGCCAGGCGCTATTGATTTTATGACGAAGGCTGCGGGCCGGATGAAAATCGACAACGGGCCACATTTGGCCCCCCGGCCGGATTTTGGACATGTCTGCTCTAAAACATAAAATGACCATCATTGAGCATTGGATTTTTTTGTAAATTTTATGCCCTAGAAAATAAAAGTAAATAAAAAAAAACAGAGTTATGAATTAAAACATGTAAGTGTGAGCTTGTTCTCTTCGGTAAACTCAACCGGGCAATTTCCTGCCAATTTAAGTCGTTGAGTGCTTGTTTGTTCTCAAACAGTTTGGAACATGAAAATCTTTGCAGCAATCTGAAGAAAACACGTCGGCCACTTAGAGAAATTACCACCTGGCATTGGTTCACCAGTAGATTCTACTCGTGGAAGAAAGTATGGTCTTTTAGAGAAAATGATAACTGGATGATTACGGGGGAATCTGGGAGCCAGAAAAGTGTCATTATTTTAAACTGTAAACAGCAAAAAGGTAGGTTTGGATGAACAGCGTGCACAACCAAACATGGCAGACTGGAGTTCACCAACAACTTCCATTTTTAATTTTCTTTTATTGTGAAATATCGTTTTTTTCAGAGCTTCTTTCTGGAATAATTCCACAGGTTTTATTTGTGTTTTAAAAACAACATTGAAAGCAGTTTGGGAATGTGGAAAAAGTGGGGAAGAAATAAAGAAGGTGGAAGATTTTAAGTACTTAGGATCAACATTTCAGAGTAATGGAGAGTGTGGAAAAGAGGTGAAGAATCTTGTGCAGGCAGGCTGGAACGGGTGGAGAAAAGTATCAGGTGTGATGTGTGATAGAAGAGTTTCAACTAAAATGAAAGGGAAAGTGTACAAAACCGTGGTGAGAGCTGCCATGCTGATTGGTCTAGCGCAGGGGTGGGTAAACTTTTTGACTTGCGGGCCACATTGAGTTCTAACATTTGACCAAGGGGGCCGGAAAAGGAGCAGATGGATGACATGCTTTGGTAACCGCTAGATTAAACCGATAGAATGGCGCTAGATTTTAAACAAGCGCTAAATGTTACATCAAGAGCGTTAAATTTCAAATCTAGCGGCGCTACGTTTGAGATCCAAGCGCTTGATGTAACATTTTGCTTGTTTTAACACCTAACACACTTGTTTACGTGCGTGTCTTGGGCCCGATGGCTTTCCTCATCTGTGCACACTGTTTATTTTGACAGCGTGCACATCAGGAGGACACACACATTTTAATGGGAGCAGTGTTGTTGAATCTTTGGCTCCATCTAGTGACAAAACATGAGAATAAAAGTAAAAATTGAACTAATTATGTTTATTTATTTAATTTTTCAAGTTTAGCGGGCCGGATTAAACCCTTTAACGGGCCGCATGTGGCCCGCAGGCCAAAGTTCGCGCATGCCTGGTCTAGAGACAGTGGCACAGGGGAAAAGACAGGAAGCAGAGATGGAGGTAGCAGAGATGAAGATGCTGAGGATCTCTCTGGGAGTGACCAGGATGGACAGGATCAGAGGAACAGCACATGTTAGAGGTTTTAAAGTCAGAGAGGCCAGACTGAGATGGTTTGGACATGTACAGAGGAGAGAGAGAGAGTTCTTTGGAAGAAGGATGCTGGATTTGGAACCACCAGGAAAGAGGACTAGAGGAAGACCAAAGAGGAGGTTCATGGATGTGTTGTCAAAGTCCATCGAATGCTTTTTGCAGTTTGAGTAAAAAATAATGCAAGAAATAAAACGAAAGTGTAAAAAAGAGAGAAGAAAAAAAACTGTGGCACGACGGTTAGCACAATGGCCTCACAGTAAAAAGTTTGGGGGTTCAAGATGAAGCTTGCTACACTGGTGTTTCTGTGTGGAGTTTGCATGTTCTCCTTGTGTCTATGGGGGTTTTCTCTGGTTTCGTCCCACCTTCCAAAAACATGCATGTTAGGTTGATTGGCCACTTTGAAATTGCCCCTTAGAGAGTGTGTGTTGATGGTTGTCTGAGTGTGTGTGGTCCCACGACAGACTGGCAACAGCCGGGATAGGCTCTGGTATCCCCCACAACCCAATTGGGATGGACGGTTCTGAAGATGAATAAATAAATAATTTGACCCCATACCCCATGTTTAATTATCCCGTGTAACACCTCCATGATTCTCTCTTTCGAGAACTGGACCAAAACAAATTAGGCATATTTCAACATTTAAAATGTTATAGATGAGTTATAACAATTAGTTTTCAGAGTTTGAAATTCTGTGCGTATTTTTTTAGAGCCCAAAAAACAATAGAATGTGGAACCATCTCATTTAAGAAAGACCGGTTCCAGACATGCCAACTCTCCCGCATTGGACGGTAGAAACCCGCAATTAGCACCTATCTCACACTCACCCACCAAGGCTAATAAAACTCCTGCATGATGAAGACTCTAGTGCATGCTATGAACATGATTAGGTATGAGGCTAAGCACATGGCATCTCCTGTTGCAGCTGTAAATCTGAAAGCCGCACGTAGAAATCTGCATGGTCTAATGACAGTATTGTTTTTAGTGAACGTAAAAGTCGGACATCCGGGAACTTTGGTCGTGTAACAGCTTATGTGTGTGAGCCGCAAAACAAAGCGTGACCAAGCAGTAAAGGGGTGTATTCCTGGTGGTAATTCCTCTTCGTACTGATACATAACGCTAGGTGGTAACACACACAAGGACGCACAATTTTCCAGCTGCTTTCTGATGTTTTGAATGGTTTATTTTACGCTAACTGTCATGGTGGGTGATGTGACCTCAAGCTCCTCCTTCTTTTTGGCCACGCCTACTCAAAATTCCCGCCCCCAAAAAATTCCCGCTTTGTGAAGCCAAAAACTTGGCATCACGACTGAACTGAGAGAAAATTCCGTCTGCAACCGGAATTCGTCCCAATGTCTGCTTCCAAAAATTTCCAAACGACCAAATTAAGTTGTGGGATGATTAAATCATTTAGGAACACAAAATGTTTTCCTATAAGTGCTTTTCTTGTGGACGACGCTCTGCTTTCTTCATCTCGTATAAAATCCACGAAAGGAAAAAAAAAAAAATGGATCTTATTATTCGACTTAACCGAAACACTAAAGTCCAATTTTCAGCACATTCGATCGTAATCAATTTTTCCTGGAAAACGTTTTCAAAAAACATATAAGAAAAAGCAGACTTTCTGTTGCCATGGCGGTAGTCATGAAATACTTGCGATTCCTGCCAGTGTGTGTGCGTGTATTCAAGGACGAACCCCTAATGAGCAGTGGCATTAATGACGCTACAAGATGTGCTCCCCGCCACGGCGTGGATTACCACAGCTAACAGGGTTTGGGACGGGGGTAGTTTTTCATGCCGCAGTCAGGATTCAATCACATCTAAGTGCATTACTGGAAAGCAGCGAGAGGATGTGCACCCAAAGAGGGAGCAGGTCAGGCTAGGTGGAGGAAAAGCGTCTCCAGCTTCCATTTCTTACCATTAACTCTCACTTTCTTCCCATAAAACCCTGTTATGTCCATAATGAGACAACTTAAAGAGGGATTTCCACCACGTCTTCCCCGAAACATCGGAATTATCTCCATTAGCAGCGAGTGGAGTGGAATGATAATAACAGTAATGCGGCCCCGATCGTTGTGCGTCCTCCCAGTGACTGGGGGCTTTGATTGTGGAAACCAGTAAATCAGTCTGCTGGCTCCGATCAGACGTGTCGGCTGAAAAATATTTGTGCTCTTTTAGATTTATTGCTTCCACATCAGCCCGGCGGCCATCTTTACTTCTACATGAGTTTACAGAAGATCTGATGAGATCCAGGAAGTTTGGTGTTAAATCCACAGGAAAATTAGCAGCTTGGACGTTTGTCTTTTGAATTATTTTAACTGTCAAGATTAAACAGATTAAAACGATTTTTTTTTCGGACCGCAAAGCATTTGTAACGGATTAATTTGAGAAAATGCGTTTAATTTATTTATGCTGTTCTGTGATTGGTCGTAAAAAGTTTGACCAAACTTTTTTTGTCCACTTCCACAGTTGGAAGTGAACAAAAACTTCCAGTCCAGTCTGAAAACTTTGTCGTTTTCAGAATTTCTGATTGGACACAGGGGCGGATCCAAGAGGGGGCCATGGGGGGACACGCCCTCTCTTTTGGTCATAAAAAAAAGGGTTCTCACTACTTTAATTATTATAAACTTTGGGCAAAATATGCACCAAAATGTACCCAGACCCCTCTAAACTGGCGCGTGCTCAATTTGTCTATTGCATGGAAAAAAGCGTATTTTTTTAGAAAATCCTGGATTCGCACCTGGGGCAGTAACACAAACAATGCAGCTAAACTAGTACAGCGTCAGCGTCGGGCTACACAAATGTAGATATTGTTTTGTTGTTGTAAACCTTTTTTTTTTTTAAATCAACAAACAAGTGAAAGAGGAAAGTTTTAATTTTCCTCGTGTTTTATTTTCACAGTTATTTTGGACCAAGACAGGAAGGTGACTGACCCTTCAAAAGAAGCTGAACAAAGTAAAGAAGTTCGAGCAGCAAAGAAGTGCGCTTTGAGAATCTTGGGTTCCTGTTCACGAGTGGAGGAAGGATGGAGTGGGAAATCGACAGACGGATCGGTGCGGTGTCAGCAATAACTAGGACGCTGCATCGGTCCGTCATAGTAAAGAGAGAGCTGAGCCGAAAAACAAAGCTCTCGATTTACAAGTGATCCACGTTCCTACCCTCACCATGGTAACCAGAATCTACGTTCCTACCCTCACCATGGTAACCAGAATCTACGTTCCTACCCTCACCATGGTAACCAGGATCTACGTTCCTACCCTCTCCAAGGTAACCAGGATCTACGTTCCTACCCTCACCATGGTAACCAGGATCTACGTTCCTACCCTCATCATGGTAACCAGGATCTACGTTCCTACCCTCACCTACAGTATGGTAACCAGGATCTACGTCCTACCCTCTCAATGGTAACCAGGATCTACGTTCCTACCCTCACCATGGTAACCAGGATCTACGTCCTACCCTCACCATGGTAACCAGGATCTATGTTCCTACCCTCACCATGGTAACCAGGATCTACGTTCCTACCCTCACCATGGTAACCAGGATCTACGTTCCTACCCTCTCCATGGTAACCAGGATCTACGTTCCTACCCTCACCATGGTAACCAGGATCTACGTTCCTACCCTCTCCATGGTAACCAGGATCTACGTCCTACCCTCACCATGGTAACCAGGATCTACGTTCCTACCCTCACCATGGTAACCAGGATCTACGTTCCTACCCTCACCATGGTAACCAGGATCTACGTTCCTACCCTCACCATGGTAACCAGGATCTACGTTCCTACCCTCTCCATGGTAACCAGGATCTACGTCCTACCCTCACCATGGTAACCAGGATCTACGTTCCTACCCTCACCATGGTAACCAGGATCTACGTTCCTACCCTCACCTACAGTATGGTAACCAGGATCTACGTCCTACCCTCTCAATGGTAACCAGGATCTACGTTCCTACCCTCACCATGGTAACCAGGATCTACGTTCCTACCCTCACCATGGTAACCAGGATCTACGTTCCTACCCTCACCATGGTAACCAGGATCTACGTCCTACCCTCACCATGGTAACCAGGATCTATGTTCCTACCCTCACCATGGTAACCAGGATCTACGTTCCTACCCTCACCATGGTAACTAGGATCTACGTTCCTACCCTCACCATGGTAACCAGGATCTACGTACCTACCCTCACCGTGGTAACCACGATCTACGTTCCTACCTTCACCATGGTAACCAGGATCTACGTTCCTACCCTCACCACGGTAACCAGGATCTACGTTCCTACCCTCACCATGGTAACTAGGATCTACATTCCTACCCTCACCATGGTAACCAGGATCTAAATTCCTACCCTCACCACGGTAACCAGGATCTACGTTCCTACCCTCACCATGGTAACCAGGATCTAAGTTCCTACCCTCACCATGGTAACTAGGATCTACGTTCTTACCCTCACCTTGGTAACAAGGATCTACCTTCCTACCCTCACCATGGTAACCAGGATCTACGTTCCTACCCTCACCATGGTAACCAGGATCTACATTCCTACCCTCTCCATGGTAACCAGGATCTACGTTCCTACCCTCACCATGGTAACCAGGATATACGTTCCTACCCTCTCCATGGTAACCAGGATCTACGTCCTACCCTCACCATGGTAACCAGGATCTACGTTCCTACCCTCATCATGGTAACCAGGATCTACGTCCTACCCTCTCAATGGTAACCAGGATCTACGTTCCTACCCTCACCATGGTAACCAGGATCTACGTCCTACCCTCACCATGGTAACCAGGATCTATGTTCCTACCCTCACCATGGTAACCAGGATCTACGTTCCTACCCTCATCATGGTAACCAGGATCTACGTTCCTACCCTCTCCATGGTAACCAGGATCTACGTTCCTACCCTCACCATGGTAACCAGGATCTACATTCCTACCCTCTCCATGGTAACCAGGATCTACGTCCTACCCTCACCATGGTAACCAGGATCTACGTTCCTACCCTCACCATGGTAACCAGGATCTACGTTCCTACCCTCACCATGGTAACCAGGATCTACGTTCCTACCCTCTCCATGGTAACCAGGATCTACGTCCTACCCTCACCATGGTAACCAGGATCTACGTTCCTACCCTCACCATGGTAACCAGGATCTACGTTCCTACCCTCACCTACAGTATGGTAACCAGGATCTACGTCCTACCCTCTCAATGGTAACCAGGATCTACGTTCCTACCCTCACCATGGTAACCAGGATCTACGTTCCTACCCTCACCATGGTAACCAGGATCTACGTTCCTACCCTCACCATGGTAACCAGGATCTACGTCCTACCCTCACCATGGTAACCAGGATCTATGTTCCTACCCTCACCATGGTAACCAGGATCTACGTTCCTACCCTCACCATGGTAACTAGGATCTACGTTCCTACCCTCACCATGGTAACCAGGATCTACGTACCTACCCTCACCATGGTAACCAGGATCTACGTTCCTACCCTCACCATGGTAACCAGGATCTACGTTCCTACCCTCACCATGGTAACCAGGATCTACGTTCCTACCCTCACCATGGTAACCAGGATCTACGTTCCTACCCTCTCCATGGTAACCAGGATCTACGTCCTACCCTCACCATGGTAACCAGGATCTACGTTCCTACCCTCACCATGTTAACCAGGATCTACGTTCCTACCCTCACCTACAGTATGGTAACCAGGATCTACGTCCTACCCTCTCAATGGTAACCAGGATCTACGTTCCTACCCTCACCATGGTAACCAGGATCTACGTTCCTACCCTCACCATGGTAACCAGGATCTATGTCCTACCCTCACCATGGTAACCAGGATCTATGTTCCTACCCTCACCATGGTAACCAGGATCTACGTTCCTATCCTCACCATGGTAACTAGGATCTACGTTCCTACCCTCACCATGGTAACCAGGATCTACGTACCTACCCTCACCGTGGTAACCACGATCTACGTTCCTACCTTCACCATGGTAACCAGGATCTATGTTCCTACCCTCACCACGGTAACTAGGATCTACATTCCTACCCTCACTATGGTAACCAGGATCTAAATTCCTACCCTCACCATGGTAACCAGGATCTAAGTTCCTACCCTCACCATGGTAACTAGGATCTACGTTCTTACCCTCACCTTGGTAACCAGGATCTACCTTCCTACCCTCACCATGGTAACCAGGATCTACGTTCCTACCCTCACCATGGTAACCAGGATCTACATTCCTACCCTCTCCATGGTAACCAGGATCTACGTTCCTACCCTCACCATGGTAACCAGGATCTAGGTTCCTACCCTCTCCATGGTAACCAGGATCTACGTCCTACCCTCACCATGGTAACCAGGATCTACGTTCCTACCCTCATCATGGTAACCAGGATCTACGTCCTACCCTCTCAATGGTAACCAGGATCTATGTTCCTACCCTCACCATGGTAACCAGGATCTACGTTCCTACCCTCACCATGGTAACCAGGATCTACGTTCCTACCCTCTCCATGGTAACCAGGATCTACGTTCCTACCCTCACCATGGTAACCAGGATCTACATTCCTACCCTCTCCATGGTAACCAGGATCTACGTCCTACCCTCACCATGGTAACCAGGATCTACGTTCCTACCCTCACCATGGTAACCAGGATCTACGTTCCTACCCTCACCATGGTAACCAGGATCTACGTTCCTACCCTCTCCATGGTAACCAGGATCTACGTCCTACCCTCACCATGGTAACCAGGATCTACGTTCCTACCCTCACCATGGTAACCAGGATCTACGTTCCTACCCTCACCTACAGTATGGTAACCAGGATCTACGTTCCTACCCTCACCATGGTAACCAGGATCTACGTTCCTACCCTCACCATGGTAACCAGGATCTACGTTCCTACCCTCACCATGGTAACCAGGATCTACGTCCTACCCTCACCATGGTAACCAGGATCTATGTTCCTACCCTCACCATGGTAACCAGGATCTACGTTCCTACCCTCACCATGGTAACTAGGATCTACGTTCCTACCCTCACCATGGTAACCAGGATCTACGTCCTACCCTCACCATGGTAACCAGGATCTATGTTCCTACCCTCACCATGGTAACCAGGATCTACGTTCCTACCCTCACCATGGTAACCAGGATCTACGTTCCTACCCTCTCCATGGTAACCAGGATCTACGTTCCTACCCTCACCATGGTAACCAGGATCTACGTTCCTACCCTCTCCATGGTAACCAGGATCTACGTCCTACCCTCACCATGGTAACCAGGATCTACGTTCCTACCCTCACCATGGTAACCAGGATCTACGTTCCTACCCTCACCATGGTAACCAGGATCTACGTTCCTACCCTCTCCATGGTAACCAGGATCTACGTCCTACCCTCACCATGGTAACCAGGATCTACGTTCCTACCCTCACCATGGTAACCAGGATCTACGTTCCTACCCTCACCTACAGTATGGTAACCAGGATCTACGTCCTACCCTCTCAATGGTAACCAGGATCTACGTTCCTACCCTCACCATGGTAACCAGGATCTACGTTCCTACCCTCACCATGGTAACCAGGATCTAAGTTCCTACCCTCACCATGGTAACCAGGATCTACGTCCTACCCTCACCATGGTAACCAGGATCTATGTTCCTACCCTCACCATGGTAACCAGGATCTACGTTCCTACCCTCACCATGGTAACTAGGATCTACGTTCCTACCCTCACCATGGTAACCAGGATCTACGTACCTACCCTCACCATGGTAACCAGGATCTACGTTCCTACCCTCACCATGGTAACCAGGATCTACGTTCCTACCCTCACCATGGTAACCAGGATCTACGTTCCTACCCTCTCCATGGTAACCAGGATCTACGTCCTACCCTCACCATGGTAACCAGGATCTACGTTCCTACCCTCACCATGGTAACCAGGATCTACGTTCCTACCCTCACCTACAGTATGGTAACCAGGATCTACGTCCTACCCTCTCAATGGTAACCAGGATCTACGTTCCTACCCTCACCATGGTAACCAGGATCTACGTTCCTACCCTCACCATGGTAACCAGGATCTACGTCCTACCCTCACCATGGTAACCAGGATCTATGTTCCTACCCTCACCATGGTAACCAGGATCTACGTTCCTACCCTCACCATGGTAATTAGGATCTACGTTCCGACCCTCACCATGGTAACCAGGATCTACGTACCTACCCTCACCGTGGTAACCACGATCTACGTTCCTACCTTCACCATGGTAACCAGGATCTACGTTCCTACCCTCACCACGGTAACCAGGATCTACGTTCCTACCCTCACCATGGTAACTAGGATCTACATTCCTACCCTCACCATGGTAACCAGGATCTAAATTCCTACCCTCACCACGGTAACCAGGATCTACGTTCCTACCCTCACCATGGTAACCAGGATCTAAGTTCCTACCCTCACCATGGTAACTAGGATCTACGTTCTTACCCTCACCTTGGTAACCAGGATCTACCTTCCTACCCTCACCATGGTAACCAGGATCTACGTTCCTACCCTCACCATGGTAACCAGGATCTACATTCCTACCCTCTCCATGGTAACCAGGATCTACGTTCCTACCCTCACCATGGTAACCAGGATCTAGGTTCCTACCCTCTCCATGGTAACCAGGATCTACGTCCTACCCTAACCATGGTAACCAGGATCTACGTTCCTACCCTCATCATGGTAACCAGGATCTACGTCCTACCCTCTCAATGGTAACCAGGATCTATGTTCCTACCCTCACCATGGTAACCAGGATCTACGTTCCTACCCTCACCATGGTAACCAGGATCTACGTTCCTACCCTCTCCATGGTAACCAGGATCTACGTTCCTACCCTCACCATGGTAACCAGGATCTACATTCCTACCCTCTCCATGGTGACCAGGATCTACGTCCTACCCTCACCATGGTAACCAGGATCTACGTTCCTACCCTCACCATGGTAACCAGGATCTACGTTCCTACCCTCACCATGGTAACCAGGATCTACGTTCCTACCCTCTCCATGGTAACCAGGATCTACGTCCTACCCTCACCATGGTAACCAGGATCTACGTTCCTACCCTCACCATGGTAACCAGGATCTACGTTCCTACCCTCACCTACAGTATGGTAACCAGGATCTACGTCCTACCCTCTCAATGGTAACCAGGATCTACGTTCCTACCCTCACCATGGTAACCAGGATCTACGTTCCTACCCTCACCATGGTAACCAGGATCTACGTTCCTACCCTCACCATGGTAACCAGGATCTACGTCCTACCCTCACCATGGTAACCAGGATCTATGTTCCTACCCTCACCATGGTAACCAGGATCTACGTTCCTACCCTCACCATGGTAACTAGGATCTACGTTCCTACCCTCACCATGGTAACCAGGATCTACGTACCTACCCTCACCGTGGTAACCACGATCTACGTTCCTAACTTCACCATGTTAACCAGGATCTACGTTCCTACCCTCACCACGGTAACCAGGATCTACGTTCCTACCCTCACCATGGTAACTAGGATCTACATTCCTACCGTCACCATGGTAACCAGGATCTAAATTCCTACCCTCACCATGGTAACTAGGATCTACGTTCCTACCCTCACCATGGTAACCAGGATCTACGTACCTACCCTCACCGTGGTAACCACGATCTACGTTCCTAACTTCACCATGTTAACCAGGATCTACGTTCCTACCCTCACCACGGTAACCAGGATCTACGTTCCTACCCTCACCACGGTAACCAGGATCTACGTTCCTACCCTCACCATGGTAACCAGGATCTAAGTTCCTACCCTCACCATGGTAACTAGGATCTACGTTCTTACCCTCACCTTGGTAACCAGGATCTACCTTCCTACCCGCACCATGGTAACCAGGATCTACGTTCCTACCCTCACCATGGTAACCAGGATCTACATTCCTACCCTCACCATGGTAACCAGGATCTAAATTCCTACCCTCACCACGGTAACCAGGATCTACGTTCCTACCCTCACCATGGTAACCAGGATCTAAGTTCCTACCCTCACCATGGTAACTAGGATCTACGTTCTTACCCTCACCTTGGTAACCAGGATCTACCTTCCTACCCTCACCATGGTAACCAGGATCTACGTTCCTACCCTCACCATGGTAACCAGGATCTACATTCCTACCCTCTCCATGGTAACCAGGATCTACGTTCCTACCCTCACCATGGTAACCAGGATCTAGGTTCCTACCCTCTCCATGGTAACCAGGATCTACGTCCTACCCTCACCATGGTAACCAGGATCTACGTTCCTACCCTCATCATGGTAACCAGGATCTACGTCCTACCCTCTCAATGGTAACCAGGATCTATGTTCCTACCCTCACCATGGTAACCAGGATCTACGTTCCTACCCTCACCATGGTAACCAGGATCTACGTTCCTACCCTCTCCATGGTAACCAGGATCTACGTTCCTACCCTCACCATGGTAACCAGGATCTACATTCCTACCCTCTCCATGGTGACCAGGATCTACGTCCTACCCTCACCATGGTAACCAGGATCTACGTTCCTACCCTCACCATGGTAACCAGGATCTACGTTCCTACCCTCACCATGGTAACCAGGATCTACGTTCCTACCCTCTCCATGGTAACCAGGATCTACGTCCTACCCTCACCATGGTAACCAGGATCTACGTTCCTACCCTCACCATGGTAACCAGGATCTACGTTCCTACCCTCACCTACAGTATGGTAACCAGGATCTACGTCCTACCCTCTCAATGGTAACCAGGATCTACGTTCCTACCCTCACCATGGTAACCAGGATCTACGTTCCTACCTCACCATGGTAACCAGGATCTACGTTCCTACCCTCACCATGGTAACCAGGATCTACGTCCTACCCTCACCATGGTAACCAGGATCTATGTTCCTACCCTCACCATGGTAACCAGGATCTACGTTCCTACCCTCACCATGGTAACTAGGATCTACGTTCCTACCCTCACCATGGTAACCAGGATCTACGTACCTACCCTCACCGTGGTAACCACGATCTACGTTCCTAACTTCACCATGTTAACCAGGATCTACGTTCCTACCCTCACCACGGTAACCAGGATCTACGTTCCTACCCTCACCATGGTAACTAGGATCTACATTCCTACCCTCACCATGGTAACCAGGATCTACGTTCCTACCCTCACCATGGTAACTAGGATCTACGTTCCTACCCTCACCATGGTAACCAGGATCTACGTACCTACCCTCACCGTGGTAACCACGATCTACGTTCCTAACTTCACCATGTTAACCAGGATCTACGTTCCTACCCTCACCACGGTAACCAGGATCTACGTTCCTACCCTCACCATGGTAACCAGGATCTAAGTTCCTACCCTCACCATGGTAACTAGGATCTACGTTCTTACCCTCACCTTGGTAACCAGGATCTACCTTCCTACCCGCACCATGGTAACCAGGATCTACGTTCCTACCCTCACCATGGTAACCAGGATCTACATTCCTACCCTCTCCATGGTAACCAGGATCTACGTTCCTACCCTCACCATGGTAACCAGGATCTACGTTCCTACCCTCTCCATGGTAACCAGGATCTACGTCCTACCCTCACCATGGTAACCAGGATCTACGTTCCTACCCTCATCATGGTAACCAGGATCTACGTTCCTACCCTCACCTACAGTATGGTAACCAGGATCAACGTCCTACCCTCTCAATGGTAACCAGGATCTACGTTCCTACCCTCACCATGGTAACCAGGATCTACGTCCTACCCTTACCATGGTAACCAGGATCTATGTTCCTACCCTCACCATGGTAACCAGGATCTACGTTCCTACCCTCACCATGGTAACCAGGATCTACGTTCCTACCCTCTCCATGGTAACCAGGATCTACGTTCCTACCCTCACCATGGTAACCAGGATCTACGTTCCTACCCTCTCCATGGTAACCAGGATCTACGTCCTACCCTCACCATGGTAACCAGGATCTACGTTCCTACCCTCACCATGGTAACCAGGATCTACGTCCTACCTTCACCATGGTAACCAGGATCTATGTGCCTACCCTCACCATGGTAACCAGGATCTACGTTCCTACCCTCACCATGGTAACCAGGATCTACGTTCCTACCCTCTCCATGGTAACCAGGATCTACGTTCCTACCCTCACCATGGTAACCAGGATCTACGTTCCTACCCTCACCATGGTAACCAGGATCTACGTTCCTACCCTCACCATGGTAACCAGGATCTACGTTCCTACCCTCATCATGGTAACCAGGATCTACGTCCTACCCTTACCATGGTAACCAGGATCTATGTTCCTACCCTCACCATGGTAACCAGGATCTACGTTCCTACCCTCACCATGGTAACCAGGATCTACGTTCCTACCCTCTCCATGGTAACCAGGATCTACGTTCCTACCCTCACCATGGTAACCAGGATCTACGTTCCTACCCTCTCCATGGTAACCAGGATCTACGTCCTACCCTCACCATGGTAACCAGGATCTACGTTCCTACCCTCACCATGGTAACCAGGATCTACGTCCTACCTTCACCATGGTAACCAGGATCTATGTTCCTACCCTCACCATGGTAACCAGGATCTACGTTCCTACCCTCACCATGGTAACCAGGATCTACGTTCCTACCCTCTCCATGGTAACCAGGATCTACGTTCCTACCCTCACCATGGTAACCAGGATCTACGTTCCTACCCTCACCATGGTAAGTAGGATCTACGTTCCTACCCTCACCATGGTAACCAGGATCTACGTTCCTACCCTCACCATGGTAACTAGGATCTACGTTCCTACCCTCACCATGGTAACCAGGATCTACGTACCTACCCTCACCATGGTAACCACGATCTACGTTCCTACCTTCACCATGGTAACCAGGATCTACGTTCCTACCCTCACCACGGTAACCAGGATCTACGTTCCTACCCTCACCACGGTAACAAGGATCTACGTTCCTACCCTCACCATGGTAACCAGGATCTACGTTCCTACCCTCACCATGGTAACTAGGATCTACGTTCTTACCATCACCTTGGTAACCAGGATCTACCTTCCTACCCTCTCAATGGTAACGGGGATCTACGTTCCTACCCTCACCATGGTAACCAGGATCTACGTCCTACCCTTACCATGGTAACCAGGATCTATGTTCCTACCCTCACCATGGTAACCAGGATCTACGTTCCTACCCTCACCATGGTAACCAGGATCTACGTTCCTACCCTCTCCATGGTAACCAGGATCTACGTTCCTACCCTCACCATGGTAACCAGGATCTACGTTCCTACCCTCTCCATGGTAACCAGGATCTACGTCCTACCCTCACCATGGTAACCAGGATCTACGTTCCTACCCTCACCATGGTAACCAGGATCTACGTCCTACCTTCACCATGGTAACCAGGATCTATGTTCTTACCCTCACCATGGTAACCAGGATCTACGTTCCTACCCTCACCATGGTAACCAGGATCTACGTTCCTACCCTCTCCATGGTAACCAGGATCTACGTTCCTACCCTCACCATGGTAACCAGGATCTACGTTCCTACCCTCACCTACAGTATGGTAACCAGGATCTACGTCCTACCCTCTCAATGGTAACCAGGATCTACGTTCCTACCCTCACCATGGTAACCAGGATCTACGTTCCTACCCTCACCATGGTAACCAGGATCTACGTTCCTACCCTCACCATGGTAACCAGGATCTACGTCCTACCCTCACCATGGTAACCAGGATCTATGTTCCTACCCTCACCATGGTAACCAGGATCTACGTTCCTACCCTCACCATGGTAACTAGGATCTACGTTCCTACCCTCACCATGGTAACCAGGATCTACGTACCTACCCTCACCGTGGTAACCACGATCTACGTTCCTAACTTCACCATGTTAACCAGGATCTACGTTCCTACCCTCACCACGGTAACCAGGATCTACGTTCCTACCCTCACCATGGTAACTAGGATCTACATTCCTACCCTCACCATGGTAACCAGGATCTAAATTCCTACCCTCACCACGGTAACCAGGATCTACGTTCCTACCCTCACCATGGTAACCAGGATCTAAGTTCCTACCCTCACCATGGTAACTAGGATCTACGTTCTTACCCTCACCTTGGTAACCAGGATCTACCTTCCTACCCGCACCATGGTAACCAGGATCTACGTTCCTACCCTCACCATGGTAACCAGGATCTACATTCCTACCCTCTCCATGGTAACCAGGATCTACGTTCCTACCCTCACCATGGTAACCAGGATCTACGTTCCTACCCTCTCCATGGTAACCAGGATCTACGTCCTACCCTCACCATGGTAACCAGGATCTACGTTCCTACCCTCATCATGGTAACCAGGATCTACGTTCCTACCCTCACCTACAGTATGGTAACCAGGATCAACGTCCTACCCTCTCAATGGTAACCAGGATCTACGTTCCTACCCTCACCATGGTAACCAGGATCTACGTCCTACCCTTACCATGGTAACCAGGATCTATGTTCCTACCCTCACCATGGTAACCAGGATCTACGTTCCTACCCTCACCATGGTAACCAGGATCTACGTTCCTACCCTCTCCATGGTAACCAGGATCTACGTTCCTACCCTCACCATGGTAACCAGGATCTACGTTCCTACCCTCTCCATGGTAACCAGGATCTACGTTCCTACCCTCACCATGGTAACCAGGATCTACGTTCCTACCCTCACCATGGTAAGTAGGATCTACGTTCCTACCCTCACCATGGTAACCAGGATCTACGTTCCTACCCTCACCATGGTAACTAGGATCTACGTTCCTACCCTCACCATGGTAACCAGGATCTACGTACCTACCCTCACCATGGTAACCATGATCTACGTTCCTACCTTCACCATGGTAACCAGGATCTACGTTCCTACCCTCACCACGGTAACCAGGATCTACGTTCCTACCCTCACCACGGTAACCAGGATCTACGTTCCTACCCTCACCATGGTAACCAGGATCTACGTTCCTACCCTCACCATGGTAACTAGGATCTACGTTCTTACCCTCACCATGGTAACCAGGATCTACGTTCCTACCCTCACCATGGTAACTAGGATCTACGTTCCTACCCTCACCATGGTAACCAGGATCTACGTTCCTACCCTCACCACGGTAACCAGGTTCTACGTTCCTACCCTCACCATGGTAACCAGGATCTACTTTCCTACCCTCACCTCGGTAACCAGGATCTACGTTCCTACCCTCACCATGGTAACCAGGATCTACGTTCCTACCCTCACCACGGTAACCAGGATCTACGTTCCTACCGTCACCACGGTAACCAGGATCTACGTTCCTACCCTCACCACGGTAACCAGGATCTACGTTCCTACCCTCTCCATGGTAACCAGGATCTACGTTCCTACCCTCACCATGGTAACCAGGATCTACGTTCCTACCCTCTCCATGGTAACCAGGATCTACGTCCTACCCTCACCATGGTAACCAGGATCTACGTTCCTACCCTCACCATGGTAACCAGGATCTACGTTCCTACCCTCACCTACAGTATGGTAACCAGGATCTACGTCCTACCCTCTCAATGGTAACCAGGATCTACGTCCTACCCTCACCATGGTAACCAGGATCTATGTTCCTACCCTCACCATGGTAACCAGGATCTACGTTCCTACCCTCACCATGGTAACTAGGATCTACGTTCCTACCCTCACCATGGTAACCAGGATCTACGTACCTACCCTCACCGTGGTAACCACGATCTACGTTCCTACCTTCACCATGGTAACCAGGATCTACGTTCCTACCCTCACCACGGTAACCAGGATCTACGTTCCTACCCTCACCATGGTAACTAGGATCTACATTCCTACCCTCACCATGGTAACCAGGATCTAAATTCCTACCCTCACCACGGTAACCAGGATCTACGTTCCTACCCTCACCATGGTAACCAGGATCTACGTTCCTACCCTCACCATGGTAACTAGGATCTACGTTCTTACCCTCACCTTGGTAACCAGGATCTACCTTCCTACCCTCACCATGGTAACCAGGATCTACGTTCCTACCCTCACCACGGTAACTAGGATCTACGTTCCTTCCCTCACCATGGTAACCAGGATCTACGTTCCTACCCTCACCACGGTAACCAGGTTCTACATTCCTACCCTCACCATGGTAACCAGGATCTACGTTCCTACCCTCACCTCGGTAACCAGGATCTACGTTCCTACCCTCACCATGGTAACCAGGATCTACGTTCCTACCCTCACCACGGTAACCAGGATCTACGTTCCTACCGTCACCACGGTAACCAGGATCTACGTTCCTACCCTCAGCACGGTAACCAGGATCTACGTTCCTACCCTCACCATGGTAACTAGCATCTACATTCCTACCCTCACCATGGTAACCAGGATCTATGTTCCTACCCTCACCATGGTAACCAGGATCTACGTTCCTACCCTCACCACGGTAACCAGGATCTACTTAGCCTACCCTCACCACGGTAACCTGGATCTACGTTCCTACCCTCACCATGGTAACCAGGATCTACATTCCTACCCTCACCATGGTAACCTGGATCTACGTTCCTACCCTCACCATGGTAACCAGGATCTACGTTCGTACCCTCACCATGGTAACCAGGATCTACGTTCCTACCGTCACCATGGTAACAATCTACATTCCTAGTCTCACCCATGGTCACCAGCTGTGGGCGGTGACTGAAAGAACGAGATCACAGATACAAGCGGCTGAAATTAACTTCCCCTGCAGGGTGGCTGGACTCTCATAAAGAATTCCAGCATCATGGAGCAGCTCAGAGTAGAGCTGTTGCTCTTCCGGGTCGAGAGAAGCCGCACGAGGTGGTTCAGGCACCTGTTCAGGTTCCCTCCCTAACACGTCACTGGTGAAGTTTTCCGTCCCACTTGGAGGAAAACCAGAGGAAGACTCCTGATCGGAATAAGCGGATTACAACGGAACGGAAAGACTGGACGGTTTTGTAGACACTTTATTGATCCCAACCACTGCTTATTGATCCTCACTGAGAATAGCAATTTTAAAAAAAAATAAAAAACAGCCAACACAACTCTTGTGAAAACCATGTGCAAAACCCAAATTGCCCTTGTTTCTCTGCATCGGATCGGGAGAGGAGTTATTTTGCATGAGATCGGAGCTTTAAATGCACGTTTTCTTGTGATGTGGGAGGTTGGAAAAGCCGGTGCCGCCTCCAGGAAACTCCAACATCTGCATTTCTTTGTTTTCCACAATGGCGAGCATGACGCAAAACATGATTATTAAAAGTTAAGGGGTGTTTTCTCGGTCGATCACTTCTTCCACTTGTTTGTCTGACTCTCGGCTGTCTTTTGACTTTTGTCTTAAAAATTTGACTTTTTAAGTAAAAAGTAAAAGTATTCAACCATAATTCACTTGTTATTTTTTGTGCTGTAGGGTCACAGATAAATACTCTGTGTAACGATGGCTCAACTTTTTATTTAAAAGTAAACATAACGAACAACGATCTTTTGACTCTTTTTAAATTTCTGTTATATTTGATGTTGGTTTTTTGGCGGTGAATGACTGCTGATTGGTCCTCGATTCATTACTTCTTCTCCCTCTTTGAGACCCCCGGCAATCAACTGCTCCCTCTACAGCTTGATTTTGGCGATGCGGCTTCAAGTTACGCTAAAAAAAAAAGTATATTTTTCAAATTCCTGACCGAAAAATGCAAAACACCCTTTTAAAAAATTGTGAAGTAAAAGTACAGATATTTGCTCCAAAAAGTAGTGAAGTAAAAGTAAAAAGTACAGGTCTCAAATTTTACTTTAGTAAAGTACAGACACGCACTTTTTTTTACTTAAGTACAGTAACGAAGTACACCACCACTGGTGACGCTACTTATTTTTATCACTAGCTTCATCATTCATAGAGTTCCTGGACGGTGGCTCAGTGGCAGAGCGTTCGGCCGCAAACCAGAAGTCAACCGAAAGTTTGCGGTTGACTTCCGCGAACTTCCTTCACGGCCACTGGTCATGACGGAACTGACTACTACTCTAGCCCGTAGTCACGGCCACTGGCTAGAGTGACCATGACTAGAGATATCATGACCACTCTAGTCATGACCTTGTTCTGCATACAAAACTCCCTTTGTGCACTGTAAATTGTAAACGCCCTGTATTTCATACTGGAACAGAATATTCGACATCCCGTAAATCATTCCCGCACTTCCGGACATTCCTCTCTTTCTGGCCAATCCTGAGCAGGGAAAAAGCAATGTGATGAACGTAATGAGAAACAACCGCTATGACACCGAGAGGGGTCATGACCCATTCATGTCCCTAGAGTCGGACATGACCCTAGAGTGCCTGCCTAGGGTCCTTGGAGAAGACACCTAACCCCCCGTTTCTCCCACCATTGGCGCCGTCATAATTGGCAGCCTGCTGCGGTATAATGCAGCACACAAATTTCCCGGTCAGGGATTATAAAGTATATTAAAATAAAAAAAAAAATAATAAAAAATTAGTTCTAACCATACAATACCAGATTAAAACTCTTATTTGACTTATTGTTTAATCCCGCACGCTATTTGTTGAGCGGCACTCGTCAGATTCAGTCTGATCAAAACAAACAGCGAAGATAAAAAATTGTTCCAAGTAAAGCAGTCAGATGGTGCCAAACCAAATCTACCTACTTCTCATTCCACAGTAAACATGTCTCTGCATTACATGCGTTTCGAACCCACACCCTTATTATCTCCATGCTTTACATCTTTGCACGTCGGGAAATCTATAATTAAAAATAATGATATCGTTTAAAACAGGGGTGCCCAACTTTTTTTGTCCCAAGATGTACTTTTAAACTAGCAACCCTCTTTAGATCTATCAGTCCCGCGACGCCATGTGATGACGTCGTAAATGACGTCACCAACCCGGAAGTATGCGTCCACTCCTTTATTAGCCTTCAAATCTGCAGATGAGTAGAAATTTGGGGTGAATTACAGGCGTCAAATCGGGATTGTTTGAAAATAAATTATTTAGAATTGTATAAAGTTTTTCTCCACCAGTCAACAGAAAATATTGCTTTGACTTTCGGGTTTTAGTCACGTGGATTATTGCGTTCTAAAACACAAGAAAGGCACTAGATTGTTGCTAGTCCCTTTTTTCAGCGGCTGAATTTAGCGTCAAAGTCGCTAAATTGGCAACACTAATTTTCTGTCATAAAAAAAAAAAGTCATAAAGAAAAAAAAAAGGAAAACCATCAGTCCATTGGCAGTTAAACAGGCCTGTGTGTGTGTTTGTGTGTGTGGGGGGGGGGGGGTGGCATTTACAAGTCGATCTATGTTCCTACCCTCACTTATGATCACCAGCTGTGGGTGGTGATCGAAAGAATGAGATGCGGATACAAGCGGCCGAAATGAGCTTCCTCCGCAAGGTGGCTGGGCTCTTCCTCAGAGATCGGGTGAGGAGCTCTGCCATCCGAGAGGAGCTTGGTGTCGAGCCGCTCCTCCTCCAGGTCGAGAGGAGCCAGATGGGGTGGTTCAGGCATCTGGTCCAGATGCCACCGAGTGCCTCGCAGGCGAGGTGTTTCCGCCATGTCCCACCAGGAGAAGACCAAGAGGCAGACCCCGGACTCGCTGGAGAGACTATGTCTCACAGCTGGCTAGGTAACGACTTGGGATCAATCCGGGTGAGCTGGAGGATGCAGCCAGGGTGAGAGAGGCCTGGGCTACCCGTTTGCGGCTGTTGCCCCCGCGACCTGACCCCGGAACAAGCGGAAGATGACGGAACAGAACATTTTTTTTCTTAAATTTTTTTTCAACACGTCTCGCGGTCGACCCGGGACCAGTCCACAATCTATCGGTAGATCTACCGGTCGACCGGTTGGGCACCCTCAATTTAAAGTGTATAGTCCAGAAAATTAAAGCAGGCCGTCTGGCTGTTATTGTTATTATGATAATAACGTCTAAAAGCCCTGAAATGATAACGATTCGGTTTTAAAGGAGTAAATTTGGCTCGTCATGAAACATTCGTATAGAACACAGACTCTTCTCTTTGGTCTCAAAGTATTTTATTTGCTGTTCATGCTGCTTTGCTTCAAGTTGTTTGGCTGACTGCGGGTCTGGCCTGCTGATAGGACTGATAGACACGGAGGAATCTGGACGCGGCTGCCAGGAACCACAAAGGAAAGAAGAGAGGACCCTGAGTCTGTGCCGGTTTGGAGAGGTAAACACCAGCGGGCCCCGCTCGGCAGCTTATGTTGGAGCGCAACCTCGAAGGAAGTGCCAGTTTGTGGTTAGCCCGGTATAAAATATAATTATTTTTGATGAACACCCAAGAAAACAAATACCTGCCATTAGTCGAGCAGTCTGCAGTGTAAACCATCAAATCTGTACCAGCACAGACAAGCATGCAGTCCAACCGTCTGCCAGGGTGGTGGCTGTCTTTAATTACAAAGTGTTTACTATCTTTTTAGAAGCTGAAAAATAAATAAATCTACAATCACGTCACACCGAGATTAAAGCGTGCGTTAAGAATCAGAGGATTACTGTGACAGAGAAAACAACGTGCGGGAAGCTGTCCGCACTCTGGTCCGAATGTTCGTTCTCCAGCCACAGCCAATCAGATACTAAAGTTTGATATTGTATTTAGGAGGCCTTAAAATTATGTTTTACAAATTTTATCTGCCCCCCGACAACTGGCGACCTGTCCGGAGTAAACCCTGCCGCTCACATCGAATCAGCCAAGATGGGCTCCGGCCCCCCTCCAAAACTCCGTAAGGGATAGGAAGTTAAGAACGTTAGGAAACCTGAACAGGTACCAGAACCACCCCATCTGGGTTCTCTCAACCTGGAGGAGGAATAGCTCTACTCCGAGCTCCTCCCAGATGGCAGAGCTCCTCCCTCTATATCTGAGTGAGAGCCCGGACACCCTGCAGAGGAAGATCATTTCAGCCGCTTGTATTTATGAAATCATTCTTTTGGTCACCACCTACAGCTGGTTACCATGGTGAGGGTAGGAACATAGATCCTGGTTACAATGGTGAAGGTAGGAACGTAGATCCTGGTTACCATGGTGAGGGTAAGACCGTAGATTCTGGTTACCATGGTGAGGGTAGGAACTTAGATCCTGGTTACCATGGTGAGGGTAGGAACGTAGATTCTGGTTACCATGGTGAGGGTAGGAACGTAGATCCTGGTTACCATGGTGAGGGTAGGAACGTAGATCCTGATTACCATGGTGAGGGTAGGAACGTAGATCCTGGTTACCATGGTGAGGGTAGGAACGTAGATCCATGGTTACCATTGAGAGCTTTGCTTTTTGGCTCTTCTTTTATTCACCATGGTGGATCAATGCAGCATCCTAATTATTGTGGATGTCGCACCGATCCGTCTTTTGATCTCCCGCTCTATTTAAAATATATAAAGCAAATAATGAAAGAAAAATAACATGTTTTTTATTTAATGAATTAGAAATAAAGAAATAAATGGATAATTTAATTATATAATAAATATTATTATTATATTTAAATATTGTTCAGTATCTAGATATATGTATACGAACATATACTGAAACAAACAATGAAGTAAACAAATAAATAGTAAATAAATTAGAAGAAAAACTATATAAACAAATAAATTATTGTGAAAAACACTTTCTACATAAGCGTAGAAGAGAGAACAAAATCCATGGCCAAGAACTTTTTGGGGTTCAAATAGTTTCCAAATAGTGGAAATTTAAAAATGAGTCAAACCTGCATCAATAAATTAGAAAAGAGGATGTTTTTGATTTGGTAACAACATTCACATGCAACAGAAATATATTTTAAAAACAAAAAAACAATTTTACTTGAAACCGCCTTCAAAAAACACTTAGACTCCAGTTATTAGCAGGTCACATAACCAGTTTTAAAACGCTGAGCGTCGTCTACTTTAAAAAAAAAAGCAGAATTAAGTAAAAATGTGTGTTTAAGAACTTGTTATTTCATGTAGTTCTCTAAACGCAGCCATAGATCAGCTCTAAATTACGCAGCCTGAGGGCCACTTCTTCTTTTATAGTGAAACCAGTCATCTGAGTAAGCGCCTCAATTTGCTGGATTATCATCCATCAAGGTAGAGTTACCTCAAAATGTTCACTGTTTGATTTACTTGTCTGAAAACTGGCAGGAAACATCGAACCAGGCCGAGTTAAATAAGCAGATAGCAAGCAGAGGAGAGTTTAATAACCCCGCGCCTGGAGGTGTACGTTATCAGTTAATAGATCTGGTGTCTGCAGATAAGTCTAGAAGGAGACTTGACGGTTTGTAGAGATCACAACTGCAGATTACTGGTTTCTAGGAGGGCTGAAACAACTAATCGAATTAATCGATTATAATCGATTATTGAAATAGTTGTTGACAAATTTAGTCATCGATTAATCATTTAGGAAGTTTTTGCTGTCAACTCCACTTAATATTACACAACTTGATTGTTTTTTGTGTATTTTTACTCATGTTAACCTCGGCCATTTTTGTTTGGCACTATACCTCTGAACAAGGTTAAATTTGCAAATCTAAAACTGTTAATGATTTCTTGTTTTTAAATGTGATCCTGGATGGTCAACAGTTTACATGTTATGTTTTTTTAGCCAGTACTATACAACACATTTTATGGGTGCTCGTGATTTACCTTTACTGTATACAGTAAGTAGATTTATTATTTTATATTTGCTGTGGAAATGGTAATATTCTCCCTCTTTATTTCACAGAAAGATTAACATTTTTACTTATTAGAATGAGCCCAACGTGTTGTTTAAGTGGTTATGAGTTGTTTTTCATAATTACATTCAATAAAATGCCAAGAACTATTATTTATTAAGTTGCCAATTTTACCCGATTAATCGATTAATCGAGCCAGTAATCGCCAGATTAATCGATCACCAAAATAATCGTTAGTTGCAGCCCTAGTTTCTAGTTTAATGAAAACCACAAATAAAATATGTATTTAGACTGGAATAACCAGTAGGAGTCAAATAAAGGACCAGTTCAAATCTGAATTAGCGGGTCTGATGTTGACACATCACACCCTCCGGCATTTGCTAACACACACCTCTGATGTTTGAGTTGTTGGGGGCTGTTTGTGACCTCCGACCGTCGTTCACTTTACACAGCAACCCGCCGAGGGAAAAGCAAACCTCTTTAATCTGTTCTTCACGCTAAAATGTCCCCCAACTTTCAGCAGGGATGGAAGAACTTTTTTACGCAAAAACATGTTCTAAAATGTGACTGAAAGGGCGAAACAGAAGTAGTAAACAACGTTTCAGGAGAAAAAGATTACGAGATTATGTAGCGGACTTTGGATTTCACACCTATGCCTTCAGTAGCTTCCATCTGCATGAATCAACAAACACCTTTACTCAATAAACAATGAAAAAGTCTCTGTGCCCAACAAGACCGCCCATAAGGATCTCATAAACGTCATTAATTCATAAGAATATACCAACCCTCGGATTTCTTTACTTTTTTCAACTTCTTTTGAAAAGTCAATAAAAAAGAACTTCAACCACCAAATCCATTTGTTTACCTCTTTATTTGTTGTTTGCTGATTAAAATGTTTTTACAGCAATAAAACAATGTTTCATTCACGAGATGCTATTTGCTAGTTTTGGCGCTACGTTCTGTGACTGTCCAATCAGCAGGTCTGAAAATAGCGACATAACCTAAGCCTTTATGAGAGCATGAGTCCATGTACAGTAAGACCAACTCAAAATAAGGTTGTTTATTTCCTTTATTAAAACCCGACTGGAGAAATTTGGGTATCCGCTAGCTCCAAGAAGTCCAAGAGTGGGCTCCAAACGGCTTCAGAACGGCTGGTTCCGTAGGTTCAGGTTTGGTAGATGGTGCCAAGCTGGGTGGAATGGCGCTAGACAGCCATTTGGTGGAAAAGAGCAGGAAAAGCTATTGGGTGGACGACCGGATGTCTGGAAGCTCTGCTGATTTTAATCTACCTGGCAACAAATGCTGGCTGGAATGTGATTGGTTAAGCACTCTAGGGTAAAAACATATGTTCGGAAGCAGGACGGCTTTTAGAAAAGCCATGAAAGAAAAACAACAGATCATTTGGAAATATTTTATAAACATTAATGGCCGAGATGTGATAAAAGCCAATTTGCAATTTTTGAGAAGGCTTAGAAGGAATTTAGAGTCAACCACTGATATTTTAAGAATATGCTTTATCGTCAAGTGTTCCTGCTTGTCTTTTTCTCGTCCTGCAGAAGTGTCAAGGTATGTTCAGATACCTTTGCAATCATTGAAAAATTCTCTGCAACGCCCCCTTTTGGGAATAGAAACCACTCAGCGATGTCTGATTTTCAAACATGATCCAAATGTGATGCTGTTAAACAATTGGTTTATTGTCATGATCCCCTCCCCTGCCACTAGAGGGAGCCCTGGAACTTCCTTTATCACCCTGATTAGGGACACCTGAGGGTGATTAGTCTGATGACACAAACCTGTGGATCTCAGTGCCAATTTAAAGGCAATCACTCCAGACGTCTTTGTCAGGTCATCATCGTCACCACTATCACCATTCCTTCCCAGCCAGGTCTTCCTAGCTCTTGAGTTAATCCTGTGCCCTTGGCCTTACAGCTTTTCTGGACTTTCATTGGGTTACTTGTTTCTCCTTTCACATCCGTTCCGTTCCGTCATCTTCCGCTTGTTCCGAGGTCAGGTCACGGGGGCAACAGCCTCAAGCGGGCAGCCCAGGCCTCTCTCTCCCCGGTTGCATCCTCCAGCTCACCCGGGAGGATCCCGAGTAATTCCCCGGCCAGCTGTGAGACATAGTCTCTCCAGCGGGTCCGGGGTCTGCCCCTTGGTTTCCTCCCGGTGGGACGTGCCCATAACACCTCGCCTGCGAGGTGCTCGGTGACATTTTGACCAGATGCCTGATCCATCCAATCTGGCTCCTCTCGACCTGGAGGAGGAGTGGCTCGACACCGAGTTCCTCCCGGATGGCAGAGCCACCTTCCGGAGGAAGCTCATTTCGGCCGCTTGTATCTGTGATCTCATTCTTTCGGTCACCGCCCACAGCTGGTGACCATAGGTGAGGGTTGGAACGTAGATCGACTTGTAAATCGAGAGCTTTACTTTTCGGCGCAGCCGTGACAACGTGAAAGTAAAAAATATGGCTCTGTCCGTCCTATAAATCTAACTTTGAGCTTTGGTTGCATGGCCCCTGAACACCTAATCAGTTTATCTATAGTAGGTACTGAGTAACTTAGATTAAGACAGTAATGTATGGACGGGTGCGTTCCACACATTCCGTGGGTGGAGAAAAAAAAAACAAACCAAAAAATCGTCTGTTTTACGTTGTAGAAAAACTTTTCACAATCAGGACCAGTTTTTAGCACAAATTAATCACTCATTTATTAAATATCTATTAATCTATTTATAATCACAGAAAGTCTGAAGAGAGCCTTCCAACTGGAGCCATTATTTTGTTACCTCTGGCAGACAGTGAGGCACCTGGGAAATCTGAGCCGACGTTAACGGGCAGCCGCGGTCCAGCAGAAAAACTAGATCACTTTCTTTAGCAAATTAGGCCTGAGTATGACCAATCAAAAGAAACCCCGCTCTGAAACACAATGCCTGGCCAAGAAACATATTTATCCTCTATTTGTGAGACGCTGGTAGAGGAGAGACCCCAGGCCTGAAAATAATTCACCAAAGACATTCTTCAGGATAAAATCTTGTGTTGAGACAGAATCTTGGACATTTCAGCCACTGCCATTTTGTCCATGGACATTTGGGCCAAAAAACTAATTTATGTAAAAAATTGTGATATTTTTTTACGAGTTACGCTACAGTTTGCCAATGGATTGTAGATGCTTGGACTAAGGTGTCTGCTGGTACTGTTATCCGAGCTTTCTCAAAAGCTGGTATCCTTTCTGAGGAGCCGCACAGTACAGACAGTGACTTTGACAGCGAGGAGCGAAGTGGACCTGCTCTGTTGGATTTTGCGCAGCTGTTCGATTCCGAAACAGAGGATGAGGACTTTTGACGGATTTGAATAAAGACTATTACCGGTAATGTGTTTGTTTAGTATCGTTACTACTTAAATAAAGCACAACCAAACTCAGTTTTGCTCCCGATCTATTTTTTAATACGCACATTTGCATGCTTGCGTGTGTGTTGTTGTAAGGCGGTGTGTGACTGAGACTGCGACTTTTCGTACGGTGTGCCTAATGGTCGTGAAATTACAGTAAATAAACAGTTGCACTACAGAAAATAATTGCTTTTAGTCATTTTTATCCCAATGGCTCAAATATCCTAGGTTGCAGTTTTTTGGCCAAAATGTCCGTGGCTGAAATGACCGTTCACCGTCGAGACAAAATCTAAGCGCCTGATTTGACTTTTTAGTCGTATTTACACCTAAATTAATAAAAAAAAGTTTATTAATTAATAAAAGTGTTCATTAATTAACTTAAAAAAATGTTTTATTTAAGCTATGCTAGGAAGTGAGCTAACGCTGCTAATCAGCAGATTTGTCATTTAAAAAAAAAAAATTTCCGTTCTGTTCTGTTCCGTCATCTTCCGCTTGTCCAGGGGTCGGGTCGCGGGAGCAACAGCCTCAAACGGGCAGCCCAGGCCTCTCTCTCCCGGGCTGCATCCTTCAGCTCACCCGGAAGGATCCCAAGTCGTTCCCCGGCCAGCTGTGAGACATAGTCTCTCCAGCGGGTCCAGGGTCTGCCCCTTGGTCTCCTCCCGGTGGGACGTGCCCAAAACACCTCGCCCGCGAGGCGGTCGGGGGGGCATCCCGAACCACTCCATATGGCTCCTCTCGATCTGGAGGAGGAGCGGCTCGACACCAAGCTCCTCCTGGATGGCAGAGCTCCTCACCCGATCTCATTCTTTCGGTCACCACCCACAGCTGGTTACCATGGTGAGGGTTGGAACGTAGATCGACTTGTAAATCGAGAGCTTTACTTTTCAGCTCAGCTCTCTCTTTACCACGATGGACCGATGCAGTGTCCTAGTTATTGCTGATGCCGCACCAATCCGCCTGTCGATCTCCCGCTCCATCTTTCCACCACTCGTGAACAAGACCCCGAGATACTTAAACTCCTCCACTTGGGGCAGGACCCTGTCCCTGACCCACAGGGGGCATTCCACCCTTTTCCGGGTGAGGACCATGGTCTCGGATTTGGAGGCGCTAATTCCCATCCCGGTCGCTTCACACTCGGCAGCAAATCGATCCAGTGAGAGCTGGAGATCGCAGTCTGATGAAGCCAACAGGACCACATCATCCACAAAAAACAGAGATCCGATCCTGAGGTCACCAAACCGGATCTCTGGATCTTAAAAAAAAAAAAAAAAAACTTTAAGTAAGTTTGATTTTAAATCGTGGTGAGAGTTAAGTTTAAATTCTGTGTTTGATTGGCAAAATCGCCCCTAGGAATGAGTGTGTGTGGATGGTTGTATGTGTGTGGCCCAGCGACAGACTGGCGACCTGTTCGGGGTGTACTCTGCCCTTCGCCTTAAATTGGCCAGGATGGGCTCCGGTAGCCCCCGCAACAGATAAGACGGATAAGAAGATGACTGACTGACTGACTGAATAAAAGAGCCTCCAGGTCAAGAGAAGCCAGATGGGGTGGTTCGGGCATCTGGTCAGGATGTATCACCGGGAGGCGACCAAGAGGCCAAAAGACCAATAGGCAGTCCCTCTGGAGAGACTGTGTCTAACCGCTGGCCTCGGAACGACTCGATCCTTTTGGGTGAGCTGGAGGAATGCAGTTGGGGTAAGAGAAGTCTGGACTTCCTGTCTGAGGTTGTTGCCCCTGCGACCCGACCCCGGATAAGTAGATGACGACGGAATCGAACAAATAATAACGGTTTTAAATACAAAAAAAGGATCAAGTTTTTTGTAAATTTATTACCTCCCAAAAAGTCAGTACTGCAAATTTTACTAGACCTTCCTCCCTCTCCTGGATTTCACCCTGATCCTAAACACCTGACTAATTGGCCTGATGCTAATCAGCTGTGCGTCGTCAGCCTACTGCCTATTTCAAAGCAATCGCTACATCACTTCCTTGTCAGGTCATCACCATCTTTCCTGCTTTCCTTCCTTGGTTGGTTGGTTGGTTGGTTTGGGTCCACCTCCTCCTTCCATATCCCCATCACAACATTAGCACACTGACGAGGCTTGGAACACAGGTCTTACCGTGTGTAGTTTGCATGTTTTCCACATGTATGTGTGGGTTTTCTCTAGTTTCCTTCCACCCTATATTAACATGCATGTTAGGTCGATCAGCCACTATAAAATTCCCCCTAGGAATGAGTTTGTGTATGGCCCAACGACAGACTAGTGACCTATTCGGGGTGTACCATACCTCTTGCCTTGAATCAATCGGGATCAGCCCTAGCAACCCTGTCAGGGAATAAGAGGTTCAGAAGATGAATGAACGTTTTTTGCAAGTCTGAGTCCTGAAAAACTGACAAATCAAGACATTTTTACAAACCGATTATCTTTAAGGAGCAGATAATTTTTTTTAATTTATTTGCTATTTATATATATTATTTTATTTATTTTATTTACAAACCAAAAAATGTTTATCCTAATGATGATAAACACTGCTCAGAAAAAAATTTCATAAGCCGGTTCATGTTGTATGAAGGGTCTGACTGAGCATGGATCTGAATATACTGTCTGTAGGCATGTTTATTGAAGATGTCTTTTTCTATCTGTATTTATAAACGTGACACGTCGCTTACAATTTAAAGGAACAGGTACAGACTCTCACACTATTTTATGAGCTACTTTGATTTTTTTTTTTTTTTTTTTAAAAAAGGGGCTGATTCCATCTTTTCATTATTTAGCTTATATTTTTTTATTTAAATTTTTATCTGATGATATCAGTTTATTAATAACTGATTTAATGAACGTATTATCATTTCAAAGAGTGATTAATTCAGTGAACTGCTTCAAACACTTTTTTCAGTGTGTGTATCTATAGGGGTCCATAGAGAGTACCAGATCAGTGAACATGTTCTAACAGCAGAGGGAGTAAAAGGATCAGATATGAAGCTTAAACATTTCAACTCTAAAAGAACTGAATTCTGAACAAATCAAAATTTTCTCTTTGTGTTGTTTTATTGAACTGATAAGATAGATTGAAAAATTCAGATTTCACTATAGAATAAAAAAAAAATGTTAAATATAATTTGTTGCTTCTTAATAAACTCCAAAATTTACTTTTTTTATCATTCACTGTTGCCTTTTTCACGACTGATATCTGATAACCAGGATCTACATTCCTACCCTCACCATGGTAACCAGGATCTACGTTCCTACCCTCACCATGGTAACCAGGGACTACGTTCCTACCCTCACCATGGTAACCAGGATCTACGTTCCTACCCTCACCATGGTAACCAGGGACTACGTTCCTACCCTCACCATGGTAACCAGGGACTACGTTCCTACCCTCACCATGGTTACCAGGGACTACGTTCCTACACTCACCATGGTAACCAGGATCTACGTTCCTACCCTCACCATGGTAACCAGGATCTACGTTCCTACCTTCACCATGGTAACCAGGATCTACGTTCCTACCCTCACCATGGTAACCAGGATCTACGTTCCTACCCTCACCATGGTAACCAGGGACTACGTTCCTACACTCACCATGGTTACCAGGGACTACGTTCCTACACTCACCATGGTAACCAGGATCTACGTTCCTACCCTCACCATGGTAACCAGGATCTACGTTCCTACCTTCACCATGGTAACCAGGGACTACGTTCCTACACTCACCATGGTTACCAGGGACTACGTTCCTACACTCACCATGGTAACCAGGATCTACGTTCCTACCCTCACCATGGTAACCAGGATCTACGTTCCTACCTTCACCATGGTAACCAGGGACTACGTTCCTACACTCACCATGGTTACCAGGGACTACGTTCCTACACTCACCATGGTAACCAGGATCTACGTTCCTACCCTCACCATGGTAACCAGGATCTACGTTCCTACCTTGACCATGGTAACCAGGATCTACGTACCAAACCTCACCATGGTAACCAGTATCTACATTCCTACCCTCACCATGGTAACCAGGATCTACATTCCTACCCTCACCGTGGTAACCAGGATCTACGTTCCTACCCTCACCATGGTAACCACGATCTACGTTCCTACCCTCACCGTGGTAACCAGGATATACGTTCCTACCCTCACCATGGTAACCAGGATTTACGTTCCTACCCTCACCATGGTAACCAGGATCTACGTTCCTACCCTCACCATGGTAACCAGGATCTACATTCCTACCCTCACCATGGTAACCAGGATCTACATTCCTACCCTCACCATGGTAACCATTGGTGGTGACCAAAAGAACGGGATCATGGATACAAGTGGCTGAAATGAGCTTTCTCTGCAGGGTGGTTGGGCTCTCACTCAGAGATACAGTGAGGAGCTCTGCCATACGGAAGGAGCTCGTAGTTGAGCCGTTGCTCCTCCTGATCGAGAAAAGCCTGACGAGGAGGTTTGGGCATCTGGTCAGGATTCTTCCTGAATGCCACACTGGTGAGGCGTTTCGAGCACGTCCCACCGGGAATAAACCCAGAGGTTTCCGCTGTAAGGTGTGAACACACAGCATGACATACCAGAACCAAACATCGGACATGCACTGGACACCTGATATTTTCACCACCCGTTCCAGCCTGACTGCACTCGCTTCTTCACCTCTTTCCCACACTCTCCATTGCTCTGGACTGTTGATCCTAAGTACCTAAAATCTTCCACCTTCTTTATCTCTTCTCTTTTTAACCTCACTTTTTATTCACACTTCTTAATCTCAAATAAATTATTCCATTTAGAATAAATTCTCAAGAAAAATTGTCCCAAAAACCTATTTAATTAAAAAAGATTTGGTAGATTTTTTTCATTCTTAAGTCTTGTTCAGAACCCTGTGCGCCATGCGGCGCCTTCCAGCCTGTACTTTGGTGAATTTTTTTTTTTTAATTACATTTCCCAAAACAAACCCGGAAGACTCCCTTTTTTTTGTATTGTTGAGAAATAATTACAGGGAGCTCAAATTTAAAAAAGGCATCGAAAGAGAAAAAAAAAAAGACTAAAGAATGACTTTACCAGCAGAAACCACCTCATGGGAAACTTCAACCTGCTCCTTCCTTCAGGAAACATGTGGAGCGACACTTCACAGTTAATTCACAAAGAAAAGACTAGAGGTCAGACTGGGGGGGGCTTTGCAAACGGAAGAGGGGGTATTTTTCCTGACCTGGTTTTACTTTCTACACAGAGACTGAGAGGCTTTATCAGAGGAAATCATCGACCCGTAATTTATCATAATCACTATGAATTTATGCCAGTTTATAAAGTCCAGTAAGTCTGTAAACAAAGGGAACAGGATTAACTCAGGATCAAAAAATTCCAAAAATACTATAAGAGTAACTGGAACGCTGCATCGGTCCATCGTGGTAAAGAGAGAGCTGAGCCGAAAAGCAAAGCTCTCGATTTAGAAGTCGATCTACGTTCCCACCCTCACCTATGGTCACCAGCTGTGGGTGGTGACCGAAAGAATGAGATCGCGGATACAAGCGGCCGAAATGAGCTTCCTCCGCAGGGTGGCTGGGCTCTCACTCAGAGATCGGGTGAGGAGCTCTGCCATCCGGAAGGAGGTCGGTGTCGAGCCGCTCCTCCTCCAGGTCGAGAGGAGCCAGATGGGTGGTTCGGGCATCTGGTCGGGATGCCACCCCGAGCGCCTCGCAGGCGAGGTGTTTTGGGCACGTCCCACCGGGAGGAGACCAAGGGGCAGACCCCGGACCCGCTGGAGAGACTATGTCTCACGGCTGGCCGGGGAACGACTTGGGGTCCTTCCGGGTGAGCTAGAGGGTGAGCTAGAGG
Source organism: Neostethus bicornis (assembly GCA_902685375.1). Lineage (NCBI taxonomy): Eukaryota > Metazoa > Chordata > Actinopteri > Atheriniformes > Phallostethidae > Neostethus > Neostethus bicornis. The sequence continues at coordinate 1,987,673 of LR738556.1, forward strand.
ATGCAGCCGGGGAGAGAGAGGCCTGGGCTACCCGTTTGAGGCTGTTGTCCCCGCGACCCGACCCCGGAACAAGCGGAAGATGACAGAACGGAACTATTAGAGTTCAAAGATGAAACTTGTGGTCAGGCATCCAGGACAGAAGACCAGGCTGGAAGGGATGGTGGTGACGATGATGACCCGACAAGGACGTCTTTAAATAGGCACCAGGATCCACAGGTGTGTGTCATCAGAGTAATCATCCTCAGGTGTTCCTAATCAAGGTGATGAAGGAGGGTCCAGGGCTCCCTCTGGTGGCAGGGGAGGGGATATGACAATGGGTGGGCAAATGTTTCAACTTGAGGAGCACAATGGGTCTCGAAATGTGACCAAAGGGGCTGGACTGGACGCGGATGCAACAAAAATAATGTGTCATTTTTTATTTATTTAAAAAAAAAAAAATGTAGAAAATGTTTTCTGTAAAGCTTATCCTTAACGGGGTCGCAAGGGTCTTGGAGCCTATCCCAGCTGATATGAGGCTAGAGGCAGGGTACACTCCGAACTGGTCACGAGCTTGTTGCGGGGCTAGTGACTCCAAATGCACACTGATTTCTAGGGACAATTTCATAGCAGCCAATTAACCTAACATGCACGTTTTTGGAGGGCGGGAAGAAACCGGAGAAAACCCACACATAAATAGGGAGAACATGCAAACACCACACAGAAAAGCCCTCATTTCAAGCTTCGTTCCCACTCCGTGTTTTGAAACCTGACCTTTTTGCTGTGGGGCCACTGTTATGTAGAAAAAGTGTAGTTCAATTTCTATTCAATTTTTGTTGTATTATTTGATTTTATGGCCACATGGTGGCACGGTCATTAGTATGGTGGCCTCACAGCTAAAAGCTGGGGGTTCAAGTCCCAGAGTAGGGTAAGGCTTGAATCTGAGGACTTTCTGTGTGTAGTTTCCGGATTATCCCCCTATCTTTGTGGGTTTCCCCAATTTCCTCCCACGTCTCAGGACAACAGATAATTCTGGTGTATTTATATTCGTTCCGTTTCATCATCATCCGCTTGTTTCAGGGTCGGGTCGCGGGGGCAACAGCCTCAAGCGGGCAGCCCAGGCCTCTCTCTCCCCGGCTGCATCCTCTAGCTCACCTGGAAGGATCCCAAGTCGTTCCCCGGCCAGCTGTGAGACATAGTCTCTCCAGCGGGTCCGGGGTCTGCCCCTTGGTCTCCTCCCGGCGGGACGTGCCCGAAACACCTCGCCCGCGAGGTGCTCGGGGGGCATCCTGACCAGATGCCCGAACTACCCCATCTGGCTCCTCTCGACCTGAAGGAGGAGCGGCTTCACACCGAGCTCCTCCTGGATGGCAGAGCTCCTCACTTGATCTCTGAGTGAGAGCCCAGCCACCCTGCAGAAGAAGGATGGGAATTAGCGCCTCCAAATCCGAGACCATGGTCCTCGCCCGGAAAAGGGTGGAATGCCCCCTGCGGGTCAGGGACAGGGTCCTGCCCCAAGTGGAGGAGTTTAAGTGTATTTATATTATTGTTAATTAATATGCCTTATCCATAATAAATAAATAAACAAAGTCATTACTGGGTTTAATCATGTCATGATTCCATCGCCTGCCACCAGAGGGAGCCCTAGACCTAGCTTCCTACCCGGAATGCCCCCTGATACCAAACACATGTGGTCATTAGCCCGATACTGATCACCTGTTGCTCATTTGCCTGCTGCCTATTTGAAGGCAGTCTTCCTGGCTGCTCAACCAAGATGTATTCCATGTTGTAATCCCGTTTTACAACCTTTGCTGGACCCTTTTTGTAAATAAATATTGTTTGTTGTCCTGCCATTGGACCTCCTCCTTCTTCTGCACCTTCATCGTAACAAATCCCCGTTCGTTATTTACAGGATTTACGTTTTAAATAACGGGAAAATCAATGAAGACGTTAATAGAAAAAACTCTCCACATACGAATCATCATCATTCATTTTTATTTATGTCGATAACATCGTTTTATTACACAGTAATAGTCGATCAGTAGAATCTCCGTTCACCTCATCAGGAGGTAAGAGGTTCTAATGCAGCGTTAATCATAAGACTGTCCGAGATGCCCCTACTTCATTTTTATAAGTCAAAATTAAAAAACATCCAAAATTAACGGAATGATTGTGCAAATAAACAAATTCCAGCTCATTTAAAAGTTTCATTAAACCAGCAAATCGAGTCTGATTGCATTCACCTCGTTAAGTACAAAATAAAAATCAGTGTTGAACAAGCAACTTTTTGCGATTTTTTTTTTTTTCCTGCAGAAACATTCAATTAAATTATAATCTAATTGCTTTTGATCCCACGAGAAATCAGAGTTTGATTGCACAAATTAAACATACAATTATTTGATAATTACAGCATTCTGGAACGTTAACAGACTCCAATTAAAATCTTTTCAATGAGGCCGGCCGGTCATGCACGCCCCGCCTGAGTAAACAGCAAGTTACAAATAAAACTGGCCCCGCCCACACACACACACACGCATAAACAACTTCTAGCAAAGAAAAAAAACCTAAGATTTCCTTAATCTGCACCATCCGTTCATCGGCCGCCATCATTTCTTCTGGCAGTACTTGCTGTAGTTGTTGCACGCCTTCTGCATGTCCGTTAAAAAACCCGGGACCCCGCTCTGTTTAAACAGAACAAACAAAGAAGACGGGAGTCAGTAAAACATCATGAGAACATGTGCCAGGAGGACCCGCCCGGGAGGGTCAACAAAAAGGGGAAACGCTCACGTCATCCTGCGAAAACATCTGCAAACAATGAGGTAGGCACAGATGAGTTCTCAGGACGACCGCCGGTGAACTCTTCTCACACCAAACATCAAACATGAACACACGCACGTCTCACGGACTCAGACATGTCTGCAGGAAGTTAGTTCTACAGGTCAAAGTTCATATTTGAACAGGTAAAGCAAATATATTTAAAAAAAAATACAGTTTTTCAATGTATTAAATATAAATTAAAGAGACATAATTAAAAAGATAGATTTTTTTTGTCCGATTTTACCCAAAACTAACAGATTAAACCCATTTTTGTTTTTTTAAACCTACAATTGGTGCCTTTTTTTATCATCATTGGGGCAAAAACACTGGATTCAAATGAATAATTCACCACTAAACAAAACCCTAAGTCAGGGGTGCCCCAAGATCTACTTCTGTGATCGACTAGTCAGGCCTTAAAATCGGAAACCGGAAACCCCAACAAATCGATTCCAATCTGCAGTAAAACTACCCTCTCGACACGTTTTGTTGTTACATAACCATTAGACATCAGAAACCCACCCCCTCACACACACACACACACACACACAGACAAGTCCCTCTCTCCCTTTTAAACAAACACAGACAAGTTCCTCTCTTTCAAACACACACACAATTTTGTCTCTCTCTCAAACACACATTTTGTGTAACACATTATGTTGTTACACAACCATTAGCCATTCCATCACAAACCTACCCTCTCTCAAACACACACACACACACACACACACACACACACACACACACACACACACACACACACACACACACACACACACACACAAACATTCCTGTGTCTCTTTCAAACACAAACACAGACAAGTCCATCTCTCCCAAGCACACACAACTGAAAAAAAAATCCAAGCTCAATCTCTTTTTTCAATCTCCAACACACACACAGACAAGTTCCTCTCTTTCAAACACACACACAATTTTGTCTCTCTCTCAAACACACATTTTTTGTAACACATTGTGTTGTTACACAACCAATGGCCATCACATCATAAACCTACCCTCTATCAAACACACCCACACACACACAGACAAGTTTCTGTCTCTCTCCCAAACACACACAACTGAAAAAAAATCCAAGCTCATTCTCTTTTTTCTACCTCTAACACACACACAGACAAGTACCTCTCTCTCAAACACACACAGACACATTCCTCTCCTTCTTTCTCTCTCTCTCTCTCTCTCTCTCTCTCTCTCTCTCTCTCAGCATTTAAAACAAACACACACACCAACAAAATCCTCTCTCTCATTTACTCTCTTTTTCTCTAACACACACACACAGACATTTTCTGCGAGGGGGAGGGGCCACAGCAGCACTACCGGCTGCTTATTGATTAAGGCTGATCAACATGATTTCACGTCACAGGCTCCGAAAATCTCCTCTAACACTAGAAAAAGCTGCTAAATTGACACTCTTTTGAAAAGAAAAAAAAATGTCGCATAACTTTGGCGACTCTAGTGGGTAGAAGGTCTGAATACTCGCTAAATTTAGCGTCAAAGTTGCTGAGTTGGCAACACTGACTTCATTTAATTTTTTTCCCCTAAACACCTGTTGGTCGACTTGAAATCAGTCCGCGGGATACCAGTAGGCCAAACTAGTTGGGCACCCCCGCCCTAAATTTATTTAAACTGACACATCTACGCTCATACTAAGTATGGCTTCCCAAAATCTCATGTTCTAGCATTGAAGCTAAACTGAAAAAAAATCTTTGAATATCGTCGTTTTTCGACCTCGACCAGTGTTTGCGGTACACTAGTGTGCCATGAGGGGTCGTCTGGTGTTTCGTAGGAAATGATCCTAATTCACCTTACACGGTGGTTGGGATCTACCGGTAGCTCCCAAAGATTATTTAGGTTGACCTCATGTCAAGAGAGTAGTCTGTTCGCCCTTTGTGCCCTGTTTCCCCCCCTCCCTCTTGTCTGTGTGTGTGTGTGGAGTTAGGACGACCCAGTACGGAGCTGCAACAAGTCACATCTACTCATCTGCTGCAGCATAAATGGATCACTTTTTGACACACTCTTCGCCAGATCGTTTGTTTACCATGCTTGACCTGTTATCCAGTTTTTGGCTCCAGCTCCTACATCAGAACCTGCCTAATTAATCTGTTTTTGTCTTCTTCATCTGAACCTTTCATCAATCTAATAAATCTGCTTTTGATTTTTTCATCTGAGCCTGTCTGTTGTGTCAAGGGTATATTTTAGGCCTTAGCTCCACATCACGACATCTCATCGTGTTTGTGTAAAAAAAAAAAAAAAAAAAAAAGGACTAACATGTATTTATTTATGTTTATTATTATTGTATTGGAACAGTTTTTTGTTCAGCCGGGCCGGTGGAGGGCGCTAGCGATCTAATGTTTATTCGTGTTCAGGAAGTAGGAAATAGGAAGTAAGTAGTCAGAGAGAAGAAGACAACGTGTAAAGCTTGCAGTGCCGGAGACCATCCTAGTTTGAATCTAATCATCAACCATCCACACTTTTCGAGCCCTTTGAGCGGCAATATGAGGGGGTAGTTTTGTTATGCTCATGATTGTATGTTTGTTTGTAGCATTATTTTCAAATGTGTATGACTAGATGCTCATTTATTTGTTTTCTGTATGTTTACAGTTTCACATTTCTTTCTATTAAATTCTAAAAAGCTACATCGGACTGTTCTTTGGAGGAGTTGATGGAAAGGAGAGTTTAGCTGGCTGTGAATCCCAATTAGGACACGGGGTCTCATTGGGTGCAACAGTACAATTATGTTTATTGTTTAATTTAGCAACAGGGAGGGTGGTCCCGTGATTGGTTGTTTCCTGTAACCATAGCAACCCACTCTTCTTCTCTGCTTTTTTTTGTTGCAACCCTCGCAAAAACTACCCCACCTAGTGGATCGTATTTTCTACATGTTTTTGAGACATTATAAGAACATTTAGGTTGTTTTTTTAAAGCAGAAAAATTGTGAATTCTTATGAAATATAATTTTTTTCTGCAAAATATTTAAGAACAAAAAATAACTGCACTTTTAATTTAAAGAAGAATCATAAAAGTTGACAAAATAGGTTTTGATGTGTTGATTTGATTCCTAAACAGGACCCCTCTTATCTCTAGTAGTCCAAGGAATGTCTTGAGCCCGGTGGGTTTCAAACCAGGTTCTCCCAGTCGAAGGAGGGTATCTTTACCACTAGGCCAACGCCCCATGGAACTAGAGAATCATTTATAACATTTTTGGTTGTTGGTGTGACTCAAGATTTTTTTCGATGGAAAAATATACCTTGGCTTGAAAAACCCTGATCTGCATCTACAGGCATGTGAAAAAATTAGGACACCTTATGAAATCCTGTGTATTTTAAAATATATTTGGACATATGGGTAGTTAATATCAATTTTAATTAAACTCAGGGATCCAAGTAATATAACTAAAAAATAAAAAAATAAGAAAAGCCTTTTTAAAACTTTCTGTAAAATTTAATTAAAAAATAATGCAATTTCTGGTGAGGAATAAATTAGGACACCCCCTATACTATCCCTCTTAAAATGTTGAAAATCCCAAAAAGGTGCATCACGTAAGGTGCACATGATTAGTACATCATTACCCAGCATTTGAATGGAGCCTTGCCCTATTTAAACCTCAGATTTAGTTTGGTGTGGCCCTGACATTTGAGATGTTGAGATGAGCGCCATGGTGAGGTCTAAAGAGCTTCCTGATGCCCTCAGAAAGAAGATTGTGGCCGCTTACGAGTCTGGTAAAGGATTTAAAAAGATTTCAAAAGAATTTAACATCAGCCATTCCACCATTCGGAAAATTATTTACAATGGAGGACATTTAAAACAACTGCCACCATGCCAAGATCTGGCCGTCCGGGCAAGTTTACCCCCAGAGCAGAACGCAAGATGCTCAAAGAGGTCCTGAAAAATCCTAAAGTGTCATCAAGGGAATTACAGCAGGCTCTGGCAACTGTCAATGTGAAAGTGCATGACTCTACGATCAGAAAGAGACTGCACAAGTGTGACTTGCATGGGAGGTGTGCAAGGAAGAAACCTTTGCTCTCTAAAAAAAACATCAAGGCCAGACTGAAGTTTGCCAGAGAGAACATAGACAAAGACCACGACTTCTGGAATAAGGTTCTTTGGACAGATGAGTCTAAAATTGAATTATTTGGACACCAGAACAGAAGACATGTTTGGCGTAAACCAAATACAGCCTTCCAAGAAAAGAACCTCATACCAATTGTAAAGCATGGAGGGGGCAGTGTCATGGTTTGGGGTTGCTTTGCTGCAGCAGGACCTGGCCAGCTCACCATCATAGAATCTACCATGAATTCTACTGTGTATCAGAGGGTGCTTGAAGAAAATGTGAAACCATCTGTCAAAAAATTAAAGCTGAAGCGTAACTGGATACTGCAACGAGACAATGACCCAAAGCATACCAGCAAATCCACCAAGGACTGGCTAAAAAAGAAGAAGTGGAGAGTCCTGGAATGGCCAAATCAGAGCCCTGACCTTAATCCCATCAAAATGCTCTGGGGTGACTTGAAACGGGCTGTACATGCAAGACACCCCTCAAACATCTCACAGCTAAAAGAATTCTGCATTGAGGAGTGGGCCAAACTTTCTCCTGATCGATGTCAGAGACTGGTAAAAGGCTACAAAAAGCGTCTCGTTGAAGTTATATCAGCCAAAGGGGGCAAAACTAGCTATTAGGTGGTAGGGTGTCCTAACTTTTTCCTCCATTAAAATACATACTTTATTTTTTTTCTTTTTTTGGATTTGTCAAACAATGTTCATTTTTGTTGTTAAATTGCAATCAAATCACTTTCTTTTTGAAAAATACATATAAACATGACTGGATATTGGTATGTGAACCATTTCTAAATAAAGAGCTGATTATTTAATGGGGTGTCCTAATTTTCTCACATGCCTGTACTGTTTCTCTTTAGAAACAAGATATTTTGATGAAACACGACAACTTCACCTTCAACTTTAAGAACCAGATCTCCAAACTGTTTAATCCTCCTGCTTTGGTTCTGACGTCAACCAGTTCACCAGTAAAGCCCATAAAAATCCTCTGGCTTTGATTAAGAAGATTAACTTTTAAAATACTCTCATTGTCTTTCAAAATAAACGAGAAAAAACTAAAGTAAAAATTAGAGTAAATATTGTGAAAAATCTTTCATGTGGTTGAAGAAAAATGTAAACTTTATTTGTGAAAATAAACTTTATTGTTCGACACTCAATTTGTTTTGTTACGTTTATTTGTTAGGCTTTGGTTTTCGGTCACAGAAAAAGTCAAGAAAAAGTTTTCTGCATGAGCTCTTCCAGATCCGTCCTATGATATGAACACAGAGATGCCAAACTTTTTCTTCACAAAGAGGGAAATTTTGAGGCGGGGCCCAAAAGGGGCGGGGTTATGATTTCACATCCTCCAATGGGTGACACCCACCAAGACAGTTGGCGTAAAACAAACAGTTCAAAACATAAGAAAGCAGCTGGTAAATTGTGCGCCTTACGTTTGTTACCACCTAGCATTATATATCAGTACAAAGAGGAATTACCACCAGGAATACACCCCTGTACTGCTTGATCGCGCTTTTTTTTGCGGCTCACACACATAAGCCATCACCTGACCAAAGTTTTCGGATGTCCGACTTCTTCCATACGTTCACGAAAAACAATACTGGTAATAGACCATGCAAATTGCTACTAGCGGCTTTCAGATGCACAGCTGCAGCAGCAGGAGATGCCATGTGTTTAGCCTCATAATACCTAATCATGTTGATGGAATGCACTAGAGTAGGCATGGGCAAACTACGGTTTGCTAAACGTTTTAATTCAGCCCGCTGAACGTGAAAAATTAAATAAATAAACCTCACTAGTTTTTTTTACCCTGCAATTCTAATGTTTCCTCACTAGATGGCGCACTCTGGATGTATTGGCTTTGTTGAGAAAACAACAACACTGCTCCCATTAAAATGTGTGCGCACGTTGTCAAAATAAACAGTGTGCCCAGATATCGAAAGCCATCGGGGCCAATACACGCACGTAAACAAGTGTGTTAGATGTTAAAACGAACAAAATGTTACATCAAGCGCTTAGATTTCAAACCTAGTGCTGCTAAATGCACGTTTTTAAGCGCTATCGCACAAGATTTTAGACCTAGCACCGCTAGATTTGAAATTTAACGCTCTTGATGTAACATTTAGTGCTTGTTTAAAATCTAGCGCCCATTCTATCGGTCTATCTAGCGGTTACCAAAGCATGTCATCCATCTGCTCTTGTTCTGGCCCCCTGGTCAAATTTTAGAACTCAATGTGGCCCGCGAATCAAAAAGTTTGCCCACACCTGATCTAGAGTGTTAAACTCACGGGAGTTTAATTAGCCTTGGCGGGTGAGCGTGAGATATGTCCTAATCGCGAGTGTCGCCCACCCAATGCGGGAGACTTAGCATGTCTGTGAACATAGTCACTATCACGGGGTCAAACTTACCACGTGATCAAATAAAGGTGGTAATAAAATATTTTAATAAGAATTCATCTCTAAGAAGATAAATATTTTTGTCGCAAGTCATTCGATGAGCTATCCCGCCATTTTGATTCAAAATGCATGCAAAATGCGTTGATATTAAAACACGTGTTTTCGGACTCAGACTGAAAAATAAAAGCTTTGTTTATTTCCAAGAAAATTCCTTCCAGGTTCTTGAAAGCGGATTAAAGGCTTCGTACGAGCGTTAAACCATTTTATGTAAAGCTCCTAATTATTCATATGGATTGTTTGTTCGGAATAAGATTCACATGTACTCACCTTGGCCGCCCAGTTTACCAGCCATGTGGGGATCATTCCTCCAGGATTATCAAAGTAATTCAAAAAAACTGAAAAGGAAGCAGAAATAGAAGTAAAATGAAGGAGAAATGAAAGAAGAGCCTTTTTTTTCTCCGTCTTGACCAATTCCGACAGTCCAAACGCGCAATATTAAACATTAAGTATAATATTAAGTTCCGTTCCGTCGTCTTCCGCTCATCCGGGGCCGAGTCGTGGGGCAATATCCTCAAACGGGCAGCCCAGGCTTCTCTCACCCCGCCTGCATTCTCCAGCTTACCCAGAAAAATCCCAACTCGTTCCCCGGCCAGCTGTGAGACATAGTCTCTCCAGCGGGTCCGGGGTCTGCCTCTTGGTCTACTCCTGGTGGGACGTGCCCGAAACACCTTGCCCGCGAGGCGCTCGGGGGGCATCCTGACTAGATGCTCGAACCAACTCATCTGGCTCCTCTCGACCTGAAGGAGGAGTGGCTCGACACTTAGCTCCTCCCGGATGGCAGAGCTCCTCACCCAATCTCTGAGTGAGAGCCCAGCCACCCTGCAGAGGAAGCTCATTTCGGCCGCTTGTATCCATGATCTCATTCTTTCGGTGACCACCCACAGCTGGTGACCATAGGTGAGGGTGGGAATGTAGATCGACTTGTAAATCGAGAGCTTTGCTTTTCGGCTCAGCTCTTTCTTTACCACAATGGACCAATCAGCGTCCTAGTTATTGCTGATGCTGCACCAATCAGCCTGTCGATGTTATATGTCATCCAAAATGGCGTCTGTTTTGGATGGAATGTGCCATTTTCGCTGTTTGATTTTATACTAAACGTAAAAAAGTTAGTAAAATCGAGGAGTGATGTTGTTCGCTAAAAATTTTGGAGCCTAATCAAGACAGGAAACCCCTTTTTTGGGGGTAATTTGGATTTAGAAAACGATAAGAATGCTTTCTTTTTATCCAATTAAATTTGTCAAATTGAGATATTTCGACCCCTGTGGTCAGGGACAGGGTCCTGCCCCAAGTGGAGTAGTTTAAATATTCCGGGGTCTTGTTCACGAGTGGGGGAAAGATGGAGCGGGAGATCGACAGGCTGATCGGTGCGGCGCCAACAATAATTTGGACGCTGCATCGGTCCGTCGTGGTAAAGAGAGAGCTGAGCCGAAAAGCAAAGCTCTCGATCTACAAGGTGATCTACGTTCCAACCCTCACCTATGGTCACCAGCTGTGGGTGGTGACCGAAAGAATGAGATCGCGGATACAAGTGGTCGAAATGAGCTTCCTCCGCAGGGTGGCTGGGCACTCACTCAGAGATCGAGTGAGGAGCTCTGCCATCCGGGAGGAGCTCGGTGTCAAACCGCTCCTCCTCCAGGTCGAGAGGAGCCAGATGGGGTGGTTCGGGCATCTGATCAGGATGCCTCCCGATTGCCTCGCAGGCGAGGTGATTCAGGCACGTCCCACTGGGAGGAGACCAAGGGGCAGACCCCGGACCCGCTGGAGAGACTATGTCCCACAGCTGGCCAGGGAACGACTTGGGATCCTTCCAGGTGAGCTAGAGGATGCAGCCGGAGTGAGAGAGGCCTGGGCTGCCCGTTTGAGGCTGTTGCCCCCGCGACCCGACCCCGGAACAAGCGGAAGATGACGGAATGGAGATATTTCGCCCATATCATGCCGGTCTTTATTAATCTCATTCTCCAGTTTGGTTCTGGTCATTCTGGTCTCACCTCTGGTTCCACCGGAGCCGTCGCTCTCCAGGGCAACGCTCTGCTTGTAGTCTTTTACCCGCAGCACACCGTTCTTTTCTGGACACGTTGTATCTGGAGAACTTTTGGCCAGAATCACCCAGATCTTCCTCCCGTTCAGATCTAGGTCTCTCCTCTCTCTCACGTATACGTACTGGTTTTATTTAAAGTTAACGAAAAGAGTCTGAAAAATGTTCCGAAACCTCGTATCTGCTCCAGAAAATTTGATTTTAAACCGTTGTAAAGGATACGTCTCTGTTGGACAGAGGGAACGGGTATTTCACCTCCCAGTAGATCGCGGATTGGCCACCAAAGTCTTTCTCGTAGAGTTCTGGTGGGAAAATGAACCAGTTTAAAATAAAAAATAATCAAAATACACAAATAAAAATATGGGAGGATATTTTGAAAATTATATTTGTAACTGACAAAAGCAAAAAAAAAAAAAAGGGGGGCGGGTATTCTTTCTTAGCTTGCTGGTATTTCTTAGCTAGCAAAGAAAGCTAGCTAGAATAAGAGCGAGAATAAGGATCGCTCCTATTCTAGCGAGCCTTATGCTAGCTAGCTAAAATATTAGCCAGCTAGCTAGCTTACTCTAGCTAGCTAGAATATGAGCTAGCTACTGTAGCTAGCTAGCTTATTCTAGCTAGCTAGTTAATATTAGGTAGCTAGCTAGCTTATACTAGCGAGCTAGAATATTAGCTAGCAAGCTTATTCTGGCTTGCTGGAATAAGGCTAGCCTTATTCCAATATTAGAATAGCTAGAATATTGTAGCTAGCTAACCTAGCATTCTATTTTTTGTTAAGAATATAACCCGTTCCGGCGTCTTCTGTTTATTCGGGGCCGCGTCGCAGATGTAACGGCCTCAGGCAAGAAGCTCAGGTTTCTCTGACCCCGGCTGCATCCTCCAGGTCACCCGGAAGGATCCCGAGTTGTTCCCAGCCAGCTGCAAGACATAGTCTCTCCGGCGGGTCCAGGATCTGCCTCTTGGTCTCCTCCTGGTGGGACGAGCCTGAAACACCTCACCAATGAGGCGCTCTGGAGGCCCGAACCCATCTGGCTTCAATCTACCCAGAGAGCAAAGGCTCTACTTCAAGCTCCGCCCACATGGCAGAGCTCCTCGCTCTATCTCTAAATGAGAGCCTAGCCACCCTGTGGAGGAAACTCATTTCAGCCGCTTGTATCCGTGATCTCGTTTTTTCGGTCACCACCCACAGCTGGTTCGCATAGGTGAGGATAGATCGACTTGTAAATCGAGAGCTTTGCTTTTCGGCTCAGCTCTTTGTTACCTTAAAATTCCATCCAAAATTTGGTGGAATTTCATAGTGTACCCTCCCACTTGTCTGAGAGCTAGTGAGGATAGAACCCAGTATCCCTGACAACTCAGTTTCGGACAAAGTGGTTCCTACAATTTATGAACGGTCTAAAGGAGAGTTTCTCAACCAGTGTTCCACGTCACACTAGTGTACCGTGAGAGATCGTCAGATGTACCGAGGGAAATTATTCTAGATCACCTCATACGATGATTTTGGTCTACAACTATCATGATCTCCTCCCCTGCCGCCAGAGGGAGCCCTGGACATTCCCTCATCACCCTGATTAGGGACACCTGAGGGTGATTAGTCTGATGCTACACACCTGTGTATCCCTGTGCCTATTTAAAGGCAATCAATCCAGACGTCTTGGTCGGGTCATCGTCGTCACCACCATCACCATCCATTCCAGCCAGATCTTCCATCCTGGCTGCCTGACCATAAGTTGCATCTTTGAACTCTGTTAGCTCCCAAAAATTGATTTGGGCGACCTCTTGGTGTTTGATCCCTTCCCCTGCCACCAGAGGGAGCCTGGACCTTCCTACATTACCCTGATTAGGGACACCTGAGGGTGATTAGTCTGATGCTACACACCTGTGGATTCTGATGCCTATTTAAAGGCAATTACTACAGATGTCTTGGTCGGGTCATTGTCGTCACCACCATCCCTTCCAGCCAGGCTTATTCATTTTTCTCAGTTAAATATCTCGTCTTTTTATTTACAGACAGGCAGACCCGTCCTGGATTGGTTGTTTACTGGAACCATAGCAACCCACTCTGCTAGTGGTGTGTCTCCAGGTTTTTTAACTTTAAAAAATGTACCTTGGTTTGAAAAATGTTGAAAAACACTGGTCTAATAAAGTAAAAAAAAAAAAAAACCTAATGACTAAATCTAGACAAAAATCGTACTTTTTAACACAGTCCTAGTGGGGTGGAATGGAACTACATAAACACTCATTTAAATAATTAAACATTACCTTATCTTTTCTGCGGACGTGCGTGAAAGTAACGCAAAAAATAACTGAGCATCATTCAAATTTAGGGTTAAAAGACAGAAACAAGATTTATTTGGAACTGTATTATTTTTAATGGGAATGTTTGGCCGTGTGTTTACCTTTCACATATCCATCCCAATGTTTACGATAAATCAGATCCATGTAGACGTCTGCACAAAGCTCTGGCGTGCAGGTGCTGAGCACTCCAAAGACTTTATACTCATAAAGTCCAGTTTCCTGCAAACAGCACATGAAAGTCATGTGTTAGGAACACCACACCCACACTTAGAAACGAATCCCAAACCACACAAACTCTGATCAGAGCCAGACTGGGTTACACCCTCTCTCCCTCAGGGTAGGGAGGAATCAGACGCGTATGCAAAATCCTGAAGTCTGACAGAGTTCTGAAATGACGGAATTGCAGTTTGTTTCCCAAACGAATGAATCCTAGATGAGTTTTAAAGTGTGCTGAGAATCAGATGTCCTTTATTGATCCCAGACTGGAACGCTCGATTGAAAATCAAGATGTAATAAAAGCACCAAAACGAGTTCAGAATGAAAGTTTGACTTTTGGATATTTTTATCTTTAAATTCTCTCGTCTCTTGTACGTAGGGATTGGAACAGGCATGGAAAAACTACGACCCGCAGGCCACATGAGGCCCGTTTAAACGTTTTAATCCAGCCCAAAAAACTAAATAAATAAACCAAGTTAATGTTTTATTTGTTCTGCAATTCTAATGTTTCCTCACTAGATGGCGCACTCTAGATGCACTGCTTCCATTCAAATGTGTTTTCATGATGCGCACGTTATCAAAATAGATTGTCAGTAGATTTCAAACCGACATTTTAAACCTAGCGCGCTAGATACGCGTTTTTTTTTTTTTCAAGCGCTAAGGCGCTTGATTTTAACGTTAGCGCGCTAGTTTATGTGCGTGTAGCGGCCCCGATGGCTTTCCATATCTAGTGCGCTTGTTTACCAAAGCATGCCATCCATCTTCTCCTGTTCCAGCCCCCTTTGTCCATTGTTGTTTTTGGCAGCCATCTAAGTTTTCGTTTAGGTCTTCGTCTTTGGACAAATTTTATTTTAAGTTTTAGTCACGAAAACCCAAGAGTTTTCGTCTCGTTTTCGTCAGGGAAGACTTAGAGAACGCTTTTAGTCTAGAAAAGAAAAAAAAATTAACAATCGTGTCTTTATTACTGAGAATGATGCAGCTTGTTTATTTAAAACAAGCTGCATTTTTTTATTTAAAAAAAAAAAAAAAAAACTCTGCCGAGCTTTAACTTGCGTAAAACAGCGAACATTACACTACTTACTCCCATCATTGCCGCTCTTATGGCTGCCTGCTGCGCTGCAATGCAGCATCGTAACTTCCATATTAAAATAAATAAACAAATTACTCTATTCATCCCTCACCGGGGAAATTTGTGTGCTGCACTCCTTACACCGGAGCAGGCTGCCCTTCAACGGTGCCAATGGTGGGAGAATCGGGGGTCAGGTGTCTTCTCCAAAGACACTAGACATGCTCTCTGTGGAACGCGAACCCGCAAAATTCCGGTCCGCGGCTGGAACGCTCTAACCACTGAGCTGCCGTCTCCTCCCCATATTGTGGGGCTAATAAAGGAATTCTTAATTTGATTTTGGGTTATGCGTACATAATATTTACATATCTTGCCAATATGACGCAGTAATTTGTGGACATCGTACGTTCACGTTGTTTTGATAACTTTAGATAAAAGCATTGTTTTGGTCGAACAAAACCCGTACACTCAAATTTTGTCCAGTTCAATTTTGATAAACGAGGGTTGTTGTGAATAAACTCAAAGCTCATTAAGTCCTTCCAAAGATTGTTTATGATCCACATTAAAGACTCCATTGATGTAAGTGTTTACAAAATGAACCAGCCTACAAATGATGTCATCTCTTCAGGGCTCCACAGAGCCTTCACCTCATCAAATGCTCTTCCTGGACTTCTAACATTCCAAAGCGTTCCCCTAGTTCTAGTAAACAAGTTTTTCCCTCTTAGTTCGAGTTTTGTTGTTGAGATTCACCTCAAACTACAAATTCCACGAGAGCATCTCCTCCTCAATCCCTGTCAGCATCGGCACACCCCAGGGCTATGTGCTAAGCTCCCTTCTGAACATCCAGCGGTTGATTAAAAATCAGATGTGTTGCTGATAATGATGAGTCAAACCACAGAGAGGAAATGGAACATCTGATGCAAAAATATTAACTTGGAAAAACACCAACGAAATGACGGCGGACGTCGAGTAAAACAAGCACGAGTGAGTTTCTTTCAGATCGGAAGAAAAGCAGTGGAATTGACTTTGAGTTTGGCGTTAGACTAAATTTTACGTGGAGCATCAACAGTTCACGTCTCCTAATAATCTTGGTCCTGAAGAGTTCCTGCTTCTGCTTGAAGGATAGTATTCCCCGTAAGAGGGCGTGGCACAAATACCCACTTCATTCTTATTAACCGTTTAAAAGTGCCAAGACGTTTGCGAAGTTTCTGTTGATGAGACCAAAATGTAACGAAATAAGCGTCAGATTTTCACATTTCTGTTTGTGAAAAGAAAAAGCACAGGGCAGCAGAGGTAAGATCTTAAGCCTGAGCCCGAACCCGAGCCGGGTCGGGTCGGGCCTAAAAATATCAATCATTACTTCGGGTCGGGTTCGGGCTTCTCTCTCGCTAACTTTTTTTTTTTTTTTTTTAATATATGTTTATAAAATGTAAACTAAAATGATGTGTGGGTACTAAACTAAGGAATACTTGTTATAAAATTAATAATTTGGATAAAACAGAGAAGTAATGTTTAACTACTAAACAGGATTCGTAGAGCCAGAGCATGCTCTGTGCACGTGAACGCCTCCTCTTAATTTGGTAATCCTCCACTGCGCACGTCTTTATTTATTTTGAACTGGTATCCCCGATATGAAGGAGTAAGAAGTTAACGATAAACTAAAAGCAGGAGAACTGAAAAGACAAACACGCACCGGTAAGAGTGAGGTGTGGAAAAGATTCAAATTTATTATTCAAAATGCTACAGAAACTTGCGTTGGCTTCGCTGGATGTAGTCAATGTGACGCTTTGCTTTCATACGACACCAAAAAGACTGGCACCTCGACGCTGAGCAGACATTTAAACAGCTGGACTGGCAAAAGTGATTATCGTTAAAGATCTATTTTATCATTTGTTTCAAAGACCGTCCCTCCTCTTCGCGCTAAGCAGGCCATCACTGACAAGTGTGTTAGGGGTCCGATAGTGTGATTTTTTTTTTTTTTAATTAAAAAACATGTTCTTGAAAACGTTTCAATTTATAAATACCCCCCGCACCCCCTTCCAACCCTCCCGAGTCCTCACAAATAAAATATGACATTTCGGGCTTGTTTCTGGCTCGGGTCGGGTTTTAATATCGCAGGCTCGGGTCGGGTCGGGCTGGATTTTTTAGGCCCGATCTCACCTCTGCAGGGCAGCGGTTGCATTCTGTCTCTCACGGCGGCACGCCCCCCACAATGCTGCACGTTCACACCGTCTACACAACACACCTGCAGCCCCGAGAAAGTCACACACCATGGCGGCAACAGCAACAAAGAGACTTGGTAGTCGGGAACTTGAAGCTTACGTTTCCAACAAAAGAAGTTTCCAGCATATTTTGCGCAAACAGCATGGCGATGTCAAGCTAATGCTAGGTTGTAGGCATTGCTAACTTCCTTAGTTTGGTTGCGCTAACGACTAAAGTTAGCGTAAGTTACAACGTACTTCACTCACTGAAGAATTTGTATTTCGTTTACGTTGTTTTACAATGTTTGTTGTTTTCAACAAGTTAAAACTCGGCAAGATTGTGGTTTTTTTTTTTTTTTACAAATAACCTGCGTCATTCTCAGTAATAAAACCACAATTGTTAAAGTAAAAGTATTTGTTGTTCTTTGCTTTTTTACACTAAAACTAGACTAAAATCCTTTTAAATCTTCGCCGACTAAAACTGCAAAGGCTTTTAGTCGGCGTCAAGTTAGTCAAGTTGACGAAAACTAAAATATATAGAGATGACGAAAATGTGACAAAAACTTAAATTAATTTTTGTTCCAAAGACGAAAACTAAAACGAAAACCCAGATGGCCAAAAACAACATTGCATTACGTGTGTTAGTTTGACTCTTTTGAACCCAACTTAGTTTAAAATTATTTTCTCAATTTTCAAGTCCGTAAACATCACGGTCCTTTTCAATATTAGCATTCGTAGCCAGACCACTAGGGGGCGCCCAGTGGTTCTGAGAATTTCTAAAAGTTTAGTCGGTGGTAGATTAAGTCACCAAACACCTGTTTTATGGAATAAACCTCAAAAAACAGCTACTCTACGAAGATTAGGATTAATAATTTCCCTTTGAAAAACTTTTTATCGTCTATGACATCTGATGTTTTAGGTCACGAAATATGACAAAAGAATCCACAACCTCCTGGGCGCTCGGCATGCTCGTCCCAGACTCACCATTTCTTCATAAAGATACGACAGTTGGATTGAAACTGATATTGTGAAGCAAGAAGGTCGTTAGATAAAACTCTGGTATACTCTATCTCCATTTAAGGGTCAGAGTGTCCTTAAATATTAGGATATTTGATAAATGAAAAGTCCTCAGAGAATTTTTCCAAATTACGGATTGGTCGAGGAGGAAGAAACGAAAGGGTTCGTAACATATTTGTCAGTTTTAAACAGATGCAGTTTTTCTCAGGTACTTCTATTGCAGGGCGGCACGGTGGCGGAGTGGCCTTACAGCAAGAAGGTTAGGGGTTCGTGACCTACTCTCCAAAAAACATCGTTAGGTTGATTGGCCACTATGAAATTGCCCCCGGAATGAGTGTGTGTGGATGGCGCTGCAGGAGACTGGCAACGTGTCCAAGATGTACCCTGCCTCTCGCCTTAAATCAGCCAGTATAGGCTCTGGCACTCGCCGTGCCCCCGTTAGAGATGAACGGTTAAGAAGACCAAACCTCCCCTTTCAACATTCACACATGTGAGTTCTCTAGTAGCGCCAGAAGGAAGATGCGATTCAACCGACAAAATCAACATCACTCTGATCCTCTCACTCTGCCACCAGAGGGATCCCTGGACTTTCCTCCCGCTCCTGGACTCCAGTCTAATCCCAAACACCTGGGTGATAAGCCTGATGCGAACAATGGTGCATCGTCAGCCTGGTGCCTATTTAAAGGCAATCACCCCAGACTTCCCTGTCGGGTCATACCTTCCATTCCAGCCAGGTCTTCCTGACCAAGATATACATTCCAAAACTATAACAAGACAATCCATTGATCCATGTTTGTTTTCATTTACAGCTTTACTGGACTGCCTTATCAATAATAAACCAAGTTTGATGTCCTACATTTGGGTCCTCGTCTTTCCATCTGCACCCTCATGTGACACAATTCTACTCTCGAGAGCAGGGGTCACCAACCCGGTGCCCGCAGGCACCAGGTTGCCCGCAGCGACTGCATCAGTCGCCCGCAGGCCAGTTCTAAAAATAGCACTAATCACAAATTAGCTCTGTCTAAAATTTTATTTAATTATGTTGCTATTCTTTTTGAATTTCATTTACAGTGACGTAAATTTAAAAACAAATACATAAAAACGTAAACGTGAGCGCTGCAAAGATGAGGTTACGAACGCGTTTTCTACCCACAAAAACATGGCAGAAAAAATGAAGAAAACGTATCATTTTCACAGTGAGTGGGAGGAAGAGTTCTTTTTTACTGACGTGAAAGAAAACTGTGTGCGTCTCATCTGTGGTGCGACTGTGGCAATGCACAGTTGCACCATCCTTATTTTGAAAGGAGTAGATTTTTGTTAAATCTTACATAATTGATAATTTGTACAAACATGGTTCAGAGTTTATGATTTGATAACTTTTGTAAAAATTGAAAAAGATTTCCTGCAAAATGTTGTGGAAGTGATCATTTGAAAATGAAACATTTGGATATTGCATATTGAAATGTATCTGTTTCTGTTTAATCATATTGAAATAGTTATTGTGATGGATCATTAACAATCAGTGTCTTCACATAGAATATCATTAATAATAATAATATCAAATTAAAGGTACACTGTGTAACTTTGTTATTTCAGAAGTGTATTATCAAAGTGGAAGCCCTTTGCATTACTCAGTGCCCTTGAAGTAGCTCTCAGTTTCAAAAAGGTTGGTGACCCCTGCTCTAGAGCTCCACATTTTTCACAAGCATAGCCAAGTTCGTCAGGTTTGTTGTCTCGTTATTTTCAATAACTAATGGGACAACAGGCTCTTATCTCCACCATCTAGACTTCATCTTGATACCAGCACAACATCCTCACCTCCCAGAATAGATTAGGAACAGAGCAGGTTACCGGGGCGATTAGCCAGTCTGTGGTGTAAACAAGTTTTTGGCATGGCGGCCCAGTGGTTAGCACATAGGCTCACAGCAAAAAGGTCAGGGGTTTGAGTCACAAATGGGACTAAACTTGGAACACTAGCTTTTCTGTATGGAGTTTGTATGTTCTCCTTATGTATGTATGGGTTTTCTCCGGGTACTCTGGTTTCCGCCAACCAATGTTCCCTCTAAGCTGCGCATCTGCGCAATAGCGCACTGCTAGCAGATTGATAGCGCACACGTAAACCTCTGTGGCGCACAAAATAAAAATAAAGATGTTAAAAGAAGACAGAGCTCCGGAGCAGATCACTTTCTTCTTTCTTTCTAAAACAAATTGCTTCAAACCGCTGCTTCGGAGTTTGGTTCGCCACTGCCGCTGACGTCACAAAAGAGTAAAAGATTTTGCTCCGCCCCCTTCTGCTCACGAAGCTTTCCTGTTTGCTCAGACACATAAAAAATCAGAGGGAACATTGCCGCCAACCGTCCAAAAACATGGATGTTTGGCATATTGGCCGCTACGAATGAGTGTGTGGGTATGGCCCCGTGACAGACTAGCAACCTGTTTGGGGCGTACCCTGCCTTTCGCCTTGAATCAACCAAGAAAAACCCTGGCATCTTCACGACCCCATTAGGGATGGACGATTCTGAAGACGACTTTTTGACCAAAACCACATACATAGATTTATAAATATAAAATAGATATAAAAATAAATATAAAAATAATAATATATACAATTATAATATAAAAATACAACTTTTTAAAAACATGTTACAAAATACAACAAAAAAACTTCACGATCAGAAAATCAAGAACAAACCAACTGGAAATGCAGCCTTTTTACAATAGTGCATTTTTCAAAAAATAAACCTGACCTAGTGGCTGGAGTGAAATAAAATCAAAAGCAAATATTTTTGTCAAACAACTCTTTGTTTTAAATAACATTATTATTTTTTTATTAATATTATAATTATTAGATTTATGCAACCAGAAAAACAGACTGGCCAGCTTTTTAAAGCTGGTCCCATTGGCTGCACCAGTATGGTTTACCGGGAAAGGTTTAATGATTGATGCAAATGAGAGTAGTTCTTAAACACACAGACACACACAGACACACACACAGACAGAAACACCTTGTCGTACAGCCGGTAGATTTGTACCCCCATTGTCTCTGTAAAAAGCTCCCATCCTTCCAGATCAGGTTGATCCAGCTCCTTCCAGGCTCTTTGGAAGTCTTCATCAGAAAACTGAAGCGACATGACAGCGCAACCTGGAAGCTAACAGGAAAACATGAAACAACACATTTCCGGGAGTTACTTTCAAAATAAAACCACAATCCTTAACTGAAGACAATTCATAACTTTTTTATTACATTACATTGAAAAAGAAAATACATTTAGTCCTATTAACTGCTTCTTTAAGGTGCTGGAGCCTATCCTGGGTTATTTAAGACGAGAGGCAGGGTGCACCCTGTACAGGTCACCAGTCTGTCGTGGAGGCACACTCATTCACAACCATACAGACACACACTCATTCCTAGGGGAAATTTTATTGCAGCCAATAAACCTAACATATATGGTTTTGATGAAACCGGAGAAAACCAAACATACGAGACCGGGGGACACGTGGGATCAGTGCTAGAGCGCTCGCCCGCGGACCGGAAGGTCGCGGGTTCGATTCCCGCTGAGACCACCGTCTAGAGGGTCCTTGGAGAAGACACCTAACCCCCGCTTCTCCCACCATTGGTGCCGTCGAAGGGCAGCCTGCTGCGGTATAAGGAGTGCAGCACACAAATTTCCCCGGTGAGGGATGAATAGAGTAATTCATTTATTTTTTATTTATTTATACACGAGGAGAACATGCAAACTCCACACAGAAAGGCCAGAGTTCCAAGTCTCGCCTGAGCCCAACTTGTTCCTCTTTTAATTTTGCCTTAGCTTTATTTTTAATCAAATTCAGTTTTGCGCCTAACTTTTATTTTAAAAGTACACCATGAGGCGGTGGCTCGGTGGTAGAGCGTTCGCCTGCGGACAGGAAGTTCGCGGGTTCAATTCTCACTGAGTTCACGTCTAGAGTCTTTGGCAAAGACACCTAACCCCGTGTTCCTCCCACCATTGGTGCTGTGCGGCAGCCTGCTGCGGTGTAATGCAGCACACAAATTTCCCCGGTGAGGGATGAATAGAGTATGTAAAAATAAACAGGACAAAAATTTAATTGTTTTTTTAATTGTTGCAAATCTATTAAAAAAAAGTAATGTGCTAATGCCAAGTGGGGTGGAACGGAGGTGGAACAGTCGCTTGGTGGACGTCCCAAACAACCGTTGGCTCTAGAATGTACAGTATGTTACCATGGGAAGAATTTGGCAAAGCTCCAATGAATCATAACAAGATCTTAATCAGCCAATAAAAGCTCCACATCTCGATAGCAACTCACATCCTTCACTGCGGTGGAACAACACTATTTGTTGTTCTCAAACACCACCAGTCCACCATCTTTAGTTCCACACCCACCATAGTGAAGCCGGGTATGTCCAGACAGGAATCACCTCTGATGTCAAACATACCAAGCAGCACTCATTCTTCACCAGGCCTCCATCTCTTCACTTCTGTTCATTTGGGAGTTTACATGGCCCCCTACGCCCCTGTGGAACGACGGTACAACAACCTGTTTAGATTTTACTACCACTAACGTGTGATAGTCATTGTTTCAAGGCTGCACGGTGGCCTCACAGCAAGAAGGTTGTGGTTTGAGTCCCAATTTTGGGGCGGGGCTTAGAATTCTGGCCTTTCTGTATGGAGTTTGCATGTTCTCCCTGTGTATGAGTGAGTTTTCTCTGGGTATGCCAGTTTCTTCCTTCTCTCCAATAACATGTGTATTAGGTTAATTAGATGGTACAAAATTGCCCCTAGGAATGAATGTGTGTGTGGATGGTTGTGTGTAACTCCGTAACAGACTATGGAAAGCCATTGGGGCCACTACACTAGCACCCTAAAATTGAAACCTAGCCTGCTAAATTTCAAATCTACCACGCTAACGGTTCAAATCCACCGCGCTAGATTACGTGCGTGTAATGGTCCCAATGGCTTTTCATTATAGACTGGCAACCTGTTCTGGGTGTATCCCGCCTGTTATGGTAAACAGTCATTTGGGGGATGTTTGGGTTTTTGTTTTTGTCGCCCTGTCGTGTTTTTCCCTTACCTCTGCCACCCAGGCTCCCAACCTTCCCCACCTGTTGGCAGTTATAGATGATTGCTACTTGGCTGATTAAGAAGGTTTTGTGCCAAGCTGAGAGAGGACCCGTCTGCAGCACCCCCAAAAGAAGCTTTTCAGTTGTTAAGATTGATCGTAAATGAATAGTTTATTTCTTCAACACCATGCTCTACCTCATTCTTCAATTGTGTTCCACTCCGTCCACGTATCGGCCTAACCCTAGACCATACGTGTCGTAACACCGCCTCTCACCTGAAACCAGCCAGGCTTGGCTCCCGTATCATTTATGATTTCATCAGGGTTAAAAAGATACATTAATGAGTTAATTTGTCTCCAATTTTTATGTTTTTATCTAAAAAAAAAGTACAAATAACCTTCAAATTGGTTCTTTTATTTTGAAATCAGAGACCGGAAGTGGTATGATCCCGTGTTATTTCATCCTTCACCATGCAGATCGATACATGTGCGGAGTTTTTCACTGAGGATGATAGTCTGAGTCGGAAGCTGCAGATTGACAGGTCCCAGTAGATCCCAATAGATCCCAGTTCCAGATTATCTGTTTTATAGAAACATAACCCTGATTAAAAAACTTTGATCTGGTATTGATCCAGTCACCTCTCCCTGCACAAACACGACTTTATGGATCGACATGGAAAACATCTCTAAGGTACATAACTTTTTTTATGCTTCGATTTTTATTATTATTAATTTAACAGCAAAGTGTTTAAAAATAATCAACAAAATTATCTGAAAAAAATGATTTCTTTAAAAAAAGCTGGAGATCAATTATTAAAATATTATTAAAAAAACAACCACATTTGACAAAAGTTTTGATTGATTTTTGTAAAAATATATATTTATTGTTTGGTTTTCATTGAAACTTTTTTACAGCATTTCTTAGAAATTAATTTAATTCATTTTGATTATTTAAATAATTTTTTTTTCATTTACATTAAAAATCCAAACATCTTTTTAAGTTCATTTTGTTTTTAAAAAGTCATTTCTAAATAATTTTTCATCTTAAAAAAGTTTATGTAATTTTTCTTGTTTGTTATTTAATGTAAACCGAGAAAAAAAATCCGTTCCGTCATCTTCCGCTCATCCGGGGGTCGGGTCGCGGGGGCAACTGCCTCAGACGGTAATCCTCCAGCTCACCCGGGAGGATCCCGAGGTGTTCCGTTTCCAGCTGTGAGACATAGTCTCTCCAGCGGGTCGGGGGTTTGCCTCCTGGTCTCCTCCCGGTGGGACATGCCCAAAACACCTCACCAGCGAGGCGCTCAGGAGGAATCCCGACCAGATGCCCAAACTACCCCATCTGGCTACTCTCGACCTGGAGAAGGAGCGGCTCTACTCCGAGCTCAGAATTTTGGCAAAATTTTATCTAAAGTTTTAATAATTTATGAAGAAAATATAATTTATTTTAAACACACTGTTCTATTCTTTTTTTTTAACGAAAGCGTTAAACAAATAATTTTAATTAATCAATTTGATCAATGTATTTGAACTTTTTGCTTTTTTGGACATTTTGGAAGTAAAAATTTAAACTTATATAAATCTTTGCTATTTTTTTATTATATACAGTAATTAATAAATGATTAAAAAAAAACTTCACCTGAAAGGAAAAAAGTTCATGACAGTTTTTAATCTAAACTGCGTTTTAATTAAACAAAAACAAAAAAACGATTGAAATAAAACAAAAAAAATGTATTAAAAGTTTTATTTAAACATAACATTGTAATAAAGCATACTTTTCATCTTATATTTTTTTAATTGATTAACAGACTTATATAATGAACATAAACGTCATTGTTTGTTTTTGCAGATCTGAACTTTAGGAGGGTCTAAATCCACTTCTATTGAAACCTAATCCCATTTAAATGAATTATTTAGTACCCCGCTAATCACAAACACATGTCCTTTATAACTCAGTCATCCAGCAGGACGTCTCCAAACCTCATGGTCCTCATGTTTGAGGACGTCCCTGCAGGTGGAACGCTCCGTAAACCGTTTTCTTTAAACTTATAAAACACACGTCTTCATTCTGAAGACTTTAATTAGTCCAATTGATTAAATTCTGTTTGCATCCACATTTTTCTCATTAATTGAAGTTAAATTTATAAGTAAAAAGATTGCATAGAATTTTTTTCTGGATTCAATCCAGGATTCTAAAGAGACAGGGGTGGTCAACCTTTTTTGGCCCAAGATCGACTTTTCAAATATCAAACCTCCAGAGATCTACCAGTCCGGCGTTACCATCGCAAACCCCCGGAGATTGTTTCCAACCAGCCTCTCTCTCTCAAATAAACACAAACACACAGACTTTTCCCTCACACACGCAGTGCTTTGGGAGGTGGAACCACAACAGCAACAGGAGCTGCTCATTGATTTCAGGCTTAGACTCCAAAATTCTCCAAATTGTCCGGATGGCACAATCCTCCCCAATTGTGCCATCCAGAAGGAGTTCGGTGTCAAGTTGCTCCTCCTCCAGGTCAAGAGAAGCCCGATGGAGTGGTTCCGGCATCTGGTCAGGATGTCTCCCGAACGCCTCGCTGCACAAGGCGTTTGGGCACTTCCCACCGGGAGGAGACCCAGAAGCAGACCCCGGACCCATTGGAGAGACTATGTCTCAGAGTTAGACAGGGAACGACTCGGGATCCTTCCGGATGAGCTGGAGGATGCAGCTGGGGTGAGGAAATCCGGGGATTCCCGTCTAAGGCTATTGCCCCCTCGACCCAGCCCCAGATAAGCGGAAGACAACGGAACGTAAGACTCCAAAATTGGTCAATAATTCTAGAAAAAGCCGCCAGATTGGTGCTTTTTTGGGGGAAAAAAAGGCAGAGAGTCGCTAAATTTTAGCGACTCTAGCGACTAGCAACTAGAGGGCCTGAATATTCGCCAAATTTTGCATCAAAGTCGCTTCATTTCATTTTTTTAACTCCCCTGGCGGTCAATTTGGAACCAGTCCTCGATCGACTGGTCGGGCACCCCCTTAAAGAGGCTTAGGGAGGAAGAAACACCTCAATAAGAAGCAGCCTGAGGACAGACGAGCATCTGGTCCTAATTTAGTGAGAAAACGGACAGGAAGTGAGTGTTAAAAAGCACTAAAGCTACACCTCGGTTTCCTCTAGAGAAAGATTTACTGGATTTATTAGGAATTAGGAATCAATGTTTTTGGTTTCTAAAACATGTCTTTACATGTTCTCAACGCTCACTCCCGACCAAACTGTGTCCGTAACGTTTAAAAAAAATATCAACGTCTCATAAGTTTCTCTACATTTTGTTTGTAATGTTCATCCCCCTTCGTGCTGACGCAGAAGAACACACCGTGATATTTTAAAGAGACAAAACTCTAATGAACATTTTATAATTAGTCATAAAATCTCGTTTTAACTCGTGGTTAAAGAAGGGGTTCAATGGGGTACACAATTGTGGGGAAATCATTTTTTTTATATCTCGTTGCATATGCAGTATATGTTTTTAGCTCAGACCCAAATGCTTGTAAGTACATTCATTCAGTTTCATCGTTTTGAAATTTGTGAATTCCCCCATTCTATCACTCTCCGCCTACTCCTGCCTCCTGGGAATGTGCACTACACAGCGTAAATCTAGTTTGAGGCTACTACGTATGTACTACAGTGTAAAGTGTAACAAAGCTAGAGCAAATTCTTTATACTCATAAATACATATTTCGATGCATCTTTATAAAAAAAAAAAAACACTTTCTGTTGAGGGGAGGGACCAAGTGTGAGCGGAGCAAGTCCGCTAAAACTCTTACATTTTACTTTGGGATATAGGCGTGGTGGGAAACAAAAGGCGTGGCCGAGAACATTCTGCGATACTTGCGAACAACGAATGCGACAATCGAACAAAACATACATTTCTGTATTGAGTTTCACTTTAATTTTTTAAACTGATTATTCGCCCCTCCTCTCGCTCCCCTCTTGGCCACATGCACGATACAGTGTAAATCAAGGGTGTCCAAATCCGGTCGTGGTGGGCCGGTGTCCTGAAGGTTTAAAGTGTTCCTGATTCAATGCACATAAAGTGAAATCAACAACCAATCAAATTTGGCACATTGACTCAATAACCTGGATCAGGTGTGTAGATTAAAGAGCACATGGAAAACCTTCAGGACATCGGCCCTCGAGGACCGGATTTGGACACTGGCCCTCCAGGTACGGATTTGAACACCCTTGGTGTAAAGTTTTGTTTGAGGCTGCAATTTCAGTTCAAAGTGCATGAAGGGGGGGCTGAGGACAGACCGCATATACTAAAACATTTTCTGTACACATTAGAATGTGGGCGTGGTGAAGAACAAAAGGCGTGGCTAAGAACAACTTGGCGTTTTAATAGTTAACAATAAACAGAACTCTCTTCTAAGGAGGAAAACGAGAGGACAACATGTGAATCAAACTGTATCACCTAAATGAAATATAAAAACCGAAATGAAAAGACATTAGAGAACAATAAATGGGGGAGGGGTCACTAAAAAAAAATAGTCCAGGATCACCCAAGGGAGATGTGGATACACCAAGCAGCCAAGGCAGTCCGGCAGAGAATAGTAGCTAGAATCAGGGTACAGAACCCCAATGTACCATACTAATAATATTTAAATCTGTTTTTACGACTTTTAAAATGAACAATTTTTTATTTAAAAACAAAAAAAAAATCGCAAACAAGTCACAAGCCCGATTAAATATTTCCATGTTGTTTTTCCACGACCAACTTTTTAAGTCCAATATACCTCCAGACATAAGACACGCCTCCTTTTTAAGCTAAATTTTTCCAGGTCGTTATCATTTACATTACCCTTTAATCACACTTGAATACTCTCTTCTGATTGGCTGGAGAATTCACAAAACCAAATAATAAGAGGTGTCGTTTCGCTACGAAATGATACTTTATTTCACATCGAAAATGTTAGCCATGCATTTAGTCCTTAACGCTGATAGGTCGGGAACTAGACACATATTCCGCGGCTGTTTTTATGGCATCCGCTATTCCTTCTTACAAAACCCCTCCCCCGGCCTGTTTGTCCCCTCCCACTTATTCAAATGACAAATGAAGAAAATAAAGTGCTTATGATTGGGTTTTTTTTTCTTTCTCTCTTAATTGATTCGTTATAATTCAAGCCGGGTAACGTCCTTTGAGGTGTACGCTATCTGAAATTAACGAAAGACGTGGAAGCAACCGCTCAACGCAATTAATTTAGATAAGGGACACCTGGTGGGCATTATCGCTTACGTCAGCGCTTCCACTGTCAAGCCCAGGAGTGGGCAAGCTTTTTGGTTCGCGGGCCACATTGAGTTCTAACATTTGACCAGGGGGTCGGAACAGGAGCAGATGGATGGCATGCTTTGGTAACTGCTAGATTGG
Organism: Neostethus bicornis; assembly: GCA_902685375.1. Taxonomy (NCBI): domain Eukaryota; kingdom Metazoa; phylum Chordata; class Actinopteri; order Atheriniformes; family Phallostethidae; genus Neostethus; species Neostethus bicornis. Next base: position 2,016,273 of record LR738556.1, read on the forward strand.
ACCGACAGAACAGCGCGCTAGATTTTAAACAAGCGCGCTAAATGCTACATCAAGAGCGTTAAATTTCAAATCGAGCGGCGTTATGTCTGAATTCTAGTGCGATAGCGCTTAGAAACCTGCATTTAGCGGCGCTAGGTTTGAAATCTAAGCGCTTGATGTAACATTTTCTTTGTTTTAACATCTAACACGCTTGTTTACGTGTGTGTATTGGCCCCGATGGCGTTCCATATCTGTGCACACTCTTTATTTTGACAGCATGCGCATAACGGAGACACACATTTTAATGGGAGCAGTGTTGTTGTTTTCTAGACAAAGCCAATATCTCTAGAGTGTGCCATCTAGTGAGGAAACATCAGAATTGCAGGGAAATAGACCATAACAAAGGGAATTTTTAAATTTTTTTCAAGTTCGGCGGACCAGATTAAAACGTTTAACGGGCCATAGTTTGCCCATGCCCAGTCTAGCAGGCGATAACAGACCACTGTACATTAAATGAAAAGTTTAATCTTTTAAAACTTTGTTTTTTTTCACACTCAAATAAGAAATTAGATGCGTGTATTCCCAAAATTTCTGAGCACGTTTTGTTCTAGCGTTAGCTTCAAACACATGGTGATCCCACCCAGGAGAGAAGTTTTTGCTCATGCAATGATAAAAAAAAAAACAATAATCCAGCATCTGGAGATTGTCAAGTATCCACCATGACAGCTTTCTGAGTCCCCGCTTGCGCGATGTGGGTGGAGGAGAGTGAGTTGTTGAGAAATTGCTTGTGATTTGAAAGCTCGGTGGAGCAGTCTGAAATGTCATATCCTGCTCTCTCATGGGAATGTCTCAGCTCGTGTTGGGCTGAGTGGACCTGCGTCACTCCGCTGTAGCCGGGTCAGGAGGCGGCTGGGGGGATTGTGCAAAGAGGTTACATGAGTTTATTAAAAGCGGCCAGCGTCACTCACAGAGTGGTGGTGAATTGTGAAATGGGGTGTTGAATTCTAACAAAAAGCATCTGCTTTGGCCTCATTTCCTTTTTTTTCATCAAGTGTTGAGCAAGAACAAGTTTGGACTCATTGCTTTGTTGCATGGTGTTTTTGTTCTCCATAGACCGGGCGTCCCTGACCGGGATAGAGGGGAAAGGTCAACGAAGAGGGACCATCTGTGGCTGTTTAACTTAAACTTGCCTCAAATTGCAATGACAGAAGAAGCCAATAAAGATGCGATGAGAACACCAGCGACCCCGGAGAAGGCTAACGGGGCCGCTCCAGTGACCACCGTCAACATCCCTCTGGTCAATGAAGTCCAGCTGAGCGCCGCCACCGGAGGAGCGGAGCTTTCCTGCTACCGCTGCACCATCCCATTTGGAGTGGTGGTGCTCATCGCCGGCATCGTGGTCACCTCGGTTGCTTACAGCTTCAACTCACACGGATCCACGATCTCATACTTTGGTTTGGTACTCCTTTCAGCCGGGCTGGTGTTACTTGCGTCCAGCGCCGTCTGCTTTAAGGTGAGAATGGACAGGAAGAAAGAGAGGCGGCGTGAAAGCCAAACCGCCCTGGTAGCTCATCATCGAAGCATCTTTACTTGAACTTTACTTTCTTTTTTTTTTTTTTTGGATTTGCAATCTGTTAAAAAAAAAAAAAAGCTCTGTGTAAAAACTCCCACATTTCAAAGCTTTGAAGACGTGAACGCAGGATTTATTTGTCAAAGAGACGTTGAGCATCTGGCCAGCTGGGAACACGGCCAACGGGAACGCATTACAATTAAGATGAATTACCGCCGTGCGCAGGAAGTCTCTCATTAATCTGCTGGAGCATACGACGCAAGAGAAATGCTCAGGATAGAGAACAGAAATCCAGGAAAAGAATCGCACCTCATTTACTTCATAAATTCTATTAATCTCCCAGGGAACGGGTTCGGGGCTCCTTTCATGGTACACGATATCAGCATGTCTGATCAGAGGGCACAAACTGTCGTCAGAGATGGACTCTTTAATCTTAACGATGTATTCTTTTTACGCACTTTGATCCGTATTCTGTATTAAACTTCATCTATCGACTCTGTATAAAAATAATGTATGCTTTCTATTCTAACTGCATGTGATTACCGGACGCAGCTCGTTATGAGTCCTAATAAAGGCATTATTATTCAAACTTGTAGAAGTTCAGAATGAATGGGTTTTTTTGAGGCTTGGTTTTAAACCATTAGCATGTTGCAAAACGAAATCTTCATCAGTGAACGAGATTAACCGACAATGGCGTCTTTTGTTCGACGGAAACAAAGAAAAAAGTTGGCCAATTTAAATCTGAAATGTGCCCATAAATATAACATTGATGTTTTTTAAAGGCTTAACGATTCATAACATATTAACTAGTAAAATGTAAAATACTATGGGAAAAAAAAGTAATCTGATTACAATGCATAAATGGGGAGAGTTTCGGGAGAGAAGGCAGCTCAAGGGTTAGAGAGTTCGCGCGCGGACCCGAAGTTCGCGCGCGGACCGAAAGTTCGCGGGTTTGCATCCCACAGACAGCACGTCTAGGGTCCTTGGGGAGGACACTTAACCCCCATTTGTCCCACTATTGGTGCAATCGAAGGGCAGCCTGCTGCGGTGTAAGGAGTGCAGCACACAAATATCCCTGGTGAGGAATGAATAGAGTAATCGTTTATAAATAAAACAAAAAGATTTAAACTGATGTCACACGAGATCAAAATCAGCGACTCATAACAAATACTTTTACTTCTATGTTTGACTTTTCGGATTCTCCCCCTTGCTCCTTATTTAGTCCCGCCCCATATGCATGCACGACACAGTGTAAATCTCACTCGTAAAAATAGCATAAAGCGCATTAAGTTAATTCACACAAAATCTTTAATAGTCATATTTTGATGGGAAGGAGGGACTAAGCATGAGCAGGGCACATGCACTAAAATACTTTGTGGTTTTTGTTAGAATGTGGGCGTGGCAGAGAACAAAATCCATGGCATAAAACAATCTAGCATTCAAAATATTTATGCAAATTACTCAAACATGGGTGAAAAAATTGAAAAGTACCTTCAGGTATGTTTCGTAATAACACACAAAAGTTTTAATTCAGGGAAAATAATAATATTACATTTTATTTAAAAGTGCATTTCAGGACACTGAGATGCAAAAAAAAAAAATCAATTTATATGCTGAATGTTTGAACCAGTGGGTTTTAAATGTGGATCTGAAAAGAGTAGACGAGTCAGTGTTAGAATCTGGAGGCTTGTCCTTCAGTTTGTAGTCAAGTTCTGGAAAATGACGGCGCACTTTACGGTAGCATCTGGTTCAGATCAATTCCTGGTGAGGTCTTCTGGATGTGAGGCCCTAGGGAACACATAGGACACGCCACAGGATGTCTCACAGCTGATCCGGGAACACATTGGAATTCCCCTAGATGAGCTGGAGAACAAGTACTGGAAGGGAAGTCTGGAACCCTCTGCTTGGGGTTGTGACCCGTCCAATTATAAGCAGATCGTGGATGGACGGATCAGGTAAACGGGTTCAGTGTGTTGCAGCAGGAAAGTATGTGTATTTGAAACGTATAGACGAGAGTTACAGTTTTAAATTTGATTTTGATAAATGTGACCAGTAAATGTTCAGTTTAACAAATCACCTCCAACTGTTTTACATCACTGGGTTTAATCTGGGTGGAACCTGAATTCAGAAAAAAATGGTTTCTGAATGGGAGTTGAAACGTCTCGATCATCAAATACACTGTTTAGACGACACTTTGACGGCTTTTCTACGATGAACCACTTCTGGATGAATGAGGGATTACACGAACTTGTTTAAGTGAAACAAAATTACAAACATTGTTAGTCTTTGAGAAAAAGAGTAATTTAGTTAGTTACTTACAACGCTGTTACGACGCTGTTACCATTACCAAGAATATAGAGTGGTGTTCCACGTTCAAGATACATAGTCTCAAAGCAGCCATTTCTAAAAAAAAAACCAAAAAGCATATCAAGTTACAACGTGAAACAAGATCAAAGGCCGTAAAGGGTAAAATATTGCTGTAAAACGGGGAGGTTCCGTTCGTTCCGTCATCTTCCGCTTGTTCCGGGGTCGGGTCGCGGGGGCAACAGCCTCAAACGGGCAGCCCAGGCCTCTCTCTACCCGGCTGCATCCTCCAGCTCACCCGGAAGGATCCCAAGTCGTTCCCCAGCCAGCCGTGAGACATAGTCTCTCCAGCGAGTCTGGGGTCTGCCCCTTGGTCTCCTCCCGGTGGGACGTGCCCGAAACACCTCGCCTGCGAGGCGCTCGGGGGGCATCTTGACCAGACGCCCGAACCACCCCATCTGGCTCCTCTCGACCTGGAGGAGGAGCGGCTCAACACCGAGCTCCTCCTGGATGGCAGACCTCCTCACCCGATCTCTGAGTGAGAGCCCAGCCACCCTGCGGAGGAAGCTCATTTCGGCCGCTTGTACCCGGGATCTCGTTCTTTCGGTCACCACCCACAGCTGGTGACCATAGGTGAGGGTAGAACGTAGATCGACTTGTAAATCGAGAGCTTTGCTTTTCGGTTCAGCTCTCTCTTTACCACAACGGACCGATGCAGCGTCCGAGTTATTGCTGATGCCGCACCGATTCGCCTGTCGATCTCCCGCTCCATCCTTCTCCCACTCGTGAACAAGACCCCGAGATATTTAAACTCCTCCACTTGGGGCAGGACCTTGTCCCTGACCCGCAGGGGGCATTCCACCCTTTTCCGGGCGAGGACCGTGGTCTCGGATTTGGAGGCGCTAATTCCCATCCCGGCCGCTTCACACGCTTCACTCGGCAGCAAACGGGGAGGTAGTAAAATATATTCTAATCTGTGCCTGGAGTAATATCTGAATAAATTTGGTACGAATATGTATTCACTTTCTTTATTTTTGATGTTTACACTCATTTGGAAAATTACAATTAGCAAAAGAACATCTGGCGCAATGCTGCTGTGAGGAAACAACAACTGGGGATCGATCCATACCAGGAGTCGGACCGTCCATGACTGAACGGGTCAAAACCACAAAGGTCCATTTGGATCCAAGGAGGTATGGGCATCCACAAGAGCCACATAGCGGAAGTGGGGGACCCGCAGCCCACACATACTGAGTAGGTAGAGCTCTTGAAATGAAGGATCAATCAATATAACAACTAAAATCAGTAAAAACAAGTTAAAACTGTTTAAGAAATTTGTTTAAAAACTCAATCAGAAAAATAAAAAGGTTTACAAATAGATAAAAAAACACACACATATCAATTAATACATAAAATCATTTTAAACAAAAATAAATCAAGTAAAAGCCAAGTTAAAAAGGTGGGGTTTTAACCTCTTTGAGAACAGGAACAGACTCTGCGACCTTGAGGTCCTCTGGTAGGCTGTTCCACAGGTGGGAACCATAAGACAGGAACAATGCCTCACCTTGGGTTTCAGATTCTGACCCATGGCTATTACTAAAAGACCAGAGGACCAGAGGACCTCAGGGTCTGTGAGGGGTCGTCAGATAAATAAGAAGGCCCAAAACCATTACAACTTTTAAAAACTATTAAAAAAATCTTTAAATATTTTTTAAAAACTTTGTGATCTGGACCTTTAGTCATATGATCTCAAAAACCTAAACAGTTGGCTGATCAGCTGTAATGTGATCTCTAGGGTTTGTGGTAAAACAGTTTTCTCTCCAAGGAGGAGGGTTTAAGGGCAAGAAATTTCTCTGTGTGTTTAATTTGGTTTAGAAATTAGAAATGACATATATTAAAAAAGGGGTTATTGTGCGTCCATGCAGAAGTAATTCTCATTTCATACCTTATATTAATAATTATGTTTCCTGTTGTTATCTACGGGATGCTGTATTGGCCGAAAAAAGCAGTTTCACTTCTGTTTTGACCGTGTGAGGACCCCCGTCCTTTTCTAGCAGTTTAGTTCTGCTGTTTATGTGCACGGCACAGCGTAATGTTTAAATGAGGGCGTGGTAGAGAACAAAATCCATGGTCAAGAAATATTTAGCATTCGATTATGAACCGATTACCAAATGGTAGAGTTTACAAATTTCTCAAACATGCTTGACTGGAAAAGAACATTTCTTTTGGGATGGAAATATAATTTATCAATCCTTCACCGGGGAAATTTGGGTGCTGCATTATTACACTGCAGCAGGCTGCCCAGACGGCACCAATGGTGGGTTAAGTGTCTTCTTCAAAGACCCTAGACATGAACTCAGTGAGATTCGAATCCTGGAATTCCGGTTAGAGGGCAAATGCTCGACCACTGAGCCACCGCCCCCTATTTTCAAGACAGTAGAAAACAGCAAACAGTTCATTTTGCTTTTTCAAGACAGGTTTTTGTGTTTTTGTTGTTGAACTGAATCGAGGCTGTTGAGACAGATAATTGGATTGGATTTTCGGCTAAAAAAATAAAATCAAATCGAATAATTTTAAATGTGACTCAGTTCGCTAACAAAAACTTACCAAAAAAAATAAAAACTTTCATCTTGAGTTGAATCGCTCTAATCCGCTCAATCTAAATACCGAAAGTTGGAGGATATCACAAGAAAGGTTTGTTCTCAGAAACAACAAAGAATGTGAAACAGTCTGACCTCTCAGCATTGGTGATCGCCCTGGTCATGGTGGGAGGGTACTTTTTTTAATTTAACCAATCATTACTGTCTGGTTGAAGGTGACATATGTAACAAACCCAAACCAACCCTTTCCCCTGAGTAAGCTTTTTAAACACTGTCTTTAAATTCACAATCTGGGGAGTCTTTGCCAATACGGGCCGTTAAACGTGGTTGATCGCCTTTTTTCAGCTTAAAAACTACAAACATGGCGTTCTTATGGATTCTTATGTTCATGTCGAAATCATCTCTGTTTGCTGATTGGGTAACACATTTTCCGATTGATGTTATTATTATTATTTAAGACTCTTTAATGTCACTCTTTGAACATGTTGAAGTTTTGAAAACTTCACAAAACGTCCACAAAGATGAAAGTAGAAATAATAAACAAGTATTTGTTATTCTTTACTGGATACCAGATCAAACGGTCAAGAACTGAAAACAAGAACAACCACGAAGAAGGCAACACCGTGACCGATGTATGATGGGACCAACTACGATCGACATCTCATACCGAAGTCTGTCACGTATCGGTTTTTGCCTTTAAAGACTATTTTGATTCTTATTTTTGATCAAAGACAGTTGGAGGATTGTCTTTTTTTAAACACGCGGCTCCAAGCGGCCAGTAGCTAAAACAAGATGCAGGATTGATGAGAACACATGAAGGCAATTACTTTTCATCCATCATTTTCACATTTTCAAAGACCCCAAAATATAAATTCCCCCATAGTTAAAATGGAGTTGAACTCTCCTGTTTGACCCTATGGCTTTTTAAAATAGCCTGGACATGGAGGAGTATTTATAGGCTGCATTTGCGTTGCTATGCATCCGTGTGACACCAGACACTACAACTAACCACTTTCCTTGCGTCAGAGGAGACCCTACAACACAGTTTGTCACTTTCTGGAGATCTCCTGCGCACACGCTAACACTTATGAGGACACATGACCCACGGTGATGTGTCTCCTTGGGTTGGGTCAGAAGCAGCCAGACTGGAGCTGGAAAAAACGAGAGACTTGATATGAAGGTTGACAGCTGCTCACCATCAGCGTCTTTAGCCTCCTTTTGCACTGCTGGCACCTCCCGCAGGCTCTATGTGCGTCAATTTTTCTGCCTCGCGTGGTTGCCATTCCAGCCGGTGGCTTGCTGTAGGGTTGTTTTATCAAGAAACAGGAGGTGCAGAAAGGAGTTAGGTTTCTGCAACAGAGCAATATTCGGACATCACAGAGATGGATTTTACTCATTTAGATAGGATCTGACCACCCACCAATTTCAGGGTCAACGTAATCAATGACCGTATTAAAAATAGAACAAAGTGAGGAAATAAAAGGTCATCAGGAGAAAAATGTGAAGGAATAGCATAGTTATGTGTTTTCAAATATATAAAATAGATTTTAAATAAAAAAATAGAGCGCAAAAAAGAAAGAAAACACAAATATCACGGTCAATTTTCAAATTTTGTGATTCTGAGTTCTTTGTTGTTTGCTCTAGTGATGATCAGGCTGACGGACGAGGTTAGACACAAATCTCCGAATCTCCAAATGATGTTTGCAGATGACATTGTGATCTGTAGTGAGAGGAGGGAAGAGGTGGAGGAAAAGCTGGAGAGGTGGAGGTTTGCACTAGAAAGAAGAGGAATGAAGATTAGTCAGAGTAAGACAGAGTACATGTGTGTGAATGAGAGGGATCCAAATGGAAAAGTGATGTTACAGAGAGAAGAGATAAAGAAGGTGGAAGATTTTAAGTATCTAGGATCAACAGCCCAGAGCAATGGAGAGTGTGGAAAAGAGGTGAAGAAGCGTGTTCAAGCAGGCTGGAACGGGTGGAGAAAAGTATCAGGTGTGATGTGTGACAGAAGAGTTTCAGCTAAAATGAAAGGGAAAGTATACAAAACCGTGGAGAGAGCGGCCATGCTGTTTGGTCTAGAGACAGTGGCACTGAGAAAAAGACAGGACCCAGAGATGGAGGTAGCAGAGATGAAGATGCTGAGGATCTCTCTGGGAGTGACCAGGATGGACAGGATCAGAGGAACAGCACATGTTAGAGGTTTTGGAGATAAAGTCAGAGAGGCCAGACTGAGATGGTTTGGACATGTACAGAGGAGAGAGAGAGAGTACATCAGAAGAAGGATGCTGGATTTGGAACCACCAGGAAAGAGGACTAGAGGAAGACCAAAGAGGAGGTTCATGGATACAGTGAAGGAAGACATGAAGATAGTTGGTGTGACTGAAGAAGATGCAGCAGATAGGGTTAGATGGAAGAAACTGACTTGCTGTGGCGCCCCCTGAAGGGAAATGCCGAAAGAAGAAGAAGTGATTCAAATAAACATTTTTTGGCTTTTATTTTGAAGGACAGACCTTCTCTCATCATTAAATATGTTTAGTTTTAGGGTAGCACGTTGGCCTCACAGCAAGAAGGTCGTGGGTCGTGGGAAACGAGGCTTGGAAAACCGGCCCTTCTGTGTGGAGTTTGCATGTTCGCCCTGTGTCTGCATCGATTTTCTCCGGGTACTCCGGTTTCCTCTCACCCTCCAAAAACATGCATGTTAGGTTGATTGGCCACTACATGATTGCCCCTAGGAATGAGTGTGTGTGGTTGTATGTATGTGGCTCAACGACGAACTGGCGACCTGTTTGGGGTGTACATTACCCCTCGCCTTGAATCAGCCGCAAAGGTGTCCAGCAAAGCCGACTTTTCTCTGAAGCTTCTAGATCAACCTGGAATGTGAGTTTTTATTTTATTATCTGAACCACTTTCTGCACGAGCAGTTCAAAAGGGGTGGAGTTTATTCCAAATGGCGGGTAGCAGGGTGCACCATAGAAAGATCACCAGTGTGTTACAAGTTTGCATTGATCCGTTCTGTCATCTTCCGCTTGGGTCGGGTCGCGGGGGCAACAGCCCCAAACGGGCAGCCCAGGCCTCTCTCTCCCCGGCTGCATCCTCTAGCTTACCTGGAAGGATCCCAAGTCGTTCCCCGGCCAGCCGTGAGACATAGTCTCTCCAGCGGGTCCGGGGTCTGCCCGTTGGTCTCTTCCAAGTGGGACATGCCCGAAACACCTCGCCTGCGAGGCGCTCGGGGGGCATCCTGATCAGATGCCCGAAACACCTCATCTGGCTCCTCTCGACCTGGAGGAGGAGCGGCTCGACACCGAGCTCCTCCCAGATGGCAGAGCTCCTCTGAGTGAGAGCCCAGCCACCCTGCGGCATTGTAAATTATGTTACCAATCGTGCACATCCACAGCTACCGCTACATCAACCGCAAACCCAAAAACCTTCAAAGGCTAAAAACATTAAAATAAAAAACGGATGCTAAATATTTTTCGGACATTAATATTTATTTTTTAAAAAATCCAAATGATTTGTTTGTATTTTGAAGGTTTTTTTTCCACTTTTTTTTTATACCTGTGGTACTTCCAAATGTGAAATTTTTCTTTTAAAGATTCTAACCAATCACTTTGAAGCCAGCATTTGTTGCCTGGTAGACTAAAATCAGCAGAGCCTCTCCATTTACTTAAACTGCAGATCGCAATCTTTCCTCATAAACAGTCGAGAGTTGTCCAAGTTATTGGAAAATATGTAAATTCGACACATAAACTCACTGATCGTATCATCTCTAAAAGTTCCTCCGTCAAAACACCGAAACGAAGCTGAGTATCTCCGTTCTTTTTTCTCCCAGATGATCTGTTTATGACTTCCCGTTTTAAATGTTTGAACAAATCAGCTGTTTCTAATCCACCTCAGACGTCCAGAGAGTTCAAAACATCAAAGCCCGTACATCCGGAAGCTGTGCTGACAGAGTGAGAGTTTTACTCAGCAGCTGGTCCCGTAGTAAAACATGGACCGACTCCGGCTATCTGATGACAGCTGGAACATCTGGTAAATTAATACGATTTTTCTTTCTTTTTTTTTTCTTTTTTTTTTAGTAATTACATGTCAATTGTGTGACCGAGGCATAAAAAGCCAAACATTTTACGACTTAACCGAGTCAATAAAGAGACTGAAATAAGATAAGCCATCTTAAAAAAAGATTTAAAACAAGTCAATAAAAAGATTTAAGAGAGATTTGTATTTTCCAAAAAGAAATAATGGATTTATTATCCAGCCGAAATGATGGTGGCCGGGCCCGGGCCTTAGAGATAGAGGGAGGAGCTCTGCCATTGGGAAGGAGCTGTTGCTCTTCCGGGTCGAGAGAAGCCAGGTGGGATGGTTTGGGCATCTGGTGAGGTGTTTCAGGCACTTCTCACTGGGAAGACACCCAGAGGCAGACCTGGTGGAGAGACTATGTCTCACAGCTGGGGAATGACTCGAGATCCTCCTGGGTGAGCTGGGCCGGGGCGAGAGAACCCCTGTTGCCCCCACGACCGGCTCTGAATAAGCGGAAGACAACAGAATGGAAATAAAATGGAGTAGAGTTGTTGCTTGTCTGGTTCGCGAGATGCCAGATGGGGTGGTTCAGGCATCTGGTTTGGATTTCCATGGGTTTTCTAGGGATGTTCCACCAGTAGGACACTAGGGAGGCAGACTCAGGAAAAGCCTCTGGATCCTCGCGGGTGAGCTGTGAAGGAAGCTTGTGTTTTCAGTCCGAAGCTGCTGTCCCCGCGACCCGGCCCCGGATAAGTGGGAGATAACAGAACAGATAAAAACGAGTTCATTTAGAGACTGAAGTGAGAGGAGCAATTTGGAGAAACAATTTGAGAGTCACAAGTCAAACTCAAATCTTTCTTCGGAGCTAGAAACGGGAGGAGTTTGAGCAGTCAAATTTTTTATCTTAGATTGCAAGTTTCAAACATGTAGACTTAAAATATTTGGCCACGGTCCCAGGGGGCATTGGCCTAGTTGTAGATATACCGTCTTTCGACCGGAGAACCTGGTACGACTTTTACTCCGCTCACGTCGTTCTTGGGACTAGAAAAGACACAAAAACAAAGAAAGCAAGGAAAATAAAAACACTGAAAAGACAAAAAAAAATATTTGGCCACAAAATGTTTTTTTGCCACGCCCACGGACATGCGCCGAAACTCTGTAAAACATTGGTGTTGTTGCCTCTGTGACAACAACGCCAATGTTTTACATTGGCGTTGTTGTCACAGGCAGAATGGCATAGTTTCAGTTTTGGCATTAAATGAAAGCTTGCGTTGAGATATTTCGGTGGGTTTCTCATAAAGAAAGATTTAGAGGTCAAATATTTGTAAAAACATAGAAAAGCCGATTTTTATGTGTTTAAAATGACTCTAATTACATTTGTCTTGAACAAAGAACACAGATACATAAAAACTTAGGGCTAAAAACCAACCAGACTCCGTCTTTTGACGGGAAGAATTCTGTCTGACATGATGGTTTTACGATCCTTTCTTCTGCTTCCAGAGGTTTTTGGAGTGTCTGACATATTGGTTTCCCACAATCCCCAAGGCGCTGCCCGCTGGGTTACCCTCCTTCTCACCACATAGTAAAAGGATAGCCCTTCCTGACCATTTCCTCCCATTTTAAAGCCAATCCCACATCAACAGGATGGAACACTCTCTAACAATCTGGCATTAGCTCTCAGCGTGGACTTCGGTTTCCTTTCATCGAAATATCTTTGAATGTGATTCTTTTAGCTCAGCTTCTTCTCAGGATTACATTCAGAGATGGTAGAGAGAGATATAACAAACGGTGAATGGAATTTTTGATTGGTGATTTATGTCAGTGTTTTTCAAACTTTTTGATGCCAAGATACTTTAAAAAAATCTTGAGGCACATCAATAACCAAAAATGTTAAAAACAATTCTCTATAGCCACCTAAATTAACGATAAATGATTAATATATATATATGAATATACATTTAGTTTCATGATCCCCTCTGGTGCCGCCAGAGGAAGGCCTGGATGTTTCTCATCAACCTTATTGGGGTTCACCTGAGGATGATTACAGATTTCACACATCTGTGCACCCAGCCATCTATATAAGGGGAATCATCCCAGACTTCCCTGTTGGGTCATACAATCCCTTCCAGCCAGGTCTTCCTGGTTGCCTGACCAATTACACATTCTGTCAGTAACCTTATTTTATGCCACTGAAACTTTTTTTCTTTCTACAGTATTAATAGACTGCCAAATTCAAATAAACCATGTTTTCTGTCTGCCTCTTCATGACATTTAAATCCAGCCAATTTCAAAGAACTTACCCAAAATGCAAGTGAAACTTTTTACTCTTAATGCAGCAGATAGGGTTAGATGGAAGAAACTGACTTGCTGTGGTGACCCCTGAAGGGAAATGCCGAAAGAAGAAGAAGAATTTCTCGGAGAAAATGTGAGCTTTGTCACGGTGACGGTGCAGAAAGAGGGGAAGGAACCAATTGCAAGGACGACAAACAATATTTATTCACTTAGAAGATGAGTAACACTGTGGGATAAAACACATAAGAGTAATGTCTCATGGTTAATGTTCAAAGCGTCTCTTGAATGAAGTCAAGGCAGCAGGTCAATCACCAACAGGTGTCCTGAATCAGGGAGACGAAAGAGGGTTCTGGGCTCCCTTCGGTGGTAGGCGAGGGGATCATGACAGACGATCTAAATATTTGTACAATGTCTCAAAAATATAGAGAAAATACGATCCAGTAGTTGGGGTAGTTTTTGGGTGGGATAGACAGCAGCTTACCACAAAAAAGCAGAGAACAGTGGGTTGCTATGGTTACAGGACAACCCTGCCTGTCTCCTAAAGAAATGACCAATTTCATACTGTTTCACACAAACACCGTAAAATGGACCAAAACCATTTTTTGGTAAATACCAGTAGATTGTATATTGCGGTCACCGTATGAAGTGAAATAGGTTCTTTTTCCACGGCATACCGGACAATCTCTCATGGTACAGTAGTGTGCCGCATTAGGTCGTTGTTCATGTGGGAGGTTCAATAAACATCCGGGTACAAACAAAATAAAAACTTGACTTTTCTTTTTAAACAAAAACTGGTGCCAAATGAAGGTTTTTGAGTTGACATTGGGATTCAGATCTGGTTTATCTTGCCTAGAGACAAAATGTGGAATGTACATGATAAAAGTAGAATCTCCAAGTTGGGAAGCTGTATTTTCCTCTTTTGCTTCCTCATTTGTTTCCCTATTGACATACAACATGGTTCTCTATGAAAGGCATTAAACTAGCTCATAAAAACCAGCAGAGGAACTTGAAGTTATCAGAACTTGAGGGACTAAAATTTAATGGAACGTCATTTAGTTTTTTAAAAAATGCGTCATGCATGGTGGTTGGTTGATGGCTCACCATCCAGCGGCTCTGGAGGGGAAAGCAGTGCACCATCAACACCGTTTATGGTGGGGATGCGGAGCTGCTGATCTTGACTCATGATGCTATGAATTGGTAGATGGAATATTTTGAAGAACTCCTCAATCCCACCAACATGTCTTCCGATGACGAAGCAGGGTCTTTGGAATCTGGGATGAGCCCTCCTATCGCCAAAGTTGCCGAGGTGGTTAAAAATCTCTGCGGCGGTTGGGCTCCATCCCGGAGCTCATCTGCGGCTCATCAGCGGCTCATTGGTAGCTCAATGGTTGGGCTCCACCCCGGAGCTCATCAGCGGCTCATCGGCGGCTCATTGGTGGCTCAATGGTTTGGCTCCACCCCGGAGCTCATCGGCGGCTCATCAGCAGCTCATCGGTGGCTCAATGGTTGGGCTCCACCCCGGAGCTCATCAGCGGCTCATCGGCGGCTCATTGGTGGCTCAATGGTTGGGCTCCACCCCGGAGCTCATCGGCGGCTCATCGGCGGCTCATCAGCAGCTCATTGGTGGCTCAATGGTTGGGCTCCACCCCGGAGCTCATCAGCGGCTCATCGGCGGCTCATTGGTGGCTCAATGGTTGGGCTCCACCCCGGAGCTCATCGGCGGCTCATCGGCGGCTCATCAGCAGCTCATTGGTGGCTCAATGGTTGGGCTCCACCCCGGAGCTCATCAGCGGCTCATCGGCGGCTCATTGGTGGCTCAATGGTTGGGCTCCACGCCGGAGCCCAACCGCCGCTGTCTTGTTGGGGGCTGTCTTGGCTGACACGCCTTTGCACCATTGCATGGACATCGGGTATGGTACCTCTAGATTGGCAGACTAGGGTGGTGGGCCTTCTTTATTAAAAGGAGGACCGGCAATTGTGCGCCAACTACATAGGGATCACTTCTCAGCCTCCCTGGGTAGGTCTTTTCAGGTGTACTGTAGAGGAGAGTCCATCGGATTGTCGAGTCTCGGAGACTTTTTCAACTCTGGAAGGAGTTTATTGTGGAGTTTTTGACCTGAGATACCCCAGAACGTATTCTTTCTGATTTAATACGATGGTTTTGTGAGCATAAAATAATTATTTAGGGTCTGATTGAAGCAGATGACACGTTCTTAATCCACACAATCCATCAGCATCTTGTTTTTGTCCTTTAGAATACTTACAGATTTTTCACGTGTTCTTACAGAACGCTGACTAAGTTTCCTTCATTCATTTTCCTCTGTTTGAACAAAGCGGAGAGAAGCTTATTCAGCCATCTCCACTGCAGTGTTATGCATAAGCACATGATTTTCAGTCACATCTGCATCCTCTTTTTCTGGATTGAAGTCTGCGGTCAGCATAAGAAGACCATCATCTCCTCCGGGCAAAACAAAGCCCACAGAACAAAGGAAAGCTGACACCCTGCCTGTAGCCTCGTCATGAATCAGGATTATTACATCCATATGCTAACATAGAAATGCTTCACAAGGACTTTTCTTCATTTTCTTTCTTCTAATAGCAGATCGGTTGACTTTTCTTTTGGCCGCGGATTCATTTCCTTTAAGATTATTTTTATTGGCCATGACGTTGTGGCTTTCGTCCAAACAAGTTCTTCACATCTCGTTTGTTCTGTAGTGACTCTAACTTGGCAAAAAGTTTCTCCTCCATTCATCTAACACACGCTGACTGATGGACGTTTAAACGACCACAACAGTGTTATTGCTGCTGACCTAAATCTGTCTCTCATCATGGGTTTGATCAGACAAGAGGAGGCATATTGTTTGATACCGCGGTATCAACATTGTTCCAGTTCTTCTTCTTTTTTTGGAATTTCCCTTCAGGGGTTGCCACAGCAAGTCAGTTTCTTCCATCTAACCCTATCTGCTGTATCCTCTTTGGTCACACCAACTATCTTCATATCTTCCTTCATTGTATCCATGAACCTCCTCTTCGGTCTTCCCCTAGGCCTCTTTCCTGGTAGTTCCAAATCCAGCATCCTTCTTCCGATGTACTCTCTCTCTCCTCTGCACATGTCCAAACCATCTCAGTCTGGCCTCTGGAACTTTATCCCCAAAACCTTTAACTTGTGCTGTTCCCCTGATGTACTCATTTCTAATCCTGTCCATCCTGGTCACTCCCAGAGAGATCCTCAGCATCTTCATCTCTGCTACCTCCATCTCTGTTTCCTGTCTTTTCTTCAGCGCTACTGTTTCTGGGCCAAACAGCATTGCCGCTCTCACCACGGTTTTGTGCACGTTCCCTATCATTTTAGCTGAAACTCTTCTATCACACTCTTCTATCACACCTGATACTTTCCTCCACCCGTTCCAGCCTGCCTGAACATGCTTCTTCACCTCTTTTCCACACTCTCCATTGCTCTGGACTGTTAATCCTAGATACTTAAAATCTTCCACCTTCTTTATCTCTTCTCCCTGTAACCTCACTTTTCGATGTTGTTCTAGTTAATGCTCTCAAAAAAATGCCAGCGATTATGACTGACCATACTTCAATCAATGATGCATAAAAAAGTTTAATTTGTTTGGCTGAAATTAGTGCGGCCAAACCCAACTCCATGAAACTTCCATACAAAGTACTTTTATAGCACTTTGTATTACCCTGCAGTACCCGAAGGCACTTTACATGGTACCCCACATTTGCCCATTCACACACAAATGCTGTACAAAGTTGCCATGTAAATCATTCAACCATAAGCCATAATGATCCACCATGTTTTACAATTGATAACATCCAGTCAGACACGTAGTGTGCCATGATTCCCTCACCCACCACCAGGGGGAGCTCAGGACCTTCCTTCATCTCCCTGATTTGGGACATCTGTTGGTGATTGACCAGCTGCCTATTTAAAGGTATTCTGCCTTGCCTTCAGTGTCGGGTCATCATCCCTTTCAACCACGTCTTTCTGGCCGCCTGACCAAGATATACCTGTGAAAATTTACCGTCCTGTTTGATCCATTTGTTTTCACCTTTACAGCTTTACTGGACTCCTTACGAAATAAATAATGTTTGTTGTCCCGCACTTGGGTCCTCCTCCTCTTTCTGCACGCTCATCGTGACTGTAAACAGTCATACCCAAATTTAATGGGTCATGATCGCGAGTTTTGTTGCAAATATGACGTTTGAAGCTTAAATTGCGTAAATGGAAATAAAAATCCTAGATTTTCTTGGCGTAAACAAGGTTAATAAGCTCAGTCAAACGGTTGCTGACTTTAAGATTAACTTCTTTATAAATGAGACTCTGATTAGGAGGCTTTTACAATCGACCTATTTGACTGGTGTCTTGTCCAGAGTGTGCCCCGCCTTTCTCTGATACAAGCCTGAATATTTTTCAGCATCCTGAATCACCCTGTTCTGGACAAACAGTTCTGATAACGGATGGAGGGATGTTCTGCCAACTTCTCTTTCAGACGGTCATTTTATGACTTTAACTCCATCCCCATGGTAACATCGGTCCACGTGGCTCCTCCAGGAGCAATAAAACCTTGTAAGCTAATTTTAACTTTTGATGCCGTCCTTTAAGTAAAGTCGGTAAATTTTATTTGTAAAACACTTTTCCACAGATAGTGGTCACAAAGTCCTTCACAGTTTAAAAAAAACACATGAAAAAGATTGAATAAAATACGAGAAAACATAATAAAAACCCAATATTCTTTTTAAAATTTAAGTGCTTTGCAAAATAAAAAGTCTAACATTAACATTTAAAAGTGTCTACACGTGCCAGGGAACACGGTGACCATCGAATTTCATTCCGAAGCTTTGGAGCAACAGACAAAAACATTTCACAACAGAATCATTAAAGATATTCACCTGGAGCCTCATTTATCACATGAGCGTAAGTCCAAATCTGTCCAGAGTACAGCTGAAGCGATTAAAAAGCACAAATAAATAAATGTTTGTCTAAGAAACATGGACCACCTCACAGAAAAGATGTTCAATCCAGGTTCATGCACATTCTAATACTGTGACTACATCTTAACTCATTTTGAAGCGGCGAGCTATTGTGAGCAACCCGTTCCGTCATCTTCAGCTTGTTCCAGGGCCGGGGTCGGGTCGCGGGGGCAACAGCCTCAAATGGCCAGCCCAGGCTTCTCTCACCCCAGCTGCATCCTCCAGCTCACCTGGAAGGATCCCAAGTCGTTCCCCAGCCAGCTGTGAGACATAGTCTCTCCAGCTGGTCCGGGTTCTGTCCTTTGGTCTCCTCCCGGTGGGACGTGCCCGGAAACGCTCTGGGCAACCCTTTTCTGTGCAATTCCATGTTCTAGACACCTAGATAATTTTATTTATATACTTTATATACTTTAAAAAAAATTAACTTTAGAATTACTTGTAGTTGGCTACGCTGCTGTGGTGAAAAAAAAGAAGCTGTGTATGGTTATGTTCAGTTTATGATCCACAGGTGTCAAAGTCCGGTCCTCAAGGGCCAGTGTCCTGAAGGCTTTCTATGTGTTCTTGAATCTACACACCTGATCCAGGTTAGAGTCATTCTGCCAAATTTGATTGGTTGTTAATTTCACTTCGTGTGCATCAGCTGTGTTGAAGCAAGAACACAATGAAAATCTTCCAGACACCAGCCATCGAGAACCGGACTTTGACACCCTTGATCAACAAGATTCTTTGAAAATTAGGTCTATCTTATTATTTATTACAAACAGCATTTATATATGAAGGGGAAATTTTGGTATTTTGTACATTTTTTAGATAGTTTGGACATGTGCAGAGGAGAGAGCGAGAGAGAAAGTACATCGTAAGAAGGGCGCCGGATTTGGAACCACCAGGAAAAAGACCTAGAGAAAGAGCAAAGAGGAGGTTCATGGATACAGTGAAGGAAGACATGAAGATAGTTGGTGTGACCAAAGAAGATGCAGGAGATAGGGTTAGATGGAAGAAACGGACTTGCTGTGGTGACCCATTCATTCGTTAATTCATTATTCTGAACCGCCTATCCTTGGCGGGACCGTGGGGAGTGCCGGGTGTCCTAATGACATTAGCGACCATCGAGATCTGAGACTTTGCGCTTTTGCGCCTGCCCCCAATGCTACCCCTCCCTTCCAGATGATCTAACCATCGAGATCTGCTACCTAACTATCAAGATTTGCGACCTGCCACACTTTTATTGGAATTAGCATTGGGGTAAGTTTTCAAAACTCCGGTCTATCGGGATCTGCGACCGGCCGCAGGTCTTGATGAGGCCCCAGATCTCGATAGAACACCGGAGCCTATTCCGAGGTCCTGACGAGATCTCCAACCATCGAGATCTGCAACTTTGCGCCTTTGTGCATGCCCAAAACATCTCCCCTCCCTTCCAGATGATCTAACCAACAGGATCTGCAAACGGTGTCCTGACGAACTCTGCAACCATCAAGATCTGCAACCTGCCATACTTCTATTGGAATTGGCATTAGGGTTAGTTTTCGGAACTCCGATCTTAAATGAGGCCGCAGATCTGGATAGGACACTGGCGCATTTAAGGCTAGAGGCAGGGTACCCCCCAAGCTGGTCGCCAGTCTGTCGGGTGGTGCTGTGGTGACCCATTAGGGGAAATGCCTAAAGAAGAAGAACAAGTACATTTTTGGAGTAATGGTTTGAGAGGGGCATCTGGTCAGGATGCTCCCCCGAGCGCCTCGCGGGCGAGGTGTTTTGGGCACGTCCCACCAGGAGGAGACCAAGGGGCAGACCCCGGACCCGCTGGAGAGACTATGTCTCACAACTGGCCGGGGAACGACTTGAGATCCTTCCGGGGGAGCTGGAGGATGCAGCCGGGGAGAGAAAGGCCTGGGCTACCCGTTTGAGGCTGTTGCCCCCGCGTCCCGACCCCGGAACAAGCGGAAGATGACGGAACGAACGGAATGGTTTGAGAGGTGTTCAACTTAAAACAGGGTTGCAGAAGCAGAAAAGCAAGAACCCAAATGTTGACATTCTGCGGACAAGCATAAGAACGCCCCATCTTCAATTTCACAGCAAAATTTCAACAAGAACGCACATAAACTTTTGTTCGGAATAACAACAACAAAAATCTGCAAATAATCACTTTGCAGTAAAGTCACTCAGACTGTAAATTATAAAAAAATAAAATCCCCTCTGCCTTCTATGAAACTAGATCCCTGTGGGCTTCAGACCCCAATTAAAATAAATACACAGCTCTGTTTTCGTGGAATCATCTGGAAAACATATTTCCAGCATATGAGCACATCAATCTTTTTTGTTTACGGAGATTCTAAACATAAAAGCAGCGTTCGGTTGCCTCCACCCTCATTCAATTATGATGTAAACATAAAAATGTCCCCCTTCTCAGAGCTACAATCCGTCAGGGAAGGGGGATCCCTTTTAGGACGTTACGGTTAATTAAAATTCCTGTGAGAAAAACCTGGAGATCTGCACCCACACTGCCGAGAGAAAAGAAAAGAGGGGTCAGATTTACGCCTCGTCCTTGATTAAAAAAGAGAGATTTAAACTTAAGTACGAGTACAACCGTAGGGTTTCTCTTCTCGGTATCAAGATGTACAAATTCAGATTACCGTAATTTCACGGCTATAAAGAGCATATAAAAGTCTTAGATTTTCTTCAAAATGAGCGGTGCGCCTTTTCGTGCGGTGCGTCTTGTGTGTGAGAAAAGGCGGACCTAAAAGAAAACGCGGTGCCCGCGAGGTGGACCTGAAAGAAAAGGCATGAGAACGTTAAAGAGTGAAGTGTGAGCGGCGTGGGAGCGATGGATGACCGAAGGAGACCACAGTTTCACGAAGGGTGGAAGGCAGCGCCGGGCAAGTTACGTTACAGTTTGCCAATGGATTGTAGATGTTTGGACTAACGTGTCTGCTGGTACTGTTATCCGAACTTTTGCAACAGCTGGTATCCTTTCTGAGGAGCCGGACAGTACAGACAGTGACTTTGACAGCGAGGAGTGAAGTGGACCTGCTCTGTTGGATTTTGCGCAGCTGTTCGATTCCAAAACAGAGGATGAGGACTTTGACGGATTTGAAACAGAGGATGAGGACTTTGACGGATTTGAAACAGAGGATGAGGACTTTGACGGATTTGAATAAAGACTATTACCGGTAATGTTTTTGTTTAGTATCGTTGCTACTTAAATAAAGCACAACCAAACTCAGTTTTGCTACCAATCTATTTTCTAATAGACACATTTGCATGCTTACGTGTGTGTTGTTGTAAGGCGGTGTGTGACTGAGACTGCGCCTTTTCGTACGGTGCGCCTAATGGTCGTGAAATTGCGATATTAATGAAATAAAACTTTATTATTGGTGGAAAAAGAAACTGTTGTCACTATGACAGATGTTTCCATGTTTCTGTTTTGGTTTTGTCGGTTAATCAATCCTGAATTTTTTTTTCTCTCTTTCGCAAATACTTAAATGTACGCATTTAAAAAAATGCTACTTTTTTATTTCCTCCAGATGACAAATAGAAATTTAAGTCACGTTATGAGCAAAAATAAATAATTTTGTGGTGTTAAAACAAAATAAATCACTTTTATGTTTTCATGACCTACTGATGTTTTTTATGGTCAAATTTTTCATTTATTTGTCAGTTCTGTCGAAATTTTGAAGATAAAGTCATTTCGTGAGCAAATACTTGAGAATTTTTTTCTGTCGTTTAAGTTTATGGAAGGCTCGTCTTTTAATGTGTGAAGAAAAGTTTGAATTTATTTTTTTATGTTGTTTTTAAATGATTGAATTAATTACAAAAAAAAATGTTATTCTTTTATTGGCAAATTATTTTAAACCAATATTTATTGGAATCAAGCAAATGTTTGGACAAACTTATTTTTACAATATTATTTTGAAGCCTATCTCTGTATGTCTGTAAAACTTGCTATAGTTATTCAATACCAACTATAGATGTCAATGTTATAGAAGCCTGGACAATTTTTTAATGCCTCGAGTCATAAAAACTTTCATCACCTTGTGATTGAATTGTTCATTTTTTTTTCTTTATTTTGAAGTGAAGATGTCATGATCCCCTCACCTGCCACCAGAGGGAGCGATGGACCTTCCCTCATCACTCTGATTAGGGACACCTGAGGATGACTAATCTGATGACACACACCTGTGAACCCTGGTGTCTATTTAAAGGCTGTGACCCCTTCACTTCCATATAGGATCATCACCATCCTTCCCAGCCAGGTCTTCCTGACCAAGTTTTTTGTTGAACTGTTATATTTTTAGACTTAAAGACATTCCTTGTGATTAATCCTATGCTTTTGCCTAACTGCCTAGCCTGACTTCTGTTACATAAATTTTGTTTGTGTCCTAAATTTGGCTCCTCCTCCTTCCACATCTCCATATCATGACAGAAGAAAATGCAACAATTTTTGAAAATGCGGAAAATCTAAAAAAAACTCTACCATTTTTCTTCACTTTAGCATTTTGTTAACTTACATGAACCTTCTTATATTTTTTTAGCCTTATTTCAAGTCTAATTTTAGTAATTTAAAGAATCAGCCAATTACAAACAAAAGGAAATTAAAAGGAAACAAAAAAGCCTGCGGTTTCATTCTGTTTGAGAAACAAATCTCTAGAATAGATGGCGTTTATCCAGCCGTTCATTTCCTGAACCTCTTCTCCCTGGTCGGATCGCAGGGGGTGGTGGAATCTATCCCAGCAGAGTGCAGGCGAGGTACACCCTGAACAGGTCACCAATCTGTTGCTGGAAGGTTGATATTTATTTTCAATCAACTTTTTCTTTTTATCTTGATTTATTTTGCAATCAGAAAAGTTTAATTGGTGAAGCCACCAGAATGGATTCTGAAGGCTTTTATGGGGACTTTGCTGATTTTAACCAACCTGGCAACAAATGCTGGCTTCAATATTTATCAAATACTTTCCTGTAAAAACACGTTTGGAAGGAGCGCAGCTATAAAAAAAATGGAGCGACTATTTAAAAATAAATTTATGAATTATTAACGATCTAAATATAATTGTTTTCAATCTGAATTTTAGATCTTTTTCAGGTCAGTTTGAAAGGCTTTGAAGGTGTTCAGATTTGGTCACTGTGGTGAAAGGAAGCACTGGGAGGATCAGATTCCCACACACAGAAGAAGACTCACAGTCCTCTAAAACAAACAGTCGACCACAGAGGAAGGAAAGGGCTCTTCTTTGGTTTTTATCAAATCTGGAGGATACCACTGCAGCCTGGGAGGAGCGACGCCCCCACCCCACCACCACCAGTCTTCTTTTAGAGCACATTTCTTTATTCATTAAAATGGTTTACTACCAACGTCTGCTCACAAGAGTGCAAGCGAGTCTGCAGATACATCGCCAGTGTCGGTCTTTAATGTGTTCCAAATTATTAGGCAAACAAAGGTTAAGCTTCATCAAGACCCTTGCTTCGATTTATCTGGATAGTTTCATATTTCAGGGTTTTTGGGTTTCTGAAACCAAATTTTTCTGGTAATCAGTTTGTTTTTTTGAGCCAAATTTAACAAAAAAAAAAACTGAATACTGTTCCGCATTTTTAGGCAGATAAATATTTCTAACAATCAAGGGACGAAAAGTGATCTCTGCTGCTGGAAAGCTGGAAATAAATGGAACAAAATGGTCCATTTTTAACAGTTTAAAGAGATTTGTGTCCGTTTTAGAGCTCACGCTGTGCCGTGCGGATAAAAACATAATGGATTTAGTCGGACAAATATGCAGCTGCTAAAATGACATTACAAAGAAGCAAACAGGAAGTGTGAAGATTCCTCCAGAGGCTTAAAATTTTGAAGAATAATTTTGAACTCATTAGAAAAGTGGCCCGTATCGGGCATTTTCAAAACCCCAAACTCATAGTTTTCTTCATTGCAATGAGAGATGCACCATCTTCACGATGATGGTACAAATCTGATTCACAGAAAGAAGACATGGGCTCCTATACTCCTTCTAACAAAACGTACGGTATTTAAGACCCTGATGACCACCCCATTCTTGCTGAAACAAAGAGACCCAAATAAGACAGAAGGGAAACAAATCTGGCAGTCTGGTTGAAACAGAAAACCTGGACCAGAAGACATGCCTCATTAAATGAAACAAAAATATATGAGGGGGAGTAGCCTGTACCCCTCATGACATGGTCCAATCCTAGCTGAGACAAAGAACCTGGAGTCAGTTTATGTGAGACAAAAAAAAATGATGAATTGTCCATGCTGAGACATCTTCACCTTGCTGTAATGATGGGGAAGTTTTGGAGCCCATCTGTTGGGAATTTTTCTCCGCAACCTCATCACAAAAAACAGACATGCCAAGCCTCCCTTATTGGCCAGGAGACACCCGCAATTAGGACCTATCTCACGCTCACCCGCCAAGGCTAATAAAACTCCCACATGATGAACACTCTAGTGCATTCCATGAACATGATATTAGGTATGCTGAGGCTAAGCACATGGCATCTCCTGCTGCTGCAGCCAGTAGTAGCAATCTGCATGGTCTGGTGTCAGTATTGTTTTTGGTGAATGTATGGAAGAAGTCGAACATCCGGAAACTTTGGTCGTGTGACAGCTTATGTGTGTGAGCCACAAAACAAAGCGCAAACAAGCAGTACAGGTGTGTATTCCTGGTGGTAATTCCTATTCGTATTGATACATAACACTAGGTGGTAACAGACGGAAGACACACAATTTTCCAGCTGCTTTCTAATGTTTTGAACGGTTTGTTTTACCCCAACTGTCATGGCGGGTGTTGTCAACTGGCATATGTGATGTCAAGCCCCTCCTTCTTTTGGCCCCGCCTCCTCAAAACCACTTCCCACCCCCAAATCTCCCTAAATCTAAAAATTTGGCATTTCTGAAAAAGGTTTGTTAATTGTGACGTGTGGACATTGTTAATCACCACATTTGATCACAATATTTCACATCCTACAAAAAAATTATTTATAATAAGAAAAGGAATTTGGCTCTGAAAGCATCAAGCTGGGAATCACATGGATATGAGCTCCTTGGGCGTGGTTACTCCACTGTGCGTGGTGACCACTCTTCTCTGGATGAGTTTTGATTTGAATTTGTAAAACCAAACATTACCCTGAAACCAGAGGTCTTTTCAATAATCTTCAGCAATTCTCAGAAAATTAGCACAGATTAGAGGATTTGAGACTCAGTTCCAGTGATTGGGTGCAAGTGGTGGTTGAGAGTTTGAAGCCTAGCAAGGGGGTTCCCTCAGCTGTCTCCTGGTTGTATAACACCACCTCCTTGCTGACCTCATGGAACATCACTGTAGTAACTCAGAACACAAAAGAGACCGAGGATCACGTTCACCTCATTTGTGCTCTCAAGCCCACAAGCCAGATCAGGCTAAAAAAAATCAGAGTGTAGAATCGTGTTAAACACTGTCAATCAGAAAAACCACTCGTGAAAAATAAATGCATATCAGATTTTATTCGATGGCACATTTTCTGATGTTTTGATGATTAGAGATGTCCAATGCTGAGTTTGTTCTCTGAAAAAAAGAATATTTATGTTGAAATGGAGTTATTCTCAATTTGACATGAGTTTCTAGTCATGAAACTTTGTGCTTCAGAGTTTGTTTGTTTTTTCAAATAATGATATTTAATATTTAATTGGGTGACAATTATGCATCGCCTTGAACCTTAGACACAAATCAGCATCATTTCGTGTCGGCGTGGTGTTACAGTTTTCTAGTGATATGGCAACACGCTACGTATTGTTAAGGATTTAGAATAATTCAAGCAGGACACTCTCAAAAAACAAGTATTTGTTGAGTACAGAGAATAGGAAATTTAACATATACCCCAGTGTCGGTTAAACGTTTTAATCCAGCCCGCCAATCTTGAAAAAATTAAATAAATAAACCATGTTAATGTTTTATTTTTTCTGTAATTCCGATATTTCATCACTAGATGGCGCCGAAGATACAACAACACTGCTCCCATGAAAATGTGTGTGTTTTCGTGATGCCCAAGTTGTCTAAAATAAACAGTGTGCACAGATATGGAAAGACATCAGGACCAATACACGCAGGTAAACGAGCGTGTTAAGATATTAAAACAAGCAAAATTTTACATCAAGCGCTTAGATTTTAAACCTAGCGCCACTAAATGCACGTTTTTAATCGCTATCGCATCAGATTTCCGACATAGCGCTGCTAGATTTGAAATTTAACGCTCTTGATGTACATTTAGTGCTTTTTTAAAATATAGCGTGCTATTGTATAGGTCTAATCTAGCGGTTACAAAACATGCCATCCACCTGCTCCTAGTCCGGCCCCCTGGTCAAATGTTAGAACTCAATGTGGCCCGCGATCTAAAAAGTCTGCCCACCCCTGTCTTAGACCCTATTTAACAGTGAGAAAAAACTCCTAAAAAAAAAAAAAAAAAACTAGAAGAAACCTCATGGAGATCCAGCTTAAGGAGGGATCCCCTCCTGGGGTAAACAGGCACTGAACCTGGGACTGGAAACAAAACCACCCAATGCTGGACTGACAGTGAAAATGAATCAGAGGAGCCGAAAGTGGAAATCTATAAAGAGAATTTTGTTGAGGGTGTACGGTGTTCTACGCTGTACGGGTAGCGGTATGGAGACGACAAAAAATGCAGTCTAAGGTAGGCGGAGCATGCCAGTAGGGCTGTGCTGGTTGGCGAGGGAGCTGGTTCTCCAGGAGAAGAGGGGACAGTGTTATGATGCGGGGTGCACATGGAAGGAGGAGGACCCAAATGCAGGACTTAACTAGGTTTATTAAATCAGGAAACAGCGAAGCTGTAAACAACAGAGAGAGAACAGAGGTTATCAAAAGTCAAAATCACGGAAGTCAGATGGGTCGGGAATCAGCCAGGGCTGGAGGAATGAAGACCCGACGAGGAATACTGGTGAGGCTGCCTTTAAGTAGGCAGCCGGGAGAGCAGGTGCAGGTGTTTCCAATGAGAGCAGGTGTTTCAGTCAGCCAGAATTGGGGGAAAGGTGAGATGGTCTCCGGCTCCCTCCGGTGGTGGTGGAGGGAACCACAACAGTACCCCCCCCTCTACGACCACCTCCAGGTGGCCTAGGCTTGTCAGGGTTGGCAGCGTGGAAATCCCTGACGAGATCATGGTCCAAGATGGCCGAACGTGGGACCCAGGAACGTTCCTCTGGGCCATATCCCTGCCAGTCGACCAGGTACTGGAGTCCACGACCTCGACGACGGACGTCCATAAGACGACTGACCGTGAAAGCAGGAGCACCATCTATGATTCGCGGAGCAGGCGGAGAACTCGTGGGGGGCTGCAGAGGACTGGAGTCGTGGGGCTTGACCTGCGAGACGTGGAAAACGGGATGAATACGAAGAGTTGGAGGCAGGCGGAGACGTACCGTGACTGGGTTAATGATCTTCTCGATGGTGAATGGACCGATGAACCGGGGAGCCAGTTTGCGTGACTCCACTTGCAGGGGAATGGTTTTCGAAGACAGCCAAACTGACTGCCTCTCCTGATAAACTGGAGCCGGTGTCCGCCGCCTGTTGGCGATCTGTTGGTTTTGTTCTGTGGTACGAAGCAGCGCTCTGCGAGTGCGTACCCACATCAGTCGGCATCGTTTGAGGTGGTGTTGGACAGATGGCCCAGAGATCTCGGACTCCTGAGAAGGGAAAAGAGGTGGTTGAAAACCAAGGGTTACCTCAAACGGGGTCCGGCCTGTGGCTCTACTGGTTTGGGAGTTGTAGGCGTATTCTGCCCAGGGTAGGAAGGAGCTCCAAGCAGATGGAGTGTCAGCAACCACACAGCGGAGGACGGACTCGATGTGCTGGTTTGCCCGTTCCGTCTGACCATTGGTCTGGGGATGGTAGCCCGATGACAGACTCACTGTTGCTCCCAGGGCTTGACAGAAGGCTTTCCACACACGAGAGGTGAATTGGGGACCACGGTCCGAGACGATATCTGTGGGTATTCCGTGTAAACGAAAAACATGAGAAACAAGTAGTTGAGCTGTTTCCAAAGCAGAGGGTAGCTTGGGCAGAGGAACAAAGTGAGCTGATTTGGAGAAGCGGTCAACGACTGTGAGGATCACTGTGTTACCATCAGAGGGAGGCAATCCGGTCACAAAATCCAGTGCCACGTGGGACCAAGGTCGAGACGGAACGGGTAGAGGGCGAAGAAAACCAGCTGGTGGACGATGAGAGGTCTTCCCACGGGCACAAACTGGACAGGAGGCAATGAACTCCCGGGTGTCTTTATTCAGGGCCGGCCACCAAAACCGTCGTCTGATGATGTCCATGGTTCGGCTTACCCCCGGGTGGCAGGCCCAGCGGGATGAATGGGCCCACTGCAAGACCTGTGAGCGAACGGAGGATGGGACAAAGAGACAGCCAGATGGAGGATTACCTGATTCAGTGCTAGACTGCTGGGCTTCAGTGACCGCCTTTTCTATCTCCCAGGTGATGGCTCCCACCACACAACTGGAAGGGATTATCTCTGATGGACCGCTGACAGAGTCACCTGTGACATGGAGACGAGAGAGAGCATCTGGCTTCGTATTGCGGGAACCGGGTCTGTAGGTCAAAGTAAAGTTAAACCTGGAGAAGAATAATTGCCACCGAGCCTGGCGTGCATTAAGTCTTTTGGCAGATTGAATATATGACAGATTCTTATGGTCAGTCCAGATGAGAAAGGGAGGTTCTGCCCCTTCCAGCCAGTGGCGCCATTCCTCCAGGGCTGCTTTTATGGCGAGTAGTTCGCGGTTTCCCACGTCATAGTTACGTTCGGCGGGAGAGAGCCTGCGAGAGTAGAAGGCGCAGGGATGGAGTTTGCCGTCAGAAGTGGAGCGCTGAGATAGGACGGCACCCACCCCAGAGTCGGATGCATCTACCTCGACGACAAATTGGCGAGATGGGTCAGGTTGGATGAGGATAGGAGCGGACGAGAATCTCTCCTTGAGGGTACAGAAGGCTCGTTCAGCCTCAGGAGGCCACTTGAAGGGACAAGAAGAGGAGGTTAGTTGAGTGAGGGGTGCAGCTAGTTGGCTGTAGTTCCTGATAAATCGCCGGTAAAAGTTGGCGAAGCCCATGAACTGCTGCAGCTGTCGCCGAGTGCTGGGACAGGGCCACTCCTTAACAGCCCGAATCTTTTCGGGATCAGTCTCGATGGTGCCGGAGCCGATCTTGAACCCCAAAAACAAAACTGAGGTGGAATGGAACTCGCACTTCTCTGCTTTAACGAACAGTTTGTTCTCCAGCAACCGTTGAAGAACAGTTCTGACGTGGACCTGGTGAGCTTCTAGTGATGGGGAGAAAATCAGAATGTCATCAAGATAAACAAACACAAAATGGTTGATGAAGTCACGTAATACATCGTTAATAAACGATTGAAATACTGCTGGAGCGTTAGTGAGTCCAAAAGGCATAACCAGATATTCGAAATGACCAAGATGGGTGTTGAACCCAGTTTTCCACTCGTCCCCTTGGCGGATCCGGACCAGGTGATATGCGTTACGGAGGTCAAGTTTCGTGAATACGGACACTCCTTGGAGTAGTTCAAAAGCAGAGTTAAGAAGGGGGAGTGGATACTTGTTGCGGATTGTTATCTGATTTAGGCCTCGGTAGTCGATGCATGGGCGTAGTGAGCGGTCCTTTTTCTCCACAAAGAAAAACCCTGCACCCAGAGGTGATGACGATGGACGAATTAAACCCTCTGCCAGTGCTTCCTTGATATATGATTCCATAGCTTCACGTTCCGGTTTAGACAGATTATATAGGCTACTCTTAGGAAACGTGGCACCAGGGAGCAGGTCAATGGGGCAGTCGTAAGGACGGTGAGGTGGCAGTGACTTCGCATAAGTTTTGGAAAAAACACGAGAGAGATCATGATAAACGACCGGAACATTAGCTAAATCAGGGGGTTCTGCGGGTCTAATCTTGTCAGGAATAGCAGCCGGGATCGCTGAACGGAGACACACCGCGTGACAGTGAGTACTCCAACCTAGTATTTTTCCAGACTTCCAGTCTATGTGAGGGTTGTGCAATTGAAGCCAAGGGATACCCAACACCATAGGGCAGTCAGGAGTGCTCAACAACATAAAACTAATGTGTTCTCGATGATTACCCGAAGTAATGAGTTCTAGGATGGGGGTGCGGTGTGTTACTGAAGACAACAGACGACCATCAATAGCGTTAGCTGGCATGGATTTATTAAGACGAACTGGAGGAAGAGAGAGAGAATGAAAGAGTTCTGAATCCATAAAATTGCCATCAGCACCAGAGTCAATTAACGCTTTTACGGTTATTGAAGAAGAGGGAGATATCATGAGTGTCACTGGTATGGTATAACGGGAATGACTGACAGACATGCCTTTAGTTGAGCTCACCAGGTATCCTTTAGTTGTAGGTCGATTATCCCTTCTTGGTCTCACAGGGCAGCTGGACAGGAAGTGGCCCTGTTCGCCACAATAGAGACAACTCCCACTTCTGAGTCTGCGTTCTCTCTCTTCC
Source organism: Neostethus bicornis (assembly GCA_902685375.1). Taxonomy (NCBI): domain Eukaryota; kingdom Metazoa; phylum Chordata; class Actinopteri; order Atheriniformes; family Phallostethidae; genus Neostethus; species Neostethus bicornis. Next base: position 2,046,527 of record LR738556.1, read on the forward strand.
GAAGGCGGGGACGTCTTTCCCAACTGCATGGGTTCCAGGTGCTCGAAGTTATACTCAGGGGAGGCAGTTTCCACAGAAGAACGAACTAGAGAGGACCTCCGACCGAATGGGAAATTGTGGGAGGAGAGCCGTGGTGGTCCGAGATCTCTTCTTGGTCGATTTTCCTGAAGGCTGTTTTCCAACTGTATAGCAAGATTGATAAGGGTGTTAAGATCCGATGACTCACCCCTCATTGCCAGTTCATGTCGCAGATGGTGATTCAGCCCTTCCATAAAGATTCCACGTAGGGCCCCGTCGTCCCACTTAACCTCCGCGGCTAAGATCCGGAATCGGATTGAGTATTCCGAGACAGACTCCTTCCCCTGGGAGATCCGTAACAATCTCCGGGAAACGTTTCCTGCGTGGTTCGGAAGGTCGAATGCCGCTCGGAAGGCGCGGAGGAAAGCATCCAGGGATCAAGTGGTGAGCGGGGAGCCAAAGTTCTCTGCCTCCGCCCATTGTAACGCACGTCCTCGCAGGAGCCCCACAATGTAGAGAATCTTGATGGTATCAGAATGAAAAGTCTGTGGACGGAGAGCAAAGATATGAGAACATTGAAGAAGGAAGCCCCTACACTTTCCAAGAATCCCATCGAAGGCTTCCGGGTCGATGGTTGGAGGTTCAGGAGTGGAGTTAGGGGTGTTGTAGTTCAACTGGGTCTGAAGATCTTGGAGATGCCTGCTATGTAGATGACTGATCTGACGCAGCATTTCCAGAGCCTGTCCACATAGTTCCAGTCTCACCTTTAGTTGAGATAACTCATCTTGTTCAGGAAGATGATTTGGGTCCGCTGGGTCCATTATGGTCGGGTCTTCTGTTATGATGCGGGGTGCACATGGAAGGAGGAGGACCCAAATGCAGGACTTAACTAGGTTTATTAAATCAGGAAACAGCGAAGCTGTAAACAACAGAGAGAGAACAGAGGTTATCAAAAGTCAAAATCACGGAAGTCAGATGGGTCGGGAATCAGCCAGGGCTGGAGGAATGAAGACCCGACGAGGAATACTGGTGAGGCTGCCTTTAAGTAGGCAGCCGGGAGAGCAGGTGCAGGTGTTTCCAATGAGAGCAGGTGTTTCAGTCAGCCAGAATTGGGGGAAAGGTGAGATGGTCTCCGGCTCCCTCCGGTGGTGGTGGAGGGAACCACAACAGACTGAATAAAATAATGAACAGCAAAGGTCATCAGATGGCAGCGGGATGAGGTGACTATCTTCCCGATAGAATTTTTGCTAATTGCATCATTAATGGTTCATTTTAGAACCCAAAAAGCCCTTTTGCCGAGTTGAAAAAATTCAGTATTTTTTTTGTCGCAAAAAAGGCTATCAAAACCCTCCAGGAGTGCATGTATACGTTTGATGTTTTGTTTCACAACCAGTTGTAGTTTATCTTCCAGATAAGTGTGTCAAAGACACGGCAAAAAAGTGGCGCTATGGCATTGGTGTCAAACTCTGGCCATCGGACCAAAGTTGGCCGTGAAGTTAAATTTGATGAAATATCGTCATTTCTTTGTACCGTTTCACTGCTAGCATGTAGCATATGGGAAGAGCGTGGATAGAGAACCATAACAAAACACATAGTTTTACATGCAGCTGTGATGCATTCGAGGATAGCTAAGACTTTTTGATACCCCAAACATTTCAACACTTTTAGGTACCGTATTTTCACAACCATAGGGTGCACCGTATTAAAAGGCGCAGTCCAAATTTTGCGTGCTCTGTATTTAACACACACATAAGGCGGATCTAATGATAGGCCGCAGGTTTTATATACATATCCTCTACTACGTACGTCTGCCTTACAACAACATACACACACAGCCATACAAACACGCGCGCGTACACACACATGCGTATTAAAAAATAGATCGAGGGCAAAACTGAATTTGGTTGTCTTTATTTAAATATTAGTTACAGTCGTCATGAAGTCATTCATCAAATCCATCAAAGTCCTCATCCTCTGTTTCAGAATCTAACAGCTGTGCTAAATCCAACATAGCAGGTTCACTTTCCTCGCTGTCAGAGTCACTTTCCTTACCGTGCGGCTCTGCGGAAATGATGCCTGCTTTTGCGAAAGCTTGCACAACAGTGCCAGCAGACACGTTAGCCCAAGCATCTACAATCCACTGGCAAACTGTGGCGTAACTCGCCTATTTTGTTTTTTCCATTTTCAGTGTTGTAAAAACAGCAATGTTCTGCATAAGCACATACCTGTTCTTTTATACACAATCCACGCCCACACTTCCCCCTTTAACATTCTCTTGTTCTCAACTGCGTCCGCCTCATGGTTCTCTAATACGTCCGCAAATCACAAATCAGATAGGGCGCACTGCACGATAGGATGCACCGCTCATTTTGAAGAAAACTTGAGACTTTTAGCTGCGCCATATGGTCGTGAAAATATGGTAAACAAATTGTATGCATTTTAGTTTTATTATGTTATTCTTTTTCTAAATTTGTAGAAAGTTCAGATTATAATAAGTACTTTAAAAATTAAACATATTTAGATTTTTACTGATGCTACTGTTGGTAAAGACTCAAGACAATGTCACGAATATTTATATAAAAACTGTAGGTATAGATGAAAAATGAAGCCTTATGAAGCATTGACACATTTGAAGCAAAATTGTATCAAATGGGTTGAAGTCTCTGAGAATTCGGAAAAACACTGACATCTAGTGGACAAATTAAATCACGGCAAACCAGCTCACGATTTATATTTTGGGCAAATATGGGCAAATATGACCGAAATATTCTGCATAGCTCCGTCACAATTTTCCCATCTCTAATTTTAGTGTAACTCCAAAGAATGATTTCTCTCGATGAATAACAGCGTCATTAAATCCACACTATTATAAATATTTTGTCGGAGGAAAGAATGTTTCTGTCTCCTGGATGTTTGTATTCTCGTGGTTTTAAGGAGCGATTAGCCGAGAGGATGTGATAAATATGTCTGTGTGTACATCTGAGGTGGAGTTTATCCTGGCCATATCTGGGAGCCAGATCTCTTCCATCGATGGGCTCTGGTGCCAGTGAGTCCGACAGAAATGGGAAAGGATTGTGTTCAGCTGGCTGCAGCTGGGCCGTGAAAATGGAAGTTTTCTTATTCCATCTCGAAGACACATGTTGTTTGTCCATCAAATGTGTGATTCTCACACTCGTTCCGGTTCTTCCCTAACCTCAGCCAAAAACAAACAGGGATCAAAATTCCCAATGGAGGAAGATCCATAATCTCCTTTTTCAAGTTCGACATACACGCTTGCCAAATAAACCAAGCTAAAAAGATGATTTAAAAAAACAGCCCAAAACACATCTTGAAGGTTTGTTTTTCTTCCTTTTCCATTTTAAGCTGCTTAATAAACTAAATATTACTCTGCTGTTTTTTTTTTTCTCATTTCCTTTTGTTTGTCTAAACTTTAAAAAAAAGGAAGGAAGTTCCTTTAAATGTCAATCTTACGTTTTGCAAGACTTTAAATTGTGCTGAAAAATAAGGGGAAAAAAAGCCAAGTCCGAAGAAATAATTTTTGGACTTTTGGAGCACGACATCTTCATAAACCAGGGGATTTTTATGAAACTGCCTACAGTCACTCAGCACAAACCATATATGAACTAATTAGAATTTCAGCATCATTAACCAAAATGTAAAAAGCTTACGTGTGTCATAATTCCCTCTCCTGTCACCAGAGAGGGCACTGGACCTTCCTTCCTCAGCAGATTCCAGCCTGATACCAAACACCTGAGGTCATTAATCTCATGTTAATCACCTGTGGATCATTTGCCTGCTGCCTATTTGAAGGCAGTCTGCTCTGACTTCATGATTTGGTCATCATTCCTTACAGACAGATGTTCCTGGCTGCACGACCAAGAGATGATATCGTTGAACTCTATGTTATATTTTTTAACTTTGACCAAGAGACATTCCTTTGGACAAATCCCGTGCCTTGCCTCACAGCCTTGCTGGACTTTTTTGTTAATACCGTAATTTCACGGCCATAAGGCGCACCTAAAAGTCTCAAATTTTCTTCAAAATGAGCGGTGCGCCTCTTTGTGCAGTGCGCCTTATGTGTGAGAAAAAGCGGACCTAAAAGAAAACGCGGTGCCCGCGAGGCGGACCTGAATGAAAACACATGAGAACGTTAAAGAGTGAAGTGTGAGCGGCATGGGAGCGATGAATGACCGAAGGAGACCACAGTTTCACGAAGGGTGGAAGGCAGCGCCGGGCGAGTTACGCTACAGTTTGCCAATGGATTGTAGATGTTTGGACTAAAGTGTCTGCTGGTACTGTTATCCGAGCTTTCGCAAAAGCTGGTATCCTTTCTGAGGAGCCGCACAGTACAGACAGTGACTTTAACAGCGAGGAGCGAAGTGGACCTGCTCTGTTGGATTTTGCGCAGCTGTTCGATTCCAAAACAGAGGATGAGGACTTTGACGGATTTGAATAAAGACTATTACCGGTAATGTGCTTGTTTATACTACTTAAAATAATTCTTGTTTGTCAAAGCAAATTTTTGCAAACAGGTTCACACACATAATAAAGTTGTGTTCTGTCTTCTGAACTGTTTATCCCTAATTAGGTGGGGGGGGCGCCAGAGTCTATTCCGTCTGGGAATTTCAGGTGAGAGGCAGGCTACACCTTGAACGGGTGGTCACACGCTGCGGGGTCATACAGAATCATTTCTAGGGGCAATTTTATTTGGCCAAATAACCTAACGTGCATGTTTTTGGAGGGTTGGGAGGACACTAGCACACCCGGTGGTTGATTATGTATTAAAAAGTTCATAACTTGAGGATTTAAGGGTTTAATGGGGTAATAAATCTCTCAACATATATGGCATGATCCCCTCACTCTGCCACCAGAGGGTGCCGTGGATTTTCCACCCTTACCTGGACTCCAGTCTAATCCCAAACACCTGGGTGATTATCCTCAATGCATCCTCAGCCTGGTGCCTATTTAAAGGCAATCACCCCAAACTTCTTTGTCGAGCCAGGTCTTCCTGGCTGCCTGACCAAGATGTTACATTCCAAAACAATAACCTGAGAAGATCAATTGATCCTGGTTTGTTTTTATTTACAGCTTTACTGGACTGCCTAATTAAAAATTAATGATAATCAATATTTGACGTCCCTCATTTGGGTCCTCCTTCCTTCCACATCCTCATCTTGACCATCGATAGATAAAAATTGAACCATCTGTTGGCTCAAAAATGTGATTTTCACTAGAAAAGAAAGCTTAAAATACATTGAATAGTTTCACTTCTATTTTCAACACTGATAATTCCTCCCTCCTCTCGCTCCTTCTTAGTCCTGCCGTCTAGACATATTCACGGCACGATGTAAATCTTGTTTCAAGCTGCAAATATTTGAATGAGCAGAGCAAATGAACACCTGCGGCAAAAATATTTCCCGCTCACATAACAAAGTGGGTGGGGTGAATAACAAAATCCATGGCCAAAAACAACCTGGCATTCAGAAAGTATTCGTAACTGGATAAGTGGAAATGGAAAAACCTCTCCAACGTTACTAATGATGAGGATATGATTCACCGACATGGTAGAAACGTCCAAGAAGTTTATTTTGCATTAGGGCTGCAACTAACGATTATTTTGGTGATCGATTAATCTGGCGATTATTGGCTCGATTAATCGATTAATCGGGTAAAATTGGCAACTTAATAAATAATAGTTTTTTGGCATTTTATTGAATGTAGTTATGCAAAACGCAACTCATAACCACTTAAACAACACGTTGAGCTCATTCTAATAAGTAAAAATGTTTATCTTTCTGTGAAATAAAGAGGGAGAATATTACCATTTCTACAGCAAATATAAAATAATAAATCTACTTACTGTATACAGTAAAGGTAAATCACGAGCACCCATAAAATGTGTTTTATAGTACTGGCTAAAAAAACATAAAATGGAAACTATTGACCATCCAGGATCACATTTAAAAACAAGAAATCATTAACAGTTTTAGATTTGAAAATTTAACCTTGTTCAGAGGTATAGTACCAAACAAAAATGGCCGAGGTTAACATGAGTAAAAATACACAAAAAACAATCAAGTTGCGTAATATTAAGTGCAGTTGACAGCAAAAACGTTCTAAACGATTAATCGATGACTAAATTAGTCGACAACTATTTCAATAATCGATTATAATCGATTAATTCAATTAGTTGTTTCAGCCCTATTTTGCGTCGTAAGTTTTTACGTCAATGACTGTGTTAATCTTTATCTTTAGAAATAAAACTTTTAAACTCTCTTTTTCTTCTTGAACACCAAGAAGAAACAGCATTAGAAAGATGTAAAAACAGAACAAAAAAAAAAAACAGAACTGATTTCCTCTTTTTACCAGATGCAAACTTTTGCTCCTGGATCGGTGACGCACGGAGGTTATTGTTGTTCAGAGAAACAGATGATTCCTCCGTTCCCATTCTGAGGAGCCGGGGAAGCTGAGTGGAAGTCAGGCAAGATCGGGGTCAAGCCTTTCGTCTCTGACATCAGCTTCCTGAACATATAGAAGGATTACAGGCCTGAACGTCAGGGGTAGGGGGAGGTCACGCTGTGCAGATGTGCATCTGCTGTTGACCCTCATCGCTCACAGTGAGAGGCAGGACTAGATTTGTTCTGCAACAGGCCTGAAGCAGATTAGTTCATTTCATGCTCCTCTTGTTTATTCTTGGAACATCCAGCGTGCTGACATGGTCGTTCACTTTGCTCGTCCAGCTGTTGGAACTTGTTCTTGACGTGAACAATATAACCATGATTCCCAAAATAATCATTTTATAGCAAAATAAAACATAGTAATTTCTCTAAAGCTCCTCTTGTAACCATTCCATTCCGGTCCATCATCTTCTGCTCATCCGGGGCCGGGTCGTCAGAGCTTGCAGCCCCAGACGGGAAGCCCTCTCCGCGGCTGCATCCTCCAGCTCACCCGGAAGGACCTCGAGTCATTCCCCAGCCAGCTGTGAAACATAGTCTCTCCAGCGGGTCCGGGGTCTGCATCTTGGTTACCTCCCGATGGGATGTGCCCGAAACACCTCACCCGCAAGGCGCCCCATCTGGCTCCTCTCGATCTGGAGGAGGTGCGGCTTGACACCGAGTTCCTCCCGGATGGCAGAGCTCCTCACCCGATCTCTGAGTGAGAGCCCAGCCACCCTGCGGAGGAAGCTCATTTCTGCCGCTTGTATCCGCGATCTCATTCTTTTGGGCACCACCCACAGCTGGTGACCATAGGTGATTAGCTGATATTTATTTAGTTTGAAAACAGGAACCAGTGATTATGAAGAAATAAAGATGGAGTCTAGCCAGATTCTAGCCCTTAATGGCGATAACCGCTTCAGCAGGGACGCCCAGATTTTCTTTGAATCGGACACATCCTCCAGCTCACCCTGGAGGATACTGAGGTGTTCCCTGTTCAGCTTCAAGACAGAAGATAGCCCTTCCAGTAGGTTCTGGGTCCGCCTCTTGGGCTTCACTCAGTGGGACGTGCCCAGAACACCTCAACAGCGAAGAGTTTGGGAAGAATCGCCAAATAAAACTCGCTAAACACCTTCTTTTTTTTAACCTTGTACTTTGTATCTTGGTTGACCTCCGTCCTTGGCGACCAAATTAAAAGGATACACAAATGGATGATTGGGTTTTTTTACATGAAAAATTCAGAAAAATTGTTCGTAGTCAACGCAGAAGCTAGAGTTTAATGAGATGAGAGGAGGCACAAGGTGGGACCAGCCTGGCTAGCAATGTCCGGTTTGTACAATCTTCACTCCTATTTCTTGGTTTCAATGTGGACTCTATTATCCACATGTTTCGGAAATGAAAGGTGGTTCATTTCCGAAACAAATCAACCACCTATTCCTAACGGGGTCATGTTGGGGGAACAGCGGGTCAGAGCCTAGCCCAAGGAAGGGCAAATTTTTGGTTCACGTGCCATGTTGATTTCTAACATTAAGGGCCAGAACAAGAGGAGCAGATGGATGGCATGCTTTAGTAACCGCTAGATTAGACCGATAGAATGATGCGCTAGATTTTAAACAAGCGCTAAATGTTACATCAAGAGCGTTAAATTTCAAATCTAGTGGCGCTAGGTCTGAAATCTAGTGCGATAGCACTTAAAAACGTGAATTTAGTGGCGCTAGGTTTAAAATCTAAGCGCTTGATGTAACATTTTGCTTGTTTTAACACGCTTGTTAACGTGCGTGTATTGGCCCAGATGGCTTTCCCGATCGGTGCACACTGTTTATTTTGATAACGTGCACATCAGGGAGACACACACATTCAATGAGAGCCGTGTTGTTGTATCTTTGGCGCCATCTAGTGACAAAACATTAGAATTGCAGGGTAATAAAACATTGACAAGGTTAATTTATTTAATTTTTTCAAGTTCGGCGGGCCGGGTTGAATTGTTTAACAGCCGCAGTTTGCCCATGCCTGGCTTAACCCCTGGGATTTAAAGTGAGAGGTGGGGTACACCCAAAACAGATTGCAAATCTGCTCCAGGGACATACACACACAAACAAACATCCACATACACAACTCACTCCTAGGGGAAATTTTTTTTGCGGTCAATCAACCTAACATGTATGTTTTTGGAGGGTCGGAGGAAACATACACAAGGGGAACATGCAGACACCACACGAAAAGGCCAGTGTTTCACGCCTTATCCTTCCCAGGACTTGAACCCTGACCTTCTTGCTGTGAGACCACTGTGCTGACCACTGTACTACCATAATAAGTTTGTTTGTTTTTTTTTATTTAACTGACACTCATTTTTAGGCACGAGTCCAACTAGTAAAAATAAATTTAATTAAAGTGTAAAAAATGAGTAAATAAAAATATTTCATTCTACTTTTTAGACTTTTTGAATCCAGTCTTGAGTCTAAATTAAACTTCCAGATGCAGTACTTTGCTGCCCTCTGTTGGCCATAACTCAAACAGCTCTGACGTCACACAGATGGAAACTTCTGGAAACATACTGTATGTGTAAATATATGTATTTATTCAACAAAAGAGACCCCATTCCTAAAAAAAACTCACTTAAATCTCATGTTATCCATCTTTCTCTTTGATTCCGTAGCAGGACACATCAAGTCAATTCAATTTTATTTTTATAGCCCAAAATCACAGAATTTCCGTCTTAATGGGCTTCACAAGAAAAAGAGGAACGTATAAAAACAAATACACAACAAGAAAAATAACTAACAAATGCTAACTAAACAAGACTGGCACATTTATGCACTTAGACTCTCCTTCACGGTGAGGAAAAACTCCTAAAAAAAAAACCATCAGTGGGGAAAAAATAAGAAACCTTGTGGGGATCCACAGGAAAGAGAGATCCCTCCCCCGGGACGAGCAAACCAATGTCTCGAAGATTATTGTTTAAATATTAGCTTATTTTACTCTACAGCAGACCTGGGCAAATTAAGGCCCGCGGGCCACATCCGGCCCTTTGTACGTCCCTGTCCGGCCCGCGTGAGACCAATCATAAACACCATAAATTAAACTTTTTTTTTTTTTTTTTTTTTACTTTTATTTTGAAATTTTATTTTATTTTGAAAAGCGTTACGTCGCTACGTATGCACGTCGTAGACTTTTACTCCGCCCTCAAAGAGGAGAACTTTCCACACCTGAGGAGGCATGCTCGGAGGATCCTAGTCCTCTTTGGATCTACCTATCAATGTGAACAGACATTCTCAGTTATGAAGTTCAACAAATCCAAACACAGATCCTCTATGACTGATGACCACCTCTCAGCTGTCCTTCACGTAGCCACTTCAGACATTCCACCAGATTTCAATGTTCAAGCCCAGAACAGACTGGATTATTCTCACTGAAGAGGTAACATGAGGTGGAAAGCATTACAAGTTAAAAAATAAATTGCACTGGTTCAATTATTGTTTTTCCACAGTTTCACATAACCTAATATACATATTTACAGAGTGCTTTATTCTTCTGATTATCAGTACCAGCTATGTATTTTACAATCAAAGAAAGTTGGTGACCCTCTGACACAATTCAGGCATCTCATGCGGCCCCTGATAAAAATTAATTGCCCACCCCTGCTCTACAGCTAAATATCTAAAGAAGTCAATAGATGTTCTTCATCCTGATGGAAACACGAGGGACTCCTCAGCCCAGCGATGCCCTGGACGGGGATAAGTAGATGGATTTCATCCTGATGGAGCGGGGATGATGAAGCGCGGAGGTCTCCTCGGTGTGGCCATGCCCAGGACAGGAACGCAGAGTCCTGAATGGGGCTCTCTCTGGAGGGAGAGAGGTGGACAACATGTGAATTGTACTGTACCAACTAGCAGTGTAATTCTAAATAAACAGACAATAGAGAACAATGAATGAGAGAGAAAGCCAGTGGTTCGGGAGGGGAGAAGGAGATACAGACCCTGGTTAGGGTAGGGGGTAAGGGGAAAGAGGGGTACAGACCCTGGTTCGAGTAGGGGGTAAGGCGGAAAGGGCCAAGGCAGTCTGGCAGAGAATAGTTGACTGATGTACATCAGAACAATAATCTGTGTGGATTACATTTTAAACCAAACCCTCCCAGTAAGACACGTATCATGAAGGGATGTGTGTCTGCTTTAGTGTTTTCTGAGTAGCCGTGTTCTCCAGTCTGTATTTAGCCAGATGGCTTCCTCTGTCAATCCCCACTCACAATCAAGATTAAGATTACACCACACAAGCAGACCGGCGTGCACTCAATTCATCAGTATCTAAACCCTTATTCGTTGATGAACAATCATCATGATGATGATATAACAGAGTTTGTCGCCGTTCAGTGACAAGTCAAGCTTAAGTTATTAAAAGCGAGCCATTGATCGCTGAAATTCCAGGTTGAAGGTCGGATTAGAGTATTTTTACCACAAAGCCACATAGCCAAGGCGCTAATGTGGAACTGGGTGTAAGACAGAGATGAGGCAGGGTGGGGGTGAGACAGTTTGAAGAGGATAGCGAGAGAAATCCATTTTGTCTCAACTAGGAGAACTTCTCTGGACGCTCTTCCTGAAGAGGCCTTTGGGCCACCCAGCATGAAGGAGGCACCATGGGTTTTCTGGAAAACTACCAGGAGATCGACCCCGTCACTTTGAACCTTTGCATCCTCATTGCCAGCTACGTTATCTTGCTCCTAGTTTTCCTCATATCCTGTATCATGTATGACTGCCGGGGCAAAGATCCAACGAAGGAGTACGCCCCGGACCCACAGCCTACTCAGTCACCAATCAGACTGGTGGTGATGCAGAGCTCCTCGGCTCCTTTAGGACGGTGGGAAACAGCCAACATGATCACCACCTACCACGAGCCGCCACACTCGGACTTCAGAGAGAAGAAGAGTACGATGGTCTGAGGGACAAAAAAAAAACTCTGTACATACCTGACTTTTATTTTTTGTACATATGTGTCTTTTTACTTTTTTTTTTTTTGCTTTGTACCGGGATCATGTTTGGATTTGACCTACACAGGACCAGATTTGGAAGGTAAGAGTGAGGCCCGTGTGTATGCATGTGAAATCCTTCCTTATCTCATCGATCCTAAGCCCAAGCCTGCCGTCTGCTCCAGTGAGAAAATCTCACTACTAATCAAGCACAAGATCCAAAAAGAACACGACAAATGTGGTCATAAATCTAATAACGAAGATATTCCGATCGGTGTATGTGAAAGTGTTACTAGCGGAAACACATTTCTCAACAGGTGTATTTATGATTTCTAATACGTGTTCTCCTGAGCTGCTCATTTCCTCTGACGTGTCTCTAAACCTTTGTCCCACGATTAGAAGTTAGTGTTCAAACTAACATGTTGCGCAACGTGAGAGTTCTTAAAGGGATAGACAGGCGAAGGTTCAAACCAGCTCTTCGTTTCCACGCCTTCATCTCAGGCTGTCTTTCTATTTATTTTTCAGTCTATTCATTCAATTATTTGTATATTCCCCAATGTTTGCATTGGTTCTCTTTGCGGATTCGTGTTTCCTCCCATCCTACAAAAATGGACATAATGGCTGGGCGTACATTGACCCATTGATTCGTATTTGACCCGAAATTTGCTTGATTTCAGGTTGTATGACAATTTTAATTTTGTGTCGAATTTCATTGTAATGGTGCGTCTTGGTCCCTCTGTGTAGGGGCTTTATGGAGAGCCACTTGTTTATCCTGATTAGTAATCCGACATTGAGTTTTTGGCATGTCTGAAATTTTGTCATCGGGAACACGGCACTGTGGAAGCAGCACTATGGACCAATTCCCTTGATTTGTGGGTTTTCGTTACTATGCTGCACGTAATGCCAAAAATATAGCTGCAACACGTACATGAAGAGAAAGAATAAAGGCAAAATGTTTGAAACAAGCTTTGTTTGATTAACTGGTAAGGTGTGAGCGGTTCACTCGCAGTAGACTATCGGATCGTTCTGTGTTTGCACTTAAATTATGAGGTTCAAATCCAAAGGGATTTAGTCACAAATAGTGGATGGGGATTGGATATGAAACGTCCTGAAAATCACACAGTGTGTATTCAGTCGCAGGTTTATTATCCACTGGGGATTGTGTGAGAACGGCACCCCTGCAATTGTGGTTGGGATAAGTCAAGGGTGCCCAATCAGTCCATCGCAGGACTGATTTCAAGCCGACTGCCAGGTGTGTAAAAAAAAAAAAAAAAAAAAAATGAAAGTCAATAATGTCAACTCAGTGACTTCAACGCTATATTTAGCGAGTATTCAAACCTTTTTTTTTTTCTAAAAAGCCTCAATCTAGCGTCTTTTTCTAGTGTTCACGACAATTTTTGGAGTCTGTGACGTGAAGCACGTTGTTAAGCCTGAAATCAGCGAGCAGCACCTGTTGCTGTTATGGCCCCTCCCACACCTTAAGCGCTGCTTGTGCGCAGAAATAGTCCATGTGTGTATGAGAGAGAGAAACTTCCATGTGTGTTTGAGAGAGAGGAATTTGTCTGTGTATGTTTGTGTGTGTGTGTGTGTGTGTGTGTGTGTGTGTAAGAGAGAGACAGAAAGAGAGAGAGAGAGAGGAATTTGTCTGTGTGTGTGTTTGAGACTGTTTGTCTGTGTAAGAGAGAGACAGAGACAAATTTGTCTGTGTGTACATGTGTGTAAGAGAGAGGAATTTGTCTGTGTGTGAGACGGTTTGTGTGTGTCAGAGCAGTGATGTTTTCGACAACGATGACGACAACTAAATGATTTCGTTAACAAAGCATTTTTTCATGACGATGACGTAACGGTAACGAAATAATAGAAAAAGTTTCCAAACGAAACAAATGCGACATTTTGGTGACGAAAATGCGACGAGACGTTTGCAAGTTTCTGTTGACGAGACGAAATTGTAACGAAATAGGCGTCAGACTTTCACATTTCTGTCTGTGAAAAGAAAAAAACACAGCGGCTGCATCTAACTCACACGGCGGCACGCCCCCACAATGCTGCACGTTCACACCGTCTACACAACACACCTGCAGCCACGAGAAAGTCACACACCGTGGCGGCAACAGCAACAAAGGAGCTTGGTGGTCAGAAACTTAAAGTTTTTGAACTTAAATATTGAAACTTAAATATTTTGTACAAACAACATGCTAACTTCAAGCTAATGCTAGCTTGTCGGCGCTGCTAACTTCCTTAGTTAGCTTGGTTGCGCTACTGCAGGGGTGGGCAATCAATTTTTATCAGGGGCCGCATGAGAAGCCTGAATTATGTCAGAGGGCCCCCAACTTTTTTTCATTGTAAAATACTTCAATATTTTGAATAGCTGGTACTGATAATCAGCAGAATAAAGCACTCTGTAAATATGTAGATTAGGTTATGTGAAACTGGGCTCTATTGGTTAAATAAGAAAAACAATTATTCAACCAGTGCAATTTATTTTTTAATCTCCACAAACAATAACTTGTAATGCTTTCCACCTCATGTTACCTCTTCAGTGAGAATATTCCAGTCTGTTCTGGGCTTGAACAAGGGACAGCTGAGAGGTGGTCATCAGTCATAGAGGATCTGTGTTTGGATTTGTTGAACTTCATAACTGAGAATGTCTGTTCACATTGATAGGTAGATCCAAAGAGGACTAGGATCCTCTGAGCATGCCTCCTCAGGTGTGGAAAGTTCTCCTCTTTGAGGGCGGAGTAAAAGTCCAGCAGTGAGACTGACTTGAAGTGATCTGCCAGATGTGTGTCAGACTGCAGATTACTTCACTTGGTGCATCATCCACACTGCAGTTGAAGAGAGAAGAACCCATGTGCATTTCACTCTCAAGAGTTTTGAAATCGCCTTGAAAAATCCGCATACGTAGCAACGTAACGCTTTTCAAAATAAAATAAAATTTCAAAATAAAAGTTAAAAAAAAGGTTAATTTATGGTGTTTATGATTGGCCTCACGCGGGCCGGACAATAGGGGGCCTTAATTTGCCCAGGTCTGTGCTAACGACTGCTTCAAAAACACAATGCAATGTTTACTTTGTTTACAGGGTTATTAAGAGGTGTCATTTTTAAGTATACATAAGTTACAACGTACCTCACTCACTGAAGAATTTATACTTATTTTTTGTTGTTTTACTATGTTTGCTGTTTTGCGCAAGTCAAAGTTCGGCAGAGTTTTTTTTTTAAAACAAATAACCTGCATCATTCTCAGTAATAAAGACACGATTTTTAAAGTAAGTTGTTGGGGAGTTTTTTTACACTAAAACTAGACGAAAACTCTTTTGGATTTTCATTGACGAAAACGTGACCAAAAGTTAAAGTAATTTTTGTTCCAAAGACGAAGACTAAAACCAAAACTTGGTACCAAAAAAACAAGATGGCTGCCAAAAACAACAATGTGTCAGAGAGAGACAGAGATGAATTTGTCTGTGTGTGTTTGAAGGTGTTGTGATGTCTAATGGTTGTGTAACAACAACAAATTTTGTTGCGAGGGTAGTGTTACAGCAGGATGGAAACGATCGCTCGGGGTATGCCATGGTAACGTTAGACTGGTAGATCTCAGGAGGTTTGAAATTTGAAAAGTAGATCTTGGGACAAAAATGGTTGGACACCCCTGGGATAAGGAGTACAGGAGATGAATGAATGAAAGTAAACGAATGGTTGAAGTCAAGTAAGCCAGGTAGACAGATTCAACAGGCCGCAAACGGTTCCCAAGCCTTTTTGTGTAAAATAAGACCTAAAATAAATCCTTCTTTATTTTCTTGTGCATTAAAACCTGGTCATGTTAGACTCTTTCATAGTTTTTTTCAACCTGTGTAAAAGAAATCAGCACTACATGCTCTGATCTCCTGTCTGTACATGTCTGCATTGTTTTTCTATCTTGAAATCTGATGTGTTAAAAACCCACCTTAGGCGTGTGAAACTGTTGGCCTACTTTTAATTTGGCGGTTATGAAACCGGTGTAACCTGTTGGAAAATTCTTCCCATTAAATTCAGAGGAAATTGGTATGAATTTTTAACCATGGCTGCCAAGATGCTAAACTTCTTTTTAAATCCATCACACACTTTCTGTGTGGAGGAGGCGTTGAGCATTCAACTGAAACACCTGGCGGCCATCTTGAATTGAGTCAATGTGCGGGGTACAAAAGACAGATCTGATTTGGATGTTTATGATACACACCGGCATGTCAAAAATATATATTATATTTCTATTAAAAGGCTGGAGAAGTTAGTGAGTTGTCATTTTTTCTGTCCCAATCAAATAAATTATTGCTATTATTGTTTCTAAATGATTTCTTTTCTTTAAAAAAAAAAAACCCTTTTAGCTCATGTTTTTAAATAATCAGTTAACCTGAAAAAAAATATCCGAAACATTTTTGTCACTTAAATAAAAAGCAAACAGTTATGATGGTAAATTATGCAAATTAATGCCAAGTGTTCATTTTGGTGCCAGAGAAGTAAAAGGACTCAATCACAGGACTTAATCCAACGTTTCTTCACAAAAATGTAACTAAAGGTGTCCTCAGCAATGCTGATAGGGAAAAAAATACAGACGGAGCCCTAGCTTTCAGAAATCTGAAAGTTAGGGAGGAAAAATGATATTTCGATGGTGGTAACGGATGGAACCAGGCAGTCAGGAAGGAAGACAAACAAGGTGAAGAGCTGGAGGGTAAACAGCCTTTAAAAGACAGTGTTTATGGGTTGTCCAGGTGTGCAGGAGCCAATAGTGGAGCAAATCAGGAGGTGATCTGAGGAGGTAGAGACCAATTCAGGGGTCCCTGAAGTAAAAGGAAGATGCAACCGGAACACAGGGACCTCAAACTTTTGTCCGCGGGACAATAATTTGCAGCTTCCGTCTTAATATGAAAGATTAATGTTAGTGAGGCTTTCAAGATGGGGGAGGGGTTTTCTATTCATTGCAATCAATTATTTGTTAATTAAGTTTTCATTTATCTATTTAATCAATTTGTATTAAAATTAACAATATTTAAGAAAATTGGAATCTTTTATCACCGCTTTTCTTGTAATAATCTTGATGCGGCTCAGTCTCACCTTCACTCTGCCTCCAGTGGCCCCACAGGTAAATTGATTTTGAGACCCCGGCCATTACACAAAGCAATCGTAACTATTTTCATTTTTATAAAATTGAAGCATAAAAAGTGTGTGTACAAACCACTGAGTCTGTTGATAACTTGAAGATTAACAAGTTTAAATAAAAATATGTGACTCTGAAAGGTTGACCTGCTCGTAATCTTCTGTCCTTGTAGATAAATAACAAGTTTCAAAACAAGAAAAAAAGAAGGACAAAATGAAGGACATCACTTGTTTTCTTCAAATGAAAAAAAAAGATTATTTTATTATCTCTGCATGTGGTTGACCTTTCTATACCAAAATGGCCGTCTTTACTGGTTTGAAAGATTTGATTTGCTAAGAATAATTTAAATGCTTTTTGGAAAACTTATGACCCAAACACTTTTTAGTTAACAAATTTTTCAGTAAACGCTATTTCTATTTGGCAGATGAGCTTGAAACGGAATGAGAAAATAAAATATAAGCACTTTTTTTTTTCATCTTGGCTGTTCATTCCAGAGAAAAACGTAAAAATTTCCTCTAATCCAAAATTTCGCATTTAGTTTAGATTTGTGACACTAAAGTGAGACAAAAATTCAATTCTCGTTTCTCTCAAGTCTCAATCAAATCTCAATTTAGTCTTTTTTCAAGATTAGGATGAAATTTTTATAAGAGCTTACATTAAGCTCAGAATAGCCAAATTTGGCCTTTTGGGATCGCAATCTCAAAAATCAGAAAGTTTTCCAAATAAATCAAATTCATTCCTAAACCAACTTATGCAGCCGGGGAGAGAAAGGCCTGGGCTGCCCGTTTGAGGCTGTTGCCCCCGCGACCCGACCCCGGAACAAGCGGATGATGACGGAACGGAACGAAACCAACTTCAGTTTAGGTTTGAATGCAACTCTGCCAGGCTACATGTATTTATTTTAAGGTGTGGCAGGCCTCAATGGGTGGGCTGGCTTTCCAGTGATCAGAACGTCAATGGTTCAATTCCTTGTCTGTCAAACTGTCATATACCAATGCACCAGTTTCCTGATGTGTAGCGAGCAAATTATATAGCAACTTCTGCCACTGGCGCATCTTTGAAAGAATACCTGTGCAATTTGGATGTTGTGCCAATTAAAGGAGTCAATATAGAGACTGAAGCAAGTTGAGATACTTTCCAAGGAGAAATAAAAGAGTTGCCTTAAAGACTGAAGTTAGATTACTTAGGTTCAAAAAGGAAACAAGAATTACCAAAAAACTGGAGTTAGAAATCTTACTCATCCAACATTAGGGTAGGCTATAGCTCAGTGGTAGAACATTTGCCTTGGACCGGGAGTTCTCCGGAAGTTTGCGAGATCAAATCCCACTGAGCTTAGGGGAAGACACCTAACCTCTCGTTTCTCCCAACATTGGCGCCGTCATGGCAGCCTGCTATGGTGTAATGCAGCACATAAATTTTCCCGTTGAAGTATGAATAGAGTGCATTTCATTATTTTCTAAGAAGAAATAAAGGAGTCGATATAGAGACCGAATGTAGACTAACCGTATTTCTTGGACCATACGTAAGTCACACTTTTTTCATATGTTGGCTGTTTCTGCAGCATATACTCCAGAGAGACTTATACATGAAAAAAATTGTTATAGACGAGGGTTCTCTTGACTGAAAGACCAAGATCTCCTACTCGCAACCATTAGAAATGTATAGAGTAAATGTTCGCTTACAACTGAGTAAACACAAGCGCCACCTAAAAGAGAATCAGAAATTTAGTGGTGGCCCAAAGCCGAGGCTACCCTTAAAGCCATGAAGAAAACCAAGAAATAAACTAATTGTGGACTAAAAGCAAGAGGAACAACTCCACAGATGGGTTCTTGACTGTTCATTTTTTGACGAAAAAACCCCCCTCACCAGGGAAATTTGTGTGCTGCTTTACACCACAGTAGGCTGGCATGACGGCAAACGGGGGTTGGGTGTCTTTTCAAAGGACCCTAGACGTGAACTCGGTGGGAATCAAACTCACAAACTTCAGGTCAACTTTCCAGTCCGAGTGGCTCTACCTCTAGGCCACTACCTCCCTATAATTTAAAGAGTAAATAAACCAAATAAAGTACATTTAATCTATTAGTATAAGAGAGGGTTCATCATCTGAAATTAATGGACGATGTTGGGGCATTAGATGGTTGCTTTCACCAAGTTTGGCATTACCCCTTTAAAACCCATTGCTTTCCAAAGTGATGTAAGATTTGTTTTTAGTTGAGTTTGATGTAGGTAAAATTTCTCTGCCTAATTCTGCTTCTTCTTTTTTTTTTTTCTTTTTTTGGGAGGGGCTGGAGGGGGAGGGGTTGCAACTTTCTTTCCAGAAAATGCAGTACTTACTTTCTAAGAAGAAATAAAGGGGTCACTAGAGAGACTGAAGTGAAATCAAAGCGGATCCAGGGCGTGGGGGCGTGAGGAGCGCATGCCCCACCCCTTTTAGTAAAAACACCAAAAAAAAAGACAAAGAAAGGAAAGGGGACTAGTCAACCTATCCCCCTTGCAGGGCCAGTGAATGGGCCACACAAATGCAGGTAAATGACTCTTATTTTTCAAAATGTTCCAGGGATAATGCCCCCAGCCCCACTATACCGGCTTTGTCAATGACCTCATGCCCCCCTGTAGAAAATCCTGGATTCGCCCCTGGAGATGATTTACTTTCTAAGAAGAAATAAAGAAACCCCGATAAAGACTAGCAGTGGGTATTATTTAAAGAAAATAGAGACAAATTTTAATCTAACACGGGAATCTTAAATTTGTCTTTTTGAAACAAGACAAGTTTGAGTAATTTTCCTCTGAAACATCCCATCTTTTAGGGGATGTTTTTTTTACTACCTAGAACATTATCATCACCCTGAAAGACATTTATCTCCTGGTTGTAAGTCACACAAGGCAACTGCATTCTAGCAAGAAACCGTAAACCAATTAGAGAGCTGTTTAACTCCGTGTCACATGTCCACGTCCAGAAAAGCCTCTTTTATTCTGAGGACTTTCATACAGCCGCCGCACAAAGCCAAGGAGACGCTCTAATAAAAGCAAATCACGTAGTAATCCCTTTAATGTGTCTGGATGAGATTTCGTTTCTGGTTCGAGGAGTAAAGTTGTGTTTTATACCTGAGAGAGGAGAGGATGAAAGATTTGAAGAGGCGTTAAATAGCATTAGCATTCACCCTCCGAGTAGGTCGGACTAGGTCATGCCTTTTTTGGGTCACTGGTGGATTTTATCAAAAAATAAATATACCGTAATTTCACGGCCATAAGGCGCACCTAAAAGTCACAAATTTTCTTCAAAATGAGCGGTGCGCCTTTTCGTGCGGTGCGCCTTGTGTGTGAGAAAAAGCGGACCTAAAAGAAAACGCGGTGCCCGCGAGGGGGACCTGAAAGAAAACACGTGAGAACGTTAAAGAGTGAAGTGTGAGCGGCGTGGGAGCGATGGATGACCGAAGGAGACTACAGTTTCATGAAGGGTGGAAGGCAGTGCCGGGCGAGTTACGCTACAGTTTGCCAATGGATTGTAGATGCTTGGACTAACGTGTCTGCTGGTACTGTTATCCGAGCTTTCGCAAAAGCTGGTATCCTTTCTGAGGAGCCGCACAGTACAGACAGTGACTTTGACAGCGAGGAGCGAAGTGGATTTACTCTGTAGGATTTTGCGCAGCTGCTCGATTCCAAAACAGAGAATGAGGACTTTGACGGATTTGAATAAAGACTATTACCGGTAATGTGCTTGTTTATACTACTTAAATAAAGTACAACCAAACTCAGTTTTGCTCCCGATCTATTTTTTAATACACACATTTGCATGCTTGCATGTGTGTTGTTGTAAGGCGGTGTGTGACTGAGACTGCGCCTTTTCTTACGGTGCGCCTTGTGTGTGTGTTAAATACAGCAACGGCGCACAAAACTGAGGCTGCGCCTTTTCGGTCGCAGAACTCGATTTCACGCCTAATGGCCGTGAAAATACGATAGTTTTCAATCATCAATACTTTCAAATAATTCCGATGTTTTGCTTTTGTTGTTTTCTTTTCAACTCCAATGATATTTAATTTAGATACAAACACAAACAAATTTAGCTGAACAATGGGTGGAGCAATGGTGGAACAATTGGGTGGAGACGGTGGCCGCGTGGTTAGAGCGTTCGCCCGCGGACCGGAAGGTCGCGGGTTTGCGTCCCACGGAGAGCACGTCTAGGGTCCTTGGAGAAGACACCTAACCCCCGCTTCTCCCACCATTGGCGCCGTTGAAGGGCAGCAGCAAACAAATTTCCCCGATGAGGGATGAATAGAGTAATTCATTTATTTTTTATTTATTTTATTTAATGTGTTAACGATGCTTGATAACCAGTGGATACTTTGGAACGATGTTTTAAAAATTGAAACCATTTTGAATAGTTTGCTGCTGTTCTATCGAGATTTGCGGCCTCATCGAGATCTGTGACTGGTCGCAGAACTCGATAGATTGGAGTTCTGAAAACTAAACCTAATGCTAATTCCAATAAAGGTATGGCAGGTCACACATCTCGATGGTTGGGTCGCAGATCTCGATGGTTATATCAATTGGAAAGGAGGGGGAACGTTCTGGGCATGTGCAGAGGCGCAAAATCACAGATCTCGATGGTCGCAAATCTCGTCAGGACACCATGATTCCTCGTCGGGTAGGAGGTGCTGGGCGAATTTATCGAAACTGCTTGAAAGATTACAGACAACATTTTAAAGTCAAAGGGTTGGCTCGATAACAAGGAGGAAGGCAAGGTCAGACCTTGGTAAAGGTAAAGCTCAAATTCTCCAAAATAGATGGGGTTTTTTTGCGATACAGCCATCTCTTTCCAAAAGATGCTTGACTTTGCGGTTTCACAAATTTTTAAGTGCTGTTTTGCAGCTTTTATTTTCTACAGCGCATAGTTTTCTGCGTCCCAACTAACACATAGTGTCCTGCATGTCTGAACATTTAAAAGACTAGATGGGAACGACCCCCACACAAGAGGGACCAAAACTGCTTTCTTGTGCCCATTATTCACAAAACCATTCTGCGAGGAGCTTGTAACTTTTTTCAAAGTAACTTTTTCTTGTAGACTTAAGATAATTGTAGCTATCTTGTGTTTTTGTTATTAAAAATGTGAAACGTTTTATTTCACCATTTATTTCTATGAACTTGTTCAGTCACGTGACTGCCAAATTTCCCATTGGCTGAAAGAAGATAGTTTTCTATTTGTTACAAAACAGGATAGATTTTGGCCTTTTTTTTTTGTTTGTTTTAATAATATTTCCAGTGAGAAACAAACTATTCGTATATTTTTACACACACACAAGGTGTGCATAAAACAGTCAATGTTTTGACTCCAAATTTTTCCAACAAAGGTTTAAAAACCCGTTTTATTTGGGCCATTGCACCACTACTTGACATGCACAAATGTTTTTACTCATTAAAATAAGAGTCTTTAAGGTTCTTCCTTCTGCTTGACATCAAACTGCTGTAAAGACCCTTTCATTTCTGGAGGGAAAAAGAGAATTATAACAGTGAGTGCACCAGCAGTCAAAAAGATTCCTTTTTATTCAGCCTCACTTGAAAATTTGCATTGATAAGAGTCCATTGTTATGAAATAGTATTGAATTCATCTTCAACTTTTACAAAACAAATCGTTTGCCACGTTAAAAACAATTTGGGCAATTATCAAAAGTCGAGATTTGTTTTGTCAAAATGTTTTTTTGTGGAAAAAATATTTTGGCACAATTTCAGAAGCAAAATAAATTTTGTTTAGCTGTAAAATGTGTATTTTTACATCCAAACAGCAACAAAAACTCTTCAAAAATAGTTACACATAATTTTCCGAAAAGCCCCCAAAACCAAAACCAAAAAATGACCTTGTATCTCATTTTTTAACTGAAACGTGAGCAAATAAAACAAATTCAAACCGAAATCCAACGTTGAGGAATCTTCGGGGGAAAAAAGTAAAAAAAAAAAAAAACAGCCTTGAAAAATCATTTTCGGCTGTGCTGGTATAAATTTTCCGATTGGATGTGATTTCGAGACAAATTTTTGTTTTTTTGTGCGTATGTCGTTATGAGCACATTGAGTGCAGGTTTGGAGGTCTTGATTATGTTCCAGGGTTACAGACCTGATTACACACATGACGTATCTGCTGATGTCTAATATTAATGTAGATAAGTATTACTTTTGAATACTTCATGGTCCCAGTGAGATCAAAAGTGACCTTGTGGGTGTTAAACAACAGATTAGCCTGAAAATGTTACTGCCAGTCTGAGAAAAGTAGATAAAGTGGGCGGTGAGTGGATTTGCAAATCTACAAAAATTTAGAGAAAAAAAAGTTTGATACTTTACATATTTTGGTTCTTGTGGATCATTTTTTAGAAAATAACATATCCGATTAACAAGGGACCATTGTACACTAGGCACCCTGGACAAGTCAGCAATCTAAGAGAATAAACTCAATGGAATAATATGTTGGGGTAACGCTCTGACCTTGAGCCTTAATGTGTTGGTCTTTTGTCTTTGAAAGTCAATTCTGAAAACAAATCTCCTTTTGTTTAGAAACGTTGTGAGATCACCGCCTGCCGCTGCCTTACCAGGCGGTGTGTACTTGTATAAATACCCTACGTGTTTGATGCTTGAACAAGTGATTGATCCTTTTTTTTTTTTTTTTTTTTTTAATTTTGTGTTAGATATGCTTAAAAAAATCCACAAACTTTTGTAAATGTGTCATTGATTCAGAATGGTGCCATCTTTAAGACACGTTATATGTGTCCTGATCAATTTAGAACTAGAATAAGTCAATGACAGGGTCCCTATTGTTGGCTGCCACCCATCTCTTCCCTCACCCGACCCCTATGGCCCCTCCTGCAAGTGGTGAGCCCACTGGAAGGGCGGCCCATGTCCCCTGTTTGGGCCTAGACCGGCCGGGCTCTATGAATAAAAGCCCGGCCAACAGGCGCTCGCTCTCGTGGCCCACCTTCGGGCCTGGACCAACGTGGCCTGGCCCGGGCCTGGACCGCCTGGACCAACTTGGCCATGCTTGATCTCTTGCTTGATCTCTTCATAGGGGATACTCCGAAAGAACGAGATTGATTCAAGTGCCCGAAATGAGCTTCCTCCCCAAGGTGGCTGAGTTCTCACTCAGGTATTGGGTGAGGAGCCGCTATCTGAGTGTTGAGCCCCTCCTCCTCCATATTGAGAGAAAACAGATGGAGTGGTTCGGGCATCTGGTCGGGATTCCTCCCGAGTGTCTCACTGATGAGGTGTGTCGGGTTGTCCTACCAGGATGAGACCCAGAGGCAGACCCCGGACCTGCTGGAGAGACTATGTCTCACAGCTGGCCGGGGAAGGACTTGGGATCCCTCTGGGTGAGCTGGAGGAAGCAGCTAGGGTGAGGGAAGCCTGGGCTTCCTGTCCTAGGCTGTTGCCCCCGGGATCCGGACACAGATAAGCGGAAGACGACGGAACGGAATGAGTCGATTCCAAATGATGACAGATCATGCCTCCACGAAGCCATATGTACGTCACAAACAGTGGTAATATTGAATGGTTGGGGTCTATGCGGTAACTAGGTTGAAGATGTCTTCATCATCAGTTCACTGAGTCTTGGATTAACAAGAGACGTTAAAAGTTTATTTTCAGATACAACTGTGTATTAATATCCCGCGTTGCAAAGCACCGATGCATTGTGACTCAATTCAGATGTCCACATTAGCCCTTGAGACTTGGGTGTCAAACTCTGGCACATCAGCAACATATACTCCACGGTGTAATTATTTTTGGACCGTGAAACTATTCCAAACGACAATAGAAGATGACGCAGTGATAGGGTCTCTAGCGCATGTCGGGTTAATTCTACAAATCCCAGAACAAAAGGCTTTGACTTCTGTTAACAGCTGTTATAGAAGTGTTTTTTTGGCAGAGATGTTGTACCCAGACACACATTCAAATTTAACAAGTTCATTGAGGACAGATGGCGTGAAGGAAGAGGGTTAGGCAAGTAAATTTGGGCAGGTTGTGTCCTCGGCAGGCATGGCACAACCAGAAATTTGGGGGTGTGGCTGGTTACACATGGCGAAGTACACAGGGACAAGACACCATAACGTCAGACGACATGAAAGAGAAATGGAGGAGCTTATATAGCAAGGGGAAAGAGAAGAAACCAGCGCAAACATTGGGGAAAGGCAACGAGAACCAAATGTGAAGAATTAGGGCAAAGCGGGAAACAATCAGGAAGGAAAAGTAATAAACGGGCTAACGCTGACACCAAGCAATGTCAAGTCCTACACTGTATTTTATGGAGATTTGCTTTGTCATTTTTGGACCCAAGAGTTGCTGGTTTGAACCCTGCTGAGCTCATGCCTAGTTGTCCATGGAGAAGACACCTGACCCCCAGTTTCTCCCACCAATGGTGCCGTCATTGGCTGCCTGCTGCGGTGCAATGCAGCACAGGAATTTTCCCACAAGGAATAAATACAGAGTGATAAAATATTTAAAAAAAAAAGAATTACTCTATTCATCCCTCACCGGGGAAATTTGTGTGCTGCACTCCTTTCACCGCAGCAGGCTGCCCTTCGACAGCGCCAATGGTGGGAGAAGCGGGGGTTAGGTGTCTTCTCCAAGGACCCTAGACGTGCTCTTTGTGGGACGCAAACCCGCGACCTTCCGGTCCGCGGGCGAACGCTCTAACCACGCGGCCACCGTCTCCCCCTTTAATAATAAAAATATAATTTTGAGTTTTGAAGAGGAACTTGTTTTGGTCAGTTGGTCGTTATTTTAAGTTAAAAAAAATCAATTAACATTAATTTCCGCCTGCGGTATCTTGTAATTACTGAATTTTATCCAATTAGTGATTTGAGTCTGACACCCCTGCTCTAGACTGTGGTAAAAAATCCATAGAAGAACCATAGCAGGGGTGGGCAAACTTTTTGGTTCGTGGGCCACATTGAGTTCTAACATTTGACCAGGGGACTGTAACAGGAGCATGCTTTGATAATGTCACCTCATTGGACAAAAATACACATCTTGGGACCTGGAGATAAAATGTGCTTTAATTTACGATGAAAATAAAGAAAATCATCACAACAAAATGTCTGACTTCAAAATGAGTCTTTAGACACTGATAAATCAAATGAATACTGTAACTATTTTATTTTAAAGCACAGAAAGTTATTTTATACTTCGCAATATCGCCATCACTCTCCTCCTGACTGGCTTCTTTTTTTTTTTTTCAAAAACATCAAGCACGTTAAACTTCAAATCTTACACGCTAGGACTTAAAAAAATGCATTTTAACGCAGTAGATTTCACATTTAGCGCCAGATTACGTACGTGTAGTGACCCCAATGACTTTCCATAGTAGCGCACAAGGTTTGAAATCTAACGTGCATGTTTACGTGCGTGTAGTAGACCCAATGGCTTTCTAAATATGTGCGCACGGTTTATTTTGACAACATGCGCATCACAGAGACACACATTTTAATGGGAGCAGTGTTGTTGTTTACTCAATAAAACCAATATAGTATACCCTTGTTTTTTGCAGGGGGTCACGTTCCAAAAAGAATAAGTGATAGGCAAAATCCGTGAAGTAGGAACCTTTTTTTTTTTTTTTTTTTACGATTATTATACAATAAAATACTCAATTATACATTGAAAAGAAGCTTTAGAAACTTTAGAAACGTTTTTTTTTTTCCCAGTAAATACGAAAGAGTAATTATTTCCGTAATGCCGACCCAGCGCATAGCCTTTACCTTCCCTTAGCACGTCCAGAAGTTTAACTTTATCTGCGGTAGAAAGCACCTTCCGCTGCCTTTTGGGCGCTGCCGCAGGTGCTTTTGTCGGTCTTTAAGACACATAATGTCGAGCGTTTTGTCGGAATCATGGGTTTTAGAGAAACTCAAAATTGCACGTACGTAATGTAAATTTGGATAGCTGTTTTAGATACGTATACATATTAAACTGCGACATTATTGACGCACAGGTAGAGAAGAAGCAGAGCGACCTTTTAGCCAATCAGAATGCAGAGCACAATGCACGATGCAAATCCGTGAAGTAGCAAAACCCTGAAAAGTAAACCGCCTTATAGCGAGGGTTACTGTATCTCTGGTGTGCACCATCTTGTGAGGAAACATCAGAATTGCAGGGAAAATAAAACAACATCGTTTATTTACTTAATTTTTTCAAGTTCGGCGGGACGGATTAAACCGTTTAACGGACCGCATGTGTCCCGCGGGCCGCAGTTTGCCCATGTCTTGTCTATAGCCATCTTTTAATGGTTGTACTGACGACTGTTCATCCCAAAATGAAAAGAAAAATTAAGACAATAGAGCAACAAGTCTGCAAAGCAGCGGAAGCCGAGTTTCCGTCTCTCTCTTCGTTGGTTCCCTCTTATCAGGCCACGTGCGGAAAACAATCTTAGAGCAGAGGAGCTCAGATCAGTTCCTGTTTTGTCAAAAACAGATGGAGTCTAAACCAGTCTTAAAACATTTCTCCCACCCTATAAGCTCCGTGTTTAATCATAAAATTAAGAAAAGAGGTGGTGGTAGAATTTTCTTTTTAAAATGTCAGATCTGTTTATAAATATTTGAAACGGGAATTTGATAGGAACCACTGGCCGATGGCGGGAAAGTGACACCGCTTTAGAGAAATTTCATCCATTATGAAAAGACAATCAAGGACAAACTTTTTTTTTTTTAATTCAATTTTATTTTTATAACTCAAAATCACAGAATTTCTGTCTCAATGGGCTTCACGAGAAACTAAAATTGTTTTCAGGGGACGTTTTTTTTTTCCCGCCAAATTGCTGCTCCAGTGCGTCTCAAATTTAGAGGTGTTATGACAACATAAAATTACGAAAAATAATTTTGGAAATGAGGTTTTTGAGGTTAAACTGGTTCAATTATTTTCTTAAACCCACTGAACTTGTGACATACTAAAAAAAGACGGGTTATCTAAGCATCACCGTGAACATTTACTCCTAGTTCCTTGTTCCTGTCGAACCGACAAGTGAAATAATTTGTTTTTCTCTTTAAGCGCAGACATATTGAGGCGTCAGAAAGGCTGTGGAATACTTGGGAATTTTCTATTCCAGTGTACAGCCTGGATTGTATTAAGCTTCAGGATTTACGTAAACACTCTGTTATACGTAGGAGTCACTAATCAAGTTGCTGTGCTCTTACGTAACGTGGTTTGTTTGTAGTCATTGTGAATGCATCACACTCAGATTAGATCTTGTTGTACTAGTTTATTCCAGTCTTGCCTTCTTGTCGTCTTACAGTCGAAACAAAGGACTTGTGTTTACAATGCCCACGGTAATTCAGTACCAGCTATAAATGAACTGTTAAGATTTCAGGGTCATGTAACCACTGGTCAATGTCACAAAAGATGGGGTAAAAAATATATAAGGCTCAAGGGGGCATTTTGGAAAAATGCGCTACTTGTGATGGCAGCAGGTCCATGTAGCACGCCCCATTTTTGTTGGATTTTTTTAGTTTTTTATTAGAGTTTCAAGCAATGGGCTACTTCAGCCTTGAGGAATGTTGAATTGGAGTGTATGTGTCTAGATGTGCCATACTGGTGTGAATCAGAAGGTGAAGAAATGAAGACAGGATCTCCTGAGTGCAGCTTAGTCTGTTTTACAGACTTGTCGGAGTGACATAAGAGGTGATTCCTGCCTCCCCAGACACCACATGAACCACATTAGAAGTCCTCCCAGAGCGGACGACTCGTCACTGAGGAAGAGAAGGGGAAGAAGAGAGGATCTTACTTAGACATCGAGAAATGGGAAGATGACGGACTTCACCCTCCCTCAAAATGAAGTCCATTAAGATGGATGAACTAAAGATGGTGAACAGGTGGTGTTTGAGAAGTAATAGTGCTGTTCCACCACAGTGAAGGATGTGAGTTGCTGTCAAGATGCGGCGCTTTTAGTCCTCAGTTTAACATCTTAAACGTTGTTGCCATGGCAACCCACGTTTCGCCCCCACAAAAGCCAACTCTTGTGTGTTCCACCTATTGCTGCTGCTGTTCCACCTCCAGGCTGCTGTTCAAACAACTCCAAACCGCCCAACCACTCTTTTGGACTACTTGGTGCTACCAGACACACGAATTTCCCCAGTAGGAGCCGATAAAGTCATTGTATCTGTATTTTGTTTGATGCCTTGATATCGACTTATTCTTGTTTGTATTCCGTTCCGTCGTCTTCCACTTAATCGGGGCTGTGTCGCGGTGGTGGCAGCCTCAGTTGGGAAGCCCAGGCTTCTCTCACCTCAGCTTCATCCTCTAGCTCACCCCGGAGGATCCCAAGGTGTTCCCAGTCCAGCTGTGAGAAGTAGTTTCTCTAGTGGGTCCGAGGTCTGCCTCTGCCTCTGCCGAGGTCAGTGGGACTTGCCTGAAACACCGAATGCCTGAAGCGTTTGGGAGGCATCCAAACCATATGCCCAAACCACCCCATCTGGCTTCTCTCTATCGTTTGTATTTTACTCCTTGGTTATGCAATAAAAGAGAAAAGAAAAAAAATGGGAAAAGTTTGAACTGCTTCGATTCTAAATGGTGTAAACATGTCATATCCTCAAAACAAAAGTTATGAGGATGTTTTCAAAATAAATTATTCAGATACAATTTTTTAAAAAGTAGAAGAAAAATGAACCTGTGAATTAAAATGAATTTGCAGTCAATTTCGATCTTCTTTTTTTTTTTTTTTTTTTTTTAGATAAATGCATATACCGCGACAGACTGGCGACCTGTTCGGGGTGTACCCTGCCCTTCGCCTTAAATTAGCCGGGATGGGCTCCGGCACCCCCCGCAACCCTGAAAGGAACAGACGGATTAGAAGATGACTGACTGACTGACTAAATGCGTATATATTTTTTTGTTTGACGCCCATTTCTCGTCAGATTGGGCGTTGTTTTTATTTCTCCGCTTCTCATTGGTCCAAACCGCTGTCCGTCACATGTCACCACTGGTTGATCTGGCAAAAGAAAACTGAGGAGAAATATTTTCAGTAGCTTTTTTAAACAAACAGGAGCTTTGCCGCTTCGCTGCTTCGGCGCTTCGCTTCTTTTTCTCCGGATCTTTTTTTTTCGGATCTTTATGGAGCTGTGCAGCAGGAATGTGAAGCAGTGATTCGTGAATGTTCTGCAGAATGGTGTTCAGAAAAAGACTAAAATGGTGCTTTAGAAGGAGTGGAAGTTAGCGTAGCTGATGCTAGGCCTCTGCTTTCATCGCTGTTTAATTCTTTTTTAAAAATACATTCATTTTTTTATCGACATGAAGAGGGTCAACAGCCTGCAGAGGTGAGTTAAAGACTGAAATATTAAAAATAAATAAATAAAGATTAGATCAAATTAAAAACAAAACCAGTCTCTGGATCTTTTTATGAGATTATTTATGAATTTAATAAATACAAATTTGATCTCATAATCTGGACAAAATATGGAGAAAAAAATTATGTTTATTGGACTTTATATGGTGTCCAATAAATTAATTGTGTTCCATTTTCTGGGTTTTGATTTGTAGGTAAATAAGTTTTTATCTGTTTGTATTAATATTTAATGGATAGATGTAATATATATAAATGATATTGTGGTTTTTTGGGGGATTTGGCATCTACGCTCCTACCCTCACCTATGGTCACCAGCTGTGGGTGGTGACTGAAAAAATGCAATCGCTGATACAAGCGGCCGAAATGAGCTTGCTCTGCAGGGTGGCTGGTCTCTCCCTCAGAGATCGGGTGAAGAGTGATGCCATCCGATACGAGCTCAGTGTCGAGCTGCTCGGGTTGAGTGAAGCCAGATGAGGTGGTTCGGGCATCGGGTCAGGATGCCACCTAGTGCCTCGCTAGTGAGGTGTTTCAGGCACGTCCCACCGGGAGGAAACCAAGCGGCAGACCCCAGACTCGCTGGATAGACTATGTCTCACAGCTGGCTGGGGAATGACTCGGGATCCTTCCTGGTTAGCTGGAGGATGCAGCTGGGGTGCCCCGCGATCCAGCCTCGGATTAGTGAAAAACGATGGAACAGAACAGTTTTATTTTGGGTTTTTTTGGCGGAGGTAGCGGGGGTTGGCTTAATTTCAAATACTCTGCTGTTAAGATGGTGAAGCAATAAATACTGTAAATCCCTAAATAAATTAAACATTTATACTGTTGGAGATTAATTAACAAAAATATTTGTTATGGTTATATAAAAAGCAATTTTTTGAAGTACTTTATTCAGATTCTTAGTATTTTGTTAATGTGTTACTGAAAAATGTATGTGTGAAATAGCTCCAAACCGTCCAATCGAGAGCTCTAAACACCTGGTAGCTGGTGCCAAGTTAGGTGGGGTGGACCTTGAACAGCAGCTTGGTGGAACAGAGCTGGGACAGCCATTGGTGGAACACATGACTCCTAGTAAATCGTAATAAGATTTTAAACTGTCACTAAAAGCTCCGTATCTTGACATCAACTCACATCCTTCACTGTGGTGGAACAACACTATTTGTCATTCTCAAACACCACCAGTCAGCCATCTTTAGTTCCACACGTCTTCACCATAGCGAAGCCGGGTATGTTCAGACAGGAATCACCTCTGATGTCACTCGGAAGATCTTGTCCTCATTCCTTCTGATTCACTTCAGCACGGAACATCTTGACACGTTCACTCTGACTCCACATTCCTCACTGACGAAGTAGCTCATCTCTTGAAACCAATAAAAAACTGAAAAAAATCTAACAAAAATATGAAACCCTACGCGGACCTGCTGCCATCACGAGTAGCGCATTTAAAAAAATTTTTTATTAATTATAAAAATCTAATTTTTATCTAATCTAATATAAAAAATTCAGTTTATTTAAACACAAAATTATATTTTAAATATTTTTTAGTGCATTTATAAGTTGTTAGATGGAAAAAAAACAAAAAAAAAACAGCGTCCTTCATCTGCTGCTTTTAATCGTATCCAAAAAGAACCAAGATCAGGTCAGAGTTGAAGACACTCTAACAGTTTGTCTCAACATCAGTGATATTTTGAAGTGTTGATACGCACCGTCAACGTTCTGACTGGAGTTTTATTCTCTACAAATAACTTTATTTAAACTAGTTCTTTAAAAACTAGTTATTTAAATGACCAATTGTTGCAGTCACAGAATATTTTGCTTCCTTTTTCTTTAGTTCCTTCCGTTTTACTTCAATACTCTTTTTATTTTTGTTCTCTTCTAGAAAGAAACAAAGTTTAAAATTTCTACCTTGTTGTTCAGCAGTAGTTTTGGGTCTGTGCGATATAATGGCAAAAAAATACTGTGTCGTCTGGTCCGGCCGACCGAATCTGAGTTTACAAGCCCAGATTGGGTTTCAGTCTCATGTCCTAGATCCTCAGTTAGAGAGGAAATATTGTTTAAATGTGTGTTTGTGTGTTTTCTAGGTTTATGAACAGACGGGCCACCGCTAACTGTCGCTACCAGCCCACCTGCTACGAACATGCTGCAAACTGTTACACTCATGCGGTGAGTTGTCTCTAATACTTCATTTAGATGTGTGAAGGAGATAAAATTAATACAGGTGTTGTTTTCGCCACTGCAGCTCCTGATTGTGCCGGCCTTCATGGGCATGACATTTCTCTACAACCTGTCTGATAACAGCTGGGAAAGGATCACGGCCTGGGTGTACGGCTCCGGACTGTGCGCCCTCTTTGTGGTGTCCACTGTGTTCCATATTATAACCTGGAAGAAGAGTCATATGAGGTGGGGGTAAAATCCGAGCATAGCCTGTTTTATACTGTTGCAACTATTTTTTTAAAACCCTGTCCTGTCCGGTGTTCTGACAAGTAACCAACCTGCTGGATCATCTGAAAAAGAAAGTTTAAACCTTCAGAGATTAAGTTAAAACACACAAAAATAACTTTTATAACAAATTATGTAGAACACAAACCCATGTTATTAAAGCTATAATATGATTGAGAGCAAGGAACATAGCGGACAGTAAACAGTGTGGTACAGTGTGCATAAGTGAGTGAAGGTTGATGCATGACGTTTAACCCTTTCAATATTACAAAAAAAGTTGGTTTTTACAATAAATGTCGTAGTAGGTTATTTAAATAAAGTTTTTTTAGAAGTTTATTAGAGATGGTAGGTATGGCCTCAAAAGAAAATCTCTGATTTCTTTTTTTTTTTATTAGACTTTAACAAAATTTTCAAATTTAAACCCATTTTTTCTTCTCTCCACTCAAAACGATGAACAGATGACGAATAAAAAGCTCAGAAAAACTTTTAAATGGACCCCTTTTTTAATATGTAAGGTTAACATTGAATCCGACAAAAAAAAAATCTAGGACGCTGCATCGGTCCGTCGTGGTAAAGAGAGTGCTGAGCCGAAAAACAAAGCTCTCGATTTACAAGTCGTTCTACGTTCCCACCCTCACCTTTGGTCACCAGCTGTGGGTGGTGACCGCAAGAATGAGATCGCGGATACAACCGGCCGAAATGAGCTTCCTCCGCAGGGTGGCCGGGCTCTCACTCAGAGATCGGGTGAGGAGCTCTACCATCCGGGAGGAGCTCGGTGTCGAGCCGCTCCTCCTCCAGGTCGAGAGGAGCCAGATGGGGTGGTTCGGGCATCTGGTCAAGATGCCCCCCGAGCGCCTCATGGGCGGGGTGTTTCGCGCACGTCCCACCGGGAGGAGACCAAGGGGCAGCCCCCGGACCCGCTGGAGAGACTATGTCTCACAGCTGGCCGGGGAACGACTTGGGATCCTTCCAGGTGAGCTAGAGGATGCAGTCGGGGTGAGAGAGGCCTGGGCTACCCGTTTGAGACTGTTGCCCCCGCGACCCGACGCTGGAACAAGCGGAAGATGACGGAACGGAACGGAAAAAAAAAAACTCTTCAAGTTTAGCAACATGCCAACATGTAGTTTTTTTTTTTCCGTTCCGTCATCTTCCGCTTGTTCCGGGGTCGGGTCGCGGGGGCAACAGTCTCAAACGGGTAGCCCAGGCCTCTCTCTCCCCGGCTGCATCCTCTAGCTCACCAGGAAGGATCCCAAGTTGTTCCCCGGCCAGCTGTGAGACATAGTCTCTCCAGCGGGTCCGGGGTCTGCCCCTTGGTCTCCTCCCGGTGGGACGTGCCCGAAACACCTCGCCTGCGAGGCGCTCGGGGGCATCCTGACCAGATGCCCGAACCACCCCATCTGGCTCCTCTCGACGTGGAGGAGGAGCGGCTCAACACCGAGCTCCTCCCGGATGGCAGAGCTCCTCACCCGATCTCTGAGTAAGAGCCCAGCCACCCTGCGGAGGAAGCTCATTCCATGAACATAATTAGGTATAATGAGGCTAAGCACATGACATCTCCCGCTGCTGCAGTTGTGCTCTGAAAGCCAATAGTAGTGATCTGCATGGTCTATTTCCAGTATTGTTTTTGGTGAGCAAATGGAAGAAGTCGATGAGATCAAGCATGGCCAAGTTGTCCTTGCCAGGACGCATCTCAACAGGGCCCCACTGTGGACCCATGCCTGTGGGTGGGGCACATGAGCAAGCACCATCGTGGCCAGTCTTTTACCTATGAGCAAAGCTCCACTCAGCCCGATTAGGGGACATGGGCCGTCCTTCCAATAGGCACACCACCTACAGAAGGGGCCAGTTCAGTTTTGAAAGCATTCTTGATGTAACGCTAGTAAAAATTCGGCATTACTCGACAGGTCAGCATGTCTCTGGTCGTGTGTTGCAGGTCGGTGGAGCATTGCTTCCATATGTGTGACAGAGTGGTCATTTACTTCTTCATCGCTGCCTCCTACACACCATGGTAAGACTAAAAACCAGAGCTCAGGATGTGTTTGGAACAGAAACTGAACTGGTACTTCATGCAGGTTGAACCTCCGAGAACTGGGTCCTCTAGCAGCCCACATGCGCTGGTTTGTTTGGCTCATGGCCGCCGCTGGAACCATTTATGTCTTCAATTACCACGAAAAGTGAGTCCGAAGATTTGAACAAAGTAGAGAAGTTTTTATTTCCTAGAAGTACTAACAACCCGTGTTTTGGTCAGGTACAAACTGGTCGAGCTGGCCTTCTACCTGACGATGGGATTCTTTCCTGCTTCTGTCGTGACGACAATGGTAACGATGTTTATCTCTTATGATCGTTATGATCGTACGATGCTGGTTGTAGCTAAACAACTGATGTCATTGTAGCTTGTTTTTTGATAGAGATCTACGACAAACCTTTTTGTTTTACTTTTTTTAGTTTTGGGTCCAACAAGGTTTGGTTTTTAAGGCAAATACCAGAGTCCAAAAAAGATTTTTTTTTTTTTCCCCCCCAATTTGTCCGAATTAATTAGCGGATTGATAAATCAGGGTCATAGTTTGAGCGTCTCCAAGTCAGCTTTAATTTCTTGTTTTTATGTTTTTCTCTAAATCACTCAAACGTTTTACATTTTAAAGACAAAATTACAAGAAAATCGGACAAAATAAACAATCAAGAAAAAATATTTGTAAACAAAAAAATTCTAGAGAAATAAAATAAAACACAGGTAAGACGTACCGAAAAAAATACAAACTTTTAAAAAAATAAAATAAAAAGACAAATTGATAAAAAAATATATACAATTTTTTGTTTGATCTGAAATTAAAAAAAAAAAAAAACTACGGAAAGTTTGATATTTTACGTGCTGCTGCCGCCTTGTGGTCGAAATGAGATCTGCAAGTTTGTTTTTTCGAACACTGAGACAAATCTCCATAAAAAATATTCTTGAGCCTGTGGCTAAAAATAGGTGTGCTGAAAATATCAAAATATTAAACTTAAAAGTCTAAAGAAAATCAAAATCCACCAAAAGCACTGGACTTCTTTTTTGGCAACTTGTAAACGTGTTGATGAAATAACAACAAGGATATAAATTAAATTCTACTACTTATTTGTGTTTATATTTTTGGGGGGGCTGTTTTTGTTTGTAATAAAAAATGCAGAATGTTTCGTCTCAACCAAACTATTTTACTAATCAATTAAAAGTTGGATAAGTTTGAATAAAAAAATAGTTTTAAACCAATGATTAAATGTGAAAGTTTTAATATTATCAATAAATAAAATGAAAATGTACTTTTTAGTATTCATGTTCCTTTATTTTATGTAATCTGTAATAAAAACCTACGCGAAAGATAAAAACTTTGATTTTTAATAATATGTATTTCTCCAAAATTCCACAAGAGGGCAGTAAGTGAACCTAAAAAACAAACCTTTAAAAATATCAGAATTTACTTCGAATTGGGTTTGAAAATAACTTTATAACTCATCAGTTAAACTATAAGAGATAAAATAATACAGTATTTTACTATCACTATTTTTATGGTTAACATTTTGCTATGAAGTGCTTTCACGTAATGTCACCAACCTGGAAGTCGGCCATTTTGGAGGCATAGGTCAGTATAAAACTATCAACTAGGCAGTTTTTAAATTTTCTTTATTTTTTGGTGCTTTTCAAAGGTGTAATTTGTTTTCCACGTTAGCGTGATATTGAAGAAAGTTAGCTGTTCTTGGAACGAAAGAAAAAAGACAAAATTTAGGGAAACTACATTTGATTGGTTGAGAAGGTCCTTATTTAATAAACAATCTCAATTTGATGCCCGTAAAGGAGGTTACCAGACGTGTTAAATGACCTTATTTTAACTCCAATTTTCTACTCAGCTGCAGATCTGAAGGCCTTTAAAGGACTTGATGCGTATTTCTCGTTTGACGTCACATGAATAACTAATCAACAGTAGTTTTCTAAATATCGTCTCTTTTCTTTTGTTCCAAGATTATTCAAATTTTCTGCCATATCACGCTAATGACGTAGAAAACTAATTATACCTCTGATTGAAATCATAAAATAAAAAAATGAAGAAAAAAAACTGCGCTGTCAATAGTTTTGTCCTGACCTATGCATCCAAAATGGCCGACTTCCGAATTTTAGTCACGTGGGTGAAAGCACTCGATACTTGCAAAACAGCTTGTTTAACCAAAAAGATAAACTGAAAATACATCAGATTGACTTTTTAGGGTTAACTCTTGGGCGGGGAGTGTGGGGGAAAGTGGGTTTCAACCACTTTGTCAGACTTTTGGAGATCAGACCTTTCCGAGAATAACTGTTAGCATGCTTAAATTGTAATACATCGTAACGTGTATCTTTATCGTATTATAAAATAATTTATATGGTGATCCATGTTTATCTACAGACCAACACTGATGGTATCCAGGAGCTAGCGTGCGGGGGTCTCATCTACTGCCTCGGCGTCTTCTTTTTTAAAAGCGACGGCGTCATCCCCTTCGCTCACGCCATCTGGCACGTCTTCGTGGCGCTAGCTGCCGCCGTGCACTATTACGCCATCTGGAAATACCTCTACAAGACTCCGAGCGCCGAGTACCTCTTAGACTTGTGACCTCATCCACACCACGCCCTCTTCACTGCCCCCTACAGCTGCAACTTGGAAGTTTACCGAACATAAACACACACCAGAAAATGTTTACCGTTTTTATCGGGACGAGAGCAGATTTCTTAGTCTCTATCACGAACAAACTTCATTAGAGAGAATTGAAATGATTTTTTTTTTCCACTTGTTAACTACGGCACAGAGAATTATGAAAACAGTGTTTTTGTACTTCTTTTACTAACGGCTCGTTTCTCGTTTCTGGTTGAAATTTAACCAGTTTTCTGCGAAATGACACAAAGTGTCCGAAAACTGCAAAAAAAAAAACTTTTGCCAAAGCAAAAATAAATAAAATTGTTTTTATTTTTTAAAATTAAAATCAGGAAAACGACTAAACGAACGAATGAATGAGTTTTAATCTAAAGACATAACGAAGCCGGGCTTCAAAACGCTTCCAGAAAAATGAAAGATTTTAAGTATTTTATTCTGCTGTTATTGTTTTCTTTTTTTTGTTGATTTCTAAAACAAATCAAATGATCAAAAAGTTTTGGTTCAATATTTAATTTTCAACCCATTTGATCCAGTTGTGCACTTTTTTTGTTTATTTGCAGTCCTTTTGTTTTCAGATTCTCCTGTTAGTTTGGCGCCCTCTAGTGACGGGAGACTTTCGAGCCAAAATAACGAGACGAATCGGTCCAAAGCAGTATGATGAGTTTATCTACAGCATCTATAATGTGAACAGTGTGTTGTAGTGTGTGAACACAACTTTGTACTGTAGTGAAATGTGTGTCAGTGTTTGTTTTGCACCGTGATGATGAACGTTTTCTGTCGACTCTGAAACTGAATCACTGCGTGTTTTTTTTTTTTTTTTTTTTTTTTTTTTAAAAACTGTGGCTCTTTGATGATTTCTTAACCACTGTGTTTTGTATATTTGTATATTATATCGTGTGGATTCTCTGATCCTGGCCTTTTGCAGGGAACATAAACACTTCTCGATGGGTTTCATCACCTTTGTAATGTGACAATAAAAAATAAATTCCTTTCTGCTCAAAGTTAACGTGAACTTTCTTTTCAACGTGACAATTTTAAGAAATATTTTCACCTTCTAGTTGTAATTTGTGTTGTTTTTTTGAACCGCTTATACTTAACGGAGTCGCAGGGGTGCCTTAGCCTATCCCGGCCAATTTCAGGCGAGAGGCAGGGTACAGTCTGAACAGGTCGCCAGTCTGTTACAGTGCCACACACACACATTCCTAGGGTGTGTGTGGCACCCTTTTGGTGGGTGGGAGGAAACCCACGCATGTACAAGGAGAACACGTAAACTCCATACAAAAAGGCCACTGTTCCAAGCCACGTCGCCCTAAACCAGGCATGAGCAAACTATGACCCGTGGGCCACATTCGGCCAGTTGAATGTTTCAATCCGGCCCACCAAACGTCCCGTTCCGTCATCTTGTGACTGCAACCCACCGAACTTGGAAAAAATGAAATGAATAAACCTTGTTACGTGTTTTATTTCCCCTGTAATTCTGATGTTTCCTCATTAGATAGTGCACTCTATGATATGGAAATCAATCGGGGCTACTACATGCACGTAAACAAGCGTGTTAGATGTTAAAACAAGCAAAATGTTACATCGAGTGCTTAGATTTCAAACCTAGCACCGCTAAAATGGACGTTTTTAAGCGCTATCACAGTAGATTTCAGACCTAGCGCTGCAGATTTCAAATTTAACACTCTTGATGTCAAATTTAGCGCTTGTTTAAAAATCTAGCGCCATTCTATTGGTCTAATCTAGCGGTTACCAAAGCATGCCATCCATCTGCTTCTGTTCCGGCCCCTTTGTCAAATGTTAGAACTCGATGTGGCCCACAAACCAAAAAGTTCGCCCATCCTGGTCTAGGTTTAAGCAGAAGTTTTGCTCTTCCCTGATAAATAAATGAACCGGCACATACAAGTTCTTGCAAATGCACAATGAGGTGCAAACTCTAGCCCGGCCTCCTCTTGTTATTGTTGAAATGAATGACATATTTTCAATTCAGCTATTGTTTTTGGTCAGCTGGTGTCTCAACGCCATCGACAAGATTTTCTCGACCTGTAGAGCGGCTACAAGAGAGCCCTCATATCAAGACACATGGTTTCCAGCAGAATTTAACGTTTCCCACTTTGATTAGAGTATAAGCTGGTGTGCCTCACCTTGCTGTCCATCGAGACAATCGAAAACACCTCGACTTGTACCCAAGCAAGAAATGATAAGGTCTTGAGTCTCTCTTGGCTGGTTTGGTATTTCACTCTCTTTCGTAGATCAGCATACAGGAGCTTGGTATCCTACGGCTTGACTCTCTTGTAATCCTTCACTAACCTGAGGTCACTGCCTTCCGCGCAATCGTATGTCGACTACAACGTGTAACGGTTACTTAAATGTCTTATCTCACTTGGCCATCCTCACTGCCCTCTGGCAGAGAGGGTGTTTCTTAAAAAACGATGTAACCTTCCGCCCTATGGTGTAAATCTATCCCTACAACAAGGAAGTGCCGTATAAGGCTGCATCTCCTTGGTCTCCTGGCTCGGTAACTTATGTGTCAACTTCTTCGTCTTGGGTCAAGTACACTGGAAATGAAATTTTGTTGGTTCCTTGTGGTTCAATGAGAATAAAATTCTGAATTAATTTTAAAAAAAGAACAAGTCCAGCCACCAAGTCCAGTATATCAAGGCGCAGCCGAGGCGTTGGAGGGATCCAGTTTGGTGACCTCAGGGTCGGATTTCTGCTTTTTGCGGATGATGTGGTCCTGTTGGCTTCATCAGACCGTGATCTCCAGCTCTCGCTGGATCGATTTACTGCCGAGTGTGAAGCGGCCGGGATGGGGATTAGCGCCTCCAGACCATGGTCCTCGCCCAGAAAAGGGTGGAATGCCCCCTACGGGTCAGCGACAGGGTTCTGCCCCAAGTGGAGGAGTTTAAGTATCTCGGGGTCTTGTTCACAAGTGGGGGAAGGATGGAGCGGGAGATCGACAGGCGGATCGGTGCGGCATCAGCAATAACTAGGACGCTGCATCGGTCCATCGTGGTAAAGAGAGAGCTGAGCCGAAAAACAAAGCTCTCGATTTACAAGTCGATCTACGTTCCTACCCTCACCTATGGTCACCAGCTGTGGGTGGTGACCGAAAGAATGAGATCGCGGGTACAAGCGGCTGAAATGAGCTTCCTCCGCAGGGTGGCTAGGCTCTCACTCAGAGATCGGGTGAGGAGTTCTGCCATCCGGGAGGAGCTCGGGGTCGAGCCCCTCCTCCTCCAGGTCGAGAGGAGCCAGATGGGGTGGTTTGGGCATCTGGTCAGGATGCCCCCCGAGCACCTCACGCGTGAGAGGTTTCGGGCACGTCCCACCGGGGGGAGACCAAGGGGCAGACCCCGGACCCACTGGGGAGACTACATCTCACAGTTGGCCGGGGAACGACTTGGGATCCTTCCAGGTGAGCTAGAGGATGCAGCCGGGGAGAGAGAGGCCTGGGCTGCCCGCTTGAGGCTGTTGCCCCCGCGACCCGACCCCGGAACAAGCGGAAGATGACGGAACGGAACAAGTCCAGCCAATTTTACTGAATGATAGGGATGGGCAATTGTAAAATACAAGCACACTTTGGTCCCTTCTGCTTTGAGTCCATCAGAGTGTGAGCAGCCCCTCCTCTTCGCAGTGCAGCAAGACAGCAAAGAGAAAGAGAGGTGGTTCAACTAACTGAATGCAATTTGAAACTAAATACTATGTACTGTGTTCGCTCTGTTACCATGCTACTAATTTGGTACCGCTAAGATTTCCATTATTGGTCCGATAAGTTACCAAACGATACCAACCGAATAATCGGGCTATTCAGTCATGTTTACCAAGAAAGCATGAACGAGGGATTCAGAGACAGCATGTTATGGTATAAGAAGTGGAAAATAAGACACAGGAGGAAAAGAATTGGGATTTTATTAAACACTACAAATTACAGACAAAGAGGCCTGGGGCTGAACAGCACAAAAATAATCTTCTGCATTCTTTCCATGAGAAAACAGCCTGAAACTCTTTTATGTTGCACTTTTATACACTCTGAAACAGTCTGTTGGTGTTGCCATGAATACAATGGTTACAAGTCTGTTGCAATGTCCAAACTGACAAATAAAATGTTTTAAAGTGTACAGAGTATAAAGATTTAGATGCACCAAAAAGTCCTTCAGTGCAGATTTGAACCTATCTGGGTGTCGTGAAGATAAAAACTTTACATTGCTGAGAGACCGGGGAACATCAATGTATTCAAGGCACTGGAATAGACTCAGAATTATGGTTAACATTTCCAGGTGAGGTAGTGAAATTACTCAACAGTGAGGTACATTTGGATACACGTGGGTTAGCTATTGGCTTTTTCCTTTATAGATATATTTATATATAGACGTTTTATACAAAGACTCTCCGGAGATTTAGGGAGGCATCGAACCAAGCTTAAACTCTAAATCCCTCCTCACAATCGTGTGTCTGTGCGGATACGGTGCCTTAAAGTCAAACACCTTTTTTTAAAGCGCTTTGGCTTGTGGTAAGAAAATAATCATGTAGTGATGTGAACACATTTAGATCGTATCGATAAAGTTCTATCAAGTCTGAGATTGGAATGTCTGAGTATGATTTTACCGAGTGCTTTCTAGCGACGGATCCGGGTCGGGATGCCTAGAAATTTTTAGGCATAAAACTGAACAAACTTGACAATGTTTTTAGGAATAGAAGTCCAAAGGTGCCAAAAAAATAAAAATCAAATTTCTTGTACACGTACTTCAACTGTACTAATCGGCAGGCGATCGGTGCGGCATCAGCAATAACTAGGAAGCTGCATCGGTTCGTCGTGGTAAAGAGAGAGCTGAGCCGAAAAGCAAAGCTCTTGATTTACAAGTCGATCTACGTTCCTACCCTCACCTATGGTCACCAGCTGTGGGTAGTGACCGAAAGAATGAGATCGCGGATACAAGCGGCCAAAATGAGCTTCCTCCTCAGGGTGGCTGGGCTCTCACTCAGAGATCGGGTGAGGAGCTCTGCCATCCGGGAGGAGCTCAGTGTCGAGCCGCTCCTCCTCCAGGTCGAGAGGAGCCAGATGGGGTGGTTCGGGCATCTGGTCAGGATGCCCCCAAAGCGCCTCGCGGGCGAGGTGTTTTGGGCACGTCCTACCGGGAGGAGACCCGGAACCCCGAATCCCGGAACAAGCGGAAGATGACGGAACAGAACAATTGTACTAAATAAAGAAGAAAATTGAGTTTCATTGACAAAAAAAAAAAAAAATGTAATGAATTTTTAAAAAAATTTCAAGACTAAATTTTACTGTGAGAACAGTGACAATAAAAAATCTTGAATCTCGAAAAGTATCTGAAATTTTTTCAAAAGAAAAAAAAGTTTGTTTTTATTTAAAAAAAACTAAAAACACGTTCATCAAAGCATAATTAAATTTAAAATATTTTTTTTAAATGTAACTGTTTATAAATGATTAAAATAATCCTTTCATGTAAATTAAAATATTTTAATTTACATTTTGGCACCTTTGGAGTTCCGTATCCAAAATAAAACATCTGTTTCAAAACAAAATCTTTTTGATCCTCACGTGAAACGGATTGATCGGGATTTTATTTTTAAACCTCCGACACAGTCAAACACTTTGAAGTTTTCAAGATGAAAAATGAAAACTTCCCAGCATCCATCACTCAGGTTCAGGGATAAAAACTACAACTGCATCGACAAAAGAATTCAACACAAAGAGCAGCAATAAGAACCAGCTATAGATCTCCCTTCCGTCATAGTAACGTCATCTCAACTCCAAAAAAAAAAGTGGGAATTTCCCAGAAGATAAGAAAAAAATGTAACCTGATGAGTTCTTAGCGCACGCTAAAACTTAAGAGGTTACGAGACAAAACGCAGCAAGCATAAGAGTGAGTCTTTCTAGCCAGATTAAATCTGTTTTAAAGGCCCTAGTGTTACATTCTCGCCTCTGGATTTCGGGTTATCCGACACCAATAAAGCTAAATAATAAAATATTTTCACAATAATGCCTGCATTCTTCTAAAAACCGCCACATCGAATAAGAAAATATCATCTATATAGATTGTTTCTTATTTTTTGTTACATTAATGTGTTGGTTTTTTTACAGTTTTTCGGACTTGTTGTGCCTTTAAATAAATGATTTAGTGATGAAAAAGAAAACTTGTACATGTCGATCCTGGGGTTGCACAATGTTTGATACTTATCGCAGATTTCTAAAAGCGCGTGGTAACGTTTTGCTAGCAGCGCAAAACCTACTTCCTAGTCACGCCTTTGAAACCTGCTACAACCAAGCGGATTGGCTAGTAGAAAACACTCTGACCAATCAGTTGGCAACTCAGAAATACCAGAGATGCTTTTAAAATTTTTAAAGTTGCGATAAAAAAATAAAAGTAAAATTTGTGTTTTTTACAATTCGCTAATCACATTTGTTGATATCACGATATCGATTCGATATCGATACATCATGCAACCCCAGTTCATACAGTTTTTCGGACTTGTTGTGCCTTTAAATAAATGATGTCGTGATGAATAAAAAATCTTGTACATGTTGATTCTGGGGCTGCACGATGTTTGATATTTATGACGATTTTTAAAAGCGCGTGGTAACGTTTTGCTA
Source organism: Neostethus bicornis (assembly GCA_902685375.1). NCBI lineage: Eukaryota > Metazoa > Chordata > Actinopteri > Atheriniformes > Phallostethidae > Neostethus > Neostethus bicornis. Next base: position 2,090,074 of record LR738556.1, read on the forward strand.
GCAGCGCAAAACCTACTTCCTGGTCACGCCTTTGAAAACTGCCACAACTAAGCGGATTGGCCAGTAGAAAACACCCTGACCAATCAGTTGGCAACTCAGAAATACCAGAGATGCTTTTAAAATTTTTAAATTGCGATAAAAAAAATAAAAGTAAAATTTGTGTTTTTACGATTCGCTGTCACATTTGTTGATATCACAATATCGATTTGATATCGATACATCGTGCAACCCCAGTTTATACGAACATATTGTAACTTTGTAGTGAAATTGGTTTTAAACCACGGTATCAGACAACACCATCCAACTTTATCCTTTTTATATACGTATATATATATAAATTTGTCAATTTATATATAAATCTCCACATCTTTTACATTCAAAGCAGCCATCTTTAAAAAAAAGAACGCAAACAGCTACACAGAGACACCGTAGACGTCCACTGAATCCTAATCATGCTAAATTCAACGAAGAAAAAAAAAACTGAAAAAATATCAACAACTTTGCGGAAAGTAAAGAAAAAAGAAAAGAAACATTTTTCCTGATAAGAAAATCATAAAACATGCCGATACTAAAAATAAGGAGCCTAAAGAACAACGACGTCGAGAGTAGCTTTAATACTAACAATTATATCAACAGAATAATAGGTTTTTATATATATTTTATATATAAAAAAAGAAAACAATCTTCCATCTGAGAAATAAAAAGGGAGATAAATATGAGGCAGAGGAATATTTTTCTTTTTTTTTTTTCGTTTTTAATGGGAGTGGCAACATTGCATCGGATCAGATTGTGAGACGCGTAATAGTGCAGAGCTTTGCATGTGGGGGGGTAACCAGGTGGGACTGTAAGGGGTTACGTTTGAGCTGTAGCGAGGAATTATTGCTGTGTCCGATGAATGAGGGCGTGAGGGCGGAATTCTGCCTCGATTGCACGAGAAATAAAAACACTAAGTGCTTTAAAAAACGAAAAATAACATCGTATGAAGCTTAGCGGGAGATGGCGAGTGGTAACGAGGTGGTGGGCGTGGCGGGAACTCTGCAAAAAGGTTTGTCGACGTCACAAAGGAGCGAGTTTTCAGTCCGAATCGGACGTATAAAAAAGTGACGAAACAGCATGGCATCTTTATGGGAATATGGTGGAGGTGTGTGGGCTTATGGGTGGGGCATGTGGGCGGGCGGGGTCGTTGGCTCATAACTCCTCACAGTGGGAAGGATGGATGTGTAAATATATATATATATATATATAATCTATATGTAAATATATTTAGTCAAAAAAAAGAGGAGGAACATAAGAGGTGGACTGGTACAGCTATGTGCAGGACATAGGGCAAAATGGAGGGCGGGGCACATTGTCCATCAGAGCGGATGGGTGTGTTTTGGGGAAAAAAAAAAAGGGGCGCAGGGCTCACAGCGGCCCGTGTCGGGACTCGTATTTCGCCAGAATGTTCTTGCAGCGGCCCAACTCCTTCCGTAAGTCCGCCACCTCCATGCGAAGCGCGGCGTTCTCTTTCTCCAGGAAACCGGCCCGGATGGCAATCTGGTTCTCCTTCAGCCTGCGGGCGTCCCGTGAGCGTTTAGCCGCCACGTTGTTCTTTCTGCGCCGTGCCCAGTACTTATCGTCCTGCAGAGGGAAAGAGACGGGTTAGAAAAAAAGTTCCGTTCGTTCCGTCATCTTCCGCTTGTTCCGGGGTCAGGTCGCGGGGGCAACAGGCTCTAACGGGCAGCCCAGGCCTCTCTCTCCCCGGCTGCATCCTCCAGCTCACCCGGAAGGATCCCAAGTCGTTCCCTGGCCAGCTGTGAGACATAGTCTCTCCAGCGGGTCTGAGGTCTGCCCCTTGGTCTCCTCCCGGTGGGACGTGCCCGAAACACCTCGCCTGCGAGGCGCTCGGGGGGCATCCTGACCAGATGCCCGAACCACCCCATCTGGCTCCTCCAGGTCGAGAGGAGCCAGATGGGGTGGCGGCTCGACACCGAGCTCCTCCCGGATGGCAGAGCTCCTCACCCGATCTCTGAGGCCAGAAAAAAAGATCCCGGAACTAAATCAAGGATTTGAAAGTTCAGTTGGGGCACAGCCTCTCGGTACCCTCTTGGTACCCTCTTGGTGTACGTCATCATTGTTTCATCACTCCATCTAATGCTCAACATTCATCCTTTTACACTAAATCCCCATGTTTTTATGACCCTAGCACAACGTCAGCACCGGAAAATGGTGGAGTGGCCCATGTAGGTCAGTGCCTTGACAAATCTGGAGGCCATTGCTCCTTCCAATGGGGAGGAGCCTAAGTCGGAGGTATGACTATCTGGTCCCTGTGCCTTCCAGAAACTTCGCTGTCGGAAGTGTTCTCAGCATGCTCAGACCTGCTGTAGGAACTTCACAGCTGGCCAACGAACACCTCGGTTACGAGAAGCGGGAAGTCCTGGTCACCATTGCACCTGATTCCGGATATGCCGAAGATGATGGCACGGTACTTTCTGCCTGTTCATTCTGGGAGAGGATCTCTCTCAGAATAATTTATTCTATTCTACTTTTTTTTTTACATCCCAGACATTTTACTCCGACTTCCTCCTCTACGGACAGGAGATGAGCGACCCACCTTCAGATCTTCGGGGATGAAGACCTTGCGAGCCTTTTTGATCATAGGTTGCGGTTTCAGTTCCTCGGCGGAGAACTTGCGCTTCCTTGGGTCAAACATTTCCTGGCCAGGAACGCTTGACAGTGCCAGGTCTGCGGGGTCCGGGTCGTAGGTCACTGGTACCTGGATGGACTCGGGGTCGATGGGACTTGGGGTGTCTCTGGATGAGGGCAGCGCTGAAAAAGAAGAAGATAAAATATAAAAAGGTTGCAACAAAATGCCTTCGATCAGCTAAACGTCACAATGAATGGTTGTGGTCTCTTTAAATTTTGACCTTGAAAAACTGGTCAGTTAATTTATAGTTGGTACTGAGTATTTGTGAACGTCCACATCTTGAGGTCGGAGCTGCCACGTTGAACCTCAAATGTCGATTGAATTATTTAAAAAGTTATAAAACTTAAAGCAGACGTGAATTATTTCCGATGAAATTACTCCATGTTTTACATCGATGGTTAAAAGTAGGCATGTCCTCTTACGACCAGCGGGTGGCGTTATTGCATCAGCTTCTAAACCAATGGCTTGGTTCATCAGACGCGAGGCAAGCGACCAGGTCACATCAAGAGGTCACCAGCTCTTATGTTTGTAATGTTACACATTAGGAGTTTATCGCCATGGCGACAGCTCTAACATCAGGACCCAAATCTTACGCAGCGTAACGACAACCAATCATTGCTGATGAACTTCGATCCGTTTTGTTTTCATTGATTTTCATCACCATCACGAACAAACATTACTCCCACTCAGACGGAGAAAATGTTTGATCTTGATGCGTCTTAAACGTGACAAACTAATTTTTTCCTCCATAAAACCGAAAGAAAGAACACGTCCGAAGCAGTTTTTTATCGATTCATAATAAACATAAAAACTCCAAAGTACAAGGACGACATGCGTCGAGTTAACGACTCCAATCAGACTTTGATCGGATGGTTTTCAACTTATTAAAGTTACAAAAACATCAATAAAGCTTCTAAATTTGGGCAAATTTATCGCAGTTTTAAATAAAAAACAAAAACAAATCTAAAAAAATATCCGAAAAACAGTTATTTACGTAAATTCAAAGAAATTTTATTTATTTTTTCAGTATAAAAAATTTATAAAAATTTTTAAATATTTTTGAGAAATTTTCTAAACTTCCTGCTTTTTTTAACCAATAGAATTTCTTGTTAACAAATGTTTAAATTTAATTAGTTTTACTTTTAATATTTATTTTATATTTTTACTCATTTTTAGTCTGATTTTATTTTATTTCCATATTTAATTTATTTTATATAAATTTACAACATTGTTTTTTGTTTTTAAATAAATAAAAATCCCAAAATAAAAATAATTTGTATTTAAAAAACAATATTGACAATATTTATTTATTTACGGTTAAAGTAATTCAATATTGACTTTATTTGCATGTTTTTGTTATTTATAATATCAATAATATTTTTGTATTTTTAATTATTGTTATTTTTTTGGAAAAATGTATCAAAATTATAAACAAATTCGACGTAAATAGAAATATTTTCAATATTTTTGCTGATTTTAAACAAATAAATAAGAACAATGTTTTTTGTTTGTTTTTTTAAAAATCTGTTTATTTGTTTGTTTTTTTAATAAAAATCTGTTACTTTTACATATTTTTTCTGTCCTTTTTTCTGTTTTTAGATCCATTAAAAGTGTTAACGAAGCTTCAGGCTGTGGTTATTCTTGTTCTGATGGGGTTAGAGGTTACTGTGGTTTAGTGTGTGTGTGTGTGTGTGTGTGTGTGTGTGTGTGTGTGTGTGTGTGTGTGTGAGAGAGAGCCTCATTCTTCCTCTCAGAGAGGAAATCCGTCTTTAAGCCGAGACTCGACTGCGCTTCCGAACGCGTCCCAACAAGCTCCTTAGAAGTTAAATTTGTTCGGTGTCAAGAACCAAGAGACCCTTACTTGACCTCAAACCCTAACGACCTGCACAAGAAATAAAAAATAACCCCAGCACGTAAACAGGAACAGATTGGTGTGAAGGTGTCAAACGAAACAGCTCCGCCTTCCCGACGTCACAACCTGTGTTTATACGATAACTACATTAAAGCAGTCGTGTCTAAAGATTTTCAAATTCTCTGACCGCGAACTTTATGACTTTGATCGCTCGCATGATCTTGAAAACAAAATCAATTCATCTATAGTTGGTACTGAGGAACTGTGGGCAGTTTCATTAAAAAAAAATTCAATGATTTTGAAGTGTCCCTGCGGATCAGGGACTTGCACCGAGTGGAGGAGTTTAACTATCTCGAGGTCTTGTTCACGACTGTGGCGCAGGATGGCGCGGGGGATCGACAGATGAATCGGTGCAACGCCCGCAATAATCAGGACGCTGCATCGGCTTGTCGCGGAGAAGAAATACAAACGGCCAAAATGACCTTCCTCTGCAGGGTGGCTGGACTCTCACTCAGACATTAGAGTGAGCAGCTCTAGCATCCGCGAGGAGCTCGGAGTAGAGCCGTTGCCCTTCTGGGTCGAGAGAAGCCAGATGGGGTGGTTCGGGCATCTGGTTAGGATGCCTCCCGAATACCCCGCTGATGAGGTGTTTCCGGGACGTCCCACCGGGTAGAGTCCTATGGACATACGGACAACCAGCCTTCCCCACATTCTGTATTAGTGCTAGGTGATACGATACGACGATAAAAATATTTATCGTTTCATTTCTTTTGAACCTTTCGATGCTGATTTTATTTTTAAAATATATCATCAAAAACAAGTGGTTTATTTTTGTCACGAATTTTCTAAATTTATAAAATTAAAACAGAGAGATATTTCTTGCAAAAATCGTACTTTACGTACGTACTTTGATTTGCTTTACGTACTTTGGTTCACACGCGGGTTTGCAACGTGATTTACGTCACTTAGTGGACAAAAAGAATCACATTTTTTACCGTAAAAATATAAGAAATTTGTTTGTTTTGACAACTCTGCATGTTTAAGAAAGAATATGTGAACGCGTGACTTCAAGACACGCCCCTATTCTACGCTAAACGGCTAGCTAACTAAAAGAGAAACTTTTCACAAGAACTACGCTATTAAAAATACAAAGATCATACTTATTTAAAGTTTTTAAAGTTCAGATGTTTGTGAACTTATTTAAACGTTTTTAAGACTGAAAACACATCAAAGATCGACTATTTAGAAGTGACCACTCACTCTGATGGAAAAAAAAAACAATCCTCAAAAGTGCAGATGTCTCACTAACTTTTTATTCAACTAAACTTTTTACTTTTAAATTCAGTTCGAACTATTTATTTTTTAGTCATCAGTTTGTTTTTAGCTTTGTAAAATTTTTGTTTCTCATTTTGACGGTTCAGTTTAATGTCTTTTCAAAATAAAGTCGGACAAAAACAAGCGATAAAGTTTGTCAAACTCCTCAGAAAATAGCTTTAAACATCCTCAAATTGTGATATTTATTATTATTATATAAAAGAATCCATTTTTCTGATGTATAACTGTTTTCCGAATAGCCCAGCGCTAACCTTGAGCGTTATCACGTCGACTCTAATAAACTCTGAACTGGGTGTGATGTTGCATTCGCGGGTTGAAGGTCATATTTTGCTTAAAATAAGCAGAAAATGTTCCAGTCGGGTCTAAAATAAACAAATCCCTGAACCATATTAGGACTCCATTGTTGTCCAGAAACCGTTAAAAGCTTTCTTTCATCACTCTGAGCACGATGTACTCGACTAGAAATACACACGAAAGCTCCTGTATTAATCCACTGATGAAAATAATCCCTCGAAATCAAATCGTTTGAATCTATTTATGAGTCGAAAATTTGTTAAAATGTGTGCGTGTGATTAATTGAAGACGGGACGGTAAATTTAGGACTTCGTAAAAGCTCGTATGACGATAACAGATGTGATTATTCTGTATTTTTCACAGAGGAATGCACCAGGTCACACCCGGAACTCCCCTTTCCTCTTGTTCGGAAGCCTCAGGGTCTTTCTCCTGACCCCCCACCCCGTATGCTATGGGTGTGTCTGTGTGGTGGATCTGGTTTGGACCGCACGTGACCTGAGCAGAGTACAGCCTGTGCTTTGGCCGAGCGAGGGAGGAAAAACTGGACGGGGAAGAGGAGGGGTGGGAGATGTTGTGTGTGAGTGTGTGTGTGAGGGGTGGGGGAGAGGGGGTGGGGGAGAGGGGGTGGGGGTTAGGGCTCCTGCACACGGCGTCTGCATGTGTCCATCACATGGCTTTAGCACGCTGCAAGGAAACTCCAGCCGCGTTCACGTGAGACGTAAATGTGAACCATGGCATGGTGCCCGTGCTTTCTCGTGTCTTCACACCTGAAAAGCAGCACGGCATGCTGGGAATTCTGACAGCAGGGCCTGGCTGACACATTTAGGGACATTATTCATGTTTGGGAAATCAAACAACGAAGGAAATAAAGAGGAATTTGTTGTCATGTTATGGTTTTAAGAAGTCCAAAATGAAGGCGGAGTCTCAGCCGCGATAGAAAACGCGTTTAAAAATTTTACTTTTAAGCACGATTTTAGTGGTTTGTAAAATTTTAATGCGTCAGATTCTAAATAATTCAATAGATTTTAACTGATGCCATTGTTTTCTCGGTTAAGCTCCATGTCGCGTTAGCCTATCTGACTTCGGAAGTGTAATTAGTTACATTACAAGTTACTTCTTTGAGAAAGTAACTGAGTTAGTAACTCAGCTTATATTTCAGTATCACTTTATAAGTATCACATTATAACGTAAATCGTAAATTTGCGGCATTTTTTTGCGTAAAACGTTCAGACGCAACTTTTGAAAGGCGTCTTTTATTGCGCTTTTACTTTGAAAATGTTCTTTTAACGCTAACCTGTACTATTTAAAGCAATATTTGGCGTTCGATATGTGCTTCATGTTATAACTGACGACACTTTTCCTTCAAACTTCCGTACCTTTTACTTAATTAGCAAACTTTTAACCCTTTACGTTGCATAGCGACCAAAAGCGGCCGCACTAGTTATCAGACGAAACATATGGAAAGCCATCGAGGCTACAACACGTACGTAAACAAGCGTGTTACATGTTAAAACAAACGCGTTAAATTTCAAACCTAACCTGTTAGATTTTAAACCTAGCGCACTGGATGCACTTTTTTTTAAGCGCTAGATTTTTTAATTTAATCTAGCGCTTATTTACGTGAGTGTAGCGGCCCAGATGGGCTATTCAATATGGAAGACAACGGAAAGCGCCTGCTGTTTACATACAGTATTAGAACGAAATTACTCAAGAGGAAGTTGCTCACTTCCGGTTTCTTGTTAGTTTGATACGTGAGCGTCCGTTTTGGGTATAAAAGTTAAAATACTTTTACCCGATAAAGAGTTAAATATTTACAAAAACAAACCTACAGGTTTTTAAAAATACACATTTTTATCCAGAAAGGTTGGTTGAAGACGAAGAAACTTGAAAAAATGCGTTTTAAGCTGCTTTCCTTAAACAAATCGGAACAACGCGCTACTACTATATTCTTCGTAACGGTGGCTACGGTGTAACTACAGGAAAAGTAACTTATTAGATTACTTTGTAACTTAAAAAATATCACTGTTTGTAATTCCATTAAACATAAACAGCTTTATTTACAAACAAACACTGGTTTTGCTAGGATTTTTCGTAATGTCTATTTTTGCGACACAATAACCCTGTTTTTTTTTGTTTTTTTTATTTTTAAATTTCTCATTTTAAGAATTCTTTTAGAGCATTTTGTGTTTTGAAAAGCGCTTCATATAAAAATGTTTATTATTATTAGTTTTAATCTCGCTTTATTTTTGTGATGTTTTATGTTTTGTTTTTGTAAGTTTTAATCAATAAACTGCAGATAAATTAACCCAAAAAAAACTAATAACCGCTGTTTTATTTTTATTTTTTACAGTCTCAACAAGTCAAAACGTGATTTTATATATTTTTTATTTTCACTCAGATTTTTTTTCACTGATTAGAACTCATGTTTATAAAATAGATGAACTGATAATAATAAAAAATCTAGACCGCGGGGCATTGAAAAGCTCAAGCTCATAAATACAATTATTCAGACTGTTTGACAACTAAATTCCCCCCTCCTCTCGCTTTCCGTTTAGCCCCGCCCCATTTGACGTGTGGAAGAAATAGCACAAATCTGCCAAAGCCAGAAAACAAAAAGTAAAGTATGTCGAGATAGCAAAGTTAGCCTTTTGTAATTCGCTTAGATTTTTATGTTAGCGCATTAAAAAAATGGGGCATCCGTGCCCGCTTTAGAATGTGGGTGGTGGAGAACAAAATCCCCGGCAAGAACAACCTGTTTACTAACAATATTCAAATACTAGACAGGAGAGCTGCCGAATTAGGCAAACAGACATGAATGAAATAGACAAAAAGCATTGTGGGCGTGGCTAAGGACAAAATCCATGGCAAAGAACAACCCGATGTAGACAGTTTGCCAACATGATTCAATTTAGTCACAATTAATTTACACTTTTATTTTGTTTTTTCACATTATTTATTAAATAATAATAATTTTATTTATTAAATAATTAAAAAGGTAACTACTTTTTTATTTGATGATTAAATTAAACTTTATTTTGATGGAAAATATTGATTTTAGTTGCAACATGAGCCTTTTGTAAAGAACGATGTGTTTACGGAGGCTAATCCCACCCTCACCTCACGATGAGAGGCAGATACTCAGAAAAAATATCTACATGACCCCGAAAAAGGACCCAAACAAACAGGATTGGGCAGATTTAATGCAATCAGGCTGATAGCCAATCAGAAACCAGGAGGAGTATCGATCTGTATTCATCAGATGAAGGCTTTCATCAGCGCTGTGATCGATACCGGACGAGCCGCATTCCTGACACTCTCTTTCTCACAAACACACACACACACACACACACACACGTCCTGCGGATCGTTCTGAACAAAGTTCGAGTGGAAAACACAAACAGCCTGAGAGCTCCGCCCCTAATTCAGCCATTGTTCACAATAATAATAAAAAAAAAAAAAAACTTTAAGGATATAAAATAAATTAATCCGAAAAATCTAAAAGTGATGTGAACGTAAAAAACAACAAAAAATTGAACCATATTTCTCCACTTTGATGTCATGCAAACAAAACCTTGTGTGTTCAAATTATGGACAGGGGTTGTCGTGGCAACAGATGTCTCTGAGACGTTTGTTTTGTTTTTTACATAAAACTATTTTCAAACATCAAAAATTTATTTTTATGATCAAACGAGTCCAAAATCGTCAATATTTCTGCAGGTGTTCGGAGTTTTCAAACATTGGTGTAAATATTTATTTTTAGCGTGATTGATGTCAAAACGTTTTCATTTTTTTGTGACACAAACGCACAATTTTGTCTCCGCCCACATAATGTGCAGGGGATACCAACTATAGGTGGGAATTTCAAATTTGTGATATATGATACTGATGAGCCATCTGATGAAGTTTAACAAGCGATAAGCAGGGTTGCTAAAGTGCGGGGGTGTCACACACTTACAATTTATTTCAGTGTTTAATCACGAGATGACGAATTCTTAACGAGGGACATGTATCGTAAAAACGACACGTACAACTCGTCCAAATTTATCGTATCAAAACAAATTTCCCGAAAGTCCTTGTTTGAATTCACCCTGTTTAATTAACTCTGCATCTCGTGTTTAAGGTGTGTGTGAATCTCAAGGACCTCCCACTCCCCAGCCCCCGCCCCACGACATCGAGAAGGTGCAAAAGGCCCGAGGATTCACGTGCAGGTGAGTGCAGATCAGGTTTCTCCGCATGTGTTTCCTACCTGCTGAGCCGGGGCTGTGCAGGCAGGTCTGTGGGGTCATAGCCGTGTGAACCGACGTGGTGGCGCGGCTGCTCAGGTCCACCACGGAGGGCGTGGGCGGCGCAGGTGGGGGGACTTGTTGCAGAGGGGCTTGAGGTGCCTGTACCGTCTGCGGGGGTTGCTCGCTCTGAGCTGTGTTAGCTGGGATACCGTTCTCCGACAGGAACTCCTCCAGGTCCATGTACTCCAGCTGAAAGTTGTCGCCATCGTAGGGCAGAGTTTTGTCCCACAAGGTCGGACCCAAAAAGGCGGACTGAGGGTGGTTAGCCGCGCTGCTCTCATCGTCCAACTTCTTCTCCTTCTCTTTTTCCTTTCCGAATCCTGTAAACGGGTTCACACAGTCAATTCATTGTGTTGCAATTGAGAGGAATCACGGGTCGTTCCGCAAGTATAAAAATAAATATGGCCGCTGCTTTCATTTAAAAGACTAATTCTGCACCAAAAAAATTACACATTGGATCTTTTAAATATTAGGTTTCTACTAATAACAAAAGGGATCAGTTTGTTCCAAACTTCAAAACAGCACCAAAAACAGGCCGAAAACACGTTTAGTATAAAAAAGAACTTTTCGAAATGCAGAGATTATCAGGAAATTAAATTTATAACAGTTTTGTTATAAGATTATAAAAATAAAATTGGTCAGCTTTTATAAACTAACCTGTTCATCCAATAATACAACAATTAACACATCTTCATTTTTTACATATCTTCGTCAATCACAAAATCATATAAATTAGTTAGCATAGATAGTCTACTGATAAGAGGAATCACTTCTATCATTTTTTTAATATATTTTGCAGAGATCAATTAAAAAAGTTCAAAAGGTTTGCAAAATTGTTGATAATTTATTATCAAATATGAAGTTTTTATTTACATCACGGATCGATTAGAATTAATAAAAAAAATAAAACATTTATAATTTCCTTCAAAACAAAACATGCCCTCTATCGGTAACTTTAGGTATTGATAATAATCCTTTTAAAAAATACGCACTTGATGCAGAAACAAGTTAAATTTACAGCAACGCTTTTGGGAACATTAAAAAAACTTTATAAAAGTCTGTAATTTGTTAATTTTAATCAAATGATCAGATTAAACAGATTATTTGATTTTTCAAAGTAAAGTTGAAACAACCTGTTAGGATAATAAATTTAAAAAAAATTAAACGCATCTTAATTTTTTACTTGTCTTTGATAAAACAAACCTATTGTAATTCCTTTACAAAGATCGTCTAATGATAAGATGTTTAGATTTTTTTTAATGACTAATTAAAGTTGCCGACACGTTAAAACTCACCTTCATCGTGATGAAACGGCAGCTTGAGAGGATTTTCCAGCAGGGATTTTAAAACGCCGTGTGTTGGAGGAAGAAAAGTTGGATTTAAAGAAAGCGGTCTGGCCATTTTCTCCATTTTTCTTTAACAGCGAATCAAGCTCCAAACCTCTTCTGATCCACAAAAAAAAAAAAGAATTCAGCGAGAGAAACTCGCGCACCGGTCCGTGGAGTTTCCACGCAGGTACCCGGATGTAGATGCGGCGAGACGGAGCGCTGTGTGCGCGCGCTCAGCCTGTCTGGCTGCTTAGTGACAGAAGGCGGGGAGGGGCGGAGCTCTAAGCTCCTCCTCCACTCTGACGTCAAAGATCCTCATGAATGCTGCATTCATGAACATCCGGAAAAGTCATACATTATGTGTTGCGTTAAATGTTAGATTTAAAAAAATGGAGAATAAAAACAACCAAAAAAAAAAAATCTACCCGTTTTTTTTAAACAAACATGAATGTAAATTAAACTTTAGAAAAAGGATGCATGGGGTTGTTTGCTTCATCGGACCGTGATCTCGATTTGCTGCCGAGTGTGAAGCGGCCGGGATGGGAATTAGCGCCTCCAAATCCAAGACCATGGTCCTCGCCCGGGAAAGGGTGGAATGCCCCCTGCAGGTCAGAGACAGGGTCCTGCCCCAAGTGGAGGATTTTAAGTATCTCGGGGTCTTGTTCACGAGTGGGGGAAGGATGGAGCGGGAGATCGACAGGCAGATTGGTGCGGCATCAGCAATAACTAGGACGCTGCATCGGTCCGTCGTGGTAAAGAGAGAGCTGAGCCGAAAAGCAAAGCTCTCGATTTACAAGTCAATCTATGTTCCAACTCTCACCTATGGTCACCAGCTGTGGGTGGTGACCGAAAGAATGAGATCGCGGGTACAAGCGGCCGAAATGAGCTTCCTCCGCAGGGTGGCTGGGGTCTCACTCAGAGATCGGGTGAGGAGCTCTGCCATCCGGGAGGAGCTCAGTGTCGAGCCGCTCCTCCTCCAGGTCGAGAGGAGCCAGATGGGGTGGTTCGGGCATCAGGTCAGGATGCCCCCCCGAGCGTTTCGGGCACGCCCCACCGGGAGGAGACCAAGGGGCAGACCCCAGACCCGCTGGAGAGACTATGTCTAACAGCTGGCTGGGGAACGACTTGGGATCCTTCCAGGTGAGCTAGAGGATGCAGCCGGGGAGAGAGAGGCCTGGGCTGCCCGCTTAAGGCTGTTGCCCCAGCGACCCGACCCCGGAACAAGCGGAAGATGACAGAACGGAACATTAATGTAAATTAAACTTTAGAAAAGGGATGTATGGGGGTCTCACAGCAAAAACGTCAGGGGTTCAAGTCCGAGAGTGTGGATGAGGCTTGGAACATTGGTCTTTCTATGTGGAGTTTGCATGTTCTCTCCGTGTATGCGGAGGGTTTCCTCCAGGTATCCAACCCTCCAAAGACATTTGTATTACATTGATTGGTCCCAGGAATCGCCCCAGGAATGAATGTGTGTGTGAAAAGTTGTTTGTGTGTGTGGCTCCGCAACAAACTGATGACCTGTTCGGGGTGTACCCTGCTTCTCTCCTGAAATCATCCGGGTCAGGTTTCGGCACCATCTGCGACCCCATTACAAATAAGTAGTTCAGAAGTCGAAATGAAACCAAACTTAGAAAAAATAACGGTATAAATGATTATTTATTATCGTTCTTTGTTTATTTATTCAATTAAATAAAATCAATATAATTTGTAAATTCTCAATTTCAAATCTACGCAGGAAATCAGAGAACATGATTCTCACCCAGAAAAGGGTGGAGTGCCCCCTGTAGGACAGGATCAGGGTCCTGTCCAGAGTGGAGGAAGTTTTTTTTAATATACTGTCCAATGTTGTGATAAGCTGAATGGTGATCTGTACGTCGGGTATTGCCGGACAGTCTTGGTCTGCCAGGATCCGCCAGAGTGGAGGGAGGAGTTTAAGTATCTCATGGTCTCGTTGACGAAGAATGAAGCGGGATATCAACCAGCGGATCGGTGCACTGTCCGCAATAATTTTTTTGTGCGCTGCACTCCTACACCGCAGCACGCCGCCACGATGGTACCATTGGTGGGAGAAACAAGGGGTTAGGAGTCTTCTCCAAGGACCCTAGATGTGCACTCTGTGGGATGCGAACCCGCAAACTTCCGGTTGACTTCCAGTCCGTGGCGAACGCTCTAACCACTAAGATCTACCGTGTCGCTGTGATCCTTCGGAAACAGAAAACCAGTTGTGAGTGTTTGGGCATCTGGTTAGGAATCCTGGTGAGGTGTTCCGTCCCACGTGGAAGAGACCCACAGGCAGAATCCGGATCCGCTGGAGGGACTATGTCTTACATCTGGACAAGGAACACCTCGGAATCCTCTAGGGTGAGCTGGAGGATGTGGCTGGGATGCGGGAAGCCTGAGTGGGAGGGCCTGTTGCCCTTGCGACCGAGGCCCGGAACGGAATGTACCGGTTTATAAAAGTTTGTCACAGAGGAAAAAATACTCGTAGCAGCAGCCAATTCAAGAATCCATGGCCCAGAGACAAGAAATGTCCCTTCTTGTTTTTTATCTACAAGTATTTTCTTTCTACCACATCTGACAAGAGACCCATACCACAAATATTCTAGTCCTTCCTCCTTTATTTTCAGCTCGGTGTTAAACCAAAATAGACCCAAAAAAAAATCAAACGGCACTCCCTAGACTTTGGTTCTTTTTTGTGGTTTCTTTGTGCAAAAAGGAACTGTGTAATTTATGTTTACAAACAAAATTTGGTCATTCCGGCTTTATCTTTGTTTTAAAGTGCGTCACTACTCGTTATCAGTGATCTCACTCTTACCTGGGTTGGGGGTTTTCGTCCTGCTGGTTTTAGGACCTTTTGCATCACACCTAATGAGCGGTGCATACTTGCGTTTTTTGGTTAAACATGTAAAACCCGTCGGACCCTAAAAGATTACAGATGAGGATCTTTTCTTTGCACAACAAGCTTGAAACCCGGCCGGCCTGTTGTCATGTTAAACTCATTCAGAAGCATCTCTAAAGAACGCAGTTTCAGTGGGTTTTTTTGACAAGTTGTCCTGCCCCTAGTGGAGGAAGTTAAGTATCTCGGGGTCGCGTTCACTAGTGGGGGAAGCATGGGGCGGAAATCGACCGATGAATTGTTGCAGGATGCTACTTTGTACATCGATGGGAAGAAAGAGCTGAGCCAAAGAGTCATTTACAAACCAGTTTACGCTCTTGCCATCATCATGGTCACCAGCTTTTGATGGCGACCGAAAGAAGGAGGTTCTGGATATAACTGGCCGAAATTAACTTTCGCTGAGTGGCTTGGCTCTCGCTTAGAGGTCGGGTGAGGAGCTCTGCCATCCAGGAGGAGGGCAGGGTGGAGCCGTTGCTCCTCCAGATCGAGAAAAACCAGAATGGGTGTTTCGGGCATCTGGTAAGAATGCCTTCCGGATACCTCGCTTGAGAGATGTTCCAGGCACGTCTTACTCGGAGACCAAGAGTCCGACGTAGGACTTGCTAGAGAGACTATGTCTCATAGCTGGACTCCTGAGGGAGTTGGAGTACGGCCGGGATGAGGGAAGCCTGGGTTGTTGCCCTTGTGACCAGGTCCCAAATAATGCGGAAAACTCTGTAAGGGAATTTTTGAGTATTTTAGTTTGAAAAAGTGTCCTGAAATTGATTGAATTGAGTTTTTCAAAATTCAGAAAGTCACAAGAAAATAAGTCTATGACATTTTTACAAACTTAAAAAAATAATTTGAAAAATAATCCATTTAACAAAAAAAACAGACAAACAAAAGGGAAAACGTGATTTTTTTATTGGATACACAAATTTTTTTTACTAATTTTTCTAAAACAAATACAACAGCAAGACGTCCAAACACTATATATCTATTTCAAATATTTTATTGTAGTAGTTAAATAAGTAAAAATTACCAATAGAATATTAAAATAAAATAAAAACTAATAAAGAGGATAAAAAAACACAAAAGCAATGAAAAAACACAATAATTCTATTTTAAATATTTTTTAAAACAAAAAACATACAAAAACAAGACGAAAAGATTATGTATATATATATAAATATATATATAAATATATACATATACAAATCTACCCCCCCCCCCAATTTCAAATGTCCCAAGACAGGAGGTGAAAAGTTATACATAACAGCAAAAAAATAACGTATCATTAAAAAAGAAAAGACCACCAATAAAAAAGTTGACAGAACTTTTTAAAAACTTGTAGAAGTTTAAATAAAAATTGTTTCTTGTTCAAAATAATTTAGTCATATTTGGATGTTTGACTAACATTTTTGATGAATTTAATAATAATGTATACTTTATTGATCCCTCACCAGGAAAATTTGTGAGCTGCGTTATGACGGTGTCTTTGGTGGGAGAATCAGGGGGTTAGGTGTCTTCTCCAAGGACCCCAGACGTGGACCTTGTGGTAATCAAACCTGCAAAACCGGCAAACGCTCTACCACTGAGCCACTGCCTCCCCAGAATTTATCTGACATATAATCTGAATTTTACAAAGTAAAATTGTAGAAAAAGTTTCAAAAAAGTCTTCTGGACAGTTTAATTCTTGATCGAGACGTTTCGACTTCCATCCGAAAATCATTTTCAATCTGATAGAAATGGACTGAATCGTGAATCTGGGTCACGACATTCACTCCTCTCCTTAGCAGGAATTTCTATTCACTAGGCTTTTAGCATTTTTATAATAGGGTTCGTTTACTGGTCTGTGGCTACAATAGGAGCCATTCACGGCCATCATAGGTAACACAGGCTCATTGGTCGAGCCCTGCCTTACTATTTTTTTACCTTTTACTCAGGTCAGTATAAAGAGATCCAGTTTTCAGTCCATTTGTACCAGATTGAAAATGATTTCCGGATGGAAGTCGAAACGTCTCGTTCAAGAATTAAACTGTCCAGAAGACTTTTTTGAAACTTTTTCTAATATGGATCACTCCTGGATGAATGAGGGACTACACGGACTTGTTGCTAAAGTAAAATTGATTCATTTTTAGAATGAAAATCAGTCCAAACTTGAACGTCATTTTCTGTATTATTACAACTAAAAACAAGCAGCTTCATCTTGTATTTGTCCATTTTTTTCCCAGATTTTCCCCCCTTTTTTCACTAATTTTACCAGTTTTTTTAGGTCGTTTTGTCCAGTTTCAAAGTTTTTAATCATCTGGACTAAGCTCTCATTTGATGCCAAGAAAACCTTTGGATCATTAAAACACTTTCTCTGGAAAAGCAAATTTATTTAAGCACAGAAAACACAACTTTGGCACGTTGAAAAAAAAAAAAAAATGGTTCTTTTCTCATTTTCATGGTTGAGACTTTTATCATGCAGGCCAGATTTTACCATCTGTGACCAATTTTGGTTCCTTTGGCTTTATGTTTGCAATCTAATATAATACTCGACTAAAAAAAAAAACGATTTATTGAATACTATTAACAAAATTTTGGCAGTGCTATTTGTAAATTATTTCCAAATGGTCTGCCCATTTTCTTTATGGCTTTTCCGATTGCTCTGCAGCTTCCAAACATGTCCAAATGATTTGACCAATCACATTTCAGCCAGC
This sequence comes from Neostethus bicornis, assembly GCA_902685375.1. Lineage (NCBI taxonomy): Eukaryota > Metazoa > Chordata > Actinopteri > Atheriniformes > Phallostethidae > Neostethus > Neostethus bicornis. The sequence continues at coordinate 2,107,435 of LR738556.1, forward strand.
ATTTGTTGCCAGGTAGGCTAAAATCAACATTACTTCCACAAAGCCGAGAGATAGACTTTTTAAAAGAAGTTGAACAAAGTAAGAAATTCAATCAACATCCAGTCCCTCATTTTGCTTAAAAATGCGAGAAAACTCCCAGAAATGGTGTCAATCGTTTGTGCTATGTTTGTGCTGTAAAAATGTTCATTTTAGTAGATTTAAATAAAAGGCTGGATGACGTCATGAACCAAATTGTATTTCTTAAAATAAACAAAAAACTAAAACAGCACAAACGTAGCACAAACGATTGACATCATTTTTGGGAGGTTTTTTTTTTCATTTTTAAGCAAAATGAGGGGCCGGATGACGTCATATTGACCTATAAAAGAATCGTAAATATCTAAAAAACTAAAATAGCACAAACGAATTTTTTTACAGCACAAACGATTGACATATTTTGTGTTTATTTTTGATCATATTTTTTTCTAGCTTCACGGAGCTGTTTTTGGGCCGATTATTCTTTCTGTACAAACATGTTTTTTAGGGACCATTTTGACTCCTTTTACGTTTTTGTTGTGCAGCACAGCACCAGTTATCATATCTATATATTTATTCTCATGACAGCCAAATGGACAACATTTAAAACCCAAATGTAAGCCAAGAGTTTCCTTTGGAAGTTTTCATAGACGAACATTTTCCTGCTGAACTACAGAATCTCCTCATTTGGAAAAAAAAAAAAAAAGATTTTTCCCTGCAAACCAGCTCAGGAAGAAAGATCAAATGGAAATTGTTGAGCAGATTAAATCCTCTTTCACTCCAAATATGGAAAGTGTGAGAATAAATCTTGGAAGCTTCTAGCTTTTCTCCCAGAATGAAAAAAACTGTCCTCTTTCTGAAAACAGAAGCTTCATTTTGTTACAGTGACACAGTTTCTCCTCTCAGGTGGGACGTGCTTGTATTTTTAGTATGGACCCTGAAGTGGTTGTCTTCTTCTCTGATGCTTTAAACGTGACAACGAGCTTCTCCGAGTGAGCTGACGTGAATCTGAACTTGACCTATTTTCAGCCAATGGGTGTAGACTGGCTGTCATCCTACCCGAGCTGTTCGGGGCACATGGAAACTCACGCTCTATGTGGTAGTAGTGGCTGAGTCATAGTTTAAACTCCTCACCCTGATTTTTGTTTTTACTGCGTCAGAGACGAGACAAAACAAAGAATGACAAGAATGAAAAGCTGATTGATTCGGTTCAAAGATCCGTCGTACAGGATTGATGAAAGCCGACTGGACGTGGTCGTCCTGTCTGGGAAAATGTCATGTACTATCAAACAAAAACATCAAAGCTTCTTCGTTGCCTTCATCATAGGAAGCTCATGTTCAAAGCTGAGCTGATTTAAAGATGGCCTTTCATTTCTAAGATTAATTCCATTTCTTCATTAAGATTTCCACGTTTTTTTACAACTTTCTATCGATTTTAATCTCAGAAGCTAAAAGTACGAACTTTTCAATCTTTGGTTAAAGTAAATAATCATTTAGTAACAAACAGGAAGCTCAAGCGAGGTCAGTGATGTTACATAACGTGGGCTGGGTGAAAAGGTGGAGATGTTAGTTCAGCTGGAGAGTTGTGAACTCAACAGCTGCTGTTGTTTGCGCGAATTACGTGAGGGTTTTTCAAGCTGATAAATTACTTAAACTTCCCAACTGTTGTGATGTGGAGATGTGGAAGGAGGAGGACCCAAATGCAGGACATAAACAGGATTTATTTAACAGAAATCAGGCAAGACTGGAAGGCAAAAACGTACGAATAATCCAAAGGAGGGTCGTTAAGTCCAAAAATATATCAGTTCAATAAAAAACTTGGTCAAGCTGCCAGGAAGACCTGGCTGGGAAGGATGGTGATGACCCAACGTTAAAGTCAGAGGAGACTGCCTTTAAGTAGGCGCCAATGATCCACAGGCGTGTGTCATCAGATTAATCATCCTCAGGTGTCCCTAATCAAGGCAATGAGGGAAGGTCCAGAGCTCTCTTTGGTGGCAGGCGAGGGGATCATGACACCAACTTTCTTAAACTGTGACAATATCAGTGTAGCTGATATTAAAGCTATTTTTGTCTCCGCCCACAGAATGAACGGAGGGGGGTTAAAAAAAAACCCACTCACACTTACTCAGTACTTACTGTAGATGAACTGATCGCTGAAGTTCTGTAAAAAAAAAAGTTACATAACTTTTTTTTTTAATATACATAATTCATCCCTCACCGGGAAATTTACGTGTTGCATTTCACCGCAGCAGGCTGCCACCTATGACGGCGCCAATGTTGGGAGAAACGGGGGGTTAGGTGTCTTTTCCAAAGACCCTTGACGTGCACTCAGTGGGATGTGAACTCACAAAATTCCGGTTGACTTCCATTTAGCAGGCGAATGCTCTAACTGCTTAGCCACCACCTCCCCTCAAGAATTTAAGATTTAAAAAGAGATCCTCAGCATCTTCATTTCTGTTTCCTGTCTTTTCTTCAGTGCTACTGTTTCTAGACCAAACAGCATGGCGGGTCTCACCACAGTTTTAGACACTTTTACTTTCATTTTGGCTGAAACTCTTCTATCACACATCACACCTGATACTTTCCTCCACCCGTTCCAGCCTGGCTGCACATGCTTCTTCACCTCTTTTCCACACTCTCCATTGCTCTGGACTGTTGATCCTAGATACTTAAAATCTTCCCCCTTCTTTATCTCTTCTCCCTGTAACCTCACTTTTCCATTTGGATCCCTCTCATTCACACACATGTACTCTGTTTTACTCTGACTAATCTTCATTCCTCTTCTTTCTAGTGCAAACCTCCACCTCTCCAGCTTTTCCTCCACCTCTTCCCTCCTCTCACTGAAGATATAACTTAAAATTATTACCCACAAAAAATAGAGAGGTGGCCTATTCTGTGTTTAGTGATAGCATCGCTTTTCCTGTTTAGCTATGAACCGGTGAACTATACTGACTGAAGAGAGCTTCGATACAAACGGTGAAAAGTAATGCCAGTTTTCAAAAATTTGTTCTGACGAGAAATGAACATTTTAAGTACTTAAGATCAACAGTCCAGAGCAATGGAGAGTGTGGAAAAGAGGTGACGAAGCATGTGCAGGCAGGCTGGAACGGGTGGAGGAAAGTATCAGGTGTGATGTGTGACAGAAGAGTTTCAGCTAGAATGAAAGGAAAAGTGTGCAAAATCGTGGTGAGAGCGGCCATGCTGATTGGTCTAGAAACAGTGGCACTGAGAAAAAGACAGGAAACAGAGATGGAGGTAGCAGAGATGAAGATGCTGAGGATCTCTCTGGGAGTGACCAGGATGGACAGGATCAGAGGAACAGCACATGTTGGAGGTTTTGGAGATAAAGTCCGAGAGGCCAGACTGAGATGGTTTGGACATGTGCAGAGGAGAGAGAGAGAGTACATCAGAAGAAGGATGCTGGGTTTGGAACCACCAGGAAAGAGGACTAGAGGAAGACCAAAGAGGAGGTTCATGGATACAATGAAGGAAGACATGAAGCTAGTTGGTGTGACTGAAGAAGATACAGCAGATAGGGTTAGATGGAAGAAACTGACTTGCTGTGGCGCCCCCTGAAGGGAAGTCCCGAAAGGAGAAGAAGAAGAAGTTCTGACAGGGTCAGAATGTGGAATTGATTGTGAAATCACTATTTCCGTGTATTTTAGGTAACCTCTCATTGTCTAACTAAATTGGTGGATGTGCACCATTATTCATCAATACCATTTTCGTCCATTACGGATCTTTGGACTCCTTGTTAAGATTAAACAACACACGTTTTTGAATAGTCAAAAAGACAAGACTAAAAGTCCAATTAGATTAGAACTTTTGTCAATAAATAATTTCCTAATTTATTTTGATGGCCAATGCTTCGTCTTCTTCTGTGTTTGTTCCTTAGTCATTCCAGTCAAGTACGATTAGGGCTGCAACTAACGATTATTTCGATGATCGATTAATCTGGCGATTATTGGCTAGATTAATCGAGAAATCGATTAATCAGATAAAATTGACAACTTAATAAATAATAGTTTTTTGGAATTTTATTGGATGTAGTTATGCAAAACACAACTCATAACCACTTAAACAACACGTTGAGCTCATTCTAATAAGTAAAAATGTTAATCTTTCTGTGAAATAAAGAGGGAGAATATTACCATTTCTACAGCAAATATAAAATAATAAATCTACTTACTGTATACAGTAAAGGTAAATCACGAGCACCCATAAAATGTGTTTTATAGTACTGGCTAAAAAAAACATAAAATGTAAACTGTTGACCATCCAGGATCACATTTAAAAACAAGATTTGCAAATTTAACCTTGTTCAGAGGTATAGTACCAAACAAAAATGGCCGAGGTTAACATGAGTAAAAATACACAAAAAACAATCAAGTTGTGTAATATTAAGTGCAGTTGACAGCAAAACTTTTCTAAACGATTAATCGATGACTAAATTAGTCGACGACTATTTCCATAATCGATTATAATCGATTAATTCGATTAGTTGTTTCAGCCCTAAGTACGATATCTGTGAGTTCAAATAAGGACAGAAGAAAACCAGCAGTCTTGTTCTGGGATTGACCTGAAGGGACTTTGCCTGTTAATCCCTACAAACTTCTTACATCTTACTTGGTTTTTGTTGCTAATCCTGCTTTAGAGACTAAAGTATTCCTATTTATTTTATGCTGTGAGGTTATAAAGTAGTTTTCAGTTTGATGGAAAGTGAATGTAAACACTTCTTTGTGTTCTGGTAAATGTCTCCTGACAGGTTAGAGAAGCATTTCATTAAACAAACGTAACTTTTTTTCAGGTACTTTCCGTCTAAAGTAAAAGTGAAACTTCTTAAACATCAGCATGAATACGTGGCCGAAAAGTTTTATATAAAGATTATTAACACTTCAACTTCGTTGGTGTGACCGAAGAGGATGCAGGAGATAGGGTTAGAGGGAAGAAATTGACTTGCTTTGGCGCCCCCTGGAGGGAAATGCCAAAAGAAGAAGAAGAACTTCTTTTATGTCTCCGATTCTATACTATGTGGAATCAGATGGTGGGTGTTGATTTGAAAACAACAGGTTCTAAACCAGCTCTATACCCTCTTCAGGATCCTGGAGGGGTCATGGGAGTTTGCCCAACCAGTTTACATGTGTTTTGTGGATCTGGAGAAGGCATTCGATCGTGTCCCTAGGGGACTCCTTTGGTGGGTGCTCCGAGAGTACGGAGTCTCGGAGCCCTTAGTACGGGCTGTCCGATCTTCTTACGACCGGAGTCCGTATAGCCGACAGTATGTCGATTCCATTTCCAGTGAGAGTTGGACTCCGCCAAGGCTGTCCTTTGTCACCGATTCTGTTCATCACCTTTATGGACAGAATATCTAGGCGCAGCCGAGGCGTTGGAGGGATCCAGTTTGGTGACCTCAGGATCGGATCTCTGCTTTTTGCGGATGATGTGGATCTGTTGGCTTCATCGGACCGTGATCTCCAGCTCTCACTGGATCAATTTGCTGCCGAGTGTGAAGCGGCCAGGATGGGAATTAGCGCGTCCAAATCCGAGACAAAGGTCCTTGCCTGGAAAAGGGTGGAATGCCCCCTGCGGGTCAGGGACAGGGTCCTGCCCCAAGTGGAGGAGTTTAAGTATCTCGGGGTCTTGTTCACGAGTGGGGGAAGGATGGAGCGGGAGATCAACAGGCGGATCGGTGCGGCATCGGCAATAACTAGGACGCTGCATCGGTCCGTCGTGGTAAAGAGAGAGCTGAGCCGAAAAGCAAAGCTCTCGATTTACAAGTCGATCTACGTTCCAACCCTCACCATGGTCACCAGCTGTGGGTGGTGATTGAAAGAATGAGATTGCGGTCCTCGCCGCGATGAGATCGCTCATTTCGGCCGTACAAGCGGCCGAAATGAGCTTCCTCCGCAGGGTGGCTGGGGTCTCACTCAGAGATCAGGTGAGGAGCTCTGCCATCTGGGAGGAGCTCGGTGTCGAGCCGCTCCTCCTCCAGGTCAAGAGGAGCCAGATGGGGTGGTTCGAGCATCTGGTCAGGATGCCCCCCGAGCGCCTAGCAGGCGAGGTGTTTTGGGCACGTCTCACCGGGAGGAGACCAAGGGGCAGACCCCTGACCCGCTGGAGAGACTATGTCTCACAGCTGGCCGGGGAGCGACTTGGGATCCTTCCAGGTGAGCTGGAGGATGCAGCCGGGGAGAGAGAGGCCTGGGCTGCCCGTTTGAGGCTGTTGCCCCTGTGACCCGACCCCGGAACAAGCGGAAGATGACGGAACAGAATGGAACGGAAGGTTCAACCAGAGTGTGCGCTTGTGTCCGCATCTGAACATTACAAATCCAATGGGATTAAGAGTGCATTGGATTGTTGCGTACAAATGATCGTATCTACCAAAAGCTGACCCAAATGGAAGATTATTTGGCAGGTTTTCCGATGGCTGTGTTCCGTTTTGTAATGTTTTTTGAGCTTCTCAGCAATGGCGCCATTAAAATGACTGAGTCTAACTTGCAAGTGATGCAAACATAACATAGAACAAAATTTGCGATTGGTTCATTCAGAAACATTTTTGCACGTACGTTACGTGGAAGTTTGCACAAAACACGTATCCATATTGATCATTTGGGCAAGATTGGCCTCAACCATGACGGTGGGCCAACGTTCTACTAAAGTTGTCACAAAGTTACGTAGAAACATTGTAGCAACGTCTCTTGCAACCACTTTAATTGCAACATTGCATGAAATAGACACTTTTATGTAGTAGCATAATGCTAATGAAACATTGGTGTATGACGTTGCCTCATAGTCATAAAACGCTAGGTTCTAGTTGTTACGCACAGTATGTCCGAGTCTTGCAATGTAGACTGAAGGCAATGATGTCCTCTTAAGGTATCCCTCTTCGAAACATTCAAGCCCACCCATCCAGGAAGCTAAAGGCCAAAAAATGACGTCAAAGTAGATTTCTTATGTTTGTTATTCTGGCTTACGTTTTGACCAAAGCTGCTGGTTTTGCGCAAGACAAATTTCTGACCATAGGGACTGTAGTATTTCAAGGATCTACACTGAAAACATCATGACCATATTGTCATTATCCTACACTCATCTAACCCTTTCTCTTTCCCTCTTGTTCTGCATTCGGCCTAGATTCCTCACACCCAATACGAAATGCCTAATTTATTTATTCATTCATTTTATCATACTGGATTAATCCCTCATGGGATAATGGTTTGATGGGGAAGCAGGGAGCCAATAACGGCGCCAATGGTAGGAGAAACTAGGAATTGTCAGGATCCCTCTCCTGGCCCCAGGGGAAGCCATGGATATTACTAATCAACCTGATTAGGGTCACTTGTGGATGATTCCTGATTCCCCACATCTGTGCACCCTGCTATCTATTTAAGGGGAATCACTCCAGACTTCCCTGTTGGGTCTTACTATCCCTTCCAACCATGTTACCCTGGTTGCCTGATTATGTTGAACTTTGCTATTATTTAGACTTTTGGAACCTTGAGTTAATCCTGTGCTTCTTGCTTTACAGACTTTCTGAATTGTGTTAATAAACATTGATTAAGGTTCTTCAATTGGGTCCTACTTCTTCCACATCTCCATTCCCAAAACCCTTGACAGGAATTAGTTGTCTTCTCCAGGGACTCAAAGGCATGAGCTCTGCAGGATCCGAATCGGCAACTCTTAGGTCCAAAGATGGCCATTTTGCCACTTAGCTGTTCCTCCCCAACATTTGCTCATGTGTCTTGTTTTCACCTGGTTATTAAAACCCTGGTGTCCTTGACTCTATTGCCAGGTCCTCTATTGTCTTGCCCATATCTTGTCTCACCAACCCCACCACGACTCGAACTGGCACAGAATGGCTACCAATTTCCATGTCCGTCTCTCTTCCCGCACTAAACTTGATGAACTTGGCTGTGTATCTGGGTACAAACTTACAACATCCCCCCCTCACCACAATACACCTCTAAAAGTTTCAAGTGTTCATTTGAATCTCTGATTCTGGGTCACTGGCTTTGGATTACAAATACAATACTAATCCAGGAAGGTCCCATCTAATGGCTCAAAGGATTTGAAAGATATGACGTGACGTATTCGTAGTTTGACACATCTGGACAAGGTTAGCTGTCTGATGGAGTCAAAGGCCTCAACTCATAGGACACTCATTTAGTCAGATACTTTTAATAAGTTTTAAAATGTTTAAACAAGTTGCAAATTTAGTCATGAATTGGCTACATCTTGGTTTGGCTTGGATGGCTTTCTGTCAATAACTAACAATAAATCTACAACTAAGACTAAAAATGATCGGCGGAGTTCAACAAGGCGTCTTCTTGGGACCAGTGCTATTTCAAAATTTTACCTTCTCACTTAATCACCAAGGATCTGCTCTGAGCCCTTTGCTGTTTGCTGTGGTGATGGACATGCTGACCGACGAGATCAGACAGGAATCTCCATGGACAATGATGTTTGCAGATGACATTGTGATCTGTAGTGAGAGGAGGGAAGAGGTGAAGGAAAAGCTGGAGAGGTGGAGGTTTGCACTAGAAAGAAGAGGAATGAAGATGGAAGATCTAGGATCAACAGTCCAGAGCAATGGAGAGTGTGGAAAAGAGGTGAAGAAGCGTGTTCAAGCAGGCTGGAACGGGTGGAGAAAAGTATCAGGTGTGATGTGCGACAGAAGAGTTTCAGCTATAATGAAAGGGAAAGTGTACAAAACCGTGGTGAGACTGACCATGCTGATTGGTCTAGAGATAGTGTAGTGCCACTGAGGAAAAGACAGGAAGCAGAGATGGAGGTAGCAGAGATGAAGATGCTGAGGATCTCTCTGGGAGTGACCAGGATGGATAGGATCAGAAATGAGTATATCAGAGGAACAGCACATGTTAACGGTTTTGGAGATAAAGTGCAAGAGGCCAGACTGAGATGGTTTGGACATGTACAGAGAAGAGAGACCGAGTACATCGGCAGAAGGATGCTGGGTTTGGAACCACCAGGAAAGAGGACTAGAGGAAGACCAAAGAGGAGGTTCATGGATACAGTGAAGGAAGACATGAAGATAGTTGGTGTGACCAAAGAGGATGCAGGAGATAGGGTTAGATGGAAGAAACTGACTTGCTGTGGCGACCCCTGAAGGGAAATGCTGAAAGGAGAAGAAGACCTTCTCACTTAATCAAATGACAAAAACAACAACAATAACTGTCAGCACAACTTTGCTAATGATATCAAACAGATATATTGAGCGTAAATCAAACAGTTAAGTCTAACTAAACGCTGATCCAAGACATTTGTCATGTTAAAAATGTAATTTTTCAGAAAAATTTTCAGTAAAAATGAAGAAAAAATTCAAACTTTGAGTTGTCTGTTATTTAAAGTTAATGGATTTTGCGGACGCACCCGATCGATGTGCCATCTATTCATTCCAAACAATGGATACCGCATTAGGCATTAAACCTATACCTAAAACATTCATGAAGTTGTGTGAGTAAATGGCAAACCCTCACATGTTGTTTACAGATGCTATTTGAATGCCAACTTGTTCTTGACCATGAAGTTTGATCTTGGGTACGCCTATGTTCTAAAGTAACCTACTGTAGGTAGTGTTTTAGCGAACCTGCTCTGTTCACATCTGGTTCAAATATGTACCGTGACTTTTATGTAAATGTTCCAGGGGAGGCGATGGCTCCGTGGTAGAACGTTCGCTTATGGACCGGAACTCCTCCGGATGTTGGCGGGATCAAATCCCTCTGAGCTCATGTCTAGGTGTTGTCACGATGTGGAAGGAGGAGGACCAAATTGCAGGACAAGAAACATGGTTTATCTAATGACGGAGTCCAGTAATGCGGTAACAAAAAAAAAACAGATGAATCAGTGGAATGTCGTTGAGTTATTGTTCTAAATGTCTATCATGGTCAGGCAGCCAGGAAGACCTGCCTGGGATGGAAGGTATGACCCAACACCTGAAGGGAAGACAGGATGCCCATTTAAGGGCAGCTGCACAAAGACCTACAGGTGTGTAAAATCAGGCAAATGAGGGAAGGCCCCAGGTTCCCTTTGGTGGTGGGCTAGGGAATCATGACAGGGTGTCCTTGGGAAAGAAAAATTAAAATGATTAAAAAGTAAATGTTCCAGAATTAGTATTTAAAATCCCTTCTTGATGTTACACTGTACTTGTGACCTCAATGTGATTTATGCTGTGTCGTGCATGAAACAAAGAGGCAGGACTGAGCAGGAAGCGAGAGGAGGGGTAATTTGAAGTGTCACAAATGAAAGTCAAACTTTTTTTCCCCACAAATATGATTTTTCTGGGTAAACAAAAGTTACCATGTTTGATACCACGATGGTATATTCTCTAAAATAAGAATTATTAACAATTTTTTTATTTTTATTTTTTTTATTTTTACACACTGGGTAAATTTGTCTGTTGCACTCCTACACCGCAGCAGGCTGCCCACGACGGCGCCAATGGTGGGAGAAACGGGGGGTTAGGTCTCTTCTCCAAAGACCCTAGCCATGCACTCAGGGGAATGCGACCCCGCGAACTTCCGGTTGACTTCAGTTGACTTCCGGTTGAGTTCCGGTTTGCGGGCGAACGCTCTAACCGCTGAGCCATCTTCCCAAAAGCACAATTCTGCTTCTTTATGAATGAAAAATGATCTTTTTGATTAAAAACGTAAGGCAGGGTTTTCAAAGTCGGTATAAATCGGCATCATCAGAACTTTTTATAAAAAAAAAAATCAGTAGCTCGTCTTAATTATTAGCAGACATTTACAACTCATGTTTTTACTTTTTTTTTTTTTTTAATCTGTGCTGCTAATGTGCTGCTAAGACAGTGGTGAGGTGTGCTGTAGGTGTGACAGAAGAGTTCAGTGTGGGGGTGGGACTGCACCAAGGATCTGCTCTGAGTCCTTTGCTGTTTGCTATGGTGATGGATAGGCTGACAGACGAGGTCAGACAGGAATCTCCATGGACAATGATGTTTGCAGATGACATTGTGATCTGTAGTGAGAGGAGGGAAGAGGTGGAGGAAAAGCTGGAGAGGTGGAGGTTTGCACTAGAAAGAAGAGGAATGATGATTAGTCAGAGTAAGACAGAGTACATGTGTGTGAATGAGAGGGATCCAAATGGAAAAGTGAGGTTACAGGGAGAAGAGATAAAGAAGGTGGAAGATTTTAAGTATCTAGGATCAACAGTCCAGAGCAATGGAGAGTGTGGAAAAGAGGTGAAGAAGCGTGTTCAAGCAGGCTGGAACGGGTGGAGGAAAGTATCAGGTATGATGTGTGACAGAAGAGTTTCAGCTAAAATGAAAGGAAAAGTGTACAAAACCGTGGTGAGACCCGCCATGCTGTTTGGTCTAGAGACAGTAGCACTGAGGAAAAGACAGGAAGCAGAGATGGAGGTAGCAGAGATGAAGATGCTGAGGATCTCTCTGGGAGTGACCAGGATGGACAGGATCAGAAATGAGTATATCAGAGGAACAGCACATGTTAGAGGTTTTGGAGATAAATTCAGAGAGGCCAGGCTGAGATGGTTTGGACATGTACAGAGAAGAGAGACCGAGTACATCGGCAGAAGGATGCTGAGTTTGGAACCACCAGGAAAGAGGACTAGAGGAAGACCAAAGAGGAGGTTCATGGATACAGTGAAGGAAGACATGAAGATAGTTGGTGTGACCGAAGAGGATGCAGCAGATAGGGTTAGATGGAAGAAACTGACTTGCTGTGGCGCCCCCTGAAGGGAAATGCCGAAAGGAGAAGAAGAAGTTCTGCTAATCAACATCTCGAATGAGAACAGCTAACCTGGATTACACTCTCTCAAACTAGGCTGTCTGCTCTGTTTTCACACACAGCTCTTTGTTGTCGATTGTCAGAGTGTGAAATCCCATTTCCATGGAACTGATGTTCTTTCAGTTTTACTTGTGTGTCCTAGAGTAACTGTGCTTCTGTGTTTCAGTCGCATGCTGCCCCGTTCAGCTGACCGCTTCATACAATACTTGTTTTGTTCGGCTAAATACGTCACAAATTTTCCTTCCACTGATTTTTCTTACTGTTTAACAGCACATACTGTACCGAAGCATGGGAGGAAAGCAGCGATGCTTTAGAGTGGAGATGTTTACCCGTATCTGATTGGATACATGTGACCTATCATAGCAGTGGTAACTCATCTGATTTTAATTAAATAAATTGATTAATTTTACGAATCATGATGCCGGCTGTTTAAAAAGAAACCGACTCGATGGACGATTAAATCGGGTCAATCAGAGCAAGACAAAGGAAATCTGGTACGAAAAATGTGGATGAAGGTGTGAGCAAATCAGAGAAACGTCGTTATCGTACACTCCTGATTGGTTATGTGTCCCAAGTAATCAAATTACCTTCAAAACAACATCTTTTTAAGATAAACACAACGCACTGTTACGAGAATTTACGTAAATACGTAAAAATCAAAGTTTTTCCAATGTAAACACAAACAATTAAGTTTAACAATTGACAAAGTCAAAATTTTGAGATAAAAATCAAAATAACAAAACAAGGTCACACTTACGTAAAAATGATAATCCGAGATTTAAAAAAAAAAGTCAAAATTGAGTTAAAATGATTTGACAAAAAGCCAAAATTGTAAATATGGAAGTTTTAAGACAAAAAGATATTGTCATAAAATAACTCTAGATATAAAAGGAGGCAGTGGCTCAGTGGTAGAGTGGTTGTCCTTGGGCCGAGTAAAGCGGATTTGAATCCCACTGAGCCCCCTAGGTGTCCCTGAAGCAGACACCTAACCTCGTAGTTGCTCCAATCATTGGCGCCATCATGGCTGCCTGCTGCGGTGCAATGCAGCAAAGTAGTGGTAGAACGTTTGCCCAAGAACCGAAAGTTAACAGGAAGTTAACAGGAAGTTTGCGGGGTCGGTTCACACTGAATTCTGAATTTCGAGGGTCCTTGAAGAAGACAACTAACTCCCTGTTTCTCCTACCATTGGCACCATCGTGGCAGCCTGCTGCGGTGTAATGCAGCACACAAATTTTCCGGGTGAGAGATCAATACAGTATCTATTATTTTTATTATTACATTAGTATTGGAGGCTATCCCAGTCTCAAGACCTGAAAACCAAATCAGTTCATCTATAGTTGGCGTTAGCTCACATTTACATCCACAGACACAGGCACGGACACAAGGACTGCGTAATTAAAGCAGAATAGGAGCGGAATCATGGGTCACCTGGTATCAAATGAAAATTTAGTTACAAATAAAAAATTCATAAGGGATAACTGCTTTCCCAGCTGATTACAGGAGAGAGGTGGGGGTACACCCTGAACATGTTGCCAGTTTGTTGCAGGGTTTCACACACACAGACAATCCAGAGATTCACACAAATTAACATGTATGTTTTTGGAGGGTGGGTGGAAACCAGAGTACCTGGGGTAAACCCACGCACACATGGGGAGAACATGCAAACTCCACACAGAGAGGCCAGGGATTTAAGACTCGCCCCCACTGCGGGCCTTTTACCCTTACCTTCTTGCTGATAGGCCACAGTGCAAACCACAGCGCCACCGTGCAGCCCAAAAATAATAAATATTTTATAAATTTATTGACAGATTGTTATAATGTGGAGCCGGGGCCAAAAATATACCCTGGACACAACAGACAGGCTCAGATGAAGAAATCACAAGCAGATTTATTAGATTGATAAAAAGTCCAAATAAAGAAAACAAAAACAAATTAATTAGGCAGGTTCTGATGTAGGAGCTGGAGCCAAAAAACTGGATAACAGATCAAGCATGGTAAACAAACAATCTGGCGAAGAGTGTCAAAAACTGATCCATTTATGCGACAGCGGATGAATAGATGTGTTTCAGGTGTGACTTATTGCACACACAAAGACAAGAGGGAGGGGGAAACAGGACACAGAAAGGGAACAGACTACTCTCCTGACACAGATTCCAAAGTAAAAAGTTAAAAAGATGAGATACAAATAAAAATTTCAGAATAAATGTCATAATATTAACGTTGAAATTATTAAATAAAAGGCAATATTATTTTTTTCAGTCGGTGAAAACTCAATTTTTTTATTTACTATTTTTTACTTTATGAAATCAGGCTCTTCTGATGATAATTTATCTTTTATATTATATAACGACACAATTTCCTTCATGAGATAAAAAACGTTCCTCATTTCCCTGGTGTGACCCAGCAGGTTCCGGGTGAAAATGATCCGACCTTGAAAATGTTCTCTAACAGTTGTGAATATGGATGTTGGATAATTACTTTCTACTTTTTTTTTTCTACCACCTGAATGTATTTTCTCTTGGTTTCTGACAAATGAATCACCTGCTGCTGTTAGTAGATCTGCCTCACAACCCTTTTTCTGATCTCCTGATTGGCTCGGGTGCTCTTTATCACCTACTGGAAGAGCATCTACATCGGGCGGGCTTTGGGTTGGTGTTTCACGCATAGATTTTTAATCTGAACTCCAAGAAACAAACAGTTTAGGTCAAACAAAATCATTTTTTTTGGTTTGTCTCATTACTAAAGAGAACAAAAGCTTAACGACTGAGTTTATTTAGGAGGTTATGGAGTGTGACTTTGGGTCTCGGACGGGAAGCTTAGGCTTCTCTCTGCATCCTCCAGCTCATTTGGTAGGATCCCGAGTCGTTCCCCGGCCAGCTGTGGGACATAGTCTCTCCTGCCGGTCGGGTCTGCCTCTTAATCTCCTCCCGGTGGGACGTGCCCGAAACACCTCACCAGCGAGGTGCTCAAGAGGTATCCTGACCAGATGCCCGAACCAGCCCATCTGGCTCCTCTCGACCTGGAGGAGGAGCGGCTCAACACCGTGCTCCTCCCGGATGGCAGAGCACCCAATCTCTGAGTGAGAGCCCAGCTACCTGCAGAGGAAGCTCATTTCGGCCACTTGTACCCGCAATCTCGTTCTTTCGGTCAACACCTACAGCTCTTGACCATAGGTGAGGGTGAGAAAGATCGACTTGTAAATCGAGAGCTTTGATTTTCGGCTCAGCTCTCTCTTTACCACGACGGACCGATGCAGCGTCCTAGTTATTGCTGACGCCGCACCGATCCGCCTGTCGATCTCCCGCTCCATCCTTCCCCCACTCGTGAACAAGACCCCGAGATACTTAAACTCCTCCACTTGGGGCAGGACCCTGTCCCTGACCTGCAGGGGGCATTCTACTCTTTTCTGGGCGAGGACCATGGTCTCAGATTTGGAGGCGCTAATTCCCATCCCGGCCGCTTCACACTCGGCAGCAAATCGATCCAGTGAGAGCTGGAGATCACGGTCCGATGAAGCCAACAGATCCACATCATCCACAAAAAGCAGAGACACGATCCTGAGGTCACCAAACCGGACCCTTCAACAACTCGGGTTCGCCTAGATATCTTGTCCAAAAAGTGATGAACAGGAAAAAAAAGCTTGTTCAGCATAAAATGTTTCCATTTAAATTTTGATTTTATCAAGATTTTGTTTTCGTTCAATTTCATCTTCTAAACCAAGAGTGCCCAACAAGTCGATTGCGGACTAGTTCCAAGTCGACCGCCAGGTGTACCGGGAAAAAAAATTAAATGAAGTCAACTCAATGACTTTGACGCTATATTCAACGAGTATTCAGACCCTCTACCTGTTTTTATTTTCCCTAAAAAGTGCAATTTTGGTGGCCTTTTCTAGTGTTTAGATGAATTTTGGAGTCTGTGATGTAAAATTGTTTTGTTAAACCTGGAATCAATGCGCAGCGCCTGTTGCTGTTGTGGCTGTTACGCCCTCCCAAAGCACTGTGCGCACGGAAAAAGTTCAATGGTAACGATGGACTGGTAGATCTCAGGAGGTTTGATATTTAAAAAGTAGCTCCTGGGACAAAAAAGTTTGGTCACCCCTGCTCTAAATCGTCCGTCCCTAACGGGTTTGCGGGAGGAGCTGGAACCTATCCCGTCTGATTTTCGGTAAGCGACAAGATACACCCGGAATAGGTCTCCAGTCTGTTGCTGGGCCACAAATACAGACAACCATCCACAGCCACACAGATATCTAGGGTCAATTTCCCCGAGTTTTTATGCTTTAAACTCCCAAAAAGACGTGTTTTACGTCTTTATAATAAACAGAAGTTTGTTTGAAGAAAAAAGATGATGAAAATACTGAAATAATCCAGCAGCACTCGGGCTTTAAGCCTTCTGTGGCTGCAGCTGAAATGATCCTGAATCGGCAACAAAATGTTACATAAGACTTCAGAAAGCAATTACATGGACCGAGGCGGTTATCCTTCACTCGCTACAACAGTGTGCACGTCCCCCGCTAACACTCTATGTACAGCCAGGAACATTCGTAGTCAGGCGTGTCTAATTCTTCTGTCTCATGCTGTTTGCAAAATACAGTAGCCAGCTTTAAAAAAATCCCTCAAAAAGTCATAAAATAACCGGAATTATCTGAAAAAAATAATAGAAATGAAGATGGTGGAGGTTTATCCAAATCAAGAGATCAGTTAAATTCAGAAAATGGGATAAAAAAATGCAAATAAAAGGTTGAATGCAAAATTTCAAAATTCTTGCAGACCCAATGCATGTTTTTGAAGAATTTAAAATGACTCTGCATTTTTGCTTGAAGATATTTGTACTGTAAATAGAAACATTCCAGAAGAACAAGCTGGCCACTGAAGTGGTGCACCACCTTTCAGTGCACAAACATGGCTGATTCAGGCTAACCGCAGACCTCAGGCGAGTTTATTTATGTTACACTTTTCATCCAAAAAGTCACTCAAAGTGCTTTTTAGAAACAAAAACATAGAAGCAATGTAAAAAAAAAAAATTGTCAAAAATAAAGTGTTGAACTTAATGTTTCACCTGCTATATACATTTATAAACCAGGGGCGGATCCAGGGGGAGTGAAGGGCGGGGGCATGAAGGGCGCACAACCCCTCCTTTTGGGCCACAAAAAAAAAAAAAAAAAAAAAAGAAGAAGAAGAAAGGAAAGGGGACTAGTCAAGCTATTCCTTTGCAGGGCCACCCTTTAGAAAATCCTGGATCCGCCCCTGTAAACTTAACCTGTATGACGTTGGAAACCTTATCAGTTCATCCACAGTTGAAACTGAGTGACTGTGGACTGTTTCATTGGGTATGGAGACATTGCGTTCATAAAAGTGTTACAGAAACACAGAAGCACGGAGAGCCCACGTACTTACTGCGTAATAATCACACATAAAATGGTCCAATCACATTCAAATATTTGCAGCTTTGAGCTAGCCGACTTGTCCCTGGCTTTAAATTCCTTCACATGTTCTTATGTGGACATTTTTTAATGTAATTTTGAAGCTTTTTTCGAAGTCGACGTACTGGGCTATGCACGCTAAATGGCTATATTGAAAGTTGACCAATGGGATGCAGGGACGACTTACACTTGCGTTGCGATACACGGCTCTCTGTCACGTATTGTCTACAACGTTAACCCTGCAGTAGGCCTGTAATATTTTAAAAAAAATAGAGCAGGTAATACAGTAAGTAAAAAAAAAAAAAAGAGAGAAAATGTTAAAGACCAACTCAAGATCAGCTCAATTTGGGCAGAGAAAACCCTCCGAATGGTTTCTGATAGCCTTTACAGAAACTCTGCTGACTTTAATCTACCCGGCAACAAATGCTGGCTGAAATATGATTGGTCAAATCTTTTAATGTGAAAACATGTTGGACGAGGCGGCACAGTGGCACAGTGGGTAACAGAGTGGACTCACAGCAAGAAGGTCGTGGGTTTGAGTCCCGGGTGGGGACGAGGTTTGAAAAACTGGCCTTTCCGTGTGGAGTTAGCATGAATTTTGTCCGAGTACTCCAGTTTCCTTCCACCCTCAAAAAAAATGCATGCAGGGGTGATTGGGCGTTACATGATTGCCCCTAGGAATGAGAATGGGTGTGTATGGTTATATGTGTGGCCCCGTAACAGACCGGCGACCTGTTCGGTCCTAACCCTTCGCCTCAAATCAGCAGGGATGGGCTCCGGTAACGGCAGTTAAGAAAGTGACCATTTGGGAATATTTTACAAATTTTAATGGCTGATTTAATTAAAATGTGATTCCGATCATTTTATATGTCGGTAGGGAATACCATTTAGGCATCTAGAGGTTTCTACTTTGAGACATATGGAACTACTTGGTGAACGTTTGGATGGGAACATCTCGAGTTTAACACCGTTGGGATTTAAACAAACTCTGGCTTTTGTTCCGACCAAAACAAAAAGATTCTGCCCGTTAACCAATAGAGCCAAAGATGCTAATCACGAATTTTACATAAACAACTTATTAACTAAAAAATGATTGTTTTTTTCCAGTTATTTCCAACGTCTGTTTATGTTTTCATACCACATCAAAGAAAGACAAGAAAAGATAGAAGTAATCTGTAATCCCATAAAATCTGAGCGGCCTTTGGCCTTGTAATCCTGTGTTACTGCTGTAATAAGCTTACATCTGCAGCGCAGCGAACATCACCTTTAATCCAACCTGGGACTTTTACCGATGTATTTTTGGTTTGCGAACAGCTAAAAGAGACGTTCCCGTAAATAAAGCCGCTGAGGTTGGTGAACGCTCAAACATGGAGGAAGGACGGCTATTTCTGCTCGCATGAGTTCGAGATGGTGGATAAACTTTTACATCACCGCCCCCTCACTGTGTGAAGCCCAATTACTACCAAGAGAAGTTTGTTGTGATAACAAGCTACAGGAGTCCAATCGAATTTGATTAAATCAAGAGTTAAACTGAAATGAGTTTAAAAGTTAAAAGAAAGACTGAAAAATCCACACAAATCTTTTTTGTTGGTTGAAATAAATCCAGAAAAGTTTTAATCTGAAGTGCATCAACATGATTGGACTATAGTAAAAGTCGTAGTCTCCTCAAAGCGCCATCTATTGATAAAAACGGGAATCAGTTGTAAATTTTATTTATACAATTACACAAAACTGGTGCACAAGTGTGCAAAACCTCAAAGACCCACTATAAAAAAAAGATTAGAAAAAATGGAAATTAATACGTTCCGTCATCTTCCGCTTGTTCCGGGGTCGGGTCGCAGGGGCAACAGCCTTAAGCAGGGAGCCCAGGCCTCTCTCTCCCCGGCTGCATCCTCTAGCTCACCTGGAAGGATCCCAAGTTGTTCCCCGGCCAGCTGTGAGACATAGTCTCTCCAGCGGGTCCGAGGTCTGCTCCTTGGTCTCCTCCTGGTGGGACGAGCCCGAAACTCCTCACCAGCAAGGTGCTCAGAGGGCATCCTGACCAGATGCCCGAACCACCCCATCTGGCTCCTCTCGACCTGGAGGAGGAGCGGCTCGAGACTGAGCTCCTCCCGGATGGCAGAGCTCCTCACCCGATCTCTGAGTAAGAGCCCAGCCACCCTGCGGAGGAAGCTCATTTTGGCCGCTTGTACCCGCGGTCTCATTCTTTCGGTCACCACCCACAGCTGGTGACCATAGGTGAGGGAGGTGAGGGTGAGAAATTAATACGAAATGCAAAAAAACTACAGTTAGTCCTGAGTAATTGTGGGCACTTTCATTTAATGCCCGTCAGTGGTTTGGAATATATTCCATTCACAAAATTTATGACCTCGATCTTCGTGACCTTAACTTTTGCATTACATCAAATCCCATCCTTCACTGTGGTGGAACAACACCAGCAGTCCACCATCTTTAGTTCCATCGTGAAACTAACGGGTATGTTCAGACAGGAATCACTGATGATGTCACTCAGAAGATCCTGTATTCATTTCTTCTGATTCACTCCAGCACAGAACATCTCCACACAGTCCAGCACAGTTCATTCGACTCCACGTTCCTCGATGTTGAAGAAGCTTATCTCTTCAAACTACAAAGAAACACTAAAAAAATCCAAGTTAAGTATGGAGCGCTACACGGACTTGCTGCCATCACAAGTAGCGCTTTTTTTTTTTCAAAAAAAAAAAAAAGAGAAGACAGAAATTTGTGTTTGAAAGCAACTAAAAAAATTCGATTTTCTTAACAATTCAGCTAATTAAACAATTATCGTTTGAGAATTCGAGCTGCAATAGTACCTCTGATTTGTTTTTGTTTGTTTTTTTGTTCTTGGTTGAATTTGGATCATTTTACACACAAAAATTTACCTTTTTATTTTGATAATTATTCAAATTTGCCGTGACCAGATTGGTTAAGATTGGTTATCCCCAATCTTAATCTAACCTAACCCAAGTTAACTTCATAATGTTATAATGGGTGGTATGGGCAATAGCTTAGTGGTAAAAATGGTCGCACTTAAAACGGGAGTTTGCCAGTTTGAATCCCATTTCAACTCACATTTTTTATATAGAGGTCTGATAGCTAATGCTGATTTATACCGACTTTGAAAATCCTGCCTTATGTTTTGAATCAAAAAGATAATTTTTATTCATAAAGAAGCAGAATTGTGATTTCGGGGAGATGGCTCAACGGTTAGAGCGTTCGCCCACAAACCGGAAGTAAACCGAAGTCAACCGAAAGTTAACCGAAAGTTAACCGGAAGTTCGCGGGGTCTCATCCCACTGAGTGCATGTCTAGGTGTCCTTGGAGAAGACACCTAACCCCCTGTTTCTCCCATAATTGGTTGAGGGATGAATAAACTATATATTTTTTTATATATTTATATTTTAATATTAAAGCTTGTAATTTCATTAAAGCAGGTAATTTAATATTACCTGCTTCAAGCTGTCCACCATCGTTCCTGTCCCCAAGAAGCCCCGTATCACTGGACTTAATGACTACAGGCCTGTGGCGCTTACGTCTGTAGTCATGAAGTCATTCGAACGCCTGGTCCTCCCTCATCTCAAGCACTTCACCTCTCCCTCTCTGGACCCTCTGCAGTTTGCCTACAGAGCCAACAGGTCTGTAGACGACGCCATCAACCTGGCCCTCCACTTCACCCTGCAGCACCTGGACTCCCCGGGAACCTATGCCAGGATCCTGTTTGTGGACTTCAGCTCTGCATTCAACACCATCCTCCCTACCCTGCTTCAGGACAAGCTCTCTCAGCTCAACGTGCCTGACTCCACTTGCAGGTGGATTACTGACTTCCTAACAGACCGGAGGCAGTGCGTGCGGCTGGGGAAGAATGTCTCCACCTCTCGGACTATCAACACAGGATCTCCACAGGGCTGTGTCCTCTCTCCCCTGCTCTTCTCCCTGTACACCAACTGCTGCACTTCCAGCCATGACTCTGTCAAACTGATCAAGTTTGCAGATGACACCACACTCATTGGGCTCATCTCTGATGGCGATGAGTCGGCCTACAGGATGGAGGTAGACCGGCTGGTGTCCTGGTGCAGCAACAACAGCCTGGAGCTCAACGCTCAGAAGACAGTGGAGATGATCGTGGACTTTAGGAAAGTCACAGCTCCCATTACCCCCCTTGCACTGACAGGCTCCCCCATCACCACTGTAGACTCTTTCTTCTTCCTCGGCACTACCATCACACAGGACCTAAAGTGGGAGCCATCCATCAGCTCCCTGATCAAAAAGGCCCAGCAGAGGATGTACTTTCTGCGGCAGTTGAAGAAAGCCAAGCTGCCCGCCCAGATGTTGGTGCAGTTTTACAGAGCCATCATCGAGTCTGTCCTCACCTCCTCCATCACCGTGTGGTACGCTGGAGCCACAGCCAGGGACAAACACAGACTGCAGCGCATTGTGCGCTCCGCAGAGAAGGTGATCGGCTGCAGCCTTCCATCTCTCGAAGACCTGTACGTTTCCAGGACTCGGGGGCATGCAGGTCGGATAGCAGCTGACCCTTCCCACCCTGGACATGGACTTTTTGAGCGACTCCCCTCGGGCAGGAGGCTCCGGTCCATTCGGACCAGAACGTCCCGCCACAAAAACAGCTTCTTCCCTTCTGCCGTTGGACTTATGAACTCTTTATAACCTGGATCCCCACATCTCTTAGTCACTTTATAACCTGGATCCCCACATCTCTTAGTCACCTCCCTCTTGTCACTTCACTATCTTTATTATTTTCTATTATTTTCTATGACATTGCACTACTTTTCTTTTTCTTTCTGAGCACTCTTAGTTTTGTTAAAATTATTATTATTATTTTTATTTATTTTATTTTTATTATTTTTATTTTATATATTTGCACACCTGTATCAAAACAAGTTCCTAGTCTCTGATATTTTTCACTGACATGGCAATAAAAGCATTCTGATTCTGATTCTAAAGGGGTCTCCACATGGCTCCTAAGGCATCATTCTTGTTCTCACCATAACATTTTTTTCAACTGGTTATTTCGATATGAACACCAACCCGGCCATTATTTGATTCATATACCCAACAACAAGCCATCACCTGCAAGCTAAAACTAGTCTAGAAGGAATTCTTTTAAAATATCTCATTTCCCCGGAAAGTTTGTAACAACACCTCGATTCAGTAAACACTGTACGTGAGTCGTGACAAAACCCCGGGTGTCAAGTTCATAATTTTCCAAGAAACCCGATCCTCTTGATGTGTTTATTAAGTAATCACACGGCTCCAGTGGCGGCTGGTGGTAAAAAAAATGGGGGGGGGCGCACATTTTTCAAACACACACAAAAATTTTATTAGATATATTATATAAAAGTATATATAAATATATATATATAAAATGAATATAAAGTTATTTGTGACAATATGTGTCTGTTTTTGGTGACTTCTTCATTATGTTTCCTTATGCCAGTTCGGTAGCCTTCATTTAATTGTGCCAGGATGTTACTCCTGCCAAAAACACCGAGCTTATAGCTACTATCAAGATGGTTGCGGCAAATTTCATGATGTTTGCACTTTTCTGACAAATGCTTCAAGTCACTCACCCCTGTTGATATCCACACCTTTTCAGTTGCTGCTGAACTAAACAATAAGCAGGGGAAACAAAAAAATGTTTCTCATCCAGTTAGTCACCGCCACATTTCATAGACCTTCATTATTCTCTCACATAAAAGCGGCCGTGATCTCCACTGTTTTATTTTACAGTCAAATCTGGGGTGTCCGGTCCAAGCTCCTTTACTCTCCTTTTTTCTTCTTTAGAACGCTTAGAAAACGGATTCTGTAGAAGGGACGACACTGAATTCTCTTTAAAAGAGCCGCTAGCTTTGTTAGCATCTGAACTAGCTTCCGACGCCATGATGAAGACTCCCAGAATTCCGCAGTGAAAAGAAAGGGCGTGGCGTGGGTGGGATTTATAGGTCAGCTTATAGCTAATTGATTGGTTCATGTAACAGACTGACAGAGAGGATAACCTATCACACACCCGATGGCGGAAAATATCTGCGCCCCGCGGGCGTGGTTATGGTTTGCAATACACATGAATGGGAAGAAATTTAGAGCTGACGTCACGTTTTTTCCATAAAAACCGGAAGCCACATACACACCAATACGTTTTCCTGGTGGGGCGTACCTACCCTGTGCCCTCGTTCCGGTGTGGACAGGAAGTAAGAAAATAAAATAAAACGGTGTAAAACATTATTAAAATATATGTAATCTTCACACTCGACAGTTTTGCATACTTATAAACACATACATGTTTATATATGTATATATAGATATATATGCATACATATTTTTTGGTGATCAGGTCGGGGGGGCGGCGCCCCTGCGCCACACGTCACCAGCCGCCACTGCACGGCTCTAAATGAAGTCTGCAGCATGGGAAGCAGGTTGGATAAATAAAGCTAACCAGCCTCTGCTGTTGTCTTGATGATAATAAAAGAAACGCTTCAGGCTTTTTGCAGCCAAACCGGCCACTTCCATCCACCTACCTTCTCATCATCTCTACTTGCGTGCAGGTGAGAGGTGTCAGCGTTTAGGGTTGCTCATCGCCACAGCCCACACGATGCATTAAACACTCACATCCTCTCGCTCCAAACAGACACACAGAGGCCTGCATCGGAAACAAGTGGCTGACAGAGTGGATTCTATTTCTGCACCATTTAGAGAAGTAGGAAGAGAAAAAAAATGCATGGGTAGAAGATCGGCTGTTTTTCTCACTCATAGAAATCTGTTTACATGGCGACTGATTTTTCAAGCAAAATCTACTTTTGGGAAGTTTTCTACTACGTTTGATAATGTTTACCAAAAAAAACCAATACTCGTAATTTTGTTTCATCTTCTGAAGAGCTTTTCTCTAATGGGTTCGTCGCGTTTTTCTATTTTCTGTTTTAGTTGTTTGTGAGCTCCTCTACCCAGTATTAAAACACCATTTGAATCCCGGTTGGTCTTGGCCATGGATTTTGTTCACATCAACATTCTAATATAAGCAGGAAATGCTTTAGTGCCCTCCTATTCAAAGGGTACCAATTTAATGTAAACGGTCAAAAATAAGAAGATAAACGAATGCGCACGAGTTTGGCCTTAAATCAGGGGTGGGCAAACTTTTTGGTTAGCGGACCACATTGAGCTCTAATATTTGACCAGAGGGCCGAAACAGGAGCAGATGGATGGCATGCTTTGGTAACCGCTAGATTAGACCGATTGAATGGCACGCTAGATTTTAAACAAGCACTAAATGTTACATCACGAGCGCTAAATTTCAAATATCGCGGCGCTAGTTCTGAAATCTAGCGCAATAGCGCTTCAAAACGCGCTTTTAGCGACGCTAGGTTAAGCGCTCAATGTAACATTTTGCTTGTTTTAACGTCTAACGAGCTTATTTACGTGCGTGTATTGGGCCTGATGGCTTTCCATTTCTGTGCACACTGTTAATTTTGAAGGCGTTCGCATCACGGAGACACGCACATTTTAATGCGAGCAGTGTTGTTGTATTCAACAACAACGATGCAGCAGATAGGGTTAGATGGAAGAAACTGACTTACTCTGGCGACCCTTGAAGAGAAATGCAGAAAGAAGAAGAGGTGTTGTTTTTTTCTCAACAAAGCCAATATGTATAGAGTGTGCCATCTAGTGACAAAACATCAGAATTGCAGGGGAAATAAAACATTAACAAGGTTTTTTTTTTTGTTTTTCGTTTTTTTTAACTGTCACTAAAGCTCCACATTTTGACCGAAACTCAAATGCTTCATTGTTTATTGGTCACAAAAACTATCTTTGGTTTTGCCACACTTTTCATGTCTGTCCGCGTTCATCAAAGTGAAGCAGGGTACTGTTTTTATTTGTGTATAACGCGCAAAATTTCATACCAAACACAACATCGGAGAGATGTAGTGTCACTTAATGCCAAAAAAAGGCCTTTTGTTCGATGCGTTGTTACCAACTTATCATTTTTTACGTTTTTTCTCTCCGTCCCATGATGCCCACTTTCTTTAATCAGCCAGCCATCATGCTCGGTCTGATCTATTGTTCTGATGGATACGAGATAATCTTCAGGCCATCTTGGTTTACCTGCCAACTACAGGTAGCGAGTGAGAAAGCCCTGACCCAGTTTGCCGGCATGCTCACTTATCACATTGCTTCTTTGATAAGTTACGCAAGCAGCGTCTCTGTGATGGGTCAGAAATAATAATAATCAGCTTTTATGTGACTGTTATGTGACCGTTCAAGAGCGTGAGTTATAGAAAAAAAGGGAGTAATTTGGTCCAGATGATTAATGAAGGATTTTTTTTGGTGCTTGTTAAGAGTAAATGTCACTGCTACCTCTGGAACATTAAGCAAATTAGAGGGGTATAATGACCCCGCATTTTACAGACCATGACCATCGACACCAGCATAAAATACAATTTTATTGTGAAAAGAAATACTTGTAGAAACATACTCTATTCATCTCTCAGTGGGGAAATTTATGTGTTGCATTACACCGCAGCAGGCTGCCACAATGGCGCCAATGAATTGAATTGAAGATACTTTATTTCTGCCCAAAGGGAAATTTGAGTACCGCAGCGCTACAGTCATACAATGTCATAAAACATGATTTTTCTGGGTTTTTTTTAGCTGTTGTAAGTGAAAGTTTAAAGGTTTGAAAGTGAAAGGTTAAATATTTTGATGGAGGACGGCAGAAATGATTTTCTGTACCGTTCCTCTGAGCAGTTGGGTTGCAGGAGTCTGTTGCTGAAGCGGATCTTTAGATGGACCGCAGATTCATGAAGGGAGTGGGAGGGATTTAGCATGTTTGATGACAGTTTTGCTTTCATTCTGTCCCTCGCCACTCCCTTCACGCAGGCGAGGGGTGAGTCAACCACACGTCTAGATTTTCTTTTTTTTTAATGGTGGAAGAAACAGAGGTTAGGTGTCTTCCCCAAAGACACATAGACACAAGCTCAGTGGGATTCGATTCCGCGAACTTCCAGAAAACTACTGGTCCAAGGGCGAGCATTCTATCACTGAGCTAACGCCTCCCCTTGTCATAATGTGGAGCTAAGTCCAAAAATATACCCTTGACACAACAGACAGGCTCAGATAAAAAAAATCATAAGCAGATTTATTAGATTGATAAAAAAAAAGTCCAAAAAAAGAAGACAAAAACAAATTAATTCGGCAGGTTCTGATGTAGGAGCTGGAGCCAAAAACTGGATAACAGGACAAGCATGGTAAACAAAAGATCTGGCGAAGAGTGTGTCAAAAACTGATCCATTCTCCAGCAGATGAGTAGAGTAGTTTCAGGTGTGACTTGTTGCACATACACAGACAAGAAGGAGGGGGGGAAACAGGACACAGAGGGGGAACAGACTACTCTTCTGACACCCCTTCAGTAATCTAGTGCTTGTCCAAAGTGATTTTGTCAACTCGTTTTTGAACGTTGGCGACGTGACCGTTTGGATAGACCAGCTGACACGAACATTTATGATGACTTTTCATTGAAACGCATAAAATGTGGACATTCCAAGGCTAAAATGACCAAATACTAGAGTGTACATCAGATATGTCCAAAGTCCGGCCCGGGGGCCAAATGCGGCCTTTTGTCAATTTTCATCCGGTCCTCAGCCTCCGTCATAAAATCAATAGCGCCTGGCCCGCGTGTAGAATTACGTAATACATAGTGCAGCAGCGCTGTTACCTGCGTGTTCTAAATGCTGCCATGTAGAGGCTAAAATAGGAACAGCAAATTAGCAAGTGAGACCCCAATTTTCTAAAATGGCGGCAATTAATAATTGCTCCTGGTGTACATAATTTTTATATTTTTATAAAAATGACTGAAATGTCACGGTGGATGATTCTATGGAGTCTATGAATCTATGGACACAAGCTGAAATAAGGTCAATGCAAAGTCAATGAGGTTCAAATATTCAAGCGAAAAGCGTAAACAGACCCTTCACAACGTTGAGGTAGCATTTCTTTGAATGCAGATTTAAATTAGTCTGTATTCTGATCGATTTCATTTTAAAAGTGCTTTTGTAGAAGCTTTTATATGACGATTTAGCACCGAAACGAAGTAAGAAGTCTCTTAAGATCACGTACAGTCAGCGGAGCAAGAACGACCGGTTGTCATGGAGACGGAAAACACCGGATTACATTTCTAATAACAAAACCTCTCAGTTCAGATAAACAGCATCCAAATTAATAACAGAAACAGATCATAAACGAAGCTCAACCTAAACGACTTTATTACAAATCAATAGTAAAAAGTTTACAGTCAATATGTTTTCATAAACTTTTAGTTTAAGACCTGTTTTTTTTTTTTTTGTTTTATTGTAAATTTATAGCAACTAGTAATTAAATCAAGATAGATAAACACATCAAAGAAAACTTACAGACAAATAAAAAAAAACCCAAAGACCAGTTGGTCCGCCTGGAAAGATGGCTCAATATTCAAAATGAACTCTTGTGGGTTTCGGCCATGTTTGAACATTATTTCCACATCATTAACATACCTAAAGTTGTTTCTATATCATTTATTCATGTATGTTTGAGTAATTTGGGAGCTCTCCATCATCCACTGTTTGGATACTGTCTTTATTACTAAGTTGTTCTTGGCCACGCCCTTTGTTGTTGGCCACACCTACATTCTCAGGTAAGCAGGAAGTGTCTTAATGCATTAAAAAACACACCTGAAGTGTTTTTCTGGTACTGTATTGAATTGAATATACCGTAATTTCACGGCCATAAGGCACACCTAAAAGTCTCAAATTTTCTTCAAAATGAGCGGTGCGTCCTTTTGTGCGGTGCGCCTTGTGTGTGAGAAAAAGCGGACCTAAAAGAAAATGCGGTGCTCGTGAGAAAAGACGGACCTAAAAGAAAACGCGGTGCCAGCGAGGCGGACCTGAAAGAAAAGGCATGAGAACGTTAAAGAGTGAAGTGTGAGCGGCGTGGGAGCGATGGATGACCGAAGGAGACCACAGTTTCACGAAGGGTGGAAGGCTGCGCCGGGCGAGTTTCGCTACAGTTTGCCAATAGCTTGTAGATGCTTGGACTAACGTGTCTGCTGGTACTGTTATCCGAGCTTTCGCAAAAGCTGGTATCCTTTCTGAGGAGCCGCACAGTACAGACAGTGACTTTGACAGCGAGGAGCAAAGTGAACCTGCTCTGTTGGATTTTGCGCAGCTGCTCGATTCCGAAACAGAGGATGAGGACTTTGACGGATTTGAATAAAGACTATTACCGGTAATGTGCTTGTTTAGTATCGTTACTACTTAAATAAAGTACAACCAAACTCAGTTTTGCTCCCGATCTATTTTTTAATACCCACATTTGCATGCTTGCGTGTGTGTTGTTGTAAGGTGGTGTGTGACTGAGACTGCGCCTTTTCGTACGGTGCGCTTTATGTGTGTGTTAAATACAGCAGTGGCGCACATAACTGAGGCTGCGCCTTTTCGTACGGGGTGCCTAATGGTCGTGAAATTACGGTAATTTATTCATGCATGTTTGAATAATTTGTGAGCTCTCCATTACCCACTGTTTGCATACTGTCTTTATTACTAAGTTGTTCTTGGCCACGCCTTTTGTTCTTAACCACACCTACATTCTCAGGTAAACAGGAAGTGTCCTAGTGCATGGAAAAACACACCTGAAGTGTTTTCCTAGTAATTGAATTGAATTAAATATACTTTATTGATCCCCGAAGGGAAATTTAAATGCTGTAGTGAAAACATCAGGTGTTTAAAAACTCGATGCCCCTTGCCCCTATCGACCGGCGTCCCAGTCTTTGGTAACCTCTAGATTAGACCGGTAGAATGGCGCTAGATTTTAAACAAGCGCTAAATGTTACATCAAGCGCGTTAAATTTTAAATCTAGCAGCGCTAGGTCTGAAATCTAGTGCGATAGCGCTTAAAAACATGCATTTAGCGGCGCTGGGTTTGAAATCTAAGCACTTGTAACATTTTGCTTGTTTTAACGTCTAACACGCTTGTTTATGTGTGTGTATTGTGCCAGATGGCACAATACACACAATACACAATATCTGTGCAAACTGTTTACTTTGACAACGTGCGCATCACGGTGACACGTATTCTAATGGGAGCAGTGTTGTTGTTTTCTCAGCAAAGCCAATATACCCAGAGTGTGCCATCTAGTGAGGAAACATTAGAATTGCTGGGAAAATAAACATTAACAAGGTTTATTTATTTAAGTTTTTTAACTTAGGCGGGCCGGATTAAACCGTTTGACGGGCCACATGTGGTCCGTGGGCCGTAGTTTGCTTAGACTTAGTTTAGGGTATAGAATTGAGATGATGATTGATGACAATACAGACTCTACCGATTGTTCCAGTTTTAATGTAGGGACATCTTTGAGTTTTCGCCATCATCAACTAATTTGATTTTAACCATGTGGAAATGAGGCGAATACGACAGAATTTTAATGGTAGCTAAGTTAAGGTGGTCCCACTTTATAAGAAAGGGGATCGTAGGGTGTGCTCCAACTACCGAGGGATCACACTCCTCAGCCTCCCTGGGAAGGTCTATTCGGGGGTACTGGAGAGGAGGGTCCGTCAGATTGTCGAGCCTCGGATTGAAGAGGAGCAGTGTGGTTTCCGTCCCGGACATGGAACTACTGACCAACTCTATACCCTCTTCAGCATCCTGGAGGGGTCATGGGAGTTTGCCCAACCAGTCTACATGTGTTTTGTGGATCTGGAGAAGGCATTCGATCGTGTCCCTAGGGGACTCCTGTGGGGGGTGCTCCAGGAGCGCGGAGTCTCGGAGCCCTTGGTACGGGCTGTCCGGTCTTTGTACGACTGGAGCCAGAGCTTGGTCCGTATAGCTGGCAGTATGTCGATTCAGTTTCCAGTGAGAGTTGGACTCCGCCAAGGCTGCCCTTTGGCACCAATTCTGTTCATCGCCTTTATGGACAGAATATCTAGGCGCAGCCGAGGCGTTGGAGGGACCCAGTTTGGTGACCTCAGGATCGGATCTCTGCTTTTTTGTGGATGATGTGGTCCTGTTGGCTTCATCGGACCGTGATCTCCAGCTTTCGCTGGATTGATTTGCTGCCGAGTGTGAAGCGGCCGGGATGGGAATTAACGCGTCCAAATCTGAGACCATGATCCTCGCCCGGAAAAGGTGGAATGCCCCCTGTGGGTCAGGGATGGGGTCCTGCCCCAAGTGGAGGAGTTTAAGAATCTCGGGGTCTTGTTCACAAGTGGGGGAAAGATGGAGCGGGAGATCGACAGGCAGATCGGTGCGGTGTCAGCAATAACTAGGACACTGCATCGGTCCGTCGTGGTAAAGAGAGAGCTGAGCCGAAAAGCAAAGCTCTCGATTTACAAGTCGATCTACGTTCCAACCCTCACCTATGGTCACCAGCTGTGGGTGGTGACCGAAAGAATGAGATCGCGGATACAAGCGGCCGAAATGAGCTTCCTCCGCAGGGTGGCTGGGCTCTCACTCAGAGATTGGGTGAGGAGCTCTGCCATCCGGGAGGAGCTCGGTGTCAAGCCGCTCCTCCTCCAGGTCGAGAGGAGTCACATCGGGTGGTTCGGGCATCTGGTCGGGATGCCCCCCGAGCGCCTCGCAGGCGAGGTGTTTTGGCCACGTCCCACCGGGAGGAGACCAAGGGGCAGACCCCGGACCCGCTGGAGAGACCATGTCTCACAGTTGGCCGGGGAACGACTTGGGATCCTTCCAGGTGAGCTGGAGGAAAAAGCCGGGGTGAGAGAAGCCTGGGCTGCCCGTTTGAGGCTGTTGCCCCCGCGACCTGACCCTGGAACAAGCGGAAGATGACGGAACGGAACGGAAAGCTAAGTTATGAAACAAATAAGCCAAACATAGATAAGAGTTAAAAAAAAAAATGGTTCTTTTTGAACACGCTGAGACTAAAAGAGATCAACAAATACTTTAATTTCTTTTCATTGTGTTCAATTAGGACAAGATTTGGGTTGCTAAAAACACCTGCGTCAGTTATCTATTTTCTTCTTCCAGCCATCAGTAAAAATGTAGAAATGTGTCCTGTTTGTTCCTCCTTCACGTGGCACACAGTTTCCCCCGCGTGGGAGGTGTTAACCTGCGTTATGAGCATATGGAGAGGCCTGTCCTCCTTCTGAATCAAAATCTTTTAAAACACAGAATAAATGGACCCATTTGGTGGATTCGCAAGACATCGTGTTGGATTATATTAAAAAAATAAAGCTAGTTCTGTGCTCTGATTTCTCCCGATGCCAAACTGAAACGGTGCCAACATTCTAAGGTTGACCAGTAATCTGCTTACGCCAGCCGATAATTCTGCTGCTGTTAGAGTTCAATGCTGCATTTGACCACTAGATAGACCGAGAAACAATGATGGCTGCCAAAAACAACCAGTGTTGTTTTTGGCAGCCATCTAAGTTTTCGTTTTAGTCTTCGTCTTTGGACGAATTTTAATTTTTGTTTTAGTCACGTTTTTGTCACGAAAACCCAAAAGAGTTTTCATCTAGTTTTCGTCAGGGAAGACTTAGAACGTTTTTAGTCTAGTTTTAGTGTAAAAAAAATAAAATAACAGTCGTGTCTTTATTACTGAGAATAATGCAGGTTGTTTTTTTTTTTTTTTTTTAAAACTCTGCCGAGCTTTAACTTGCACAAAACAGCGAACATTGTAAAACAACATAAATAAATTATAAATTTGTATTATATTATTTTTATTTATTTATTTATTATTATTATTATTTATTTATTTATTCATTCATTTATCTATTTATTTATTTATTATTTTTTAAAATAATTATTATTATATTTATTATTATTTATTATATGTTTGTATATTCATATACAGTAAATAAATAATAAATTTGGTGGGAGATGGTGGATCAGCGCTAGAGTGCTCGCCCGCAGACCAGAAGGTCGTGGGTTTCATTCCCACTGAGACCACAGTCTAGGGTCCTTGGAGAAGACACCTAACCCCCGCTTCCCCAACCATTGGCGCCATCGAAGGGCAGCCTGCTGTGGTGTAAGGAGTGCAGCACACAAATTTCCCGGTGAGGGATGAATAGAGTAATTCATTTATTTATTTAAATATAATTTTTTCAGTGAGTGAGGAACGTTGCTTCTTATGAAGACTTAAAAATAACCCTGTGTATAAGTAAACGTTGGAATGCATTTAAAGCAGTCCTTAGCGCAACCAAGCTAACTAAGGAAGCTAGCAGCGCAGACAAGCTAGCATTAGCTTAAAGTTAGCATGCTGTTTGCGCAAAATATGTGGAAAACTTTAAGTTTTTGACCACCAAGCCTCTTTGTTACTGTTTTCACCATGGTTTGTGACTTCCTCGTGGCTGGAGGTGTGTTGTGTAGACGGTGTGAACGTGCAGCATTGTGGGGGGGCGTGCCGCCATGAGAGACAGATGCAGCCACTGTGTTTTGTAAAAGTCTGACGCCTATTTCATTACGTTTTCGTCTCGTCAGCAGAAACTTGCAAACGTCTCGTCGCGTTTTCGTCACCAAAATTTCGCATTTATTTAGTTATCGTTACGTCATCATCTTAAAAAAATGCTTCGTCAACAAAATCATTTAGTTTTCGTCATCGTTGACGAAAACAACACTGGTGTCAATGATAGCAGTTTATTGGTTTTGTTAAGTCTTACAAGCAGAAAGTTGTGCGCTTCATCAAAGAATCAAAGATATGGTGTACCACAGGGGTCTGTTTTGGGACCGATTCTACTTTTTGTTTGTACATGCTTCCTGTTCTTGTGAACGCAATATCTGACAAACAACTGAAGGAACTTCAAATAAACTACTCACAGTTACTCAGTACCAACTGTAGATTATCAGATTAGGTTTGCACGTTCATGCAAATAAAGACCAAGGTAGTAAAATTATGGACCAGGTTGAGGCTTGTTGTTCGACTTCTCGGCATTAACTTCTTCTTGTTATACGATGAAAATCAAAACATTGCAAGTCATTATTATTATGGTATATATTTTTTGAGCCTGTCGAGGGCTAATCATTCATTTATATTCATGCTCAGGATGGAGAGACAAACACACATCCGAGAAGGAAAATCACCCACACAAACACACACGCTCCTGCTGGGCTCCACACACGGACGCAAACACGGTCACATGCTGTTAGCATGGACGGATATGTTACTCGGCACATGCCCTCTGCCACAACATTTTTATTTTTTTTTCACCATTTTTGTTCCACACACTGGCCCTCATTTATTAACCCTCGTCTTGTGTTGGTTTGTTATTAGCATCTCTTTATGTTTGTTATTAGCATCTCTTTATGATTTAGGGAACGGGTCGTTTTGACCCGTGTCCTAAATCAGATGTAAAATACACTAAAAGCAATTATCTCCAGTATTTTTCTTCTTTCATCTCTTAGTTATCTTATTTGGCTTCCATTGACAAAAAAAATATTATTTTTACTGACTTTGTGGGGAGCCTTTGCTCTTTTTTGTCACCATGTCCCTCATTTTTTATTACAAAAAATGGTAGCATGAACCACCGGGTGATGATATAACTAAACAAAGTATTTTTATGTTACTTGATAGATATTTAGGGGGTATAGATACATCTCTAAAATAAATTTGGTTTGCTGTTTTCTTACATTTTTAGGTTCTTAACTATAGTAACGTCTATGGTGTTACGGGTCAATTTCAATCGAAATATATTTATCCTGAGATGGAGGCAAAAAGTACTTTAATATGAGCACAAAATCAAATTCAGCACAAAATATTGAATTTTAAGTTCAAGCAATCAACAAAACAATAAATCAATAGAACTAATTATTACTTTTTATGCAAGAACTTTCATGTTTTCAGATGCATGTGTCACATGTGACCCATTTAGAGTTCCCTGCTGAGATATTTCTTGCAGGAGAATCATGATGGATTTGTTCTTCTGTCCTTACTTATATCTGCCATATCTGACAGCTCTTCCTTTTAGAGTGAGGTAGCCCGAATGGGGCAGAGGCTGTTGGAGTTTGTGTTGAGGCTGGACTGGCTGAGAGGAAGGAGGCTTATGAGCATGGTCTTTTTGGTGTGGATGGAGTGCTTGAGTGCCTGCCTTTGTTTTATTTGTATGCAGGTACTATATAGAGAAACAAGACAAAACGAGACTCTCCTCAAGTTGAAATTATTGAGAGAGAAGCCCACTATAACAATTTTGACTTACAGAGCAATTATAGATCAGGTTTGGTTGTACTTGTTGCTTTAAAATCAAATTTTTATTACTGGGTTGAAAGTGACCCGAACACAACAAATGTCATATTTTTAACCAGAGCTATTTAAGAATATTTAAAACAAAAATTGGTTAATTATTTTTGTTGAAATATAGATTCCTTACAAAGTCAAAAAGCCTTGATACAATAAACCAACCCTATGTTGTTCTTTTATAGATGTAAAACCTAAAAGGGGTCGGTGGCGACTCTAACACAAGACCAAGGTTAAAGTTGTGTAGTGCAACCTTTGGTTGTATGGGTGGTGCCGACCAAAACAATGTTCTTACTAGGATTTGAGAGTAAAATGCACACAAATTTGTGCCCCCAACTGTTTTTCCAAAATGTAATTTGTATGTATTTGCCTATTTTTTCGTTCCGTTTTACGTTGGAAAGCCCGTCAAAACGACTGTGCAGTGATACAGGCTTATACAAATAAAACTGAATTGAATTGTACACAAACCATATACATGGCTATCATCATTGCCGGTTCGTTCCAGGCAAACAATGTGAGTCAGAAACGAGGAAACAGACAGTCGGCATCCACATGGCACGACAGAAAATTTTAATTTAGGCCCCTCATTTTTCCATGACAGGGAGTGTAAACAATCTGGACTCAGCAGAGTGCCTCATTAAAGTTCTGCTGTCTGCTCCCATCGCATTGTTCAGCTGATTGGACTTATTGCTGTTGGAGTGAGACGTCCCTCAGCGAGGGGCTATTAAACCCCTCTAATGAACTTTTTTATAACTCTACCAGCTTTATTAAAAATTATACAAGGTTTTATCTGCACTGTGAAATCCTTCAAAAACAAGCTACATACAGTACTTTATCTTTTTTAGACGCCAATGGCTAATGGCAGAATGTGACTGTTTGACTTTGTCGTAGAAAAAAGGAGGAAATCTCTGTGGAAAGTTTCTATCACCTTGTTGAACGCTTGTTTTTGTTCCAAAGTAAGGAAACTGCCCCCACATATGTGTAGGTTACCCGACACCACCATTGACCCTACATCCCAACACAAATAACAACAAAGCAGATGGTGGCTCTTTCCAGCAGGGTGGAGGATGTAGCGCCACAGGACAGTTTCCTAAAATAATTTGGATTCATTAGTCCACAGGGCGGTTTTTCATTTCCCCTCCTGCCAGTATGGTGCCAGTGAATGCCCCGGGTTTAAAAATAGATTTTTTTTTTCATTCATGGTTTAATTTGAACACAAATTGAACTATGTAGTTCGGATTTGAAAGATTACTGTAGACATGAAATAAAAGAATAGAATGCCACTACTCAACGAAATCCTTGGAATCATTGCTTGCAATTTGTAACACCTTCTTTTTCTTCT
This sequence comes from Neostethus bicornis, assembly GCA_902685375.1. Classification (NCBI taxonomy): domain Eukaryota; kingdom Metazoa; phylum Chordata; class Actinopteri; order Atheriniformes; family Phallostethidae; genus Neostethus; species Neostethus bicornis. Next base: position 2,143,230 of record LR738556.1, read on the forward strand.
TCTTTCAGCATTTCCCTTTAGGGGGCGCCACAGCCAGTTAATTTCTTCCATCTAACCCTATCTCCTGCATCTTCTTTGGTCACACCAACTATCTTCATGTCTTCCTTCACTGTATCCATGAACCTCCTCTTTGGTCTTCCTCTAGTCCTCTTACCTGGTGGTTCCAAGTCCAGCATCGTTCTGCCGATGTACTCGGTCTCTCTTCTCTGTACATGTCCAAACCACCTCAGTCTGTCCTCTCTGACTTTATCTCCAAAACCTATAACATATGCTATTCCTCTGATCCTGTCCATCCTGGTCACTCCCAGAGAGATCCTCAGCATCTTCATCTCTGCTACCTCCATCTTTGTTTCCTGTCTTTTCTTCAGTGCCATGGTCTCTAGACCAAACATCATGGCCGGTCTCACCATGGTTTTGTACACTTTTTCTTTCATTTTATCTGAAACTCTTCTATCACACATCACACCTGATACTTTTCTCCACCCGTTCCAGCCTGCCTGCACACGCTTCTTCACCTCTTTTCCACACTCTCCATTGCTCTGGACTGTTGATCCTAAGTACTTAAAATCTTCCACCTTCTTTATCTCTTCTCCCTGTAACCTCACTTTTCCATTTGGGTCTCTCTCATTCAATTGAATGTGACAATATGTAACACCATTGTTTAGTTCTTTAACCAGAAGGTCGACGGTTCTCCATGGTACTCCATGAAAGCGCAATTACAGTACTTGTTTTATTTTGCTGAGAACAATAACATGACGTGTATATTTTTTTAATTCCAATTTTAATCTAATTTTGTGTCATCTGACACGTGATTCTTGATTTCAACCAGAGTGCATTAACATCCAAGGTGTTTTTTGACACGTTAATGATGAATTAAGCACATCAGATATCTAACGCCCAGAAGTTCAGGCTTGTTGATTCTGTCACAAAACAAGACATGATGAATATTTTGCACACACACAAAGACAAATGTGGACAGGTTGCCAGTCACGGTGAGGAAAACCACGGATTAGAACGTATCTGTTACCCAGTTACTGACACATTTCTCTGCAAAGCAGATCAGATGCCACATAAACACTCCCCACACGCCATTCATTAACATGGCAGCGAGCCGTTCAGACTAAAAAAATGTCCAGAAACATCACAGGAGTATTCATTCAGAAACAAACCCGGATGTTCAGCTGCAGTCAGAACAACAAAAAAGATGGACTTGATACTAACCCACACACAATCCCACACAATATTTCCTTTTTGGGATGAGCCAAAAAAGAAAGCCTTCAGTGTGGGAACAAGATGTGAATAAAATGTGCACCTGCAAAACCTTGATCAATTTCAGAATATTCCAGAAATAAGCTTTGGTTTTTGAGTAAATGTCTCATGTTTTTTTATTATTAATATTTAAATTTAATTTATAAGTGCCTTTAAAAACTCTTCAGGTCGCTTTACAATAAAATACACAACATATAAAACACCCAATAAAATAATTTAAAAAGATAAAAATATATATGATTTACAAGTCGATCTACGTCCCAACCCTCACCTATGATCACCAGCTGTGGGTGGTGACCAAAAGATTGAGATCGCGGGTACAAGCGGCCGAAATGAGCTTCCTCCGCAGGGTGGCTGGGCTCTCACTCAGAGATCGGGTGAGGAACTCTGCCATCTGGGAGGAGCTTGGTATCGAGCCACTTCTCCTCCAGGTCGAGAGGAGCCAGACGGGGTGGTTCGGGCATCTGGTCAGGATGCCCCCCGAGCGCCTCGCAGGCGAGGTGTTTTAGGCACGTCTCACTGGGAGGAGACCAAAGGGCAGACCCCGGATCCGCTGGAGAGACTATGTCTCACAGCTGGCCGGGGAAAGACTCGCGACCCTTCCGGGTGAGCTGGAGGATGCAGTTGGGGTGAGAGAAGCCTGGGCTGCCCGTTTGAGGCTGTTGCCTCCGCGACCCGACCCCGGAACAAGCGCAAGATGGTGGGGCTTAAGAGAGAACGCAGATTTAAACAGATGGGGTTTGATTTAAAAAGTGATGGTTTGTGGCTACAAATGGCCTGTTTGTGGCTACAAATGGCCTCTGAAAATCTGCCTCAATGTCAGCTTCAAGTAAAACATTTTCAAAGTGAAAAGACTGAAAAGATTTATGCAATAATGTACGAAGGCTTGAATAGGCCATAAGCTAAGCAAACATTTCTACTCAGCTCACGCACCTTGCCTATGCCATGGGACTTCATTTACGCAACTTAAGCTTTACAAATCACACCTGCAATGAGTCTCAGCCGTAAGCCAACTTGATCTCCCTCCCGCTATCATGACGCCTCACAATGGTTTGTGCAAATGACATGATGAATGTGCTTTTTTTTCAAATGAGTACTGCCTGTTGTTACTCATGCAAAAATGGTGGGAAGTACATTTTCACCAAATTGGAGGTCGAGATGTTGGGCTCTGAAGAGGTGGAACGTTAAGCAAGCAGTACTCTTTGCAAGCTTGCAAAGAGCTACTGTTTCCCACTAGCAAAAGACAGTAGTGTGGGAGATGGTCACCATGACAACTCTGTGAGTGGCGCACACCAATCTGTCAGTGAACTAAAAAAGAAATGGTCCAACTTAAACTAGTGACAAACAAGAAATTATCTGGTCACCAGGAATCCGTGTCAGCCACTGGAGGTGGTCCAAGTAATTCCAACCTCGATGTTTCATTGATATATCTTTTATAATATTAATTATCTTTGAATCAATGTGAGATAATGCGTAACAGTAGATGCACAACAGCGCACCTGTTAACAGAATTAGTTTCAATGAGGTAATAGACAATGAGAATAAATCTTAAGCTTCATAGCTTACAAGTAGCTTGATAAATCAAAGCCCTTGAGCCCAAATTTAGGCCAGGTCTCGGCCACAGAGGAAGTAGTGGCTCCATCAAGTCCCAGCCAAGTAGCTGCGAAATTCATCCCACCGCGTGGATCACATGGATCCAGCCTGGCTTGTCAGGAGAAGCGTGTTGAATGTGCAGATCCAACTGCTCCAAGAGTAACTCCATGCACACCCACTCAAAATCAACTCCCCTTCCACACAACCAGGGTCTGGCTCCAGGCCTCACTCTTCCACTGCTTCCACTCAAGTGACAACAAGCACGGCCACACCTGTGACAGCCATTATTGCCATGCCTGCACAGCTTACGGAGCCCCGTAAACTGAGCTATGCCGAAGTGTGCCAACGGCCACCAAAAGACCCTCTTCATCTGCCTCTGCGGCACAGCATCAGGATAGCCGCTATGGGAGTTGCGTATGAACAAGGCGGAAGAGCCGGGCTCTAGCAGCAGTCCTGGAGACAAGCAGGAGAAAGGCTATGATAGGGAGGGCGGATGGGAGTGCAAAGAGAGCCGCCCCGCACGTGAACGTGACTCTCAAGGTTACTACCGGAACAATGGCCCCAAGAGGCACAGGGGGCCTCAAGTTCCGGGACCAGCGGCACCCAACCCCAGCTCAATGCGCCTATCCCCAGGGAGGCTACAGACACACTGGCAAAGAGCAGAACATCCCACCGTATCGCCAAAGTAAAAAAAACAAAAAACTTCTTATGCCTAGAAATTTGGAACTTCGAAGTTGAACTTTGAAGAGCTCAAATGAAAGGAAATGTCAAATTTGGAGACCTGCATTGCTGGTTTGTAGACCAAGTAGCATTTACTCTTAACAATATTGAATTTGTACCATAAAAAAAGATGCCAAGACTTGGAACAAGATGTTTATGCCTGCCCATAAATTTGTGACCTTGAGCTTTGGTTGCATGCCCTTGATAACAAAATCCCTTGATCTATAGTTGGTATCAAGTAACTGGGAGTAGAAGGGTTTTTAACTGAATCTGAGATACTGTATATAGCATCATATCGTCGGTAAACAATAACAGTTTAAATTGAATATTTGTCCTTTTGAAGGTATTAAATATAAAAATGGAGCATTTTCAAGATCAGTTTGGTTCAGAATCTTTTGTACCTTTAGAGGTAATGAACTGAAAGTTTCTGTACAACTTCCTTCAGGCTCACCAGTAAAACTGTCCTTACAGAGAAGAACGCGAACTTGTCGGGCAAATTTTATCACGTAAGCCCTCGTTTTCCCCTAAGCTATCTGATCCGCACACTACTAACCTGTGGCACTCCCATTGTGCTCCTCACCAGGGATTTTAATCTTTTGTTGGGGATGAAAATGAATTGGATACGTCAGTTTGTTTTCCTCTTTATACTTTGACCCAGTTCATTCCCACTGGGGGATACACCATTTTTCACAGAATAATGGGTCCAGGAAGTTCAAGTGCTCATTTAATGAGATTTTTGATGGGTAGGTCCAGTGTGGCCAAAAGATTTTTTATATATAAAAAAAACCCCACATAAACACGGAGAACCATTGTGAGAGTTATAGCAAGGTTACCCGTGCCAGTGGGCCAAACAAACATAACATCTATCAGCAGCACCATCATGTTACACAGATAAGATACAATCTGTATTTTTTTAGAAAATAGGTCACCTTTTCCTCTCCCGTATGCCGTGTCTCGTCCACCTTTTTGCATAGGATGATAACGAATCAGAAATCGGCTTCATTTGCCTTTGAGGTTTTGGTAGAACAGGTTCTGTCAAACAGGCCTGAGAACTGGAATGTATGCGTGCGTGTGCAAGTGCGTGCGTTTGTGTGTGCAAAACCCTGAGGATGAACTGGAAGGGTTAAGCATGTTTTTCTGTACTCTGTAAGCCCCATTGCTGGCAGGACTCCAGTTCAAACCCTGCTTACAAATCAAAGGTGAAGGAAGCTCCACACCGGTTTGAACTGGGATAAAAATGGAATCCAGCCAAATATTTGAACTGGTTTCCCCTCAGTGAGAACCATGTGTCTCTTTAGAGCCCAGTTGAAACTAGATGAAGAGATAAAAATGAACAAAAGTCTTTCAGTGAGTGAATCCACGTCCTATCAGCCTGTTTTGGTATTTCCAGTGTGGTTGCATTGGTAGGCTTTGCATTGCCAGGCCGTCGTCTGCAGACACCAGGCCTTTCAGAGAGGAAAAAGGATGTGTGTGTTTCTGTTCTCTGGCTGTCTGATGTTATCACGGAAGCCCCTTGGCAGGTAGCCAGCTAACCCGCAGGCCAACCGAATCACAGGCGCTAATGTCAAACCATTTAAATCCAGTTAATATCTAGTTGCCATGGAGCTTGACCTGCTATGAGCTTCAGAAAGTGAAATGTTCATTTTGATTTTTTAAAATTTGTCCTCTAACCTTAAGATTTCTCAGTATGAAGTCAGTTCATGGACTTCTTTTAAATGTTGGCCGCATGATTGCTAATCGAGGTGAACTTACAGCATTTGTTGCCAAGTAGACTAAAATCATCACTGTCTATGGCGGCTACATGAATAGAAATATACTGTAAATATATATGTTTTATTGATGAACTTTTTTTAACTTTATTAATCCCCGAAGGTAAATTTGACTGCTGCAGTGCAAACACCAAGTGCCCCCTTGCCCATATCCACTGGCGTCCCAATCTGGTCGCACTGTGTCTAACCTGGCAACCTAAAAGCTGGTGTCCGGAATCGATCACAAAGCCTGGCTGCAGTGGAGAACTCCAAACAAGCCTCTCTGTATTTCACTTGGTCCGAGTGTGTGCCTCCAGTTCCTCAAGCGAGCAACCGGATGTTTCTATGGAAACCGCAAAAACACCAGGCTCGAAGGATCTACTCTAGACAGTCTCGAACGAACTCCTACAGCAGCTGGTCGCGCACCCCAACATGCATGTCAAGGGCAGAATGACATGCATGTCGACTCAATGGCAGAATGACGACAGAACCAGCTAGCTGTTGGGAGCTAGCCGGAATATTTCTGAAAAATTAGCCGTCCGATACAAAACAACAAAGTCCAAAATGATGTTCAAAGTGCGCTCAAAATGAAATCTTCAGAAAGAGACAAAACATAGTGGTTTTTTTGTCCAAGTCAAAAATCTACGGGTTGATTTACATTCAAGACATTTTTGAGGTGGATGCTTCGTATGAAGTTGAACAAAGTAAAGAACTCTGACCAGCATGGGACAGGACAGATGTCTACTTGAAGAAAGAAATGTGAAGGACAGGTTGGACTTTTAGCATTGCTGTGGAGGAGTTCGTAGATGGTTTTGTGTGTGTTATGCTTCTAAGCAAAGCCCGATCATTTTTTACCACTTCGCAAATGTATCACCCAAAAACGTCTTTAAAGATGCACTTAGACTAAGTTCTGGTTCTCTGCATGAACACAACAAAAGCCCCTCAAAACCCATCCAAAATCAACACAAATATTTGTTTTTCCATCTTCAGAGGTTTAAAGAGGCGATGGGTCGTCTTTGTGTTTGAAAAAATTTCCTAAGAGGTCGTGTGGCCTGGCGTCGCTTGACTTGTAGAGTGGAAGCAAACATACTCAAATTAACAACATAGTGATGTCATAACAATGTCGTAAAACAAGGAAGCTCACATTTTTCTTCCAGATTCTGGTGAAAATGGGTAAATAATCTAAAAAAAAAAAAACAAAAAAACAGACTGGATCAAACAGGGAGTGGGTTGAAATTTTTTCTTTTCTTTTGTTCTTATTTTTAAAAAGTACGTTGTTACGAACGAACTTGTTTGAAAACCCAGTCAAGAATAGGATTCTCTGGATAAACAATTTACATTTGAATCTTTTTGTCACCTTAAAATATAGCTTAACTTGTGTCTAGATCGGGGTGTCAAAGTCTGGTCCTCGAGGGCCGGGGTCCTAAGGTTTCCATGTGTTCCTGGTTTAATACCACTGATGTCCATAAAGCGAAATCAACACCCAATAAAATTTGGCACATTAACTCACTAACCTGTACAAGGTGTGTAGATGCAAGAACAAGATCTGCGACTTTGTGCTCTGCGCATGCCCAGAACGCGTCACCCCCTCCCTTTCAGATGAGCTAAACGTTGAGATCTGCGACCTGGCGTGATTCCAATATTTCTATAGGAATTGGTGTTTTTCACACCTGCTCTGTCTTTTTCGACAAAAAAATCTATCATTTTAAAACGTACAAAGGTTTTTTTTTAATCCGTTTAATGTGTATTTACTTTAGGGTCGGCGATCGGTTGTTCACTTCCGGTTTACTTCTAGTTTACTTCCGGTTGGTCAGGTAGCAAATCTTGTTCTGTGTTCGAGATGATTTAAGAGAAAAGTGGAAGAATCAACCTCCTTTAACTTTCTGTCAGGTGGAACCAGCTTCCATGTTAAAGAGGCAGACATGTTAATTATACAAAGAGTGTAAGGGAGTGTTACGGATCTTGTGCAGCTCGATCAGGGTCCTCCTCTGGCCTACAGAGTCCACTGAGTCCAAAGACCAGTCCAGGGCAGAGCTAGTCCTTCTGACCAGCTTGTCCAGTTTCCTCTTGTTCCTTTTCGGTATTCCTCCGCACCAACCGAGAGTCACTCATGCAACAATGGTGTCAAAAATACTCTTTGGCGGTGTCCTCCTCAGTCTCTTCAGGAGGTGGAGACCACTTTGGTCCTTCTTGTATGGTACACCAATGGCATCTGATCAGTCCATTTTCTTGTTAATGTGAACACCCATGTGTAGACATCCATCCTTTCAATGTCAAGTCCCTGGATGATCTGGTGGGTCAGAGTGGACTTTTTCAGAACTCATTCAACATCTCCTTTGCCTTGGTGACATAGATGTGAAGGGGATTGATTTTGCACCAGTTAACAAAGTTCATGACCGCCTTCCTGCACACCCGATCGTTTCTTTCAGATACACACCCAACAATGGCTGTTACTTCAGAGAACCTTGAGATGTAGCAGACGTCTGAGTCTGAGTCATAGTCTGACATGAAAAAAAGAGAGTACTGTGCCTTGTGGAGGTCCTGGTCTGTTGGTCAGGTAGTCTATAGTGCAGGGGTAGGCAAACTTTTTGACTCGCGGGCCACATTGAGTTTTTACATTTGACCAATGGGGCCGGAACAGGAGCAGATGGATGGCATACTTTGGTAACCGCTAGATTAGACCGATAAAAAGGTGTGCTAGATTTTAAACAAACGTGCTAGATGTTACATCAATAGCGTTGAATTTCAAATCTAGCGGCGCTAGGTCTGAAATCTAAGCGCTTGATGTAACATTTTGCTTGTTTTAATATTTGACATGCTTGTTTACGTTCGTGTATTGGCCCCGATGGCTTTCCATATCTGTGCACACTGTTTACTTTGACAACGTGCACATCACGGAGACACACACATTTTAATGAGAGCAGTGTTGTTGTTTTCTCAACAAAGCTAATGTGCACCATCTAGAGATAAAACATCAGAATTGCAGGGGAAATAAAATATTAACAAGGTTTATTTGTTTAAATTTTTTTATATTTGGCGGGCCGGATTAAAAACTTTAACAGGCCACATGTGGCCCATGGGCCGCAGTTTGCCCATGCCTACTGTAGTTCATACAGTCAGCTTGCTTTGCGTGCCGTGCACAGCCTGCTCCATTTAGCTTTCACCTGACCAGTGAAAGCTGGATGGTGTTGGACAAAGAAGTCAAAGAACATGACTCTCACAGCACTTTGAGGCTCCTCAAGGTGTAGCAGTGATCTGTGCATTAGGTAGATGACAGCGTCATCCACTCCAATGCCGGGTTGCTAGGCGAGCTGCTGGCAATCTAATTTTGGTCTCACCGTGCGTTGAAGGTGTTTCAGGATAAACCCTTCCATGGTCTTTATCAGATGAGATGTAGTGGCATCACTCTGAAAACCAAATCAGTTTGTCTATAGTTTGTCTTTTTTTTCTTAATTATTTCTTAATTTAAGACCAAACTTTTGTTATTGAGCTGAGCCGAAAAGCAAAGCCCTCGATTTACAAGTCGAACCACATTCCCACCCTCACCTATGGTCACCAGCAGTGGGTGGTGAACAAAAGAACGAGATTGCAAATACAAGCGGCCAGGATGGGCTTCCTCCGCAGGGCAGGTGGGCTCTCCCTCAGAGATCAGGTGATGAGTTCTGCCATCCGGGAAGAGCTCGGGGTCGAGCTGCTCCTTGTTTAGGTCGAGAGAGGTTCGAACATCTGGTCAGGATGTCTCACAAGCACCTCCCATCGGGCACGTCCCATCGGGAGGTGACAAAGAGGCAGTCCCCGGATTCGCTGGAGAGACTTTGTCTCACAGCTGGCTGGGGAACACTTCGGGATCCTTCCGGGTGAGCTAGAGGAGGCAGCTGGGGTGTGAGAAGCCTGGGCTTCCCGTCTGATGCTGTTCTGAGGCTAACCTACGACCTGGCCCAAGATAAGCGGAAGACGACGGAACTTGTCCCTTTTCTCTCGGTTGTCGTCCCCGACTTTGTTCAAACTTGTTTCCATCTTTGTCCAAACACATTTGATCTCCTCAACCAGACTGATTATGTTGTGGTTTTAATCTGTTTTGTCACCAATTTGCCTAAAGGTTAAAATATTTGTGAATAGTAATGACGGATGTACAGTACATTCCCAACCATCCAGATCCGACTCATTCATCAAGCGGTAACCAATGGATGAACAAAACAAAAAATCCTCAACTATCCATATAAAAAAATAATAAAATTCAACTTGTTTTATTCACAATGATTGTTGATTATACTCTAGCTACTGGAAACACTCATAATGTAAACTGCGTTGCTTGTTCTCCTACTGATAAAGTCAACGTGGCATCAGCAGAGCAGAACAGTTGACCGTTAGTTTGACCAGCTGATGGGCGGATTACCAAGTAAATCCCAGCATGTCCTGGAAATCTTAACAGGCTGTCTAAATGTGTCGAACGTCACTTCAGGTCAAAGTTATACAAAGCAACGGGCTAATAATAACAACAAAAAAACTCAAATTAGACGGGAAAAATAATCCGAAGTCCAGTCAGAGCTGGGTTTTTCTATGTCGCTGACACTGCATTGACAATGAGGGGCTGGCGCTTTTTCAAGGACAGGAAGTGGTGGTTGGCAGCCTGTGAAGGAAGAGGATACTTGGGAGTACAAACGGCCTGGGTAGCACTGCTTGGACTAGCGCTGCTTGGACTAGGGTAGCTTCAGGTGGTGCTGAAGCAGCTAGAGTCCAAACGGGGCACTGAAGGCAAGACATGGGGTCCCAGGCAGCGAATATTTTTTTCCCAATCCGTTCTTCCATTGGCTGTAGGAAATACACCCACTTAAATCCGTTGACGCCCACTTCGGCTTGCCAGAGCGACAATGGCAACCACCCTTCCTGATACAATGAAGACATTTAGCTTGCCACAGGCAGAGCTGGGCCTAGTACAGGAGTGGGCAAAATTTTTTGTTCGCGGGCCACATTGAGTTCTAACATTTCACACAGGGGCCGGAACAGGAGCAGATGGATGGCATGTTTTGGTAAATGCTAGCTTAAAACCAATAGAATGGCGTGCTAAATGTTACGCCAAGCGTGTAAAATTTTAAATTTAGTGAAGCTCAGTAAACTGCATTCCTGATACTCCACTTGTGTGTTGATCAGCGCCGTTAGCTCCTCGGTCTTGTTAGCCAGTGAGCGCACATTTCCCATTATAACTGTAGGCACCGCAGGCTTGAATCTCCTCCTATTCATTTTAACGTGGGCCCCGGCTCTGCAACCCCGGCGTCTTTTCCGGATCTCTCTTGGAATTGCATGCCGGGTTCCATGAAGCAGGCTTGGTTTACTTGGTAAACCTCGGTAAGCTAGGTAGAGCTAACAGTTGGTCGCGAGAGTAAACAATAGCCATACTTCTAGTATTAAAAAAAAGACTTAGTTTTCAAAGAAAACATTCAAGAAAACATAAGTTTCCAAGTTGGAAAATAAGCTAACTAAAAGATAAAAAAAAAAACAAAAAACCCAACAACGACTGGATGAGAGTTACAAAAAGACGAGGAGCTGCTGTAACAGGCATCCGTACAAGGCACCATCTTGGAAAAAAATAAAAAAATTAGCCGCGCTAGGTCTGAAATCTAGTGCGATAGCGCTGAAAAATGTGCATTTAGCGACGCTAGGTTTGAAATCGAAGCGCTTGATGTAACATTTTGCTTGTTGTAACATCTAACGAGCTCATTTACGTGCATGTATTGGGCCTGATGGTTTTCCATATCTTTGCACAATTTTTATTTTGACAACGTGCGCATCATGGACACACTCATTTTAATGGGAGTAGTGTTGTTGTTTTCTCAACAAAGCCTATAAATCTAGAGTGGGGCAAATAGTGACCAAACATCAGAATAACAGGGTAAATAAAACATTAACAAGGTTTATTTATTTAATTTTGTCAAGTTCAGCAGGCCGCATTAAAACATTTAACGTGCCACATGTGGCTCGTGGTTTGTAGTTTGCCCATGCCTGGGCTAGTATGACAGCAAGATTGGGGCAGAGATGGGAAACACAACCAGGAACGACAGTAGATAGGTGGAAGATGGGAAGAGGGGGGAATGGGACTGATATACAGGGAAAAGACGAGACTTGATTGTGACATATAAGGGCAGGATTTGGGGAAACAGGTGGTAACAATTAAGATGGAAAGGGGAACTACAGCCAGGATTGGGAGGGATACTTACAGAGAAAGGAAACCCCGAATTCTATTCTTTTTTATTTCTTTATTTTTTACACACTCTATTCATCTCTCATTGGAAAAATTTGTGTACTGCACTACTACACCACGGCAGGCTGCCCACGACGGCGCTAATGGTGGGAGAAACGGTGCCGCGGGGTGTTATGTATCTTCTCCAAGGGCCCTTGATATGAACTCAGTGGGAATCAAACCTGTGAACTTCCGGTTAACTTCCGATCCGCGGGCGAAATGTTTGGATCCTTGGGCAACAGCTTTAAAAAAACTGATCGATTCCGATTACAAGAGACATAGCGGAATGGCATACCAACCTCCATGTGACCTAAAAATCTCTTAGAAATTTCTTTTCTAGGGTAGAACAGTGGTGCGGGTGGTTAGCAGTCTGGCTCCTTGGCAAGATGGTCTGGAGTTGAATCTCAGTGGAGCGAGTCTAGTAATGCTGACTGTTCTGTGTGGAGTTTGCATGTTCTCCCCATGTATGCATGGGTTTTCTTCAGGTACTCCAGTTTCCTCGGTTTCCTCCTTCACATGGCCAATCAACCTAACATGCAGGAAAATGGCCCCTAGGAATCTGTGTGTATGAGTTGTTGTTTGTCTTCCTATGTAGCCCTGAAACAGACTGGCAACATGTTCAGGGTGTACCCTACTTTCCGTTCCGTCATCTTCCGCTTGTTCCGGGGTCGGGTCGCGGGGGCAATAGCCTCAAATGGGTAGCCCTGGCCTCTCTCTCCCCGGCTGCATCCTCCAGCTCACCTGTCGTTCCCCGGTCAACCATGAGACATAGTCTCTTCAGCGGGTCCGGGGTCTGCCCCTTGGTCTCTTCCCGGTGGGACGGGCCCAAAACACAGGTGAGGGTAGGAACGTAGATTGACTTGTAAATCGAGAGCTTTGCTTTTCAGCTCAGCTCTCTCTTCATCACGACGGACCGATGCAGCCTCCTAGTTATTGCTGACGCCGCACCGATATGCCTGTCGATCTCCCGCTCCATCCTTCCCCCATTCGTGAACAAGACCCCGAGATGCTTAAACTCCTCCACTTGGGGTAAGACCCTGTCCCTGACCCGCAGGGAGCATTCCACCCTTTTTCCGGGCGAGGACCATGGTCTCGGGTTTGGAGGCGCTAATTCCAATCCTGGCCGCTTCACACTCGGCAGCAAGAAGTGTACCCTACTTCTCCCATGCAAATAGCGTTTAACACTAGAACCCTCACGAGGGGGTCAATTGAAACCACTACCTGAAAGCCCGTGGTGGTGTCTCTAGACACCAGGCCTTATGCTTCAGTTTTTAAAACAAGACACTTAAGAGTCGTTTGGAAGGCACCCAACACTCGGAGACTAGGACTAGGAGACTTTAATTGAATCGCAAAAACAACTCTGCTCCTCAGTGCGCAGGTCAGGTAGAGGTGCCAGATGACTCTTTCTGGGGTAGACAGGAGCTTGAGAAAATCTTGGGGCTTCTAGTGTTAATAGGCTCCGCCCCCCACGAACCTTGTTTGAATAACCGTTTCAGGCATCAAAGAATATTTTGCAGTCAATTTAAACACACTTTCGGTCAATATTATTGCGAGTCTTTTTGAAGACAAATGACGACATTTTACTATAAAAACAAAATGTTTCAATAGTTTTTGTTTTATTCAGTGTTAAATTCGGTCGTTTTATTCTTTTATTATAACTGGATCAGATCGATTTGTTCATCTATAAAAAAAAAAAAAGAAAAGAACCCGAACAAGGTGAAACTGTGAAGAAATAATGAATGTGCTCGTTCTCTGTTTCTAGGCAACATCTTCTCCATCAGGTTCACGTCAAGAGTGCGGACTTCACGCTGTTGCCTTGTAGATTCTAGTTAACATGACCTTGTTTCCATATGTATAAATTCATGCCTGTTTTACTTCCTAATTACACGATGACTATCTTCGTTATCGTACTCATACCACACAAAACGGTATCAGCTCTGAACGTACTCCTCCACCTTCAATGTTGGATCTATTTTTGTCGTTTCAAAAGTCTGACCAGTGCAATATTCGCAGCGGAGTGTGGGAGGATGTTCTTCAGCAAAAATCTGGAGAGCAGGTTTAAAATAAAACCCTCTTCTTCCAACAGCTGGTTGGGTATTTTTACTTTTTTCTTATATGATCATTTTTTTTCAGATGGGCTTGTTTTTTGGCTCAGAAATAGTCCGAAAGCAGATTTGGAGGTTTATATAAAATTTAACGCAGATAAAAATAAGCTGAACAAATAAAACACAATTTTTACACAGAATAATAAAGTTTATTTTTATCAAATAAAACACTCGTACAGTACAAATATATATTCATCAAAAATTTAAATATCAGTAGATCATTATAATTAAAATGATCTTGTTCATCTGTGGGGGAGGGATCCGCAGGCGGATCGGTGTGGCGTCAGCAATATTTAGGACGCTGCATCGGTCCGTCGTAGTGAAGAAAGAGCTGAGCCGAAAAACAAAGCTCTCGATTTACAAGTCGATCTACGTTCCAACCCTCACCTATGGTCACCAGCTGTGGGTGGTGACCGAAAGAATGAGATCACGGATACAAGCGGCCGAAATGAGCTTTCTCCGCAGGGTGGCTGGACTCTCACTCAGAGATCGGGTGAGGATCTCTGCCATTCGGGAGGAGCTCGGTGTCGAGCCACTCCTCCTCCAGGTCGAGAGGAGCCAGATGGGGTGGTTCGGGCATCTGGTCAGGATGCCCTCTGAGCACCTTGCTGGTGAGGAGTTTCGGGCTCGTCCCACCAGGAGGAGACCAAGGAGCAGACCCCGGACCCGCTGGAGAGACTATGTCTCACAGCTGGCCGGGGAACGACTCGGGATCCTTTCGGGTGAGCTGGAGGATGCAGCCGGGGTGAGAGAGGCCTGGACCTTCCGGCTGAGGCTGTTGCCCCCACGACCAGGCCCTGGAGGAAGATGACGAAACGGAGTTATCATTAAAAGTTAACAATTAAAGGTTCTTTTTAAAAAACTTAATTAAACCACTTTTAGACCCATGAGATTGGGATTAATCCGTTTTTCTGTGGATCTTTGAATGAAACTCCAAGGACATCTATGATCTCATTCTGAATATCACTGAGGATGTTTGGATGGTTTTTTTTTGCCTCACAAGCTCTTTTAATAGACTCCATGATTTTGGACACACACTACGCTGAAGTGGTCGAACATGAAAATGGAAATGAATCTGCAGAGTAGATTAGATGATTCACTCTTGTTTGTTGTTCATTTGTAGAATGAAAATGTAAAATTTGGACCAGATGAGCCCTCTGGCCATGATTTAATATATCCGTATAATACGTCTGGGATTCAGACCCTAACCATAATTCAATGGATTCATCCCATTTTAGAAACATCTGATAAACATTGTTATGCCAAAAAACTTGTAAGCGGAGAGCTGTGCTATGCTGGCGTAATCCCATTGATGACCACTAGGCTATCAGCTGTCCTACAAACCGATTTTTAAAGAGGACGCGTTTTGCGAAATGTATGTTTTGAAGGTTTCCGACATTCCCACATAAAAAAATACCTGAAGTTAGATTTTCTACGTCATTCATTTAAGTTGGAAAATTTTCCAAACTTGTCAAGTTGTGAATTTTGTTCTCAGCCACGCCCACATTGTAAACAGGAAGTCTTTCAGTAAACAGACTCAATTCGGAACTGCCATAAAATATAATGGTTTCACATCGACGTAATTTGCATCAATTTTCTTTTTAGCGTGTTTATTTTAAATGAGTTTAACTAAATCCTATTAAAACTAGCGCTTCTTAGCACCTGTTTTGCATTTTTTGACGAAATATCTACAATTTTAAAACGTACAAGTAAGTTTTTCTTATTCATTTTATGAATGTTTACTTTAGGTTCTGCGACCGGTTGCTAACTTCCGGTTGTTTAGTGGGCCGCATATCTGCACAGATTAGCTACTAGACTTCATCAACCTGCACCCTGTCCTTTACCCTCCCCCCGCCCTCATTGAATCAGCCCAAATAAAGATATTTTAATTTTACCATCAAATTTTACTAGTGCTGTTATTTTAATGCATTAATTCGATTAATTAATGACATCACATTTTGACGCATTAAAAAATTAACGCAATTAGTTGTGACGTCATAACGGTGGCGAGTCAATGGTTGCACATTTGAATTTTGGCCCATTAAAAGACCCGTAGTCTTCTCGGCCGTGCTACATCACCTACACTGGCAAATTAACAAGGTATCACTGCTGCATTATTAATTATTACTTTAAGTATTGTAAACTTTGGGCAAAATATGCACCAAAATGCAGAGAAATTACTTATTTTTCAAAATGTTCTGGCGGATAGGAAGGGAGTGCAGGAGGGGAAATGCCTCCTCACGCCCCACTCTCACCCCTTTAGAGAATCCTGGATTCACCCCTGAGTCGAGCCACTGAACGGCAAGTTTTTATACAAAAATAATAGAGACGGGACAATAAATAAAAACGTAGTAATTTGTAGTTTTTTCAAAAATGAGTTCTTCTACCACCGGAGCAACTCCAGCCTGACATACCATCTAAACATAAAACATGTTCAGGCAAGTTCCTCTGTTGCGAGTGTGGCTACTGGGAGCTCGCTCTGCCAAACCAAGCTAGCTGAATTTGGCAAGAGAATGAGCAAATTGACAAATACTATCGCAGTGGGTTGCTGCTGATTGAAGGCCAATTTATATCGTTGAAGTTAAGAGCGAACCCTAATGAACCCTAACCCTTGTTTTACTTTTGTTAATGATGCACCTGGCCTCATGAGGCACAGTTCACCAATAATAAATTGGATTTAAAATCTTCTCTTCTTACTGGATTCAATTGATTAGTCATGCAGTACATTTTTTAAAATCCTAGAATTCAAATTCTTTATCAGGAGATCTTTAGCAGATATGATGTTAAAATGTGATTAATTTGATTAATTAATTACAAAATTCTGTAATTAATTTGATTAATTTTTTTAATCTACTGACACCACCAATTTTTACCTTTCTTAAAGATCTTGGAATTCTCTTTGTACTGGATAGTGTATTTTTTTTTTCTGTTTTAAATTCTTCAGTTTTAAGGTTTTTTTTTATGTTTTATCTTTTTATTTATTGTATGTCGTGTGCGTTTCCGTTTTTTCTCACGCCTGTTTTCCATAGTGGTTCTAAACTACACACGACAACAAAAATTGAAATTGAAAATGAAAAAAATGCCTTGAATTTTTTTTTATTACAAAATTTCTTCAAAGTTCTTCAACAGAAACAAATCATCTCAGTGAAATGAAGAAAAAACATTTCAACAGTAAAGCTGTGCAGGATGTGGACGGTAGTGTGAGGGCCAGAGAAAGCTAGTCTCCAGGTCCTGGTGTGAAGAGGAGGAAGAGGATCAGGTGTGGTTTACCACCATTGGGTACAGAAAGTGATGACGGTAAAAAACAAGCAGTAACAGAAAGGATATAAAACACCTCACCACTAATCCTTTAACGTTTAACACAAAGAGCCAATGCAGTGGTTTAAAATGATAGCGTGCGTTCCGGCCGCTGCTCCTCTATGGAACGTGTGACGCGGGCGTCTGTGGTTTCATTTATGCAAAAGGGATTTACAAAGAACACAGAGCATTAATAAACTTTCCAAACATTCCCACCAATCTAAAAAAAAAAAAAAAAAAAATACAATAAGGCCATGATGTGGCCTTGACACAACAGACAGGTTCAGATGAAACAATCACAAGCAGATTTGTCAGATTGATAAAAAAAACTTAGCAAGTGAGTCGCTAAGTTAGAAGCAACTCACTTGCCTAGTTGATCTTACATAAGATCAACCATGTAATTTCATACTTGATCTTATCACAACAAAAAAAATGGTGAAACCAGTTTACGGGAACACAGTCGAAACCAGGAAGGTCTTAATTTATCACATTTTTTCTCACATGATAACGATACTTCACCAATGCGGTTCGTATGACAATTTGAGGATTGATGTTCCTGTAAGCCTTTTGATTGGCTGCATGACTTTATAAACACATCAAACCGGTTGGTTAGGGCACATATTTCGGTTAGGGCACATATTTCGGCACATATTTTCACATCATACTTCGGAGCTCAACGCTCAGAAGACAGTGGAGATGATCGTGGTCTTTAGGAAAGCTATAGCACCTATTACCCCCCTTGCACTGACAGACTCCCCCATCACCACTGTAGACTCTTTCCGCTTCCTCGGCACTACCATCACACAGGACCTAAAGTGGGAGCCGTCCATCAGCTCCCTGATTAAAAAGGCCCAGCAGAGGATGTACTTTCTACGGCAGTTGAAGAAAGCCAAGCTGCCCGCCCAGATGTTGGTGCAGTTTTACACAGCCATCATCGAGTCCATCCTCACCTCCTCCATCACCGTGTGGTACGCTGGAGCCACAGCCAGGGACAAACACAGACTGCAGCGCATTGTGCGCTCTGCAGAGAAGGTGATCGGCTGCAGCCTTCCATCTCTCGAAGACCTGTACGTCTCCAGGACTCGGGGGCGTGCAGGTCGGATAGCAGCTGACCCTTCCCACCCTGGACATGGACTTTTTGAGCGACTCCCCTCGGGCAGGAGGCTCCGGTCCATTCGGACCAGAACGTCCCGCCACAAAAACAGCTTCTTCCCTTCTGCCGTTAGTCTAATTAATACTTTATAACCTGAACCCCACATCTCTTAGTCACCTCCCTCTTGTCACTTTACTATCTTTATTATTTTTTATTATTTTCTATGACATTGCACTACTTTTCTTTTTCTTTCTGAGCACTCTGTTTTGTTAAAATTATTTTTATTTATTTTATTTTTTATTATTTTTATCTTATATTATTGCACACCTGTATCAAAGCAAGTTCCTAGTCTCTGATATTCTCATTGACATGGCAATAAAAGCATTCTGATTCTGATATTTTTATTATCAGTCATCAAAAAACAGCTTTGATTTTTTTTAATTAACGTCCGGCTCAGAAACACATGGCATTCTGGTTAATCACATGTCTCTTTTAAGTTTTTTTTTTTTTTTTTTACCGCCTTAAATGAAGCTATAATTAAATATTTGCAGCTATGTGCTATCGCTGAGTTTTAATGTGAAAAGGTTATCTGGTTGTTTATTTTAGCATTTGCACCTTTTCTGTTGGTCGATGTATCCGTCTGATAAGAAGCAGGTGACGTGTTTGTTCTTTTCGTCTGTGACATTAAAGCTCTGACAGCTTTCACTATCCTGAACGTGTGCGGGTTTCATTTATGCTAGCGGTGATAAGGACGAATGTGGAATCAGATCAATGACGAATAAAATAGGATTGAAACGCAGAGCAATTTTTTTTCTCAGAATTTCAAAGAAAAAAAGTTTGATGTTTATGAATGACGGCTCTACGTTTTTTGCTTACAATTGAACAAACACGGCATGTGGCAAAAACTGCCAATTATATTTAATGCTAAGCTAAAAGCAACCAGAGTAAAGGGTACCACGATGTGTGGATGGAGGTGGACCCAAAAGTAAGACAACAAAACAAGATTTTTTTAACCAAAAGTCCAGTAAAACTGGCTGAAAGAGACGGTGATGGTGGTGACGACGAGGGCTCTAAAAAGACGTCTGGAGTTATTGCCTTTAAATAGGCACCAGGACCCACAGGTGTGTGTCATCAGACTAATCATTCTCGGATGTCCCTAATCAGAGCAATGAGAGAAGGCCCATCCCTGGTCCAAGATTGCCTTTAAATAGGCACCAGGGCCAACAGGTGTGTGTCATCAGACTAATCATCCTCAGGTGTCCCTAATCAGTGAGATGAGGGAAGGTCCATCCCTGGTCCAAGATTGCCTTTAAATAGGCACCAAGACCCACAGGTGTGTGCCATCAGACTAATCATCCTCAGGTGTCCCTAATCAGGGTGATGAGGGAAGGTACATCCCTGGTCCAAGATTGCCTTTAAATAGGCACCAGGACCCACAAGTATGTGTGTCATCAGACTAATCACCCTCGGGTGTCCCTAATCAGTGAGATGAGTGAAAGCTCAGGGCTCCCTCTGGTGGCAGGGGAGGGGATCATGACAAAGAGGAATCGATAGATTCGGCAAAGCGACACTTTGAGACAGAGTTTTGAAAAAAGAGGAGTTTGCACACGAAATCTTTTTGTAGGTGAATTTTGATTTGAATGTAAGAATACCGCTCAAATGCCAAATTGTTTCTGGCCATGGCTTTTGTTCTCCACGCCGTCCACTTTCTACTGTACTTAAGAAAGTTTATAGTAGAACCTGGGTTTATTTACCTCCCTCCTCCAGGTGGGCAGGGGTAAGCAGGAAGCAAGAGGATGGGGTCATTTATAGTGTCAAAACAATATACCACTTCCGTCTATCCCAATTCAGAGGAACAATGTCGGGAATTGGCCGGTAGAGAAGTTTGGCGACACCTGGTTAAGTTGGCGCAGATTGAACAAAAACCCCAACGTTATCTGCCTGTAGCGTTATTTGTTTTTATCAAGCAGGCAGCCGTGGCTCAGCTGGCGGAGCAGTTGTCTTTCACACGTTAAAGTGTTAGTTAAAGTGTCCTCGGATAAGACTTGACACTTTATTCTGGTTCAAAACACTCGACAGAGTGTGAATCTGGAAAAAAACGAGGGACAGTCTGTCTAAAGAGGGCGTGAATACATTTTTAATTCTCGTATAACTAAGAGAATCAAGAGCCACCGACTTGAATCCGAACAAGGACCAAAGTATGGAACATTCTGTTTTAATTGGGGGCCAAAGTTTTCTTGCAGAGATATTGAGCATATGTTTTTTTTTTGGCTATTTTTATGCTAATTATTTGAACTTGATGTATTTGAAGTGAACTGACTCGAAACTAAGGAAGACCTTTTGGTTAGTGTTAGTAGCTCGGTGGTTATAGCGTTCGCCCGCGGACCGGAAGTCCACCGACCGGAAGTCAACCAGAAGTTCGCGTGTTCGCAGCCTACTGAGTGCACTTCTACTGTAGGGTCCTTGGAGAAGACACCTAGCCCTTTGTTTCTCCCACCATTGGCGCCGTCGTGGCAGCCTGCTGCGGTGTAGGAGTGAAGCACACAAATTTCGCCGGTGAGGGATGAATAGAGTGAGTAATAATAAAAAAAAGACAATCTGCCGATGATTGAAAGACAAGATACACATTAAACATAGACGGGAGGGAGAGACAATGAGACACAGGTGAGACACATTAGGAAGGATGCTAATCGTTAGAATATAGGGAGACCAGGAGGAGGGAAAGATGAGGCACTTGGAACGAGAGGGTGGTCAGTTTTTTAAAATAAGACAGGAAGCAAACAACAAAACCACCGGCCACCTGAAACCCTGACAGTTGAGGATGGTATCACAGACTTCTGTGGGTAATTATTTTTTTATCTGATAGCATTTATAAATTAACATGGGTTTTGTTGTCTGTTCAGAAATATAATATTTGCCAAAAACAGTTTATAAATACAATCTTTTAGTTTCACTTTAGTTTTTGACACTAAATTTACGCGTGAATGGCCATCTGCAAAAATGGCCGCTACACGCAACTCCAGTTTAAAATATGTCAACTTTGCAGAGCTAGTGCTTGTTTTTTTTTTTTTTTTACATTCTTATGCATTTAAATAAAATGGGAATTATCTGTTGTGGGAGGGACTGAGCATGAGCAGATCATGTGCCCGTGCTGGAGAACAAAATCCATGACCAAAAAGAAACTGGCGCCCAAATAGAATCAGAATACTAGATGGGAACGCTTGAAAATGACTTAAAAGTGCGTTAAAAAAAATAGAAACCCTTTAAGGTGCGTTTTTATGTGGGAATAAAATTCAATCATTGTGGAAGTCTCCAACCAATTGGTGCTTCTGGTTAGGACGGGACGTGAGGTGAGTAATCCAACCACTAAGTCGTTGTAGTCCTGAAAACGGAGCGTAAAAACATCCTTTTTCCATTGGCAGCCGAGTTGCCACATCTTTGCCCTGAATAAACTTTCGAAACAGTCTTTGAATTCTCAATCTCATAATTTGTTGCCCATCTGGACCAGATAGCATGGTAGCATCTTCTTTTTTCAGAAACAGAACTACAAACATGGCCGATGGATGCTTGTGTTCAGGTCCCACCTTCATCTCTTTTTACTGACTGTGTACTATGTTTTCTATTCATAAACTAACGCCAGCAAAATTTGACTAGTTGTCGAAGTGAAACGAAATGGAGCGGAGGCACTACGCGGCACTAGCTGCACTAGGCGGCACTAGGCGGCACTAGGCGGCACTAGGCGGCACTAGCGGCACTAGGCAGCACTAGCTGCACTAGGCGGCACTAGGCGGCACTAGGCGGCACTAGGCGGCACTAGGCGGCACTAGGCGGCACTAGGCGGCACTAGGCGGCACTAGGCGGCACTAGGCGGCACCAGCCTTGCTAGCAAGTTTTTAGCATCCACAGAGAATACGCCAAAGACCACATGGTATTTTGAAGAGGAACGCACATGTTGAAAACGATTGAATCTTCACTCCTCTCCAAGCTTATCTTCTTCATCAAGTTTAATATAAAGTTTCCTTTCTCATTCTCCAGAAATAGCCCTCTATTTGGACGGCCCCAGAGTTCGCGTGTATGCTAATTTTAGAAGTGAGCTTCTTTAATCAGCCTGATCTTAAACCCACACAGCTGCACGGCTCCACAAAGATTGGAAAACGAGAAAGAGCTGAGAGTAAAGAAGTGGCTGGACTGTCAATGTAAAGCTTTTCCACGACACCTCATAATAAAAAAATAATGTTCGTAAATAAAATAAAGGCTGTTCTATCAGCAACCAAAATTTGAAACGAAGTTGTAGATTTAATAGTTGTCGTAAATTCGTCAGGGTGATAAAAATATATTCCTGACCATCAACAAAAAAATGCATCTGGCAAGAGAGCGTGTGAATCTGAAAAAAAAAAAAAAAATCCTGCAAGTGCTAATAAAGAGATGCTTTATTCCTGTCAAAAAATAAAGTCAACTGAAAGTTCGCGAGTTCGCATCGCATCCCACTAAGTTCACGTCTAGGGTCCTTGGAGAAGACACCCAGCCCCTCGTTTCTCCCACCATTGGTGCCGTCTTAGGTGGCAGCCTGCTGTGGTTAAATGCAGCACATAAATTTATTGGGGAGACGGTGGCTCAGTGGTTAGAGCATTCGCCCGCGGATCGGAAGTCAACCAGAAGTTCGTGAGTTTGCATTCGACTGAGTGCACGTCTACGGTCCTTGGAGAAGACACTTAACCCCCCATTTCTCCTACCATTGGCGCTGTCGTAGGCCGCCCGCTGCGGTGTAGGAGTGCAGCACACAAATTGAATGGCATGCTTTGGTAACCGCTAGATTAGACCAATAGAATGGCGCTAGATTTTAAACAAGAGCTACATGTTACATCAAGAGCGTTAAATTTCAAATCTAGAGGCGCTAGGTCTAAAATCTAAGCGCTTGATATAACATTTTGCTTGTTTTAACATCTAACACGCTTGTTTATGTTTGTGTATTGAGCCTGATGGCTTTACAAATCAAACAGCGCGCCATCTAGTGGGGAAATATGAGAATCGCAGGGGAAATAAAACATTAACAAGGTTTCTTTTGGGGTTTTGTTCAAGTTCGGTGGGCTGGATTAAAACGTTTAACGGGCCGCATATGGCCCGCGGGCCGTAGTTTGTCCATGCCTGACTTAAAGTCTGCTGGGGTTTTTTTTACTTCGAGAAAGAAAAAAATTCCTCGACTGACAAATTAGTGTTCGGATTCGCACTTTTATATTTCCAATCAGCTATTGAAAAGCAAAATGTTTACCACCTTAAATCAGAGGTTTTCTTCATCGGGTTCCAACTTTTTTTACTTGTTCTTTGCGAGATGGAAATTTTAGTTTTTAGGAAGTTTTATTTTCAAAATTCACTCAATTTCTGGACTTAACTCTATTTCTTTTTCAGCATGATCTGCGTGAATGACCATAAAAGAAACTGCTGTATTAACACTCAAACACATCGAGAAAACGGAATAATCCTTTAAAGCATTCCTCTTTAGCTACAGTTTTCGGTTAATCCAACTCTAGACCGTGTTGGACATCTGCAGCCCATATAAACGTACATCAGGCAGCCATAAACTTTTATTGTCTGCAGGAGATGCTTATCTTTACATCCCAGATCTTTACATTCAGCCTGACGTATCACTAATAAGTCAGATTATCGTATTTAAGCAGGAGTTGTTCCGATATACTCGGTACAAAGTGCATCAATCACCGAAAGTCCTCTGGGTTATGTAACAACGCTGCATTCCTGGTGGAGCCTAAAGCGTCGGTGG
Organism: Neostethus bicornis; assembly: GCA_902685375.1. Taxonomy (NCBI): domain Eukaryota; kingdom Metazoa; phylum Chordata; class Actinopteri; order Atheriniformes; family Phallostethidae; genus Neostethus; species Neostethus bicornis. The sequence goes on from LR738556.1 coordinate 2,167,069, forward strand.
ATTGAATGAGAGAAAAAAAAAAACACACTAGGAAATACGTTCTAAAAATAATCTGCTACAGGTGAAATCCACAGAGTGCTCAACTTTTTTTTTTTTATTATTATCATTGGTGGTGGTGGGAGGGGGAGGGGCCAAAGGGCGGTGAAACCAAACACTTTAAAAACTTTTAACATTTTCGCACTTTTTTTTCTCAAAGCGGCTACAATTATAGAAAAATAAAATGGAATTAACTGCCGAGTGTGAAGCGGCCGAGACGGGAATTAGCGCCTCCAAATCCGAGACCATGGTCCTTGTCCGGAAAAGGCGAGGACAGGGACAGGGTCCTGCCCCAAGTGGAGGAGTTTAAGTATCTCGGGGTCTTGTTCAGGAGTTGGGGATGGATGGAGCGGAAGATCGACAGGCGGATCGGTGTGGCGTCAGCAATAACTAGGACGCTGCATCGGTCCGTCGTGGTAAAGAGAGAGCTGAGCCGAAAAGCAAAGCTCTCGATTTACAAGTCGATCTACGTTCCTACCCTCGCCATGGTAACCAGGATCTACATTCCTACCCTCACCATGGTAACCAGGATCTATGTTCCTACCCTCACCATGGTAACCAGGATCTATGTTCCTACCCTCACCATGGTAACCAGGATCTATGTTCGTACCCTCACCATGGTAACCACGATCTACGTTCCTACCCTCACCATGGTAACCAGAATCTACGTTCCTACCCTCACCATGGTAACCAGGATCTACGTTTCAACCCTCACCGTGGTAACCAGGACCTACGTTCCTACCCTCACCATGGTAACCAGGATTAACGTTTCTACCTTCACCATGGTAACAAGGATCTATGTTCCTGCTCTCAACATGGTAACCAGTTTCTACGTTCATACCCTCACCTGTGGTCACCAGCTGTGGGTGGTGACCTAAAGAATGAGATCGCAGATACAACCGGTCGAAATGAGCTTCCTCCGCAGGGTGGCTAGGCTCTCACTCAGAGATCGGTTGAGGAGCTCTGCCATACGATAGGAGCTCCTATGTTGAGCCACTATTCCTCCAGGTCGAGAGAAGCCAGATGGAGTGGTTTGGGCATCTGGTCAAGATGCCCCCTAGCGCCTCACTGGAGAGGTGTTCTGAGCACATCCCACCGGGAGAGGAACAAGAGGCAGTGACAAAAGTGTTAAACAGTGACCACACAAACAAGCTGACAAAACAAGTCCCAGAAAATTATGGAAAGCTAAGAAAAAATGAAAAAGTCAGAGTCAGTCTAGACCCTGATCAAAGCTAACCCGCAGACAGTAACAACCAAAGCTGCTGCTAGCAACAGATGCTAACCCTGACCTCTCATACTAGGTCATCCCGGCTCTCAGTTGGCAGCTGTTTGTTATGTAATTGGCTCTAAATTTAGTGGCTGATGAGCAATAAGTTCACTTTTCACAAAATACGATCACGCAAGATACAACTACTACTAGTGGAGGATGGTGCGCGTTGGTGTACGCGGGATTGGTTCACCGTAAGCCGAGCCACATAGCTGGTGGATTGTAAACACAAACAAATTGCATGGGATCATTCATGCCCTGCCCAGTACCGACCCAAACATCCTGAATACACGGACTGGTACACCACCCATAATATTTATCACTAGGAACGTTATCAAAACACGGATTCAGCGACAGTTTGTCCTGCTTCTTCTTCTTCTTCTTTAGTTTGCGGCATGAAGCACCAACCTGGGTGCATTACCGCCACCTACTGCCTGTCACGAACCTCAAATCCTCCTCAATAACCCTGTACACCTCAAAAAAGTGTACAAGGCACCAAAACCCTTCCCCTGACGTCCATACAAAAACACCTCCTTCAAGCTCACTTGTCTCATCCCAACACTCCTCAGCACCACCATCATAGCCTCTCTTTCTTCCTCATACTTTCTACACGCTAACACCACATGACTAACCCCTTCCAACTCCCCACAGAAATCACAACACCCATCCAAATGTTTACCCAGAATCTTGAGCGTTTCATTCAATCCCGTGTGCCCAATACGTAACCTGCTAAAAACCACCTGCCCCCGCCTTCCACCACCCACCGGATCCACAGTCACCCCCACCGTCCTCTGTACTTCATACAAGTGTCGTCCCTTCACCTCTGACTCCCACTCCATCTGCCACTGCTGCATTATCCCCTTCCAGACCAACGCCTTCACCTCCCCTCGTGACAGAGCCACGACCCTCTCCACCACCACCCGATCTGCAGCCCTCTTTGCCACCTCATCCACTCGCTCATTCCCCCCAATCCCAGAATGGCCCGGAACCCACATAAACACCAACGACCCTCCTACCACCCCCGACACCATATTCAAAACATCCCAAAACAAACCCTGATGATACCTCACCCTTCCCAGTTCAAGAGCCCGAACCACTGACAACGAGTCCGTGCATATAAGTACTTTCCCACCACCATGTTGCATCGCCCACACCACAGCCATCCACACTGCATATAACTCCACCGTGAAAATACATAAGTGATCTGACGTGCGAACCCCTACCTCCACTCCAGACCCTTCCACCACCATTCCCGCACCCGTCCTCCCCGAAACCGGATCCCTTGAACCATCCGTAAACACCAATGTGTAATCCCCATAATTCTCCTCAACAATACTCCTAAATGCTCCCGCCACATTCACATCCCCAAACCTCCGTCTCCACCCCACCATCCCCAATTCCACCCTCACCTCTCCCAGCCTCCACTGTGGCACCATCTGAAAACTGTCCTCCCGCTCCAACTCCAAATCCCCCACACCCAATTCCCGTGCCCACAAACCCCCTACCCACCCAAAACTCAAAGTGTCCTTCACACCCCTCTCCCAGGACCAATCCAGAACCCCCCGCCCAGGGTGATTATGGCTCTTTCCTCTCAAGGAAACCCAATAATTCACCGCCAGGTGCTTCCTCCTCAGAGCGAGTGGCATGACACCCGCCTCCACCCTCAGGGCACTCACTGGCGAAGTCCTCAGAGCACCTAAACAAATCCTCAGGGCCTTGGCCTGCACCACATCTAAATCCCGTAACACTGTAGGCGCCGCCGAACCATAAACCACACATCCATAATCCAATCTGGATTTTATCAGGGCATCATACAGGCACCTCAAAGCTGAAAAACTGGCCCCCCAGTCCACCCCAGCTAGACATCTCATGACATTTAATATCTTGTCACACTTACTGGTCAAGTACCGTACATGTTCCCTCCACACCAACTGCCTATCAAAAGTTAGACCCAGAAAACGAAAAGACCCCACCATCTCAATGTGCCTACCATAGAGCTTCAAACCCTTCACAGTGCCAACCCGGCCCCTCGAGAACATCATACCTTTTGTTTTGTCCACCGAAAATCTAAAACCCCACCTGTCACCCCAAGCCTGCACCCTGTCCATACCCTCCTGCACCTTCCCAACCACATACTCCCTGTTCCGTCCCCTCTTCCACAACGCCCCATCATCAGCAAACAGTGATCTACCTAAATCATTCCCCACCCCACTAAACACACCATTAAACATAACATTAAACAAGGTAGGACTAATTACACTCCCCTGCGGCGTCCCATTCTCCACGTCAAAAACCGACGACATCGCTCTCCCAACCCTAACCTGAATCCTCCGCCCCTCCAAGAAACTCCGAACCCAATTGAATATTCTCCCTCTAATCCCCATCGTGCGTAGTGTAATCAACAGTCCCTTCCTCCACAACATATCATAGGCTTTTTCAACATCAAAAAATACCGCCACCAAAACCTCTCTATTCACCCGTGCCTTCCTAACATCATCCTCCAACCGAACTAACGAATCCAAAGTGCTCCTACCCCTCCTAAAACCACATTGGTATTGTGACAATAGATTCTCCTTTTCTAACTTATACTCCAACCTCTGAGTTACCAACCTCTCCATCAACTTGCAGACTACAGACGTTAAAGCAATCGGCCTGTAGTTTCCTGGATCACTTGTATCCGCTCCAGGCTTCCTAATCGGGAGAATCACTGCCTCCTTCCACTCTGCCGGCACCACCCCCTCTCTCCACACCCTATTAAATAATCCCAAAAGTTTCCCTTTACCCACACTACCCAGCTGTCTGAGCATGCCATATACAATACCATCTTTACCAGGCGCCGACTGACCTCCTTTCGCCAAAGCTGTTTCCAACTCCCCCATTGTAAACACATCATTTACCACCTCCATGACATCATCATCCCTGCCCAGCTCCCCTGCAAATTCCTCCTCCAACTGCCTCCTCACAGCTCGCCCCTCCACCGACAAAGCCTCAACATTCTGAGTTTCCACAAACCGCTGTGCCAACACCTCTGCCTTTTCCTGGTCCCCAACCACAATCCGGTCCCCATTCCGTAGAGCCGGTAAATCAAAACACCGTGCACCCCCACCCATCCTCCTAATCATACCCCACACTGAACCCACCGGAGTGTCCCTACCAATAGTGCCACAATAGCCCCTCCAATAACCCCTCTTGACTGCCCGAATCGTCCTGCGTACCCTAGCCTGAGCTCTCTTATACTCCATTAAGTGCTGAAAGTTGTGTGAGCACCTCACTAAGCGTAAAGCCCGGTTCCTTTCCCTAACTACCTCAGCACACTCACCGTTCCACCACGGCACCAACCGCCTCCCGCCTCCGCCCCTGCTCCTTGGAATAAATTTCCCCGCCGCCTCCAATATGCCCCCCTTAATCCGTCCATCCAACTCCTCTATATCCAAATCTCCATCCACAGCACCCAACAATCTATCACTCTCCTCCGCAAACCCCCTCCAGTTAGCCTTATCTAACACCCACCTACCCCCACCCCGATCCACCCGTGGCCCTACCCCTATCCCCCACCTGCACCAAATCGGATAATGGTCACTGCCCATCGTGCCATCCCTATGCACCCACCACTCACACAAATGGGCCATCCCAGAAGACGCCAACGTCAAGTCCAGCGCCGACTCCCTCCCGGTTGCTACATCTAGTCTCGTTCCATGACCCGAATTCAGACATACCAAGCCTTTCCTCTCAAGCAGCTGCTCCACCACCCTACCATTAGGATCCGTCCTTTCACTTCCCCACAGCACACTATGCCCATTAAAATCCCCACACCAGAGTACAGAACCATCATCCTGTCCCTCAACACCATCCAGCTCGTCCACAGCTAAACCCCTCCCCGGGTTATAATAATTAATAACCGTAACAGACTTACTCCCTGCCCACACACGCACCACCACATACTCCCCCTCCACACCCTTCCCGACCACCTGATAAGGCAACCCCTCCCTTATAAAGGTCGCACAACCACCACCCCCCCTCTCAAGCCTGTCCCTTCGAATCCCAACAAATCCACGCAACACAAAATCAAACCTCGGTTTCAACCACGTCTCCTGAACACAAACAACATCAGGTTTAACCATGCCACCCGCAATAAAAGCCTTAAAATCCTGACCATTAGCCAACAAACTCCTTGCATTCCACTGGAGAACTAACATAATGAACCTGTAGATACTGCCGCATCCAACCCTGCCTGCTCATTCAAATCATCCCTAACTTCCTCCCACGTCAAACCAACCAGACCAAAGTGATGCACAGCCGCCTTAACCACAACCTGTAACCTCTCCGTCTTAGATTTTAAACCAGCAGTAGCATTTATCACCCCTGCAACAAAAGCCACCAAGGTCCGTGGCGACACCCACCCCACCTGACCACCGTCAGATACTCCCACAACAGCACTAACCGTCCCCAATCCAGACGACCTCACTTCAGAACCCCCAACAGCCTTCACAGCTTCCGCATAAGACAATTTACCCTCCCGACGAACCTGCTGCACCCTCAACTCCTTCTTCATGGCCTCACACCCCATAAATGAAACACTATGTCCTCCTCCACAATTGCAACACTTAAGTCCCACGCCCTCCCCACATGGCCCCTCCTCGTGGTCACCACTACACCGACCACACCTCCTACCATTCCTGCACGCCCAGGCCATATGTCCAAACTGCTGGCACTTAAAGCACCTGATAGGCGCCCTGACAAACTCCCTCACCCTGTACCTTATTAATCCAAAATACACCATCCCTGGCAAATCTTTGCCCTCAAACAATACCTTCACCGACACAGTGTCTGCTCTAACACCCGCTCTGACAAGCTTCTCCACCCTCACCACCCGTCCCCTATCCACTCTCAAGTGTTTAACCAGGTCCTCCTCACTGACCCCCCCCGGAACCCCTGATATAACCCCAGCACACCCACCCCCTGATCTATCCCCCACTCTAACCACTCTGACAACCTTACACTTCCCTACCACTTGCAATTTCATAGCTTTACCAACCTGATCTACATCCCCACATCCTATCAAGAGATTCCCATCATCCAACACCCTAGCAAACCGTACTTCCCCCACCTTGTCCTTCAAAACCCTGATCAGTCTCAAAGGATCATAACCCCTCAATCCCTCACCCCCAGCAAACCTAACCACCACGTGAAACACACCCATCCTTCCGCGACCCTGTCCCTCCCCCCTGTCCGTGCCACCATCCCCCCCTGACAGACGAGACTTGCGTTTAATACCCTTAGTAGACCATCCCTCCCCTGATTCCGACCCCTCCCCACCACCAACCTCCCCCGCCCGACCATCCAACCCCCCGCACACACCCCCGTCAACTTCCATCAACCCCTAATCGGTGACCGCAGGCGGACCAGTCCGGACCTGTACAGGCCGTCGGTTGGCCGCCCACAGGACAACCGTATACCCCCACCACCCACAAACAAAAGAAAAAAGACGCACCACAAAACAAACTCACGCCAATTCAACCAACCCAAACAAAAAACCACGACTAAACTACCCAAAGGAAACATCCAAGTCCTCCCGGACTCAGCACTGTTCAATTCCGATCAACTCAATCTTCTGTAAGACTCTCCTGCGAACACTTCCCACTTCCCTGGAATCTACGTTATTTCTTGTCCTGCTTCAAAGCACGTTAGCATGAATAAGGAAAGAATACGCACTATGGTGGGGTAAGGATCCCTCACCTGCCGCCTAAATATTTCTTATCAATCTGATTAGGGTCACCTGAGGATGATTCCTGATTCCACACATCTGTGCACCCTGTCATCTATTTACGGGGAATCCCACCGGACTTCCTGGTGGGTCTTACTATTCCCTCCAGCCAGGTCACCCTGGTTGGCTAACCATGTTTGAACTTTGTTATTATTTATATCTTTTGAAACCTTGAGTTAATCCCGTGCTTCTTGCTTTGCAGACAAAACACAATACATGGAAAAGATGGTGTGTTGTGGAAAATAAAGCCAAAAAATTGCCCTTAAAAGATTCCCGAACAGCGGGATGTGATAGGTGAATGGCGTCAAAGCGGGGGACGTCTCTACATATTTTGTTTGTACTGAATAAACACGCCCGTAACCATCGAGATTTGATTAAATCTCTGCTCACCTGCTCTGTCTGAAGACTTCTTAAGCTATGTACGATCAGGTTAAAAGATTCCATGACCCTGTGCACCACGACAGCTTTGACTGACTGCTTATTCATTGGGAACCCATCTGGTGGCGAGTTGGCATCAGAGGGATCATTGAGGTTACAAGTCAGGGGTGAGGAAACCAGATTTGGGAGTAAAACATTACAAATGGAACCAGTTACTGTATTACTGTATTCCAGTAATAGAAGGCATTACTGGGAAAAATCCCTGACCGCGAAATTCATGTGCTGCAGTATACCGCAGCAGGCTGCCACGACGGCACCAATGGTGGGAGAAACGGGGGGTTAGGTGTCTTCCCCAAGGACACGTAGACATGTCCTTGGGCTGCGATGTCCCTAGACATGTCCCTACCTCAGTGGGATTTTATCCTGCGAACTTCCGGAGAACTTCCGGTCCAGGGGGGAACGTTCTACCACTGAGCTATCGCCTCCCCAAAGTAAGAAAAACCCTGGTCTTTCTGTGTGGAGTTTGTATGTTCCCCCTTTCTATGTGTGGGTTATTTCTGGTTTCCTTCCACCCTCCAAAAACATGTATGTTGATTGGCTGCTGTGAAATAACCCCTAGGAATGTGAGTGTGTGGCTTCGCAGCAGACTGGCAACCTATTTGGGGTGTCCTCTGCCTGAAATTAACCAGGATAGACTCCGCACCCAACCCCTCCCCACAACCCTTTTAGGAATAAGCTGTTCAGAGGACGAAATGAAAATGTAATTTTCACTGATTTAAGTGAGAATATTTTTTAAAATTAAATGTTGTAAAATCTCTTAAAGGGTCCGGAGGGGGGCTTCATACAAAATCATTTTACTTTTTTTTGATCATTATCTACATTTATTTCATTCATGCATGTTCGAGTAACTTGCAAACATTTTGGAACGGTATGTCTATAGTGTTTGAATACCAGGTTGATCATGGCCATGGATTTTGTTCTCCACCACGCCCCACATTCTGCGATCACCACAGCCCAAAACACAGCCAGGTGCCCGACCCAGGCAGCCCAAAGACCACCTCCACACACCTAACGTCCCTCTTCACTACCCTAGCCCCTCACCTGTAGTCCTGCCAACTCTATAGTGTCACTCACCCCAGTGCACCTCTTAACCCCAACTGGTGATGAGGGCAACCTGCAGGGCCAGGCGAGCCCGCCCCCGGTCCCGTCTCCCAAAAAAAAAACACATAACCGTATCTCTGGGTGTCTCCCATCCGCCAGCAGCGGGCAACACAGAAGTGACTGGCCTCCAAGTCCCACAAACCCAGCACCCCTCTAGGCAGCAGAGCCCCAAGATCCCGGCCGATTCACAGACACAGACGGGTGAAGACCGGCCGCCCTCCCCCGGTCCCACCTGTGTATGTATGTGCTGCAAATGAAGTGGGCGAGAGAGCGCTTGCAGGTGGCGGGCCCTGTCGTTGCCAATTGGCATTGCCCCCCAACCCGAGGACAGTCGGTCCATTTTTATGTAAGTGCACCAAAGTAAAAATACTGCCAACTTGATGTACTTTATTTATTTTTTACTCACTCTGTTCATCCCTCAATGGAAAAAATTTTGTGCTGCACTCCTACACCGCAACAGGCTGCCACGACGGCGCCAATGGTGGGAGAAGCGGGGGTTAGGTGTCTTCTCCGAGGACCCTAGACGTGCACTCAGTGGGATGCAAACCCGCGAACATCGGTTTGACTTCCGGTCCGCAGGAGAATGTTGTAACCATTGAGCCATCGTCTCCATTTACGCTGTGTCATGCACATACTGTATGTGTTGAAAGCAAAACTGAAAAATATCTGTAAACCTTTTTTTTTTTTCTAGGTAAATTTAAATTTAAGAACCAACAAAAACTATTTTATTTATAGATGATATGAGAAAAAAAACAATAAATTAACTTAAAGTAATGAAACTCAGTTACATTTTAAATAGTAATAAATCTTGTAGAACAAATGTTTTGTTTTTTTATCTCTGTAACTATTAATATTTAATACTTCACAGTTTTACACTAACTCGTCCAAAGCTGGAGAAATCAAACGTGATGTGAAAGATTTTCTGTAGCCATAAAAAGTAAAGTGATTGGTCAGGATGTGCTGTTGCTGCCTGGTGGCTTCACTTTGCCCCGTACGCCACTGGCTGCTTGCATGTCACCCAGATCACAGCGGAGAACCCTCACCGCACAATCATTCCAGTTGCTGAATAATACAAAGCAAACAGTGACCTAGTTTCAAAGTAAGGAACAAGCGAGAAAGAAGAACCGGAGTGGAATCCAGCACGAAGGTGGAGAAGGGTCTGATCCTTGAGCCTGACTGGCGGAAAAAAATCTCCGCCTCACCCAATCGTACGAGGGCGATGAGGTGTGACATTGCAGTCACGTTGAATGCAGCATGCATGGTCTGCCACGTGAGCTGTGCAGTCCAACCCAGAGAGGCCAGGGGTCCTTCTCCACCGCTTCCAACCTGCTCCAAATGTGATTAAAACAGGCAGGCACAAGAATACTGCAGCAAGCCCCTATCCTGGAGGCCTCCCTGCACAAGGAATGTAGTTCACAGCAACAGGGGCCTCTCACATGTGTCACACCATCAATCTAGGCAACGTACACCTTGTACCCACCCGTCTGCATTCCAGCTTTTTTTTTTCACCTTTTGTGTGTGGCGTCAAATCAAGAAGGTCCTGTGATCTACTTGACCCAGGGTTAGGATTAGATTAGGGTTAGGTTTAGGGTTAGGTTTAGCGTTAGGGTTAGGTTTAGAGTTAGGTTTAGGTTTAAGGTATGGGTTTGGGCTAGGGTTAGGTTCACGGTTAGGGTTAGGATTAGGTTAGGGTTAGGTTTAGAGTTAGGTTTAGCGTTAGGTTTAGGTTTAAGGTATGGGTTAGGGCTAGGGTTAGGTTCACGGTTAGGGCTAGGGTTAGGTTTAGGGTTATGTTTAGGGTTAGTTTTAGGGTTGGGTTTAGGGTTTGGTCAGGGTTGGGGTTTTGTCAGGGTTAGGGTTAGGGTTAGGTTTAGCGTCAGGGTTAGGTTTAGGTTCAGAGTTAGGTTTAGGGTTATGGTTGGGTTAGGGCTAGGGTTAGGTTTTAGGTATGGGTTAGGTTCATGGTTAGGGTTAGGTTTAGGGCTAGGATTGGTTTAGGGCTAGGGTTAGGGTTTGGTCAGGGTTAGGGTCAAGGTTTAGGGTTGGGTTGGGTTAGGTTTAGGGTTAGCGTTAGGGTTAGGTTTAGAGTTAGGTTTAGGGTTATGGTTGGGTTAGGGCTAGGGCTAGGGTTAGGGTCAGGGTTAGGTTCACGGTTAGGGTAAGGATTAGGGTTAGGTTTAGGGTCAGGTTTAGGTTTAGAGTTTTTTTTAGGGTTAGCTTTACGGTTAGGTTTAGGGTTTGGTCAGGGTTAGGGCTTTTTCAGGGTTAGGGTCAAGGTTTAGGGTTTGGGCTAGGGTTAGGTTTAGGGTTGGGTTGGGTTTGGGTTACATTTAGGTAAGGGTTAGGGTTAGGGTTAGTTTAGGTTTAAGGCTATGGTTAGGGTTAGTGCTAGGGTTAGGGTTAGGGTTATGGTTAGGGTTAGGTTTAGGGTTAGGTTTAGCGTTAGGGTTAGGTTTAGCGTTAGGTTTAGGTTTAAGGTATGGGTTAGGGCTAGGGTTAGGTTCACGGTTAGGGCTAGGGTTAGGTTTAGGGTTATGTTTAGGGTTAGTTTTAGGGTTGGGTTTAGGGTTTGGTCAGGGTTGGGGTTTTGTCAGGGTTAGGGTTAGGGTTAGGTTTAGCGTCAGGGTTAGGTTGAGGTTCAGAGTTAGGTTTAGGGTTATGGTTGGGTTAGGGCTAGGGTTAGGTTTTAGGTATGGGTTAGGTTCATGGTTAGGGTTAGGTTTAGGGCTAGGATTGGTTTAGGGCTAGGGTTAGGGTTTGGTCAGGGTTAGGGTCAAGGTTTAGGGTTGGGTTGGGTTAGGTTTAGGGTTAGCGTTAGGGTTAGGTTTAGAGTTAGGTTTAGGGTTATGGTTGGGTTAGGGCTAGGGCTAGGGTTAGGGTCAGGGTTAGGTTCACGGTTAGGGTAAGGATTAGGGTTAGGTTTAGGGTCAGGTTTAGGTTTAGAGTTTTTTTTAGGGTTAGTTTTACGGTTAGGTTTAGGGTTTGGTCAGGGTTAGGGCTTTTTCAGGGTTAGGGTCAAGGTTTAGGGTTAGGGCTTGGGCTAGGGTTAGGTTTAGGATTGGGTTGGGTTTGGGTTACATTTAGGTAAGGGTTAGGGTTAGTTTAGGTTTAAGGCTATGGTTAGGGTTAGTGCTAGGGTTAGGGTTATGGTTGGGGTTAGGGTTATAGTAAGGGTTAGGATATGGGTTAGGGTTTTGTTTAGGGTTATTGTTAGGGTTAGGTTTAGGTTTAGGATCTTCTACCTGCAGGTTTAAACTGTTGCTGCACTTGTTTCAAGTGCAATCATCATCAGAGGAAGAGGGCCGACATTCACATCACACACTTACTTCCACAGTCTGAGATTTCTTACTGGTTTCCACCGTTCCTACACATCAACTTTGAATTACTCTATGTCTTTGATTTATTTTGACAACAACATGAAAAAAACGTCTTCTTAATCTATTCGTTTGTTTGTTGGCACCCGTCCAAATTCTCATTCCCAGTTTTCTGCTCGAGTGGAACACAAAGTTCTCTGGTTCAATATTTTCCTTTTTTTTTTTTCATTTTTGGGTTTATGGCGCAACAGGTATCCTAGCAACAAGTGGTAAACATACATGGATGTTTTTTTTAAGATCACATGATTGCTGAAAAGGGCGACACATTTTACAGCCAGATAAACACGATCACAGTACACTCTGACCCAGAAACATTTCCCCTCTAAAACTACTTCTATGATACTTTCGGCAAGCAGCGTCTCCCAAACCAGTGGAGAAACAAAAAGGAAACTGCATATAGTTGCTCAGTACCAATTATAGATCAAATAATACTATTTTCATGGTTTTGTAGCCGAACGTCAAAGTCTTAAAGTTTTAGGCTACGGATTTAAAAGGTAGGGAGAAACAATTTGTTTAAAGCCTTGTCTTCTACTTTTTCTTGGGTTTTTTTTTTTTTCAGCTTTGTTTTTTTTTTTTTTTTTAAAAAAAACCTCTTTCAAATGTTGCCAAATGAAGCAGAAAATATATTTCTATGGTAATAAAATTTTTATAGTATCAAAATTTTGTAAAGATTTTGATATTTTTTCCCACTAAAAATCTTCTATCAATTGACATTAAATGTTACTTCAATACGCTGATGACACCCTATTGTATCTCTAAAAAATTAAGTAAAACTTCTGTTACGTTCTGTTGTCTTCCGCTCATTCGAGGATGGGTCGTGGGGGCAACAGCCTCAGACGGGAAGCCCAGGCTTCTCTCACCCCAACTGCATCCTCCAGCTCACCCGGAAGGACCCCAAGTCGTTCCCCGGCCAGCTGTGAGATGTAGTTTCTCCAGCGGGTCCAGGGTCTGCCTCTTGGTCTCCTCCTGGTGGGATGTGCCCGAAACACCTCACCAGCAAAGCACTCAGGGGGCATCCTGACCAGACGCCCGAACCACCCCATCTGGCTCCTCTCGACCTGAAGGAGGAGCGGCTCGACACCGAGCTCCTCCCGGATGGCAGTGCTCCTCACCCGATCTCTGAGTGAGAGCCCAGCCACCCTGCAGAGGAAGCTCATTTCGGCTGCTTGTATCCACGATCTCATTCATTCGGTCACCACCCACAGCTGGTGACCATAGGTGAGGCTAGGAACGTTGATCGACTTGTAAATCGAGAGCTTTGCTTTTTGGCTCTGCTCTCTTTTTACCACGACGGACCGATGTAGCGTCCTAGTTATTGCTGACTTTGCATCGATCCGCCTGTCGATCTCCCGCTCCATCCTTCCCCCACTCGTGAACAAGACCCCGAGATACTTAAACTCCTCCACTTGGGGGCAGGACCCTGTCCCTGACCTGCAGGGGGCAAAGCAAAACTTCTTTCATTGTAATGGCTACAAACCTAAAGTTCCTCAACAATATGACGTTTTAACAATTAAATTCTCCAGTTGAGTTTTGCCTAGTTTTTTTTAAACGTTTGATAGGTTACTGGAGCAATGAGTGCTGTGGCAACAGAAGGTAAACAAATATGGATGGTACTTTTTATCTCATGACGGCTGTAAAGAGTGACATTTATAATGTTTACCTAGAATTTACACATAAAAGCACTCATAGTATCTTTAGTACTTCAAATAAAAGGAAGCTGTGGAGTGTCATTTGTGTCTTTCGTCATCTAAATCGCTTCTTCTAAAGAGGGTCACGAGGCAGGGTGCCGGAACCTATCCCAGCTGATCTAGGGTACACCCTGAACACGCTGAACAGGTTGGTAGGCTGTCGCGGGGCACACATTCTTTCCTAGAGGCAATTTTATAGTGACCAATCAACCTAACATGCATGTTTTTGGAGGGTGGAAGGAAACCAGAGAAAAGCCTCACATCCACAGGGAGAACATGCAAACTCCACAAACAAAAGCTAGTGTTCTAAGCCTCGTCCTTATCTGGGTCTCAAACCCCTGACATTCTTGCTGTGAGGCCACTGCGCTAACCATTGTGCCACCATGACACCTTGTCCCGAAATGTGTTTCTTAAAAACAATACGTTTTGAAGTTTGTTCAAAATTGCTTTAAAAAAATTTTTACCTTTAATTTCTCTGGAATATTTGACGGAGACTAAAAAAAAATATTTTTAGTTTTGGGGAGTGTTTAGTTGAAAAAAAAAAAAAAGTAATAAAACGTGTATTTAAGACACATTTTAGTTGTAAAAAGTTTGCTATAAAATAGAGAATTGAACGAGTCTATCCTTCATTTTGACACACATTAACATCCATCAGTATTCTCTAAAACGGAGGTGCCCAATCAGTCGATTGCGATGTACTGGCAGCCCGTGGACTAATTTAAAGTCGACCACCAGGTGTGTAGAAAGAAAGGGAAAGGACGTCAGTGCTTTTCTTGTTTTATTGGATATTTTTAGTGTCTGTGACGTGAAAGCACGTTGTTAAGTCTGAAATCAATGAGCAGCACCTGTTGCTATTGTGCCCCGGAAAATCTCAGTGTGTATGTTACAGAGAGAAAACCACAAATTTATCTGTGTCTGTTAGAGAGAGAGGAATTTGTCTGTGTGTGTTTGAGAGAGAGGGTGTGTTTGTGATGTGATGTCTAATAGTTGTGTAACAACAACAAACAAAACAATATCCGTGGATTTGCGATCATGGCGCCGGATCGGTAGATATCAGGAGGTTGGATATTTGAAAAGTAGATCTTGGGACAAAAAGATTGGACACCCCTGCTTTAGAGGATGCTCTGTTAGAATTTGAGACCCAGATATGAAGATTTGTTCCAACAATCATTGCAAAAATGCATAGATTCATAAAAGAAAATTGCGAATAAAATCCATCTGTGTACAATAAGGGACTCTACTTCTGCATGACAAACATTTTTAAATCAAACGAAGAAAGGTTCCAGTGACTGTGGCTGCAGTCCAGTGGAGGTTTCCGGTACTACAATGATAATACATTAAAGGTCCCATCTCATGCAAAATAACTCTTCACACATTGTATCCTCTGCACATACACACGCAAAATGTGGGGTTTACAACATGCATTACATGATAGTTATGAAAATATATTGATTTGGTGGAGCGCAGTCACAGACCCAGAACTATGAAAGGCCAGGTTTTGGTCATACCCCCGCCTGTCCTGAGAAAGTACAAGCTCCGCCCTCTGCTCTCACTGAGCCGCTATTCCTCCGCCCATCTCTGAGTGGGAGGGGGAAGGCAGGCGTAAACCCGTGCGTAGCGGTTTGATAGCGTCTGAAATAAGATTTTATCATGTCGATTCATCATGTTCAGCCCTACATTTTGGATCCAGAATCCGACGAGGATTTTGAGGTGCACGAAGCACAAGCACCGCAGCGGCATGGGATGAATATTACTGATTGGTAAAGTATTACAAAATGCTTGTAGATTAGTAGAGCGAGGAGGGCGGGTGGTGAGGAGGGAGGGTTTGCTGCGGAGGGGGGCGTGTGCAAAGTCCGTCCTGGTTACGTCAAATGCGTCATACTTTAGACAGCCGCGTCATACTTTAGACATCTGCTCATTGGTTGTTTTGTCTGAGCGTACCAGAAATCCACAGCAATTTGTGAAAAACGGGCTAAATCAATTTTATAAACCCCTTTGGTGACATATACAAGGCCCGGACATCACTCTTACAAGGTAGAAAACTCTGGAAAGTCCATTTTGCATGAGATGGGCCCTTTAAGGACATTGTTGCTAAACGATCCTCTTTTACAACACTAACTTAAAAATAACTTCTCAGATCGACGCAGTTTCTTTTCCTTTTCTGTGGCTTCTCATTTAAAGATTAAGATCAAAAATGTAAACCATTAGATGTGCGAACAGAAAAGCTCCATCTGGCCTTTTGTGACAGCTGAGAGGAAGTTTCTGCTGGCTCTGACGGAGAGGCCGTGTCCAACCGTCACGCAACGCTGCTCACACTCAAGGCAGCAAGCAGAGGTGGACATCTGAGTGAGAGACCTGCTGTATCACATCACGGTCTTTACATGAGGACTTACAATCTGGCTGAAAGGGCTAGGTGATTGATTTCCAACAGCTGCCAAGAGTCTGATCATGTTTGACCTTAAGCCCGTTCTTTGCTAATAAGATGGATGCCATGGTGACTGATGGATGAGACCTATGGTTAACCAACCACGTTGAGGTACTCCAGCTAATCAAATGGAGTGGACGTTAGTCTTTAAAAAAGAAATAGTTGTTTTTCGAAGCTGTTTAGGAGTCAAATGTCGCAAATATTTCCTCTCATCTGGAAAAGAGACAGATAGCGTTACGACCACAATGAACGAACCCTTCTCGGTTTACTGGGACACTCACACATCTCACTGACAAAAGAGGCAAACTAAAAAGTTGCTGATGATTAGATAGCGTCTCAGTGAGTCAGCTAAAACATCACTCAGCTCCCACTGAGGGTTTGACCTCTGACGTCTGTTGCGGAGATGCAGATTAAATCCTTTCAGCTGTTTGCAAATACGTTAACTCGTCCTAAAATCAAAGTTGAAGCTCAGTATTTGGGGTAAACTTTCTCAGCTAGAAGAATTTGGAAGCATACATGTACAAAATAAATAAGCTTAGGTTCAAATTAGGTGCAAGCCCAAAACCGGTGTGCACCAGGGCAATGTGCTAAGACCTCGTCTGGATTCATGTGTTTTCCAGTAGAGTCTTGTGTTAATTGTACAAAGTGTACATATCAATATA
Organism: Neostethus bicornis; assembly: GCA_902685375.1. Taxonomy (NCBI): domain Eukaryota; kingdom Metazoa; phylum Chordata; class Actinopteri; order Atheriniformes; family Phallostethidae; genus Neostethus; species Neostethus bicornis. The sequence goes on from LR738556.1 coordinate 2,183,824, forward strand.
TCACAAATTAAGTTGAAATTAGGCTCAACATTGGTGTCCACCAGGGCATTGTGCTGAGCCCTTTTGAGCTTCTACACATATTCAAGCAGAATATTGTGTTACAAGTAAAAATCTTCAGCTTTAAGGGGTTTGGATGTTTTATGGTATCTTTGTTAGTTTCCAGATGGATTTGAAAACAGTGTGAAGAAACTTGAAAATTTGAAGGTTTCACTAAGATCTGACTTTCCAACAGAAAAAATACACTTCCAGATTAAAAATTTAGAATGAAAACATGACCAATTAATTTGGGTCCTGTTCATAAACAGTGATATCAGAACATTTTAGTTCAGTTTTGATACCACTTGCATTTTTATCAACATAAAATCTTGCCTTTGAGGAATGCAACCATCAGACAGACAGACTCCCCCATCACCACTGTAGACTCTTACCGCTTCCTCGGCACTACCATCACACAGGACCTAAAGTGGGAGCCGTCCATCAGCTCCCTGATCAAAAAGGCCCAGCAGAGGATGTACTTTCTGCAGAAGTTGAAGAAAGCCAAGCTGCCCGCCCAGATGATGGTGCAGTTTTACAGAGCCATCATCGAGTCTGTCCTCACCTCCTCCATCATCATGTGGTACGCTGGAGCCACAGCCAGGGACAAACATAGACTGCAGCGCATTGTGCGCTCCGCAGAGAAGGAGATCGGCTGCAGCCTTCCATCTCTCGAAGACCTGTACATCTCCAGGACTCGGGGGCGTGCAGGTCGGATAGCAGCTGACCCTTCCCACCCTGGACATGGACTTTTTGAGCGACTCCCCTCGGGCAGGAGGCTCTGTTCCATTCGGACCAGAACGTCCCGCCACAAAAAACAGCTTCTTCCCTTCTGCCGTTGGACTTAAGAACTCTTTATAACCTGGATCCCCACATCTCTTAGTCACTTTATAACCTGGATCCCCACATCTCTTAGTCACTTTATAACCTGGATCCCCACATCTCTTAGTCACTTTATAACCTGGATCCCCCATCTCTTAGTCACTTTATAACCTGGATCCCCACATCTCTTAGTCACTTTATAACCTGGATCCCCACATCTCTTAGTCACTTTATAACCTGGATCCCCACATCTCTTAGTCACTTTATAACCTGGATCCCCACATCTCTTAGTCACTTTAAAACCTGGATCCCCACATCTCTTAGTCACTTTATAACCTGGATCCCCACATCTCTTAGTCACTTTAAAACCTGGATCCCCACATCTCTTAGTCACTTTATAACCTGGATCCCCACATCTCTTAGTCACTTTATAACCTGGATCCCCACATCTCTTAGTCACTTTATAACCTGGATCCCCACATCTCTTAGTCACTTTATAACCTGGATCCCCACATCTCTTAGTCACTTTATAACCTGGATCCCCACATCTCTTAATCACTTTATAACCTGGATCCCCACATCTCTTAGTCACTTTATAACCTGGATCCCCACATCTCTTAATCACTTTATAACCTGGATCCCCACATATCTTAGTCACTTTATAACCTGGATCCCCACATCTCTTAATCACTTTATAACCTGGATCCCCACATCTCTTAGTCACTTTATAACCTGGATCCCCACATCTCTTAGTCACTTTATAACCTGGATCCCCACATCTCTTAGTCACTTTATAACCTGGATCCCCACATCTCTTAGTCACTCTATAACCTGGATCCCCACATCTCTTAGACACTTTATAACCTGGATCCCCACATCTCTTAATCACTTTATAACCTGGATCCCCACATCTCTTAATCACTTTATAACCTGGATCCCCACATCTCTTAGTCACATTATAACCTGGATCCCCACATCTCTTAGTCACTTTAAAACCTGGATCCCCACATCTCTTAGTCACTTTATAACCTGGATCCCCACATCTCTTAGTCACTTTATAACCTGGATCCCCACATCTCTTAGTCACTTTAAAACCTGGATCCCCACATCTCTTAGTCACTTTATAACCTGGATCCCCACATCTCTTAGTCACTTTATAACCTGGATCCCCACATCTCTTAGTCACTTTATAACCTGGATCCCCACATCTCTTAGTCACTTTATAACCTGGATCCCCACATCTCTTAGTCACTTTATAACCTGGATCCCCACATCTCTTAGTCACTTTAAAACCTGGATCCCCACATCTCTTAGTCACTTTATAACCTGGATCCCCACATCTCTTAGTCACTTTAAAACCTGGATCCCCACATCTCTTAGTCACTTTATAACCTGGATCCCCACATCTCTTAGTCACTTTATAACCTGGATCCCCACATCTCTTAGTCACTTTATAACCTGGATCCCCACATCTCTTAGTCACTTTATAACCTGGATCCCCACATCTCTTAGTCACTTTATAACCTGGATCCCCACATCTCTTAATCACTTTATAACCTGGATCCCCACATCTCTTAGTCACGTTATAACCTGGATCCCTACATCTCTTAATCACTTTATAACCTGGATCCCCACATCTCTTAGTCACTTTATAACCTGGATCCCCACATCTCTTAATCACTTTATTACCTGGATCCCCAGATCTCTTAGTCACTTTATAACCTGGATCCCCACATCTCTTAGTCACATTATAACCTGGATCCCCACATCTCTTAGTCACTTTATAACCTGGATCCCCACATCTCTTAGTCACTTTATAACCTGGATCCCCACATCTCTTAATCACTTTATAACCTGGATCCCCACATCTCTTAGTCACGTTATAACCTGGATCCCCACATCTCTTAGTCACTTTATAACCTGGATCCCCACATCTCTTAGTCACTTTATAACCTGGATCCCCACATCTCTTAGTCACTTTATAACCTGGATCCCCACATCTCTTAATCACTTTATAACCTGGATCCCCACATCTCTTAGTCACTTTATAACCTGGATCCCCACATCTCTTAGTCACTTTATAACCTGGATCCCCACATCTCTTAGTCACTCTATAACCTGGATCCCCACATCTCTTAATCACTTTATAACCTGGATCCCCACATCTCTTAATCACTTTATAACCTGGACCCCCACATCTCTTAGTCACTTTATAACCTGGATCCCCACATCTCTTAATCACTTTATAACCTGGATCCCCACATCTCTTAATCACTTTATAACCTGGATCCCCACATCTCCTAGTCACTTTCTAACCTGGACCCCCACATCTCTTAATCACTTTATAACCTGGATCCCCACATCTCTTAGTCATTTTATAACCTGGATCCCCACATCTCTTAGTCACTTTATAACCTGGATCCCCACATCTCTTAGTCACTTTGTAACCTGGATCCCCACATCTCTTAATCACTTTTCAACCTGGATCCCCACATCTCTTAATCACTTTATAACCTGGATCCCCACATCTCTTAATCACTTTATAACCTGGATCCCCACATCTCTTAATCACTTTATAACCTGGATCCCCACATCTCTTAGTCACTTTATAACCTGGATCCCCACATCTCTTAATCACTTTATAACCTGGATCCCCACATCTCTTAATCACTTTATAACCTGGATCCCCACATCTCCTAGTCACTTTCTAACCTGGACCCCCACATCTCTTAATCACTTTATAACCTGAATCCCCACATCTCTTAGTCACTTTATAACCTGGATCCCCACATCTCTTAGTCACTTTATAACCTGGATCCCCACATCTCTTAGTCACTTTATAACCTGGATCCCCACATCTCTTAATCACTTTATAACCTGGATCCCCACATCTCTTAATCACTTTATAACCTGGATCCCCACATCTCTTAATCACTTTATAACCTGGATCCCCACATCTCTTAATCACTTTATAACCTGGATCCCCACATCTCTTAGTCACTTTATAACCTGGATCCCCACATCTCTTAATCACTTTATAACCTGGATCCCCACATCTCTATGTCACTTCCCTCGTCACTTTACTATCTTTATTATTTTCTATTATTTTCTATGACATTGCACTACTTTTCTTTTTAGATGCAGATTTTGCCGCGTGCACCGACCGACTTTAGAATTGCACTAACTGTAGTGCAAATCTGAAGTGAACGGTGACAAACGTGCAGAACCGACTGAGAAAAACTATACTGTCAGTCCCAAAGTGTGTGTCACCAGCCCACACTGCGTAAAACAGTAATGATGAATAAATAACGACTTATCATGTCTCCTTCGTGCATCAAGCCATCTGTTATATAACATTCCTCAACAATCCACGCTAGCTCACATCGACATATGTTTTCCCACCAACTTGTTTTCCTCCACTGTCAAACATTCGAAGAAGACGGATGCTGAATGTAATTTCTTCAGAACAGCCGTTACGTCTGCTTTATTGCCATGGCGACGCCAACACAATCTGGTTCCACGTTTTTCCATCCTGTCTTACATATCGTCTAACTATTGACCTTTTCTTTTGAAACTAAGACTTAAAAAAATCTAATGTTACAAGTTTAAATCCTTCTGTAATGTTTTTTATTTGATGAAAACAGGTTCGTTTGGCTTCTTTTAAACAACTCACTTAGCAGGGGTTTGTTTTCTTCTGTCCAACTTGTCTGCTTTTTATCACGGTCAGTGCGTCTGTGAGTGCAGCTGCAGGCTGATATCCAGCTGTGCCTTCATCTGATCTAAACAGACTCCAAAGGAAGTTCACTGACTTGGAAATATTCCTTTTTCTTCCATCACTTTGAGTTCTGAGGAGTTTTTTTTTCTCACCTTTTGATTTCACTGGATTAATTAAACCGAAAAGCAGAGTTTAAGTTTGGTTGATCTGAAACCATCGGCTATTATTTACAATCCGGATTTACATGGAGATGAAAGATTTTTATGGCTTTCTGGAAAAAATATTTGCGGATCTGAACAAAAACTGTTGCCTTTTGGGCGATATCACGCTTATTGCCTCCTTCACATTCTGTAGGTCGAGGCATGAAAAGTGAATTTTTGTATGAAGTGTCTATTTATTTGTTTATTTGTTGTCGACTGTGAAGAGGACAAGATGAGAATTAGCGCCTCCAAATTCAAGACCATGGTCCTCGCCCGGAAAAGGGTGTAATTCCCCCTGCAGGTCAGGAACAGGGTCCTGCACCAAGTGGAGGGGTTTAAGTATCTCGGGGTCTTGTTCACGAGTGTGGGAAGGATGGAGCGGGAGATCGACAGGCAAATTGGTGAGGCGTCAGCAATAACTAGGACACTGCATCGGTCCGTCGTGGTAAAGGGAGAGCTGAGCCAAAAAGCAAAGCTCTTGATTTACAAGTCGATCTGCGTTCCCACCCTCACCTGTGGTCACCAGCTGTGGGTGGTGACCGAAAGAATGAGATCGCGGGTACAAGCGGTCGAAATGAGCTTCCTCGCAGGGTGGCTGGTCTCTCTCTAAGAGACCAACAGAACCACATCATCTGCAAAAAGCAGAAGCCCTATCCCTAGGTCACCACACCGAATCCCCCAACCGCCTCAGCTGTGACCAAGAATTCTGTCTGTAAAGGTAATGAACAGGATTGGTAACAAAATGGCTGCTTTGGTTGTGTCTAACTTTCACTGAAGATAGAATCTAAGAACCTCTGACAGTGAACTTTTAGTTGTTCTGAATCCTAGAAGGAAAAACAATAGTGAGCCATTGTTTTGTTACAATTTTCGCCAGAGGACCTCAGGGTCGTGTTTTTAAGAAGATTATGAAGAGTTATTTACTTTGGATTTTTTTACTAATTAAATTTTATTGTGATATAATTCCATATATCAATATTTATTATTCGTTCATTCATGTTTATTTTACTTACGTTAAGTCCAGTTTTAGAAACAGTCACTAGCGGTCGGTGAGAGGTGTGAGAATGCTATTTTTTGGAAGCGCATCGATGAGTTTCTGAATGCATGTTTGCTTTTCAGCTGCTAGCTCTCAGAGCCACATTCGTGTGTGGTTCGGGGAGTTGGTTCGGTTGCGGGAAGGCTAAGGAGAAGGAGTCGATCTGGAGGAGGTGCAGAGAAGGAGACAGTCTAGAGGAGGTGCTTCGAGCTTAGTGTTTTTGCGGTTTACATCCGATTGCTCGCTTGAGGAACTGGAGACGCTCACTCGGACCCAGAGAATGCAGAGAGGCCAGTTTGGTGTGGCCTGGCTTTGTGGCCCATTCTGGACTCTAGCCTTTGAGTTACCAGGTTGGACACAGTGCGACCGGACTGGGACGCAAGGGGGCATCGAGGTGTCTACACTTCAGCACTCAAATTTTCCTTCAAGGATTAATAAAGTATATTTAATTCAATTCTTTTACTTTCTGTTTTTTCAAGCTGAAAAAAAGCAGAAGTATGAAATATTTTGGATTTACAAGTTTATGGCTAAAAATAAAAAGACAAAAACCACAACAGATATTTTAAACCGTTCTGAATCCATACGTACGTGGACACATTCGGACACTAAAAACCTGACCATCTCGTCACCTCAGAATGAAATCTGATCAATAAACAAAAGAACAAATGTTCTTTTACAAGTTTTGTTTAAACAGGAAACCTAAGACTAACGGAAGGGATTAAGGTGTCCACTTCCTGGTATCGAGGGACAGAAACTATCCAAACATGCCATGGTGACGGTCACACTGAGAAGGAAATGTTTCACACCTCATTACGACATATCGGGAAGTGAGTCGGTCCCTAAGTCTAAGGGAATTTTTTTCACGACTCCAGCTTGTCACCGACTATGATTTACAGGTAAGACATTTTAAGCCATCGAGACAGTTTTGTCTTAACTGCTTATTTCCTCATGGGATCGTGAATATACCGGAGCCTATCCAGGCCGATTTCAGGCAAGAGGCAAGGTACACCCTGAACAGGTCGTCAGTCTGCTGTGGAGCCACACACAATCATTCCTTGTGGTAATTTTCATAGCCGCCAACCATTGCACCACCATGGCACTCCCAAATGCATGTATGTGACCAATTTCATTTGAGTTGGTATTTGTTGCCAGATAGACTAAAATGAGCCGTGTTTCCACAGAGGTCTTGCGAATCAGTTCTGCTGGCTTTCTACGAACAAAGTGAACAACGATAAAATTTTTGTTTCGACCCCTCAGATTTTGAGCTAGTTTCTCTGGGCCTGTGACATCATCATTTTCAGACCTCCTGATTGGACAGCCTCAGAGAAGCTAATCTGGCAAACAGTGTCTGTGACGGGCTACGTGAATGGAAACATCGTTTTGTTACTGGAAAACATTTTTGACGGCAAACAACAAATAATGAGGGAAAGCTCGGTGGTAGAAAATCCGTCATTGTACATGAACCTCCTCTTTGGTCTTCCTCTAGGCCTCTTTCCTGGTGATTCCAAACCCAGCATCCTTCTTCTGATGTACTCTCTCTCTTTCCTCTGCACATGTCCAAACCATCTTAGTCTGGTCTCTCTGACTTTAAAACCTCTAACATGTGCTGTTCCTCTGATCCTGTCCATCCTGGTCACTCCCAGAGAGATCCTCAGCATCTTCATCTCTGCTACCTCCATCTCTACTTCCTGTTTTTTTCTCAGTGCCACTGTCTTTAGATCAGGGCTTCTCAAATAGTGGGGCGCGCCCTGACGCCAGGGGTGGCACGAGTGACCCTGTGGAACACGTTTTTTTTTCCTACTAGAATAAAGTGTAATTGCACATCCACTACAGTAGTTGGCGCTCTCATTGCCAGAGTGTGCGCAGGGAGTATTAACTCTATGGTGTAGAGCAGGGGTCCCAACCTTTTCTGCGCCACGGACCGGTTTAGTGTCTGACAATATTTTAATAGACCGGTCTAAAGGTGATGCGACTACCCTGAAAAAACTGGCTTTTTAAAATCAATAATAATAAACTTAAATCCACGTTGTCTTCACGAGAAAATTTATTAGCAGCGTCTTTATAACGTGGAATCATTCTCTCTGCTCGAACGCGCTCTTGTTGCCATGGTAACGGTAAACATGTACCTTCAAAATAAAAGACATCACAAAAACAAAGTGAATAAAAATAACAGTTCTGTGCGATACAATGTTATGCAGAGGTGTACTTAAAACAATTTCATAGACAAATGATACTAATTATAGTCACGGTGGAGAGTGGGGGGGCACAACCAGAAATAATTGAGAAGCACTGCTCTAGACCAAACAGCATGGCCTGTCTCACCATGGTTTTGTACACTTTCTCTTTCATTTTAGCTAAAACTCTTCTATCACACATCACACCTGATACTTTTCTCCACCTGTTCCAGCCTGCCTGAACATGCTTCTTCACCTCTTTTCCACACTCTCCATTGCTCTGGACTGTTGGTCCTAGATATTTAAAATCTTCCACCTTCTTTATCTCTTCTTCCTGTAACCTCACTTTTCCATTTGGATCCCTCTCGGTCACACACATGTACTCTGTTTTACTCTGACTAATCTTCATTCCTCTTCTTTCTACGTAGTGCAAACCTCCACCTCTCCAGCTTTTCCTCCACCTCTCCTCTCATCAGATCCCCAATTCATCCAACATGTGCAGGTGTCCCTGGACTGAAAAAAAAATGTCCGGAACCAAGTTGAACATATGCAGTGGTGGTCAAAAGTTTACATACACTTGTAAAGAACATAATGTCATGGCTGTCTTGAGTTTCCAGTTATTTCAACAACTCTGATTTTTCTCTGATATAGTGATTGGAACAGATCCTTCTTTGTCACAAAAAACATTCATGAAGTTTGATTCTTTTATGACTTTATTATGGGTAAACTGAAAATGTGACGAAATCAGCAGGGTCAAAAATATACATACAGCAACATGAATGAGCAATTTTGGAGACTTAGAAAGTTGTGTCAATGACATGAGCTTCATAGCATGACCGCTTAACTTCTTGTGAGTGATTATGAGTGACTACAGCTGGTGACTTCTCTGAGGCCATTTAAAAAGGGCTCATTGGATAAAAACACCCACAAACGCTACAATGGGAAAGTCAAAGGAGCTCAGCACAGATTTGAAAAAGAGAATCATTGACTTGAACAAGTCAGGAAAGTCACTTGGACCCATTTCAAAGCAGCTGCAGGTTCCAAGAGCAACAGTGCAAACAATTGTTTGTAAGTAGAAAGTGCATGGCACTGTTTTGTCACTGCCACGATCAGGAAGAAAACGCAAGCTGTCACCTGCTGCTGAGAGAAAACTGGTCAGGAGGGTGAAGAGTCAACCCAGGAGCACCAAAAAGCAGATCTGCCAAGAATTAGAAGCTGCTGGAACACAGGTGTCAGTGTCCACAGTCAAGCGTGTTTTGCATCGCCATGGACTGAGAGGTTGCCGTGCAAGAAGGAAGCCCTTGCTCCAAAAGCGGCACCTTAACGCTCGACTAAAGTTTGCTGCTGATCACATGGACAAAGTTCTGTGGTCAGATGAAACAAAAATTGAGCTGTTTGGCCACAATGCCCAGCAATATGTTTGGAGGAGAAAAGGTGAGGCCTTTAACCCCAAGAACACCATGCCTACCATCAAGCACGGTGGGCCTGTTTTGCTGCCAATGGAACTGGTGCTTTACAGAGAGTCAATGGGACAATGAAGAAGGAGGATTACCTTCAAATTCTTCAAGAAAACCAGAAGTCATCAGCCCGAAGGTTGGGTCTTGGGCGCAGTTGGGTGTTCCAACAGGACAATGACCTCAAACACACATCAAAAGTGGTAATGGAATGGCTAAATCAGGCTAGAATTAAGGTTTTAGAATGGCCTTCCCAAAGTCCTGACTTAAATCCCATTGAGAACATGTGGATAATGCTGAAGAAACAAGTCCATGTCAGAAAGCCAACAAATTTAACTGAACTGCACCAATTCTGTCAAGAGGAGTGGTCAAAGATTCAACCAGAAACTTGCCAGAAGCTTGTGGATGGCTACCAAAAGCGCCTAATTGAAGTAAAAATGGCCAAAGGACATGTAACCAAATATTAGCATTGCTGTATGTATATTTTTGACCCTGCTGATTTCGTCACATTTTCAGTTTACCCATAATAAAGTCATAAAAGAATCAAACTTCATGAATGTTTTTTGTGACAAAGAAGGATCTGTTCCAATCACTATTTCAGAGAAAAATCAGAGTTGTTGAAATAACTGGAAACTCAAGACAGCCATGACATTATGTTCTTTACAAGTGTATGTAAACTTTTGACCACCACTGTACGTAATAAAAAATAAAAGAATACAAGTGTTTTTCTGTGAAGGCCTTGAGAGGAGGATTTATTTTTTCTTTTCTTTAGACATCGACTATTTTTCCTCAAACTAGCGCTTGGCCATTTTTAGATGAGTTCAATTTGGTTTTCACCCGGTAAGGCATTCAAAGCCAGCAGAAAAACAGAGTCCTTGAAAGAATACAAATTGACTTTTGAAGATAAATCATTTTTATTCACATTTATATCAAACTCTGATCAGCTAATGACAGTTTAATCTAAAAATGAAAAAAAAAAAGGTTTAATTCAAAGAAAACACTTTATTTTGAATGGAATAAAAGTACTTTATTAATCCCTGAAGTCAAATTTATCCTTGATTTGAATATTTTATATCAATTAGCTCCTGTGTTTTAATTAAAAGGGCATTTGTAAAAAAGAATCCAGTGTCGGGAAAGTAGGTGCTTGACTCCTGCCGGGATCAACGCAAGGTTCTTATGAAAGCAAGAGACCTGGTAGTCCTGGAGACGTGATGCAACAAGCCGGCATTACAAAATGGAAACGTTGTGGAAGACGTGATCTTTACATCTACACCACATCTTACATATCGTTCTCATCAAACTAAAGTGAACACGTATTAAATTAATTATCTTATACTGTGAATTTCTTGATTTCCACTCATCAAGACGTAAACCGAACAGAAAAAAAAAAAACATCAAAGAAAACCTTCTGTGAAAATGGCCTCGTTGTTTCCTTGGGAACTAAGATTCAGTGTCATGAGAGAGTGGTGTCGGTCAATTAGTAGGTGAGGAAGACAGTGATGCGCCTCCTCTCATACGTACCCTTAATTATCTTAACGAGCTTGTTGACTCATTTAGGAAAATATATCATTTAAAGACACTGGAGTAAAAAGTCTAGAAAGTTGCAGGTGATTTGTTTAAAGATTTAAAAGATTTTAGTGTCATTGGACCCCCAGGGAACAGTAAAATGACCCGAGTCAAGATGAAGAGTCAGTCCTAGGAATAGATCAGGCATGGGCAAACTACGGCCCGCGGGCCACATGCGCCCGATCAATGTTTTAATCCGGCCCTCGGAACATAAAAAATTAAATAATTGAACCTTAGTGATGTTTTATTCCCCCTGCAATTCTGATGTTTCCTCACTAGATGGCACACTCTAGATATAATGGGTTTGTTGAGAAAACAACAACACTGCTCCAATTAAAATGTGTGTCTCGTTGATGGGTATGTTGTCAAAATAAACAGTGTGCACAAATATGGAAAGCCATCAGGGCCAATACACACACATAAACAAGCGTAAACCTAGCGCCACTAAATGCACGTTTTTAAGCGCTATCACACTAGATTTCAGACCTAGCGCCTCTAGATTTGAAATTTAACGTCTTGATAGAACATTTAGCGCGCTTGTTTAAAATCTGGCGCACCTTTCTATCGGTCTAATCTAGCGGTTACCAAAACATGTCATCCATCTGATCCGGTTTTGGTCCTTCTGTCAAATGTTAGACCTCAATGTGGCCCACAAACCAAAACGTTTGCCCACCCTTGGGATATAGTCAAATAGTCGGGTGGGGTGGGTTTTTTTTTTTGTGTTTTTAAAAAAGTCCGGTTAATATGTCATGCATAAAAAAAAAAAAGGGTCAGACATATTGTACGAAGTCATTGATATAGGTTAGGGATTTTTCGGAGCGGGGTAAACTTAGTTAATCTATACCGTACTTGCTACTGAGTAATTAATTGTGCGAAGTTTTTATTAAAATCCCTTCAGTGGTTCGGGAAATATCGCATTCACGACAGTGTTACGGAAGCACAGACTGATGCATCGACATGTAATTAACAATTAAAACGATTGCGAACTCAATTAGATCCATTGATAAATTTATGATTTAGTTTCATTTTCACAACCGCTTACCCCTAACAGGGTTGTAGGACGTGCCGGAGACTACCCGGCTGATTTCAGGCAAGAGGTAGGATACATCCTGAACAGGTCGCCACACACAGGGGGGTAATGGTTAAATCCTAGGGGCAGTTTTATAATAGCCAATTAACCTGACACATATTTTTGGAGGGTGGGAGCAAACTGGAAAAAACTCATGCATACATGAGGGGAACATGCAAACTCCACACAGAAAGACCAGTTTTTCAAGCCTCGTCCCACCTGGGACTCAAGCCCTGACCTCCTTGCTGTGATGCCACAGTGCTAACCACTGTAACTTCGTGCCATGCTTTAAATTAAAAGTACATTTCAAAGGTATAAAATCTTTCAAACCACTGAGAGTATTTTAATTAAACTGCCCATAGTCAGTCAGCACCAACTATAGATTAGCTGATTTGGTTTTTAAGTCTTATGTAACCAAAGGTTGAGGTGACAAATTTTTGTGAACATGAGATCTCTCAAACCACTGAAGGGACTTTGATAAAACTTCCAACAGTTACTCAGTACCAGCTATATATGTATATATATATATATTTTTTTTTTTTTACTCACTCCATTTAACCCTCACCAGGAAAATTTGTATGCTGCACTCCTGCACCGCAGCAGGCTGCCCACAACGGCACCAATGGTGGGAGAAACAGGGGGTTAGGTGTCTTCTCCAAGGATCATAGACATGCACTCAGTGGGATACGAACTTTCAAACTTCCGGTTGACTTCCAGTTCGGGTGAACGTTCTAACCACTGAGCCACCGTCTCATAGCTGAACTGATTAGGTTTTCAGGGTCATGCAACCAAATTTCAGATTGGTACACTTCTTTAAAGTGTTTTAAACCACAAAAATGTTTTCTAATTATTAAGAACAAAGAGTGGTCAAAACAAGTCTCAAGAGTTTCGTCATCCGTCCATGAGGGGTTGTTCTATTCTTATGAAAGAAACTGTGATCCATTGCGAGGGTCTTTATCGTTCCTAGAGGTTTCATTAAAAGTAAACAGTAGGAGAGATGAGTCGACATTCCATCCTGATACGACGGATCGTTAAGTTACGTAAGTCTGAAAACCGTCTCGAAGGTCAGTTTTTTTGCTTTAACTTGAATGAACCTGCCGGTATTGATTTATTGGAATCTTCTTAGTTCTGAATTTCCCTGCAGGGGGCGCCACAGCAAGTCAGTTTCTTCCATCTAACCCTATCTGCTGAATCTTCTTCGGTCACACCAACTATCTTCATGTCTTCCTTCAGTGTATCCATGAACCTCCTCTTTGGTCTTCCTCTAGGCCTCTTTCCTGGTGGTTCCAAACCCAGCATCCTTCTTCCTATGTACTCTCTCTCTCTCCTCTGCACATGTCCAAACCATCTCAGTCTGGCCTCTCTGACTTTATCTCCAAAACCTCTAACATGTGCTGTTCCTCTGATCCTGTCCATCCTGGTCACTCCCAGAGAGATCCTCAGCATCTTCATCTCTGCTACCTCCATCTCTGCTTCCTGTCTTTTCTTCAGGGCCACTGTCTCTAGACCAATCAGCATGGCCGGTCTCACCACGATTTTGTTCACTTTTCCTTTCATTTTAGCTGAAACACTTCTATCACACATCACACCTGATACTTTTCTCCACCCGTTCCAGCCTATCTGCACATGCTTCTTCACCTCTTTTCCACACTCTCCATTGCTCTGGACTGTTGATCCTAGGTACTTAAAATCTTCCACCATCTTTATCTCTTCTCTCTGTAACTTCACTTTTCCATTTTGATCCCTCTCATTCACACACGCACTCTCTATTGGTCACAGAGTAACCAATACTCTTGGTATTGATTCATCGGAATAAGAAAACAAAGCGTTCTGATATAAATTCAGTTTATGGTCTCAAACCCTGAAGCAATACAGGGATGCAGAATTCAACAAATCGGTGCTTAGAGAAAACAAGTCGCACCAGGAAGGAAAAAGATTTAATATCATCAGGTATGTTTTTAATGTTTAACAGCTGAGTCACACAGAAAACACAATTTCTCTAAAGGAAATAAAAATATCCTTTCCTATTGGGGGAGATGGTGGTTTAGTGATAGAGCATTCGCCCATGGACCGAAAGCTGACCGGAAGTTAACCGGACGTTAACCGGAAGTTTATGGGTTTGATTCCCACTGAGTTCACATCTAAAATCCTTGGAGAAGACACCGAAGCCCCCGTTATTTCCATCATTCGCGCCGTCAGAGGTGGCAGCCTGCTGCGGTGTAGTAGTGCAGCACACAAATTTCACGGTAAGGGATGAATAGAGTATGTAAAAAAAAAAAAAAAAAAGAAAAGAAAAAAAAGGGATGTATGGTTGGGAGATTTGAAACTGGACAGATGGTCCAAGAGACAAAGAGGGTTAAATACCAAGAGCAAAATGGAAGAAACCATGCCGGGTCGTTTAGAGATGAATCTTAAAAGAGAAAAACTCAAACAGATTTTCATTTTTATTCTTTTTTTGTCAAGAAGTTTATTCAATTATCGGAAGTAGAAAGAAAAAGCACGAAGTGTACAGTTTACTGCTGCTTGATGGGCTCCAACACAATACACGATCTCTCTACCAAGGCTGGGCACGAAGGCTGAACATCTGAAGTTATTGTTCGACGAACATCGCCATTCTTCCAGAGTTTTATTCTCCAAGAAGGGGTTTAGACACAAACTAAGGATAAAATGAAGGTTTTAAAAACATAGGAATAGTTCCTGTGAACAAGGCCTGACCCGATTGGACCTATGAGTATGCTTGGATATACAAAGTATATTCTTTAATATAAGGTATGTCATTCCATTCTGTTCCGTTGTCTTCCACTTATCTGTGGCCGGGTCGCGGGGGCAACAGCCTCAGACGGGAAGCCCAGACTTCTCTCACCCCGGCTGCATCCTCCAGCTCACCCGGAAGGATCCCGAGTCATTGCCCGGCCAGCTGTGAGACATAGTCTCTCCAGTGGGTCTGTGGTCTGCCTCTTGGTCTCCTCCCGGTAGGACGACCCCGAAACAGCTCACTAGCGAGGCGCCTTGAAAGCATCTTGACCAGATGCCCAAACCACCCCATCTAGCTTCTCTCGACCTGGAGGAGGAGCGACTCGACTCCGAGCTCCTCCCGGATGGCAGAGCGCCTCACCCAATCTCTGAGTGAGAGCCCGCCACCCTACGGAGAAGACTCATTTCAGCTGCTCGTATTCGCGATCTTGAGGTATACCCTGCCCTTCGCTTTGAATCAGCGGAGAGGGGCTCTACCAAGCCCCCGATCGGAGCCCGCCCCCCGCAATCCTGTAAGGAATAGACGGTTAATAGGGTGACTGACTGAAAGTCCACCAATCAAGACGCATATTATTTCAAGAGGTATGTTTTATGATACATACCAAAGAATTAAAGTATCAACACCCATCCTTAACTCTTCTTATTCCCCACTTCCTCTGCCCTGGGCTCACATAGGATTTCACCATTTGTGTCAGAATAGTCCAACGGTTTCAGGATGAACAGGAGGAAGCGCCAAATGAAGCACTGTCGTACAGTGTAAAAAATGTCCATCAATGTGGGAAATAATTTTAAGTCATTTGGTCTGGTTGATCCAAAGCCGTCTCGTAGCCTGTTGCTAAAAAGGTCTGTTGCTTTTTTTTAGCCCTGCAAAAACGTAACATCGTTAGTGCCTTTCCATTCTCTAGCGCGCTTCATGCTCTGCATATTCATGCGTACCGCACTCTAGTTAAACTGAACTGTGTTTTGGTATACCTCTTCCTAGGAAGTCAAGAACAGCTAAAAAAAAGGTGCACACTGGCACTGTTCGGGGCACTCAGACAAGTCAAACAAACCACATGTCGGTGGTCAGATACACTTGGACTTTGCTCAAGCTGCCTTGTTCAAAGTTCATTGACGTTATGTGTCGTTAGCATGTTATGGTAGTGTTCGTCACACACATAGACCAAAAACGGGGTATTTGTGGGCACTGCATAAAGTTTTGAGTTATAAAAAAAAAGTTTTTATCACATGATGATGTTAATATGTCATGCAAACATGGCCGCCGTCGTGGCAGCCATGCAGCGGTGCAATGCAGCAAACAAATTTTCCCGTTGAGGGATGAATAAAGTATAGTTCTTTCGCTTTCTTCAAACAGCAGTGGGCCATATATACTGCCATGAGGAACTCCGCTTCCAAATTTCAAAGTGAGATGTCGTCTTAGGCCCCGTTCACACGTAGCCGGGTATATTTGAAAACGCATGTACAGTATTTTCATCCGTTTTGACCTGCCGTCCACACGACATCGGAGATTTTTTTCACTCAAGACCAGCGTTTTGGAAAACTGCGGCCAAAATGGATATTTTGGAAAACTCCGTCTTTGCGTTTGCATGTGGACGTGCGAAAACGGAGATTTGCGTTTTTGTGCGTCACTACCTGCGACAAGTAATGCACATACGTCATTTGTGTGCGTCCTTGTTTGGATCGTCTATATTTTCCTGTGTTTTATTAACTTTATAGTTGATGACGACTTTTAAAAGTAATTCCACCTCCTTGTCGGTCCACACAAACAAGATGCCTGGCGCCATGTTTCAGGTTTTTGCGGAAATGACGACAGAGGTGCTCTGATTGGACAGCTCAGAACTTACATTTACATCAATACTGCCCACTACTGGTCTGGCATGCTCATAATCACACTCAGAAGCGTATTTATACGGCTCTGTGTGGACGCGGATATGCAGAAAACTCAACTTTTTTAGTGGGGTTTTTTTTTTGGTCATTGCATTGTCGTCCATCTTTACTACCAGCATGTTAACTGGCCTTATGGTGCCTTTGCATGTTCCTGGTGAAACTAGCACATCGTGCTGGGATGCCTTAGTGATGTAACCACTCATCAGGAGGTGCTGCCCTTGAAGGCTAAGCTCTAATTTCTGGTATCCACGGTTACCTCAGTATACTTGGACGTCAAGATTTGCAGGTATGAAATTTCCTGTTGTTACTCAACAATAAACCCTGTGTTTTTGTTTTTTCTTTGTTTAAGGAGTTGCCAAGCAGGGTATGGGTCAGGTTGAAATAATTTCTACTGGGGGTTTCACCTCCAAGATATAGGGTACACCCCGAACAGGTCGCCAGTTGGATTCGAGACCACCCACAAAAACACAATCATTTCTAGGGGCAATTTTGTAGCGGCTAATCAAACTAACATGTATGTTTTTGGAGAGTGGGAGGAAACCAGAAAAAAAAAAAACCACACATACACGAGGAGAACATGCAAACTCAACACAGGAAGGCTGTTTTTTCAAGCTCCGCCCCATTCCAGGATCAAAAATTAGTGGGTCATAAAAAAATTTGACAGTTTTTTTTGGTCCAAACTCATGTCAACATGAATAGTTTCAAAAGTCACACATAAAGAGATGAAAAATAAATCCAAGTACGTTTAAAGTTTGACGTTTTGAAAATTAGGTCACAAACATGGCTGACGATCCATTGGTAGAGATTACAGATAATTGGTCGCAACACACAGAGCTCATGTTCTGTTGTTACTTCCATCTGGCGGTCCCATGTTTACCTGATTAGATCTGGTAAACATGGAGGTCTCACTCATGAGCTGGTCAGGTGGTGTCTATGACCCGTTCTACCTGGTTTAATCGAGTTTCAGCCTGATGGCAAAGTCTAAACGTAATACATCCCCGAAAAAGGTAACAGGCCACTCTTCGTATGTCCACGAACAGAACAAAGAAGAAAAAACAATTGGATTGAAAGAACATCGCAGATTGATTTAGCGATTATTTTTAAGGGACGGCCCACGCAAAAGTTTTGTCGGTTTATATTACGTTTGAACCGAATTTCCAAATAAAAAACATACCAGTCTATGGTTTTCTGTTTCGTTCATGTATTTTTAAGTCGTTTGCCTGTTCCCTCGTCTGGTGATCAAACACCATTCAAATGCCAGATCGTTCATGGGTGTATTGGAACAATTTATTGTTCCGCCGGGCCGGTAGAGGGCGCTAGCGATCTAATGTTCATTCGTGTTCAGGAAGTAGGAAATAGGAAGTAAGTAGTCAGAGAGAAGAAGACAACGTGTAAAGCTTGCAGTGCCGGAGACCATCCTAGTTTGAATCTAATCATCAACCATCCACACTTTTCGAGCCCTTTGAGCGGCAATATGAGTGAGTAGTTTGTTATGTTCATGATTGTATGTTTGTTTGTAGCATTATTTTCAAATGTGTATGACTGGATGCTCATTTATTTGTTTTCTGTATGTTTACAGTTTCACACTTCTTTCTATTAAATTCTAAAAAAGCTACAACTGACTGTTCTTTGGAGGAATTGATGGGAAGGAGAGTTTAGCTGGCTGTGAATCCCAATTAGGACACTGGGTCACATTGGGTGCAACAGTACAATGGGCATGAATTTTGTTTTCTGTCACGCCCACACGAAAATATTTTAGTTTACGTGCTCTGCTCACACGTGGTTCCTCCTATCAACAGGAAGTGGCTTTGATATGTAAGGCTGAATATACAGTGTGTGATTTCAGAACGTTTCAAATTGACCCTTGATTTACACTGTGCTACTAAATCGCTATTCGACATTTTCATTATTAACCAATCAGGAGAGTCGGTACGTAGTGCTGCTTCTACAGTGCCATGATCCCAGAAGTGACGACAAAATTTCAGACATGCTAGAAACTCATCCCACAGTCTGTTTACCAGTTCGGAGCAACACACTATTCCACGTAGCCTCTTGTACATTGAGCCACCAAGATGAACCGTCTAGCTGTAATTTGGCGCAATCTTAAAAATTGTCGTAATACCTGAGATCGGGCGAAACTTGGGCCAAACTTCGTACAGTGCATGCCCAACGTACAAGCTCCCAAAATACGAACAAATAAATATGTGCTTTTAGCAAACTTGACATGCTTTACATTGTATTCGCATCTGTATCCTTGACCCAAGATTTACGCTGTACCGGGCGCGTGCACGACCATGGTTGGGCTAAATAGGGAGCAAATATACGGGAAAATTCATCGCTTCTAAAACAGAAGTGAAACTGAGTGACTTATTCATTTGATCATGTTAACGCTAGGACCGCCGCGTTCTAAATCTACCTGCAAGCACCCTGACCGTCAATGTGACCACTTATGTAATTATTCATGTTTTGCGCTCAATTTTTAAAATAATAATAATGATAAAATGTTAAATATTTTTAAAACCTAGAATAAAAAAACAAACACCAAAGTAAAATGATCTAATTCGTCAATAGCTGACTTTTTTTCCCCCGCATTTAGCGCTGCTGCTTCAAAAATGTCCTCGTTATAAATTGGTTATCGGCTATATTCCGATATGTTTACCTGAACTTTCAAGACGTATCTAGAAAATATGGCAGACTTAATTTAGACAACAATTTTCTTACTCTTTTTATGGTATCTCTTCAATATTATCTCACTCAACCTTTCTAAAATGTTTCTGTGATGGCGTCAGAGTCCTCCTTGTCTCTCTCCACAATTATAAACACACACACTTACTGTATGTGTGGCCATAGCTATGTGTTTTTTGTCATTTTTTGCCAAACAGAATGAAAAAAGTCTGCCTGGAGGCCTTCACAATCAGTTCTGCAGTTTCGCCTTAGCTATACGTAACTAGCAAAAATGGCGGTGTGGTGGTTGATATCAGCAAACTGTGTGTAGAGCAAGGTGCGTGTTTAGAAGTATTGTTTTGTTAGTGTACAACCTATTGTATCGGCCCCTGATTATGAATGCTTCAATAGAATGAGACCTGTTTTTAAATTTATATTTTAAATTTTTTTAATTTTTACTCACTCTATTCATCCCTCACCGCGGACATTTGTGTGCTGCACTCCTACACTGCAGCAGGCTGCCACGACAGCACCAATGGTGGGAGAAACGGGGGGTTAGGTGTCTTCTCCAGGGACACTAGACGTGAACTCAGTGGTATGCAAACCCTCAAACTTCCGGTAAACCGCTTTTTCTTTTTTTGAGTATCTACAGTGTGTCACTGTTTTTACTGTATTTCTGTATAATAGGATATTTTTGGTGGCCATAAAACAATAATTGAGAGGGGGAGGCAGGTTACTTCTGAGCAGGTCGATGTGTGAGTGGTCCACCAGTGCCTGGATATCTGTAAAGTTTCATAAACCATCTTCTCTCCCTTTCAGGAGCCTCTCACTTCCATGCAGGAGGATCTTGTGATGTTTTCTGACCTCTCTCTGACCGGGAGGTGCTCTCACACATGTATCCAGTGAGTCCGAACGTATCCGACACCAGAAAACAGAGGAGGGATCTGAATTTGTGGGGCCTCATTTCTAAGCTGAGCAAGCCTTTTTTTAGACACCTCGTAAATATGTGATCAATAAAAATTGTTCTGCGACGTAAGCATTATAGATCACACCTGCAGCCCATCTCGTCATTTCGACTCATCCTAAAACTTTAAGAACTCCAAATTTGGCTCGCGCAAATGACGTGATGCAAACGCTAAGCAGGGGCGGATCCAGAATTTTTTAAAGGGTCCCATACCCGAACATTTTGAAATACAAGAGTCATTCACCTGCATTTTTGTGGCCCATTCGCTGGCCCTGCAAGGAGATAGCTTGACGAGTCCCCTTTCTCCATTTTTTTTTTTTTTTTGTGGACCAAAAGGGCCCCCTCCTAGATCCGCTCCTGCTGAGGTATTGCAAGAAGCCAATTCTCATGCCGTGATTGTGGCTTCCATAAGACAAAGACAGGAAAGTGGGACGAAGATAACTATGGCAACCATCTGAGGGCTCACACTAATCTGTCAGTGACATTTGGAAAAAAAAAGCCCAATCTTAAAGTTCCGTTCCGTCATCTTCCACTTGTTCCGGGGCCGGATTGCGGGGGCAACAGCCTCAAATGGGAAGCCCAGGCTTCTCTCACCCCGGCTGCATCTGGCAGCTCAAAGGATCCCGATTCGTTCCCGGCCAGCTGTGAGACATTATCTCTACACTGGGCCTGGGGTCTGCCTCCTGGTCTCCTCCCGGTGGGACGTGCCTGAAACACCTCCCAAGTGAGGCGCTCGAGGGACATCCTGACCAGATGCCCGAACCACCCCATCTGCCTCCTCTCAACCTGGAGGAGGAGCGGCTCAACACCAAGCTCCTCCTGGATGGCAGAGCTCCTCACCCGATATCTGAGTGGGAGCCCAGCCACCCTGTGGAGGAAGCTCATTTCGGCCGCTTGTATCCGCGATCTCGCAGTGACCATGGGTGAGGGTGGGAACGTAGATCGACTTGTAAATCGAGAGCTTTGCAATCTTAAAGTAGTAACAAAAATACTCTCCGTGTACCAGAATTTTGAGTCAGCAACCGGATGCGGTCCAAGTCCCTCCTAGCTTAACGTGCTAATGACTTTTTTTATTTAGTAATTATTTTTCGGTGTAGGATGCAGAAGGGTGTAGAAATTGGCGAACACATATGAATTTTAGTGTAAACGAGCTTTGTAAACGAGGCCCTTTGGTTTTACATCTCATCAGCATGCAAACACCTTCCCTCAATGAAACACTGCGTGTCTGAGAGCTCTCAGCATCCATTTATTACCACTGGCTCTGATTTACTCAAATTGCCGAGAGCTGTGGGAGTTCTAGATGTTTGAGGGCTCCCGGATCTGCTCCAAGCCAGGTGTGGAGCAGCTGTCGTTGTGTTGAGGGTCTCAGCCAGCTGAGCTGAACCCCGCTGTGAACACCCACACAGAAGAGCACCCTCTGCTCACAGCCACCCACATGTCTGGTAGCATCGCTCTCACACTTTCATTTTCTCACTAGAGCTTCCCATCTTCATCTCGTCAGCTGCTCTGCTTCCTCTGCCGGGCCACACGGAGGCCACGAGAGGTGAAGGTGTCGCCTTCCCATGTGGCATGTTGGAAACGCGTTTATAAAAGCTCATGTACTTCTATGTGTGTCCATGGTGTTTGCTTTGCTCTGCGCTGCCATCTAGGGTCGGCTTACAGAATGAACCTGCAACAAGTCTCTAGGCCCAAAATCATTTCTAACAATTTTTGTTATTGTTATTGAAAATTATGATAAATAATATAAGTTTGACTCCTTATACTTCATTAAAAAAAACGGACAAGAAAAAGCAACACATATTGGAATTGCATTCTTCAATAAAACATTGTCAAAATAATTGGAGTTATCCGGAAAATTTTTGTTGGGAAAAATTGCTAAATAAAGTTTTACAGAAAGTTACTGTATTTTTTATATAAAAAACATGTGAAATAAGGTTTTGATTAAATATGCATCAAATAATTCAGACTCAGAATACTTTATTAATCCACAATGGAAAAATTTCTGAGTCTGGAAGCTTGAAGTTGTTCAAGTTGTTCAAGAGAGAGCTCCAAACAGCTGCTAGGTGGTGCTGAGTTGGGTGGCTTAGAGCTGGAAAAGCCGCTTGATGGAACAGCTACTTGGTGGAACAGCTGCTTGATGGAACAGCTCGTGGGGGGAAGAGAGGTTGAACAGCTGCTTGGTGGAACAGCCGCTAGGTGGAACGACCGCTTGGTGGAACAGCCACTTGGTGAAACAGCTGCTTGATGGAACAGAGATGGAACAGCTGCTTGATGGAACAGCTGCTCGGTGGAACAGAGGTGGAAACAGCTGCTTGATGGAACAGCCACTTGGTGGAACAGCCACTTAGTGGAACAGCTGCTTGGTGGAACAGAGGTGGAACAGCTGCTAGGTGGAATAAGCAACATAATCCATTAGGAAGGCTTCAATTTCCACATATTACTGATGACATACAACTCTACGTTTCCACCAGGTCAGTCCTAAAACTCACTCCACACTCAGTCACAATCTGACATCATGTCATGGCTGCAAACAACTTCCTCAAACTCAACATCTGATGAAATGCATATGGTCATACTTGAACCCAGAAACAAAATTTGTTCTAATTATTTTGTCATATTTCAATGCCAGGACACTTTCTTTAACACCAGCCACCAAATAGTTTAGAAACATGTCAACCAAATAACCTGCTCAGGTTTTTTTTCTCCTCAAAACGATTGCCTCCGCTCATCCGTACCTTTTTCTGCTGCTGAAACTCTTAGCATTCACGCGGAATCCAGCAAAAAGCCAATGCATCAGTTTTACATTTAAAGTTTATGAAGGCATGCGTCACCATCCGGCAGCCATTAATAAGATACAGTATGTACTGTCCGGCACTACGGCAGGTCATCTTATACCGTGTAGCAGGATGCGTCAAACTCAACCAAGCAATGTGTTTGCGACTCAACAAGTAATTTAGTCATTTAGAAAGACATTATGGTTTCCATCCTAGATTTGGTCCCTCTACCTCATGTTTAACATTTGATCGCACTTTTCTCTGATTCTGTCAAACCTGCCCAGGATGCACAAGCCTGCCCATGATGGGTTCTAAGGCGCACAGGCCTACGCTGACCCCTAATCCCTGATGATTAATTGCGATAAACTGACTATGTTTCTGGGTCCTACATCTCCGCCATCACCGCCTCATGACACATATGAGTTAGTTTCTTTCGTTCTGTTCCGTCATCTTCCGCTTGTTCCGGGGCACATCCCACCGGGAGGAGACCAAGGGGCAGACCCCGGACCCGCTGAAGAGACTATGTCTCACAGCTGGCCGGGGAACGACTTGGGATCCTTCTGGGTGAGCTGGACGATGTAGCCGGGGTGAGAGAAGCCTGAGCTTCACGTTTGAGGCTGTTGCCCCCGCAACCCGACCCCGGAACAAGTTAGTTTCATATTCTAGATAAATTAAAGTACCGCTAGCGTAACTTCTATGACTGATCGATGCAACTCCGATGAAGTCAACTGAATGACGGTGGTAATAAACTCACTTCTTTTCTGTTCCACCAAACATCTCACCGTCTGTAAAGATGTAGCAAGATTCGTCAAACTCGACCAAGCAATGTGTTTGCAACTCGGCAAGTAATTTTGTCATTTAGAAAGCCATGATGGTTTCCATCCTAGATTTGGTCCCTGTACCTCATGTTTTCCTTTTGATTGCACTTTTCTCTGATTTTGTCAAACCTGCCCAGGACGCACAAGCCTGCCCAGGATGAGTTCCACGGCGCACAGGCCTACACTCACCCCTAATCCCTGATGATTAATTGCGATAAACTGGTTAAAACTGGCTGTGTTTCTGGGTCCTACATCTCCGTAATCACCACTCATGACACATATGAGTTAGTTTCATCCATTCCATTCCGTCATCTTCCGCTTGTTCCGGGGCACATCCCACCGGGAGAGACCCAGGGGCAGACCTCACAGCTGGCCGGCGAACGACTTGGGATCCTTCTGGGTGAGCTGGACGATGTAGCCGGGGTGAGAGAAGCCTGAGCTTCACGTTTGAGGCTGTTGCCCCCGCAACCCGACCCCGGAACAAGTTAGTTTCATATTCTAGATAAATTAAAGTACCGCTAGCGTAACTTCTATGACTGATCGATGCAACTCCGATGAAGTCAACTGAATGACGGTGGTAATAAACTCACTTCTTTTCTGTTCCACCAAACATCTCACCGTCTGTAAAGATGTAGCAAGATTCGTCAAACTCGACCAAGCAATGTGTTTGCAACTCGGCAAGTAATTTTGTCATTTAGAAAGCCATGATGGTTTCCATCCTAGATTTGGTCCCTGTACCTCATGTTTTCCTTTTGATTGCACTTTTCTCTGATTTTGTCAAACCTGCCCAGGACGCACAAGCCTGCCCAGGATGAGTTCCACGGCGCACAGGCCTACACTCACCCCTAATCCCTGATGATTAATTGCGATAAACTGGTTAAAACTGGCTGTGTTTCTGGGTCCTACATCTCCGTAATCACCACTCATGACACATATGAGTTAGTTTCATCCATTCCATTCCGTCATCTTCCGCTTGTTCCGGGGCACATCCCACCGGGAGGAGACCCAGGGGCAGACCTCACAGCTGGCCGGCGAACGACTTGGGATCCTTCCAGGTGATGTGGAGGATGCAACTGGGGTGAGAGAAGCCTGGGCTTCACGTTTGAGGCTGTTGCCCCCGCAACCCGGCCCTGGAACAAGTTAGTTTCATATTCTAGATAAATTAAAGCACCGCTAGCGTAACTTCTATGGCTGATCGATGCAACTCTAACGAAGTCACGACTGAATGACGGCGGTAATAAAATCATTTCTTTTCTGTTCCACCAAACATCTCACCGTCTGTAAAGATGTAGCAAGATTCGTCAAACTCAACCAACCAATGTGTTTGCAACTCGGCAAGTAATTTCGTCATTTAGAAAGCCATGATGGTTTCCATCCTAGATTTGGTCCCTGTACCTCATGTTTTCCTTTTGATCGCACTTTTGTCTGGGTGAGCTGGAGGATGCAGCCGGGGGAAGAGAAGGCTGGGCTTCACGTTTGAGGCTGTAGCACCCGCGACCCGACCCCGGAACAAGTTAGTTTCATATTCTAGATAAGTCACGACTGAATGATGGCGGTAATAAAACCATTTCTTGTCTCTCGAACATCTCACCGTCTGCAAACATTAATATCCCAGCACGATGAGTTTGCCGTGAAAAAAAAAGCAGAAGGTAAACTTTAATATGTCTGAGAAAAGAAAACGAACGTCACGCGTTTCGTCCATAACGAGTAAGTCGACACCAAGATGTGGAACACTGTGTCTCCTTCACGTTTCATACAAGATCAACGGGAAAAAAAAAGTGAATTGAAAGCTGTTTTTCTGCTTCAGCAGCTGCTCGACACCAAAGCTTCTGAGGAATGCGGTAATTAGCAAATAATTGGATTTTAGCTCGTTTAATCAGACAAATTGAAAAAAAGTTGGATTTTTTCTGCATTTACAGTCACTATGCTGAAGTTTTCTTGCTTCTATCACGTTTTTGCAGCTTCCACCAAACATTTTGCACATATATCAGCTAATATCTACAGGTTGCTATGGCAACGGGCATGGTCTTATCCCCCCCAGAGACCTTTCAATCAACCAAGTCCCAGTTTGGTCTGGTTTCCATCATTAAAAACAGAAAAAAAAGAGACTAATCTTTCAAATCTCTGCTGACTTCTTCGTGGGCAGACGTTTTCACTTTTCATCATCTCTCCGGCTCGCACAGGATCAACACTCCAAACAGCCAGTCGCAACAAGCTCTGGTTTCCTTGGAAACTCTGCCTACACAACCAGCAGCAGAGGAAATAGAAATGTGCTCCTAATGGCAGCCTTCACCCACCCTCTGCTGCCTCCGTGTAGTTAGTCACCTTCCCCCTCACACACACGCACACACACACACACACACACACACACACACCATCCATCTCCTTCCTGTCTGCGGCATCACTGAGCCACCAAACTTGTTAGTGTTACTATTATTACGTAACTTCTTCCTGCTGGAGACGAACTTTGTTATTTTTACAATAACCCACCGCCATCTTGATTTGATTTCTAAAAACCCAAGACGTTCCGTTCCGTCGTCTTCCGCTCAATTTGGGGCCGGGTCACAGGGGCAACAGTCTCAGACGGGAAGCCCAGGCTTCTCTCCCTCTGGCTGCATCCTCCAGCTCACCAGGAAGGATCCCAAGTTGTTCCCCAGCCAGCTGTGAGACATAGCCTCTCCAGTGGGTCTGGGTTCTGCCTCTTTGTCTCCTCCTGGTGGGACGTGCCCGAAACACCTCACCAGTGAGGGATTCGGGGGCCATTCTGACCAGATGCCCAAACCACCCCATCTGGTTTCTCTCGACCTGGAGGAGGAGCAGCTTAATGCCAAGCTCCTCCCGGATGGCAGAGCTCCTCACCCGATCTCTGAGTGAGAGCCTGGCCACCCTGCGGAGGAAGCTCATTTCGGCCGCTTGTATCCGCGATCTCATTCTTTCGGTCACCACCTACAGCTGGTGACCATAAGTGAGGGTTGGAACGTAGATCGACTTGTAAATCGAGAGCTTTGCTTTTCGGCTCAGCTCTCTCTTTACCACGACGGACCGATGCAGCGTCCTAGTTATTGCTGAGGCCGCACCGATCCGCCTGTCGATCTCCCGCTCCATCCTTCCCCACTCGTGAACAAGACCCCGAGATACTTAAACTCCTCCACTTGGGGCAGGACCCTGTCCTTGACCCGCAGGGGCATTCCACCCTTTTCCGGGCGAGGACCATGTTCTCGGATTTGGAGGCGCTAATTCCCATCCCGGCCGCTTCACACTCGACAGCAAATCGATCCAGTGAGAGCTGGAGATCATGGTCCGATGAAGCCAACAGAACCACATCATCCACAAAAAGCAGAGACACGATCCTGAGGTCACCAAACTGGATCCCTCCAACGCCTCGGCTGCGATTAGGTGATGAACGGAATCGGTGACAAAGGGCAGCCTTGGCGGAGTCCTGAGGCTGTCGAAACCAACCCGATTCATTTATAGGTGGTCACTGAGTTCCTAAAAACTCTGCAGATTATATTTTTCTGTTTCTCTGGAGGAACATCCCCTCTTCAGAATCGTTCCTCATCATGTCTTTATCTGAACGGTACGATGTGCGCTCTGAATCAGACACACAACTCTTTAAACTTGAGGTTCTGTTTCAGATTCCAGATGGATCCTTTGTGTTCATGTCGTGGGCGGGGCCAGACTGAGGATGCCTCTGTGTTTGATCTACCGTCCCGTTTCCATCGGGATGAAGAACATCTACTGATTTCTTCAGATGTAAAGCTTTAGAGTAAAATAAGATAACATTTCATTACAGTCTGCGCATCTGGGGAGGGATCCCTCCTTCTTGTGGATCCCCATGAGGTATCTTCTACTTTTTTTTTTTTTTCATTGCTGTGTTTTTTGTTTTTCTTCACGGTGAAGGAGAGTCTAAGGCCAAAAATGTGCTGAAATTGTTTAACAAGCATTTGTTTAGTTAGCTTTTAGCTGTTTATTTGTGTATCTGCATTTTTTTGCTCTCAGTTTTTGTACTATTTTTTCAATCTACAATGTGAAGCCCGTTGAAACAATTGTTTTGTGATTTTGGGCTACATAAATAAAACTGAAATGAATTGGAAAATGTTATGTCTTATTTCAACTATTTCCTGCTTTCCAGCGAAAGAGATCTTTTTTTCCCCAGATTGCTGGAAATATTAATCTGCTTAATAATGTGGATCAAACTTTAGGAGTTTTATCTTTAAATGAGTTAAACCGAAAAATTGATTCTCACAAAAATCGGATTTTAGAAATCCAAAAACCCTGAAAAAAAAAAAGAAAAAAAAAGAATAGAAACCGCATGGGAATCCACAAGAAAGAGGGATTCCTCCTGGGACAAACAGACATTTGTATAGAAGACTGTTTATTAAATATTGGCATATTCTACTCTATAGCTTTATATTTGAAGTCAGTAGATGTTCTTCAGGAGGTTTCCTCAGTCTGGCGACGCCCAGGACAGGAACACAGAGAATACATCAGGAATCTGGAAAAAAAACTCACTCCCACAGAGGGGAGGAAACGAGAGAGGTCAGAGGTGAACCAATAGAATGTGAATTGAAGGCTGTAGGTCACAAAGTTGCAGCAGTTCCAGATTAAAATGCAGCCGCACTTTGACAGAAAGAGCAAACATTTCACAGATAAAACCAATCAGAAGCCGTTAAAGGGTTAAATATTAGCATTCCTTTTTCCTCTCGAAGGAGTCTGAGCACAAACGAGGTCATCAAAACATTGTAATCACCTTTTAAATTCCAAAGAAATCTTTCAGTCTTCGGTTTCTTTCTGCACGCTAGCGCTGGGCAGAATGACGACAGAAAAGGGTCAATTGCGACATTTCTCTTTTATCGTTTGTACACTAATTGTTCCGATTCTTACAGCAAATCATTTATTAAACAACCAGCTACGATTGTTTTAGTGTCAGCTTGTCACGTGCACACTCTACGTTTATATAAATTCTGTTTATGTTTTCTTACATTAAGCCATTTCTTCTCCTTTCGGCATTTACCTCCAGGGGGCGCCACATCAAGTCAGTTTCTTCCATCTAACCCTATCTGCTGCGTCTTCTTTGGTCACTCCGACTATCTTCATGTCTTCCTTCACTGTATCCATGAACCTCCTCTTTGGTCTTCCTCTAGTCCTCTTTCCTGGTGGTTCCAAATCCAGCATCCTTCTTCCGATGTGCTCTCTCTCTCTCCTCTGTACATGTCCAAACCATCTCAGTCTGACCTCTCTGACTTTATCTCCAAAACCTCTAACATGTGCTGTTCCTCTGATCCTGTCCATCCTGGTCACTCCCAGAGAGATCCTCAGCATCTTCATCTCTGCTACAAACATCTCTGTTTCCTGTTTTTTCCTCAGTGCCACTGTCTCTAGACCAATCAGCATGGCCGGTCTCACCATGGTTTTGTACACTTTTCCTTTCATTTGAGCTGAAACTCTTCTATCACACATCACACCTGATACTTTTCTCCACCCGTTCCATCCTGCCTGCACACGCTTCTTCACCTCTTTTCTACACTCTTCATTGCTCTGGACTGTTGATCCTGAGTACTTAAAATCTTCCACCTTCTTTATCTCTTCTTTCTGTAACCTCACTGCCAGGCAGTGGAACTTGAGGAAGACCAAAGAGGAAGTTTATGGATGCAGTGAAGGAGGACATGAACCAAAGAGGATGCAGGAGACAGGATTAGATAGAATAAACTGACTTGCTGTGGCGCCCCCTGAAGGGAAATGCCGAAAGAAGAAGAAGATCAAACGGGTCGCGTGTTCACAGACGGTATTCTAGACACTTTGATAGGAAGTAGTGCTTATTGGACTTCCCGACCTCCGAATCTTTTCCTTTGACTTAGTTGCGGGTTCGTGTTACGTGACTTGTTTTCATTGGGTGTAGGGTTTCCCTATCACACGTGAAGCCAAACCTGAGGAAGGTCAACAACTCAGACGGTGGTATAACTATTCTACATACACATCTGTTTATCCACAAACATCAGAATGACACTAAAACTAGGCCAAACAAACAAATCTGCTTTAACAAGCTCCAAGGTCAATAGTCTAATGACTTCATTCCTTTGTGATGTTTCACTGAAACGCCCCAAAAAACGGGCTTTGCTCCAATAAAACCTGCCCTTAGTTTCACCGTGTTACATGACAACTTTGACCGGTGAGAATCAATGGATGAAATTAGGTTAGAAAGGTTTCCTGAGGACGTGTGCAGGGTTTGTGTTGTGATGAGGAGTGCACATGGAAGGAGGAGGAGGACCCAAATGCAGGACTAACAAGGTTTATTAAACCAGGAATCAGCAAAGCTGTAAACAAGGAGATGGAACAAAAGGTATCAAAGTCAATATCAGAATCAAGCAAGTCAGTTGGGTCGGGAGTCAGCCAGGGCTGGAGGTATGAAGACCCGACGAGGAATGCTGGTGAGGCTGCCTTTAAATAGGCAGCCGGGAGAGTAGGTGCAGGTGTTTCAATCAGATGCAGGTGTTCCAGTCAGCCAGAATTGGGGGAAAGGTGAGATGGTCCCTGGCTCCCTCTGGTGGTGGTTGAGGGAACCACAACAGTTTGAGTAAGAAACCGGAGTGTAAGAAAGGGTGGGTTAATAAAGACAAGACAGGGATTTAGAAAAGCATGTTTTTTTTTTAGGGCTGCAACTAACGATTATTTTGGTAGTCGATTAATCTGTCGATTATTGGATCAATTATTCAGATGCTAGTGCAGCATCGTTATGCTTCCGTCCCAAAACGTGTCCGTTTACCAAACTTTGCATTTTAACGCAAGTCTTTTTCAAATTTACCAGAAAAAGATCCAAACTTTGGATGATTTTGTATGTGTTTTTCTTTCCGCCATCTTGTTGAATCTGCCTGATCACGTGAGGCGGGGTGAAATGAAGGCCAATGATTGGCTGCTATCTTCTTCTCCTCTTAATTTGGTAGCTGGCATCATCAATTTGCTCTTTACTGCCCCACTTGGAGACCAATTTAAGTGCAGTTAACAGCAAAAACTTTTAGACAATTAATCGATGACCAAATTAGTTGACAACTATTTTGATAATCGATTGTAATCGATGAAACCGATTAACTGTTTCAGCCCTACTTTTTTTAAAGCTTCTGGTGAGATGTTGCAATCATCTGCAACATCAATTAAGAGGAAACCCTCAAAAAAAACCTGAGAATTGAAGTCATTGAACAGTTTCTAATGAGTTATTTGATCATCTAGTAGTAGGAGTGAATGAATGTGAGTGGAAGCGCTATAATTGGTATCATTTGTCTATGAAATTATTATAAGCAGCGGTTCCCAACAACCGGGGTGCGGACCGATAGCGGTCCGTGGGTCATGTGGTACCGGGCCGCACAGAAAGAAGAAATAACTTTCATTATTTCCATTTGGTTTATTATTCGATCCATACTGATGTTTTAATTTGAAAAGTCCCTGGATTTTCTTCCTTAAATCCATCAAACTCACCAATGACACATCATTTCGTTAAATTTAAACCCCTAAATTAGCAAAACGAGAAAAAAAAAAAACAAAGATCTTTTTTTTTTGCTAAGGGGAGTTACAGTGGAAGCACACTGGACCTTAGAAACACTCTTCAGGTTTCAGGTCAAGACGGGACTGTCTGGTTTCAGCAAAACAGACTCATAACTCCGATTGATTTAGTCTTACTGGGAGGAGCCTAACTAGTATTTTTATTCACTTTGTTTTTGTGATCTTGGTCACAGTCTTGGTCTTGTTTATTTTTTCTGCTACACCTTTAAACCGGTCCGTGGCGCAAAAAAGGTTGGGGACCACTGGTTCTAAGTACACCTCTGCATAACATTGTATCCTCATTAACATTAAAGAAAACAAAAAGAAAAAGAACAGCTTTATTAACATTGTTTTTTAGTCTGAAACAGAAAAAAATTAAAGTGCATCAATTAAGTACGGAAAAAAAAAAAAAACATGTTCCACAGGGTCACACACGCCGCCCCTGGCATCGCGCCGCGCCCCCTTGCTATTTGAGAAGGACTGTTCTAAAAGCACTTTTTAAGCTTCTAAA
The DNA here is from genome assembly GCA_902685375.1 of Neostethus bicornis. Lineage (NCBI taxonomy): Eukaryota > Metazoa > Chordata > Actinopteri > Atheriniformes > Phallostethidae > Neostethus > Neostethus bicornis. The sequence goes on from LR738556.1 coordinate 2,215,795, forward strand.
TACCTGTACGGGAGTTTTTGGGGTCTGTACATAATCAGAAAATCTGAATTTTAATCATAAAGAAACAGGAAACATATCTTTAAATAATCAGGTGGTGTTTTATTGCATGGTTTTTAAAGTTTTATTTTGCATGTTTTTAACATCTCGTGTTTTTTTTATCATGTTTTAATTGTCTTAATTCATTTTATTTACTTCATCTGCTAATAAGAAGCGTTTACAGTCCCTGATTGCTATACAAGAGGCAGCTGGGGGCAGAAGAGAGAGGAGAGCCAGAGCAGAAGTGGCAGCCGAGACACACGGGGGGAACCCTCCTGGTTGACTATGAGCTACAGGCGCAGTGGTGTGTCAGCCACCAGACCACACACCGAACTCGGAATGACAAATGGCCCATAATGGGCCGGCTCGAGACAACAAATGGCCCCATAATGGGCGGACCCGAGACAACAAATGGGCCCGTAAAGGCTGTTGTAAAACATCGTTCATCAACATCTGGAGAATTGTTCGTAAAATCTCGTTATTTTGTATAATTTGATTTTTTTAAACATATTTTCGGTTTGACTTACCGTTTACTGTGAACAGCTGTGGGCTGCGGATACCGCCTGGTTGGACTCCTCTATTTACCAACATAAAAATATTGATTAATTTAACATAAGTTTTGCTTTTATTTGTTTTAACGTCTACGTGTTTGTTTTCTCAGGTTCAATGAACTCTTTTGTAAATGTCTATGGAGATAGTTCTTGTTTGTTGGTTCAAGTCCACCCTACCTGTTGTGTGCCAGTATCAGCGTTGCCAGGCGTACGATAAGAACTGTATAGTTTTGCTCTCAGTATGATGTCAGTCAGTCAGGGGTGGGCAAACTTTTTGAATCGCAAGCCAAATTGAGTTCTAACATTTGACCAGGAGGCCGGAACAGGAGCAGATGGATGGTATACTTTAGTGACCACTAGATTTGACCGATAGAATGGCGCTAGATTTTAAACAAGCACGCTAAATGTTACACCAAAAGCGTTACATTTCAAATCTAGCAGCGCTACGTCTGAAATCTGTTGCGATAGCGCTTAAAAATGTGCATTTAGCGGCGTAAGTTTGAAATCTAAGCATTGATGTAACATTTTGCTTGTTTTAACATCTAACACACTTGTTTACGTGCGTGTATTGGACCCGATGGCTTTCCATATCTGAGCACACTGTTTATTTTGGCAGCGTGCACATCACGAAGACACACACATTTTAATGGGAGCAGTGTTGTTGTTTTCACAACAAAGCCCGTACCAAGGGCTCCGAGACTCTGTACTCCTGGAGCACCCCCCACAGGAGTCCCCTAGGGACACGATCGAATGCCTTCTCCAGATCAACAAAACACATGTAGACTGGTTGGGCAAACTCCCATGACCCCTCCAGGATCCTGAAGAGGGTATAGAGCTGGTCCGTAGTTCCACGTCTGGGACGGAAACCACACTGCTCCTCTTCAATCCGACGGACCCTCCTCTCCAGTGCCCCCGAATAGACCTTCCCAGGGAGGCTGAGGAGTGTGATCCCTCGGTAGTTGGAGCACACCCTCCGATCCCCCTTCTTATAAAGAGGGACCACCACCCCAGTCTGCCAATCCAGAGGCACTCTCCCCGATGTCCATGCAATGGTGCAAAGGCGTGTCAGCCAGGACAGCCCAACACCATCCAGAGCCCTTAGGAGCTCCGGGCGGATCTCATCCACCCCCGGAGCTTGTTGTTGTTACTGTGACACACAAAATTCCCATGTGTGGGATGATCAAAGTATAGTCTGATTTTGATTTAGAAGGCGTGGGCATCACGGAAACACACTCATTTGAATGGGAGCAGTGTTGGTGTTTCTTTAACGCCATTTAGTGACAAAATATAAAAATAACAGGAAAAATATAACTAACAAGATTTTTTTCTCTCTCTCGTTCCGCGGGCCGGATTAAAATGTTTGACGGGCCGCATGTGGCCCACGGGCCGTACTTTGCCCATGCCTGATCTAACCCTATCTGCTGTATCCTCTTCAGTCACACCAACTATCTTCATGTCTTCCTTCACTGTATCCATGAATCTCCTCTTTGGTCTTCCTCTAGTCCTCTTTTCTGGTGGTTCCAAACCCAGCATCCTTCTTCCGATGTACTGTCCATCCTGGACACTCTCAGAGAGATCCTCAGCATCTTCATCAAAAGTTTTCCATTTTTCACCTGCCAACACTGGCCAGTGTGTACGTTTTACTCTGGTTTCAGTTAATACTAAAGAAATTTTGGTTGAAGTTGTTTTTCCCCTTCTTTTGGAACCCAGAATGTCCTTCAGAATTAGTTTTTATAAATAAATTCAAACATTTTTGGAAGAATTCCCGGTGTCGCTGGATTTTCCCACTCCCGCTCATGGCCCTGAACGCACCACCATCTTATTCTAATAAAAAACAATGTGAGAATCCCACGTTCCTTTGCTGCCTCCTTGTGGATAACATCAAAACTGCAGGTAATAAAAATCATTTCCACACAAGACACATTAAAGATAAATGAATTTAAATTAATTTATTAAAAAAAAAAGAAAAAAAAAAGCATTTCTCCACTTAAGCATAATGAACATCAAGGTTTCTCTTTTTTTTTTTCTTCTTACTACTGTTTGGAACGTGTACAATCAGGGAAAAAAAACAAAACGGACTCGCCAGAAGTCTGATCGGTCGCCAGAAGAGAGTAGAGCGATCAATCAGGTGGGTGAAAAGAGGGTTCGGAGGGGTACGGGGGGGGTCTGCCAACACCACGACGTCAACACAACCAGAGGACGGGGTAGGAAGTGATGGGTGGGGTGTGAAAATAAAAAGAAAGGAAATGAAAACAACAAACATTTTATTAATTAAGTGCAGGTCGAGTTTGGACAAAGCAGGTTTTTTTTTTTCTCCTCCGTTCAGTTTTTACAGATAACGGCTTTTTTTTTTCTTCTTTTTTTTTTTTTTAAAAGTCGGATACATGCAAAGATCAACATCTGAAACTACACATGGAGATTTGCTTATATTTGTGCAAGTATTAAAATATGTCGGCGCGACGAAGCGATTTCATACGGATGTGTGAGGAACGAGGCGGGCGGTCAGGTGGGTGGGGCAGAAAAACTAGTCCACATTTTCACCGAACTGAAATACAAAAAAATTTAAAATCACGTAAAAACATTTCTAAAGCGGGGGTTACTGAAAACGTCTCCAACCTCAGCGTCCTTTTTTTTATTTATTAAATTATTATTCATCTAGATAAGTGTAAATACAGTTTCTTTTAAAAAAAAAAAAAAACAAAGAAGGAAAGAAGTCCTATGCTCCACGTTTAAACAACAAAATACTGCATGTCTACGTACAGCTGCGAGGGTCAAAGGTCAGTGAAGATGTGAGGCTTAGCTGCCAGAATTTTACGCTCAGAGTTTAATCCCTTTATCATTTTAAAAGATGAAATAATAAGATGAAATAATCTGGGCGTAAGTCATCGTTCAGCCGGTAACGGGGGGTGTAGTTTGTCTCCTGTCTGCTCTGAGGTAGATGTGACAGGAAGCTGCGTGGATGTGGGTGTGGCTTCAGAGGTCAGCTGCTTTAAGGCTTCCTGTGCTTCAGTCCTTGTTTCAGCAGTTTTCCTATTCTGACCGGATTTAGCCAACGTCAAATCGTCTCCGTTTGGCACCTCGGGAGGGAGAGATGGAGTGGGCGAGAGGAGGAGGAAAACCCAAACAAACAATGTGGATGAGAGGAAACCGTGATGGTTGAGGTGGCGGTGCGAGGATGGGAGGGTGAAAGGACGGGGTCGAAGGGGGGGGCGGTGGAACAGACTAGTTGTGTTGGTCGTTGGCTGCTGGAGAGTCCGCCGTCTCCTCGTCTGATTTGACACGCTTGGCGTCTGGCTGCTCGCCCGCCGGCTGCTCGCCGTTGGGTCGTTTGGTAGGGAGGGAGGCGGAGGCAGAGGCGTGGGCCGCCAGCAGGTGGAGGGGGCTCGCCACAGCTGGAGCTGGATTGGAGGAGAGGGGAAAGCTGATCAACAACATCCAACAACCAATTAGATTTGTTCTGGTGGGGATTCTCACCTGCACTGGTGGGGCCTTGCAGCGCGGTGGTGATGCCGTGGGTTCCGTTCTGTGTGATGGCCTTGATGGGGAGCTGGTGCTGTCCCACGGGGGCCTGCTGCACTATGGTAACGGTCTGCAGGGGCGTGGCCGACTGGGAGGTCTGGATGATACGACTGGAGCTGATGGAGGGCACCGTCTCTACTTTCACTGCAACACACACACACACACACGTTTATCTATGAGAGCTGGATAAATGGAATCATGTGGATGCGGAAGCATGCGCGGCATTTTGTTTTTCTCGGAAAAAAAAATCTCTGCAGACGGAAGTTTTACAGATTTGATGAGATTTAATCTACATATTAAAAAAAATTCCCAGCAAATGATTCAAAGTGGTTCTCAAAAATAAACTGATCCGTGTCTCCGTCTTCCTTTTAGCACAATCTCAGTTCATCTATAGTTGGTACTGAGTAAATATGTTCAAAAACAAACGTTTTTAGGGATTTTAATTATTTATATCAACAAAATAATTTATTTGTCCATTTTTTCTCTTGTTTAAACATTTTTTGTTATTTTTTATAAATATTTTTATATTATTAAATATATGTAATTATTATAATAATTATATATTATTTTTTATTTTATTATTAAATATTTATATAATATTTTAATACAAATTTTAACTAAAAAAGCTAAATAAATAATTTGGAAAATTTACAAAAAAAAAAAAAAAGTATAATTTAGTTTCTTAAAATTATTAAAAAAAAAAAAATTGTAAAAAAAAAAAATTAAATTAAACTAAGACATTGTTAAAGGCTAACCTTTGACGTCCGTGTGCTCGCCGTTCTCCTGCAAGTCGTTCTTAATGATGGCGGCAGGCTGGGCGATGACGGCCGAGCCGAGCGACCCGGCGGGGATCTGTTGCAGGACGTGTACGGTCTGCACGGCGGGTTGGGCGGTGCTGGTGCTCACTGGGGACGCCATGGTGTAGGTCACGGGTTTGATGTTCTGAGGTAACTGGCGCTGGACCGCTATGAGGACCGGCTGGTTGCTAACGGGCGAGCCTGCAGGGAAGGGGGGACACCCCGGTCAAATAAAAAGAAGGGAGAACTTGTCTACAACGCGCCTACCTGGTGTGTTCTGTGCAAAGCGTGCTTCCTGGATTACGGCCAGTTTGGGCTGCACTGTGGTGGTTGACGCTGGGGCGGGAGCAGAGGAGGTCTCCAGCTCCAGAGGGACAGGGGAACCTTCCCTCGAGAGGCTGTCGGGAGTCTGGATGCCACTGGAGTGAGCGGAGAGCACCCCGGAGTGATTAGGGGACGCAGGGGCGCTCCTGCAGGTCAGAGAGAAAAACACAAAGAAGATGAGACACTGAAACTGCTTGAAACGTCAAAACTCCGTCATGCATTTTTTTACCAGACTACATCTCTTCCTTTTTGCTTTTCTTTTCCTGCTGCAGTGCGAGGGGGAGGGGCTGCTCACCCTCTCAATCAGCAGTAAGTATTCCTCCGCTTACCAGAGATAAGGAATGTCAGAAAGACCCACGGTGTGCAGCAGACGGCACATGCCGTCTCAAACGGAGAGCTGAAACGATTCCTCGACTATCGATTATACGATAAAAAAAAATTGTTTTAAACCCTTTTTTTTCTAGGGTTTAAATGTCACTTATTTCTGTAATCAATTCATAAACCAATTTTGATCAATTGATAAACTACATAACGGCGTAATTAAACTTTTTATAACATTATTTAATCGAAAGACTTTTTATTTGTAAATAGACACTTGTTCCGTTCCGTCATCTTCCGCTTATCCTGGGCCAACAGCCTCGGCTTCTCTTCAATAATATTGGTATTACCATCCTTTTTAGCTTCACAAAAAGGGAGATTTTGAGGCGGGGCCAAAAAAGAGGAGGGGCTATGACATCACATCCTCCAATGGACAACACCCGCCATGACAGTTGGGGTAAAACAAACCATTCAAAACATGAGAAAGCAGCTGGAAAATTGTGTGTCTTACTTGTGTTACCACCTAGCGTTATGTATCAGTACGAAGAGAAATCACCATACACCCCTGTACTGCTTTGTCACGCTTCGTTTTGGGGCTCATGCACATAAATTGTCACATGACCAAAATTCCCAGATGTCCGACTTCTTCCATACGTTCACCAAAAATAATTTTGGCACCAGATCATGTAGATTGCTAGTAGCGGCTTTCAGCTGCGGCATCAGGAGATACCATGTGCTTAGCCTCATTATAACTAATCATATTCATGGAACGCACTAGAGTTTTATCATGTGGGAGTTTTATTATCCTTGGCAGGTGAGCGTGAGATAGGTCCTAATTGAGGGTGTCTCCTACCCAATGCGGGAGACTTGGCATGTCTGCATAAATAAAGTGGGTGCTGTTTGCACCCACATAAAAAAAAAACCCACACACTGTTTGCATCCGAGATGTAGAGCGTTAGAACCCCCTCCTTTCAATGCAGCAAGAAAGCAAGTCAAAACAAAGTCATGGTTTTTGGTGTCTCATTCATTTGTGTGTGAGAAGTTGACCAACCTGGAGGAGAGAGGTCCGTGAGGGGTCCGAAAGCAGGGGACCCCCCTTGGCCTTCGTTTCCTGAAGGCTTGCTCGATAAGCTTTCCTTCTGAAGAGGGGTCTATCCTCCAGAAGGAACCTTTACCGGGCTCCTCCTGCGACCGAGCCACTTTTATAAAATAACGGTTCAGAGACAGGTTGTGACGGATCGAGTTCTGGAAGAGAAGAGACACACAAGGGGGCGCTATGAGCCACAATCAGTTTCCTTAAAGCTCAGTAAAGGTTCGGAGAGGGACCGACCTGCCAGCCCTTGTCCGCTGTGCGGTAGTACGGATAGTTCTTTGTGATGTGATTGTAGATCCCATTTAGTGTGAGCTGCTTGTCCGGAGCCAGCGTGATGGCCTGGACGATTAGCTGTGCATAGGAGTACGGAGGTTTGGAGTCGTCCTGAAGAGGAACCACAGGTGAGTCACACAAACCAGTAACATTCACTATTGGCTAAAAGTTAGACACAAAAACCAGCTGCGATCGTGACGACAAAATATCCAACTGTCAGGAAAACTGTGAGTTTTATGCAACTGCCCACAGTTACTCAGTACCAACTATATTTCAAACTATATTTGGTACTGATTAGAAATCATTTTAAACGATGAGACGTCATTAAAATAAGAAAAATTTTTTTTATATTTCTCAGTTGTTTTTTTATATCAACTGGTGTGACCGCGTTGGACTGTGTCCTGTGAACCCCCTTCTAAAATAAAATAGGCTCTAACCTTAGGACTGTCCCCTTCAGAGGCCTCTTTGTCGTTCTCAGGCTGCGAGTTGTCGTTTATAAGTTGCAGCTCTGCAGAGCTGACCATGCGGCCCCCCATCCTGTAGCCTGAAGAGCCCGCACCCCGAGGGCTGGAGGGGCAGGAGTTAGCAGCACTGCAGGAAAAAAAATAAAATAAAAATCAACCATTAATCAGACAGAAATGTTCAATCAGGAAAGTTTTCTATTGACTGTTGGTATTTTTGTAAAAAATCATCCAGTTGCCTATTTTTACTGTTTTTGTGTCTTTTCATACAGTTTTCGTTCCGTTCCGTCATCTTCCGCTTGTTCCGGGGTCGGGTCGTGGGGGCAACAGCCTCAAATGGGCAGCCCAGGCTTCTCTCACCCCGGCTGCATCCTGCAGCTCACCTGGAAGGATCCCAAGTCGTTCCCCGGCCAGCTGTGAGACATAGTCTCTCCAGCGGGTCTGGCGTCTGCCCCTTGGTCTCCTCCCGGTGGGACGTGCCCGAAACACCTCGCCTGCGAGGCGCTCGAACCACCTTATCTGGCTCCTCTCGACCTGGAGGAAGAGCGGCTCGACACCGAGCTCCTCCCGGATGGCAGAGCTCCTCACCCGGTCTCCGAGTGAGAGCCCAGCCACCCTGCGGAGGAAGCTCATTTGGGCCGCTTGTACCCGCGATCTCATTCTTTCGGTCACCACCCACAGCTGGTGACCATAGGTGAGGGTTGGAACGTAGATCGACTTGTAAATCGAGAGCTTTGCTTTTCGGCTCAGCTCTCTCTTTACCACGACGGACCGATGCAGCGTCCTAGTTATTGCTGATGCCGCACCGATCCGCCCGTCGATCTCCCGCTCCATCCTTCCCCCACTCGTGAACGAGACCCCGAGAAACTTAAACTCCTCCACTTGGGGCAGGATCCAGTCCCTAACCCGCAGGGGGCATTCCACCTTTTTCCGGGCGAGGACCATGGTCTCGGATTTGGAGGCGCTAATTCCCATCCCGGCCGCTTCACACTCGGCAGCAAATCGATCCAGCGAGAGCTGGAGATCACGGTCCGATGAAGCCCGCCAAACTTGAAAAAGTTAAATAAATAAACCCTGTTAATGTTTTATTTCCCCTGCAATTCTGATATTTCCTCACTAGATGGCACTCTGGATATAATGGCTTTGCTGAGAAAACAACACTGCTCCCATTAAAATGTGTGTGTCTCCATGATTCACATGCCTTCAAAATAAACAGTGTGCACAGATATGGAAAGCCATCGGGGCCAATACACGCACGTAAACAAGCGTGTTTGATGTTAAAACAAGTAAAATGTTACATCAAGCGATTTTTAAACTAGTGCAAGCTACTAAATATCAGTGGTGGAACGTAACGAAGTAAATGTACTTCGTTACTGTACTTAAGTAAAAAAATTGTGTATCTGTACTTTACTTCAGTAAAATTTAAGACCGGTACTTTTACTTTTACTTCACTACATTTTTAGAGCAAATATCTGTACTTTTACTTCACTACTTTTAAAAAGTGTGTTTTACATTTTTTGTTACATTTTCATTCAGGAATTTAAAAAATATATAGTTTTTTTAGCGCATCTTGAAGCCGCATCGCCAAAATCAAAAGGAGCAGTTGATCGGGAGAAGAAGTAATGAATCGAGGCGCAATCAGAGTCGAGAGTAAACATTTTTAGAATTAGAATTACTTTATTGATCCCACACTTGGAAAATTTTCCGCATTCATTCAGCGCGAAGAGCAGGGGCGGTTCTAAGATTTTCTGAAGATGGGGGAAGATGGGAGGCGGGGACGTGAGGTCATTGACAAAGCCAATATAGGGTGACTGGTACTTTTACTTAAGTATTTTCTTGGCCTAATTATCTGTACTTTTACTTAAGTACAAAAAGTGAGTACTTCATCCACCACTGCTAAATATAAGTTTTTAAGAGCTATTGTGCTAGATTTCAATCCTAGCGCCGCTAGATTTGAAATTTAACGCTCTTGATGTAACATTTAGCGCACTCGTTTAAAATCTAGCGCCATTCTATTGGTCTAATCTAGCGGTTACCAAAGCAATTTATGGTCATAATAAGTTCAGTGTGTACATAATAAAGAATAAAAGGTTTTATATGGTCTTCAGCAAATACTTTGACGGCAAATTTGCTTTTTATCCATTTTCTTGAACCAGTTCTTTGCCCCTTTTTTTTTTTATATGATTTTGTTGTAGCTGAACCACTTTACACCCTCACCTATTTCACCTAATCTCTAGCGTTTGATCTCCGGTACCTCATACATTTTGATCATGCATGTACACTTGCACACCATTTCATGTTCCCTCCTGAGTAAAAAATAATATTTTTCAGATATAAGTCGTGATTCTCTCACTCATCTCCGATCACCTTCACAGGAGTGAGGACGGAGGAACTCGAGTGGCTTCTTTAAGCCATCTGCTTGAGATCAGGAGGTGAGCGGATCTAAAAGTCTGAGATGAATCTGCTCTAGTCTCTGAGCCTGGCCGTAGCAGATCTAAGCTGGAGATAATCACTTGACGAACTGAGATCTACCAAGGTCAGCGCCTAACTCCGAGTCAGGCGGGTCAAACCGGGGTGGAAGTGGAAGGGTCGGTTGCTAAGACACTAGAAGGGTGACATGGTAGGCATTAGGTCTGAAGTCTGGACTCAGATCACTGCTGCAAATCTTTAAAATAAGGGTTATTATGTTTTTATGGGGTAAAAAAATTATATCACATGGTATATTTAAATAAACGTGCCGCCTTATTTCTTAGCTCAGAAATGTGAGTATCTGCCACAAAAAAAACCTAACATTCCAATTTCTGATGTTCGAATTACCGCTACTTATTTCACGCACTTTCAGCGCAGCGGCTTAAGCTATTGGCCTATTCATAAATTTCTAACAGCCACCAGGGGGCACTCAAACGGAAACGTTAGTGTTGTTTGTATTTGCACCAATGGACAGAAGCAGAAAGAACAACAAGGAAAAATCCACTGTATAATTTTATTTTTTTCTTCTAAACAGCACTACCATCCGCCACTTCCTGTTCTAAGCTTATCACAATAAAAGAACTGGAAATACAACTCATCATTTCCTACTTTACACAAGTTTGAACTTTATTGTAACTTTATGCGTCATAAATGAAAACGTAAACATACTCTTATAAAAAATTCTAGAGGAAATGATGCGTTTTTTAAGTTAAACGTAATTGCGCTGCTGATAAAGAAGGAAACAGAGCTGCTGCACTTAAACTTTGGCAGCAGCACCTCCTACCGTGGTGCTGTTGTATTGCAGGCACTGTTTGGAAACAAAAATTTAACTTTGAAAACTCTTTCTGTGGACCGTCTTTCTTAGAAAATGTCTCATGTTATAGTACGGTCTCCCACGGCTTAAAAACAGGTGCAACTTATGTTTGAACAAAATGTGTTTTCCTTTAAAAATGTGGTGGGTGTGGCTTATACTCAGGTACGCTCTACAGACCAGAAAATACGGTAAATGTCTTTACTCAAATTGGTACTCAAGATGGTACAGGTACCTGATGGTGCCGGTCGGAGACGGCAGGGGGCTCATTAGGTGGGCGATGTTATCTGGAATGTTGATGGTCAGCGGGGAGATCTGTGGCTGGACTGGTTTCACCGGAGACTCCGGGGCTTCACGCTTTACTTTCTTCCCGCTGGACAGGGCCGTGAAGGTGATCTTGATGTTCGTGCTGGGGAACCTAAAAGTGCACCTGGAGGAAGAAAAACGACAACTTAAACTGGAGGGAAACGTAGCCTTGGTAGGTCTGATCGGGAAGTTTAGACAGATCCTGTAAACACCTGACAATTAGCAACAACTCAAAAACTAATCAATCTGGTAAAAGTAAATTATTTTTATCTGTTTTGGTCTGTCATCCACACGAACCCGTCGTTTTTGAAAACTTCGACCAAAGTGAAGATTTCGGAAAACTCCGGTTTTGCGTTTGGATGTGGACATGCTTATCCGCCGTTTTGCGTTTTTAAACGTCACTACCTGCGACAATTAATGCATAAACGTCATTTGTGTGCGTTCTTGTTTTTAATATAAGATAATGGGCAGCCTGGATCTCCTAAAAAAAACACTGCCCACTACTGGTCTGGTATGCTTATAACCGCCCTCAGAAGCGTATTTATACGGGTTTCTGTGGATGCGGTTACCGTAATTTCACGGCTATAAGGCGCATATAAACGTCTTAGATTTTCTTCAAAATGAGCAGTGCGCCTTTTCGTGCGATGCGCCTTGTGTGTGAAAAAAGGCGGACCTAAAAGAAAACGCGGTGCCCAAGAGGCGGACCTGAAAGAAAAGGCATGAGAACGTTAAGGAGTGAAGTGTGAGCGGCGTGGGAGCGATGGATGACCGAAGGAGACCACAGTTTCACAAAGGGTGGAAGGCAGCGCCGGGCGAGTTACGCTGCAGTTTGCCAATGGATTGTAGATGCTTGGACTAACGTGTCTGCTGGTACTGTTATCCGAGCTTTCGCAAAAGCTGGTATCCTTTCTGAGGAGCCGCACAGTACAGACAGTGACTTTGACAGAGAGGAGCGAAGTGGACCTGCTCTGTTGGATTTTGCGCAGCTCTTCGATTCCGAAACAGAGGATGAGGACTTTGACGGATTTGAAGAAAGACTATTACCGGTAATGTTCTTGTTTAGTATCGTTACTACTTAAATAAAGCACAACCAAACTCAGTTTTGCTCCTGATCTATTTTTTAATACGCACATTTGCATGCTTGCGTGTGTTGTAAGGCGGTGTGTGACTGAGATTGCGACTTTTCGTACGGTGCGCCTAATGGTCGTGAAATTACGGTATATTGAAAACGGTTACAGGTGTACGCGAGAGTTTTCCTAGGGCAGCGTGTATGCGTTTTCAAAAATACCCGCCTATGTTTGAACATGGCCTTAAAATGAGCTTCATTTCAGATTTGACCCATCTTGATGTTGATATCAGTATTTTAACACCTTCAATTAAATATCATTCCACCATTTTTAAAAAGTTATTCCAAGATAAAATGTCTAAAAAGTAAGCTATATTTCTTTTTTGGTCCGATTGATCAAACATGTGACAAACAAAACTCACTGCTCTTTCAAAATAAAAGCCTTACGTCGACATCTAAAATCATCTCGTATTTTATACTAATTTAAATTCTGAGTCTGAAAGTTATAATAAACAGATGACCTCTTAAAAAGAATAAAAAATACAAACGCTAGTTGATTCATTTTCAGTAAAAAACGTGTCAGAAACGGTTTCACGCATGATGTGCGGAATAAAGAACCGTTACTACGTAAGCTGTGATCTTTTGCATGCAATTACAAGCATGCAAGTGCCTCGTTAGACAAAAACGCAAACAAAAACCCTGTCACAAGGAGGATCATTACAACTATGGTGTGAATAAACGGCTCTATTTTATCTGGATAGAAACTAAACTTTAAAAAAAAAGTGATTTTATCTTAAACCCAGACTGCAGAGGACTGAATAAACGAGACCATAGGAGTTCCACTGTCTGCACTGACATGATGGGAAAGAAGAAAAACTACCCCAACCAGCAACATGGACTCAGGAATGCATCAACGTTGCCAACCCAAACCCAAAAAATGCTCTTTTTTTCCTCCCGTTTTTCTCTTTTCTGTGTGTTTGTAGTTTAAATTTGGCCTTGATACCAACAAGCTCATCACTGGTCTGGAGAAGTTTAGGAAGTCTAGAGCATTTGGGCGCTTCTGAAAAGAAGCAGGTCCTAAATCACCGTTTGGATCAGTGTGCCGGGTGGGGTACAGAATCTGGTTTTCAGTGCCAACTTCTCACAGAACTGGCATCTGGTCAGAGTCCTTCTTTCCTGACACCTATATTTCAAATTCGCTTTGTTGCTCACAGGAGGGGGCTGAGAAACTTCCTGGTTGAACGGAGACACGTCTATTATGTATGTCCCCCTTTTCAGAAAAAAAAAGTCTCCTCTGCAGCTCTGATGAAGTTTTAGAAGCTCCCTAAATAACATCTGGCACGTCTAACATCGACCTACTAAAGATATTAATAGATAACAGCAAACAGTCCGCTTCTTCTTGCCTAATGAATAATAATGGCTCAAAGTCGTACTTTCAGATTCTGTGTATTATAAAAGTTCCGTTCCGTCATCTTCCGCTTGTTTCGGGGTTGGGTCGCAGGGGCAACAGCCTCAAATGGCCAGCCCATGCCTCTCTCACCCTGGCTGCATCCTCCAGCTCACCTGGAAGGATCCCAAGTCGTACTCCGGCCAGCTGTGAGACATAGATTCTCCAGCGGGTTCGGGCTTCTCCTTGAGCCGTCACCTTACCGCGGTGGAGGGGTTTGCGTGCCCCAATGATCCTAGGAGCTATGTTGTCCGGGGCTTAATGCCCCTGGTAGGGTCACCCAAGGCAAACAGGTCCTAGGTGAGGAGTCAGACAAAGCTTTGCTCAAAATACCCCTATGAAGAAATCAAACATGGCCAAGTTGTCCTTGCCCAGACGCGAGTCACCGGGCTCCCCCCCCATGGAGCCAGGCCCGAGGGTGGGGCACGAGAGCGAGCGCCTGGTGGCCGGGCTTTTACCCATGGGGCCCGGCCGGGTTTAGCCCGAACAGCGGACATGGGCCGCCCTACCAGTGGATTCACCACCTGCAGGAGGGGCCATAGGGATCGGGTGAAGGAGGAGATGGGTGGCAACCATCGGCGAGGACCCTGGCAATCAGATCCTCGGCTTAAAAGTATCCATGCAAAATTGAAACGTGTTTTCTAGTGTTCAAGCCTCGGTCACGCTGCATGTGTCACTGCACATTTTTGTCAAATTGCATGTTAAAAAACTGAATTAAAAAAAAAGTTAAAACTTATTCTGAGCGTTTTATTTGTCATCTGTTTGGTTTTGAGTACAGCGGAAAAAAAAAAAAAAGTTCAAAATTGCCAATTTTATTTTTAGGCTATTAGGCCCGGTAAAACTAATCAGTTTATCTACAGTTGGTACTGAATTACTGTGGGTAGTATTAAATATTTGGTCAATATTTTGCAGCTGTGGAATGATCTCACGTTTACAGACATGTATACTTCATTTTTAAAGGGGATGATTAAAAGAAGACGTACGTGTACACCGGGGGGGGCCCAACCTTTTGTGTCCCAAGATATGTTTTTCAAATATCAAACCTAAGATCTACCAGTCTGGTGTTACCATCGCAAACCACCTGCCATGTTTTTGTTTGTTGTTACACAACCATTAAACATCACAAACACACCCTCTCTCAAACACACACAAATTCCTCTCTTCTCTCAAAAACACAGACAAGTCCCTTTCTCTCACAAACATACACAGACAAGTTCCCCCCGCCCCTCTTTCTAACTCTCGAACACACACAGACATGTTCTCCTCTCTTTCTCTCAAACACACAGACAAGTTCCTCACATGGACAAATCCCTCTCAAACATTCAGACACAGACAAGTTCCTCCCAAACACACACAGAGACAAATTCCTCTCTCCCTCAAACACACGCGGATAAGTTCTTCTCTCTCTCAAACACACACAGACAAATTCCTCTCTCTCAAACAAACACAGACAAATTCCCCTCTGCTGGTCACACTTTTTTCTCTATCTAAACCACACACACACAAACCTATTCCGCACGCACACAACACTTTGCGATGGGGAGGAGCCACATTAGCAAGAGTAGTAATTATTACTAATATTCGCTAGAAATAGCGTCAAAGTCGTTGAGTTGACATTACGGACTTCATTTTGTCATTTTTTCCTCCACAACTGGCGGTCGATTTAGAATCTGTCCGCGGGCAACCAGTAGACTGCGATCGACTGGTTGGGCACCCCAAATGTACGCGTATTAAATATGTAAAAAAGTGGGCGTAGCATTTCTGAATTTGAACAAATTCTCATTCCTGCTATTTCCTTAAGATTTGTTTCCTTTTAGATACTTTTAATTTTAATCAACCTGGAAAAAAAGAATGATACAATATAAAGTTCGGGATTAATTTTTAAAACAATTTTTTAAATAAGACCAATTAATCGGAGAAGCGAAAGAGGCAATAAAATAATTTTCTCACCCGTCTGAGTCTAAATCTTATTAATCCATTCGTACCATGGAGAGTTGAATGTGTGATAAAACTGCTCGTAATCACTCTGATCGGCTCAAGTTTTGTAATTTAAGCAGATTAAAACAAGCTTTATGTTAGTTTCAAACTGGACTATTGAAAAAAAAGTAAAAACAAGTCTGGAGACTGAAACGAAAACATGTCGGAAAAGTACGTCATCAGCTTAAAATTTACCCGATGTTTAATAAAAAAGGGAGGAAAATGTTTCCATAAAAAAGTAGGACATTAGGTTAGATTTCTTCACTTTTTACGAAAGCTAGTTTTAAACCGATTTAAAATCAGTTCAATAGTTAAAAGTATTTAAAAAAGTATAGTTTTAAACTCAATTTTTAAAATGAACCAAAACACTATAAATGTGTGAAGCGTCTTAAACTTTAACTTTGTATTTTTGGGTGTGTTAGAGACTCTAAAGTGGACCAAGCCCCCCCCCCCTCTACACCCCCATCCCTCCATCCCCCTCCTCCCGTTTGCAGTCACAGAAGCCTCTTTATAACCCCGTTTCTCTCGCAAGAACAATGAAGCCCGAACTCAAAAAAACATGCTGTTGCTACGCTGCTAAGCTCTGAGGACGGCAACAGCACAAAGCTAGCTCACTACAAGCGTTCCCTTCAGTTCCACACCCCCCTCCCCACTGCGCTGGAGAAGAAAATGTAAACAAAAGCGGGCCGAAAGATAGGAAGAGGAGTAGAGAGTGAGAGAAAGAGGGAGGGAAATCTGTTTCTCCATGTTGGTTGTGTTTACGTCACCAAAGAAGAATCCCTGGAATACGAGCGACCTGAAGCCCCCCCTCATGCCGGCCAATCTGCCTCTTTTCATTTAATCGTTTAAAGATGGAGTTTTACAAAAAAAAAAATATTTGGAGGTTTGAAAGTAATTCTTGCGACAAAAAAACATACTATTTTGTTCATGTTTGATGGAAGCTCTTCTGTCCAGTATTCCGATACTATTTGAATGCCAGGTTGTTCTTAGCAAAGGCTTTCATTCTCCGCCACGCCCACAATCTAAAGCAAGCAAGAATTGTTTGGGTGCACTTCCTCTGCTCAAGCTCATTCCCTCCTCTCAAAACAGCGAGTGCCATTTTTCGTAAATGCGCCAAAACAAGAACAGAAAAATACGTGCTAGCTTTTCAAACTTGACGCTTTTTATACTGTTTTTTTTTTTTTTTACTCACTAATTAATGTGCTGCATTACACCGCAGCAGGCTGCCACCTAAGATGGCGCCAATGGTGGGAGAAACAGGGGGTTAGGTGTCTTCTCCAAGGACCCTAGACGTGCACTCAGAGGGATGCGAACTTGCGAACGTCCGGTTGACTTCCGCTGCACGTGCGAACGCTCTAACCACTGAGCCACCGTCTTTGAAGCTATAACAAAGATTTATATTTTTGCGCTAAGCAGGGAGCGAGAGGAGGTGGGAATTCAGAGTCAATAACTCAAATGAACCTGAATTAATGTAATTTATAGGCTTTTTTTTTTTTAAGAATTTTGGATTTATGAGCTAACAAGAAGTACCATGTTTATCTCAAAACAAAATTATCCCAATTGGATCGTCTAGTTTTAGAAGATTCAGTGTTATTTGGTTTCAAATTCTGGCAAATATTAAGTCTGATTGGATACTTTATTGACATGTTAAATATCAAAGTAAACAAGACAGACCCGCGGTCGTATTTTGACGATGTTTTGTCCAGTGATTTAATTCCCGATGTGAGGCTGTTTCTACGTAGAATTAAGAAGTCTGACTTTGCGCCAATGCGCGACTACTTCTGATTTTGAAGTAAGGAATCAGAATATTTGTTTCTGATTCTTGACCAAAAAGTAAAGTCTGATTTCGATCGAGACCGAAACCAAAAAAATCAGGAGCGATTTCTTCTCAGCTCGGGACACTTAAATAAAGTGAAAGTGTTTGAGCTCTCTAGTATTCACATCAATTCCAAAACTCGCCATCACCATCCTCATATTCATCCATACCATGCACTGATCAGGATGAAATCCAGCATTGACAATGTTTAAGAGACTGATCCATTTCCAACTCATTTCTACGAGGCTCATTCAGACGTACCATCAAGTCATAACAAGTTTTTATTTTTTTGTGTGGTGTGAGAAAAAAGTTTTGTGCCGAGAGATTGTGCAACGTTTCAAAACAGTGTACAACGTCTGCTCAGTCTGGTATGTTTGTTTACAGAATGAGACCATATTTTTGATCGTATTTCTAAAATTTTTAGGCATGAGAACTTGACTAAAAACCCAGAATTTTCACCAAACTTTTATGAATATCTCTCTCAAATGTTTGATGAACTAGCGTTGGGGTAATAGTAATATGTAATGGTCTTATATTGCCTGTAATAGATCCCATCCCTGGTGGTCGCTAGATTTTCCATATTCAGAATAAAATCCGACAATTCAAAGCAAAACATATCGTGCCCTTTATGCCAGCAACACCAAACTTTAATTTTACCAACTAAAATACGTTGTACCCATTACCCATTGAATGTGCTTATACGTGGTATGATAAAAATGGTTGCTTACTGCAATACTCAATCTAACAATATCAAATTGATATTGTATTAACACCTGCGGTTTTCTTTCCAAGTTTAACGCCTCTCTCTCAGCGTCTGTTTCTGTATGCACTCTCAGTGGCCAACTGATTGGTCAGGATGTTTTGCACCCGTCTACTAGCTAGTTTATAGCAGGCTGCGGATGCATGGCCAGGCGAACCCAGTTTTGGTTAAAACAAATAGGCCACATTCATTTTTTTGTGCTTTTCAAAAATGGAACACAATCCCGGAAAATACACGAACGCCAAATCAAACCTGCGTCCATAAAATTTTTTTTAAAAAACTTAAGAATAGAAAACGTTGCCAAGAAAAAATTTTTACAAATTATTTCCTAACAGATAAAAATGTCTCTGTAGGGTTAATCCGGATTTTATTGCAAGTACTGTGACCCCTCGCTACAACGCGGTTTACTTATCGCGGTTTTGCTACTTTACGGATTTACATCGTGCATTGTGTTCTGCATTCTGATTGGCTAAAAAGTCACTCCACTTCTCTAACCATGCATCAATAATGTCGCAGTTTAATATGTATGCGTACGTAAAACAGCTAGTCAAATTTACATTGCGTACGTGCAAATTCCGCGCGTTCACCGCTAGCTTCAGAAGAAAACACTTTTGAATGAATCCTTTTTAATTTTCTCACGTTTAATCCAATTACTCAGGTTGCGGTGGGCGGTGCTAACCTTTGCAATTTGAAGCCTTCTGTTCACATTGATGATTAAAGTTATTATTTGACAGTACAGAAGTTATTGGTTGAAAAAAAAACGTTTCTAAAGTATTTTTATTTGTGAAACAAATGCTTGAGCCTGTAAAATGTTTTTTTCTTTTCAATGTATAATTGAGTATTTTGCTAATTACAGGTTCTTTTTGGAACGTAACTACCGCGAAAAACAAGTACTGTACTTACTATGGAATCTGAGTTGTAAAAATATATAGAGTCGGAAAGAAATGGAAAAAGTCGTGTATTTTAATACCTTTTTAAATGCAATATTTGGACATTAATTGTACGTGGATGTTTTTTCAATCAGATGGACGTCCATATTTTCACGACTATAAGGCGGAGCTTCAGTTACGGGTGCTTTTTCTGGATTTTACACAGGGGTGTCAAACTCCGATCCTCGAGGACCAGTGTCCTGAAGGTTTTCCACGTGTTTCTGGTTCAATACAGCTGATGTACATAAAGTGAAATCAACAGCCAATAAAATTTGGCACATTGACTCAATACCCTGGATTAGGTGTGTAAATGCAAGAACATATATGGAAAACCTTCAGGACACCGGCCCTCGAGGACTGGATTTGGACACCCCTGGGCTAACGTGTTCTTGCATTTACACACCTGATCCAGTTAATTGAGCCATTGTGCCAAATTCTATTGGCTGTCGATTTCACTTTCTGGGCATAAGCTGTATCGAACCAGGACCGTGTGGAAAACCATCAGGACACCGGCCCTCGAGGACCGACTTTGGGTACCCCTGCGTTACCCCAAGCACCAACAATCCATTCACAAATTGAGGCCTAACTCGGCTGGTGGTGCCCGCTTACATTTGCTTTCCCAAAGTAACACAACAACAAATTTGATGCACCGTACCATGAAACGCTCCACACATTATGGAGAAAATTCAGGACTTTTAGGAGCGCCCGATAAGGGCGCCCAATAGGAACGCCCTTTATCGAGGACAAAAAGAACCCAAATGTGCGCACGCTTTGTTTTGTTAAGCAAGAATAAACTTGACTTCATTGAACACATTTCAATTAAAATAGATTGTTTTTTCAGAAATCATGTGCATAATGTTCTATTTACAGAATCCAAAGAAAACAACGACCCTTCAAAATAAGAGCGTTTAAATCAATTACAGTAATAGTTTCTGGCATGTTTGTGATTTATTTTCACCTTGCAAGTTATTTTAGCCGGTATCATCAACAGAGAGTGTTTAATAAAAGACAAAACGGTGCGTTTAAGAAGAAGGAAGAGAAAGTTGTTGAACAACAAGACGTAAATAGAAGGCTTCAAACTGTAGAAAGACAAAAAAACTTCACAGAAATGTGTTTACAAAGCGTTTGTTGTGATTTAATGGATGAGTAAAGACGAGCAAGCTGGGGTTCAATGGGAAAGAGAGCATGAATTGTGGGAGGCAGCACGGTGGGGGTTGGCGGGCATGAGAATGGTTTGTTTACCAGAAACTCCATTCACAAATCCATGCAGGTTTACAATGTCACAAGGACAAATTTCTCAGGGCGTGCGCATGACCAAAAAACGTGACTATGAAATTGTGCAAATTGTGCTAACTATTGTAAGGTAGCGCGAAAAAATGAGTAACCCAAAATCACAGTTAAAATATATACGTTTTTGGGGTGAGGCAATGGGTCAGTGGTACAATGTTCACTCTTGGACCAGAAGTTCGCAGTGTCGAATCTCACTTAACTCACCCCCCGTTTTTCCCGCCATTGGCGCCGTCGTGGCAGCCTGCTGCGGTGTAATGCAGCCCAAAAATGTACCCGTTGAGGGTTAGAAAATTATAATAAAAAATATAGATTTTTTCAAATGTATGCGTTTTTATGAAAAACAATTTACATGCAAGCGGAATTTGCACCACCATGTTTTTGAAGAGCTATGTTACCAAATGTTTGGTTACAGCGACTAAAGGAGTCGATGGTGTTTGTACCAAAAAAAGATGTGGTAAAATCTCTCGTTTAACTGTTTAGTTATTTGTAATTTACATCGGGCACTTAGTCGGGTAGCTGCTCAGAATTTAGCGCTTTCGCTACCTGCTAATGGTCGCTAACGAATGTAATTGTTATGAAAATGATTCACTGCCACTTGGATACTAAGACCATGTCCACACGTAGCAGGCTAATTTTGAAAATGCATCTGATGTCCTCAATTTTAGGAAAATGCTGACGTCCACACAAAGCCGTATAAATACGCTTCTGAGTGCGGTTATGAGCATGCCAGACCAGTAGTGGGCAGTATTGATGCGAACGTAAGTTCTGAGCTATCCAATCAGAGCACCTCTGTCATCATTTCCGCAGCATGGATCCATGCAGCCCACTGTCTGCTTTTGTAAACACAAATAACGTATGTGCATTACTTGTCGCAGGTAGTGACGCATAAAAATCGCAAATCTCCGTTTTCGGACGTCCACATGTAAACGCAAAATCTGAGTTTTCCAAAATCTCCACTTTGGCCGGAGTTTTCAAAAACGCCTGTTTTGAGTGAAAAAAAACGTTTTCATGTGGCAGGCCATATGGATAAATATATATGCGTTTTTAAAAATACCCGGCTACGTGTGGGCGGGGCCTAAATGTACATGACTGTATATAGTGGCTGTTCCACTAAGCTGCTGTTCCAGCTCCCCCCCACCCAGCTTGGCACCACCTAGCAGCTGTTCAGAAGCTGTTTTAGAACTCTAAGACTGCTTGGAACACTACTGAACACACACATTTTCCCAGTGGGGTATATACATACATATAGGTGTGTATACATGTTTTATATTTATATGTAATTACACATTCACATGTGTATAATTTACACAAATATATTTATAAATATTATATGAGCTGTTTGTTTTGATACAGGGCTATGCACAGATGATTACCACCCGCCATTGCGCGTACACAGCTAGCAAACATTCACGACAAGTGAACACAAGAACCACACTATTTTTTGCGCATGCTAAGTATTTTTCTGGCGCGAAAAAGGCTGTTAATCTAGGAGTGCTTGTGCGTGTATGTTTTGTTATGCACGCAGTTGAGGTCTATGTAAGACACTTGTAAAGTTGTCTACACATCCGAGTTTTTAATCTCGCGCGACGGATCGCCGCAAATTTGAGGTGCGAACAAATCAACATTTCGACAGTGCAAAAGTTGTGATCCGACTTTGTGAAAAAAGGATGTCGTAGACTTTTTAATAGAAAAATTCCACCCCCAGTTAGGATGAGATATGACCCAAAACTGTTCATTTGTGGTCCATAAGAGTCCAGAAGAGTAGTCCATATTAATTACCAGCAAATGTTTGGAAAAGAAATCCAAACGATTGGCCGGATACAATCTACGCTGACCCCTGTAGAGGAGATGTAGGCGTCATGGCTGCCATATTTTGGATGTCCCTGTATTCCTTATCGAGCTAGCCCAAAGAAATCTTCTATGTTTATCCCTTGTAAATCAAATGATAATTGTTGCATGAGCCAAGGCAGCACCAATTTGGCATTTGAAGAATTTGGGTCTCAATATTTTCTGAATAGTTGATGACATATTTATCCAAAATACAATCAAAACATCGGTCTATCTAACCATGTATGAAAGATCCGGGCAGTTTGTTTAGTTTATTTGGGCCTAAAAATGGCCGCCAAATTCCAACTAGTCGTGTGACTCGTGACGTAAAGGGAGACGGTGGTTCAGTGGTTAGAGCGTTTGCCTGTGAACCGGAAGTCAACTGGAAGTTCGCAGGTTCGTATGCCACTGAGTGCATGTCTATGGTCCTTAGAGAAGACACCTAACCCCTCGTTTCTCCCACCATTTGTGCCGTCATAGGTGGCAGCTATGCTGAAATGCAGCACATAAATTTCCTG
The DNA here is from genome assembly GCA_902685375.1 of Neostethus bicornis. Taxonomy (NCBI): domain Eukaryota; kingdom Metazoa; phylum Chordata; class Actinopteri; order Atheriniformes; family Phallostethidae; genus Neostethus; species Neostethus bicornis. Next base: position 2,238,383 of record LR738556.1, read on the forward strand.
GTGACGGATTAATAAAGTATATTTTTTAAAAAACTCTGGTTGGCGGACCAAATTTGGGCCATAAAGCTACAACAAATGGCCATTGAAGCTGGCCCACTGGTATTGTAGCCTGAAGCGCTACAAAACACTGAATGCTCTTTTGGTGTTTTGGCACAACCATTAAATGAGCTACTGGTAACACACTAACTGGAGAAAACAGTTATAATACTGTAAAGAAAATGACAGAACTGTGACCCTAAAACCGAGGTGCTTAATGAATTGGGATTTGATTTCGGTACATTCCAGACCCGGTATATACCGGGCACACATACATATACACACAAACTCCCTCCCGCTGTCTTCCGCTTACCTGGGGCCAGAACGCAGGGACAACAGCCTCAGACGGGAAGCACAGGCTTCCCTCACCCGGGCTGCATTCTCCAGCTCACCCGGAAGGATCCCGAGGCATTCCTTGGCCAACTGTGAGACATAGTCTCCCCAGCTGGACAACAATCTGCCTCTGGATCGCTGGCGTCTGGGTCACCTGCCTCTGGGGTCGCCTGCCTAGGGAACATGCCCGGAATACCGAACCAGCAATGCTTCAGGGAACCATCCTAACCAGATGCCCGAACCACCCCATTTGGATTCTTCCGACTCGGAGGAGCAGCGGCTCTACTCCGAGCTCCACCCTCTATCTCTGAGCGATCGCCCAGCCACCCTGCAGAAGAAGCTCATATCGATCGTCTTGTTTTGGTCACCGCCCACAGCTGGTTATCATGGTGAGGATAGGAAATTTTTTACAAAGAAAATGGAGGGTCCGGTTTGGTGACCTCAAGATTGGATCTCTTTTTACGGATGATGTGGTCCTGTTGGCTTCATCAGACTGTGATCTCCAGCTCTCACTGGATCAATTTGCTGCCGAGTGTGAAGCGACCGGGATGGGAATTAACGCCTCCAAATCCGAGACTATGGTCCTCACCCGGAAAAGGGTGGAATGCCCCCTGTGGGTCAGGGTCCTGCCCCAAGTGGAGGAGTTTAAGTATCTCGGGGTCTTGTTCACGAGTGGGGGAAAGATGGAGCGGGAGATCGAGAGGCGGATCGGTGCGGCATCAGCAATAACTAGGACGCTGCATCGGTCCGTCGTGGTAAAGAGAGAGCTGAACCGAAAAACAAAGCTCTCGATTTACAAGTCGATCTACGTTCCAACCCTCACCTATGGTCACCAGCTGTGGGTGGTGACCGAAAGAATGAGATCGAGGATACAAGCGGCCGAAATGAGCTTCCTCCGCAGGGTGGCTGGGCTCTCACTCAGAGATCGAGTGAGGAGCTCTGCCATCTGGGAGGAGCTCGGTGTCAAGCAACTCCTCCAGGTCGAGAGGACCCAGATGAGGTTGTTCGGGCATCTGGTCAGGATGCCACCCGAGCACCTCCCTGGTGAGGTGTTTTGGGCTTGTCCCACTGGGAGGAGACCAAGGGGCAGACCCCTAACTTGCTGGAGAGACTATGTCTCACAGCTGAAAGAATGAGATCGTGGGTACAAGCGGCTGAAATGAGCTTCCTCCGCAGGGTGGCTGGGCTCTCACTCAGGGATCGAGTGAAGAGCTTTGCCATCTGGGAGGAGCTTGGTTTTGAGCCGCTCCTCCTCCAGGTCGAGAGGAGCCAGATGGGGTGGTTTGGGCATCTCGTGAGGCTGCCTCCCGAGGTGTTTCGGACACGTCCCACTAGAAAGTGACCAAGAGGCAGACTCCCGGACTCGCTAGAAGGACTATGTCTCACAGCTGGCTGGGGAGCGACTCGGGATCCTTCCGGGTGAGCTGGAGGATGCACCCGGGAAGAGAGATGCCTGGGCTTCCCGTCTGAAGTTGTTGGCCCTGTGACCCGATCCCAGATGAGCAGAAGACGACGGAACAAATAAAAGGATCACGCATGCACACACACAAGGCCTTTATATTATCATTAGTAAACATAAACAATGTGTTCCATGCTTCATACCAAAACACACACCTAGTATCAACAACCAATGAAAACGTGAGGTTGTGAGGCTCAGAATGAGGTTCAGTAGGATAAAGGTCACGGAATCCAATGGGGGTTTTTTAGGGTGGGGGGAAGGAATGGTTTGTTTACATTTAGGGACTCCATTCACAGAAGCACGCAGATTCACGCTGTCACGCATTCTCACTATCAGAGCGTGTGAGGACAATAAAGCAAAAGCAACAACAACGCGGTGAAATTGCGCTAGATTGAGTTTAAAAAACCCGAAGTTGAAAAAAAAATGGAGGTATTGTGCTTTTTATGACGCTGCAGTAAAATATGTCAACAAAGAAAAAAAAAAAACAAAATCCTAGGAAACAGGATACGGACTTGTTGCTAACATGCTAACACACGTGGTCCTCACGACCCCGGGCTAACATAATTCCCGAAGCTTAGCCTTTTAGCCCGTTAGCTTTAAATTTCGTAAAGGTTCGTAGACACATGTTAAACCCTGGATAGTGGGGGGTACTTACATACGGGGTAGCTGCAAAGGGGGGGCGCCTCGTCTCAAAAACACGCCGTCCACAAACACCCCGTTTTTACCCAGACACCTTAGGTAAAAATCCCCGCTTCCCGTGCCATCATCGCTGGTGGTAAAAATCTCCAAATGTCTTCTTGAAATAAAGCTGGAATGTCCCATACTGACATCCACAGAACCCTGAGAAGAATTCCTACCGATGGTAACCGAACGTTTTTTCATCATGTATTCAAATTCACGGCCCTCTAAGCGGGCAACCGGGCCAGAGGATCCACTCACTACAGCCATGTTTAGGTTTTAAAACCTCTAGAATAAATGTAAATAAAAGGACAACACAAATAAAATCTTCAGGAGGTGTTTTAAATTAAGCGAATTTAGAAATAGGGGCGTTAAATTGACGAGAGGAATCTAAAGGGAGACATGCGAGGCCACAGCGGCTCCGACCCACCGCCCAGAGAAAGCCTAGCACACAGGACCAACCAAACCAGCAAGGGGCGGGGTATAGCAGGAGTGATGGGAGCTTGGACCAATCAGAATGGACGGATGTGATGGAGCCTGGTAGAAGCAGCCAATCAGAAGGGAGAAATAATCTGAGGACAGATTCAAGATTGGTTGGGAGGAAACAGCAGGGAAAAGATCCTAGATTTAAAAACACAGATCCATAGGGAGCCGCCATCTTGGAGAGGTCATCCTACTGTGGAATATATACTTAAAAAATTTAAATAAACAAATAAATACAAATAATTTAATTACTAAATGATTATGAATATATTTTAAAAATTATTTAATTTTATTTTGTATGGTATTAATTTTTAATTAACTATTTTTTTATTGTAAACAAAGTTATTTTTATTGTTCCTACCCTCACCTATGGTCACCAGCTGTGGGGTGGTGACCGAAAGAATGAGATCGTGGGTACAAGCGGCCGAAATGGGCTTCCTCCGCAGGGTGGATCGGTGCGGCATCAGCAATAACTAGGACGCTACATCGGTCCGTTGTGGTAAAGAGAGAGCTGAGCCAAAAAGCGAAGCTCTTGATTTACAAGTCGATCTACGTTCCAACCCTCACCTATGGTCACCAGCTGTGGGTGGTGACCGAAAGAATGAGATCACGGATACAAGAGGCCGAAATGAGCTTCCTCCGCTGGGTGGTTGGGCTCTCGCTCAGAGATCGGGTGTGGAGCTCTGTCAACCGGGAGGAGCTCGGTCTCGAGCCGCTCCTCCTCCAGGTTGAGAGAAGCCAGATGGGGTGGTTCGGGCATCTGGTCAGGATACCCCCCCCCGAGCGCCTCGCGGGCGAGGTGTTTTGGGCACGTCCCACCGGGAGAAGACCAAGGGACAGACCCCGGACCCGCTGGAGAGACTATGTCTTACAGCTGGCCGGGGAACAACTTGGGATACTTCCGGGTGAGCTAGAGGATGCAGATGGGGAGAGAGAGGCCTGGGCTGCCCGCTTGAGGCTGTTGCCCCCGCGACCCGACCCCGGAACAAGCGGAAGATGACGGAACGGAACAAAGATGTGAACATATACATGTGCATATATTTACATACATATGTACAAATACATTCATTCCTCTCCTTATCCCTAACGGATCACAGGGGTGTCAGAGCCTATCCCGGCCAATTTCAGGTGAGAGGCAGGGTACAGCTTAAACAGGTCACCAGTTTGTTGCAGGGTCATACACAGACAAGTATCCACATACACTGTTGCCAAGGGGTAATTTTGTAGTGGCCAATCAAACTAACATGCATGTTTTTGGAGGGTAGGAGGAACCCCGAGAACCTGGGAAGACATAGGCATTACATGGGGAGAACATGCAAACTCCACATAGAAAGGACAGAGATTCAAGCTTCAACCCCACTCTGGGATTCGAACGGTGAGCTTCTTGCTGTAGGTCACCATGCCAACCACTGTCCTATTGCGTCACTGTGCATTCCTATATTTGTAAATATAAATATTTACGTATGTACAGAGTATACATATAGATATCTTCGAGATGGGAGTAAATTAAAAAATTAACTGATCGCAAATTTCAGAAAAAATTGATTATGATCAATAATGGTTGTTCCGTTCCATTCCGTTCCGTCATCTTCCGCTTGTTCCGGGGCCGGGTTGCGGGGGCAACAGCCTCAAACGAGTAGCCCAGGCCTCTCTCACCTCGGCTGCAACCTACCAGCTCACCAGGAAGGATCCCAAGTCGTTCCCCGGCCAGCTGTGAGACATAGTCTCTCCAGCAGGTCTTGGGTCTGCCTCTTAGGTCTCCTCTCGTTGGGACGTGCCCGAAACACCCTGCCCGCAAGGCGCTCGGGGGGCATCCTGACCAGATGCCCAAACCACCCCATCTGGCTCCTCTCAACCTGGAGGAGTAGCGGCTCGACACCGAGCTCCTCCCGGATGGCAGAGCTCCTCACCGAATCTCTGAGTGAGAGCCTGGCCACCCTGCGGAGGAAGCTCGTTTCGGCCGCTTGTATCCGTGATCTCATTCTTTCGGTCACCACCCACAGCTGGTGACCATAGGTGAGGGTTGGAACATACCGACTTGTAAATCGAGAGCTATAGTTGTTAATCACAATAAATTACGTTATTAACTCACATCCAATCAAAAAATTGTAAATTTAGAACGTTTATTTTGTACGATGAAAACAATAAATTTTTGTTGGTCTTTTGAGACGTACAATATTTCTTGTTATGTAAAAAAAAAAACAAGGCAAACAAAAATAAGTTAGCTGTTGTGTTTCTAAACAGTGTGTTTGTGTTATGATCAATGAATCGTTTATTATTTACATTTAAATATTTTACTTGTGATACAATTATCGGATACTTTTTGTTCTGGTGTCTTCGAGGTCCCAGTGGTACCGACGACTCAAGGGGCAACAGCAAAAGCCTAGGTTTCTCTCACCCCGGCCACATCCTCCGGCTCATCCACGGCATTCCCGATCCAGCTGTGAGACATAATCTTCCCAGCTTGTCCATAGTCTTTCGGGTCTACCCCCAGTGGGACGTACCCGGAACACATCACCAGTGAGGCTTCATGAAGGCATCCTATCCAGATGCCCGAACCACCCCATCTGGTTTCTCTCGAACCAAATAAGCAACATTTCTACTTTGAGCTCCTCCCCTATCTCTGAAAAAGAGCCTAGTCATCCTGCAGAGGAAGCTAATTTCAGCCGCTTGTATCCGTGATGATGTTTTTATTTTTTGTGTCAATTGAAATTAACGCAATTAAAATCTTCTTGAATTTTGAATACGTACTTTAGATTATTACGTTACATTTAAGACCACCATTAAAACACACTGAACAACTTCGTTCATCCTGAGATGTTTGTAGATATAATTTTTTTTTTTGTCTTTTTCGGGTTTTTATTTTCTGTCCTTCCTTTTTTTTGTGGTCCGAGGGACGGCTTGAGCCCAGCGGGAATCGAACCAGGTTCTCGGTCGAAAGGCGGTATCTCTACCACTAGGCCAACGCCTCATGTTTGTAGACATAATAGCATTAATAATATTGTCTAAATTAATTGAGTAATTAGTTGTTTGTGACCGATTAAACACATCAGATCACGCTGACCTATCCAAGATGTCTGACCAGCTCTAAGCAGCGCTTCACGTGGCGTCTAGTGTGTTCTATGTCTTTGCGCTTGTGCAGTTTGGACGATGTTAAAACCTGGCTTTTTACTGGAGCAGAAAAAAAGGAGCGGATTGAATGTTTTACACGCGATCGTGTGCAAAATTTGACGCGTTTTTTTCCAGACTACCGTGCGTTTGCATCCCACACCGATTCTACATCCCACCTAAAGATTAGATAAGGATGATTTGATGTGTTTGCGTGATTAAAATGTCCTGGAGGCATCGTGAAAAGCGTGCATGCCGGATTCACAGCCCCTCCACTATAGAATACACGTCTGGTTTTATTTCCGACTCTTTCTGCAGCATCTGGTTACTTTGTAATTATATCATTTAGTAAATCATTGGTATAAACAAACCTGGTTGCCATGGCATCCAGCTGGTCCATCTCCATCACAGACTGTCCAGAACTGATTGCAAGGGTCTGATAAACTCATCAGGGGACTAGTTGAGAGTTCAAATTTATTCATATAAAAATCAAAAGTTTGGTAAACTTTTTCATTTAAGCACAAAAAATTCGTCAAAAATCCATTACGTTAAAGAAAGAGCTGAGCCAAAAAGCGATTTACAAGTCGATCTACGTTCCAACCCTCACCTATGGTCACCAGCTGTGGGTGGTGACCGAAAGGATGAGCTCACGGATACAAGCGGCCGGAATGAGCTTCCTCCGCAGGGTGGTTGGGCTCTCACTCAAAGATCGGACGAGGCACTCTGCCATCTGGGAGGCACTCAGTGTTGAGCCGCTCCTCCTCCAGGTCGAGAGTAACTAGATGGGGTGGTTCGGGCATCTGGTCAGGATGCCTCCGAGCGCCTCGCGGGTGAGGTGTTTTGGGCATGTCCCACCAGGAGGAGACCAAAATGCAGACCCTGGACCGGCTAGAGAGAGAGTATGTCTCACAGCTGGCTGGGGAACGACTCGGGATCCTTCCGGGTGAGCTGGAGGATGCACCTGGGGTGAGAGAAACCTGGGCTTCCCATGTGAGGTTGTTGCCCCGTGACCCGGATGAGCGGAAGATGACAGAACGGAATTTTCAAAACAATTAGCCAGGAGCAAATGCAAGATGTAATACTTGGGTTTCACCATTGGAGATGAAGAAAGTATATATTGTATTGTCATGTGTAAACAATTGGATTCATTCATTTTTTTTTTTATTAGAATCACTGATTCACATGAATTTTTCTTGAATTTCTAAGTTGATTTTTACCTAAACTACTTATTTGTATCCAGGAGCGGAAATAGGAAGAGTTGGCGGGGGGCAGAGCGGGCGCACGCTGCCTCTCCTTTTGGTCCACAAAAAAAGGATGTTCTTACTACTTTAGTTATTACAATTTTTGGGCGAAATATACACCAAAATGCAAAAAAAATACTTTTTCAAAATGTTCATGGGTGCCCGTTGTGTCTACGACCTCACGGCCCCCCCTTTAGAAAATCCTTGTGTTGTGTAGGAGAGGGAATGAGGAGGATCCAAATGCAGGTTTAACAGTTTATTAAGTGTTGAACAAAGGAATCCACAGCAGAGAGATAACAGCTTCAGGCAGTGCTGGATGGCCAAGAGGAAGGGCTGAAGGTTCCTGTGAGGAGAATAAGAAAATTAGTCTGATATCAAAATTTGACTCAGCTTAGAGGTGGTCAGTTTACCACTAGAATCGTTGAAGACCTGACAGAGACTGTGGGTGACACCAGGTCTTTTATAGCCACCGGTAAGTCTGTGCAGCTGGGAGCAATCAGCCAATCCTCCCGTTAGAAGCCATCCAGCACCTGTGAGTTTTGGGGGAGAAAAAAAACAAACAAGCAGGCCTAAAAGGCCTCACACCACACCTTGATCTGCCCCTGGCATCATTCATTAAAAATAAATGTGGCTGCATGGTGTTGCGGTTGATAGCCCTGTGGGCTCACAGCAAGAAGAATGGGGGTTTGACCTTTGGATGATTAAAGGCTAGAATCACACTTTTTTTTCTGTGTGGAGTTTGCATGTTCTCCCACTGTATGTGAGGGTTTCTTCAGGTACTATGATTTCCTTCCACCCTCAACAAACATGTGTTTTTTTCTGTCAAATTGCCTTGTGGAATGAGTGTGTGTGTGTGTGTGTGTGGACGGTTGTCTGTCTCTATGTGTCCCCACCTCCAACTGGCTGAGTACTTGTTTAGGGTGTACCCCGCCTTTCGCCTGTAATCAACCCGGTTTTCCTCCAGCAACTCCTGCTACTCCGACAGAGATAAGTGGTTCAAAAGATGAAAGTAACACAGGGGGAGCCTATCCTGACTAATTTGAGGTAAGAGGGAGGGTACACCCTGAACAGGTCTTCAGTCTGCTGCAAGTCCCAGACGCACATACATTCTTACGGGCAAATTTCATAGTGGCCCATCAGGCTAACACACATGTTTTTGGAAGGTGCGAGGAAACCGAAGTACCTGGAGAAAACCCACACATACACAGGGAGAACACGCATACTCTACACAGAAATAACAGGGATTCTCGTCTTGTACCACCCAGGTCTCAAACTTGAACCTTCTTGCTATGAGGTCAGAGTGCTAACCACTGCCCCAACGTGCCGCCCGAGACACAGTCCAAAAGAACTCTTCATTAATCAGTGAGGAAATGTTCGTTTTTGTTTCTTCTAGTGGCACAACATTTTAAAAATGGTGTTTTAGTCAACCAGACAAGAAGTATGTAAAAATAAAAAGCCTAACATGTGCCCGAAACACTTTACCAGCGAGGCGCTCGGGAGCATCCTGACCGGATGCCCGTACCACCCCATCTGGCTCCTCTTGACCTGGAGGAGGAGCGGCTCCACACTGAGCTCCTCCCGGATGGTAGAGCTCTTCACCTGATTTCTGAGTGAGAGCCCAACCACCCTGCGGAGGAAGTTCCTTTTGGCCGCTTGTATTCGTGATCTCATTCTTTCGGTCACCACCCACAGCTTGTGACCATAGGAGAGGGTTGGAAGGTAGATCGACTTGTAAATCGAGAGCTTTACTTTTCAGTTCAGCTTTTTTTTTCCACGACAGACCGATGCAGCGTCCTAGTTATTGCTGACGCCACACCCATCCGCCTGTTGATCTCCTGCGCTATCCTTCCCCCACTTGTGAACAAGACCCCAAGATACTAATACTGATATTAAGACCCTAAATATTCTACAACCAAAAAATGGGACCAAGTAACGTCCAACGTTCAGAAACACATAACTTTTTTCATTTCACTCGTCCGTTTTTTGTAGTTTAGCAGAAAACTTTTATAAAACAGTTATTAATAAAAAAAAAAATCACACATTTGACTTCATGATTTTACTTTAAATCAGTTAAAAACTTTAATTATAAAAATCATTTGGTCAGTTTTTTAAACCCCACAAACATGTTTCAACTTTTTAGCAAATTTCCCAACTTTTTTGTCCTTTTTTTGATCCCTGATTGATTTAAAATAATTTATCATCATTTTTAAAAAACATGATCCCAAAATTTTAACAACAGGCTCAAAATATGAACAAATTCCTCAGAAAAAACATCTTTAGATGTAAAGAGGTAAACAGTAGTCAACAGGAGTCAAGTTTCACCACAAGAGGGAATCATTCATCCAATGAGAATTAATAATGGCATAAACAAGTTATTAACCCTTTCAGCCCATTGAGATGGATAGAAAATTTCAAATGGTTACACCCTGGCAATAATCCGCCTTTTAGAAGACAAATAAAATTTCAGAATGAGACATTGAACCCACCAAAATGGAAAATATGGTCACTATTACAGCATTTCAATCGGGGTTAATGATGTACATATATCAATTCAACTGATTGGAAATAGAATCTTCCATATTTTTATCTTTGTATCTGTTTGTATCTCACACACGGTCCCAATTTCCATCCAGTCCAGAAAAAAAAGTGACCACTGCTGGACATCAACTTGGCGTCCGAGCTTTTTCCAACCACACGTTTGTGATTTTTCATCAATGAACGGAAACCTGAAACCTGAGCCTGATCTTCTCCCAGCGAGGCCCGTTGTAATCGACGTGTCACGTAGGCGCCAACATCCCATCCTCATATATCGTTTTGATTCAAACTGACAACATAGAGCATCAAAACAACTTTAAAGTAAAAAAAAAGAAAAAATAAGATAAAGGGGGCGGCAAGATTCAGGGTTTCCATCCCCCCTTCAAACAGACCCATTACGCCTCTTCTCCATTTGCTCTCTCAGGGGTAAGACGCAAATGGACGCATTAGAAAGACTTCCCATGTCTGAGGGAACTAATGGTGCTCTCAGGGCTGATTACAGCAAAGCAAATTTAGGTGTGGGAGTGAAGTATTTCCTTAATTTTCCCGTCTTTTTGATTCACAGTTCGGTCCTTCGTCCTTTTGCTGGAAGTCACAGAGTCAAGAGTTCATTTTTTATTGCTTTTCAGAGACTTGCATTGCGTAAATTTGACTAAAAATCATCCAATTAGAAACTTACATCACAAGTTTGACCGGTTTGGTCTCAAAAAACAGACTCTTGAAAATATGTTTAGTCGGTGATTGCTTGTGATTAGTTAAATAAAAACTCACAAAAATATGGTGCAATTTACTTCCTTCTCAGAAAAGTGCAAATAAATACTTATTCAATCCACCAGAGTCTTAAATTACTCCTTCTTTGTCTCCTCAAATCAAAGAAATCAGACAAATCTGTCCTTCCTGGATTTGATTTTGTCCTCTGTGAAGCTCCAGAGAAGTATCCCAGATTTTTCATGTTCCATTTTCAATCCAGATCCAGTCTTACCCTTCTAGTCACAGTATGTCCTGCTTCGGCAAGTCTAGTTCAGCATCAGATACTTTTAAGTTCCCCATGTACCAAAATATCCAAGGAATCAAGCTGAGAAACATAATCAACGGTCCAGAAAGCACAAAAAAATCCCAATAGCTCAAAGGTGCGAAGATGCCGATGAGGAATAAAAGGATGCCGATGACGTCCAGGATCACGGCGATGGATAGAATCAGGATGGTACACTTCCCTTGCTCCATGGCTGATGGTTTGAGGAGACTGAAAGCGATTCAATGTTTCTCACCAAAAGCACGCCTTACATTTCTATCATAGTAAAAGATTGAGTGGAAAGACTGGTATCAGACCAGAATGGTGGGTTGTGCCTCCAGCTGGAAGTCTAACTTCATTCCTCTGTAAGGCCGACTCCTTCTTATGTCATGGAGCTTTGTCTGAGTGAAGCGTGTGGGTTTACTGTAATTAATGAGTTTGCACTTTGATAACATTGAAAATAGTGGCTCATAAAAGCTGTAAAGTTCGGTCGACGCGATCATAGGCGTACGCTTTTTAAATTAGCTGCTCTGCCCCATTCTTTGAGCGAAGGTAAAAATATCACAGTTCAAAGAGAATTGAAGAACCCTCCCATTTTAATTCCAACATTAGGAGTTGAACCTGTTCTACACTCTCTAGTCCTGAGACTTTCCAACAAAACTTTCCAATAAAAAAGTTAGAATTTCATTTAAAATGTAATCTGTAAATTTAAACGAACACAAAACATACTTTATTCATCCCTCAACGGAGAAATTTGTGTGCTGTATTACAATGCAGGAGCCTGCCAGGACGGCGCCAAAGGTGGGGGAAATGGGGGGGGGTTAGGTGTCTTCCCGAAGGACACCTAGACATGAGCTCAGTGGGATTCAAGCCGGCGAACTTCCGGTCCAAGGGTGAGCATTCTAACACGGAGCAATCACGTCCCTAAATTCATGTAACTTTCTATCCCCTACCGGGTTGTGGGGGGTGCCGGAGCCCATCCCGGTTGATTCAAGGCGAAGGGTGCCGTACACCCCAAACAGATTGCCAGTCTGTCGCGGGGCCCACACACATACAACCATACACACAGACACTCATTCCTAAGGGCAATTTGGCACCGGGCAATTAACCTAACACGCATGTTTTTGGAGGGAGGGGGGAAACTGGAGTACACGGAGAAAACCCACGCAGACACAGGTAGAACATGCAAACGCCACACAGATAGGCCAGCGTTCAAGCCTCACCCCCCATCCAGGACTCGAACCCACGGCCTTCTTGCTGTGAGGCCACTGTGTTACCCACTTTGCTACCGACTGCGCCACCGTGCCACCCTCTCCCTAAATTGATACATTTGAAATAATTTTATTTAAACTCTTTCGTCTCTTTTTTTTTTTCTACAGCTTTAGAAATTCTTATGGAACAATTTATTTGAATCTAACTGGAGAAAATATCAAAAATAAAATGATGCAACATTTTACAGTGAATTAAAATTAAGAACAGCACAATAAATAAAAAATAATCAGAGTCAATTGTAAGTTTTAAAAATGTTCTCATGTTTGACTAATTTTTATGGCAGAAGGTTGTGGGTTCAAGTCCTGGGTGGGATTGAGGCTTAGAACACTGTCCTTTCCGTGCGGAGTTTGCATGTTCTCCCCATGTATGCATGGGTTTTCTCTAGGTACCCCGGTTTCCTCCCACCTTCCAAAAATATGCATGTTAGGTTGATTGGCCACTCCTAGGAATGAGTGTGTGTGGTTGTAAGTGTGTGGCTCCACGACAGACTGGAGACTTGTTTGGGGTGTTTCCCTGCCCCTCGCCTTGAATCAGCCGGGATAGGCTACGGCACTCCCTGTAACTCTGAAAGGGATCAACAGCTCAGAAGGTATTTGACTGTCTAATTTTTGTGCAATTTTCTGTCCAGATTATTGCAAACTATTTGTGATGTTAGAAAACGTTACATCGTAGAAAAAGTGACATAAAATGTGGGGTGTTTATATTGAGATATATTGTATAAGTATGGATTCCGTTCCATTGTCTTCCTTTATTCGGCCAGATTGCATGGGGAACAGCTTCAGATGGGAAACCCAGGTTTCGCTCAATCCTTATAAAAAATTTTTAAAGTTCAGTTTTTATCTTAAACTTCTTACAATTTTAGTATAAAATCAAATATTTCCATGCATTTGAATATCATGCGACTTTTTTTCTTCTCATGGTTTGCGGTTGAAGCTTTTTGCTCAAAGACATACATCTTAATGTCAAGATTGGGAGGGTTTCACTCTCCCTAGTCCTGAGACTTTCTAACAGAGCCAAACAGTCTCACATTCAGGTTCAGATACTTTCCATTCACATGGAAATCACTAGAAATTTCAAGTCTTTGTTCAGAGTATTAGTTGCATCTTTACGTGTGCAAATTTAACACCTATGAAACTACAAGTGAAACTCATACATTTCAACATACCATATTAAAAGTTTGACATTAAAAAAACGATTTTAATGGGCTAATATTCTTTATTTCGTAGCATTCGTAGAAAAAATGGCAACGCCTATTAGATCCGAAATGTTATGATCGCAGAGAAAAACTTCTAAATATATGGATTCATTCACAAGTCTGTTTTTATTTCAAATGCTTTCATCTTTTTGTCCAACAAAACAGAAAATAAAATCCCACCCCAGGTGCTGCCACGCCCGGTCCAGGTGTTCCAAACAGTGAATGGCTTCCAGATCAGATCAAAGTATCTCAAGCCATCATTTTGTAAATAAATGCGTCTTTCCAGATGTCGAGTTTAGAAGTTTAGCTTTGGTATGTTTGGGATTTCAGACAGCACATATTCATTTTCTTAATTACAATTCCGTCATAATTGAAAACCAGGCTTTAAATGAGGAGCTTTTTACCCTTCCCACATCAGTGGAGTTCCACCAGGTGGCTGTTCCACCTCTGTTCCACCATGCGGCTGTCCAACTCCACCCAGCCCAACTTGGTACTACCCAACAGCAGTTCCAAAGCTGTTAAGAGCTCTTTCTTGCGTGGAGCGCTACTGGGCGCATGAATTTTCTCAGCACGGCCACAAATACCGTGTAAAGAGAATCAAGTTAGCAAAGCTAGCGCATAATATTTTACATTCATATTTTGGTGCATTTTAGTTAACACTACGACCACCGCAGCAGTCAATTTGACTGCACGTCACTTTAATATCCTAATTAGAATAAATAAAACACAACCTAGGAGGCTGACCTTTTATGACATTTAATATAAACATATTTTCTATTTTATCATGTTCTAAAAATGAACATTTCAAAATTTATAAGCATTTTATCTCCTCTAACCTGCTGCACCCCACAGCAGCTGAAAAGAAGCGCGAATTGCCGCCATGCCAACAACTTGTACGGGAAGTTTTGTATTGTTCGTAATGTTGCTATGGCAATAGGTTTAATGACATATTACCACATATATGAGTGTGTGTGTTTATATTTTTAGAGAGAGACAAGGAGGACTCTGACGCCATTACAGAAACAGTTTAAGTGAGATAATATTGAAAAGACATCATGAAGGGAGTAAGAAAATTGTTGTCTGAATAAAGTCAGCCATGTTTTCTTGATAAGTCTTGAAAGTTCAGGTTAAGACATTAACTTAATTTGTTAATATCAACATAATTCTCTGTGAATTAATTCGGGCCGAGCATTGAAACCCACTTTCGTCTTTATGGGATGTTTACAGATTTGTTTCTCCAACCAAAACAAATACTTATTTGTAGGTGAAACCAGGAAGTTGTCGGCCATTTTTAATTTTTTTTTTTGTTTCCCATGTAAAATGATTCGTAGAGATTTTCAAATGTTTCGAAATTTTTATTCTTTATTAAAACATATATTTTTATTTTTAGTGCCAACATTTACAAGCACGAGGGCTTTCTATAAATCTTTCAAACCACCTTTAAAACTTGATTTCATTAGCGGAAGCGTATGCGTCTGGGTTTTTCTGATCGTTATCTGATTATTATCGGATTATTCTTCCTTCCTGTTTGTCCCATGACACCCAGACCTTGCCATGAAGTCACGAAGAGGAAGTTTGTGATGGAAACTTTGTGTGAGTTGTTTGACCGGTCAGACGGCATCGGTTTACCTGCTGTCTCACTAAACAGAAGACAGAAATGAACTTTTATTTACTGTAACAACATCTTTCTATTGATTTAAAGGAACATAGTCGTGTTTTTTGTGGAGTTTCAGTCTGTGATCAAATGATGGAGATGGTGTTTGCATAAGGTGTGCCTACCAGATCGGTCACACCCGAGGTTCAACCTGAGAAATGACTTATTAAAACAGAATTTATTCATTTAGATCTTTATTTTAAGGAATAAATATTTTAAATGAAGATTTGTTGAGTCGTCATTTTGCTCCTGATGCTTTTTTTTCTTTGTTTAAGGAACACAACGCCATGAAGTTAAACCAGTCGGACCAGAATTTCTCCTGCTTTCACAACAAAAAAGAAGAAAAACAAAGAAAAGTGGAGTTTTTCTGTTTCATAGCAGCTACGTGTACACACAAGAGGAAAAAACTAAAAATCTCCATTACTATGGACTTTTTTTTTAGCTTTTCAGCAGTAAAATTGACAATTTTATGAAATGAATGTACATAAACTTTTTTTTTCTAATAAATCAAACACAAAAAATACATTCAGCTTATTTCATTTTAAAGTTTAACGTAGTTAATTGATGACAACAAATGACGAAAAATAGATACGATCAAGAAAAGGTAAAAATTAAAAACACTTTTTTCTATTTTGAAAAAAAAAAAAAAAAAATCAGGTTGATTTTTTTTGCACCTGACTTGCAAATAGTGATTTTTAAAGTGATCAATCAGATATAAAAGTGCATATTTCAAACTTTTTTAAAGCAGGACTTTCTGAAATGTATGATTCAGATTACAAAGAAAATTTTAATGTGGTAAACATCATTATTTTTGTCCCGAGAAAATCTCTCTTGGTTTCAACCGAAGCAGCAGGGACATCGAAAAAAATGTCTATGTTCACAACTGGGCTTCAATTTTTTTCAGCACATCTGGAGAGTCCATGGAGTCGTCGTATCCTTTATTGCTGTAAGCCGTGGACTCATCCCAGGTGACCTTACTGGCTTTACGTGGTAATCCCACCTTGCCGTGCTCCTTATCCTCCACACACTTCATGTGCTCCTCTCCTTTCAGTGTTCTGTTTAATCTCTCTGAGATTTTTCTAGCCAGCAAAGCCAAACTGCTCCTCCTGGTTTCCCCGTCATATTCCAACACACGTATGTTCCCTACATACCACATGAGCCAGAGTCCCAGGCTGAAAAAGATGATGAGGGATCCGCTGTAGATCAGAAAATCTCCATAGAAACGACCACCGATACTCAAGTTGGCGAATATGCCGATGAAGAGCAGAATCAGCCCGATCAGGTCGAAGATGATAGCGATAAAAAACAGAGGCAAACAGCTTCCCACACATTTGATCACATCCATGTTGGCAGGAGAACATGTCAGAGGGTTCTGTGCTGGATAAGCAGGTGCTGTTCACCTGGAGGGGAACGCCCTGACTGCACAGCAAACACAATAAACACACACTGCCTTTAAAAAGCCAGCTCCCTTTATTTCCTCACATCCCAATAGTCAAAGTGTGCTAAACTTTTTGCATGTTATTTGCTTTTGAAATCCACGTGGGCACGTACTCATGACTTCAGCAGCTCATATTTAACATGTGTGGAAAGACATGTAATTAAAATGAAGCCTGTGAAGTTATCTCTGTTTTGTAAGTAAATTACAGTGTTGGTCACTTAGATCCAAGCGTCATTCCTTACCTTATGTGGGTTAAATTTGGAATAATAATTATCTCCAATATAAAAGTCTTTTCCATAAAAATAGCTTTGATAAAGTCATATGTGAGTCGGTCAGTAAGAATTATTTTTATTTCATATGGCTTTAACCACTATTAAATGTAATAGGGTTAGCATTGTATGAAATCTTAACATAAAATTAAGATTAAGAAAAGCTCTATTTGTCCCACAATGGGGAAATAAGTATCTAGGATCAACAGTCCAGCGCAATGGAGTGTGTGGAAAAGAGGTGAAGAAGCGTGTGCAGGCAGGCTGGAACGGGTGGAGGAAAGTATCAGGTGTGATGTGTGATAGAAGAGTTTCAGATAAAATGAAAGGGAAAGCGTAGAAAACCGTGGTGAGAGCGGCCATGCTGATTGGTCTAGAAACAGAAGCACTGAAGAAAAGACAGGAAACAGAGATGGAGTTAGCAGAGATGAAGATGCTGAGGATCTCTCTGGGAGTGACCAGGATGGACAGGATTAGAGGAACAGCACATTTTAGCGGTTTTGGGGATAAAGTTCGAGAGGCAAGACTGAGATGGTTTGGACATGTGCAGAAGAGAGACCGAGTACATCGGCAGAAGGATGCTGGATTTGGAACCACCAGGAAAGAGGACTAGAGGAAGACCAAAGAGGAGGTTCATGGATACAGTGAAGGAAGACATGAAGATAGTTGGTGTGACCAAAGAGGATGCAGCAGATAGGGTTAGATGGAAGAAACTGACTTGCTGTGGCGCCCCCTCAAGGGAAATGCAGAAAGAAAAAGAAGAAGAAGGCACAGGAAGAAAAAAAGGTCACGACAAGCATGCTCAAACAAAACAAAAACAAAAAAAGGCAAAATAGTCAAAAGACAGAAACATTCATTCAAAGTGAGTGAGCTACTGCACAGTTCTAGTGAGAAATAGAAAAAAAAGCACATGTCTTAAAATGAGCGTATCTTAAAATTGCTCATTGTGGAGTCTCACAACAGAAGGAAGGAAAGACCTCCTGAATCTCTCCTTTACAAAGCGAGGGTGGAGCAGCCTGCCACTGAAACTGCTTTCTAGTGCAGACAGAGTGTCCTGCAGGGGGTGGGACTTGTTGTCCAGCATGGACATCAGTCTGTTCAGGACCCTTCTGTCACCCACCTCTCACACTGAGTCTAGGGAGCAGCCCAGGACAGAGCTGGACTTCTTGATGATTCTGTCCAGCTTCTTCCTCTCCCTTTCTGTGATGTTATTGTTCCAGCAGACCACACCGTACAGGATGACTGATGCCACCACAGAGTCGTAGAAGGTCTTCAGGAGTGCCCCATTTGCTCCAAAGGACCGCAGTCTCCTCAGGTTTGAATTATACAGGGATGTTATCACAGCAACTATTGCACACAATTATCTTCTAGTAAGATGAAATTTAAGGCAAAGATATTCTTTCTTTCTTGCGTTTTTTTTCCCTCTGTGCATGCGCAGCCTGCAGATTTGTCGACCCCTTGTGCCGACTTTTAGCAGTTGCTTGAAGTTGCTTAATGAGTCACGAGGCGTCCGATTTGTCATCCCTAGTTGCAATACAAATGTATTATATTTTTTACCTAATAATGTCTAATGTAGCAGAGTTTTTGAGAGAAATAATGAAATCAGAGGAGACTGCCTTCAAATAGGCAGTAGGCAAATGATCCACAGGTGATCAGCATGAGGTGAATGACCACAGGTGTTTAGTATCAGGCTGGAATCAAGCAGAGGTAGGAAGGTCCTGGGAATAATGACAGTGTCTGTTGTGTTAACATTTCTAGGGTGAAAAATACACTATGGTTTCATATATCTGTTTGATTTTCTCTCACACACAGAGAATGATTTGAACGTAGACTTGGTTTAAACAGAAAAAAAAATGGTGGACATACTAATCCCCGTCCGAGAAATGTTCAACCTGGCCATATTGAGCTTCCATTGTTTGAAGAAACTTTGACTTCTTACAAGAAAATTCAACCAAATGAAGGGTGTGGATTACCTTCTCCACATTTACAAGATGTTTACATAAAGCAACGCAAACACAGACGTAAAAAAATCATCGAGGCAAATGGAGAGAATGAAAACAAATTGATTTGTTTAGGATGCCTCACTTCCTTTGGACTTTTTTTGGGCCCTTAATGGGCAAATATTAGCACATCAACATTTTAATTATGTTACAAAGTTTCCAGTGTTCTCGGAAAAATAGACGACTTTTGGAAAAACGTCAAGCATTGTATTCAGTGTTTACAAAATGTTGGTAGGATTGTCTAGCTAACTGTCGCCATTCAAAGGAGATGAGCTCAGCAGTCATTTTTGTGAAATTAATCACACCTAAATGTGTTTTTCGATTTCGCTGAGTCCTTTTTAATGGGTATAATCAGCTTAGGTCAGGTCGGGTGCCAGAGCCTGTCTCGGCTGATTTCGGCCCTGTCCACACGTAGCCGGGTATTTTTGAAAACGCATATCTGCTGTTCTCTGTTTTAGGAAAACGCTCGCGTTCACTCGTAACCGTTTTCACAATATTTGCGTCCACACGGAGCCGTTTAAATACGCTTCTGAGTGCGGTTATGAGCATGCCAGACCAGTAGTTGGCAGTATTGATGTAAATGTAAGTTCTGAGCTATCCAATCAGAGCGCCTCTCTCGTCATTACTTGTCGCAGGTAGTGACGCATAAAAACGCGAATCTTCATTTTCGCACGTCCACATGCAAAAACAAAAACAGTTTTCCAAAATCTCCACTTTGGCCCGAGTTTTCAAAAACGCTGGTTTTGAGTAAAAAAAAAAACCCTCAGTTTTTGTGTGGACGGCAGGCCAAAACAGATAAAAATATATGTGTTTTCAAAAATACCCGGCTACGTGTGGACAGGGTCTTAAGGAGAGAGGCAGGATACACCCCACACAGGTCACCAGTCTATGGCGAGGACGTGACACACAATCATCCACACACACGCTTTCGTAGGGGAAATTTTAGATTGGCCAATCAACCTAACATGCCTGGTTTTAAAGGGTGGGAGGAAACTAGAGAACCTGAAGGAAGCCCACACAAACACGGGGAGAACATACAAACTTCACACAGAAAGACCAGTGTTTCAAGCCTTGAGACCCCCCAGGACTTGAACCCTGACCTTCTTGCTGTGATGCCACCGTGCCGTTTTGATCAGAATATAGAGTCATTTTATTAAATATTAGACACATTTTTATTATATCTATAAAATATACATTTTCGTATGTTTTCTGTTTAAAAAAAACACTTCCTCAAATAAAAGATGATGAATTCAGATTCCTTTCAAGTTTTCTCGTATGGTCAAGTTTATCTGGACACATGGTGGATTCTTAGAAAAAGGCGGATCAATGAGTAGGTGGGGTGACATTGTGTTTTCCTGTTGCACGTGTGTGTGTTTATTCACTCCGTCAATCACACTTTACAAACACACTGAAAGAAAGCAGTGACCAAACAGAATAAATTTTAATTATTGTAATTTCACGACCATAAGGCGCACCGTACGAAAAGGCGCAGTCTCAGTCACACACCGCCTTACAACTACACGCACGCAAGCATGCAAATGTGCGTATTAAAAAATAGATCGGGAGCAAAACTGAGTTTGGTTGTGCTTTATTTAAGTAGTATAAACAAGCACATTACCGGTAATAGTCTTTCTTCAAATCCGTCAAAGTCCTCATCCTCTGTTTCGGAATCGAACAGCTGCGCAAAATCCAACAGAGCAGGTCCACTTCGCTCCTCGCTGTCAAAGTCACTGTCTGTACTGTGCGGCTCCTCAGAAAGGATACCAGCTTTTGTGAAAGCTCGGATAACAGTACCAGCAGACACGTTAGTCCAAGCATCTACAATCCATTGGCAAACTGTAGCGTAACTCGCCCGGCGCTGCCTTCCACCCTTCCACGGCTCGATTCCCATGTTCCCCCGCGTAGCTGATTGCCTTCAGCTTAAACTGAGCATCACAAGCGTGTCTCTTTGCCATTTTCAGGGTTAAAACAGCAATGTTGTGCATACAGCACTTACCTTTTTTATACACAATCCACGCCCACACTTCACTCTTTAACGTTCTCATGCCTTTTCTTTCAGGTCCACCTTGCCTCACGGGCACCGTTTTTTCTTTTAGGTCCGCCTTTTCTCACACACAAGGCGCAGCGCACGAAAGGGCGCACCGCTCATTTTGAAGAAAATCTAAGACGTATTTATGCGCCTTATAGTCGTGAAATTACGGTACCTGAAAATAAAATCTTAACCCGACGTTATCTTAACGAATCATCTGTAACCATCTGATTACACAAGTTTGCTTTAGCTGCAGCCACGGCTGTCGTATAATTATCATTAATTTGATTAATCCTGCACTAGATGTGGTTTTAATTAGAAAAATTTAACATGCAAGAATATAGATTCTGTTCTGAGAAAGAGTGAATTTTATATACAAAATTAATTTGATCCTAGTGGTTAAATTGAATAAAATTAAACAAATCCTAAAAAAATATTGTCTTGATTCCTCGTCCGCCACCAGAGGGAGCCTGGGACCGTCCTTCATGTCTCTGATTTGGGACACCTGTTGGTGATTGACCAGCTGCCTATTCAAAGGCAGTCTGCCTTGCCTTCAGTTGGGTGAATAGTGGGTAAATAAGAAAATTAGTGTATAAAAGTGAATCTGGACATACATCTAAAAGTAAAGCTCAAAATGATCAGATTCAATAAACTGTTTTATCCTATCAAATAATATCTTAGGATTTTAATTTGTCGCAAGGAGTTTCTTTGTTGCTCGAGGTTTAAAGGTAAAATGTCATATTTAGCAGTTATAATTGTGATAAACCTAAAAGTAGCTTTGATTTATCACATTTTAGTCGCAACCAATGATCCCTATAAGCTGCACGCCTGCGCAATTGCGCAGATTAATAGCGCACAAGAAAACCTATGCAGCGCAAAATATGAAACTCAAATTAAAATAAAGATCGGGGAATGAAACAGAGCTACGGAGAATATCTCTTTCTTCTTTCTTTCTGAAACAAATTGCTTCAAACTGCTGCTTTATTTTGGCACGTGGCTGCTGCTGACGTCACAACAGTAAAGATTTTGCTCCGCCCACTTCTGCTCAGGAGGGTTGTATGTTTGCTCAGACATTAAAAAATTAGAGGGAACATTTGTTACAACAATCTTTAAAGATGGGGAATTGCGCAATTTTTTTTTTTGAGATTTCTCTCTCATTTGAACAAAATTTCTGTGATAAAAGTTTGTTCTTTGCCACGCCCACATTCTGACAAAAGCAGGAAGTGTTTCAGTGCAGGTGTTCTGCTCACGCTCAGTTGTTCCTCCCAAATTTTCTCATAACCGCACCAAAACAAGAACCAAACTGCACTTTTTTTTTTTTTTTTTTTTTTTTTTTTTTAGCAATGACTGCGGCATTTCATGTTTTTCCCTTTTTATTGTTATAATTTTTGATAATAAAATAAAAGAATATGCGCTAGCTGACTGGATGCTGACTTGATACAATACACATAGAAATAAGTCTCTCAGCACCAAACAAAAGATTGAAATTGCTTACAAACATGCTTGTTGTGTTTTACACTATATTGTCGTCCTTGAACGAGAATTACACTGTGTTGTGCATATGCTTACAAGGTGGGATTACGTAGGAAGTGAAAGCAGAGGGAAATTAAAAGTGTCAAAAAATGGAAATGGAACTTATTTTACTGCATTTAAAAGGTTTTGTCGGTAAACATCACATTTTTAAGCCAAGAAAAGGAACCATGTTTATCCATAAAAACTAAGAGATCAGAATTATTCCACAAAATTAAAGGGGTCTACATTTAAAAAAATAAAGTCGCAAAATGTAGGTAATTTGCTTCAATTCCTGCTCGAATCCGAACTAGAGCTTGATGAATCCGTGTGAAGCGGTCTGGTCATCACTCACTCACATAACCATATCGATTTTATATTTTAAATACATTGTCTGCTGTGTTGAAGAGCCTCTTAACCGGATGGTACGACTTCATATTAAATGCATGCTTCAATAAAATCTAACAGTGAGTGTTACTTAAAATTCCAGCTAGTTGACGTTTAAATCATCCTCCAACCTCAAATTTTCAAATGGTCAAACTTTATTCAAAATTTCAAGCATTTAGTAACATTTCTCAGAAGCTCAACGTGAACACAACAATTTTTGTGGGTGTAACCAGAGATAGAAAGCCGGAAAGTGCCAATTAGAAGCTCTTAATAATTTATGAATCAGCATCGAGCTGCGGCACACAGCATTAGAAATCCCCATCGTCCATTTATCCTCATAAATATTCAGGCGTTTTGCACTCCATCCTTTTTGGGTAACTCGTGTGTGATTGAGAGAATAATTATTGTCAGAGGGAGGTTAGAAGGATCCGTATTGTGTCTGTGGATCTAGAGAAGGAAATGTAGCTTTCTGGGGGAAGTGTGAGGTACATCAGGGCGGTGCAGGACATGTATGATGATTTTAAGATGGCGGTGAGGTGTGCTGTAGGTGTGATAGAGGAGTTCAGAGTCCATCAGGTTAGACAGGAATCTCCGTGAACTATGATGTTTGTAGGGGACTTTGTGATACATATTCAAAGCAGAGAACAGGGGTAGGAAAATCTGAAGAGGGGTGAAGGTTAGCGGCATTAACACAGAGTACATGTATGAATAAAATGAAAGCGTGAAAAGAGAAAAAAAATAAAGAAAGTGTAGGATTTTAAAGCGGGGCTACTATGCTAAATTAACGGTTTGAAGATTTCTACCAGGTTCTGTTCCGTCGTCTCCCACTTATCCGCGCCGGGTCGCGGTGGCAACAGCCTTAGTCGGAAAACCCAGGCTTCTCTCACCCCAGCTGCATCCTCCAGCTTACTCAACAGGATCCCGAGTCGTTCCCTGTCCAGCTGTGAGACATAGTCTCTCCAGTGGGTATGGGGTCTGCCGCTTAGTCTCCTCTCAGTGGGACGTGCCCGAAACACCTCACCAGCGAGGCGCTCTGGGGCATCCTGACCAGATGCCTGAACCACTCCATATGGCTTCTCTCGACCTGGAGCAGGAGTAGCTCGACACAGAGCTCCTCCCGGAAGGCAGAACATCTTACCCGGTCTTTTGAGTGAGAGCCCAGCCAACCTGCAGAGGAAGCTAATTTTGGTCGTTTGTATCCATGATCTCATTCTTTCAGTCACCATCTACAGCTGGTGACCATAGGTGAGGGTGGGAACGTAGATCGACTTGTAAATCGAGAGCTTTGCTTTTGGGCACAGTTTTTTCTTTACCACGACGGACCAACGCAGAGTCCTACTTATTGCTGACGCTGCACCGATCCAGGTCTGAATGTTTTTCGCACCCAGTGGGTGGGGTTTGGCAGGAAGTGAGCATTGTGTCAAAAATGAAAGAGAAACTGAATAAATGTAATAATGAGTTTTCTATATAATAATATTGGTTGGGAGCAAAGAACATAGCAGACAGTAAACAGTGTGATACAGTGTGAAAAATATAATTAATTAATAATTAAAATTAATTTATAATTAAAATAATTACCAGACGAAAGCACAACAACCCCTCCTTAAATACTGAAAATCAAACGTTCAAAGCAATGAAGAGTGTGAAAAAAAAGTGAAGAGGCGTATATTAGCAGGCGGAAACAATCAGAGAAATAGAAGAGTTTCAGGTGTAGAAAACTATGATGGGAGCAGCCATCTTGTTTGGTTGGAAAAAACAGGAAGCAGAGTTGTGGGCGGCGGAGATGAAAATGCTGAGGTTCTGTTTGGAAGGAACCAAGATGGACCGAATCAGAGGAACAGCACATGTTAGAGGGTTTGGAGATAAAGTCAGAGAGACCAGAGTGTCCAGAGGACAGAAAGGGAAGCATGCTGTACTTGGAATGGCCAGACAGTCGACTTACGAATGTAGTGGAAATTAAAGACAGCTCGTGTTTCAGAAGACGAAACTGACTTGCTGTGGTGCCTCACGAATGTGAACGGAAAAATGTCTCACTTTATTGTCTGTCTGGGTCAATGTTTTGTTTTTCTAAGGCCCTGTCCACACGTAGCCGGGTATTTTTGAAAACGCATATCTGCTGTCCTCCATTTTGGAAAAAGCTCGCGTTAACACGTAACCGTTTTCAAAATATCCGCGTCCACACGGAGCCGTATAAATACGCCTCGGAGTGCGGTCAAGAGAATGCCAGACCAGTAGGTGGCAGTATTGATCTAAACGTAAGTTCTGAGCTATCCAATCAGAGCACCTCTGTCGTCATTTACGCAAAACCTGAAACATGGCGCAAGGCATCTCGTTTATGTGGACCGACAAGGAGATGGAATTACTTTCAAAAGTCGTCATTAACGATAAAGTTAATAAAACACAGGAAAATATAGACGATCCATACAAGGACGCACACGAATGACGTATGTGTATTACTTGTCGTAGGTAGTGACGCAGTCAGTCAGTCAGTCATCTTCTTATCCGTCTATCCCCTTCGGGATTGCGGGGGGGTGCCGGAGCCCATCCTGGCCAATTTAAGAAGAAGGGCAGGGTACACCCCGAACAGGTCGCCAGTCTACCGCGGGGCCATACACATACAATCATCCACACTCAATCATTCCTAGGGGCAATTTGGCACCGACCAATCAACCTAGCATGCGTGTCTTTGGAGGGTGGGAAGAAACCGGAGAACCCAGAGGAAACCCACGCGAACACGGGGAGAACATGCAAACTCCACACAGAAAGGACAGTGTTCCAAGCCTCGTCCCCACCCAGGACTCGAACCCACGACCTTCTTGCTGTGAGGCAATTGTGCCACACTGCGCCACAGTGACGCAGTGGGTAGCACTGCAAAAAAAAAAGTGACGCACAAAAACGCAAACCTCCGATTTCGCACGTCCAAACGCAAACGCAAAAACAGAATTTTTACAAAATTTCCACTTTGGCGGAGTTTTAAAAAACGCGGTCTTAAGTGAAACAAAAACTCCATTTTTGTGTGGACGGCCAAAACAAATAAAAATATGTTTTCAAAAATACCCGGCTACATGTGGGCGGGGCCTAAATCTGACGCACCGAAGCAACAAAGTGTCGTAAATCTAATAAATCCGAGCGGTAATATGACCCATCCTCTGTATTGGAAAGGTCACAGATTAAACACCGGGGGTCTGTAGTAACTCTGGGGTTTCTTCACGTTTAACCGCTTCCTGTTCTCCTTGATGATGGGAATCAAGACCACGCCCACCACAAAAACCATCAGCCCAACAGACACCAGCGCCGGTCCCAGGATGTTGGTGATCTTTTTGCAGTGACCGGCGAAGTAAAGGGCACTGATGATGATGCCACAGACCAGGAAGCTGCCCCCAGTGGACATGAAGTGGATGGGGAACCAGAAGACGTCGCATGTTTCTCTGGAGTGGTCGGTGGTCCAGACGGATTCGCTGCGAGACAGGGTGAAGACCGTGCTGGCCGTGTGGCTCGGGGGAGTCAGCTGGTCCCTGGATTGGGAGAGCGTGCAGTCCCCGAGAGGGATGTTCTCTGGGGATGCGAGCATGACCTCCTGAGGGATTCTGAGAACGTTAAAAAGCAAAAAAAAACAAAAAACACGTTTAATTGGAATACATCGTAATGGTTTTTGTATTTTTAATAAATAGAAAAACTTTGTCATTTTTTTTCTGTAGAACAACTTTAATGTTAGATTTTTTTTGATACGTTCTGTTCCGTCACCTTCCGCTTGTTCCGGGGTGGGGTATGGGGGCAACAGCCTTAAACGGGTAGCCCAGGCCTCTCTTACCGCTCGGGAGGCGCTCGGGATGCCCGAACCACCCCATCTGGCTCCTCTTGACCTGGAGGAGGAGCGGCTCGACACCGAGCTCCTCCCGGATGGCAGAGCTCCTCACCCGATCTCTGAGTGAGAGCCCAGCCATCCTGCGGAGGAAGCTCGTTTCGGCCGCTTGTATCCGTGATCTCATTCTTTTGGTCACCTCCCACAGCTGGTGACCATAAGTGAGGGTAGGAACGTAGATCGACTTGTAAATCGAGAGCTTTGCTTTTCGGTTCCGCTCTTTCTTTACCACGACGGACCAATGCAGCGTCCCTTCAGGATCCTGGAGGGGTCATTCGATTGTGTCCCTAGGGGACTCCTGTGCGGGGTGCTCCGGTAGTACGAAGTCTTGGTACCCTTGGTACGGGCTGTCCGGTCTTTGTACAACCGGAGCCAGAGCTTGGTTCTTATAGCTGGCAGTATTTTTTTAATACTTTAAGGAATAATTTGATTGTTTTTTAAATAACATTTTAGATTTTCTAAGTATACGATGTTCATTGTAAAATTCGCACATTTTTACTGGAAAAATTTTGCAACCATGACTGAGAAAACCCTCCCCAAAAACTTCTCATTTTGTTTCTTAAAAACTGACTATTAGTGAATAAAATGATTTAATTGAACTCAATTTAAAATTTACAAGTTTTTCTCAATAAAAATATACTGACTTTCTGGTAAGTTTTGTTTCAAAGTTTCTTCAACAAATATTTATGCATCACAATTATTAAAAATGTCATATATCGGACAAATAAAAGAGTTTTAAGGACAAAAAGCTGCAGCTGAGGTCAACAAAACACCATCTAAATGTCAAGATCCCTCACCTTCCCCCAGAGGAAGGCCTGGATATTCCTAATCAATTTTATTAGGGTTACCTGAGGATGATTACTGATTCCCCACATCTGTGGATCTATTTAAGGGGAATCACTTCTTGCTTTACAGACTTTTCTGAATTGAGTTAATAATTTATGTTTGAAGTCCTGCAATTGGGTCCTCCTCCTTCCACCATCCCCTTAAAACCCTGACACTAAAAGGGTCCTAAAACATTTTTTTGCCTTAAGAAAAAAAATGTATATAAAAAAAGTCTACTTTGGGGACAAAACTACAATATTTTCAGTTGAAATGTTTGAGTTTTTCTTTCATTTTAGAAGTAAAATCTGCTCCTTTAAAGCCGTTCTGATTTAACACACATTTGAAGATGCAGCTAACGCCTCAGAAAAGACTAGGAGCAGCATCTGGTGATTTGAAAGCCAATGGAAAATGGCTGAACCTGTATTTGAGACTGGAAAGCTCTGTTGGAAAGAATGAAAGCCAGTTTGAATTCCTACTTTTAGCATAAAATGACTCAGACATTTTGTTGGTAAGTCTCAGGATCAGACAGTGGGAGACTTGGGTTTTATTCCCGCAATTTGCATAAAAATGTTGAATTTTGAGTTAAAACCCTTATAACTTCTGACCATTCGTTCATCTTCTGAACCGTCCTTTCCTATCGAGGCAGCCTATCCCGGCCAATTCAAGGCGAGAGGCACGGTACACCCTGAACAGGTCACCAGTCTGCCGTGGGTCCACACACACACCCATTCCTAAGTGCAATTTTATAATGGCCAATTAACATACATGTTTTTAGAAGGTGTGAGGAAACCAGAGTATCCAGAGGAAAACCCAGGTATACATGGGGAGAACATGCAAACTCCACACAGTGTTTCAAGCCTCATATCACCTGGGACTCAAACCCCGATCTTCACGAGTGAGGCCACTGTGCTACCGACTCCACCACCGTGTCAGCCTCATTATTTATCATCATTTTCCAAAAGTAGGAATTATTTTGAAGTTTTTGGACTTAAAGGGTTTCAGAAAAAGAAAACTCATCAAGAATAAGATGTAGTTATAAATAATTTTTACCAAATTGGTTCCGCTAAGGTTTATTGAACATTTCAGCATCAAATCCAGAATAATTTATCATTTCAGAAAACATTAGATTAGAAAACATTGAAACAACCCAATAAGCAAAAATGTAAAAAAAGAAAAAGTAAATTTAACATTTTTTTCAGATTAAATATAATTTTTGAAAAATGTTTTAACACAAAAAAATAGCCTAAATTTGATCAGAAAAGATCAAATATCAAAATAATCATCAATAAGCTAGGTTTAGTTTTTATTGATCATTTTTATTCATTTCTAATATCCTCATTATGGCATGTAGTTGATATTTTGATGGACCGTATCAGGACCACCGCCCCTCCAGATTGGACACCATAAAACATCATATTTTTACTAGATTAAAAATTTGTGTGACCAGATTTATATCAAATATTTTTTAAGTTGAATAAAATAATTTGAAAACATTAAAAAGCATTCAAAATATGATTAAAGTTACTTCAATTTGTTTTGAAACACATTTATTTATTTTGCAACGTGCATGATTAACAAAAAACAGACAAATTTTGGTTTATAAATTAGCTAAATTTATGTTTTCAAACAGATTAGATGATGATAACATTTTTCAAGAAACAAATATTTTTTTAAAAATGCATTTAAATTTGAAACCTTTAACTTGTAAATGAAAACAGGATAAATTACAATTATGAAAATTTTATCAATAAAAAGCAAGAAAAAAAAGTTAATCATTACAATTATTATTTAGTTATAAAACATTGAAATAAATCTCAAGAAATTTAACTGCAAATTTAATTAACTTCATAAGAAATAAGTATTTAATGAAGTTTTTGCAAAAATTAGATAAATCATTTTGCAATAAACTTTTTGTAATTTTTATGCAGAAATTTTACTTTAAATGTTTGAAACGACAAAATATGCATTTAAAAAAAAACTGCAGACTTTTCTAGAACAGGGCGTGAAATATTGGAACCTATAGTTTTATCCGTCATAGGATGGAATTCTCGTCAGAAAAAGCTTGTTTTTATTGAAATTAAAAATTTTAATAACTTTTCACCAAATTTAAGCAAATAATGAGTATTTTTCTAAACAAATTAGTTCTGTAATTATTTTTACTTCTTCAATTAAAACAACAAAATCACATTGTAAATTCAGATTAAAATATTTTCAAACATGATGTAAAGTTTTCCTTGTTTTTTAAAAATGATTATTATTTTTTGTTTATTTATTCTGAAAGCAACAAGCTTTTTGAAAATAATGAGGACGTTTTAAAAACGAGACAAACAAATCAATAAATTACATCATGATGCCTGCACCCTTCTTTTACGGTCTATTTTCCAGTCAATATCCAACCCAGAAAGGATCATTCTTCATTTTTAATGTCAGAAACACAGACTTCAGACCTGTACGAAGCAGGATAAGAATATTTTTAGATCTTAGAATAAAATTAAAAATGATAAAAACCTCATTCATCCAACAAAAAAAGGCTTTTTTCTGACTTTCAAGCTTTTTTAAGCAAAAAAACACGATTCATAAAAACAGACGAACACTTACCTTTGAAAAATATCCCAAAAACACAGACAATAAAAGGTTAAAAAATCACATCAAAATCCAGAAAAAACTGAGCAAAGTTTGAGTTTATCTGTGAGCAGAAAGACAATGAGCTTACCCACCCTCTGAAGCTTTCTCCACCTCCTGAAGATAACCCTGTGACCACCATCATCTCACCATCACACACCATCGCACGCACACTGACTGGCCTGACCCCAAACTATTCCGATTCACATCTTCATCTAGCGGGTTCGGTAACTCCACCAAGGTATTTGATGATTTCTCTCGGTGGAAAAAAGGTTGGATGTCTTTCCGGGACACATGAGAAAGAGTGTGTGCTCGCACGGAGAAGCAGGGCAGGGCACAGGGCGAGTGAAATGACTGTTAGATCCATTCGGAATCATTCATGCTCAAACTTTCCTACATGTCGACAAAACATTGATCGTAAACTCGCCTCCGGCAGTTGTTTTGCTCGTTGAATACAAAACCGATTTTATATTTGTAGTAAAACAATCAACGCCCAGGTTCAGTTGAGGATATTCGCCCCTTGTTGCTTTGTGTTTAACATTTCCCACCACAACATGACCCCACCATCCTCACCATCCTCACCAGAACGGCCTGAGGGATTACATACATGTGAGCTCAGAAAGACACAGGTTTGAAACCATCGATTGAAACACGAGCACACACTTTAACGTCGTTATCTCCGACTAAGCTGTGAGAATGGCTCCTCAGCTTTTGGACTGAAGCTCTTGGATGATTTCATTAGATTAATAGTTTAAAAGCTCCATCCTGTGAAGCTCAAGTGGAAGGCTGGTGGTTGTAATGACATATATTTTCCTTTAGATGGCGGTGTTGTTAAATGTTTGGGCGCCAAAGTTAAAAACGAAAAAAGAAAAAAAACTCTAGTCATCTGACTAGAGTTTTTTTCTTAGTTTGTTTTTGGTGCTTTTATTTGAAAAAAATATAACAATAAAAATTTTATTTGTAACGCAGTTTCTATCTCTAGTGAAGATCTCAAAGTGCTACAATGACCAAAAGCAACAACAAACAACAAATTTAATAAAACCACAACAAAAAACAACACTAAAAACTTTGCTGAAAAGCCTTTCCGTTCCGTCATTTTCCGCTTGTTCCGGGGTCGGGTCGCGGGGGCAACAGCCTCAAACGGGCAGCCTAGGCCTCTCTCACCCCGGCTGCATCCTCCAGCTCACCCGGAAGGATCCCAAGTCGTTCCCCGGCCAGCTGTGAGACATAGTCTCTCCAGCGGGTCCGGGGTCTTCCCCTTGGTCTCCTCCCGGTGGGATGTGCCCGAAACACCTCACCCGCGACTGCTCGGGGGGCATCTTGACCAGATGCCCGAACTACTCCATCTGGCTCCTCTCGACCTGGACGAGGAGCGGCTCAACACCGAGCTCCTCACCCGGTCTCTGAGTGAGAGCGCAGCAACCCTGCGGAGGAAGCTCATTTCGTCCGCTTTTACCCGCGATCTCATTTTTTCGGTCACCACCTACAGCTGGTGACCATAGGTGAGGCTTGGAACGTAGATTAACTTGTAAATCAAGAGCTTTGCTTTTCAGCTCAGCTCTCTCTTTACCACGACGGACCGATGCAGCGTCCTAGTTATTGCTGACGCCGCACCGATCCGCCCGTCGATCTCCCGCTCCATCCTTCCCCCACTCGTAAACAAGACCCGAGATACTTAAACTCCTCCACTTGGGGCAGGACCCTGTCCCTGGCCCGCAGGGGGCATTCCACCCTTTTCCGGGCGAGGACCATGGTCTTGGATTTAGAGGGGCTAATTCCCATCCCGGCCGATTCACACTCGGCAGCAAATCGATCCAGCGAGAGCTGGAGATCACGGTCCGATGAAGGCAACAGGACCACATCATCCGCAAAAAGCAGAGATCTGATCCTGAGGTCACCAAACTGGATCCCTCCAACGCCTCGGCTGCGCCTAGATATTCTGTCCATAAAGATGATGAACAGAATCGGTGCCAATGAGCAGCCTTGGCGGAGTCCAACTCTCACTGGAAATGGAATCGACATACTGCCAGCTATACGAACCAAGCTCTGGCTCCAGTCGTACAAAGACCGGACAGCCCGTACTAAGGGCTCCGAGACTCCGTACTCCCGGAGCACCCCCCACAGGAGTCCCCTAGGGACACGGTTGAATGCCTTCTCCAGATCCACAAAACACATGTAGACTGGTTGGGCAAACTCCCATGACCCCTCCAGGATCCTGAAGAGGGTATAGAGCTGGTCAGTAGTTCCACGTCCGGGACGAAAACCACACTGCTCCTCTTCAATCCGAAGCTCGACAATCTGACGGACCCTCCTCTCCAGTACTCCCGAATAAACCTTCCCAGGGAGGCTGAGGGGTGTGATCCCTCGGTAGTTGGAGCACACCCTCCGATCCCCCTTCTTGTAAAGAGGGACCACCACCCCAGTCTGCCAATCTTTGAATTGAAAAGCCTTTAGAAATAAAAATGTCTTCAGTCTTTTTTTAAAAACCTCAACGCTCTGTGGAGCCCTCAAGCTCTCCGGAAGAGCATTCCAGAGCCGTGGAGCAGCTCCCTGGAAGGCCCTGTCCCCCATAGTGGAGAGTTTGGTTCTTGGTTGGTGCAGGCAGTAGGAGCAGGAGGAGGAGCGCAGGTCTCGGACAGTGGTGTGGAGGTTTAGGAGTTCTCGGACAGTGGTGTGGAGGTTTAGGAGTTCTCGGACAGTGGTGTGGAGGGTTAGGAGTTCTCGGACAGTGGTGTGGAGGTTTAGGAGTTCTCGGACAGTGGTGTGGAGGGTTAGGAGTTCTCGGACAGTGGTGTGGAGGTTTAGGAGTTCTCGGACAGTGGTGTGGAGGGTTAGGAGTTCTCGGACAGTGGTGTGGAGGGTTAGGAGTTCTCGGACAGTGGTGTGGAGGGTTAGGAGTTCTTGGAGATAAACAGGTGCAGTGCCGTGTATGCACTGATGGGTGAGGAGGCAGAGCTTGTACTGAATTCTGTATTTAATGGGTAGCCAGTGGAGGGATTTGAGGATGGGAGTGATATGGTCATATTTGCGCCTCCTTATCAGGATCCGGGCAGCGCTGCCTGGAAGGCCCTGTCCCCCATAGTGGAGAGTTTGGTCCTTGGTTGGTGCAGGCAGTAGGAGGATGAGGAGGAGGAGGAGGACCGCAGGTGTCGGACAGTGGTGTGGAGGGTTAGCAGTTCTTGGAGATAAACAGGTGCAGTGCCGTGTATGCACTGATGGGTGAGGAGGCAGACCTTGTACTGAATTCTGTATTTAACGGGTAGCCAGTGGAGGGATTTGAGGATGGGAGTGATATGGTCATCTTTGCGCCTCCTTATCAGGATCCGGGCAGCGCAGTTCTGGATGTGCTGGAGCTTCAAGAGAAATCAAGAGAACTCAAAAAATTCTCTCTCTGCAGCTGCAGAGGAGGTATTTAATTTCTCTGCAGCCATGTTGATTATGATTGGTCTGATCCTGCATTATGTAAATCCAATTTGTTTCACTTGGAAGTTAATGAAAACCCTTTGCAAACAAATCCAGAACTTTCAAAAGACTTTCGTAATTTACGACAAATGACATTTCAGCTTCGTTATATATTCAGTCTTTTTTCGTGTTAATGTGAATAATAAAAATCTCGATTTATAAAAAATGAGGATTTTTTTCTGTTTCATCGAATGAAACAAAATCATCTCTCCTTTTGACAATTCCCTTCAGGGGGCGCCACATCAAGTCAGTTTCTTCCATCTAACCCTATCTGCTGCATCTTCTTCGGTCACGCCAACTATTTTCATGTCTTGCTTCACTGTATCCATGAAACTCCTCTTTGGTCTTCCTCTGGGCCAGGGGTGTCCATAGCCGGTCCTCGAGGGCCGGTGTCCAGATGGTTTTCCACACGTTCCTGGTTCTGATGCACAGAAAGTGAAATCAACAGCCAATAGAATTTGGCACAATAACTCATTACCTGGATCAGGGGTGTAGATGCAAGAACATATAGAAAACCTTCAGGACACTGGCCCTCAAGGACACCCCTGCTCTAGGCCTCTTTCCTGGTGGTTCCAAATCCAGCATCCTTCTTCCGATGTACGCTCTCTCTCTCTCCTCTGTACATGTCCAAACCATCTCAGTCTGGCCTCTCTGACTTTATCTCCAAAACCTCTAACATGTGCTGTTCCTCTGATCCTGTCCATCCTGGTCACTCCCAGAGAGATCCTCAGCATCTTCATCTCTGCTACCTCCATCTCTGTTTCCTGTCTTTTCCTCAGTGCCACTGTCTCTAGACCAAAGAGCATCGCCGGTCTCACCACGGTTTTGTCATGATCCCCTCATCTGCCACCAGAGGGAGCCCTGGACCTTCCTCTATCTCTCCCAGATGCCAGACACCTGCGGTCATTATCCTGATGCCACACACCTGTGGATTATTCCACCTGCTGCCTATTTAAAGGCAATACCCTCTGACTTCTTTGTCGGGTCATCACGATCCCTCCCAGCCAGGTCTTCCTGGCTGCCTGACCAAGTTTATATTTGAACTCTGTTATATTTTTTAACTTAACACTAGAACACCTACGAGGGGGTCAGTTGACCACCACTACCTGAAAGCTCCATGGAGGTGTCTCGAAACCCCAAACCTTCTGCTTGAGTTATTAAAACAAGACACTTAAGATTCGTTTGGAAGGCACTTCACACTCGGAAACTAGTACCAGGAGACTCTTGCTGAATCGCAAAAACGACTCTGCTCCTCGGAGTGCAGGTCAGGTAGAGGTGCCAGATGACTCTTTCTGGGGTAAACAGGAGGTTGAGAAAATCTCGGGGCTTCTAGTGTTAAAGACATTCCTTTGGATTATTCCTATGTTTTTGTCTTACAGCCTTGCCTGACTTCTGTTAATAAATCCTGTTTACATGCTACATTTGGGTCCTCCTCCCTCCACATTCCCATCATGACAGGTTTTGTACACTTTCCCTTTCATTTTAACTGAAACTCTTCTATCACACATCACACCTGATAGTTTTCTCCACCCATTCCAGCCTGCTTGCACACGCTTCTTCACCTCTTTTCCACACTCTCCATTGCTCTGAACTGTTGATCCTACATACTTAAAATCTTCCACCTTCTTTATCTCTTTTCCCTGTAACCTCACTTTTCCATTTGGATCCCTCTCATTCACACACATGTACTCTGTCTTACTCTGACTAATCTTCATTCCTCTTCTTTCTAGTGCAGACCTCCACCTCTCCAGCTTTTCCTCCACCTCTCTCTCCTCTCACTACAGATCATAATGTCATCTGCAAACATCATTGTCCATCGGGATTCCTGTCTGACCTCGTCCGTCAGCCTGTCCATGACCATAGCAAACAGCAAAGGGCTCAGAGCAGATCCCTGGTGCAGTCCCACCCCCACACTGAACTCTTCTGTCTCACCTACAGCACACCTCACCACTGTCTTACATGTCCTAAACCACTCTAACAGCCTATCTTAGCTGATTTCAAGTGAGAGGCAGGGTATAACCTGAACAGGTCGCCAGTCTGTTGCGGACACACACACACACACACACACACACACACACACACACACACACACACACACACACACACACACACACACACACACACACACACACACACACACACACACACACACACACACACACACACACACACACAAGACGAAGTTTGAAATGTTCAAACTAGGGCTGCAACTAACGATTATTTTGATGATCGATTAATCTGGCGATTATTGGCTCGATTAATCGATTAATCGGTAAAATTGGCAACTTAATAAATAATAGATTTTTGGCATTTTATTGAATATAGTTATGCAAAACACAACTCATAACCACTTCAACAACACGTTGAGCTCATTCTAATAAGTAAAAATGTTAATCTTTCTGTGAAATAAAGAGGGAGAATATTACCATTTCTACAGCAAATATAAAATAATAAATCTACTTACTGTATACAGTAAAGGTAAATCACGAGCACCCATAAAATGTGTTTTATAATACTGGCTAAAAACGTAAGCTGTTGAACATCCTGGATCACAGTTAAAAACAAGAAATCGTTAACAGTTTTAGATTTTCAAATTTAACCTTGTTCAGAGGTATAGTACCAAACAAAAATGGCCGAGGTTAACATGAGTAAAAATACACAAAAACAATCAAGTTGTGTAATATTAGGTGAAGTTGACAGCAAAAACTTTCTAAACGATTAATCGATGACTATATTAGTCAACAACTATTTCAATAATCGATTACAATCGATTAATTCGATTGGTTGTTTCAGCCCTAGTTCAAACTTCCAGATGACTCTGCTGGTTTTCAGTCAGTAAACTGGTAAAGCACAATCCAGGTGTCGGCTTAATCCTTTTTGATGATGGCAACACGAAGGGTTGCCAGGGATTAGACACAATAAGCCTCTTCTGGATGCAGAATGCTGACTTTGTTGCTTTTGGCTGAAAGTTTTTAGGATTCAAATGAACTCTGCTGTTCTACGTCCAGCGTGTCCACCTCCAGTTAAAGCCACCAGAACTGTGATGCTCCAACAAGCCCAGTCCGACAGCACTCCTGTTCCCGGGGATTAAAAAAAAAAAAAAAAAAAACACACTTTTTAGCTAAACGAAGCTTCTCGCTGAGCCTCGTTAACTTCCTGAGAAAATTAATAATAAAACTTTTGCGGCGAGAGACAAATCACATTTCAGCTGATTTATTTACACACGGAGGGTTTTTTTTTTCGCCTCGGGGAAAATAATTAATCTGCTTTGCATGTTTACGGCTTTTCATTAAAACCAGAGGTTCAGACGTGGAGCTGTAACACAGATTATCCAGATGAGGTTTAAAGTTCCTTCTGGGTCAGGGACAGGGTCCTGCCCCAAGTGGAGGAGTTTAAGTATCTCGGGGTCTTGTTCACGAGTGGGGGAAAAATGGAGCGGGAGATCGACAGGCGGATCGGTGCGGCGTCAGCAATAACTAGGATGCTGCATCGGTCCGTCGTGGTAAAGAGAGAGCTGAGCCGAAAAGCAAAGCTCTCGATTTACAAGTCGATCGACGTTCCAACCCTCACCTAATGTCACCAGCTGTGGGTGGTGACCGAAAGAATGAGATCACGGATACAAGTGGTCGAAATGAGCTTCCTCCGCAGGGTGGCTGAGCTCTCACTCAGAGATCGGGTGAGGAGTTCTGCCATTCAGGAGGAGCTCTGTGTTGAGCCGCTCCTCCTCCAGGTCGAGAGAAGCCAAATGGGGTGGTTCGGGCATCTGGTCAGGATGCCCCCCGAGCGCCTCGCGGGCGAGGTGTTTCTGGCACGTCCCACCAGGAGGAGACCAAGGGACAGACCCCGGACCCGCTGGAGAGGCTATGTCTCACAGCTGGCCGGGGAATGACTTGGGATCCTTCCGGGTGAGCTGGAGGATGCAGCCGGGGTGAGAGGGGCCTTGGCTGCCCGTTTGAGGCTGTTGCCCCAGCGACCCAACCCCGGAACAAGCGGAAAATGACGGAACGGAATGGAAATGTTTAAAGTTTCCTCACCGATTCAAACTTTATCAATATGAATGTTTGCTCTTTTTACTCGAACCAATCTGAGATTACAGCCGACTTTCATCATTTTAATCAATTCCCTGTCAAAATGCAAGAAAGATAAAGTTCAACCAACAGATTTCTGTTAAACCTCTGAGAAATGCCAATTGTTATTCCAGCCCATTAATCTCCATGATGCCATCGTTCATGTCAGCAGACCAGCAGTGATGGAGTGGGATCTGCCCGGCTCATTAATAAAAGAAAACCAAATAAGAGCCATTTAGTTCATCGTTTACTGTTCAGATGAAAAGAAGCAGAACAGAGTGGACAATCGTTCCCGAGCCGAGACCACATCCAAAAATTAGAAGTTTGTTGGGCTTATTTAGAAATTTGTAGAGTAATAATTTCTTGAGACAGTTGGAGAGCCTGCTACAGACTGGCGACCTGTTTGGGGTGTACTTTGACCTCTGAAAGTATGCACACTTTCAAAATGAACAGTGTGCACAGATATGGATAGGCCAGGCATGGGCAAACTACGGCCTGGGGGCCACATGCGACCCGTTAAACGTTTCAATCCGGCCCGCCGAACTAGAAAAAATAAAAAAATAAACCATGTTAGTTTGATTTTTTTTTATTTTCTTGATTTTTTTTATGTTCGTCACTAGATGGCGCCAAAAATACAACAACACTGCTCCCATTAAAATGTGTGTGTCTCCGTGATGCGCACACCTTTAAAATAAACAGTGTGCAAAGTATGGAAAGCTATCGGGCCCAATACACACACGTAAACAAGCGTGTTAGATGTTAAAACAAGCAAAATG
Organism: Neostethus bicornis; assembly: GCA_902685375.1. Classification (NCBI taxonomy): domain Eukaryota; kingdom Metazoa; phylum Chordata; class Actinopteri; order Atheriniformes; family Phallostethidae; genus Neostethus; species Neostethus bicornis. The sequence goes on from LR738556.1 coordinate 2,276,632, forward strand.
GTACATCAAGCGCTTAGATTTCAAACCTAGCGCCGCTAAATGGACGTTTTTAAGTGCTATCACACTAGATTTCAGACCTAGCACCGCGAGATTAGAAATTTGAAACACTCCTGATGTAACATTTAGCGCTTGTTTATAATCTAGCGCACCATTCTATCGGTCTAATCTTGTGGTTATCAAAGCATGCCATCCATCTGCTTCTGTTCCCAGGGGCGAATACAGGATTTTCTAAAGGAGGGGGGAGCACAAAACGAGCACCTGTGGTGCTTGCCAATGTGTAGGGGTCTGGGGGTATTCCCTAACCCCCAGAACCTTAATAAAAAATACGGAACAGTTTTCAACATGATACTGTTTACATGCGTTTTTAAAGGATCAGAATGAAAATCTACACGGAACAGATTTTTTTTTAACTTGTTTTATAAAACTTATTTAATAAATAAATAATTTCAGCTACTTTAGAATTTTTTTTTTTTCAAAAAATCTCATCTGCCTCGCGTGTTTTAAATGAACCTCTGAATTTTTTCAATCACATTAAAATAAACATCTGATTTAAACCGCTCTGAAAGCCGTCGCTCACCTCTCTCATTAGGCACAGGTTACAAATCATTTCATCACATTTTTTATTTACGTAGCCCTCGTTATGTCATTCACATCTGGATAGTTAGATAACTACAGTATGTGTATTCAAAGGAGAAAATTCAATGAAAAGCTTTAAAAGAAGCAAACAGTAAATTACGAAGTGGACCAATAAGATTATTATAATAATTAAAAAAATATTTGTAACGCACTTTATATCTCCAGTGGAGATCTCAAAGTGCTACAATGACCAAAAGAAACAACAAACAGCAAAATTAAATAAAACCACAACACAAAAAACAACACTAAAAACTTTGTTGAAAAGCCTTTAGAAATAAAAATGTCTTCAGTCTTTTTTTAAAAACCTCAACGCTCTGTGGAGCCCTCAGGCTCTCGGGAAGAGCGTTCCAGAGCCGTGGAGTAGCTGCTTGGAAGGCCCTGTCCCCCATAGTGGAGAGTTTGGTCCTTGGTTGGTGCAGGCAGTAGGAGGAGGAGCGCAGGCTTCAGACAGTGGTGTGAAGGGTTAGGAGTTCTTGGACAGTGGTGTGGAGGGTTAGGAGTTCTTGGAGATAATCAGGTGCAGTGCAGTGTATGCACTGATGGGTGAGGAGGCAGAGCTCGTACTGAATTCTGTATTTAACGGGTAGCCAGTGGAGGGATTTGAGGATGGGAGTGATATGGTCATATTTGCGCCTCCTTATCAGGATCCGGGCAGCGCAGTTCTGGATGTGCTGAAGCTTTTGTAAGCCCCTGCATGGGATTCCTACAAGGAGGGCATTGCAGTAATCCAGCCTGGAGGAGATGAAAGGGTGAATCATCTCAGCGTCCGGTTTGGAAAGACATTAAACGTAGCTTGGCTATATTTTTAAGATGGAGGAAGGAAACCTTGCAGAGATGGTGAATGTGGGAGTAAAAGGTGAGGTTAGAACCATTTTGACTCCAAGGTTTTTTACAGAGGATGACAGAGGGATTCTGTGTCCAAAAAGGGAGACACTACTGAGGGAAAGTGACTGGGTTTGGTGAGGCGTGCCGATGAGAATGCCTTCTGTTTTGCTGCTATTGAGTTGGAGAAAGTTTTCAGACGTCCATGTCTGAATCTTCTCCAGGCAAACCGAAAGCACAGATGGCAGAGCTGAAGGTAGAGCAGTGTTCATTTTCATATACAGTTGTGTGTCGTCTGCATTAGGGTGGAATGAAAGATTATGTTTATGAGTAGAAAAAGTTTAAAAAAAGTCTTCTGGACAGTTTAATTCTTCAACGAGACGTTTTGACTTCCATCCGGAAATCATTTTCAATCATTCAGATTGAACGTCTCGTTGAAGAATTAAACTGTCCAGAAGACTTTTTTGAAACTTTTTCTACTATGGATCACTCCTGGATGAATGAGGGACTACACGGATTATGTTTATGAATAATTTGACCAAGGGGAACCATGTAAATAGTGAACAGGGTTGGACCAAGGACAGACCCTTGTGGCACTCCACAGCTGACCATACGTGGAAGGGATTCGTTCAGCCCCAAGGCCACAAACTCTGATCTGCCGGAGAGGTACGACTGGAACCAGTCAAGCGTGGTCCCAGTAAGGCCCACTACAGTGCGAAGTCTGTGGAGCAGGATCTTATGGTCCACAGTGTCAAAAGCCGCTGAGAATGGCTTCTGTTTAGCTGCTATTGAGTTGGAGAAAGTTTTCAGACATTCATGTCTTAATCTCCTCCAGGCAAACCGAAAGCACAGATGGCAGAGCTGAAGGTAGAGCAGTGTTCATTTTTATATACAGTTGTGTGTCTTCTGCAGATTCCGGTAAGTGGAATATCTCTGACGCATCGATAAAGCTTGAGACAGTGTGTCAGCGAGTCAGTGAGTATTGGGAGTTAGTCAGAATTGCTTTTAGCAGATATGTAAAACTAAAGTATCCAAGGCCCACTGTTAGTCTCGGAGGGGGGTTTGGACCTTCATGACGTCAATGATGTGCTCTGTTCCTTCCCTGCTGAGGCATGACAGAGACAGAGCGAGTCAGACAGTGCTGGCAGAAAGTTTGGACTGTATAAACAGATCAATAGTGCAGCCATGTCTCGTTTCTGACAGATTTGTTCTCCCGGTCTGATAATTGGGCGAAGAACAAAGCGAGCCACACTCCTGCAGATCCGATGCTTCATGGTCAGTGGGTTTGTTGGACTTACTGACTACTTACTGACTTTTTTTTTTTTAAACTCACAGCAGAGAAGTTTCTCGGTGGACTGTAACTGGGCAGTGGATAGCTGGGTGAGAAGGACTGTCAGGGTAATGGCTTTATTTGACTTCAATGTGGGATGAAGGTGGATTAATAATTCCTCTTCAACATTGTTGCTTTTGGCAGCCATCTAAGTTTTCGTTTTAGTCTTTGTACGAATTTTAACTTAAGTTTTAGTCACGTTTTCGTCATCTTTTTATAATTTTGTTTTAGTCACGTTTTAGTCATGAAAACCCAAAAGAGTTTTTGTCTAGTTTTCGTCAGGGAAGACTTAGAACGTTTTTAGTCTAGTTTTAGTGTAGAAAAAAAACAAAAAAACTTTAACAATCGTGTCTTTATTACTGAGAATAATGCAGGTTGTTTGTTTTTTAAAAAAAAACAAAAACTCACCATCTGGCTCGAGAGGAGCCAGATGGAGTGGTTCGGGCATCTGGTCAGGCGGCCCCTGAGCGCCTCGCGGGTGAGGGGTTTTGGGCACGTCCCACCGGGAGGAGACCAAGGGGCAGACCCCGGACCCGCTGGGGAGACTATGTCTCACAGCTGGCTGGGGAACAACTTGGGATCCTTAGAGAGATTATTGACCCACCTTATGTCAAAAATAATGATTGATGGCCTATAGAGGTCACAGGTCAAAAACTTTATGTCAAAATCATGATTGATGACATGAACTTGATATGAACTTAGGTGTGTATGAGCCTTTAATGACCATAAGGGTCATAGGTCAAAAACTAAATGTCAAAAATGAATTGATGACGGTCGAAAACTTTCGATGAACTTAGGCTCTCTGAAACTTAATGTCAATTTTGATGGATAACCCCAGGACTAAACGTCAATCCTGATGGATGGGTCAGATTCTCTGAAACTAAGAAACTTTATGTCATTTTTGATTGAATAACCCTAAACTAAACGTCAAGCCAGTTGGATTGATTCCAGGTTCTCAATGAAGCCTGTGTGAGGGGGGACAACGAATGAATCTACTAGCGATGTTATCCCACAATTTTAAATGATTCTTTTTATTTTATTGTATTTGTTTGTATTTGATAGAATTGTATACAAAAATATTTTTATTTTTAAAAAATAAGAGTCGATCATTACAACGGACAAGGATGTGTTTCAGCCAGGAGTTTAAAGCACAGTTCTGCATGCTTCTCAGCTTACTGAAGCAACTCTACCTTTTCACACACGCACCCACACACCCCCAGACCCCACCCCACCCACACACACACACACACACACACACACACACACACACACACACACACACACACACACACACACACACACACACACGTCAGCCACTGGTATGCAGTCTGCTAGTCACAGCAGACCCCCTCCGACACCAACACCACCACAGTTTCACACACACACACACACACACACACACACACACACACACACACACACACACACACACACACACACACGCACGCACGCACGCACCCTTGCACACACACACACACACGACCTCCCCCTCTACACTCCTGCACACACACACACACACACACACACACACACACACACACACCCACCCCTCCTGCTCAGTGGAAAAGTGTTGACTTTTATTCAAACTAACGTCTGCGTTTAGTCCAAAACAAGAAAACGAATGTTTGAAACTTTTTTTTTCTTTCCTAGAATTTAAATAAATTCTTGAATATAAAAAAATATAAGTAAAGAAAAAATAAGAGAGAGAAAAAAAAAAAAAAGGAGCGTATAAACCTTGTGTCGGTTTGTTTGACCATTTTTATTTCTGTGTCGTTTGCTTTTTACCTAACGTTAACGTGTCTGAAGATGGTGCAAATTTTAAAAACCAGATTGGCGGGAGAATGGAGAGGAGGTATTGTACGCTGCAATTGGTCCGTCACTCGTATGACTATAGATGAGCCACTCGTTTTGAGCCACGTCTAGAGGGGGTGGCGCTAGCGTGTATATATTAAACGGTAAAAGTTTCTGAAAATGACTTACAAATCTGAAGATAAATTTAAAAAAGGATTAAACCATGGCTCACGTACCCACTTCTTCGGTCATATGCGAGACTCCGGTTGTCGTTTTTGAGCAGAACCGGACGCCGTCTGCACCCCGGAAGGAGCAAGTGTTTGTCTGCAGAACGCAGTGTCCTCCGAGCGAGGCTCTGCACGATGAGTGGTCTTTGGAGCCCTACGGGTTTGAAGGGAGCTTCGGCTACTTTTTTAAGTACAAGGTAGGGGAACTTGTCCTGTACCAGAATGTGCCGCAGAATGCGCCGCAGAATGAACCGCAGAATGTGCCGCTGAATACGCCGGGGGCGAGCCCCGAGCCCGTGCAGAATACGGCTTTCATGAGTTCGTCTGATTGGGGTATTATGAGACTGCTTCTACCTCGTACAGCGGAGAATGATGATGACGGAAAGCCTGAAATGGTGGAGAAAGAAGCCGAGGTGCGCGGTGATGGAAAGCTGAAACCCTGTCCTTCCGACGGCGAGATGTCTACGCTGAGAACCGTTTTCAGCGCGGTGTGGGAGACGGAGAAAAGCGGACCCAGCCGGTGGTTTTACAGAGCCAGTCGACGTAGAAACAAAGACGAGCGTGCGGAGGAAGATATGCTTGTATTGGAGAAATTCAGCGCGGAATGCGGGCTTTTCCAACGACAGCTGGCGTTACCGTTGAAAGCGTGGGACGAGAAAATGGAGGAGGCCGGCATTAAGATTTCAAATCTTTTTCGCAGCTGCAGAAACTGGACCGAGATTGTCCAGACAAAGAGAGCTTTGATGTTCTAAGCCCCGCCGACTTTGCACCTCCCACTCGTCTATAAAATAAGACCCCGCCGCTCTCCGAACCACACCTTCATTCCGAGAGCATGTCTCCCAAAACAAGCAAGCAAAGAACTCTGACGAGCTACTGGGCCGGGCAATCGCCCTCTTCGGCTCCTTCACCACCGATGATCTTCCCCGGCAGTCCTCCTTCATCGCCCCTGGTATCACCTTCGACGTCGGATGAGGATACGATCCCGTGGGGCCCTCCTACATCGCCCGATGTAATGGTCGAGGATACTCTACCCTACGATCGTCCATCATCACCCGGGATGGGGGTTACACTTACCTCCGCTACGCTATTGGCCCCGGAGATCTTTGAAGAGCCCAAAGCACCCTCTCTGCTACCGCCTTCAACGACGGATGATAGCGGCGATTCGAGTCCATCGACGGAGGATGATAACGGCGACTCAGCCCTTTCGACGGCAGATGATTGCGACGGGAAAAAACCCAGAGCAAATCCATCCATCGACGACGTTGGAAGAGATATGATCAGAGCCGTTAAAACCGTTGTTTATTATCTCTTCAATAGAGCGGTCTCTAAGCTCAAGACGTCTAGCTGCTACGGTTGTGAGGTTGATCACCCCAGCCAGACTCAACACCCTTGTTTGGACCCGGACTTTTTTCGAATAAACTCTGAAACGTTCGAAGACCTGCTTCGCACACCCTCTTTTCTTCCCGCTGTAACGCAGTATTTGCTTAAAAACCATTTGGAGGACTACATAAACACGCTGATTAACCGTTGCGTCAATGTTCACGGATATTGTGTCGATATTCCCGCTGCTGAAGATCCCCTCCCGGAGTACAACGACGGTGACGACGAAGACGAGGTGATTAAGCTCCGCGCTAAAAATTGGAGATCTCTGCGTGAAGCGGAGCGGATGTGGAATAATGAATTTCTCTAAAAAAAAAAAAAAAAAAAATGCTGTAACCATGTTGTACCGACGATTGAATACTACCTACTTATAATTTTGATACATTTCCTGCGTGATGAAAACAAAATAAAAGAATAAAACGAATATATTTTTGTGTTATTATTGTTTGACTCATTCACTCGAGCATCATAGCAGTCATATGCATCATGTCCGCCGACTTTCACAACGCCTACTACACGGCTAGTCACGCGGGGAGCTACGAGGGTGTTAAAAAACTACACAGAGCTTTAGAAACTGAAAGCGGTAAAAAAGTCAAATTAGAAAAAGTGAAAACATTTTTATCGGAACAGGATGCGTATACTTTACATAAACCTGTGAAAATACGCTTTCCTAGAAACAGGGTTGTTGTAACCAGACCTTTAATGCAATTTCAAGCGGATCTTTGTGACATGCGCGCTCTTTCGAAGCAGAACGACGGGTTTAATTATTTATTAACGGTTATAGATATCTTTTCTAAAATGGCGTACGTTCGTGTTTTAAAGACTAAATCGGCCTCCGAGGTGGTGAAGAACTTTGAGTCCCTTCTCACCGAAAGCCAAATACCGAGAAAACTTCAAACGGACGACGGGAAAGAATTTTTTAACAAGAGTTTTCAGACCCTGATGAAAAAATACAATATCGTCCATTTCTCAACCTCGAGCGACGTGAAGGCTTCGGTGATTGAACGTTTCAATCGAACGTTAAAAGGTAGAATGTGGCGTTATTTCATGGCAAACAATACACATCGTTACATAGACGTAGTACAAGATTTGGTCAAAAGCTATAACCATTCTTTTCACTCGAGTATCAAGATGACCCCGGTCGAAGTCGGCTCTAGCAACGCTTTAACGGTGTTTAAAAATCTTTATTGCTCCTCCCCTAAAAGAGGCGGTAAATCAAAGTTTCAAAAGGGGGATCTCGTACGTCTTTCTAAACTCAGGGGTGTTTTTGATAAAAAGTACGAACAGAGTTTTACCGACGAGGTTTTCAAAGTTTCGGACCGTCTACCCCGCATTCCTCCCGTTTACAAAGTCGAAGACTACGACGGTGAGCCGTTAAAAGGATCGTTTTACGCAGAAGAGCTGCAGAAAGTGAATCTACCTGCGGAACGCGCATATCCGGTAGAAAAAATTTTAAAACATCGTCGGATTAAAGGAGTCAAGCACGTGCTGGTAAAGTGGAAAAATTGGCCCGAAAAGTTCAACAGCTGGGTTAAAGCCAGCGAGTGTTATCAAATAGGAAGCCGCTAGCGAGTGTTATCAAATAGGAAACCGCTAGCGAGTGTTATCAAATAGGAAGCCGCTAATCCCTCCGTCGATCACTCTATCGTTCACTCTATCGTTCACTCTAACGATCACTCTGCGAGTCATGAAGCGAAGCGGACGTGAGGAGGGTTTTTACGTTACTCTTCCTTCAAACGCGTGCGTCGACGTGTTTAAAAATAACAACGCCGGCAGTTTTAGAATCGACTTAGCCCATCACATAGACCTCGAAGGTTCGTGGCAGGTGGCCTTAACTGAAATTTCTTATCCACACACCTGGTTCAACGTGCCGGATGAAACGGCGTTCTTTGACGCGGGGGTGAATGCGCGGATGTTGCTCGACACGCCGGATGAAACGGTACCGTTGGATGCGGAGATGAAACGAGCGAATCGTGTGAAAACGAGCGAACGCATAAAATTTTCACCCGGTTACTACGATACGTACGAGAGTTTACAAACGGAGCTGGAGAAGGTTATGAAGTCATCAAAGATCGATATCCAGCTTCCTCTACATAGTATTAAAAAAAAAATTGACTTTCGGACGAGCGGAAAATTTCCCGTACGTTTCCCCGCCCCGGTAGCCTACATGCTAGGAGTTCCTCCGATGAAGTGGATTAAGTTTGAGCAAAAGACGGCGCCGTATCCTATTGACATGAAAGCGGGTTTTTACCAACTGTTCTGTTATAGCGACGTGGTCAGCCATCAGATAGTAGGAGACGCTTACGCACCTCTCTTACGTACGGTGAGGGTGAGCGGCCGATACGGAGACATAATCACTCAAATCTTCAATCCTTGCGAATACGTACCTGTGGCGCGAAACCATATTGAAAACATCCAGATTGAAATTAAAACGGATCAGAACCAGCCTGTAAATTTTTCTTACGGAAAAACCATCGTCAAACTGCACTTCCGCCCGAGCAATTCTTAACGTTCTTAACAACGTTATTAACCCGTCATCGCGTCAAACAAGTCATTAGCGGCCGAGTTCAAACAACGGCGGGAGCTCAGAAAGATGCCGCCTTACGTCGTTAAAGATGATCCGTACCGTTTTGTTCATTATTACGAAAATCAAGTCGGAGGAGCTCTACCGGGATTTTCGGGAGCGGCCGTTTCCTACGGGAGAGGAATAGGCTCAATTTTCTCGAGATTATTTCGTTTTGTTTCCCCTCTTCTGAAGAAAGGATTCAACATAGCGAAACCCCATCTCAAAAGGGCCGCCACCGGACTAGCGGCCGATGTAGCCGCTAAAGCGGTCCGTAAAATTTCTTCCCTCGGTCAAAATTCAGAGGGGCAGGAGGGTGCCGGATTGATGGTTTTGTCAAGAAGGTCCCGGAAACGACCCCCGGGAAATAGAATATCGAAAAGTCAAATAAGCGGACGCGCTAAAAAACAAAAGTCAGTCGCTTCGAGGAGAGCGAGAGGAAAGACCGTCAAGCGCCGAGAGGATATTTTCAACTAAAAGAAGATGTCTCTTTTGCATCAGAAATCGGCGGAATGCACGCTAGGAGAGTTGGATTTGTTTTCCGCGCCGATGACGCAGCTATCGATCGAGGATGAGATGTATACGGAAATCTCACCTCTATCCGCGCTGACGGATGGCGGACCGGTCGAATTTTTTTTACCCGGAGATGGCGAGAAATATCTGGATTTGAACGCCACGCTGCTTTTTATCCGTCTTAAAATTACCCAGGCCGACGGTAGCGATCTTGTCGCCGCCAGCGACGAAATAGGCCTGATAAACTACCCTCTTAACACCATTTTCAGCCAATGCGACGTCACATTGGGCGATAGGCTCATTTCCCAATCCAGTTCGACCCACCCTTACAGATCCATGATAGAGACGCTGCTGAATTATTCGGAGAATACGCTGAATACGCAGTTTACGGCCGGACTTTTTTACAAAGACACAGCCGGGGCGATGGATTCTATCGACAGCAGCGACGGTCCCAACCAAGGTCTGAATCAAAGAGTGTTTTTCACAGCCGAGTCTAAGGAAGTTCAACTCATGGGACCTCTGCACGCCGACATATTCTTTAGCGAGAAACTCCTGCTGAACTCTGTTGACATGAGAATTAAATTAACCAGGTCCAGCGATGATTTCTGTCTGATGGGGCCTCGCGCCAACAATTTCAAGATAAAACTTTTGGGAGCCTCTTTGTTTATCAAGAAAGTTTCGGTCTCCCCCGCGGTTCGATTAGGTCACGCCTCCGCTCTCACCAAAGGGAATGCGTTATACCCGATAACGCGAGTCAACGTTCGAACTTACCTGATACCCCAAAACTCGCGAATATGCAGTCAGGAAAATCTCTTTCTCGGCACCATGCCCAAATATATCGTCATAGGAATGGTGCATCAAGAGGCTTTCACCGGCAGAAGAGACCTGTCACCGTTCAACTTTCGTCATATGGACGTAGAATACGTCGCTCTATGTCGAGACGGTAAACAGATTCCCGCTAAAGCTTTCCAGCCCGTCTTTAATCAAGGACTTTCGGTGAGAGAATATTTTAATTTGATTCACACGACGGGGCGGCACCTAAAGGACTTACCGCTCAGCATAGACCGAAGCGATTATAATGCGGGGTATACTTTATTCGCTTTTAATCTGTCCCCCGTCGAGGACACCGAGGCCCTGTCGCCGATTATGAACGGAAATTTGAGGTTGGAAATGCGATTTAGACAGCCGCTTCCGCACACGACGACGCTGGTGGTTTACGCCGCTTACGATTCGGTGTTGGAGATTAATTCCAAAAGAGAGGTGTTGGTGGATTTTTATTAAAAAAGTCATGAACAATCATCAGCTTGAGAAACTACTAACCCGCTGTCTGGGGGATTTGTTCTGCGGTGTTTGGGCGTCTGACCAACTAGAGCTTCTTTCGGAGACATTTCCCCGTCCGGCTTATTTCATCGTGAATACGCACCCCTCGACTAAACCCGGCGAACACTGGCTCGCTTTAACTTTGGAAAAAGGAGGAGTCGCCACATTTTTCGATTCGTACGGCTTCAGCCCACAGTTCCCTTATTACCCGCGAGAAATTGTGACTTTTCTGAAAAGACGCTCAAACAAAATATTTTTTAACCAAAAACAACTGCAAGATATCTCTTCTGTAACCTGCGGTCAGCATTGCGTCTTCTATCTGTGTCAAAGAGCAGGCGGTCTGAGTTTAAACCGCGTGCTGCGACTCTATTCCTCAAACTTGTCTAAAAACGATAATATGGTTTCTAACTTTGCAAACAAACACCAGAAATGTGTAACAGGAGACGGTGAGACTTACGCCTTTCACAAAGTGTGCTCGTTAAGAATGTTTTGCGAATGTCATTCTCTGTTTTAATCTTCTAACTCGTTTGAATGTATGTAACTTTTGAAGACAAAAAAAAAAACCTACGCAATAAATGGGTCAATAAACTTTTATTTCCAAAAACAAAAGAATTTGTCTACATTTCGTTTGTTACGGGGAGTAGTTCACCCAACGAGGAGGGTGCACGGTTTTACGCAAACGGGATGTTATCCCGTCCTCCGGTCCCGGTCCGCTCCACCTGGGTGAAAGATTAAAAGTTTTTCTCTTCTTTACCCCGTCCTCTACTCCGGGCTCGCTCCACCTGGGTGAAAGATTAAAAGTTTTTCTCTTCTTTACCCCGTCCTCTAGTCCCGGCTCGCTCCATCGGGGAGAAAGATTAAAAGTTTTTCTCTTCTTTTTCCCGCCTCTCCCATCCTCGAGGGTTCCTCTTTGTTTTATTCGTTGATATTCCTGAAGCGCGACGTGGTTGCGAAAGAACGAGTTGGGCACGTTGATCTCGCTCAGGGTTGATAAAAAACTCATCCAACCGGCGGGTGCCGGGTTTTTGTTTCTTTTAAAAGGATGTAAAAGATGCTTGAGAAGATCGACCAAGTGAGAACCTTCGACAACGTTTCCCCGGCGAATAAATTCGCCTTTGGACGTCCAGCTGTGGTGATGATCGGTGAGTTTTTTTAAAATCAGCTCGCCGGTTTTGCGGTCGCGATTCGGAAGCGAGGTTAACACTTCGGCTTGCGAATCAGATCCGCTTTCCGGTTGAAAGGTCGGCGATTCTACTTGATCGGAGGTCTGAGGCTGTAGCGTCAAAGTTACGCGAGGTTCATCCAATTTACCCAGCTTTACAGGGTTGAGATATCTCTGAAGTAACGCGTCATACTTTTTAATTTTTTCATCAGAGGGGATGTCGGACGCATCCAGAATAGCTCTGATGTCGGCATCCAGGTCACTCTCGGCCGTTTGTCGGATGTTCGACGTCTCCGATTGAGTTAAACGTTTTAGCTGGTGGGGTGAAACTAGAAACATCTTTTGGCTCTCCATCCCGGTTATTTTTGCACTTTATCAAAGATTAGCCCCGCAATCACGGGCGCTAAAGCTCCTAATAAAGGTAAAAGGAATCCTCCGGTCTGATTTCTCAACGCCGATTGTTTCTTCTTTACACCCGCTTTCTTATCGGCGAGCAGACGGAGTATCTTCTTCTGTTTTTTCAACTTTTGAAACTGAACGGGCGTTAAAGGGATGTTTCCTTTTAAAATATTTAAAGCAATCTCGGACAGAGTAAGTAAAAAGTCCGGGGAACAGAATTTGAGAATCTCTTTACGCTTCTGCGGGCTGGCGTGATATAGCGCGCGCAGCAGAGGAGCGTTTCTTTTTAAACGAGCCGACATGACTTATTCCGTTTTCGGCGTGTAAACAACCGACCACTCGTGGGGTAGTATCCCAGATCGGAGTCTGAACCCGTCTGGGCAATCGTTAGTCAAATCCAAGATTAAATAACCGTGCGGTTCTTTTGTCGCGTCTTCGTAGCTCGACAAAAAATACTTTTTCCGAGAGGGAAACATTTGACAGGCCAAAAGTTTGATTTGCAGCTGATCGCGCGGATTTTTGAACAAAACGAGGTAGTTGCTATTTAGACTAATTGTACGGCTGTATTTTCCTTTGTGAAATATGTTTTGCGAAAGAAGAATCACCGACATGTTCCTATGGTGTCTAAATTCTGTAAATAGTCTGGCCACATTGGGATGATCCAAAGCTTGAAATAAGAGATTGTCTAAAATGATCAAATGTTTTTGATTGGGTGGAAATAGATCAAAATTTTCAAAAGAAAGAGGAAGTCCTTTAACAAACTTAATTTTTTTATTGATCATCATCAGTTCATTGTACAAGGGTTGAAAAGAAGTGTAAATCCACACAATATTTTCAGGAACATCGGTCATCACACTCTTACAATTTTTCAAAAGATTTTTACAAAAAAAAGTTTTCCCGCATCCGCTGGGTCCGATCACGAGACACGAAAAGGGGGTTTTGAATCTCGGATCGAAATCAACACGCTGCAAATCTTCCTGATGATAAGCAGCCATTCCGATTTTTTTTTTTTTTTTAACACTAATAGCCAAAAGGCAGCGACGTACCGTCTCGGAAAAGACGTCTTTTGTCGTACACCAGTCTGAATTTTTTCTGAAATGAGGTATTTTTCAGCGCAAACCCGGCTTTATTCCTCTTGATTTGCTCCTGGCGAACCGTCAACACAGCCGCCTCTTCACCCTTTTGAAATCCCTCCACCAGATCTTTAACAGAATGAAAGTTGACCGTTTCAGAAGATTCGCGAGTCTGAGTAATCCCTTTTACTTTCAGAACAACCTTCTTTTTATTCCTGGTCTGATAGCCGTAGCTTTTAGGACCCGTGGCAACAAATTCCTGAATCGTGTCCGAGTCTAACTCATCCGTTAACTGACCCAGAAAGTTTCCGGTCGGTAGAGGAGTTTCCCCTTGTTTCATCACGTAGATCAAGCTGTCTGTATCGATGTACAGTATTTTGTCGTTCAGCCGCTCGAGATGGCTGTACAGTTTAAGTCTAGCCCAGGCGGTTGTAAACACAGCCAGAAAGACATTATTCGTCTTACAAGGTTTCGAAAAACACGGTTTGTTCCATGTCCATTGAAGCAAAACAGAACCGGCTGTCAAGAAGTGAAAATATTTCACCGAGTACTTTCCCGAAAACAGAAAGCTGAAAAATTCCTGCGGATCTTTCACAACGCTCGTCTGGGTGAGTTCGCCGCGCTGAGCAAATTTTCCCCAGAAGCTGTTTAAGCACAGTTTTGCCACCTGTCTCCTGGCCGGATTGAACGCAATTTTTTCGGGATCCAACCGAATGCCTTCGTGCGCAAAATACTCGTCAATGTATTTCTGTTTACTCTCGGCATCCGTAGCTTCCGGAGGATAGCCCGATGCTTCCTGTTTACCCTTCAGAAACGTGTGGATGTAGTCCACAAAGATCGTGTCTGACTTTTTCGGGAAATGCCACACCTCAAAGATTTTCTTTAACCCGTAACCGGATTGCAGAGCTTTTGCGAATTCGGGCGTCGCCCACACCCCGGTCAGCGCTCTTTGCTCGTCGTTATGCGAGCAGGCGTCGACCTGGTTGTTTTCCTCGGCACAAGTTCGACACAAAGTGAAAATGAGCTTTCCCCGCGTCGTTTTGTACGGCAGGACCGGGAAGAACAACCCACGTGGAGGATAAACAACGGCTTTAATAATTCCGAAATAAGACTCGGGATTTTTAAAATCCGTCGTTATGATCTCCGGGTGACCGAGGGGGTACTCGAATCGCGCATTTACATACGGGTACAGACTCGTGAAATCCTGATAAAAAACGTTCTCGTCAGGTTTAGCGCTGTAACGAAGTCTAAGCGAGCAAGTACGACCGCCGTACAAAGCCTCGCGTGGGGCAAGAGGCTCCGGTGCTATGTAATTTGACATAAACTCTCTTACCGTCGGGTCGGTTTGTTTCAATTCGCGCCATTCGTGCTCCCACACCACTTCCACGTGTAATTTGTGCACGGCTCTCAGAACTTGCATTTTTTCCATCGTCTCCGCAAACGTCTCTCCAAACGACCGTTTTGTCAAGGGAGAGGTGTCTGTCGAGTTGAAACACTCGGGGCAGCCGTGGAAAAAACACCCGTGAAAAAAGAGCGCGGTTATGACTCCGTCAATTTCTCTGTAACCGTCCAGAAAGTAGCGACCCACCTGCTTTTCCCCGCCTCTCAGAGCGTGCTGAATCGGGGTCTTTCTGGAGAACGACAACCACTCCAACCATTGTATGGAGCTGTCGGAGAACAGCTTTTGGCTCTGGCGATATTCTCGGGGGCACGGAATGGCTAGCGTTTCGGGCGGAAGAAACCGCGACGTGAAGACTCGCATGCATGCAGACGCGATGGTGAGAGAACAAAACGGATCAACGCCCCCGTCTTTGAAATATTGATCGCGGAATTTGATGCAACCTTGACGCAGAATTTCCACGTCATTTCTGCAGTAATGCACGCATTCTTTTTTGAAGTCAAAGATCCCCGTTCTGACAGATTCGTACCAACCGACAAAAACTTTCTTTTCATCCTCCGACATCCTGTCGGGCGAGTAGCAACTCGCCGGTGGGTAACTACCCACAAAGTTCAGGGTGGATTCGGATGAAAATTTGTGAGGAAAAAAACCTTTATTTTGATCCTCGAAACCCAAGGCTTTAGGCATGTTAGCCAATCTCATCGTCAGAAACGACAAAGAATCGATGAATTTCAGTTTGTAATCTGTGTCGGTGAAACATAAAACTTTGTTGCCGTTCATCGTTAAAGCGGGGGTCAGCCCGAGCTCCGTTAAGACTTTCAGAATGAGATAAGAATCAAAGGAGCGAGAGTTGTGTGCTATGAATGTGTAGCCTTCAAAACGCGGTTTTCTGAAATAGAGCAGAAAATTTTCCATGCATTTCAAACCGTAAGACCACCACTCTGTACCGGTCAGGGTTTTTGTGCATACCAGAAAAGGAACGTGCTCGTTGTTTTCGTCTGGGAAGGTCTCAAAATCATAGAATATGATTTTTTTATGCAACTCTTTGTCCGGTTCTGTGGGTTTGATGTAGCAGAGATGCGTCTCTGCTGCATCAATGTTTTCGTCACAGATATAGCATTGTTTGACCCGACAGACGTGGGGTTTTTCAGCTCCGTCCATCTTGACGTAATAACACACGCCGCATTTTCGACAATTTTGCACAAGCTGGCACTGGTTGTACCATTTTTTGTTGATTGCGCTTAATTTCAACTCTTTGTGACTGTTGAAACAGTTTGTGTTTCGACAGATTCTGTTGCAATCTTTACAGAAAACGGGATCGTCTGTGGGATTTTGTCGACAATCGGGTTTGACGCAGACGGGACAGTAAGCCGCGCATCTGTGCATAAATTTGTTTTCAAACCCTTTAAAGCACGCGGGGCAGAAAAACTTTACACCCAAAAAACCTTTTGGGTCTTTAACACCGTAGTAATGCGAATCCAGTAACAGCAAGAATACTGTTTTAACCCCGCCGGAAAAGTCTGTCTGGAATTTAGCCATCGTTCTCTCGTTTGCATTTCTGTAAAAGACCACAATTTTGTGATTTAAGAGACGTTCAAATTTAGACACGTCGCTGAATGTAACGGGGGTTTGTTCCGAAAGACCCACATTGGATTGCCACTCCCTCGCCATTCGTTCAGCGCGATCGTCGGTTAAACCAGAATTTATCACGTGAGCCAGGCTGATGGCAAAACAGAGCTGGTTATTGCGTTGATAAGGCACGTAAAGATGGCGTCTCTTTTTGTTAATTAATTCTGCATCTAGAGTTTTAGCCGCTTTTTTTCTCTTCCCGCCCCCTCTAGGATTTTTCACAATGTCAATAGCTGCTTCTAACTCCGCGTCAAACGCGATTTCAGAATTTGACTGAACAAGAGGAGCCATGAGCTCGTTAAGTAGAGACTCCCAACTTGTGGTTTCGGGATCAAACCTCGTCGTTGTGTGCTGATTAACACCGTCACCATTTATTTGAATCATCACAGCATCGCCTCTGTCAAGCGTACCCGTTGCATGTTCAACGAGTTCGTTTAACTGATTCATGATGCTGAGATATAATTCTGTTAAATTTTCTACCTCGGGAATCCGAAGATTGCGTAGAAAAGCGTAATGATTAAAATCCTCGTGGACAATAACCCGAATCGCCGACCGATCCTCCGCTCCGTCGGTGCGACTGGTTGAAGGTAGGTTTGGTTCGCGGGTAGTTGACGTCTCGTGGTTGGTAGGAGGATGGTTTACATCGGTCTGTCTGGAAGAGGAAGGAATTATTTCCGAGGTTGATCCACCACTTCCTGTCTGGATCACACCACTTCCACGTGTAGCGTTGACGAGATTTTCTGTAGTCGGATCGACGGCTTCCGTCGCTTCCGGTAGATCAGACGTTTGGAACGCTATGTTTTCAGCGGCTGGTTCCTCCGTCTGATTGGGAGATATGTCCGAATTCACCCCGAACAAAGCCCTGTTTAGGTCCATAAAATAATCATTTTCCTCCCCGTCCACAAACTCCCAATTCATTTCATGCACCATCTGAACTAATTCGGCCGGGATTTCTCTAGGGGAGGGAGTCTCTGGAAAATCACTGTGTGAATCAGCCATTTTAATGGGGAAAATAAAGAAATAAATAAAAAGCAAAGCAAAACGGCGCATCAAGTCATCGTCGTTCGCTAATCTCGTCGTTGTTGGATGATTGACGTCGCTGTAAAACATTCAGCTTGCGAGGATCTATGAGTACGGAGAAATGACAAAACAAATAAAATAAATTAATAGTATTCTTCAATACGTGATTTAGAAGACGGAGTAAAATGAATAAAAACAAAATAATGAAAATAGTTTAAAACATAGTTTAAAACAAACGCACAATACCTTGTATGCAGCTTTCATCCGCAGGTCTCATCCAGCAGGCCTTCCACAGGTCTTGCACAGCCCCACAGCTCGCAGCTGTATAAACACAGCCCCGCAGGTCTCATCCAGCAGACCTTGTATTTTGGTCTCATTCACTCTCTTCTGTAATTAAAGTACATACCTCACTTAGAACACAACAAAGCAAAAGATGATTAAAAGGATTCAGCCTGGTTTAATACGTACTTATAATACATTAAACAGGGTGAATAATTTATTTAGTGTTAAAAATGATTGTAATACAGTTTCACATCCGGTAGAAGACATCGTAGCTTGTTTTTACATAAACAGTTTAGAAATAATACAGAATATAACACGTATGATTCCAAAAACAGTTTTTATGAAAATGTAGAAAACGCATAATTACCTCGATGAATCGTTTTTAAAATTCCATTCGGTTGCAGTTCTCAAAGCGTCTTCAATAACCCGATCACCGTCGATAACAGATCCTCAGACGGATCAAGCCGGTGCCGGAATGAAAATGTGTAAATCTTAGTTAAACGAGTATGTTATACTGGTGGGTGCACCGTTGTGAGGGAGTTTCGGGGTGATCATGTTTGTTTGTTTAGAGGATGTATGGCAAAACGTGGCAACTGACAGGTCGAATGGAATAACGACCGGGGTATCCCCAAGAGTCCAATGAAGGGCCTAATGATGGCTCCAAAGACCGCTCATCGTGCAGAGCCTCGCTCGGAGGACGCTACGCCTAAAAAAAAATATATATATAAAAAAATTTGCACCATCTTCAGACACGTTAGCTCCGTTCTCCCGCCAATCTGGTTTTTAAAATTTGCACCATCTTCAGACACGTTAACGTTAGGTAAAAAGCAAACGACACAGAAATAAAAATTGTCAAACAAAACCGACACAAGGTTTATACGCTCCTTTTTTTTTTTTTTTTCTCTCTCTTATTTTTTCTTTACTTATATTTTTTTATATTCAAGAATTTATTTAAATTCTAGGAAAGAAAAAAAAAGTTTCAAACATTCGTTTTCTTGTTTTGGACTAAACGCAGACGTTAGTTTGAATAAAAGTCAACACTTTTCCACTGAGCAGGAGGGGTGGGTGCGTGTGTGTGTGTGTGTGTGTGTGTGTGTGCAGGAGTGTAGAGGGGGAGGTTGTGTGTGTGTGCAAGGGTGCGTGCGTGCGTGCGTGTGTGTGTGTGTGTGTGTGTGTGTGTGTGAAACTGTGGTGGTGTTGGTGTCGGAGGGGGTCTGCTGTGACTAGCAGACTGCATACCAGTGGCTGACGTGTGTGTGTGTGTGTGTGTGTGTGTGTGTGTGTGTGGGGGGGGGGGGGGGGGGTGTGGGGGGGGGGTGTGGGTGTGTGTGTGAAAAGGTAGAGTTGCTTCAGTAAGCTGAGAAGCATGCAGAACTGTGCTTTAAACTCCTGGCTGAAACACATCCTTGTCCGTTGTAATGATCGACTCTTATCTTTTAAAAATAAAAATATTTTTGTATACAATTCTATCAAATACAAACAAATACAATAAAATAAAAAGAATCATTTAAAATTGTGGGATAACATCGCTAGTAGATTCATTCGTTGTCCCCCCTCACACAGGCTTCATTGAGAACCTGGAATCAATCCAACTGGCTTGACGTTTAGTTTAGGGTTATTCAATCAAAATTGACATAAAGTTTCTTAGTTTCAGAGAATCTGACCCATCCATCAGGATTGACGTTTAGTCCTGGGGTTATCCATCAAAATTGACATTAAGTTTCAGAGAGCCTAAGCTCATCGAAAGTTTTCGACCGTCATCAATTCATTTTTGACATTTAGTTTTTGACCTATGACCGCTATGGTCATTCATTCCCCATCATATGCTCCTTCTGACACAAAGTTCTGACTATCCATCACAATTTTGACATTTAGTTTTTGACCTATGACCCTTATGGTCATTAAAGGCTCATACACACCTAAGTTCATATCAAGTTCATGTCATCAATCATTATTTTGACATAAAGTTTTTGACCTGTGACCTCTATAGGCCATCAATCATTATTTTTGACATAAGGTGGGTCAATAATCTCTCTATCCTTCCAGGTGAGCTGGAGGATGCAGCCGGGGAGAGAGAGGCCTGGGCTGCCTGTTTGAGGCTGTTGGCCCCACGACCCAACCCCGGAACAAGCGGAAGATGACGGAACGGAAAAAAAAAAAACTCTGCTGAGCTTTAACTTGCGCAAAACAGCGAACATTGTAAAACAACGTAAATAAATATAATTATTTTCAGTGTGAGTAACGTTGCTATTTATGAATACTTAAAAACAATACCTCTTAATAACCCTGTAAACAAAGTAAACATTGGAATGTAATTAAAACAGTCGTTAGCGCAACCAAACTAACTAGGAAGTTAGCAGCGCCGACAAGCTAGCATTAGCTTGAAGTTAGCATGCTGTTTGCACAAAATATGTGGAAAACTTTAAGTTTCCGACCACCAAGCTTCTTTGTTACTGTTTTCACCATGGTTTGTGACTTCCTCATGGCTGGAGGTGTGTTGTGCAGACGGTGTAAACGTACAGCATTGTGGGGGGCGTGGGACATGCCCGAAACACCTCGCCCAAGAGGCGCTCGGGGGGCATCCTGTCCAAATGCCCGAACCACCCCATCTGGCTCCTCTCGACCCGGAGGAGGAGCGGCTCGACACCGAGCTCCTCCTGGATGGCAGAGCTCCTCACCCGATCTCTGAGTGAGAGCCCAGCCACCCTGAGGAGGAAGCTCATTTATATAATATAAAAAAATAGTTTCATACAAAGTTTTTTTTTTTTTTTTTGTGACAAATGAGCTTTTTTCAAACCCAGTTTTTTTCCCCCATGTTCTCTTCTCCCATGTCATTTAGGGGTCATTTTTGGGTAGTTTGGTGTGCAGCCAATTTTCAATGCATTTTGACTATACATGTGCACTTGGGTTATACTTAGGTAATGATCTTGTGCACGAGTGAATATTTTTGTTTAGAGTAAAGAATCAATCTCATCAGACTAGAGTAGATCCAAAACAGTTCCACACAACAAATCAAAATTCTCAAATTTTGGAAAGTTCTATCCACAGCTATTTTATCTTAATTTTGGTTTTACAAGGATTTTAGATATACAACCGAAGTCACCACTGCGTTATCAGGTACTGTGTCAATACAGCGTCAACACAGTTTGATTCCATCTTTAGATTTTCTAATGAATAATTTCAGCTCCAAGAATGTACTGCAAAAAACTTTATTCTCTATTTGTGTTTGAATTTGTTCCATGTGTGGTTTAACTTTTCGAAACGTCCATTATCCACTTTTCAGATTATTATATCGTCCACTGTGGAGGTAGCATGGCTCAGAGTAGAACAGCCGTTAAGAATTCTTCCTCCACTTCTGGCCCAACCTTTCCTCGCCAATTACCCACACATGGCTTCTACTGTCTCCCTGTCACACCTGCCTCCCATTTGTCGCTCTTCTTTGTAAGCCCTTTTCTCCCATCCCGCCCATGTTGGACTGTCTGTTATGTTTTCCCTCCAGTCATAATATTAAACCTTGCCTTGTCTTGTACCCCAGCTCTGGCTGCCATCATTGGCTCCTTCTGGTTTCTGGTCCACCTAACTTTGAAACGCCTTCTTGCTCCAACAAACTGGCTTGAACTGTTTACCCTGCATTTGGTTCTTTTCTTCCTGTTCCAACCTTGACATCGGCCATCTTGAAGCCAGAGGGCCAGGATGTTGTTGAGCATGTCACCCCAGCACCTTGGGTTGAATTGAATATACTTTATTAATCCCTGAAAGGAAATTTGAGTGCAAACACCAGGTGTTCAACACCTCGAGGCCCCTCGCCCCAACCTCATCCCAGTCCGGTTACACTGTGTCCAACCTGGCAACCAAAAGCTGGAGTCCGGAATGGGTCCACAAAGCCTGGCCACAAACTGGCCTCTCTGTATTTCACTGGGTCCGAGTGAGTGCATCCAGTTCCTCAAGCGAGCAACCGGACGTTTCCATGGAAACCGCAAAAACCCCGTCCAGAAGCACCTCCACCAGATTGACTCCCTCTCCTTAGCTCCCCCAGAACCAAACCAACTCCTCCAGCCACACATGGATGTGCCTCTGAGATCCAGCAGCTGGTCGCACACGTCAACAGCAGAATGACTCCATAACCAGCTTGCCGTTGGGAGCTAGCCGGACGATTTCTGAAAAATCACCTGTCCACCACAAACAAAGTTCAAAATGACGTCCAAAGTGCGCTCAAAATAAAATCTTCAGAGAGACTAAACATAGCAAGAAGGGACAGAAACTCAGCAAAAGTTGGCAATGAAACGCTTAAGTAACAGGGAACACTGCAGCAGCCGCCCAGGGCAGCGCCTTAGCCATTTTTGGATGACAGGTTAATTTATGACTGTGAATGTATACCATTGAGAATTGGTATACTACCAATACATAGTGCGTATTGGTAAATATCGTACAATAAATGTCTTAAAATGCAGCTGTAAAACATTTTTTCAGAGGACATAGACACAAACATGGAGCCTGGATACCAATACATAGTGTATATTGGTAGCCATGGTAGCCATTGCCTGGCTACCATGGCCTGGCCACCAATATTGGTAGCCAATATTGGCTACCTGGCCACCATGGCTATTGGTGGCCAGGCCATGACAGCCATGGCCTGGCCACCAATACTGGCTACCAATGGTGGCCAGTATTGGCCAATGGCAGCCAGTATTGGCACTGGCAGCATTGGTAGCCATTATTGGAGCCTGGCTACCAATACACGTAATGTATTGGTAGACTCCATGTTTGTGCCCATGTCCTCTGAAAAACGTGATACAGCTGCATTTTAAGACATTTATTGTACAATATTTATTCCTAATGAAATGGGATCAAACTCTACTTCCTAACACTATGATGAATCCTTATGAGTCATTTTGACCACTTGGGACTTCTGTTCCAGTCAGAAAGTAAGATTACAAATGTGATCATTGATAACCTTTTGCAGATTTATTCATCAATCTTTTCCTTCCGCTGGTGAGATGTTATGTAGAAACATCCATAAAACATCACACAGAAAAGACGATGCCGGGCTCAGCCTCCCCTGACCATACACAACGTAACTTCACAGACTCTGATGTAATTTCTTTGCTGCTCAGATGTAAATCAGAAGTCAGAAGAATTATTTGATTCACTTTTCTGAGACTTATTGCGTCATTATGGTGAAAACTTTTCTTAAAATTGTGTTGTTCTGAATTTGAATGACGACACCTACCGGTAGGTTTCATCTGTCGTCCCCTGGACTGTTTCATTAAAATTATTTCAGTGGTTTGGACGCAATCACAAAAGTGTTACGGAAGTACAGACGCATGGATGGCTCAAGGGTTTAAAATGAGAAAAAAGATAAACAAAAACGTAATTTCCGATTGCAGACTTCCGTTATGTTCATGTTGCAATTTTGATGAAAAATGCCAACTTGACAACGGGTGGAAAAACAAGACCCTCTGTCTCCTTTTGGCATTTCCCTTCAGGGGGCACCACATCAAGTCAGTTTCTTCCATCTAACCCTATCTGCTGAATCTTCTTTGGTCACACCATCTATCTTCACGTCTTCCGTCACTGTATCCATGAACCTCCTCTTTGGTCTTCCTCTAGTCCTCTTTCCTGGTGATTCCAAACCCAGCGTCCTTCTTCCGATGTACTCTCTCTCTCTCCTCTGCACATGTCCAAACCATCTCAGTCTGGCCTCTGACTTTATCTCCAAAACCTCTAACATGTGCTGTTCCCCTGATTCTGTCCATCTTGGTCACTCGCAGAAAGATCCACAGCATCTTCATCTCTGCTACCTCCATCTCTGTTTCCTGTCTTTTCCTCAGTGCCACTGTCTCTAGAGTCTAGACCAAACAGCATGGCCGGTCTTACCAAGGTTTTGTACACTTTCCCTTTCATTTTAGCTGAAACTCTTCACACCTGATACTTTTTTCCACCCGTTCCAGCCTGTCTGCATTCGCTTCTTCACCTCTTTTCCACACTCTCCATTGCTCTGGACTGTTGATCCTACATGCTTAAAATCTTCCACCTTCTTTATCTCTTCTCCCTGTAACCTCACTTTTCCATTTGGATACGTCTCGTTTACACACATGTACTCTGTCTTACTCTGACTAATCTTCATTCCTCTTCTTTCTAGCGCAAAACTCCACCTCTCTAGCTTTTCCTCCACCTCTTCCCTCCGGTCACTACAAGTCACTACGGGTGGAAAAAAACAGACCAAATCACTAAAATCCCGATTTTTGTGCACTGAAGACTGTTGGTGTTTCCTTATAGGTAGAAATTATAAGAAAAGTTATTTTCATTGTGTATTTTTGTTCTTTTATCAGTGAAAAATTTGGTTTATCTGTGGTTTAGTTCAGCATCGCACTCCATTCACATCACTTAGCTTTGTTTTGGAGCACCTACGAGAGCCTTTTGAAGGATTTTGGAGAAGTGAAGAGGTAGAATAATGATAAGTGGGATAAATGCATTAAAAGCGGAACGAGAGAGAAAAATCACTCCCCAGGGTAAATGGATAAGTTAGAGCATTTTTTTCGGAAAGACCAGAAAAGCTTTAGTTGTTTGTCTGAGCTTTGCGATGAACCGGATCCCAGTAAAAACAGAAAATAAGGATTCTCAACATCTTCGAAAAATACTCCATGTTTTTGTTCTGAATTTTCCATCGAGCTCTTCCCCAGAGATTCAGAGTAAAATATAACCCAGTAGAACTGGTAAAAATGGCCTCCGTTCTTCCTTTTCATTGCTTTCTCCTCATTTTATTATGTCAGAAAGAAAAATGTCTCACTGATTTTCGTAATTCCCCTAATTATTGTTTCCTAATTGGATAATAACAAAGTGCGCACACCAGCAGTTGTTTCCTTCTTTTCTAATTTGGACACAACTTTAAATTATATCTACTGGTTTAATTACAAGTTTCCCCACCGTGAGATACTTTTTTTTTTGTTTAAAAAAGCACAATTTCAACAAGGTATTACTATAAAGAGGAGGTGGAGTGAAGGAAAAGTGAGATGCCTAATTTGTGTGTGTCCCAAAGAAAGGGGGTGAATACTATGGTAGTTGTGCTGCCAATAGTTATGCGAAGCTGCAATTGTCATTTACAATGATTTGCATCGGTCATCTTGAAAAACAATTTGGCCCACAAAAGAAATGAAGATGTCATAACCCCCCTTTTTATTTGAAACACTTACTCCCTCCTGTCCTGCCCACCGCCCTAATTTGGCACACCTTCTTTCAATCTCGAGGTGTGGTGGTGGATTCTGGTTTTCCAAGTATAATCCTAGTTCCTCGCTCTGGCTCCTGGCGCACCCTGCCGTTCTGGTAAGCTCATACCTCTGGTCTTTGTTCTGCTGGGCTCAAAGCCCTGGCTTCTGGTGCACTCTGCCTTCCTGCTGAGCTCGTACCTCTGGTCTTCGTCCTGCTGGGCTCAAACCCCTGGATTCTAGTGCTTGCTGCAGAGCTCATACCTCTGGTCTTCGTCCTCCTGGGCTTATACCCCTGGCTTCTAGTGCTTGCTGCTGAGCTCATACCTCTGGTCTTCGTCCTCCTGGGCTTATACCCCTAGCTTCTGGTGCTTGCTGCTGAGCTCACACCTCTGGTCTTCGTCCTGCTGGGCTCATATCCCTGGCTTCTAATGCTTGCTGCTGAGCTCATACCTCTGGTCTTCGTCCGGCTGGGCTCCATCTCTCTGGCTTCTGGTGCACTTTACCTTCTTGAGCTCCATCTCTCTGGTCCCTTCGACGTCCAGCCGAAGTCTCCATCTGGTCACTCATCTTGTTGAGTTCTGTCTGGTTCTGCACTTCCTTCAATAAACTGGTTAAAATTGGCAATGTATCAGGGTCGTACCCACCCACTCCTTTAACATCATTAGAAAAGAAACTGTGAGACAGTCTCCTACATTTGACCATGAATGAGTTATAAAGGAAAACGTTCTGATGTTTCCGTTACAGGTTGTAGATGGGCAGTGCGGGAGATTCATCTGCCATCTAACAAAGTTGGCCACAACTTTGGGAGAATTGTAGGCGTTCATAGAGAAAATGCCGGAGTGTGTGAGGCATGTACAAAATGGGGGTTACACCAATCTTTTTAATGCAAAGCCAAGACATCGTTTTAATAATGTGAAAACAAGTATAATTGGAATGCAGACATAAATTCAGATCCATGCTCAGTCACACCCTTGCTTACAATATAGAATACACTAGAACCCTCACGAGGGGGGTCCATAGACCAACTGAAAGCTTTGTGGAGGGTTAGAAACAAGGCACTTAAGAGTCCCTTAGAAGGCACTCAACACTAGGAGACTAGGAGACTAGGACTAGTAAACTCTACTTGAATAACAAAAACCTTAGAACAACTCTGCTTCTCAGTGTGTAGGCCAGATAGAGGGGTGGACAGGAGGTTGAGAAAATCTTGGGAATTCTAGTGTTAAAAAGGGACAAAAGAGGAGACATCACAAAAAAGTCACTCCTTATCAACTTGTGCTGTTTTTTTTTGTTTTTCAATGCTAAAAGCTCGATAAAAACACCAGTAAAATTAAATTAGTGTATTCACTTAAAACAAAGCACCGAACTGTTTAGGTTTTTAGGCTCATGTGACCAAAAGGCGTGGCCATAAACTCTTGAATGCAAAACGTCCCAAATTGGCAAAGGGCTATTAAGGAAACTTCCCATTGTTGCTCTGTACTCACTATTGTTAAACCGACTGAACAATAAAACAGAAAAAAAACTCAGGACATTCCGTTCCGTTCCGTCATCTTCCGCTTGTTCTGGGGTCGGGTCGCTGGGGCAACAGCCTCAAACGGGCAGCCCAGACCTCTCTCACCCCGGCTGCATCCTCCAGCTCATCTGTAAGGATCCCAAGTCACGCACCGGCCAGCTGTGAGACATAGTCTCTCCACCGGTTCGGGGTCTGCCTCTTGGTCTTCTCCCGGTGGGACATGCCCGAAACACCTCGCGAAAAAAATTCAGGACATAATTCAGATTATTTTCTGCAAGTGCTGATAAAGAGATGCTGTTTGCCGAAAAAAAAATTATACAACAGGTTTTACTGCACAAAAATAACTAATTTGATCATATTTTTATGTCTTAATCGATCGCTCAACATTCGGCCTCGTTCATTTTGGGCTACAATGTTTTTTCTGAGTTCACTACACAATCCCGAGTTCACCCCACCCCACCGCGTGGACCTGCGGGTTGGTTTTAATAATTCGAAGGAAGAGACTCAGATGAAAGGTAATTGAACTTGGATCTATGAGTTTATTGTGGTTGCTAGGCAACCAGAACTCGTAGCTTCTTCATTGATTAAAGTTGTGAGAAAGCAAATAAGCGTGTACAAACAGATGTGGAGGTTCTTTTTTAAAGACCTGTCCTCGTTATGAGTTTCAGAAACATGTCTTCCAATCCAAGTTTTTAGATTAGATTAAACTTTTTAATAAGAAACAAAATATCAATTGGTTTTTGGATGGGGAAAAAGAAAAGGCAATTTTTTTTTAGGAATAACGATGGTGTTCTAAAAGGTGAACGTGTGATATTTGACCCTCAGGTGTGAGCTCGGTGTGAAAATGCTGTAGGTGAGAATTCACAGTAACAAGGCCATGAATATATTTTGCAAAAAAAAAAAAAAAAACAGCTCTGAAGCAAATTTTCACATAAGAAGTGAATAATTGAATGTTATCTAATAAGGAGTCTGTAGTGAGTCACGTCTTTGTCCCACTTAAAGGAGCGGTGGACCTCAGAGAGAAGCACTTTGAGTGCATCTCTACAAGACAAATGCAATTAGGAAGCTGAACAGGGACCAAACACCATTTTGTATTTCGGTGCTTTGGTTTATATCTGAGATTGATTTGAGCATATCTGTCCGTCTGAGAGTCGGATGATAAAACTCTGCCTCTAAAAATAGCCTTCGCTCTATTTCACTCCGTGCTTTCATGTAGAACTTCATCCAGATTTCATCAAAAGCCCAAGCATATATTTTATGTATGTTAGACCAGTGTGTAGTCATGTTTTAGCACACATATTAAAACACTGCTGTGAACAGAGGATTAAAGGCAAATAAACTTCTAATTTAGGTCATACTTTTTTGTCAACAGGAATTAAATTATTTGATTATTTCAGTTCCAGCGCTAAATTGAATCAACTTCCTTGCCAATAATTACCTATGAATTTGGCGCCATCCTGAAAACAAATACACAAAACAAATACAAAGAGATAAAACCAAAACCCAACAAACAAAAAAAAACAAACAAAAGTTCTCCACTGGTTCACTCTAGCTTCTGAATATAGGGTTTAACATCAGTCCAGAACAAAATTTAAAACTGAAACCAACAACCAATCTCAGGAACCAACCAACCAACCAACCAACCAACAACCAATCTCAGGAACCAACCAACCAACCAATCAACCAACCAATCTCAGGAACCAACCAATCAACCAACCAAACCAACCAACCAAACAACCAACCAACCAACCAATCAATCTCAGGAACCAACCAACCAACCAAACCAACCAAACAACCAACCAAACAACCAACCAATCTCAGGAACCAACCAACCAATCAACCAACCAACCAAACCAACCAACCAACCAACCAACCAACCAATCTCAGGAACTAACCAAACAACCAACCAACCAACCAACCAATCTCAGGAACTAACCAAACAACCAACCAACCAACCAATCTCAGGAACCAACCAATCAATTAACCAACCAACCAACCAACCAACCAACCAACCAACCTCAGTAACCAACCAACCTCAGTAACCAACCAATCAACCAACCAACCAACCAACCAATCTCAGTTCAATTCTGCTTTCCCATTCCTTTTGTGTAAAACTGAAGTCTTACTTTCTTTGAAAAGTAATTGCCTACATTTGTTTTTCCATCTTCTGAACCGCTTATTTCTAACATGGTTTCGGGGGATACCAGAGCCAATTCTGGCTACTTTCAGTTGAAAGGCAAGATATACTCCGAATAGGCCGCCAGTCTGTAGCAGGGCCACATACACACCATCCACAAAAACACTCATTCCTAGGGGCAATTTCATTGTGACAAAAATAACCTGGCATGGATGCCTTTGGAGAGTGGGAGGAAACCAAAGAACCTGGAGGGCCACCATTGGTCAACAGCAAACCATGGTCTTCAATTCAGTGCAGTACACACTCCAATGCTGTAGTCATGACTTTGGCCTAATCTGAATTAGCGGGGATCGACCCCTTGAATGCCGATCAGTTTGTTGTTGCACAAGTGATGATACAAAGTCTTTGTCTAGATGCACAGCCAGGTGCCGCCCACATCCCGACTTTTAAATATGACTTGGTATTATGAAAATACACGGAAGACAAGTGTTTAGTGCACAGGTGGACAAACTTTTGATTCGAGTTTGGGTTCTAACATTTGACCAACGGGCGGAACAGGAGCAGATGGATGGCATGCTTTGGTAAACAAGCGTGTTCGATTTGGAAAGCGATTGGGGCCGCTACATGCATGTAATTTAGCGTGCTAACGTTAAAATCAAACGCCCTAGTGCTTAAAAAAAGTGCATCTGGGTTTAAAATGTAGGTTTGAAATCTCCTGAAAATCTATTTTGACAACGTGCGCATCATGGAAACACACTCATTTTAATGGAAGCAGTGTTGTTGTTTTTGGAGCAAAGCCATTATATATATGTATATATATATACATATATATAGAGAGAGAGAGTTCGCCATCTAGTGAGGAAACATCAGAATTAACATGATTTATTTGATTTTGGTGAGCCAGATTAAAATGTTTTACGGGCAGCATATGGCCCGCAGGCCGTAGTTCGCCCATGCCTGGTTTAGAGGAACTTTCAGAATTAGCAGCTAGTCTGGATTCCTCTGGCTGCAGAATAAGGGATTATTGAGGATCTACAAAAAAAACCACACTCAGCAAACAGTTGGCCATGAAACCTGTCTGAAACTGTCAACTTAGTTCCAATTTTACTTGATGGACACACTGAACATCATCAAATCATCTATTTTGAATGAAAGAGGAGTTCGTCTGCTTCTGCTACTTTAAGCATCTGATTCAACTGTCAGAAGAAAGAAATTTGGGTGCCAACCAAAAGATGGAAAAAAATCAGCAGTAGCTAATAATATTCAGGGCAGAAGCAATAAATCCCTGAACACACACTGTTTTAGAAGTGATTTGTTGAAAGATTTTACCGTAACTTTAATATCTCGGACAATTGGCTTGTTGAACTCAAGAATTTGGCTCCAAATTTTTGCCGCAAGCATTGTTTTTCTACCAAAAAACTACTATTTTTTTTTTTTTTGATTATTTTTTTGATTATTTTGAATTACTCTATTCATCCCTCACCGGGGAAATTTGTTTGCTGCACTCCTTACACCGCAGCAGGCTGCCCTTCAACGGCGCCAATGGTGGGAGAAGTGGGGGCTAGGTGTCTTCTCCAAGGACCCTAGACGTGCTCTCCGTGGGACGCGAACCCGCGACCTTCCGGTCCGCGGGCGAACGCGCTAACCACGCGGCCACCGTCTCCACCCTCAACTACTACTCAACTACTACTCAACAACATTAACTTTACTGCCATGTTTTCCTCAATTTTCGAAGATTTTTAGTCACAAACAGGTGTCTTCTCCAAGGACCCTAGACGTGCTCTCCGTGGGACGCGAACCCGCGACCTTCCGGTCCGCGGGCGAACGCGCTAACCACGCGGCCACCGTCTCCACCCTCAACTACTACTCAACTACTACTCAACAACATTAACTTTACTGCCATGTTTTCCTCAATTTTCGAAGATTTTTAGTCACAAACACACAAATAAATCTCTTAAGTGCTAAAACTACTGAACTAAAACCCTATTTGGTGATTGTTTTTGGAACGGAGGTATAGCTACCTTTCTATCTGCTTTAATTAGAAACCTAGCTAAAATTATTTTTAACTGTTCTCTTCCTTTCCACTACTTCTTTCCGATTCACTGGGGGTTCACTTCTTAATTTATTAATTGTTAAGTAAGCAGTGAGCCAGCAATCTGATTGCATTGAAATTCCAGAAAATTGTAGATGGCTATGGAAAAATGAAAAGCAAGCACCAGATCCTAGCCCTAACCTCCCGAACTTGGTCATCCTAGCTCTCAGTCTGTTGTGTAAATGGGGACTGAAAAGCAATAAAAGTTCATTTTTCACAAAATATGCTTATGTAAGATGCCATCACCACCTGGTTTACATCAGGTGGGTTGTTGTGCCACATTTCTATATGCTTGTTAATAGAAAAGGGAACCTGTCCATGATTGGTTCTCCTAGAGTCCGCCTTCTCCACAGCTCTGCAGATGCAGTGTCGAATTGTAAACACACACAAATTGGGCGTAATTGTCAGACTAGGGGGATGTGGAAGGCGGAAGACCCAATTGCAGGACAACAAAACAGGATTTATTTAACCAAAAGTCTAGTGAAGCTGTAAAGTAAAGGGCACAGATTAATTCAGGATCAAAAAGTTCGAATGATATAACAGAGTCCAAAAATTAAACTTACGGTTAGGCAGCCAGGAACCCTGGCTGGCAGCAATGGTGACGATGACCCAACAAAAAATTGTGGGGGTTGGCTTTTAAATAGGTAGCAGGATCCACAGGTGTGGGTTATCAGACTAATCACCCTCACATATCCATAATCAGGGTGAATAGGGAAGGTTCAGGGCTCCCTCTGGTGGCAGGGAAGGGGATCATGACAGTATTCATTCATGCCCAGCCCTGCACCGACCCAAATACCCAATAATGAAACAGTTTGGTTACAAATGTTTTCTTATATCCAACTAACAAACATTAGGTGATTTAGTTTGACTTTTTTTGTTTGTTTTTCTAAACTAATTTAAGAAATAGTAAAGTTCTAAATTAGAAATTGGATGCAACAGACTAAAACTGTACTTTAGTCCTCTCCAAATCAAACTGAAGAACACCGACGTACACCTAACAAGTCCGGGTAGTCCAGGTTTAAATACTTTGGACAAAGCAACAGAACTACTCATCTAAAACTTCTCAAGCATTACAGGTGTCACAGTTGCTTGAGCGAGAGCTGTAGTATGGATTTCTACACTGCATCACTTTTCTATCGGACACTTACATTGATGGAGTGTGCGGTTGGGAAAACGCAGTGACACAGGGTAAGTGTCCGAAGCAAAAAGCGAGACAGAGTAAAAACTTACGAACCTTACAATACTTACAATAATTGCTCTCAGGGACCAATAAAGTTTTTTGATTCTGATTCAATCCGGCATTTATACTCAATAAAATGACATTTTGACACTTTGACTTGAATTTCTGCCAAATACATGTGGTGTTCATCATCAAACATCTTCATTGAAATCTCTACATTGTTTAAATTGAAAAAATTGGACTTTTTTTTAAGTTGATTATTTCCATAATTTCTGTCTGCTTTGGTGATGCTACCTCTCGAATGTGTGTCAAAACTGAGAAAATACAGAATCAGACAGGTGAAACTATCCTGTGAATCTCAAATTTTCAACCTGTCAGATGAGATCTTGTCGCATTTGTAAAGTGTGAATACCCTTTTTTTTCTGAGGAGCTTATGAGGAAACACGGAAAAAATAAATGGAGACATAGAAATACTGCATTTGTAAAGTGTGTTAGGGTCACAAGTATGAGTAAATAAGGGATGACGCCGGACATCAACGTATCGTTGCGGGACCTTAAGCATTGGGATGCTACAATGCCCGCCATTGGGCAAGATGAGACACAAAGTTGGGCTTTTTATTTACTGAGCGATCTGCATTTGTACCCCACCTTTGGACCCCAGCAGTGGGCAGTTACCAAAAGAACAGGATACAGATGACAAGTGACCAAAATATACTTGTTGTGCCGGGTAGCTAGGCTTTCGTTCAGGGATCGGATTAAGAACTACTCTGATATGATCGGGAGGCAACCATATCCGAGTTGGTACTCCCCTTCATGGAGAGGAGACGGATGGTTTTGGGCTGGATCTCCTGCTCAAAGTTCATGCCGAGGTGCCCTTGAACAAGACACCAAATCCTCAACTATTCCTTGCATGCCAGCTTCCACCATCAGGTATGAATCTGTATGTGTATGAATCTGAGCTACAATGTAAAGCACTTTGAGTACCAACACAGGCAGAAAACTTACCCTTTACCCTTCCCCCCAACCACAGCCCTCAAAGCCCCCAAAAATCTTGCTAATAATGTGATACACATTTTATAGTCCGCAAATCAGCCGTTGTTCTCTTGCACAACGACAAAGGGTCACCATTGTTTGCAACATCCACAAGTTGAACACAGTGAGGTGGGAAGTGGTCTCGGTGAGACTGAAAGAAAAAGGGTCCAACCTTAAAGTACTGACGAAAAAAAGAACTGACTGGAGGGACTATAACTCACAGCTGGCTAGGTAACACTCTCGGAGTCTCACAAATGAGCTGGAAGATATGACCAGGGTGAGGAAAGTTTGGGCTTCTTTAGGTTGCTGATCCCACAACTCAGCCCTTGATCTTCTTCTTCTTTTGGCATTCCCCTTTAGGGGGCGCCACAGCAAGTCAGTTTCTTCCATCTAACCTTATCTGCTGAATCCTCTTTGGTCACCCCAACTATCTTCATGTCTTCCTTCACTGTATCCATGAACCTCCTCTTTGGTCTTCCTGTAGTCCTCTTTCCTGGTGGTTCCAAATCCAGCATCCTTCTTCCGATGTACTCTCTTGCTCTCCTCAGCACATGCCCAAACCATCTCAGTCTGGCCTCTCAGACTTTATCTCCAAAACCTCTAACATGTGCTGTTCCTCTGATCCTGTCCATCCTGGTCACTCCCAGAGACATCCTCAGCATCTTCATCTCTGCTACCTCCATCTCTGTTTCCTGTCTTTTCCCTCAGTGCCACTGTCTCTAGACCAGAGGTTCTTAACCTCGTTGGAGGCACCGAACCCCACCAGTTTCATATGCTCATTCACTGAACCCTTCTTTAATAGCGTCAGTAACACTAACGCAATGTCGCTGACGCACACCGCTGGTCAGACGGAGGGTTATTAAAGAAGGTGTTCTTGAACCCGACTGAGAAGGAGGTCTCACTTTGCTGCTTATCCAGTGCTCTCAAAGCGTACCGAAAGGGAGTCTTGCTCAGACACATATACAGCCCTCTCTAAGCGGTCTGATAGGGAGGTCTCACTCTGCTGCTTATCCAGCGCTCTCAAAGCGGACCGGTAGGGAGTCCAAAACAGACAAAACAGTATGGCCGCTCTCACCACGGTTTTGTACACTTTCCCTTTCATTTTAGCTGAAACTCTTCTATCACACATCACACCTGATACTTTTCTCCACTCGTTCCAGCCTGCCTGCACATGCTTCTTCCCCTCTTTTCCACACTCTCCATTGCTTTGAACTGTTGATCCTAAGTACTTAAAATCTTCCACCTTCTTTATCTCTTCTCCCCATATCCTCACTTTTCACTTTTAACTCAGCCCTTGATGAACAGAAAAAAAAACCCAGTTGGTATGATAACATTTACCCTGTCGAGATGAGAGGCGTTTTTTTTTTTTTTTAACCAAGCAACCCAGCGAGTTATGACTCAGTTTCACAAGAATCTGACATCTAATTCCAGAAATCAAGAGGTGTTGGCTTCTTCAACCATGGGACGTAAGAGCAATCTATTTGAGGTCAAAGGGATAACGTAAGTTCAGTCGGAGTTCTCTCTCTTTGCCCGTGTCGATGACACAAATTTTCAGTCAACATGCTGGAAATGAACACGTTTCCATGGAAACTACAAGGCTGTGTGATGTTTGGTGCAGTTTGTCTCTGCTCAAGCGAAGAGATCAGAGTTCAGAGAGTAGACATGCCTTTGATGGAGAAACCCTCCAGTAGATGCATAAACACAGTTGTAGCTTTTGAAATAGTAACCTCCCCCCATTGGACCGTGGAAACAGATCAGTGGAACAGAGTTGTATGTTTATCAGTGGCCTGGGAACAATCTTGGAAGTTACACGCGGTGTGTTACATGCATGTTTAAGACACCTCTGCATTTTGTGGTTTTACTAAGTAGGCTAACCGAGGTTAACACTTGCTGCTGCTTTGATGGTTGAGGCTGTACAGATGTTCAGGCTTAATCAAGATAAATGAGAGCTTTTGGTGCATGCTGAAAAGTCGATACGGTGGTCCTGCTGAGCAACCAGGAGGAACTCCCTGCGGAGCTCTGAGGCCTCGCAGACTTTAGATTATTCAGAGGAAACAGTCCAGGAAACTCTGAACAAGCGGCAATTAACAAGTTTTACTCAACTATCCACTGACTCTGAGTTATTAGCTGTGGGTGCTGGTTCAACACTCGCTGTGCTGAATGTAAATACAGTGAACTAAGTTCATTTAAAACCATTTTACCAGCATGTCCAGATGTGTGTTGTCTCAGATTTAAAACATTTCAGACACAAATACACAGAAATCTAGATAGATGGATACCCAGTGCAAATTTGTGTGCGTTTTACACTCTTGAAAAACTGGATGGGCACGTTGTTTTGATCATTGACCATCTATTTAACCTCATTTTGCAGTTCGGAAATTTGATAAATGGGCTTTGGGCTTTGTTGTTTTTACAGCTCACCTTTTCATATTACCGGTAATAGTCTTTATTCAAATCTTTCAAAGTCCTTATCCTCTGATTCGGAATCGAACAGCTGCGCAAAATCCAACAGAGCAGGTCCACTTCGCTCCTCTCTGTCAAAGTCACTGTCTGTACTGTGCGGCTCCTCAGAAAGGATACCAGCTTTTGCGAAAGCTCGGATAACAGTACCAGCAGACACGTTAGTCCAAGCATCTACAATCCATTGGCAAACTGTAGCGTAACTCGCCCGGCGCTGCCTTCCACCCCTCCACGGCTTGATTCCCACGTTCCTCCGCGTAGCTGATTGCCTTCAGCTTAAACTGAGCGTCATAAGCGTGTCTCTTTGTCATTTTGAGGGTTAAAACAGCAATGTTGTGCATACAGCACATACCTTTTTTATACACAATCCACGCCCACACTTCACTCTTTAAAGTTCTCGTGCCTTTTCTTTTAGGTCCACCTCGCCTCACGGGCACCGCTTTTTCTTTTAGGTCCGCCTTTTCTCACACACATGGCGCACCGCACGAAAGGACGCACCGCTCATTTTGAAGAAAATCTAAGACGTTTATATGCGCCTTATAGTCGTGAAATTACGGTAATTGTATTTCTAATATCAGACACCACTCGGCTCCAAACATGGATTAGCAGTGACATAAACCGCGAGCTATGGTTGGACATTTTTTTAAATGAGTAAATTGTTCATTTTCATCCTGGTGAAATGTTTGTGATTACAATCATGTATCATCCTCCACCCACCTCGCTCACTGCTGCCTCACTATAAAATCCTGCTTTATGTGAATTCTACCCTGAATAACAATTTATACAAAATGAAACAACTAAACCAGCAAAACTGCATAAAAGCTATTTCTACTCAGCTCAGACTGACACGTAAATGGACCAAGTTGAACAGGAGGTCTGACTTCATCTAACACTATGCCATCTCCACTGAGAGAGAAATTAATGAAACTGCCTCATAAGGACACAAGAGGCCAGAACGGCCTGTTAAACTGCCTGTTTGCAGGATACGGTCCCCTCTGGATGCAGTTCATGCTCAGACCGACGAACGACAAATCACATGGAAGTGTGAGAATAGGGATAACGTGATCACTGACATGTGAAATGAACTTTGGTTTTTACATCCCACGATGAAACCTAAATATAAAACCTCAAAAAAAAAACCACACACACACATTCTTTCAAAACAGAAATAATCATGGATGTACGTTACGGTCCATAATGAACTCCTTCGAGATCATAGACCATATGTTTACTTTCTGTTTGTTCTGAGCAACCGGTTGGACTCATTTTAACTTGTTTCTAATCAGTCCACAAACATTTCAGCAACAACATACAGCATATGGCGGGAGATCGACAGACAGATCGGTGCGGCATCAGCAATAACTAGGACGCTGCATCGGTCCGTCGTGGTAAAGAGAGAGCTGAGCCGAAAAACAAAGCTCTCGATTTACAAGTCGATCTATGTTCCAACCCTCACCTATGGTCACCAGCTGTGGGTGGTGACCGAAAGAATGAGATCGCAGGTACAAGCGGCCGAAATGAGCTTCATCCGCAGGGTGGCTGGGCTCTTACTCTGAGATCGGGTGAGGAGCTCTGCCATCCGGGAGGAGCTCAGGGTCGAGCCGCTCCTCCTCCAGGTCGAGAGGAGCCAGATGGGGTGGTTTGGGCATCTGGTCAGGATGCCCCCTGAGTGCCTCGCGGGCAAGGTGTTTTGGGCACGTCCCACCGGGAGTAGACCAAGGGGCAGACCCCGGACCCGCTGGAGAGACTATGTCTCACAGCTGGCCGGGGAACGACTTGGGATCCTTCCGGGTGAGCTGGAGGATGCAGCCGGGGTGAGAGAGGCCTGGGCTGCCCGTTTGAGGCTGTTGCCTCCGCGACCTGGCCCCGGAATAAGCGGAAGATGACGGAACGGTCCTTATTTACCAAGGTTGAACAAAATTTTGTGTAAATTTCCGAAAATGTACCAGAGGTTGCGTGGCATTCATCAAGAGGGACGTATTTGTCTTTTGATATGGAAGGAGGAAGACCCAAATGCAGGACATCAAAACACGATCTATTGAACGCAACTCAGGTAAGTCTGTAAAGCAAAGGGCACGGGGTTAACTCAGGTTCAAAAGTTCAAACAATAACAGAGTTCAATCATGGTCAGGCAAACAGGCGGACTTGGCTAGAAGGGATGGTAATGACCTGGCGTGGAAATCCGGGGTGATTGCCCTTAAATAGGCAGCAGGATCCACAGGTGTATAGCATCAGAAATAAATCTCAGGTGTCCTTTATCAGGGTGATAAGGAAGGTCTATGGCTCCCTCTGACGGCAGGTGAGGGGATCACGACAAAATCTACATATACGTACATGTGCAAGTGCAGGGCAAGATTTTGGTAAATGGCTGCAAGTCTTCTTGTACACAGCAGTACTGTTGCTCCTCCAGCTCAGTCTACTGTTGATGGTCACTCCCTTGTATTTGTACTCCTCCACCACCTCCACATCCCTACCCAGAATGCAGAGCAACTGCAAAGCAGTCCTCTTCTTCAGGAAGTCAACCACCATCTCCCTGGTCTTGTCTACATTGAGCAGCAGGTGATTCTCTCCCGCCCACACCATAAATCCATCCACCACCCTCTTGTACTCCTCCTCCTGCCCACCAGTCGTACACCCTACAACTGCAGAGTCAGAGAATTTCTGTTATATTAGTTATTGCATATTGAACTTGAGGTAGATTTTCCCTGAAAACGAGGGATGAAATGAATTCAATTTGTAGTTATAATCTTGACATAGATAATTAGTGAATAAAAATGAAAATCAAGCTCACACATGTGAATCGCTGAAAATAAATTTATTTCGTATTGTGCATAATACTGCAAATGTGGAGGAAAATGAGCTCATAGTTGACCGTCTGATTTTTATTGGCTTCTCTGTCAGGTCTGACCTGATTTCAAGATGCTGCTGCTCACTTAACCTTTAAATGGCATCGCACCAACACACGGGAAGAATCATAAGTGTTACGCAAAGAATAAAAGAGAAGAAAACAAAAGAAAAAAAGCACACAAACCACCAAAAAAAATAATAATCAAACAACCAGAACCAATCTGATACGTGGTCAATTTTAAAGATTTACTTGACTGGATGATATAGAAAATAAAAACTTAAATGAAAATAGAGACAACAGGCTTTAACAATAGACTTAACAACTATGGGAATGATGAACCCTCAGTGATTGTGTCAAGGTTTTGAGGATGGTGGAAAGAGGAGGACCCAATTGCAGAACCTCAAACAAGCTTTATCAACTCAATTCAGGAAAGTCTGTAAAGCAAAGAAGCACAGGATTAACTTAAGGTTTCAAAAGTCCAAATAATAACAAAGTTTAAAACATGGTCAGGCAACCAGAGAGACCTGGCTTGAAGGGATGGCAAGACCCCACAGGGAAGTCCGGGGTGATTCCCCTTAAATTGATGGCAGGGTGCACAGATGTGTGGAATCAGTAATCATCACAGGTGTCACCCAATCAGGGTGATTAGGACCTTTCAGGGTTCCCTCTGGCAGCAGGTGAGGAATCCTGACAGATTGTGCCAGAAGTTTTGTCTGTTGTTTGCAGGTAAAAAAAAAAACAGACTGAAGACATTTTTATTTCTAAAGGCTTTCTAAAATTTTTTGTGTTGTTTTTTTGTGTTGTGGTTTTATTTAATTTTGCTGTTTGTTGTTCCTTTTGGTCATTGTAGCACTTTGAGATCTCCACTGGAGATAGAAAGTACGTTACAAATACAATTTTTTTTTTATTATTATTATAAGTTTGACGGGCCAGATTAAAACATTTAACGGGCCGCATGTGGCCCGCGGGCCGTAGTTTGCCCACGCCTGGTCTAGAAGATGAGTTAGCTGCGAGCTAGCTCATTTTCTAGCTTCTAGATGAGCAAGAAGATATGGCCAGGGAAGTTCTGGCTTCCATGCTGAGGCAACAGCCGCCATGGCCTGACCCGAGACAAGCACAAGAAGGCAGTATGAATAGTTTGAACATCATGCTCTCAGAATAATTTAAGTCTGGTTGGGTCGTAAAATAAAAACAGGTTTCCACTGGGTCTGTTTTATCAGTAACCACTACATGTTATCCGTCAATAAAATTTCTCCCTGATGATATAAGTTCGCCACATAAGCCTTAAAAATTTCATCCCGGTTCAGAGAGTTTACTCTGAAAAACAAGTAGAGGAACACTTACTCTCCCAGATTACATCGATAGAATTGATTTTTTGCCCCTTCATTTTCATCTCTCTATCCAGACAACCATTGATTTTTCTCACTCACTTCATTTCAGAGGAGGAACAAGATTATAATTACAGGTTCTCTTCTGTGTCAAACCGGTTTACTCTCACATAGTTGTTTGCCTGAACGTGTTTATCGTACACCGGGGCTCTTTATCTGAACACAATAGTCTTCACACTTATGTTTTGTAATTGGTTCAAACTAGGGCTGAAACAACTAATCGAATTAATCGATTATAATTGATTATTGAAATAGTTGTCGACTAATTTAGTCATCGATTAATCGTGTAGAAAGTTTTGCTGTCAACTGTACCTAATATTACACAACTTGATTGTTTTAGTGTATTTTTACTCATGTTAACCTAGGCCATATTTGTTTGGTACTATACCTCTGAACAAGGTTAAATTTGCAAATCTAAAACTGTTAATGATTTCTTGTTTTTAAATGTGATCCTGGATGGTCAACGGTTTCCATTTTTTATTTCTTTAGTCAGTACTATAAAACACATTTTATGGGTGCTCATGATTTACCTTTACTGTATACAGTAAGTAGATTTATTATTTTATATTTGCTGTAGAAATGGTAATATTCTCCCTCTTTATTTCACAGAAAGATTAACATTTTTACTTATTAGAATGAGCCCAACGTGTTGTTTAAGTGGTTATGAGTTGTGTTTTGCATAACTACATTCAATAAAATGCCAAAAAACTATTATTTATTAAGTTGTCAATTCTACCCGATTAATCGATTAATCGAGCCAATAATCGCCAGATTAATCGATCATCAAAATAATCGTTTGTTGCAGCCCTAGTTCAAACATTTTGTAGAAGAACTAATCCCAAAAGTCACTTTTTGCTTTTTTATGAATAATTCATGAGCGTGCTGTTTCTCGGCTTCCTCTGAATCGTCACGTCGAATATTAATTGTCCCCAGAGATGTATAGAAAAACCGGAAAGTGATTTGACCTTAACAGTGCAGTCCAGTTGCCATTTGGGATCAAAACATTCATGAGTTTCTTTATATTTTTCCGGAGACTATTGCTCGCAGGGTTTTGCAGGGCTCCTGAAAGGCCAGATAAAATAAATTCACAAAAGAGGCTGCTCTTTTTCTCTCGCTACTTCTTTTTTATTTTTGTGCACAACCGTTAAGGTCAACTGTCTTTTTATCAGGCGCAGTGAGAGCTGGCCCATGAATCCAAAGAGAGGCACGCATTTATGAATTTCTTACACACAATCAATACAAGCTACTGAGAATGATTCTTCCAATGGACAGGGAGGACTGAAAAATGTGATAGCATCGGGTTTACATAGAGAGTGAATGGGAAAAGATAGTAGGGATGACAGGCGGGGGGTCTCTGGGTGTCGGATATACGAGTACATCTGACAAAATGAAAAAGCAGAAAAGAAGAATGGAAACAAAAGCAAAAGGAAATCAGTTTCCCATTTATTTTCCGTGCATCAGCTACTGGGAATTTAAAGATTTTGCAATTTGCAGATAAATAATTCTTTATAATCTCGTAAAATGCGAATGAAACGATCGCTTACTTTCTCACTTATTAAGAAGAGCTTTGCGATTCCTCGTTACAGACATCTTATTAGCCAATCACTTGGCAGGAAGTCAATACAATCAACCAGCAGAAGGGTGGGTTTATGTGCCATTGAAACATCAGACTACACTGTTAATAGAGCTTTAGGGTCGTTGGCCAAGACTGTCGGATTTAGGTATCGATGAAATACCTAATTATGTCTTGTTTTTGTGGTTGGCTTACCCCTTGCCTTGCCTGCGTGGAGTAGGTGGCGAGGGCTGGAATGAAAGCGAAACTGTCATCAATCATGCTAAATCCCTCTCACCCCTTCCATGAATCTATGGACTATCTGAAGAGCAGCTTCAGCAACAGACTCCTGCAACCCCGTTGCTCATAGGAACGGTACAGAAAATCATTCTTACCATCCTCCATCAAACTACCGTAATTTCACGACCATTAGGCGCACCGTACGAAAAGGCGCAGCCTCAGTCACACACCGCCTTACAACAACATACACGCAATCATGCAAATGTGTGTATTAGAAAATAGATCGGGAGCAAAACTGAGTTTGGTTGTGCTTTATTTAAGTAGTAACGATACTAAACAAGCACATTACCGGTAATAGTCTTTATTCAAATCCGTCAAAGTCCTCATGCTCTGTTTCGGAATCGAAGAGCCGCGCAAAATCCAACAGAGCAGGTCCACTTCGCTTCTTGCTGTCAAAGTCACTGTCTGTACTGTGCGGCTCCTCAGAAAGGATACCAGTTTTTGTGAACGCTCAGATAACAGTACCAGCAGACACGTTAGTCCAAGCATCTACAATCCATTGGCAAACTGTAGCGTAACTCGCCCGGCGCTGCCTTTCACTTTCAAACCTGTAATTATTTTCCATTCAAAACAGTTAAAAAAAAAAACAAGTTGAATGACATTGTATATTTGTAGCACTGCAGCACTTAAATTTCCCTTCGGGGATAAATAAAGTATTTTCAATTCAAGTTTTGGTGACCAACTCACAGCAAGAAAGTTGCTGATTACAGCCGTCACTCGGTTGCGTGGAAACCAGCATCACAGTTGTTCATGTGGATGACTATCGTTGGTATTAGTCAAGGGTGGATTAAGACAGGAAGAACAAACACTTTTCTTACACAATGCAAAAATCTTTGGGTCTCCTTTCCAGGAACTTAAATCTTATGTTGTGGTTCCCTCACCCACCACCAGAAGGAGCCATAGACCATCTCACCTTTCCCCCAATTCTACCTAGTCTGGACCACCTGCGCCTCATTCCCCTGCTGACTATTTAAAGGCAGCTTCACCCGCATTCCCTGTCGGGTCTTCATGCCTTCCTGCCTTGGCTGACTCCCGACCCAACGGATATCCTTTTGAAAACTGAGATTATCTCTTTGAAAACCTTATTGATCCTTTTTGACTCCTGTTCCTTTTTTTTCAGCTTTGCTGATCCTTGGTTAAATAAATCTTGTTTGATGTCCTGCATTTGGGTCCTCCTCCTTCCACATCACAACATCTTAAGGATCATACTATTGGCAAATTTTTAGGTATTAGCTAGCTTGATCTCTATCCCGTCCCAACCACGTCTATAGATCTCCAAAATCTAGAGACGTGGAGTTTGGAGATCTCTAGATTCCAAAATCTATAGATTTGGAAGATCTAGACGATATAAACACACGCATGCACACCACCATCCCTTATAAAAGACGTCTTTCATCATGGCAAAGACGAGATGGATGTGCTATCATAATCAAAAAAGCCAAAGCTGTCTGAAGTCACCAGAATGTGCCGTGTGAAATGGAAAAGTTGTAAAACTGGAATAATGACTCTTTACATTGTTACTTTAAGATGGATTTTCCCTCTGAATGGAAGAAACTCTTGGTTTGTCGCTATGCTATCTTGGTTGTAGTCAATGGTGAAACTTCTGGTCTAGAAGTGGAATTGTTTATAAAGAACACATGACAGAAGTAAACAACTTTCATTGGTCTGTATTTGAGGGCGTGGCAGGCAGCACTTTCGGGAACTCTGCCATTGCAATGCAACTTTAGCTGTTTTTTAAAACAGTTTTTAACATTTTTGAACCACTTTATAAATATTTAAACAGTTTTGACAATTTTACACATAATATTATGTTTTATTTTTGCAATACCTATGGATCGTTTTTGCTGAACCAAACGACCAACTCATCTTGACATTTTTTTTTGGTATAGCAAGCTCCAGCTATTGCTGTTAGCGTTTCTTTAAAAAAAAAGTTCAATAGATGTAAAATTCAGACATCTTTGGCAAAATTAGATGTTGTCGTGCCTGGGTTCCTGTTGTCTTGCAGGTTGGCCTTGGCTGGCCAAAGACAATGAGAGTAAACCCAGACAGAAAATACGGTACAGAGACCTGTAGGCAGTTGGCTGAGCTCTTCGATACTTTCTGGCACCTCTTGCAGCAGCGCTGGCACCGTTGTATCGGTTTGGCTTTCCATCGGACTCTGTCAGTAACGCCTAGAGGAGGGTTTCCTGGCACTGGGTTCTCCAGGATTTCCATGGCACTTGCCCACGTCCGCATCTGGAAGTCAACCCAATGTCACTGTCTCGGCGAAGACTATACATGGGAAGCAACATATACCAGTCTCAAGCCCCTGCTCATTTGGGGTAGAGCCAGGCGTTAGGAGTTTCTCTTAATGGTGGGAAGAGTCCCATGACTCCATTGGGAAGTTACTGCCTGCCTCAACCCGGGCAGCTCCCGGGCAACCTTTGAGCACTAAGATTCTAGGTGCAAAATCCATTGTCTATACCAGGGGTCACCAACCTTTTTGAAACTGAGAGCTACTTCAAGGGCGCTGAGTAATGCAAAGGGCTACCACGTTGATAATACACTTCTGAAATAACAAAGTAACACAGTTTAATTTGATATTATTATTATTAATGATATTCTATGTAAAA
Organism: Neostethus bicornis; assembly: GCA_902685375.1. NCBI lineage: Eukaryota > Metazoa > Chordata > Actinopteri > Atheriniformes > Phallostethidae > Neostethus > Neostethus bicornis. Next base: position 2,320,497 of record LR738556.1, read on the forward strand.
ACACTGATTGTTAATGAGCCATCACAATAATTATTTCAGTATGATTAAACAAGGTAGGAAACAGATACATTTCAATATGCAATATTCAAGTGTTTTATTTTCAAATGATCACTTCCACAACATTCTGCAGGAAATCTTTATCAATTTTTACAACAATTATCAAATCATAAACTCTGAACCATGTTTGTACAAATGATCAATTATGGAAGATTTAACAAAAATCTACTCCTTTCAAACTAAGGATGCTGCGACTGTGCATCGCCACAGTCGCACCGCAGATCAGACACACACAGTTTTCTTTCACGTTAGTAAAAAAGAACTTTTCCTCCCATTCACTGTGAAAACGATAAGTTTTTTTCCTATTTTCTGCCATGTTTTTGTGGGTAGAAAACGCGTTCGTAATCTCATCTTTGCAGCGCTCACAAGCTCATCTCAGCAAAGCTGGTTTGTCATGCGTACCAGACTGACCTCCGACCCATACTACGTCAGAGGTCGTATACTAAACTTTTTTTTGTGATATACTTTTTTTTTTTTTTTTTTACATTTTTATGTATTTGTTTTTAAATTTACATCACTGTAAATGAAATTCAAAAAGAAGAGCAACACAATTAAATAAAATTTTAGAGCTAATTTGTGATTAGTGCTATTTTTAAAACTGGCCTGTGGGCGACTGGCACTGGGTTGGTGACCCCTGGTCTATACAGAGACAGAAAGATGCCAATGAACTCACATTGGGTATGGTTGCCCAAGTGCAATTTTCCTCTGTACTTGCCTCCTTAGGCCTGAACTCGCATAGGGTTTCACCAATAGCGCCAGAGCACACTTTAGTACAGTATGACATTTTCAGGATAAACAGGAAGAAATGCATCAGAAATTATTAACCTCTCATTGTTTATCAATACCCTCAACTTTTTCTTGTAGATCTTTCTTATTAAAAAATATTTCTGATACTACTTGCAGACTCCACAGTCATACAAGCATTTCAATCCTCGTTGTTCTATGTAAGAGAAAGAGGATTACACTGATGAAAACAACAAAACTGACAACAAAAATTAAGCAGCAACAATCCTCAAACTAATTTCAATGTACCATCACTGCTACTGGATTATGGCCAATAAAGAGAGTATCTGTTGATCTTTAAAAAATGGACAAAATAAAAGGGCATTACAAACATGCATATCTTGGTCCCACACTGCAGGGTTGAGCCTTAGGACAGGTGGTGGTAAAGATTGAACTGTCATCCATCATGAACACTGCCTCCCACCTCTTTATAAAACAGAACAACCCCTCCATAGCATCATTAGCAGCAGGTTTCTTTACCCGCAGTGCATAACAGAGATGTACCGCAGGTCCTCCCTGCAGAGCTGACCATCCACCCACATCCAAACTCATCAATGTCCAAGATCCCTCAAGACACATGAAAACATAGTTATTCATGTCCATACCCGTTTATTGCTCCAGTCACACCTATCACTTTTACACCATAGCTCTGATCTTATTTCATTTAAAGGCAATAATACGCCACAATCTCTTTTCTATTATTATTTTTTCTGAGCCACAAGTAAACTCAAATATGGTCAAAATAAGTCAAACAAAGCTCAGATGTTTGAGTTTTTGTGCCAAAAATGGAGCAACATCATCAAGCAGACATGTGAAAGTTGTTGAGGAGCATGCCAAGACATGTTTGAATTGTTAGTAAAAGGCCCTGTCCACATGTAGCCAGTTATCTGGTAAAACGAAATCCATTTCAGCCTGTCATCCACACGAACCCGTCGTTTTTTTTCACTACAAACCGTTGTTTTTAAAAACTCCGAGCAAATTGAAGATTTTGGAAAACTCGCTTATGGACATGCATAACCAGCATTTTGCGTTTTTTTTTTTTTTTTTTTTGCACTCAACTGCTCTTGCTGGTTGTCGAGGAGCAGTCAGTTATTATTCATCACAAACCTTCCTAGCTCAGAACTTACGTTCAGATAAATACTGCCCACTACTGGTCTGGCATGCTTATAACCGCACTCAGAAGCGTATTTATACGGGTTCGTGTGGATGTGGTTATATTGAAAACGATTATGTGTGTATGCGAGAGGAAGACAGCGGATATGTGCTTTCAAAAATACCCGGCTACGTGTGGACATGGTCTAAGAGAGAGCTATTCCAACAAATTTTGACTTTAGGAGACTCATTTTTAAAGATTGGGGTAGCCCTCTCACAAAACACCAGCAAATCCCTTTACGTAACACAAACGTAAAGTTGTCCCACTTCAGATCCCTCTTGCTCAAACTTCAACTTGACCTCCCTCGCTTCCTCCCTCCCACCCAATCATGTCACTAGCACTCTAAATATGGATCGTGCAAACGGCGTGATGCATGTGCAATGGTATTTAAACAAGCTGATGCCGCTTGTCCTTACTCAAGTAGAACGAAGATGTGTTGCTATTTTGTAGCCATGGTGCTGACCCTCACTAGCTAGAGATAATGGAGTGGGAGGTAGTCACAACAGCAACTCTGTGAGAGAAACACACTGATTTGTCAGTGAAAAAAAAAAAAGAAACGGTGGATTTCGTGTCAATCCCTGGAGGTGGTCCAAGTAATCACCAGCTTGATGTGTCTTGATTTGCTTCCTTTACTACATCTGCACTATAGATGCGTTATTTGCCTTGAGGATGCTGATAGAAAAGTACAGAGAAGGCCAGAGGGAGCTGCACTGTGTCTTCGTAGATCTAGAGAAAGCGTATGACAGGGCACCTAGAGAAAAACTATGGTATTGTATGAGGAAGTCTGGTGTGACAGAGAAGTATGTTAGAGTGGTCCAGGACATGTATGAGGGCTGTAAGACAGTGGTGAGGTGTGCTGTAGGTGAGACAGAGGAGTTCAGTGTGGGGGTGGGACTGCACCAAGGAACTGCTCTGAGTCTGTTGTTGTTTGCTAGGAAGTTAGACAGGAATCTCCATGGACAATGACGTTTGCAGATGACATTGTGATCTGTAGTGAGAGGAGGGAAGAGGTGGAGGAAAAGCTGGAGAGGTGGAGGTTTGCACTAGAATGAAGATGAATGAAGATTAGTCAGAGTAAAACAGAGTATATGTGTGTGAATGAGAGGGATTCAAATGGAAAAGTGAAGTTACAGTGAGAAGAGATACAGAAGGTGGAAGATTTTAAGTATCTAGGATCAACAGTCCAGAGCAATGGAGAGTGTGGAAAAGAGGTGAAGAAGCATGTGCAGGCAGGTTGGAATGGATGAAGAAAAGTATCAGGTGTGATGTGTGACAGAAGAGTTTCAGCTAAAATGAGAGGAAACGTGTACAAAACCGTGGTGAGACCGGCCATGCTGATTGGTCTAGAGACAGTAGCAATGAGGAAAAGACAGGAAACAGAGATGGAGGTAGCAGAGATGAAGATGCTGAGGATCTCTCTGGGAGTGACCAGGATGGACAGGCTCAGAAATGAGTATGTCGGATGAACAGCACATGTTAGATGGAAGAAACTGACTTGCAAAATTCGCGATGTAATGTACTCACAGATAACAGTAGTTATCAATTCAGAAACCAACATGTTTGTACGTTAACATGGTGTGGCGCTCTCCTCCCATGCTAAGTAGGCTGCCCCAGATCACCCTACTTAAACAAAAGGTTCAGCTTTTCCTTTAGGCCTAAAAAGTAATACATAGGAACTCTGTAGGTTTAGAAATCAAGGTCATGCTGTGTCTTTTTAAATCTGGGACAGTTCCCATCACGAGACGAGCTGTTCACCCCGCTCATGTTAGAAACTGCACCACAATGACAAATAACACTGCAAAGCTGGACCAGTTTAAACAAGTAGATACATGAAGAAAGTGTTTGTTCTAACAAAAAGGAAATACAGGCAGACAGACGAGATATGAGTGTCATATTGATTTCTCACCATCCCATGTAGCACAATTGCTTTTGAATGATGAATGTCGGAAGTGAATTCCTGAGTATCAAACCACTTAAGGCATCTGGGCTGTTCACGGCTGTGAATTTAAGGGACCATTGCAGTGTTGTTTTCTTCAACGATGACGAAAACGAAATTATTTTGTTGACGAAGCATTTTTTTCATGACGCTGACGTAACGATAACCAAAAAAATGCGACATTTTGGTGACGAAAATGTGACGAGACGTTTGCAAGTTTCTGTTGACGAGACGGAAATGTAACAAAATAGGCATCAGACTTTCATATTTCTGTCTGTGAAAAGAAAAAACACAGCGGGTGCATTCTGTCTCTCACAGCGGCACGCCCCCCTCAATGCTGTACGGTCGCACCGTCTACACAACACACCTGCAGCCACGAGAAAGTCACACACCATGGCGGCAACATCAACAAAGAGGCTTGGTGGTCAGAAACTTAAAGTTTTTCACATATTTTGCGCAAACAGCATGCTAACTTCAAGCTAACTTCAAGCTAACGCTAGCTTGTCGGCGCTGCTAACTTCTTTAGTTAGCTTGGTTGCGCTAACGACTGCTTTAAAGACACAATGCAGTGTTTACTTTGTTTACAGGGTTATTAAGAGGTGACATTTTTAAGTATTCATAAGTTACAACGTTCCTCACTTACTGAAAAAAAAAATATTTATTTTACGTTGTTTTACTATGGTTGCTGTTTTTGCGCAATTTAAAGCTCGGCAAAGTTTTTTTTTTATAACCTGCATCATTCTCAGTAATAAAGACACGATTGTTAAAGTACCGGTAAGTTTTTTTTTTTTTCTACACTAAAACTAGACTAAAAACGTTCTAAGTCTTTTTTGACGAAAACTAGACAAAAACTCTTTTGGGTTTTCTTTGACTAAAACGTGACTAAAACGAAAATATAAAGAGGTGATGAAAATGTGACTAAAACTTAAATTAATATTCATCCAAAGACGAAGACTAAAACGAAAACTTAGATGGCTGCCAAAACAACAATGGACCATTGTGAATATTTTACGTTTTTGTTTGCTTAGTTTATACCGCTCTGGTAAATTCTTCTTGGAGACCCCATTCTAGTTATCCAGATCACTTTTCTTCTTGTAAACGGTTGATTCAATTAATTCTCTCCTAAATCCAAACATTATGCACATTTAATACTTTTGAACTATTTTAACAAAAAGGACTTGTGTGTGAGGAACATCCCTGACTCACAGATAAGTACAGTGAACCGTGCACCACTTAGAAAACATCTCTGTAAACAAACAGCGATCCCCGCTGGTGGCCCTTTCTGTCAGATACCGCTCAGCGGGGTTCAGTCAGATCAGTGGCAGCTTGCTGTCGGCTTCTGAACATCCTCGTTTCATCATGTTCAAACAGTAGGAAGCCTCACATCTTACCTCAGAGAAAACAGGAAGTCCCACAAGCTACTGCCTTGAAACCAGAAAGCAAACCCGGACCAGGCTCAAAAGGGCATTGTTTGCACAACCGCAAGTAAAGATTTGTCAAAGTTTTGTCTGGAAATTCTGAACATAGTGCCTTGATTTGTTCGGGAAATGCGAATTATTTGTAGACAGTTCATTTCTCCTTAGCATTAGCACCAATCAAATATCGTAGGAAAATAACTTTACATGCTAACAATTGCCCTGCAATTAGCTTCTTTTTGTTCCATCTAGTTCCTGCCAAAATCTGGCAAAGGGAAAAACCAAAGAAACCTTGTGAAGATCACTTGAAAGCGAGATACCTGACAAGGTACCAGAGTATGCAGGATTTTTAGGGCTTGAGTCAGGATATTTAGAGCTCCTACTTCTCCAATCAGTCATCCCCTCAATGCTTGCTTAGCCTATCATGGTCAGGCAGGCTTTCAAAAACCTTGCCATCTGGCCTTGCTAGTTTAGAGTGTAGCAACGGCACTACTTGGAATGACCATTTCGTGTGGATATGTTTCTATTGGCAAATTTTTGTTTCATGTTCTGAACTTCAGCCGGGGAGAGAGAGGCCTGGGCTACCCATTTGAGGCTGTTGACCCCGCTACTCGACCCCGGAACAAGCGGAAGATGACGAAATGGAACGGATGTTCCGAACTGCCCATCCCTAACAGTGTAACCGAATCCTATCCCAGCAGATTTAAGGGAAGAGGCGCGGGTATGCTCCTAACAGATGGCCAGTCTGTCACGGGGCCATACACAAAACCATTCACGCACACACTCAATTCCTAGGAGCAAGTTTTTACTGCGGTCAAACAACATAGCATGCGTGTTTTTGGAGGGTGGGAGGAAACCGGAAGTACCCTCACGCGTACATGGGGAGAACGTACAAGGGCCAGTGTTTCAAGCCTCGCCTCGCTTGGGACTCGAACCCGGACGGTCTTGCTGTGAAGCCACTGCGCTAACCACAGCGCCTCTGTACCGCCTGTCTGAGAGCCCACAAAATTTGTAATCTTAGTGAACGGCAAAATAACTCAATGTGCCCTGTGGCCTGAACTCTAAGAAACCTTTTGGTTTAAAGTCCAGCCTGAAGAGATAAAAAAACCAGAGAAATCCAAACTTCTCAGATAAACTTGGAAAAAGAATAATGGAGGTAAAGAATAACCAAAGAGCAGTCCCATTGTTATCCTAAGAGATAAAGACTGAATGGTGTGTATGGTTTGTGATTAATGGACGCGGTTGTCAATAAGACAATGCTGGCGGGATATTAATTCATCAGTCTGACAGAAAACTCTGTCTGTAATTGGAAAATGTTCGTTTAGAATGTGGCTCATGAGAAAAAAAACGGAATTTAAACGCAGAGATGTTTATTGCTATGGCACAAGACAGGAAATTAAGGTTTACATGGATCTGTCTAAAAGGATGCTGGGTACGTTTTGATGGGATTTGTTTTACTTTAAGTTGCATACGTCCCCACAATTACTTCACATATAGTGTGTGTAACTGTCTGGTTATTTATTGTCATTTTTAGCCATGAAAGTGGAGAAGTTTAACTACCTCGGGGTCTTGTTCACGAGTGGGAGAAGGATAGAGCAAGAGATCAATAGACGGATTGGTGCACGGTCCGCAATAACTAGAACGCTGGTTTAGTCCGTCATGGTAAAGAAAAAGCTAAGCCAAAAAGCAAAGCTCTCGATTTACAAGTCGATCTACGTTCCTACCTTCACCTATAATCACCAGCTTTGGGTGGTGACTGAAAGAATGAGATCACAGGTAACAAGCAGCCGAAATGAGCTTTCTCTGCAGGGTGGCTAGGCTCTCACTCAGATAGGGAGAGGAGCTCCGCCATCTAAGAGGAGCCTGGAGTAGAGGCATTGCGCCTCTGGCTCGAGAGTGGCCAAATGGCCTCTCCCGATCTGGCTACCCAGATAAAGGTAGCCAGATCTGGGCTACCATTTAGACAGGATGCCTCCCAAAAGCCTCGCTGGTGAGGTATTTCTGGGACGTTCCACAGGAAGAAGACCTAGAGGCAGGCCTCAAACCTGCTGGAGAGATTGTGTCTCACAGCTGGCCGGAGAACACCTTGGAATCCTCACCGGTGAGCTGGACGTTGCAGCTGGGGTGAAAGAAGCCTGGGCTCGCCGTCTGTTGACCCTACAACGCAGCCCCGGAGAAAGCAGAAGACAATGGAATGGAATGGAACGAAGCGTCTAATTCAGTAAATCATTCCATTATTTTGAATAAAACCCTAATTTTTCTTTCTTCCTGTTGTTGTTAGCAGCTCCTTGGTTCCAGCGGCGTTATGTCTGCACCATCCACACCTTGATCACACAGGCAAGGTGAAATAACATCAACCTCTTTAACGAAACACTTTGTGATGAAACTTGAGAAGTACTGTAGAATGTTGTGAACATTCACACGCCGTGTCACCCGATGATTAGCTGAGAACAGTATCAACTCTGCGATGTCTATGCTCAGCTATTGTTTTCTATCGGAGTACAAAGTACTTTAATCTGCACATGTGCCAAAGAGTCAAATAACAAAACAAAACAAAAACTGCATCGTCAACAACATGTTGCAATTTGCAATTGCATTCCAAAGTCCCAAAATCCCCCATTTTGGGTCTAATAAAGGTCCTCTCGTTTCTTGATTGATGTTATACAGATCACACACTCCCATGCTCAACATTTCCAAAAACAACAAAGTATTGACTACTCGGTCAACGGAGATGACTTTAATAACCTGGTTGATGTCATAGATCTTAAGGAAACATTTTCCAATAAGAAGGTGCACTGCACTGAAAATCCAAATTTTTTATAGATTCTTGGAACACAAAAATTGGAGTAAGATCAGGGGCCTCTGTTAGTAAAAATTGCGTAGCTCGTAGTCTTAGCAAGCTTTTTTGTGTCGTCTTTTTCCCACATCTTGGAATTTGCGAATGTCATCTCGTGAGTGGCCTTGTGGTTACACAATAGTGAACGCACTCCTCTACTTTCAAAAATTGTTCAACTTACATGGAAGTCGCCGTTCACACTCTTGATCAATGAGTGTGAACGGGGTCTAGGTCTTTGCCTAGACAAAAACCTGGATAGGGTCTAGGTATATGCCTAGGTCTGGGTCCAGGTCTTTGCCTAGACCCCAAGGCAAAGACTGTGGTATCTAGGCAAGGTCTTTTCCAACTGGGATCTAGGCAAAGACCTAGATCCCAACTAGGAAAAGACCTAGACCCCAACCCCTAGGACCCCTAGGTCTTTGCCTAGACCCCAACTAGCAAAGACCTAGTTAGCAAAGACCAACTAGGTCTTTGCCAACTAGGCAAAGACCCCAACTAGGTCTTTGCCAAGTAGGCAAAGACCTAGTTTGGGTCTAGGTCTTTGCCTAGACCCCAACTTGGAAAAGGAATTCAGTCAACAACCTTTCCGGAGTTTCTAATAACTGTGTAAATATGTTGGTAGGAATTTAGTTTTTGGCTTAGATAAATAAATATAGATTTCAGTTTTGGTCATGATCACTGACTGTCTGTAAATAATCAAGATAGCAAGCTTGTTTCCCTCTTTATACCGACTAGAAAATCCATAGTGGCCTCAAAAAGCCTCAATCCCTATATCGTCCTATTGAAAGAATACCGTATTCTTCCAAATAGAAGCACACTTTTTAATAGAAGCGCACCCCTGTTTTTTTCTGAAACTTGAATACAGAAAAATTTAGTCCGACAAATAAGTGTTCCATATGCAACTTTAGGTCAACCCTGGCATGTTTTTGTCTTTTTAAATAGCACTAAATAACACTTTTAAATAGCGCTACTGTGCATGCGCAGCTTGTGCTGGTACCAGTACTATACTGAAACAAATTTTTTTGCCCTGCAGATTGTTTTGGTGGAAGAAACTGACTTGCTGTGGCGACCCCTGAAGGTAAATGTCGAAAGAAGAAGAAGATTCAGGCAAAAACAGCAGGAAACAGAACATGAGCCAGGCGAATTGACTACAGTTATGTTTGCCAGTAGTAGAGGTGTGTCCGTTCAAAAAGCTCACTGTTGGCTGGAGAGGTGGTTGTCACGTGAACATAGACTAGACCGATGACTGCGTATTTTCAAATTCATAGACAAATACAGTATGGCGCTGTCCATTTTGGCAGAAAATGACAATGTAATTGGCTTCACTTGGATGAACCTGGACGTAATGGGTTACTTCAAACTAACTGGGCCTACCCCTTATCTGGAACCTTCTGGAACTTATGTGGACCATCTCTTTTAAGGTCTGACTCCATCATGTTGTGTGCTCTCCAACAGAACATCCTATTTCATCACTTTAGAAACACTCGGCTTCATATGGAGCAGGTCCACTCTGTTGTCCACAGAGCGCACACTGGCCAGAAAGAAAAGGGCTCAACCTAACCAATTCCCTCATTTTATTTCCACATGTTTCTTCCTAATAATTGCTTTCGGACTTCTCAACCTTGCTTGATATTGTTCTTAGGAGCCACTGCCTTCCCAGTGAGCATTTTAGCTTTGCTGGAACCAGTGAGCAATCTCTGAGGGACATTTGAGCTTTGAATTATTGCCTCAAACTCATTGTAATGAGACATAATCCCACAAGCTCAAGAAGCTGCTGCACAACAGTGGGCTGCTATGGTAACCGCGTTTTAATAAGGAAACCAAAGTATTGCATTAAAATTTCTTTTCATTTTAAACTTAAAGCATCGGCAGGGTGGTGGGCGACTGGGATGATGAAAAGCTTCCTTTCAACATGAAGAAGAAACTTTCAGAAAGACTGACCAGCTGCTTTGATGAGGTCGCTTTTCACCTGAACTGTGAATTCATTTTAACTTCCGTACTGTTTGGATGTTTTATGGAGAGAAAAGGAAACATACCCAAAGCATGGTAATAAAAGGTAAACATGACCGAAAATCGACTCTTCACACGGAGAAGTGGGAGAACAGAACATACTAAAACCTGGGTACAGCAGGTTCTCACAAGCTCACAGAAAACCTGAAGTGCTTCCTCACTGCAGTTTGTTTGCATAGGGCTCAGATTCCTGATTAAAACTACAGTCACTTTATCTGCACGGCACAGCGTGGGCTCTGAATCAGTCACACATCTTTCAAAACTGTGAAATATAGAAAGTTTTCATCTATTTTCCAACTATTTCCTGCTTTTCCGGCAGCAGAAATTATCTTTCTCAGATCGATGAAAATATTGATCTGCTCAATAATGTGGAACATCCTACATGAGTTTTTTCTTTAGTTGCGCTCAACCAAAAAACTGATTATCATAAATATTGTATTTCTAAAACATAAAAACTGAGATCCAAAACGATCCAGAAAAAACGAAGTGATAATCTTCATTAGATTTTGTTTACATAATAATTTTAAATGCACAAAAACAAACTAGTAATTCTTTCACTTTTTTTTAGCCTAATTTGCAGTTAATGATTTCTTACATCTCGCTCCAAATAATTATTCACATGGTGTTTATGTATTTTTTTTAAAGAATTTAACCCCAGTTCGTCCGGCTGGGCAAAGTCCGGTCTGATGTGGTTTTAAGTGGTGTGGGAGCCCCACAGGGCACGGTGCTCTCTCCATTCCTCTTCACATTGTACACTTCAGACTTCCAGCACAACTCCGATTCATGCCACCTACAGAAATTCTCTGATGACTCTGCTGTTGTAGGGTGTATGAGTGGTGGGCAGGAGGAGGAGTACAGGAGGGTGGTGGATGGATTTGTGGTGTGGGCGGGAGAGAATCACCTGCTCCTCAATGTGGACAAGACCAGGGAGATGGTGATTGACTTCCGGAAGAGGAGGAGGACTGCTTTGCAGCCGCTCTGCATTCTGGGTAGAGATGTGGAGGGGGTTGAGGAGTACAAAGACCTTGGAGTGACCATCGACAGTAGACTGAGCTGGAGGAGCAACAGTACTGCTGTGTACAAGAAGACCTGCAGCTGACTTTACTTTCTAAGGAAGCTGAGGTCCTTCAATGTGTGCGGCAAGATCCTGGAGACCTTCTACCAGTCTGTGGTGGCCAGCACCTTGTTCTTCTCTGTCATCTGCTGGGGGAGCAGCATCGCAGCCAGTGACACCAACAGACTGAATAAACTAATCAGACTGGCTGGCTCTGTCATTGGCAGCAAACAGGACTCACTTGAGGCAGTGGTAGAGAGGAGGTCACTGAACAAACTTTTGTCCATCATGGAAAACCATGACCATCCTCTCTACCCACTCCTGGACGAACAACCTTAGCTCCTTCTCCAAGAGGCTCAGACAGCTCCGCTCGAGAACATCTCGTTACCGGAGGTCTTTCTTTCCGTACGTGATCGGACTCTACAATGACTCACTTAGCAGATAGGAAGTTGTTGCTGTGACACACAAATTTCCCCTGTGTGGTATCAATAAAGTATATTCTGATTCTGATTCTGATTAATCCAAATAACGGTTTAATAAATGAATAAATCATAAACGTGGCAAAACCAGCCTGTAAATCCCTGATCCCGTCAGACCTCAGAAGCTAAGCAGGCTGGGCCTGGGCTGTACTTGGATGGGAGACCGCCGGAACCCCAGGTGCCATGGTGGGACGGCCACTGAGGTTAAATTGCCGTTGTGTCCCTGGGCAAGACACTTCACCCACGTTGCCTAGTCTGGATGGTGTGTGTGACTGGTTGGCGATGGTCAAAAGGGCTGATGGCGCAAAATGGCAGCATCGCGTCTGTCAGTTTGCCCCAGGGCAGCTGTGGCTACATCAGTAGCTGACCATCACCTGGTATGGCGTGAATGAATAATGCATATGTGAAGCGTCTTTGAGAGTCCTGAAAAGCGCTGTATAAATACAATACTTTATTATTAAATAAATCTATCAAACCTCCCTCTGACAACTGTTTCCTTATAACAAACTATTATGAACAATGCTTTTTCAAAAACCTTTTACATGTAAAAAAATCTGAAAATTTAGACGTAAGGTGAAGACTCCATTGCCTCTAGCAACAGAAGGATTACAACAAACATGAAATATGAATGGTTTTTGGACCGTTGTCCAAGGCATTTGTATATTCCTTCTTTTCAGCTGCGGAAATCTTTTTCATTCTCAAACTGGTTCAATTTTGATCTGCCTAATAATGTGAAACAGCCTTCTTCACTATTTTTTGTTAAATTGGATCCAGAGAGCAGACAATAATTTGAAATGTGTTATGAGTGTTGGAAATAGAACATAGACGGCATCTATGCGATGCGTTGTCATGGTGACAACAAAGCCTAGACATTTGATTTGAAAAGGTACATATAGTTTAAGGTCAAATCCATTGGATGTTCCTTGTTTTTCACTCCACTGTGTAATCTTCTTCATCCCCGCTCCCCACACATCTTTCATCTACACTCTTCACTCCTGCAAAAACACACAAGAACACCTTGTTTTTCTCAAAGAGGAACGGTTGCTGAATATGGATGATTGAGCATAAGACGGGGTGTCCAAAGTCGGTCCTCGAGGGCTGGTGGGCTCGAGGGCCAGTGTCCTGAAGGTTTTCATTGTGTTCCTGGTTCAATACAGCCGATGCACAAAAAGTGACATCAACAGCTAATAGAATTTGACTCAATGGCTCAATTAACTGGATCAGGTGTGTAGATCCAAGAAGATATGGAAAACCTTCTGGACACCGGCCCTCGAGGACCGGATTTGGACACCCCTAGTATAAGAGAAGTAAAAAAGGGAAAAAAAATGTTTTGGAGCAATTGTTACGAACAAATCTTATTGGTCAGAAAAGTTGAAGATGATAAAAATGGACTGGTTTTATATTGAGATGTACTTCTTTGTCGATTGATTCATGCTGTCTTGTCTACAGAAGACAAAATTTATTTCCCTTTAGAAATACCAAAATTTCCAAAAACCTATTAGATTCAATAGGTTTTATGGATTCTTTATTGATCCGAACCACAATATATTGATTCTTACTGATTCTGACCAATAGCATTGGTAGCGTAACTTGACAGCAAGTCCGTGTAATCCCTCATTCATCCAGGAGCGATCCGTAGAAAGATTGTGAATTGCTTTGAAAGTGAAGTGGAGAATTTTGAAAATAATTCCTTTGTTTTTATTGGAAGCCAGTTGAGATGTCTAGAATAGGTTACTGTATATGATGACATAACGGAGTCATGGTGCTGAACTGAGCTGTGGAATTTTGGAGTAGCTGCAGTTTCCTGAGGGATTTGTTAGGCAAACCAAAAAGAAGAGAATTACGGTAGTCGATTCTAGAAACAACAAGTTTATGAACAAGTATGGCAGTGGTGTGAGGAGTGAGAGAAAGACGGAGATGAAAAATATTGCGGAGATACAAATAGGCAGAATGGGTGATGTTGTTAATGTGAGATTGAAAGGAGAGTGTGCTGTCGAGGACGACACCCAGACTCTTAACCTGAGGAGAACGAAGGACAGGTTAGAAAAGGACAGAATTGAAATGGAAATGCAGTTAGATTTGAAAATGATGGAAGAAGTACAGACTAGAAGGACTTCAGTTTTGAAACTATTGAGTTGGAGGAAGTTGGAGTAAAACCAAGAATGGATTTCTTGGAGGCAGAGGGTAAGTGAGGAAGGAGGAAAGGAAGAGGAGGGTTTGGAGGAAATGTAGAGCTGGGTGTCATCTGCACAACAATGGAAAAGCATGTTATGCTTACAGAAACGAGAACCAAGAGGGAAAATGTAGATGATGAAAAAGAAGGGGACCAAGGACGGAACCTTGGGGGACACCGGCTGAGAGAGGGAAAGTGATGGATCTGTGAGATTTAACCCAAATAAATTGGCTGTGGTCGGACAGATATGAGGGGAACCAGGAGAGAGCGGTGGGAGAGATACCAATAGATTGAAGTCTGTAAATGAGAATGTTGGGGGAGACGGTACCAAAAGCCGTGGTTAAATCAAGAAGGATGAGAATGGAAAATAAACCAGAGCCAGAAGCTAAAAGAAGACCATTTGCGATTTTAAGTAGAGCTGGTCCTGTACTGTGGAGGGGGTGGAAACCAGATTGACTGATAGTGTCTACTGTTTGGAGACATTGTTAGTGGAAAGGTGAGTGCGGAGCCAAAGAGCAACAGTCTTTTCTAGAATTTTGGAAATGAAGGGCTGGTTGGAGATGGGGTGAAGGTTATTGAAGTTACTTCGATGAAAGTTGGGGTTTTAAGAATTGGAGTGATGAAGGCAGTTTTGAGAAAATGTGGAACAATTCCGGACGTAAAAGAAGAATGAATGATGTTGGTTCTAGAAAGGAAAAGAGAAAGAAGACAGGATTTTACCAGATTTGTAGGGATAGGGTCAACCTGACAGGCGGTGGGTTTAGAATTAGTGATAATATCAGAGGTGGTTTGGACGGATAGAAGGGAGAAATTTAAGAGCGTTGTCAGAATTGGGGGTGGAGTAAAGGTGTCCACTCCAGAGACCGGAGCATGGTCCTCTTGGTGTTGATGGATGGTGGTGATCTTCGATACGAAGAAAGACATTAATGAGTTGCAAACATCAGGTGGTTGGGGAAAGAGTCAGGGGGTTTTGTTATGTTGGAGAGAAGTGAGGAAAGGGTCTTAGAGTTCTGTTTGTTGGAATGATCAGGCCTGAATAGTAGGAAGATCTAGCAGACGCAATGGCGTCTTCATAGAGGAGAACATGGTCGTTGTACATGTTCTTGTGAAATGCGAGTTCAGATCTGTTTTGTAGTCTTTCCACTTGTCGACCATTGGCTTTAGGCTGACGTAGTGCAGGTGTAAACCAGGGTGCGGAGTGGGTGAAGAAAACTGATTTTGTTTTGAGGGGTGCATGACTATTTAGGAGTGTGTGCAAATTATTGTTGTACTGAACTGTACTGTTTTATTGTAAGGTGTGGCGTCAGGAACCAGGAGCTAGATGAGTGATTTAATATGTATATGCCAGATATGTGATTTAACGGTGTGCCAGATGGGGTACAGCAGCAAGATCGCTAAATAACCTTCGGGACCTTGTCCTTGTCCACCATTTGTAATTAGCGTATTTTCACGACCATAAGGCGCACATAAAAGTCTCAAATTTTCTTCAAAATGAGCGGTGCTCCCTATCGTGCAGTGCGCCCTATGTGATTTGTGATTGTACGCATCACAAATGACGTATTTGAGAGAAAATTTAAATTTAACAAGTCGATCGTTCGTAAGTGGAGGAAGCTGGAAAACGAGCTGCGACAGGTGAAGAAGACGCAGCTGAGTTTCCGCGGAAATAAGGCAAGGTGGCCAGAGTTGGAGGAAAGACTCCAGTAGTATCATCGACCAAAGAACAACTGGGAGGAGTGTTTCCACTGTCACTATTCGGCTAAAGGCAGTAACGCTAGCGGAGGAAATGAAAATCGAGCATTTCCAAGGAGGTCCATCTTGGTGCTTTCGCTTTATGAAATGCTGCAATTTTTCCATCCGGACCAGGACTGGCACTGTTGTCCAAGCTTTCGCAAAAGCAGGCATCATTTCCGAGGAGCTGCACGGTACAGAAAGTGACTCTGACAGCGCGGAAAGTGAACCTGCGAGGTTGGATTTAGCGCAGCTGTTAGATTCTGAAACAGAGGATGAGGACTTGAATGGATTTAATAAATGATTTTATGACGACTGTAACTAATATTTAAATAAAGACAAACAAACTCAGTTTTACTCCTGATCTATTTTTAAATACGCACACTTGTGTGTGTGTGTGTGTGTGCATGTGTGTATGTTGTTGTAGGGCGAACATACGTAGTAGAGGATATATAAAGCCTGTGCCCTATCATTAGGTGCGCCTTATGTATGTGTTAACTACAGAGAACGCGAAATTTTGACTGCGTCCTTTAATACGGTGCGTCCTATGGTTGTGAAAATACGGTATATATAGTCTGTATTTCTTTTCCAATTTGTCTCTTTCCAATTTTCCAATCTTTTCCATTTGCTCCCAAACATAGAAAAAAATGTCCGCCATGTTATTTAGCCGTTATGTGACTTTGAGCAAGTTCGAAGAAATAAACGAACCAATGAAATGTGGCTATTTTACATTTATGAGGACAGAAAGTAAAACAGCTACTTTCATCTGAGATCTGCAAGTAAACACTTCAAAAACAGTTACGGGCAAACAGGATGGGTAATTTCATGAAAAATGGGCACCAGTATGTTACCCTTTCTGGCGTTTTAAATGAACAGCCAATCATAGCACTCAGAACACATTGCGTCAATTGAGGATGCAGAAAAAAAAGCACTGTGAAAAATAAAGTCGCAAAAGATTTCGATTGGTTGTGAGGCTGCTGCGGTAAACAGAAGGCTCACTTTGATCACACTTTGAAAACGATATTTGAGAAAGGATTTTATAACATTTCCTAATTGTTGTGATTAGTGTAATGATGATGGTAATTATCATCATCATCATTTCACGGACAGAAGCCTCCTCCTAGTTGCAGCCTGATAGCATCACATGGTGAGAAATGATGAGGTCTGAGTACACTCAGACTTTAGAGCTGATCATCTGTGGTCCGATGGTGCTTCGCTTCATTAAAAACATTCCCTAATCATAACTAGTTATGGATTATTGCCTACAGGTTGCCTCTTTATAATCAGTCCCTCAAGAAGAGAATTTGTGGACCAGCGGTGTACAAACTACATAAAAATGATCTTTGTCATGAAGGTGGTTTTGTTTGTTTTGGCCTCATAATGAATAAGTGGAGAAATACGATTTTAGAGGCAGATTTAGAAAAGAAAGTTCGCAATTTGTCCTAGGTCAAATTTTTTCTCTTGGACAAAAATTTAAGTCACAAAAATTATGTGACCTTCTTCTCTTCTTCTTTCGGCATTTCCCTTCAGGGGTCGCCACAGCAAGTCAGTTTCTTCCATCTAACCCTATCTGCTGCATCCTCTTTGGTCACACCAACTATCTTCATGTCTTCCTTCTCTGTATCCATGAACCTCCTCTTTGGTCTTCCTCTAGTCCTCTTTCCTGGTGGTTCCAAACCCAGTATCCTTCTTCCGATGTACCCTCTCTCTCTCCTCTGTACATGTCCAAACCATCTCAGTCTTGCCTCTCGAACTTTATCTCCAAAACCTCTAACATGTGCTGTTCCCCTGATGTACTCATTTCTAATCCTGTCTATCCTGGTCACTCCCAGAGAGATCCTCAGCATCTTCATCTCTGCTACCTCCATCTCTGTTTCCTGTCTTTTCTTCAGTGCTACTGTTTCTAGACCAATCAGCATGGCCGCTCGCTTCACGGTTTTGTACACTTTTCCTTTCATTCTGGCTGAAACTCTTCTATCATACCTGATACTTTTCTCCACGCATTCCAGCCTGCTTGAACACACTTCTTCACCTCTTTTCCACACTCTCCATTGCTCTGGACTGATATTTACAAGTATTTAAATAAAACTCTGAAAGAGGTTTTTTTTTTTTTGCTAAATTTACACATTCATGGGTGTCAGGATCCCTCACTTGCTGCCAGAGGGAGCCCTGGATGTTCCCAATTAATCCAATTAGGATCACCTGGGGTGATTCCTGATTCCACTCACCTGTGCTCCCTGTCATCTATTTAAGGAGAATCACCCCAGACTTCACTGTCAGGTCTTACCATCCTTTCCAGCCAGGTCACCCTGGTTGCCTGACCATGTTTTGAACGTTGTATTAGTTGGACTTTTGAAACTTTAAGTTAATCCTGTGCTTCTTGCTTTATAGACTTTCCTGAATTGAGTTGATAAATCTTGTTTGAAGTTTTGCAGTTGGGTCCTCCTTCCACATTGTGACAATGGGAGTTTTGTGAGGACAAGTATTTTTCAAGGACAAATACACAGAAATGTACAAAAACACAACCAGATACACACAGAATGCATATGGATGACAACACTTAAATAAACAAACATCCTCATACAAATAGGTACAGGCATGCCTATACTCAAAAAACATATTAATGTCTTTCTTCTTTATCAAAAAATGTGTTGCCACAGTCGCACCGCAGATGAGATGTAAAAATAAGTTTTTTTTTTTTTTTTTTTTTTTTTTTTTTTTTTTTTTTTTTTTTTTTTTTTTTTTTTTTTTTTTTTTTTTTTTTTTGGCGGCCATGTTTTTGTGGGTAGAAAATGCACTCACAAGCTCATCTTAGCAAAGCTGGTTTGTCATGCTCACTAGAGCTACCACCAACCCATACTACATCAGAGTTCATATATTAAACTTTTTTTTGTGATATAAATTTTTTTTTTTTACATTTTTATGTATTCATTTTTAAATTTACATCACTGTAAATAAAATGAAAAAAGAATAGCAATAAAATTTTAGACAGAGCAAATTTATGATTAGTGCTATTTTTAGAACTGGCCTGTGGGCAACTGATGTGATCGCTGCGATGACCTGGTGCCTGTGGGCACTGTGTTGGTGACCCCTGATCTAAATAGTAATATCTTGAGCAACTTTAAAGTTATCTGCTTGCCACTGTTATCAGACAGGTTATCAGATCATTTGCAGGGATTTCATCACCTTCAACAAAAAGAATATCAAGTGCTGAGCTACAGATACCCATACCAGCCTGTCAATGCCTGACAGGATCAGGCATTGACAGCCTGCTTAGCTCTAAGCTAAGCAGGCTGGACCTGGGCAGCTCTTGGATGGGACACTGTCGGAACCCCAGGTGCCACAGTGGTATGGCCATTGAGATTAAATTGCCATTGTGTCCCTCGGAAAAACACTTCACCCACGTTGCCTAATCTGAATGGTGTGTGAGTGACTGGTTGGTAATGGTCAGAAGGGCTGATGGTGGAAAATGTCGGCCTCGTTTCTGTCAGTTTGCCCCAGGACAGCTGTGTCTAAAACAGTGGCTTACCAGTACCTAGTATGGAGTGAATGATTAATGCATATGTGAAGCGTCTTTGAGAGTCCTGAAAAGTGCTATATAATTACAATGCATTATTATGTTAGCTTATTTGTTATAAGCTAAAATGTTTAAGACTGTAAAAATGACACGTTATCATAAACCAGCACCCTGTTTTCATTCATTTAGTCACTGTTGAATAAATGTTTTCATGATATATTGTTTATAACTTTCTGTTGTTTTGTTTGTTTTTATTGTCTTGGGGACTAGAGATGGAAATTAGCTTGATGCTAAACCTGGGGCGGCCACCTTTTTAATGTAACTCCACACTGTGCTTCAAATAAAATGATCATACTGTATATATGTATAAACAGTATGTGTGTGTGTGTGTGTATATATATATATATATATATATATATACACAGTATGTAATGGCTACTAATAATTCTAAATTATTTCCAAATAGTCCATCTGTTGTTCTTTTTTACGACTTTTCTGATTGCTGCGAACCTTCAATGTGTTTTGTTTTACATGCTGTTTTGAACTGCATTGTTTTTCTTCGGATGGTTGTTTTTAAGCTAGCCATTGGGGGAAAAAAAAAAAAAGCTACCTCCCCGTTGGCTTGTTGGAGTTGTCCTGCTTTGTTTGTGTGCACAACCAGCAGCTAGCTCTCGGAACCACATCCGCTGTGGCTGGCGGAGTCGGTGCGGTCCCGACAGAACTAAGAACAAGTTGATCTGAAAGGATGCACTATGAGCCTAGTGTCCCGAGTAATGTTCGCTCACTCTGACCTAGCGGGAATGTGGAGGGGCCACTTTGGTGTGTTTTATTGAAGCCCGACTCCATGGACTCATTACGGACTAGTTTTTCAACCATTCAGAAGCCATATTTTATACCGGGGAAGGGACTGGGAAGGCATCTAGGTGTTAGCACTGCAGCATCAAATTTTCCTTTAGGGATTAATAAAGCATTTTCAATTTTAATTCAAACAAACACACGTCAGCCAGCATCTGTGGCCAGGTAGGCTAAAATGAACAAAGTTTCCACCAACACCTTCACAGTCCGATGATAAAGTCCGATGAAAGCTTGGCTTTCTTCAGATGATACCATTTACAGAAAGTGAACGACGATTAAACATTTGCCATAACCAATAAGATTTAGAGCTTTTCACATTTCTGTTTTCAGAGTTATTGATTGGACGGCCGTGGAGTCATTGTTGTCATCCTCCTGTCTCTAGTGACAATGGATTCTGAACCTGGATACTTATTTATCTTTGCGGCATTGGCGGTGGCTGTGGTTGTGATAGGTGGTATAAGTCATGGGAGAAGTAGTGCAAGACGGACTTTTCTGATGTTTCCGGGTCTTTGTGGCCTGGCGTTGGATCTCTCTGTTCTCCTCGGCCTGCTTGATACCGAACTAGAGGGAAAGCCGCTTCGTTTAAAAAAACGGGCAGAAACAAAATAAATGCATTTTCAAGCTTTGAGCAGAGCATCAAGGTTAAACGAAGACTTTAATGTGTTCTTCCTGTTCCTCCATGTTTTTATGTAAAGCGTTTTGTGTTGAAATAAAAATAAAGTTCATATTATTCCACTGAATCCATTTCAGAAAACCACTCAAGGCGTTTGTTCTGACTCATAAAAATTCAAAGTTGTGTGAGTGAAAAAAAAAAAAACAACTAATGCAAAAAAATGTGAATGTCTGAACAGACAATTGATTATTGGACTTTTTTCTTTAGTTATAAAAGTGTCTTTGAAAAATAAAACCTCTTTTCCTCCTCATTCCTCTGCAGAGGCACTTCTATTGACCGCTCCCATTTAGGCAATGGTAAGGCAGCATGTCGGGTGGATCGATACCCGCTCACCACACATATGCATACGTTTGTGTGTGCGCCGTTAGCTGCATCCATCATCGGACTCCCGTGGAGGTTTGGTCGCTGCAGTGTTTACTCAGTCGGCTTAAGCACCCTGCTCTATTAACTCTGCATTTCCCTGATGCTCATATCCCGTACTTTCTCTCAGGAGGTGAGAGCTCTCGCAGTGAACCATAGATTACATGAATTGTCCAATTTCTGTTCAGGCTGGATGCCACCGCTGTAATTGCAGCTCAGATAATAGCACTTATTTTCACCAAGGTGGTTGGTCAGCCGGAGAAAGAAACTGAGCTGTTATTGTTTGACTTCTTCGATTCTTATCTCGAAAATGTTCACAGGCTACTTTACATTAGCTAGTTATGCCTCCGTCCACAGAACACAGAGGAGACGTTACGTTAAGGACTAAAGCTGCCTGTGCGTTTGTGCGTCGGTAACAATTTCTAAAACTATTCCTGAGATTTTAATTAAACTTGCTCAGAACTCAGTATTAATTATAGATTTAATGATTGGGTTTCAGGGTCTCGCAAACACAGGCCAAAGTCACAAAAGTGAAGATTGTAAATTTATTGGGCAGGCAGTTGCATATTATTTGACCCTATGGCGTCCACTGGCTTTTATTTTGGTTTAAAAAATTAATTAGGTGGCGAATAGATGAGATATACAATAGTTACAAAATCTTTTCTAAAAAGCCCGAATCACAATCACAGTGAGAGTGTCAGATAAACTTAGCGATTCATAAAGTTAGCTGTTGCTTTGATTCAGTTGTTTATGTGGGGAAAGAGGCCAAAAATGGGCCGAGTGTGTGTGAAAATGTTTCCAAAGAAAGTGTCATCAATGTGGCAATCGCTTGTTTGTAGTGTGAGAGGATGCAGAAATACATTCATTCATCTTCTGAACCACTGATTACCTGATGGGGCCATCGGGGTGCCAGAGCCTATTCCGGTCTATCTAAGGTGAGAGGCAGAGTACATCCCGAACAGATCGCCAGTCTGTTGTGGGGCCACATATTCTCAGTCCTATGGACAATTTTGTTGCAGATAATCAACCTAACATGCATGTTTTTGGAGAGCTGGAGGAAACTTGAGTACCCAAAAAAACCAACGCAAGACACAAAGAGAACCTGAAAACTCCACATAGAAAGGCCAGTGTTCCAAGCCTCGTCCCCACCCGGGGCTCAAATGTAGAAATACATTTTAAATACTTTTTTTGTGTCAAATATAAGACCCACAAGTCAATATTAAAAGGTGAAAATTTCCAAAAAGTTGATTTGGCACAAGATTGGACCTTCAAACGAATCCATGTGAGCATACATCTTTAAATGAAATCCTTGGTGTGCATGTTTGTTGTGTTTGTTTCCGTTTTAACTACCGGTACATGGAAAGGTCGCCTCATTGGAAAAATACATCAAGGTGACTGAAATAAAACACCAGGAAATTCCGCGGCTTTGTGTGAAGTCTCTTTTAAATCCGGCGAGTCAATACATGTGTCTTGTCACCATTTTGGTTTACAGATACAGTGTACAGAACAAGCACCTCTTTAGATGGTGTTTTCTGTCCATTGAGAGCAATAAAAACTGTTGAATTAATTGAAATAATCAACAACGCAGTAGATCTTGATTAAAATAATGGCAAAACATTTACCTCGTTTGAGCTACAGATGTCCAAATAACCTTGTTTCTTTTTCTATCTAAATGCAAATGGCCGGGCAGTGAAGAAAGTGGAGAGCACATCCGTTTGCCTGAAGCTGTTCAGCTCACCGTCCAGTTGTCGGGTTTTACTCCTGTGCTGTGACAAACACAAAGCTAATGCAGTGGCTTTTGAATTTCAAGACATTTTGAGTGACTAAAACAAAATGTGAATGGTGGTTCTTACCAAAAACTAATACAGCATACATCTCTTTCTAGTGATTAGGTGATCAAATTTCTGAAGTGTTGCATGTTATCCTGGAAAGATAGACATCTGGAATTTCCTTTATTTCCCCAAATGTTCATATTTACATAAAAGTATAGGCATTATGAAATAGAGGAGAGGTCACCAATGCGGTGCCCGCGGGCACCAGGTCGCCCACAGACCAGTTCTAAAAATAGCACTAATCACGAATTAGCTCTGTCTAAAATTTTATTTAATTGTGTTGCTATTCTTTTTGAATTTCATTTACAGTGATGTAAATTTAAAACCGATAAAAAAAATGTATATCACGAAAAAAAGTTTAATATATGATCTCTGACGTAGTATGGGTCGGTGGTCACTCTAGTGCGCACGACAAACCAACTTTGCTGAGATGAGCACGTGAGCGCGTTTTCTACCCGCAAAAACATGGCAGAAAAAAGGAAGAAAAATTATTATTTTCACAGTGAATGGGAGGAAGAGTTCTTTTTTTACTAACGTGAAAGAAAACTGTGTGTGTCTCATCTGCGGTGCGACTGTGGCAATGCGTAAGCGGTACAACGTGGAGAGACATTTCAGTACACGTCACAAAAGCTACCATGCTAACTACCCACCAGGCAGCGCAGTACAGACGGAAAAAGCCCGTGAGTTGAAGGCAGCTTTGGGCAAACAGCAGTCTTTTTTTACGAGGCCATTAAAAAAACTCTCAAAAAGCAACTGAAGCCTCATTTAGAGCTACACATTTTGGATAAAGAAGAAGAAGGCGTTCTCAGACGGGGAGGTTCTCAAAGTAGCAATGATGATAACTGTTGGTGGCTAATAAATATTGAAAAAAGATTTGTGGAAGTGTAACTTTGTTATTTCAGAAGTGTATTATCAAAGTGGTAGCCCTTTGCATCACTCAGTGCCCTTTAAGTAGCTCTCAGTATTAAAAAGGTTGGTGACCCCTGAACTAGCGAAAGATCAAAATGGTAATATAGTAAAGACAGAAAAAATATTTTAGATACATTGAAGGTTATGTGGTTATTCAGGTGCAGAAAACAACATTCAGCCAATATAAGAGACCAAAATCCAAAGGCAAATAAGCAGGAGGGAACAAGAATTTGGACGACAAACAATCATCTGGAAATGAATATGATAAACCACAGGTGGTAAACAAGTGAGAAAAAGAGATGAGGGGGGAAGAATGAATATTTAAGCCTCCATCTAAAAAGAATGAAACTCAGGGTTAACAAACTCAGAGTTTCAACAAAACCTGCTCCATGAAACAAGGCCCACATGAGACACGCTAGCTGATTCAAACAAACTAGAGAACAAGTTTAACAAAGAAAAGAAAGGCGATATGACTCAAGAAAACTATATCAAACGAAAAATTGGGGGAAAACAAAAAAAAAACCCCTCCAACGTCTATTCGAGTTTTTACTCACTGAAGAGGAATGAGAGAAGAGACAAGACACAAATCTGCCAAATTTTCATTTTGTCCCTTTTGGGGTGGTGGATGTATCCATTAAAAAAAAATCACTGTTCTCAGTCAAACTTTCTCATCTGATTTTAGTTTGACTTCTAAAAACTCTGACAAACATGAAACAAGAATATTCAGACAAAAACAAAGAAAAAAAAGCTGTATTCAGATGCATGTTTCATAATGCAATCGAGAATATCCTGAGGGGCAAAAATGCAGAAAATTGGTTTTGAATTGCTTCCTCCTTTAGGACCTGAAGACCATCCAAATAATGTCTCTGTACATTTTCAACAAAATCTAACCTCACTTTCCTGTAAAACATGCATCTTTGAAAACATGTTGACTGTTCATCTGCTGTCATTACCAACACAGGAAGCTCTGTCCTATTTCCACCCAAATAGGAAGTATGTAAAAAGCAATCGCATGGACAAAGACTGATGACGAACTCTTGGAAATAACAGGACTAGATAATGAAAGGACAACAAATTAACCGGAACGTTGAAAAAGCGAAAAAACAAGAGTTTAAAAGGGCTAATTGGGGTTTCTGGTAATAAATTTAATATTCATTTCCACTGCTACGCCGATGATACTCAGCTATACCTATCTGACAAACCTGACTCCACTTTTGCTCTTTCCTCACTTACCTTCTGCCTTTCTGAAGTAAAAAAAATGGCTCACTTTCAACTTCCTCAAACCCAATTCCAATAAAACAGAAATTCTTCGTGTTGGCACTAAATTTACACGTTTCAAAGTCGGCAGTTTCTCCCAAAATGACGGCTCCTTAGTGTTGTCCTCCCCACAGGTCAAGAAAAACACACATGTTACACAAAAAGTAAATTTAATAGTAATTTCCACTGCTACGCCGATGACACCCAGCTATATCTGACAAACCTGACTCCACTTTCCCTCCTTCCTCACTTACCTTCTGCCTTTCTGAAGTTAAAAAAAACTGGCTCACTTTCAACTTCCTCGAACCTAATTCCAAAAAAACAGAAATTCTTCTTGTTGGCACCAAATCTACACTTTTCAAAGTCGGCAGTTTCTCCCAAAAATGACGGCTGCTTTGTGTCGCCCTCCCCGCAGGTCAAGAATCTGGGTGTCATCCTAGATTCTACCCGTTCCTTTCAGTCCCACATCAGCAACATCACTTGGTCTGCTTTTTTCCATCTCAGGTCCATTAACCATCTTTGCCCATCTCTGTCCACCCACAGCCATACCATTCTGTTCCACAGTCTAGTCACCTCTCGGCTTGACTACTGCAACTCCCCCGTTTTCGGTCTCCTCCAGAAGTTCCTTAATAAACTGCAACACCTTCAAAACTCCTCCACCCGCATCATGTCCAAATCTCCATCCTTCTATCACATCACCCTGGTCCTTCAGCAACTCCACTGGCTGAACTACTTTCAAAATTCCCCTTCTCACCTTCAAGGCCATCCACAACCTTGACCGCCCTACCTGTCTGACCTCCTGCAGATTTCCACCTCCTCTCGCCTCCTCAGGTCTTCTTCTTCCATCCATCTCACTGTTCCCCCTTCCTGTCTTAACACGATGTGGGGCAGAGCCTTCAGCCACTCTGCTCCCCGTCTCTGGAATTTTCTCCCACCGGACATCGGGAACATTGACGCCTTTCCCCTCTTCAAATCCAGAATCAAAACCCATATGTTTAAATCTGCCTTCTCTCCTTAAGCCCCCACCACCTCTTCCCATGTTGCACTGTATCTTTTGTGTAGTTTTGTGTCTTTTAAATCATTTTATTGTGTGTTTTATATCTTTAGTAATTAATTGTAAAGTGACCTCCAGAGTTCTGAAAGGCGCTCATGATTTAAATTTATTATTAGTAGTAGTACTTTTATTTATTTGTTTTTTTTTATTGAGTTGGTGATTTTCTTACATCAGCAAAAATTAAATTAAATCTGCCACAACTAAAAATTTGGAAAAATAATTACAGTTATATGCATTGACATTTTTAAAGTGTTGTTTGTGTTAGATACGCATGACCTCGGATTTCTGAAATTCAACAATTCCGCCTCAAAAATCTGTGGCTTTGAGCTGCTAATTCACACAAATGAATAAACCTTGGTTATTTCTCAATTTTAATAACACTGGACATATTAATTCAACTATATATCATCTGATCCCAGAGAAAATTATAAATTTGTCTCCGATTTCTGGAATTAAATCATTCTGAGCCAACGCAATCACATGAAGTGTCCATATTTTAAATAATAAATTACAATATTACAACATGTTAAAATATGCTTGTATTGCATTGTTTGTATTGTATGCAATCACTGTTACATGATGTCTTGTGGTCCTAATTTGCACCAAGTACTGAAAAAACCATGGCCTCGTTCTGTGCTGCTCCATTTATGTCATGGTTTCCTCGTCCACCACCAGAGGGAACCCGGGGCCTTCTCTCATTTGCCTGATTTTACACACCTGAAGATCTTTTTGCAGCTCCCTTTAAATAGGCAGCCTGTCTTCCCTTCAGGTGTCAGGTCATACCTTCCGATCCAGCCAGGTCTTTCTGGCTGCGTGACCATGAAATACATTTTGAACAATAATAATTTTTTTTTTTTTGTCTTTTCAGTTTTTTTGTTAGGTGTAGGGGTCCCAGGCGACTTTGCTCCGAATGGGATACAAACACGTTTCAATCGGTCGAAAGGTGATGTCTCAACCATTGGGCTACACCGCCTGGGACCCATGTAGTGTTTTCTCACAAAGTATTGTATGCATGTAACATATTTCTGTGTTTTCATAAAAGCTAAAATATAGTTGGCTGACGCACAGTATTGGCATCAACTACAGTTAGAAACACCACTGCAGCAGTCATTTTCAAGGGTTAGCCCTAATTTTTCAAAGTAGAAGATTACTTATTCAAACATAAAAAGTATTTTAAATTGGAGTTTTAATTGGATGAAGAGTTTAAGTTAATTTGTACTTCTGATTGATGATATCATTGCAGGACGTTTTTGAAATGAACAATAAAGTGCGTTAATTCCCAAAATACAAGACGAGATCTATGTAGAGGATTTTTGATTGTCTAGTGGACTCATCTGGGCCAATCAATTATAAGACTAAATGTCATTGTCATCTGGCAGTTCCACCACTTTAACCTCAAAGCAGCCCTGCACGTCGTTCAGTGTCTTGGCATTGGTCTCATCAGACACAAAGGTGCCCTGCCCCTTATTCCCAAACCTACCAGTACAGGATAACCTGATCTGATAGGTTGTAGAATCTTCTGGCATCTTGTAGTTGAAGATGATGTCCACCAAGCTTTGTCCAAAGGGGTCATTGGCCATTCCACTCTGCATGGCGATTTCAAATTTTGCACCACAAGAAGTGGTGCAAAGAACCTCGTGGATCCCCACGAGGTTTCTTATTTTTTCCCTACTGATGGGTTTTTTAGGAGTTTTTCCTCACCGTGAAGGAGAGTCTAAGGGCATTAATGTGCTAGTCTTGTTTAGTTAGCATTTGTTAGTTATTTTTCTTGCTGTATATTTGCGTTGATACAGTCCTCTTTTTCTTGTGAAGCCCATTGAGACGGACATTCTGTGATTTTGGGCTATACAAATAAAACTGAATTGAAATGAATTGAAAGAAGTTGCGAGAGACCAATATTTGTTTACCCATTTTTTTGTTTATTGTCAGTTTTTTTTTTTAAAAAGTAGGGATTGTGGTTTTAATTTGTTCTTTTTTCTTTTTAATTAAACTTTTTTATAAGAACAAAATGTCACTGCCAAGGGCTTAATGCCACCTCAATATTTTGAGGGCTTAGGCGTAGTAAATAAACAAGCAAAAATAGCCTGAATGGTGAGGACTGATAATTCTCATCATTATTCGTTGGTTGTGTACTTGAACTTAAGTCTGCTACAAAATTCTAATAATTCCATAACTGGTTTGTTAGTGCTCTTCTTTCCGCCCTGAAAAGTGATCAAAATGGAAATTCTTGCAATAAAAATAGTCATTAAAGCTCCACTGTGTGACTTTACAACCTTACAACGACGCTCCTGAGCCATTTGATGGCTCGGTACTCTTTATTACACATGTTCCAGTAACTTTTTATTAAATATTAACATCACATAGTTTCTATCAAAATGTGGGGAGTTGTTGCAGTAGAGCCAAATTTTACACACTATGAAAATAGGAACATTAGTACTTGCACAAAAGCTGATTCTGCAAAATAATCAGTCATAAATCTATGTCGCCTCATTCAGAATTTGTTAAGGAGGGTTTTGGCTTAGCATCAAATGATGGAGATGAAGATATAGAATAACGATCTTTGCTACAAGTTATTTGACACTTTCTTCCTTGTTTAGCAATGCGGTAAGGTGGGTTGTGACGCGGGTGAGTGCTTCTATGATACTGTACTGTAGCAAATAAAAGTACGTACATGTCTGGTAATACCATTAAAAGAAGGCTGTAGGGATTTCGGGTTGAGTTTGGGTAGTTTTCAAAACCAATGGGAAAAGAGATACAGCTGGAGCCATACTTTAAGTGATTAATTAGTCAGAACCTATAGTCTTCTTGTTGCTAATTGAATGTTGTAGCACAGAAGTACAGATTTCCCTCACCCTGGCCACATATTCCAACTAATCTAGAAGAGTCTTCAGGTGTTCCTTTGTTCTTTTGTTGCCTTTTCTATTTGAGATCCCACTGTGAGTCAGTGAGTCCCACTGTCCAGGAAGTGTAAAACGTGTTTGCCGACCCTTCCCAGGGGGCACTCAATCAGTAATACAGTAAGCTAATGCATGCAATCCCTAGCCTAGTAGAAGGAGTGAAATTAAATTGAGCTGAGGCGCTAGCTGACGCCATACTGGCTAAGTGTGGGATAGTGACATCTCCAGAACAAACTGATTGTTGCTGTTGTAAAGATGACTAGGGAAGCGTGGGAAATTGCGTGAAATACACAATTGTAAACCACAACCATTGGCCATCTTCTGGTCATTCACTGGCATGTGTAAGTGGCTGTCAGTTTGTCCAGGTTGTCCACTCCTTTGTTGTTGTCTTTGATAAATATAGGGTTTTCGTCACTTCCTGAGGATACAGCTGTGTCTTTGAGAAGAGCAGACATCAGTGTCACATTTCGGTTTCTTTTTGGACGGAATGAGACAACAGTGGTGATGTCTGTAAAAGCAAACTTTGAAGAAAATTGAGCCCTGCCCTTCACCTGTAAGATTAGGTTACAATAGAGGTTCCTGACAAAGTCAAAAAGTCTTGATGCAATAAACAAATTTATGTAATTGTTTAAGGCATTTGAAATTTAAAACGGGTCGCTGGCGACCCTAACATAATAGGAGGGTTAAACGTTTTAATTCAGCCCATCTAACTTGAAAATATTAAATAAATAAACCTCGTTAGTGTTTTATTTCCCCAGCAACTCTGATGTTTCCTCACTAGATGGCATTCTGAATGATATGGAAAGCCATCGGGCTCTATACACGCACGTGAACAAGCATGTTAGATGTTAAAACAAGCAAACGTTACATCATGTGCTTAGATTTCAAACCAAGCTCCACTAAATGCTTGTGTTGAAGCGCTATCGCGCCAGATTTCAGACCTAGCGCTGCTAGATATTAAATTTAACACTCTTGATGTAACATTTAACAAACTTGTTTAAAATCTAGGGCACCGTTCTATCGGTCTAATCTAGCAGTTACCAAAGCATGCCATCCATCTGCTCTTGTTCCAATGCTTTTGTTGAATGTTAGAACTCAATATGGTCCGCAAACCAAAAAGTTTGCCTAGCCCCGCCCTAGACTGTAGAATGCCCTTG
The DNA here is from genome assembly GCA_902685375.1 of Neostethus bicornis. Taxonomy (NCBI): domain Eukaryota; kingdom Metazoa; phylum Chordata; class Actinopteri; order Atheriniformes; family Phallostethidae; genus Neostethus; species Neostethus bicornis. The sequence goes on from LR738556.1 coordinate 2,350,632, forward strand.
ATACCTCCCTTTGTATTGTTGATTCTGCGGATTCTTCTAAAAACAACTGAAGACAATTTTATTCAATAACGCTTTTATTTGACCGGTCTTATTGTGGTTTTATTGCCTGTGTACCTATTTGCCTATTCTTTTTTGGTTTACAAGCTATGAACTGATTGTGTCTATTTTATTGGATTGTCCTTTGTTTTATTGTCCAAGGCTTATGATTTTATCTGTGAAAAGCATTATAAAAATAAAATTTACTTACTTGTATGTGTCTGTCCTCTAACTTCCTTCAACTTTTAAAATCTTGCAATCGAGGCGTTAACTTTGCCATACACGCTAATATAAATGACAAATAAATGTCTTCAATACGTACAACACTCATGAAATGCTTTAATAATTTGTAAAGAAACAAAAATCCACAAGAACAGTCATATTTTGTAGTTTTGAAGCCTAAACATTTTCAGGTTGTTGTGCAATTACACCAAAAACCTTGTCATTCAAACCACAATTATCGAAATAAAAAAGAAACAAACAAAAAAAATCCCTAACTTTAGACTATAAAAGACAGCACAGTCCTAAATAAGGACAACAAAGCTTTTATGGTGGCAAATGAACCTCACAATATTTTAAAAAGTGTAAGTGGCTATAGAGTTTTACAGCGTGAACAGGAAATATTGCACATAGAAAGGCTTTTGGGATGACATCATTATTAATTAAGAGAAAAGAAAGAGCAGAAGTTTGTGAATTTACTTAAAATGAATGAATACAAACTTGTCAAAAAGAGCAAACTACTGGAAACCCCGCCCCCAAACACACCCCAAAAACACATTAGTCACATGTTATTCTTTTCCTTCAATCATTCTGAATAAAGAAAGAATCAAATGTAAAAAAAACAACTACTGTACCTCTACCTGACATCATTGCTGTATGCGGACCTGGCATTAAAAAATAAATAGTGGACACATCGACTTAAAGAAATACATTACGAAAACCGGATGGACATTTGAGCAAATTTCATTATTTATCAACTTAATGACGCAAATGTAAGAACGAAAAAAACATTGACATTCTTGAACAATACTCTACGAAGAGAAACTCATCGTATGGCCCTGAAATGAAACACTTTTTTCATAAATGGTATTTTATTCAAGTGTGTACGCGAGCAGATAAAGCGAATGGTTTGGGAAGCAGAAATATTGACGTGCTTTCTCATAAATTCAAGGCTGATTGTTTCGCTTTTCATTTTAATAAGTTGAGAAAAGACAAAGAAAGTCTAACATATTGTTTTTTATATGTTGTCATTGATTTATATTGACGTCAAGCCACTGGGAAGACTTGTGGTCTCCAAGTCTTCAAATCTGTTGTGATCCCCTCGCCTGCCGCCCGAAGGGGCCCAGGATGGTTCTAATCACCCTGATTGGGGACACCTGTGATGATTCCTGATTCCCCACACCTGTGCACACTGCCATCTATTTAAGGGGAATCCCTCCAGACTTCCCTGTCGGGTCTTACCATCCCTTCCAGCCAGGTCACCCTGGTTGCCTGACCATGTTTTGAACTTTATTATTTGGACTTTTGAATTTGTTAATGATTCTTGTTTGATGTCCTCCATTTGGGTCCTCCTCCTTTCACAACAGAATCAGATGACTTGACTTTAAAAACCTTGTGTTGTTTTGCCTCATTTGGGATTGTTCTGGAACTTATTTAGAAGGATTATGATATTGGTTTGGGAATGTAAACAGCTCAATTTCACAACTCTTGACACTGAAAAAAAAAAAAAAAAAACAGTGCAAGTCTGACACAAAGACTTTTCTTTCTCTTTTTCCATTTGAAATCTTGTAGTTGATTCATTGGGAATTTTTGTTGATTCTTCATATTTGTCATTTTATTTGATTTTAAAAAAAAGATTGTCCAAACAAAATGGAAGCACTGTCTATAATGTGATTTGGGATTGACATTTTATTGGTGGACTTTAAAAACTTTTTGGTGTTTCTTTTGTTTTTGGATTGATCTTTTTATATTAGACATAAAAACTAATTTATTTAGTGGTTTAAGGATTATCATGAAGAACAAGTTAATGAAGGCTTTTGTAAAAGTTGACATGAATTTTGGATTTTTTTTTTTGTAGAGTTGATATTAAACTGTGGTGGCATGAATCTATTTGGATTCCACCGCCTTGTTCTGGAATAGTTTATGTACATTTTAAATTCAGAGGAAGAAGCAAATGATCCCATGGACAGTGGATCCTTCTGGAAAAATGCATGTATGAATTGAAAATATCAGTTGTGGAACAGCTTTGTGGAAATCATAATGTATTCAAATAGTGTTGAGTGGAATGACCAAAATTGCACATCATACTTTTACAGTTTTTGATGCTTTTTCTCTTTTTGCAGTACCGTATTGTTGTCTTCCGCTTCTTCTAAGAAAGGGTTATGTGGGGCAATAACTTCCCCATGGGCTTCCCTCACCCTGGCCACGTCCACATCGGAAGATTCCGAGGCGTTCCCCGGTCAGCTATGAGACAGTATCTCTCCCAGCAGGCTTTCGTTCTGCCTCGGGTTCTCCAACCAGTGACAAGTGCCTAGAAGACTGCACCGCAATTTTCTTTTTTTTTTTTCTCATTTCGCTTGGTTACTTTGTTAACTATAGTTACTGACAATACAAGCGATGCTGTTGCACTCTGCATTTGTATCATGGTTGGATAACCATCTTTGGCCACCCACCTTCTCTCTCTAACAGCAAGCCAGGGGCTTCAGTGGGAGGAATATTTTGTGGTAGTTTAGGTAGTGATCAGTAAATAACAGACGTCATTGGGCATTAGTCTTTACTTCAGTACTTCTGTTGTCCATTTTTTTTATGCTCTCCAAGTGAAGTTGCTTCATAGTAGTGATTATTTGGGAAAAAAAAGTTTTTGCACATCGGACATGCTTCACTTTTTTTTTGCTTCAAGGGACATTTTTCTTTTGGCAGTAATTAGAGCACATCGTGGGTTTGTCCAATTGGGATGAAATTAGATTACACTCAGTGACACAAACTTAGAGTTCATGAGTTGAAATGAAATACCACCAACTTTAATAAAAACTTCCATGGCTCAATTTTTTAATTAATTCCTCATTACAAACCAAAAGAAGACTTTTAAACCTTTGCGACTCTGTCTGACTAACTAAACACTCAGAAATAAAAGCACTCAGGGTGAATGCGTGCACATAAATATTCACACACAGTCTTTAGACAAAGCGAATGCCAAAGTTGAGCCATTTTCTGTTAAGTGTGTTCACAGTCGAGAGGTTTAGCTTGATTGAAATGACCTCTTGGTGCAATTCTGTTGTTTCAAAAGATCATTTAAAGAAGCATGAACACTTTTAGATTGAAGTCCGTCAGCTCACAAAGTGACCGGAATAATAATCCACAATAGTCTTGTTCTTGGCTAAAACCAGACTTACAAAAGCTAAATCTAAGCGCAAAGAATGCTAACTTACCACAAACTAACCCTTACTAACTTTAAGCCCAATGTAGGGTTTCATAATTCATATTGAGATAAATTCATTTTGTAAAAATCAATTGGTAAATCATTTTTAGCAGAGTCAATAGGCCACTTTTACGATTTGTTAGGAACTAAATAGCTACATTAGCCAAACGTTGTAGATTCACATGCATGAGATGGACTGAAGAAAGATGGTCTTCAAGTTGTACTCATATAAGAAATCTATGCAATTTGTAAATGGCTTAAACCATTTGCAAATTGCGTAAACCTTTTGCAAACGGTATAGCAAGTTCCTTTTTGTTCAAAGTAATTGCGATAATTGTCAGGAAAAGTCCAAATCCGTACCCCTAGTCCAACCACTAAGCCCAGCCCTAACCCCTAAACAAAAGCCCCAGCCTAACCCTCACCACCTTGAATCCTTGCTGCATTTCTTGCTATGAATTCTTGCCTCGTTTTGCTGCGTATCCACGCAATTTGCAAATTGCTTGCGCAGAATGGAAATACATCTATACTTGCAAAAAGATCGTGATTTCTAAAATAAGTACAACATTTGTACCAAAGAAAGATGTTGTTTAATTTGACTAATTTACTCTTTAGCCATTTAAATTCCACTTTGTATTTTTTAATCAGGCACTTTGTTAGCTAGGGGTTTTGATGTACCCCGTAACATGCCAATAGTTGCTAATTATATTTACCTGCTTATTTTGTCGCTATGCAAATGTTTTGCTGCATTTTTTATGTTAAATACACATTTTGTTAGTTTTGAATAGTTACTGATGTGTTTTTTTGGTGATTTTTTTTTAAGAATTTTAAGTTAGCACATTGAGGCTACATGCTAGCATGAGACTAACCTTGAAAACACTTCTTTTTTTCTTGTCAGATTGCACATTAAACCATAAAGTAAAAAAGAAAAGTGTGTGATAGGTGATTGAATTGGGGTTGAAGTATAAGTGGAGTTAATTATTAGGGAATTTGTGTTTTAATCCCAAAACTTCTAATGTTCTCATTGCAGGATTCCAAAGAACCGAGGTCTGTTTTCGTTCATCTTTTTGTACAGATGGAACCATAAGACCGTTTCACTCTCGACCTGCCACCCGTGACCTAAATCCACAATATGGATTACAGTGCAGAAGCAACAAACTACTTGTTTTTTATGCTTCCACCCACAAAATTTTTTATTATTTTTTTATTTTCCTTCTTGTGTATATGCTGTCTGTTTCTTTCAAATTGTCTGTTTTTTTTCAAATTTCTTTTTTTCAAATTTCTTTCTGACAAATTTCCCATGTGTGGGATCAATAAAGTAAATCTCATCTCAAATGCAGAGAAAGCTGTTTGTACGTCCTTTCATTCACAACATTTTTGTAAATACTCCCATACCAGTAAGGAGATTCTAATGAAACTTTCCATAATACTTACAAATTTATAGGGCAGGTGGAGACTTATTGTTCCGACTCCTTGGCGTCAACTTATTGTTGTTTACTGCTAAATCCAATGGTTCCCTACCACCACAGTTGGAAAAAAGTGCAAATTGAGCCATAAGTGCAATGTATGCACATTATTAGTGTTTTCTTTCTGGACTTAATTGATTTTTGAGTAATAAATTATTAGCCTGTTCATGCACTAAGGCAATTTTATGGACTTTTTGCTACAAAAAAAATCTTTTCCAGTTTAACAGTATGTTTCTTTATGTTATACGACCTTTTTAATTGAATTAGACTTTATTTTTGTTAAATATGTTTTGTTTATTTTTGTTTATTTATTTTGAATTACTCTATTCATCCCACACCGGGGAAATTTGTTTGCTGCACTCCTTACACCGCAGCAGGCTGCCCTTCAACGGCGCCAATGGTGGGAGAAGCGGGGGTTAGGTGTCTTCTCCAAGGACCCTAGACATGCTCTCCGTGGGACGCGAACCCGCGACCTTCCGGTCCGCGGGCGAACGCGCTAACCACGCGGCCACCGTCTCCATGGATTTTAATTAACCCATGGATTTTAATTCAATTTTATGCATTAGCTCCCATATTTTACCACTGTTTACGCTTGTAAATTATAATCTATTTTTGCTGAAGTAAGTCTTATGGTGAAAGCGTGATTGTTCATAAAATCCTATTTAAGAGGCATTGCTTTGATGAAAGCAAACATTTCACAGTTTAATTGATGGTTGATCGACATGTGATAACGTTCTTTTCTGAAACGAATCATGCTAAAATTTAGCCGAACACACAATCAATTTGCTCATGAAGCTAAACATGTAAACATGAACCTCACAAAACCAGAAGCATTTCATTTGCTGATCAAAAAGCCCAAAAAGTAAAAAAAGTTCATGAAACAAAATCAATCTAATTCAAACGACCCTTTGCCACTTAGGGTTAGAATATCAGAATATCAACAAATGCCAGTCAACATTGGTTAGAGGTTGTTCAAACACAATCATTTTTAGCCACAAGCACAGTTTGGAAAAGAAAACACTCCCAACATACACACATATTAAATCCACATAATTTGCAGACATCAGTGGAAATAATACTAACTTTCTCTTATCTAAAAAAAAATAGATGTATATATTTATATATTAAATGGAAAATTTATGATAGATCCCACCATGTAGAAAAAAAAAACAAACGGGGCCGCTTTTCTTGTTTAATGCTGCTAATGTAGCTTATTTACAATCATCTACTGTATGCAACAAAAATAGTCTTTTTTTCCACTAACAGCACAAGCTGATATGTTCCGGCCAGAGGAAGAAAAATAAAACTTAATCTAAAAGAATGAAAATTCATTAATTGTGCTTTTTAACCCACAAATCCACTTCATAGTTGAAATGGAACAGTTTCAAGAGGCACCACTTGAAGTGCTTACATTATTTCATGAAAACTTCTAGAGCTAAAACAAGGACTGAAAATACAAATAGTAAATATAATTTATTTATATATTTATAAAGTTAATACAATTCCCTTCGAGTCTCATGTTCAGTTTAAAAAATATTTCCATCGGGTTGTCAAAAGTCTCACGTAAAGGTCTTTGTGTCGATACGCAAAGCCCTTAAGATGCTCTAAAAGAGAAAAGTCTTAGCCGATTTGGAACCTAGATAGCCAAAATCAGGATGACACAAACAGCGTGTGCTAAAAAGCAGGAAGAGTTTGAACATGGGAAGTTGTTTTTAACCGAAGACCAAAATGAAACTTTGTGAGTGTGGGTGGTGGTGTGTCTCCGTGCTGCCATTAAACAGTTACCTCGTTCTTACTGGCAGTGCGGTACGTGTGGTGGTGGCCGGGAATGTACTGTAGGTGGTCCACTGTATGTGTTCTTCGGGAAGCAAACGCCTGCCTCTTGGAGGTGGAGGCGTGATGGTTGACCATCAGCGTGTTGTAGGAGTCATTGGAGGCACTGGGTTGGGAGTGCATCTTGGTCACCTTGTGACGGTCCATAACGGGCGTCGTTGGAAGCAACATGTCTGCGTGAGACATTGCTCGCGCCATGGCCTTCTCACGAAACTTGTCACGCCTCCTTGCGGGCGACAACAACAAGGGATCCTGGGAGTGCAGGCGATCTGCTGAAAGTAGCTGCTCGTTCGAGAGGTTGCGAGTGCTTCCATACGCCGCGGCTGCCATAGCTCCATATGAAGATAAGCCATAATCTCCACGTCGTGGCGTCCTGGGAGGAGATAGCACGTGGTCCTGGGACATGGCCCTTTGGACTCGAGGGGGGCGCTGGCGTTGCTGGTGCTGCTGGGGTTCTGCATTCAGCTTTACCATGTGTGTTGGTCCCCGACCTCCAAAGTCACGATGATGATGCTTTCTCGGGTAGTAGTCGTCTATGTCTTTGTCACCTGCAGAGTCATGAAAAACGAGACATCAATTAGGGACACCACGTAAAACTTTGGGGTTTACGTTTAGGCGGACATGAGATTCTGACTATCTTAAGGTGAAGTCCCACCACACTTGCGTCCGGTGTCTAAAATCAGTGAGAAATAAGTGTGAAGCTAGAGGCACCTCAAACAATTTTGGAATCCCAAACAAATTCTTGACAAATTTGCAGACATTGCTTAGGCACGCGTTTTAGCATTCTTGCGGTATGGGACATGCTTTGCTTTCACTAGTAGATGATGGATCAGCTGGAGACTTGCCTTTGCATTTTATTTAATTTAATCTTCTGAATCCCTGTCACCAATGGGCAGTTAGCAAATGCTATCGCAAACTTACGGATTGGCACCAGTAAAAGGCAACATGAACTAAAAATCAATCCCAATGGTTTCTGGTAGGGTTAGGGAAGGGTTACAATCAATTGCAGTAATTAAAGACCAAGAACACTTTTCGCATTTTAGGAAAAATTAAAATGGGACACTATTCCCCAAAGCATTGTGTGTGTTCTTACAAGGCTAACTAGTAGCGTTTCCGTCAGGTGCTGTTCCGTCACAACAACCTGATATTTCTTTGTTCTTACTAAGTGTTTAAGTCTGGATTTTATGCTTTTCAATCCAAAATGTTCCAATTTGTGTGTATTTTGCTTTCAGCAGCACTTACACCAGAGTAGTGACGTCCTTTGTAAAGTTGAGTTTTAATACACTTGTTTTATTTTTTAAAACCTGTGAGCATCTTATTACATCATTGCAGCCGCCATTTTGGTAAATGGTAAATGGACTCTACTTGTATAGCGCTTTTCCACCTGTGTCGGCACTCAAAGCGCTTTACAGTGTAGCTCACATTCACCCATTCACACCTGATGGGCATGCCTCCATGCAAGGAGCAAACCACCATCAGGAGCAATTGGGGGTTCGGTGTCTTGCTCAAGGACACCTCGGCATGAACTCCAGGCGGGGGATCGAATCGGCAACCCTCCGGTTACAGGGCGGTCATCCTACTCACTGAGCCATCCTCCGTGAGTAGGCGTAGTGGTAGACGCCTTTGAACTCAACCCATGAAGTTGTCAGAGTAAACACTAGCTGGTCAATATTTCTTTATATTCTGATTACGTAGACAATGGTACCAAGTAAATTGATGTGCTTTTCGTATTCTAAAGAAAATAATTGCACCTAATTTTAATTAAAAGTTCAATGTTTTGGCTTAATCACTTTACAAATTAGAAATATATCCCACCTTCTTTTGTTGGTGAATTTAGGAACTCTTTTAACTTGTCTCAAAGACTTTAGATGCATCACTTCCATACAAGATGGAAGTGTCGGCTCTCATTAAAGTGTCCAGATGAGTCATTATCAGCGAGAAAAAGTCTGCCCTTAATTTTCTTTGTCTATTCATAGAAAACAATGGATGGTGCTTTTGCATAGAAGTTGTTCGAGAACCAAAAAGTTAAAAAGTTAAAGGACTGAGTCAGATTTCACTACAATGAGAAAGAAAAGACCTGGGATTGTTTGGACGCCTGTCTTTTTCAGATGGATGTCATGCCGGGGTGAGAAAAGGTCACCTAATTTCTCTTCTGTAATGAGGTTTTTATGTCGATTGCTCTGTGCATTTCTAATGAAGACGAGCCAACTTTGGCCTGTGGCGAAGTGTTCCAGCATTTGTCCCTGCAGGGTTGGTCGAGATGTGTCATTTGGGTAGAAAATGTCAACCAAACCAAAACAGGGTGTAATTCATCACACATTAATGTGATAAATAATTAGCTAAGTAATCAAGCATGAAAGCTGTTAATTCTTTATTTTACATCTGAATTTAACAGAACAGCACCAACAAAAGGTGGTACAGTCTAAAATTATCAGTACCGTCAGCAGATACCAACCGATCTGAAACAAATAAAAATGGAGTGCCAATTACGTGGATCGCAAGACAATTTTTATTGATGTTTGGTATTAAAATAAAGGCTTCCATTTTGGCCATGTCCACACGTATTTTTAAAAACGTATCCCCGCTGTCCTCCATTTTAGAAAAACTTTTGCGTACATATGTAACTCATACTTTGTAAAAATATTTGTACTTTGGTGCACTTGATGAGATCTGAAGATTTTATTTTAAGCGCACTTTGGATGTCATTTTGGACTTTGTTCGTGTCGTACAGCAAATTTTTCAGGAAGTGTCTGGCAAGCTCCTGGTTATGGAATCATTCCGCCGTTGACATGCATGTTGACATGCGTGACCAGCTGCCAGCCTCTCGGAGGCACATCTGTGTGTGGCTGGAGGAGTTTGTTCAGTCCCAAGGAAGCTCAGTGGAAGGAGTCAATCTGGAGTAGGTGTGGAGAAGGGCACTGTCTAGAGGAGGTGCTCCGGGCCCAGTGTTTTTGCAGTTTCTATGGAAACGTCTGGTTGCTCGCTTGAGAAACTGGAGGCGCTCACTTGGACCTAGTGAAATACAGACAGTTCTTCCCTGCGGCCAGGCTTTGTGACCCGTTCCGGAATTTAGCTTTTGGGTTGCCAGATTGGACATTGGCAACCGGACTGGGATGCCAGTGGATAGGAACGAGGGGGCATTGAGGTGCTAAACACCCAATTTTTGCACTGCAGCACTCGAATTTCCCTTCGGGGATCAATAAAGTAAATTCAATTAATTTACATTAAAATGGAAGGCCTTACTCATATAATCCTCCACTCAAAACAATATACGTGCACTAAGACACTTCCTGCTTACAATCAAATGCTGGCGTGGTGAAGAACAAAATTCATGGCCAAGACCAATCTGCTGTATCCGAATACTGGATAGATTGTTTCTAAAAATTTAAAAAGAAAAACCCTGCAGAAGCTTTGTTCCTGGTGGGGAAATAACATCCAAACAGCCAGGAAAGTTTAATTTTGTATAATCTCAAGTTTTTTTTTTTTTAAATCCACCCGAATTTAGAACCAATGACGGATACGGGTTCTGTGGAAAATTGTCACCAAAAAAATTAAGCACAATGTGTCACTATTAACATACCCCTTATAACAGTTGTTGTTTCTCATCGGCATGCCTCACCAAACCCAGTCACTTTCCCTTGGTAGTATCCCCATTTTTGGACACAGCATTCCTCTGTCATCCTCTCTAAAAAACCATGGAGTCAAAATGGATTCTAACCTCACCTTTGACTCCATTCACCATCTCTGTAAGGTTTCCTTCCTCCATCTTAAAAATATAGCCAAGCTACGTCCATGTCTTTCCAAACCGGACGCTGAGAGGTTGATTCACGCTTTCATCTCCTCCAGGCTGGATTACTGCAATGCCCTCCTTGTAGGGATCCCATGCAGGGGCTTACAAAAGCTCCAGCACATCCAGAACTGCGCTGCCCGGATCCTGATAAGGAGGCGCAAATATGGCCATATCACTCCCATCCTCAAATCCCTCCACTGGCTACTCGTAACTGGCAACTCCTAACCCTCCACACCACTGTCCGAGAACTCCTAATCCTCCACACCACTGTCTGAAAACTCCTAACCCTCCACACCACTGTCCGAGACCTGCGCTCCTCCTCCTCCTGCTACTGCCTGCACCAACCATGGACCAAACTCTCCACTGTGGGGGACAGGGCCTTCCAGGCAGCTGCTCCACGGCTCTGGAACGCTCTTCCCGAGAACTTGAGGGCTCCACAGAGCGTTGAGGTTTTTAAGAAAAGACTGAAGACATTTTTATTTCTAAAGGCTTTTCAACAAAGTTTTTAGTGTTTTTTTTGTTGTGGTTTTATTTAATTTTGCTGTTTGTTGTTGCTTTTGGTCATTGTAGCACTTTGAGATCTCCACTAGAGATATAAAGTGCGTTACAAATAAAATTTATTATTATTATTGCTGTGAACGGCTCCTAAAATGGTTATAACAGCCTTACCAATCTGCCTTACCAGCACTCAGCCATCCTCCTTGAGAGGAAATGTCACAGATTCAATATATTGGGACAGGGAGCCAGAGGGGTTGGGTCCTAGGTCACATGAAATGCCCTTCAACTGAATACTTAACTTCTCAAGTTTGCGATTATAAAGCACCTCACGAATGCAGCAGACATGCGAAGGAGGATTGGAAACCTTCTAGTTCAGCAAGATTTACTTGTGTGTGAGTTGGGTTTTTTTAAAGTAGCTTGTACGATAAAAACGGCAGGCAAGCTTCAAATAAAATCAAAGTAAGACGACCTTGAAATATCCCTCTAAAACCCCACTTTTCCTTCACCTATTAATACCTTTTTACATGCATACAAACTCTACATGGTTTACAAGACTGCAGGATTTAGGACTACCTGCATCCAGCTCTTATAAAATACATTAGTTTAACTTGATTGCACGGCGCTGACAAGCCTCCAACACACAAAGGACGCACACGCACAGTAAATCGCTAACAACGGCTAATTAAACTCCACCCTCCACTTTGCGCGATTGCATTTCGGGACAACCACTATATTTATGTGTCAGCTATTGATCAGAGAAGGCTGTAATCATGTAATGCGCTAACACTCACCAAACCTCTAGAACATCAATTATAAAGTGATCTTTAGGGGCTTAAATTAGAAGAGGTGGAATTTTAAGTATTTGTGCGTGTGTGCGCGTACTTGTGAAGACAAGGCCCTGGCAGTGTAATTTCGATTTTTTTTTGCATGGATTAAAGATGTGGCTTGTATGTTGGGAAGGCGTTTTAATCCCCCTTTTTTTTTTAGGGATGATTAAGGTGAAAAACAACAGAGCTTCTTCGTTGCTGGCTCCTTGGAGAAGTTTGGCAGGTTAATTTAATCTTGGTATCAATAGTCGTGAAGGGCGAATGGGCTCCAAATCTTGTTTTGCTCCCAAAAGCAGAAACATGGTAAATGACATCAATTTACTCATGTTTTTACATCATTTACTCAAGCAGCCGGGATGGGAATTAGCGCCTCCAAATCCGAGACCATGGTACTCGCCCGGAAAAGGTTGGAATGCCCCCTTGCGGGTCAGGAACAGGGTCCTGCCCCAAGTGGAGGAGTTTAAGTATCTCAGGGTCTTGTTCACGAGTGGGGGAAAGATGCAGCGGGAGATCAACAGGCGGATCGGTGCAGCGTCAGCAATAACTAGGACGCTGCATCGGTCCGTTGTGGTAAAGAGAGAGCTGAGCTGAAAAGCAAAGCTCTCGATTTACAAGTCGATCTACGTTCCAACCCTCACCTATGGTCACCAGCTGTGGGTGGTGACCGAAAGAATGAGATCGCGGGTACAAGCGGCCGAAATGAGCTTCCTCTGCAGGGTGGCTGGGCTCTCACTCAGAGATCGGGTGAGGAGCTCTGCCAAACGGGAGGAGCTCGGTGTTAAGCCGCTCCTCCTCCAGGTCGAGAGGAGCCAGATGGGGTGGTTCGGGTATCTGGTCAAGATGCCCCCGAGCGCCTTGCGGATGAGGTGTTTCGGGCACATCCCACAGGGAGGAGACTAAGGGGCAGACCCCGGACCCGCTGTCTCACAGCTGGCCGGGGAACGATTCGGGATCCTTCCAGGTGAGCTAGAGGATGCAGCCGGGGTGAAAGAGGCCTGGGCTGCCCGTTTGAGGATGTTGCCCCCGCGACCCGACCCTGGAACAAGCGGAAGATAATGGAACGGTACCCATGTTTATTTCTCCTCATAGTTGCATAAGGACGTGGTTGGATACCGCACGTCTTCACAGCCCGAATATCTGAATCATATTTGAATCATAAACTGGTGGTAATTATATTTTAATATATAATATTTTCAAATTTTTTCTTATGGGATGCATGGGCGGGGCAGTGGTTGGCATAGTGGCCTCCAATCTATCGAGAACTGCGACCCATCGCAGATCTTGATGAGGCCACGGATCTCAATAGAACTTCGGGATAGAACGCCGGGATAGAACGCCGGGACAGACTCTGGCACCGCCTGTGACCCGATTAGGGATACACAATTCAAAAGATGAAACAAAATATATTGTCCGTTTTCTTTCATGGCTTTTTCAAAGGAATTTGATTTCAGCCAGAATATATCGGATAAAATTCCACTTAGGCCTTAAGAATTTATTCTGCTGGGTCCTTCTGCACGAAAAGAGCAAAGACTAAACTTTTGCTTCAACCAATCAGGTTTTGAGCTGGTCTAGTATTAAAGAATATCAGTGATGAGCTACGTGAATGGAAATATTGCGCTTTTTTGTGTAAAACCTTTTTTAAACCAACAAATATTAGCAAAACAAGGAGAAAAAAATGAACTTTTTGGCTTGAAACTTTCAAAGTCCTTTTTGAGGAGGACTCATAAGAAGTTGAACACAGTAAAGAACTCCGAAGAGCATGGGACAGATAAGGTGTCCACAAATGAGAAATACGCCAGGGAGCGCTGGACCTTTAGCATTGCTAAACAGAAAGAAAAATGGATTTATGTACGATCAATACAAGTCTTTAACAGTAAAACGTTTGTACGCTGTAGTGCCATTGACTTTTAAGGAGTTGGTTTTGGCCGGTTTTGTGCATTACTGTCGTTATGCACAATAGAAAACTTATTTTTGGATAACTTTTGATTAAATAAGCGTAACAAACAATTGAAAAAGCTTTTTAGGACCTTTTTCATGCGTAATAACTCAGTTTTTACCATTTTCTTTTAGTTTTGAAGAAAAGTTTCGCCAACAAAAAAGCAATGACCTTCCCTACTGCTGAGCATTTCGTCTCAGACTAGAAAAGATTGTTTGTAGTTCGCTGTGATTTGTCTCTTTGATTTCCTGTGTGTGAACAAGGTTTCAGCAAGATAAGAGCAGAACTCTGAGTTGATAAGCAACAGAAGAAGCCGAACTGACAGAAAATTGTCCTGACACATGCGTTTCATTCATAAAAACCAGCCTCCGGTGACGTATTAAGCATTGTGCTGTTTCTCCTACATCCAAGGACTTTATGTTAGTAGTGATTTTTAAAACCAACCAGCCTTTCATTCCAACTAAATAATCTTTTTTAACAATAAGTACATCTGTTCACTGTGACAGCGAAGCATACTCCCATAACGTCAAACAAGCTAGTTAAATTACCAACGACGTGCGGCTCATGTTTGAGTGTGTCAAAAACAAATGTTCTGCTTTCAGACCCACAGTTCACATGCTCTAAAGCAGTGGTCCCCAATCACCGGGCCGCTGACTGGTACCGGGCTGTGGGTCATGGTACTGGGCCGCCGAGAATGAAGAAATAACTTCCATTATTTCCATTTGGTTTATTATTTGATCCTTTATTATAAAGGTTTTCTTGATTCTTGATGACGATGTTTTAATTTGAAAAGTTACGAAGCAGACTGGACTTTAGAAACACTCTTCAGGTTTCAGGTCAAAATGGGACTGTCTGGTTCCAGCAAAACAAACTCAGAACTCAAATTGATCTAGTCTTACTGTGAGAAGACTAACTGGTGCTTTTATTCACTTTGTTTTTGTGAAGTCCTTTATTTTGAAGGTATTTTTACTGTTACCAATTCACCCAGATTACGTTCGAGCAGAGAGAATGTTTCAGTGTTAAAAAGACGCAGCTAATAAATTTTCTTGTGAGGACAGCAAGGCTGGTCTAATTTAATTTTTCTGCTACACCTTTAGACCGGTCCGTGAAAATATTATCAAACACTAAACCGGTCCGTGGCGCAGGAGAGGTTGGGGACCTCTGCTTTAAAGAACTAGAAATGGGAGGCGTTGGCTCAGTGAAAGAGTGTTTGTCCTTCGAACAGGAGAAGCAAGTCCAAATCCCAGTGAGCAGACCCAGTGAGGTGTCCTGGATCAGAAAACTAACCCCCAGTTGCTCCCACCATTTGCGCTGTTGTGGCCGCCTGCTGCGGTGCAATGCAACAAAGTCATTTCTCCATTGCGGGACTAACAAAGGAATTTTTCTTCTAAATGCGCATGTACGTATAAACCTCTAAATAAGGTTAGAAATAAGTTCCCAGATAAATAAGGTTCCCAGAACGTTCTGGGAAGTTTTTTTTCAAAGGTTAGCAGAACGTTCCTTAAAGGTTATTTTTGGTTCTCTAAAGGTTCAAATGGAAAGTTTTATGACGGTTGCGAAACGTTATTTATTGGTTTTCAGAACATTCCTCTAACCTTAATTTTAACCATAACGTTTGGAATTTGGTTCTCTCAACGTTCGGGGTAGGTTAGGTTCTAACATAACCACCAACTGACGTTTAAGGAAGGTTAGTTTTCCATTCTGTTCTGTCATCTTTCGCTTGTTCCGGGGGCAACATCCTCGAACGGGTAGCCCAGGCCTCTCTCACTCCGGCTGCATCCTCCAGCTCACCCAAAAGAATCCCAAGTCGTTCCCCGGCCAGCTGTGAGACATAGTCTGCCCCTTGGTCTCTTCCCGGTGGGACGTGCCCAAAACACCTCGCCCGCGAGGCGCTCGGGCCCATCCTGACCAGATGCCCGAACCACCTCATCTGGCTCCTCTAGAACTGGAGGAGGAGCGGCTCGACACCGAGCTCCTCCCGGATGGCAGAGCTCCTCACCCAATCTCTGAGTGAGAGCCCAGCCACCCTGCGGTGGATTCTCATTTCAGCCGCTTGTACTCGCGATCTCATTCTTTCGGTCACCACTCACAGCTGGTGACCATAGGTGAGGGTTGGAAGGTTAGTTTGGTTTGGTAAAAACAAACCTTTAATGAACTTCAGGCTAACGTTCCCTGGACGTTCTCTGTTTGCTGGGATGGTACCAAAAGTCACCATCGCAGTCGTATTGGTTCATCGTCTTGGTAAGCATGCTAAATAGAACACTTGCTTTTTGGGGGTTTGTTGCACTTTTAACTAGACCGTCTTTGTCATAATTTTGTTATGAAAAATTTCAAATAAAATCCTGTTCCTTTTGAGAAAATTTATTCAGAATCGAAGAACATGTTCCTACTTTAATTTTATGTAGAATTTAAAGAACTAGACCAGAACCCACATTTTTTCATATCTGAACCCTAACGTTCCAATAATGTCTCAAAAACGTACATAAAATAAGGAGAAAGCGGCGAATCCCTCTAAGTGGCAGAGTAGAAGAACAAGATGGTTGCTCTAGTTAGTAAACAAGCTAACTAAACAAGCGAACTTCGTCAACGTACAATCCTTTCTTCAAACAGTACGCGATTGGTTGAAGAGCTACCAATCAATTGTGATGAACATAACGAGCATCCGTACTCTGAACATTGCAGTTAAAGTTAAACGTTCACACCTGAGCAACTCTTATCCTTTGGGTTGTTGTCTTATAGCGTTCCGTTTATTTCTGGATCTTCACACCTAACTCAAACTAAATGAAATTAACAGCCAATGAAACTCTGCAAAAACTCATTAATTGGAGTCAAGTGTGATGAACCAGGAATGGACTGAAAACCGTTGGGACATTAGACCTACAGGTCTGGAGCTTAATACTGCAGCTTAAAGGAAACAGTTCGACCAGTGATGCCTGAAACTAAACAGATTCATCCCTGCAATGGTAAACAAAATATTTGGCCTCATTTAAATTGTAAAATAAACCAACTTTTTTTATGCAAATTGCATAATCCATAAAAGTGTAGGATGCATGTTCAGAAGCTGTAGTAAGCAAATCGCAAGACGTGAGGAAAAGACGACACTTGTGGACAGAACCGGAAGTGAAGTGAGGACAGTGAAATGAAGCATTTGAAGCAGCGGAGAAACAAACAGAAAGCACATTTAATTCCTGTCATAAGATAATTGAATCACACTGTTGAAACAATAATTAAAAAATGCACTTTGTCAGTCACTACATTGACGATGGGCGCTGTTTTCCAATTGCTTATGGGCAACGTTTCACAATCTTCACTTATAATCCAGTGGCTACTCATTTTCTTGGGGTACTGGTTTATATTTGTCACTACTTTAAGGTCCAACCGTCAGAATGTGGAATGCAGGTGGAAGGAGAATGTCCCAATTTCAAACAAGTAACATGATTTATTGAATAAAGAAGTCCAGTATTGCTGTAAAGAAAGCACGTGGATAAGTGGAAATGCCATGAAGTTATTGTTCAAAATCTATTTCATGATCAGACACTCAGGAGGACCTAATGGAAGGTATGACCCGACACCTGAAGGGAAGACAGGCTGCCTATTTCAAGGCAGCTTTCAAAGACCTTCAGGTGTCTTAAATCAGGCAAATGAGGGAAGTCCCCGGGTTTCCTCTGGTGGTGGGCGAATGAACGATGACACCAACCTTTTTCTTTTTGTCTTACTGACCGCCTCCCACTCAGCTGTCTTTTGCTTATGCGAGACGCCATTACGGCAGTGGTTTGTAAAGAGCATTGCTTCACACCACACCAGCATCTTCAAATTTCAAACCATGGTCAATGAGGAATAATAGGTGGCATTGGAGGATGTAAAGATGATTACAAATGCTTTACGTCGTTTGCATGATCCATACTTGGAGTCCTGGAGCCTTAGTTGAATCAGGTAAGAGATTATCTTGACCTGCTTAGTTTAATACCAGTCGAACGGAAGAAGATTCTTCTCTTCTATGCTCTTACCGTTTTTTGTAACAGCAGACAAAAATCACGGTTGGTATATTCCTTCGGTTTTGGGATCATGCTTCAAATCACTTCCGGTACGAAATTAGAATGAAATGGTAAATAAGTTGTAAATAAGATCCGACCGAGTAAACAATCTGATAATAGAATAGAAATGGGGTGGGAGTGGGTGGCGGTGGATCAGCGCTAGAGCACTCGCCCGCGGACCAGAAGGTCGCGGGTTTGATTTCCACTGAGACCACCGTCTAGAGTCCTTGGAGAAGACACCTAACCCCCACTTCTCCCACCATTGGCGCCGTGGAAGGGCAGCCTGCTGCGGTGTAAGGAGTGCAGCACACAAATTTCCCCGGTGAGGGATGAATAGAGTAATTCATTTATTTATTTATTTATTTATTTATTTAATACCAAAAAAGTATAGATTGCCACAGAAAAATGAAAGTATGAAAATCCAAATGCCGCTAAAGCTAAACTTAACAGTCAGAGCTACTAGCTAGCACCAGATGCTAACCCTAACCTCCCCTACTAGGTCGTCCCTGCTCGCAGTTTGCAGCTATCTGTCATGTAAATGGCTCTAAATTCAGTTGCACATAAACAGTAAAAGCTCATTTTTCTCAAAATATACTTGTCCGTGACGCAACTCCCACCTGTGTTGGGTGGTGCGTAAAGCAACACACGCTTACATGCTGTGGCCGACTGTGAGGATAGAAAAATGGCAGATGCGCATTGCAATGGCAGATTTTAACTCAGACAAACACTTTATGCACAGCCCTGTGCCGTACCAAAACAATTCGGCACAAATACCGCTCCACCCTCATCTCAAACCAATTCAATCAAATTTGATCAGATTAAGAATACATGCTGGCATCCAGAGAAAACATGCAGCAGGCATCATACCATGGGAACAAATGGAAATGTCACACATGAAAACACCATCCTGTTGGCAGATAGAAGCCAATCTGCAGAACATTTTGCAAGGAAATGCTCTTAATCTGTCATTAAGAGACATTAGCAACATGACACGGGCCGCAGATGGAGCCAAATTACACACAGATTAAACATCAGCTGATAAGCTGCTAAATGAGCGCGGCGGCTTTAAACATGTTGGCATGGAGTCAAAGTTTATTTTCCTGAAAAGGTGAAGTGCATTGATGATGAGGCACCAAACAGCTGGGTATACTCATCATGCTGCATGTCTCTGTAATGGACGTTTAGCTTCATCAGGCAAGACACGGAGAATGGTGTGACCCTTCAATGACGTCATTCCCTGTGAGGGGGCTTCAGGCACAAACACGGCGACGGAGGACAAATGAAGGAGCACCTACTTAATCTGTGCAGAGAGTATTTACTTAAGTCAGGCTTGAGGGCCAGCTCGTAGGAGGGCGGCAGATGGCTCAGGTTCTGGAAGGATCTGGAGAGGGACAGGTCATAGGGCTCCGTCGCCGAGGTCAGGATGTTGTTCATCCGCTGGGGTCTCTCTGCGGGGAGGAAGGGATGCACTACAGTCAGCGCCCAGAGGTCATCAGATGAAAGAGAAAAGGAAGGGGAGAAGGAAAGGGGCAACAACACAAAACACTTTCACACTTTGTGCAGGAAAAACTACTCAGTGATTCCCGAGAGATGTGGAGAGCTAGCCCGATGGACCAAACTGTTTCTTTCACAGTCTGAGCAAGTGGCATTGGGGTTTGTTTGGTCTAACCTTTCTTTCTGATTGGGACAGAATGTGACGTATCTAATATGTCCAAGCAGTCAGTGTAATCTAATTGAAAGCAAACTTTTTCAACGTCTTTTCTTTTCCTCAAATAAACCTTCTAAATACTGTCTAAATTCTCAATTTTGGGAATATTTGCCACAGAAACTGTAACGCGTGGTTAACCTCCTTTCTTCCGCCATTGATCTACAAACATGGTCCAAATGGACCAATAAGTCGTCCTAAACAGAAAAATGCATTTGCCTGAAAATCTGTCACATTTTCGACATCTTGTTTTGAATTTCAACAACACAGTTTGATAATCCTACGGCATGCTCGCAAGACTGGAAATTGTTGATGGGCATTCGTTTAAATCCAGAGCCAGAGGCATGGCCTCCACGTACTCCTTGGGAAATTTTCCCAGGTATGTTTGTTTTTGTCTAAGTATCACTTCACACTGTGGCGGATCAATCTGAAAACCAACCCTGAGGCATCTGAGTAAGACTTTACAATCTAACCTGTGGTCGGGAATAATTCAGAGCTGTCCAAAGCATACCTAAAAACACACGATACATCTCAATTTGTTAGAGGAATGATTGAAATTTTATATCAACTGATAAACATCCAATTGAGCTTTTGAAGAAACACTAAAACTTTAAAGATAAACAGATTCATTAATTTCCGTCTTTATTGAAGCGTCTTTTCACAAGATGTTCAGTGTGGTGTGGTTAACCCTTTTTTTCTGGACGAAGAGCTTTACAAATGCCAATTTATAAAATATACTGATAACATTTCTTTAAAATAAGACTATTTAGAGATTTGATGGCTTAAACGAGTCACTAAAACAGGTGCCCTCATTGCTACGCTTAAATAGAGGGGCGTGACCCGGAGGTAGGGATGAATATCGAGAACCGGATTTTTTCGGAATCAGTTCCACGGCCATCATTTAGACTGATAAGTGTTCGTCCAAACGGATCTGCTATCGGTTCCGGTCACACTGTGCCGCAATACTTTTCACTACAAGCAGAAACACCTCGGAGACATCGCACCGTGATTCGCAAAGGGGCGCTGGGACTCGCTGCTGCTGCTTTACACACAAAGTTCCATTTCGAAGCCGAGGGAGGCGTGATGGCAGAACGTGCAAAGCGATCTCGACTTTGGCTTTATTTAACTAAAATTGATGCCGACAACCCACGTTGTCTAAATACAATAAAGTATTTTTGTTTAAAGGCGGAACCACAAGCAATTTGTCCAAACAAGTTGCCAAAATCCACAGCATTCAGACTGAAAGATGCACTGAGTTTTACAAGTGCGTTAAAGCACCTCCGAGTCTGATGCAACAGGTATCAAGCAGTTGATAAGAGGACTAGTATAGAGAAATCCTTATCGATACCCATCCCTACCCGGGGGCGTGGTGAGATGCTTGGGGAGCCAGATTTGAACTTGCTTTTTTTGCCGTATGAAAATAAAATCTTTCTTGTAAGTTGAACTATTTTTCCCTTTAGTTTAAAGTTAATTTGGATATAATTTTATGCAGTGGTGTACTTATAACAATTTTATAGACAAATGATATTATTAATAGAAATCGGGGGGCGGGAATTGTTTTTTTCTTGCTGGGGCGCAATGGCGGCATGACAGACAAAAATTCAGAAGCTCTGGCTTAATGGGACATTAATGGGATTAAGTAAATAATTGAATAATTCAATTAAATAATTATTACTTCCTGAGTCAAATATTAATCTAATAACCTATTCGGGACATCTTCTGAATGAAAGAGTGTTTTATGTTACATAATGGGCTTTGACACTCGTATACGGCCACATAATTTTGAGATTTTTTTTTAACAGACTGAGACCTCGGTGTTTGATATACCTGCATAGCTCATAGTTAAACCCTGAGCTTTCCTGTCTGGTGGTCCTTATCGCACCTCTGGTTCCTCCCACCTATCCCTCAGCTAACTTACTGTGTAAAGCATGTCGAGACAGCTGTGTAGTGTTGTGATATTGGGTTTTACCAAAAGCTGAATAGAACACAGCTCTGGAAATGAACCCTTTAGAGGAGGGGTCCCCAACCTTTTTAGTACCAATAGCTACTTTTTAAGTCTCAAACTTTCTGAAATCTACTGTCAACATCATGAACCCCCTCAGATCATTTCCAGCCTGCAGTAAAACTACCCTCAACATGTTTAGTTGTTGTTACACAATGATTAGAAGTCACATCAGAAAAACACCCTCTCTCAAACACACACACACACAGACATTTTCCGCGCGTACAAGGTGTTTTGGGGAGGAGCCTAAGCAGCAGACACTGCTTATTCTGGCTTATACAAGCTTAATAACGTGCTTTCACGTCACAAAGCGATCAACTGGTTGGGCTTGACCTTGTTTTACAGGGTGAAGCGTCCGTGGCGCTAACGTTAACAAAAAAGTCAAAATCCTCATAATTAAAAATGAAGTTAAACCTGAGACTTGGAGATTTTCTCAAATAATCCCCCTCAAAGATACTTCATAAAAAATTCTTACAGTTTTGTTTGTTAAATAATCTAGCTTATAATCTTATAAAGTAACTATATTCCGAAATCATTGCTCTGTCAAATGGTCTGTGTGTGTGGGAGTGTGTGTTTGTGTGTGTGTTGACATGTTATTTCATCCACACAAGTGACTAATCTCTCTAAGCTCGGAGCTGAAAGCCTTTCACTGCTCAGTTCGGCATATCAGTGTGCGACACTTTAACGCTCCCTGCTCTGTGAGGAGCCCCCGTGGCTTCAGTATTTGGGCCGCCCAGTCATGGGTCAGGAAGCGCAGCGTGTGTGTACGGCTGGGAGATGAGCACAGACTCTGGTGCTGGATTTAAAAATAGGACTGGGTGACTACTGCAGCAAAGAGGACATAGAAAGACGGCACTGAGGAACATATGGTGCAGAGGAGAAACACTTTGCAAGTCAGAAAGTGAAAAAAAAAAGAAACATAATGCATGGAGAAGAGATTCTGAGATTGTGTGAAAGGTCGTGGATTGTAATGCAGTGGTGTGAGGGTGTCTGATTTAGAAAAAAATAAATAAAAAAGCACTTGACAAATAATAAAAAAAGACCATTAGTGAATCGACCCCAATTGTGCGTGATGCATGACATAAAATATGCAATGAAAAATACACATAAGCACCGGGTGTATGTGTATCACTTACCGTGTCGCATTTCTCTGTGGGCTAACAAATCCAAGCGAGAAAGAAAGGATCAATAACAGGAATGTTTACAGGATGTTGCAAGCAAAGCTAAAAAAAACAAGGGTTTCTCCTGGATTATGCAAAGGGTTAACTCAAAAACCAAAAGGAGCAAATTTTAAATTATGCATGCACACTGTGTTTCTCATTTGACTTCAAAAGTACAGTTTGAAGAGTTTCATTTTGTTCTAAAAAGCACTTTGGAACCATTTTTTCCTGTAAAAAGCTGCCGCGTTGAAGAGGCAGGATGAACGTCAGCCCTCCATAAATGATGAAAAAGTTTGTAATAATGACTCAATGACAATCTTTCAGCTTTAGCACCAAACATTTTCAGCTCGGGAGCATCACATCAATTCATAAAGAGTTTGATTTCCTCTTTTTAATTTAAAAATGTAGCATTCTACTGCACAATCAGAGAAACATATTCACTTTCAAAGAAAATCACATTGAAGGGAAAGATGAGAAACTGTGGGAGTAATTTGGTTTTTAATAACTTGAACCAACTGCAGACAATCTGTCGGTTGCTTTACACTTTCCTAATTTCTCTGAGAGATATCATGTGTCGTCTTTTAGACATTTCTGTTGCTTTCAAGACAGAAAATAATAAAATCAACTCAGGTAAATCATCACCGTAAAATCCTGTTTTAGCTGTTTTTTGGAGGTTTGTTTTGCACCAAAGAGACTATTTTACTTGATGATGTTGGTGAGCTTTTCTTACCATGTTTGGGTGTGAGTGCGGTCAGGTCCAGATGGCTGTGTTGGTAGTCATGGTGATGGTTTCCTTTAAAGACAAAAATGAAAATCTAACTCAGTAGACAAGAAGAACTAGATCCTAAAACAAAAGCGTAAAGTTTCGAAAGTGGAAAACAAGCTGTTTGGACTTGGTCGGTTTTAAAAATTTGATCCCATCAAACTTAATTTATCACTGTAAGGCCTATGTTCCATTCTGTTGATTCCTCTTATCCGGGGCTGGGTCGCAGGGGCAACAGCCTCAGACGGGAAGCCCAGGCTTCTCTCACCCCAGCTGCCTCCTCCTGCTCACCCGTAAGGATTCCGAGTCGTTCCCCAGCCAGCTGTGAGGCATAGTCTCTCCAGGAAGTCCCGGGTCTTACTCTTGGTCTCCGCCCAGTGGGACGTGCCCGAAACACCTCACCAGCGAGGCGCTGGGGGTGGGTATGTAGGCTTATATAGCTAATTAACACTAGAACACCTACGAGGGGGTCAATTGACCACCACTACCTGAAAGATCCATGGAGGAGTCTCGAGACCCCAGGCCTTCTGCTTGAGTCATTAAAACAGTACACTTAAGATTCGTTTGGAAGGCACTTAACACTCGGAGACTAGGACTAGGAGATTCTAGCTGAATCGCAAATACGACTCTGCTCCCCGGAGTGCAGGTCAGGTAGAGGTGCCAGATTACTCTTTCTGGGGTAGACAGGAGCTTGAGAAAATCTTGGGGCTTCTAGTGTTAAAACTGATGAAGTGAGCCTCAAGTGGCGTTACCAAATGGTGACTCTTCAGAAACCAAACACAGAGTTTCACGCTGTCACGTGATGATATCGATTTCAGAAACTTTACGAAAAGTCACTGAAGAACTATTGAAATAAACCTACAAAATGCAACCACATATTTTTATGACGGTATTTAAAATGGTATTGCTGCTTTTTAATGTACCACCAGTGTATGGTATATGGCTGGAAAAATTTTCCAGACCCAACCCCGGTCGCTGCAGCCCTTATAGTAATAATAATTATTAGAGGAAATGCAACAAAAATTTCACAAGGGTCCTTTATTCCAATCCCACATTTGAATCTTTTAAGAATAGAAGAATTATTCATCTTTACAGATACGGAGACTTTGATAGTATTTAAATTAGGTCAGCCATGGAGAGCAGGGATTTCCAATGTGGGTCATGGAGGAACATCGTGTTGTGAGTTTTATACACTCCGTTCAAATAGATGATTTCTTTTAAAACAACTTTCACATTTCGTCCAACTTTGCTGCATATGAATGTATTTTTGAAAGAAACATAAAAAAAACAGATGGAATGCCTTGTCGTAGCTCTGGAACAGGATTTTTCTCAATCCGAGTACCCCGCTGAGCTGGAAAAATGGATTTTTTAAACAAAAGAATATCCAATGTTGATATACCATGAACATTTGACAAACTCTACATGAGTTGTTCTATTGAAACTTCATGGTGAAACATTCATATTTACGATATTTTATGGCTTGCCACCAGCTATCTTTATCCAGTGTGAGATCTCAGTCTGATTGGAAGACGTCCCAATCCATAGCGTCAATGACTAATGTCCTGGTACGACACAAACACCCACTGGCCCATTTGAACATGGCTCTTTGTTGCATGCGTACGCAAAGTGGTCATCATATTAAGTATTGTTCGAACCAGTCACAGATGACGGGAAGTGGCCCATTGTGCCATTAAAAACAAGCAAGAAAAAAAAGTGTGCATGGTGAGATTGCTATTTTAGAGCCCATCAAAAGTGTTAATGATTTGTTTAAATGTCACCACTTATCTTTTTATACCATTATAATCACTGGATCCCCAAAAAACAACAGCCCATATAGGCCCATTCTCTTCTGAGAAACTCCATGATCTACACTAAAATAAAATGAATTGTCCATTTGGAATCGTAAGTCGAGAAGATGAAGCAAATAATAAAGCAGTGTACTAAAGAGGGCGCTTCATTTTAAAAAGAAAAAAGGAAGTCCCCAAATAAAAAAAACACTGTAGGGTCCCTCATATTACAAGTGTACATATGGACTCTACGTGGACTCTACTAGCACCCAAGTGCTTTACAGTGTAGCTCACATTCACCTATACACATTCATACCTGATGGGGATGCTGCCATGCAAGGTGCAAACCGCAATCAAGAGCAATTGGCGTTTCGGTGTCTCGCTCAAGGACACCTCGGGATCAACTCCTGGTGGGGGATCAAAACAGGAGCCCTACGGTTAGGGGGCTGTCGCCCTACACACTTCGCCAATATACTGAATCTATTCACATTTATGTATAAGTACAACTTTAGCAAAAATAATTATGATTGAAGATATTTGGATTGAATGAATTTAAAGTCCCATGAGTGGATTTGACGAGGTTAATGTTGGAAGTATGGCGAAGATTCTGATAATATAGTCATCAGTAAGAAATACAGGGACGTTGTGTTTACTGTATTTTGATTTTTACTAAATAAAAAGCTGTTAAACAAGTGCCTAAACAACTGTGATCTTGGATTATGAACCACAATAACCGTGATTTCAATTTCCGGTAGCGTTAGGAGAGGGGTCCATAAAGTTATACCCGACATAGGCAATCTTGTTCAGCTACTAGGGTCCTTTCATCGGGGGTTTAGAGGTAGCCGATAGGAACCTATTTCAGAAAGGGCCACTCCTTTCTCACCATGATGAAGCAGAGAAGTGCTGACCTTAAATAATTTCTTTATGACTTCAGTAAAACAGGCGGCGTTATGACAGAATCCAACTTCCCTGTCCCCTCAAGTGAAGCTTCACCGCATCTCCCGAAATGAAAGCTTTTATTTGTTCTGCGTCTCAAGAGGGCTGTAAACTTTTCTTGCACAGTTATGAGACTGTTTCTTCTATTAGACAGTCTCCACCCCTGAGCTTTAGTAAAATGATTGATTACAGGCTGTTTAAACGGGAGTACCTCCCAGCGATCCGTCGCTGCTCCAAGTCATTTGATGTTGCAGCAATGCAGTTATGGGTTGTTTGCCTGGTTGAAGAACGGAAACCTCCGCCACCGAGCTGCAGTGGGAGTTTGGATAATTCACCAGTGGAAATATTGCCTTTATCTCATTATGGTGGCACTTTTTGAACACTATACAAAAAGTGTAATACGAATGCAATTTGCATTTAAATATGTTCATTTTTCAACCAATAAAAACAATAAACACTATAACAGTAGTGGTTTGATGGTCCTAATTGATTTATGATAGCTCTTTAGAGTGCTTCGAGTTGACGGCTTGGTAGTGCCGTGCTCTTTTAGCTTACGATAAGTTTTTATGAATTGACGATGCCGATGTGACACTTCGGAAAAATGTTTGGTTCTGCTCGGAAATTGTTAGTAGAGTCCCTATGTGTTTTGAAATGTAAATATGTGTATTCTTAGGTGGTAATTGGACGAATTGTGGCTTTTGTCCAGCTTCCCTCCAGCTTCACGATGCTTTCTAATCACACAAGTTGGATTAAGGGACCAATTACAGCAGCAGTAGAAAACTTGTCTCTATTACCTCTCTGTGCAAAAGCATAAACTTATTCCCCCCCTGCAGCACAAACGACCACACATTTCATTTTAAAATATCTTACACAAATCACAGAAGAGTACAACAGTAAATCACCCTGTGAGAACATTGTTACATGTTAGATGATATGTAGATGCTGTGTTCAATTTGGTTTTTAAAAAAGGATTTAATGAACTTAATTAAACTATTTGAAGGTTTCTACCAAACTCGAATGCTACGCTACACTCACAATAAAAAATACCTGGAGCTGTTTTCTCTTTAATTTGTCCATGTTTAAGAAATTTGCATCCAGTATTCGGATTACATTCAAACGCAAGGTTTGTATTTGCATGGATTTTTTTTCACCCTCACGGCCACATTCTCAGTCCTTCCCTTCAGATACTGCTCTCCCTCTCTTTTAGTCTGTGGGGCTGAGCAGAAAGCCGGAGTAAGGGGAAACTTAAAGTGCCAAAAACTAATGGGAAAATGAATTAATCAATTAATAAGATTTTTCTACAAAAATTGCGTTTCTGAGCGAGCAAAATTGTTATTAATAATAAATAATATTATTTATTATATATTTGGTTGTTAAAATGAAAGTTTTTAAGTCTCTTTCTTCCCTCTAGTTTCTGTAAATATGCAAAATATAGTAACTGTCTCTGCTTCAATAGCAATACTGCAAAGTCTCACAAATATATATATATTTTTTTAATTTATTTTGCCT
Organism: Neostethus bicornis; assembly: GCA_902685375.1. Taxonomy (NCBI): domain Eukaryota; kingdom Metazoa; phylum Chordata; class Actinopteri; order Atheriniformes; family Phallostethidae; genus Neostethus; species Neostethus bicornis. The sequence goes on from LR738556.1 coordinate 2,378,329, forward strand.
TATCTAACTGTAAGGCCAAGATGGTGGCTCAGTGGTAGGGCGTTCACCCTTGGACCAGAAGTTAACCGGATGTTTGGAGGAATCAAGGGATCAATAGAGTATACATTATTAACATTTGCATTTCTCGTTCTTAGATACAACAAAGTTTATGATTAGCATTTGACCGTCACAACATTACTTGCTTATGTTGTTGGGGACATTATTGTGTTTTCGGAGGTAATAACTCATATTTCATAGAATGTAGAGAAAAACATGTCAGTGTTCACTAGCTCAAAAATGTAAAACTTGTGGTCTGTTTTGCCGTGTGTGTATTTTTTTTCTTCATCGCTTCTCCCAGGTGCTAGGATTGGGCTTCAGTGGCTGCTGATTGGAGTTCAGGACTTAACCACTCAGCTCTGGTCCTTCCAGCTTCCCTTGTTCCACCTGGTTGATTTCCACTTCCATGTGAACATTTCTTTTTTGTGTACAAACAAGCTTTTTGATATTCTATCCTCCTGCGTCTGGATAATCGTCCTTCTCAGTACTTTATAAATAACGTTTGATGACAAAAAATAATACTTTTTGAGAATGTTTTAGGGAGTAATCATCCAGTACGCATTGCACCAAAAGGAGTTTTGGCTTTCATATTTTTTTAATGTAGGTAAATATTTTGTTGTATTTATCATTGTTTTTTTACCTCAACCAACCAAAAAATTTTTACAGCAATTTTTTTTCTGAATAAATTTTTTTTGGTTAACAGCTTTAAAAACAAACAGAAAAAAATTCAAAAAACAAGAATAAGTCATCTCCAAGTCATCGCACAAAATGCCTCCCCTACTGAGTAACAATGCGCAGTTTTATTTAAATCTTTCAAAGGTTTGGAAGATATCGTGTTTACAAAAAATGCAATACCTCGACCATTGTGACCTTGTCCTTGTGGTCGTTTGAACAGTTCATATACAGTTCATTCTATGACAAACCATTAAAGGTTTCTATGACAAACCTTTAATGGTTTGTCATAGAACGCAGACGCATAAATGGATAACCTCGGACAACCTCGGTGCTTAATCTCTCCTCCAAAAAAAAAATAATAATAATAATCGCGCAAAATTATAATAATTGTAAATAAATATCATCGGACTGAAGTTACTTAGTTTCAATAAAAAAATTTACAAAAAGAATTTATCTACAACGAAACAATAAACGGAATGGAAGGGTTCACACTCTATGCTGATGACGTTTTGGTTTATATTTCATTCTTTAATCTGAAATTATGGAGAAATTTTTATCTTGGTTTATTTCAATTCTATAAAAGCAACAGAATAAAATATTACTGCCAAAAAAAAAAGAATAAAGTTGGGTTAAAAGATGAATTATGGTAACAACAGAAAACTTTCTCTCAATTACCTTTCTGGGCAAAAGTACCAACTCATTCTCCCTACAGCACAAATAACCACACATTTCACTTTAAAATGTTTCAGACAAGTTTTAGAGTTCAAAAGTGGATCACCCACTGTGGCTCCTGTCCTTAGGTGGATTTATAGCTTTCATGTATGTGATCCAATTATAGTTTTTTTTCAAATGTTCATCATTTTGTATTTCAGCAGAGACACGAGGAGAAAAAACTGACCTCACAGCTCAGGGATGTAGACACAAAGGGTTTGCCGTTGGACGGAAAGCAGTCCCAACATTAATCAGTCACACCAAATACAGTTAGTACGTTTAGCTTTATTGCTTTACTTATTTGTTCAGAAGGGACTGATGTAATCTGGACCCAAGAGGTAAGACCATCAGTAAGACGGTTGAAAGTTAGAAATATCACCAACAACTTAAAGGCAGTAGATTTGTACGAGGTCTTTTTTTTAAACTCTACTGGCCGCCCGCATCATTCCAACGGACCTGCTTAAAGTTGGGAGGGGGCGTGGCGAAGGAAGAAGAAAACAAGGAAGGAAGTGAAGGATTTACTCGATTTACAAGTCGATCTACGTCCTACCCTCATCTATGGTCACCAGCTGTGGGTGGTGACCAAAACAATAGGGCAAAACGAGCTTCCTTCGCAGGGTGGCCTTGCTCTCACTCAGAGATCGCGTGATGAGTTCTGCGATCTGCGATAAGCTCGGTGTCGAGCCGCTCCTCCTTCAGGTCAAGAGAAACCAGATGTGGTGGTTCGTGCCTCAGGTCGGGATGCCTCCAGTGCCTTGCTGATGAGGTGTTTTGGGCACATCCCACCAGGAAGAGATCAAGAGGCAGACCCCAGACCCGCTGGAGAGACTATGTGTCACAACAGGCCGGGGGACAACTCGGGATGCTACCGGGTGAAACTGTAGGATGCAGCTGGTCTGAGAGAAGCCTGGGCTTCCCGTCTGAGGCTGTTGCCCGCGTGACCCGGCCCCAGATATGCGGAAGATGACAAAACAGAACGATTCACCGATTCGTTCTTAAATTTATCATAAAAAGTTTTTTCTTCCTCTTTTGTTCCTCATTTATTATGTTAAACTGGATCATAGTTAGGCTTAAACTAATGAAACTACACCTCTTATTCTTGTACAACGGTAACATCCCAATTCTGCCATAGCCCGGTAAAACAAATTTGATTTATCTTAAAAAATATACTGAAATAGAAAAATGAGGTCCTGCTTCAGTCCATTGCTAGAATTCTTTGGCCCGTTGCTTCTGTTCATGTGCGGTAGAGTTCTTTTTTTTTTTTTTTTTTTTTTTTTTTAGGACTGACTACTTTAGTCCTTTGCTTGTTCACTTTCTGCACACCATACTGGGACATGTCATGTTTTCAGCTAATGGCTCTTTGGGAATTCCCTTATAGCAGCAAAAATACAATTTTCTGTCAAACTGTGTTATCCAACATAAGTCTAACAGAAAAAAAAACCTGCATCTACACTTCTACTGGCCTGAATCACTGCAAAGCAGCAGTCATAAGCAGAGTCACTACTTTACGTGTTACAAACAAAGAAATCGTTAATTGGCAGCATTTTATACATGTTTTTTTTTTTTTGCAACAAAAACCAACCATTTAAATTTTCTTACTTAAAGTGAGATATAATAATTTTATAGTATATTAAAACTTTTTTTCGTATCATACCTTTTTTTTAATAATAATATTTGTTTTGTTTCCATGGTAGCATTCTCGTCACATTTGTGGATGATGATAATTACCTTTTTGACAAAGGTCATTTGTAACTAATCACATTTTAAGAAGCAAAAGACCCAACACTGGTCCAGATGTTTAAAATGGACCGAGTTGGCGTGTAATGTCATAATGTTGGTCCAACTTTCGCTTTTCTTTTAACATGTTTGATACTTCATTTCCATGTTCCAAATGAAAAAGTGAGGTTACATGGAGAAGAGATAAAGAAGGCGGAAGATTTTAAGTACTTAGGATCAACAGTCCAGAGCAATGGAGAGTGTGAAAAAGAGGTGAAGAAGCGTGTTCAAGCAGGCTGGAACGGGTGGAGGAAAGTATCAGGTGTGATGTGTGAGAGAAGAGTTTCAGCTAAAATGAAAGTATACAAAATTGTGGTGAGACCGGAGGTGCTGTTCGATCTAGAGACAGTGGCACTGAGGAAAAGACAGGAAACAGAGATGGAGGTAGCAGAGATGAAAATGCTGAGGATCTCTCTGGGAGTGACCAGGATGGACAGGATCAGAGGAACAGCACATGTTAGAGGTTTTGGAGATAAAGTCAGCGAGACCAGACTGAGGTGGTTCGGACATGAGCAAAGGAGAGAGAGAGAGTACATAGGAAGAAGGATGCTGGGTTTGGAACCACCAGGAAAGAGGCCTAGAGGAAGCCCAAAGAGGAGGTTCATGGATACAGTGAAGGAAGACATGAAGATAGTTGGCGTGACCAAAGAAGATGCAACAGATAGGGTTAGATGCGAGAAACTGACTTACTTTGGCGCCCCCTCAAGGGGAATGCCAAAAGAAGAAAAAGAAGAAGAAGACCTACTTTGTGTTTAACGATATGTGTTCATGTATGTGAGCAAGTGGTCTACAAACATATGTAATTAAATGTCCTCGTCGTTACGGTACAACAGCACAACGAAATATATTTAACTCTATCAATTATTTCTTGCTAATAGTCATTTTCTCTGCATGAATGATGCATCATTAAATATACTTAGATGTGCTCTCTAATTGCTAAGCCATAGATGAATTAAACGTCGTACATCGTGGGTCCGATAAGAAACGCACGCAGTGTATTTGTTACACATAAGAATCGAAATACAGCAGAACTGCAAAGATTTAAGGGCTAAAGTCCGAAACTTAAACTGTCGTTGCTACAAACAAACATAGTCCAACTCGAAGTTGACTTTACCCCCTTTGCTTTCTTTCCATATTAGTTTCATCATCCGTACAATCCGGCCGACAGCGTAAGCGAGCTGTGAAAAAGAACACACCGGGTTTGGAAAACATAATGGCTGACAGCAAAGTGCATCAGTTGGATTGATGCTGCCAATGCAGTCAGCTCTGTCACAAATGAATCGAATGCTTCCAGGTTCCAGCCGGTGGACAGAGGGGATCCCACTGTGACCTAGATCCATTTTAAACGCTTCGCTCTGGGGAAGCTGATGGACAGACGCTGGCGCTGGAGAGAGCCCGTGCTATGTCATTATGCTGGCAGAGTTTGGAGGTACCATGTGGACATAGTGGGACAGATCACCTCATTCTGCCCTTCTGCATAGATTATCCGTGGGCAAGATGAGCGGGCCGAGGGGAAATATTTAGTTTTTTTAAACTTCTGTGTTAATTTTTCAGACCATCAGCGAGTCATGATGAAGAAAATGCCTCCGACGACACGCTTATGTAAGTAATATCTATTTGACACAGAAGTACGTAAATCATTTTCCTAAACATAATTAAATGTACAATAAGCTGTCAAGCCCCGCCCCTTTTTTTTTTTTGACCGACTGCTTCATCAAAGCAGTGCCGAACATCAGTGCCGATGGGTATCAATATAATCTTTATATCATTAGAGTAAACAGTTTGGCATTTGATCAAAACTTGCTGAAACACGTTTGGTATTCCAAACCGCTTGTTCCCTATTGGGCTTGCGGGGGATGCTGGAGCCAATCCTTGCTGATTTAAGGCGTGAGGCAGGGGACGCCTCTACTAGGCCACCAATCTGTCGTTGGGCCACAAACACATAACCATTCACACACACACTTACTCCTAGGGGCAATTTGGTAGCGGCCAATCAACCTGAGATTCATGTTTTTGGAGGATGGGAAGAAACCGGAGTACCCAAAAGAAACCAACGCAAACTCGAGGAGAACATACAAACTCCACCCAGAAAGACCGGTGTTTCAAACCTTGTACCCACTTTGGGACCCGAACCCCAAACTTCTCGATGTAAGACCACTGTGCTAACCATCGTGCCACCCTGCTAACATTTCATACAACCCAAATTAAAAAACTGTGCATGTTTGTCCACCATTAAAGGAAAAATGAAAGCTAGTCTTACCCCTCCACAGTTTATTAATTGGAATATAAACTGCAACATCATCAGCAAAAGATGTGAGTTTCGATTTCATTTGTTGTTTATTCGATCAATAGATTTCAAATATGACTTATGAAGAATAAAAATGAAATATTTAGTCTTGGGCCTCGGTTTGCTGTCCGACAGCTTTCAGTGTGAACATGTATTTTTCTGTTGAAGCCAATAAAGAAAAACATACATTTATGATTTATATCTAATTGCGTAAATCTGATTAAAAAATTCTCACTTATATATTATGTTTGCAGATGATAATAATATTCTAAAAATACATTTCAAAATAAAAACATTTTCAGTGGTCACAGAAATCTTTGTGCTCAATTTTTGTGACGCTAATTCTTGCATAACCCTAAAAATTTAATCAGTTCATCTGTAGTTGGTGTAAGTGATCGAGGACACTTGAACATACAGACAGACCTGCTGAGTGGTTGATACCGCCTCCACGCCCTTCGGGAAGAGGCATGAAAATGTTTGTTTTTTAAAGACAGTGTCGCATCCGTTCCTCCCAGCTCACGTTTCTACTTGGATAGCTCTGTTCCTTCAGAGTTTCAAAAACAACACTCTAAAGTAACAACAACAATAACACGAGACCTTTTCTTTTAGTACACCGTTTTGAGAGCATCCCCTGATCCGATCACGCTGGTGTGATCACAGTTCTCTGAAGGTTAAAACGCTCACAATTTGACCGAAACGCGAAGGAAATCGAATGAATGGAACTCTGATAAACAAAACCAATAGTTAACAGTCAACAAGAAAATCTTATTAAAGGTAGTTTGTTAAAATGTTTGTTAAAATGTTCAAAGGCTGGTTTAATAATTAAAAAAAAAGTTTGCCAGAAACAAAAATTAATAATCAACGCTCACGACAGACTTTTGAGGCATTTGATACAAATTTGTCCCAAAAAAAACCCCAAACAAACTTGTTCTTTATTCTCGTTTAATGTGTTCACGTCACAGCAAATTGCAAAAATCAAAGTTTGTACTTTTCTTTAACTGACTTTTTAAATTAAATCCTCCATTTAAGAAACTTATTTTGAGGTCATTTGCAACGTTCTTGATTTTGTTTTTTAATTTTCCTTTTTTCTTTTCAGACAGGATACAACACCATAATGCTTCGTTGTAAAATATTGGCCAAATCCCAACAACATAAGACCATTTTTAACCAATATGCTGATGTCTTGTAAAAAAAAAACAATACCAAGAAAATATTGTTATGTACTTTAAATTGTGTTGCATTCTGCAATGATGTTGGAGTTCTAGCAAGGAGTCAGAGTGAATACAGTACATCACTATATTTCGCAAAAAGACGATAAGGTGAAAACATTAATTTCCGACTTAGAAAAAGTCTTCAATTCGGTGGTGAGGGTTTGGAAACCTTTACACATCTATGTTAACTAAAAAAAAAGTTGGCTTGTTTGCAGATTTTCTTATTTCAGGCAATTCTTAAAACTCGCTAAAATACGTACTACGATAGTGTCAAGAAACCCATAAATTGACCAAATATTTTTGTGCATGACAATTAAACATTTTCACAATAATTATTTGATCTGCATGTAAAAATCTGAAAAAAAAATGTCATTCTCTGAACTGCCGATGTTATAGTTTATTTTCACTTTGGTAAATTGTACAACAAATATTTCTTGTATTATTAAAATTTTGTTCTCAAATCTGGCTAAAATGTGATGCTACAACTGAGATTATTTTGTTGGATGTTGTTTTGACTCCAACGTAAAAAATGTTGCAAAAATTTTCAGCACAAGCCAATAAAAAATATATATTTTACTAATAGAATTCATGTAGAAAGGAATCAATGATGAAAAGTGAAATTATCTTCGCTGATGATGCTTTACTTTATCTTGTAAACTGAAACTATGAAGAAAAAAGCTTCTGTATTTAATGCAAAACAACAACAATGAAAAACATCTTAAGAAAGAAGAAATTCGAGACGGCAACATCAGAGTCTTACCAAAACCCTCATTGGTCTTTTGAAGAACGTCTCTTCGGTGTTTGTGATTTACTAACAAGGATAAGCACAGATTTATCTGATGTCTTCTTCGATATGTCAGAAGTAACATCACACAAAGCTGCCGTTATCCTCGCCGTTTGAAATCGAATGCTGCGAACCTGCTGGAGAGAAACTTGAAGAATCCACAGTGAAGGATGAAATCAGATGAAGGATCTAGAAAAAAACAGGGTCTCTAGAATATAAAATGCGGATCGAAGACAAGAAAATAATAAATTACAGATAGAGGTTTACTTTTTAAAATCAGTACGAGAATTTTTATGGAGAAGTCACCCATACCAATTACTGATACTCCGATACCGATCTAACGTAAGACAAAACTTTTATCGTATTTAGGTAAGCGGAAATGCCCGATGAGGCGTCCATTATTTGAAATTAGTAGGCATTGCGTCAGACGTGTCAGGATTTTAGGTCTTTACCCGTGGTTTTATTGTTAGTTAGGTTTACTTCCTGTTTTATTTTGAAATTTTGACCTCCCTCTTGTTTTAGGTGTCTCAACCTTCTCGTTTCATTCTGGTGATTGCCTGGGAGGAGACCAAGAGGCAGTCCCCGGACCCGGTAAAGGGACTGTCTCACAGCTGGCCGAGGAACGACTCGGGATCCTTCTGAGTGAGCTGGAGGATGCAGCGGGGGTTAGACAAGCCTGGGCTTCCCGTTTAAGGCTGTTGCCCCCTTGACCAGGCCCCAATTAAGCGGAAGACGACCAAACGGAACAATGGCAAACCATTTGTTTCCATGACAACAGAACTTGCAGTTGGCCCAAGACTTACCAGTAGAAGAAATGGACAAATACTTGATGTTACTTAAATAAAATATTAGTATAGAATAATTTCCCAGATAAAGTGGATTTCTTACCCTTTGTTTTGTCTAGAAGATGATGTAAAGTTTTGCTTAAAAATTTAACATCTGTGGGCCGTTCATAAGAAAATTTTCTATTGCAAGAAAAACCCAAAATGACGAGAAAAAAATGAAGCGAAAAAAGAAATTCCTATTTTTTTCTATCTTTTTACAATTGTGATTAAAAAACCAAACAAACAAACAAACAAAATAACTTATCATAATGTTTGTTTAGCTTTATGCAGTTGGTTATGTACTGACTTTTAGGGGATCACATTAATATTTAAAGAATCTGAGGTTATTTAACCAAAACATCTTTCAGAGTATTACATTGTCTGGAAATAATAAATTCCTGACAGCCAATCAGAATCGATTTTTCCTCATGGTTTGATTATATTTAAAAGTCAACTTGTATGGAATTAAAGCATTTGAAAGATCTGTCTTTATTTGACTTATTACACGCGCATGGGCTTGGGTCCTGATTGGGTTGAGGACAGCACATGTTTACGTCTCCACTGCTGTAAATGACTACCGTTGAACGACACCAAGCACATGGTGAAATACATAGACAATAACGACCCTACGGTTACGGTTCAATAAATAAATTACATGGTTCTATTGTGGTATCAGCCAAGTATAAGTACTGGTATCGTGCCCTAGTATCAGCCCGATTTTGGACACTACAATAGGCCCATTCCTAATTACATTTTTTTTTTACATATTACATATATTACACATATTACACGCATTACATATATTACATATATTTCGTATATTGCATATATTACATATATTCATACTTAACACAGAAATGTTGATACTGTGTGCAGATTTTGACTTTGGCTCAAAAATGAAATCTTTTTAATCAAATTTATTGCCATAAATACAAAAATTGCTGCAGTAAAATAAAATTGTTTTTTTTTTATTGCAGCACAAAAAATACTCTGACAAATGATCAATTTTAGTTCAAATAAAAATATTCAAGTCTGTTCGACAGTAAAATCTCTTTTTTGTCGACACAAGAATTAAACAGGAACTTTGTTTCTAAGTCCACACAATGTTTGATATGTGACCTTTTCATACCCCACACGACCAGCTCACCAAGAGCAACCCGCGGTGAGTCATGACATAACCTCCACTGAGGCACGGTAACAGCGGACAGGAAACCCTGAAGACTAAATCCATCAAAATGGTACGAGTGTTTAAATCAACACCGTTTTAATTCTCATGTTGTGTTCAAAGGAAATTTCATATCAAAATAAACTTTTAGTTTCTAACATATTTGAAAGTCATTTCCACATCAAAAACATACCTAAAATGGTTTTGCATTTCTATCATGCGTATTTTACGCCAGGACCGCCGCGTTCCAAATCTACCTGCAAGCGCCATAACCGTCAATGTGACGCTTATGTAATTATTTATGTTTTGTGCTGCTAATTCATTTTTAAAATCTAGAATAAAAAAGCAAACACCAAAGTAAAACTATCTAATTCGTCAATAGCCTACTTTTTTAGCGCATTTTGTCCACGTTGCTGCTTCAAAAATGTCCTCGTTAAAAATTGGCTATATTCCAATATGTTAACCTAAACTTTCAAGACTTATCTAGAAAAAATGGCGGACTTTATTCAGAAAAAATTTTCTTACTCTCTTCAATATTATCTCACTCAACCTTTCTAAAATGTTTCTGTAATGGCATCAGAGTCCTCCTTGTCTCTCTACACAAATATAAACACACACACACATATGTGAGGCCATAGCAATGTGTCTGTTGCCATAGCAGCATAGCAATAACTTCCCGAGGATTTTGTCACAAGAATTTCGTTTCTCTTCTAGTCCAACAAAATCAAGATAGGCGTTAATACTTTTTGAGATATGACTGTTTAAGAAGTTGTTGCTATGGCAATGCGCGCTTCCTTCTAGCTGCTGCGGGGTGCAGCAGGTTAGAGGAGATAAAATGCTTATAAATTTTGAAATGTTCATTTTTTTAACACACAAACTAAATGATAAAATAGAAAACATGTTTATATTAAAAATCATAAAAGGTCCGCCTATTAGCCTGTGTTTTATTTATTCTAATTAGCATATTAAAGTGAGGTGCAGTCAAATTGACGGCTGCGGCGGTCCTTGTGTTAAGTCATTTGCGAGCCCTTTTATCTAAAATTTTAATACTGTTGCCAGGTTGTTCGTGGCTGAGGTTTTTGTTCTCTATGATGCCCACATTCTAACATGGGTTTTTGTGGACATCGCTCTCATCCCGCTCCCACGGGCTAGATTAATGAACAAGCGAGAGGAGGGGGGATTTAAAAGTGTGAAAACAAAAGTTAAACAGAATATATGGATGTAAGAATTCTTTTTTTTTTTTTTTTGGCCAAAGAAACATGGACTAAATCTGATGGAAATGCGGAAAACTCTTTGTTTTTATGTTCAAATATGTATTCTTCGGATTTACAGTATGAACCAAAACAACATGTTTTTGCGTTAAATTGAAGAAAGAAAAAAAACCCCAACATGAATTCATTTCCGTTGATTCTGAAATGTTTACAGTTTGTTTTCATCATTTTTAATACGTGGCTACTGTACAGAACAAAGTTTTTTCTGGAAGACGTTAATGATAAAATGTGGGTGTAATAAGGCTAGCGGAACACACTGCGCTCCGGGAGCAATTACCTAAAGACACATCAAGCACGGTGGGAGCAACTTCTTATGTTTGGTGTGAAAAAAAAAAGCCCCAAAAACAATCAGTCTCGCAAAGTGAATTATCTACGAAGCTAGTTTCCATAATTACGCTTTGTTTTTCTGTAATTATGTTGGTCAGAGAGCACCAAGCATGTGTGGAGAAGCACGCTGATGAAACGATTAAATCAAAGTGAAACGGCAGCTTTGTCAAGACACCACAAACTAGAAAATCACAACCAAGATCTTTTAATGACTTCGTAATGCGAGTCAAGCTCGGCAGCTCGTTGGCATTTAATGACGAGACGCGAACGCCTGGCGTTTACGATGTTTTCATTTGGAGGTGAAACGGACGTTTAACACAGCCAATGAGACAAGGCAAGTTTATTTGTAGCACAAGTCATACAAAATGTAATTCAAAGTGCTTCAAAAGGAGGAAAAATGCATTGAAATCACAAAACATACAATCAAAAAGTTTAAAAAATAAATTGATTGGTAAATTGAAAATTGCGTGGGTCTTCTAGTGTTAATTAATTAAAACAGATAAAAAGAGTAATTAATCAAAAGCACAGTTAAACAGAACTATTTTCAGCCTAGATTTAAACATTGACACAGTAGAGGCCTGTCTCACGGCCTCAGGAAGTTTGTTCCAGACTTTTGCAGCATAAAATTGAAATCCAGCTTCTCCATGTTTAGTCCTGACTCTAGGCTCCAGCAGGAGGCTGGCCCTTAGAGGTCCTCAGAGTTCTAGATGATCCATGTTTAGTCCTGACTCTAGGCTCCAGCGGGAGGCTGGCCCTTAGAGGTCCTCAGAGTTCTAGATGATCCATGTTTAGTCCTGACTCTAGGCTCCAGCAGGAGGCCGGTCCTGGAGGTCCTCAGAGTTCTAGATGGTCCATGTTTAGTCCTGACTCTAGACACCAGCAGGAGGCCGGTCCTGGAGGTCCTCAGAGTTCTAGATGGTCCATGTTTAGTCCTGACTCTAGACACCAGCAGGAGGCCGGTCCTGGAGGTCCTCAGAGTTCTAGATGGTCCATGTTTAGTTCTGACTCTAGGCTCCAGCAGGAGGCTGGCCCTTAGAGGTCCTCAGAGTTCTAGATGGTCCATGTTTAGTCCTGACTCTAGACACCAGCAGGAGGCCGGTCCCAGAGGTCCTCAGAGTTCTAGATGGTCCATGTTTAGTCCTGACTCTAGGCTCCAGCAGGAGGCTGGTCCCAGAGGTCCTCAGAGTTCTAGATGGTCCATGTTTAGTCCTGACTCTAGACACCAGCAGGAGGCCGGTCCCAGAGGTCCTCAGAGTTCTAGATGGTCCATGTTTAGTCCTGACTCTAGGCTCCAGCAGGAGGCTGGTCCCAGAGGTCCTCAGAGTTCTACATGGTTCATGTTTAGTCCTGACTCTAGGCTCCAGCAGGAGGCTGGTCCCGGAGGTCCTCAGAGTTCTAGATGATCCATGTTTAGTCCTGACTCTAGGCTCCAGCGGGAGGCTGGCCCTTAGAGGTCCTCAGAGTTCTAGATGATCCATGTTTAGTCCTGACTCTAGGCTCCAGCAGGAGGCCGGTCCTGGAGGTCCTCAGAGTTCTAGATGGTCCATGTTTAGTCCTGACTCTAGACACCAGCAGGAGGCCGGTCCTGGAGGTCCTCAGAGTTCTAGATGGTCCATGTTTAGTCCTGACTCTAGACACCAGCAGGAGGCCGGTCCTGGAGGTCCTCAGAGTTCTAGATGGTCCATGTTTAGTTCTGACTCTAGGCTCCAGCAGGAGGCTGGCCCTTAGAGGTCCTCAGAGTTCTAGATGGTCCATGTTTAGTCCTGACTCTAGACACCAGCAGGAGGCCGGTCCCAGAGGTCCTCAGAGTTCTAGATGGTCCATGTTTAGTCCTGACTCTAGGCTCCAGCAGGAGGCTGGTCCCAGAGGTCCTCAGAGTTCTAGATGGTCCATGTTTAGTCCTGACTCTAGACACCAGCAGGAGGCCGGTCCCAGAGGTCCTCAGAGTTCTAGATGGTCCATGTTTAGTCCTGACTCTAGGCTCCAGCAGGAGGCTGGTCCCAGAGGTCCTCAGAGTTCTACATGGTTCATGTTTAGTCCTGACTCTAGGCTCCAGCAGGAGGCTGGTCCCGGAGGTCCTCAGAGTTCTAGATAGTTCATGTTTAGTCCTGACTCTAGACACCAGCAGGAGGCCAGTCCCAGAGGTCCTCAGAGTTCTAGATGGTTCATGTTTAGTCCTGACTCTAGGCACCAGCAGGAGGCCAGTCCCGGAGGTCCTCAGAGTCCTGGTCTAGCACCAAAGTACATCATATCACAGATGTACTTTGGTGCTAGACCAGGGGTGGACTCGCAGGCCAAATTGAGTTCTAACATTTGACAAGCGAGACGAACCCCGGAAGATGGGGAAGGGGGGCGTGGCCCCTCCCCCTTTAGGTCGACAAAAAAAATTGTTCTTACTACTTTAATTATTGCAAACTTTGGTTAAAATATGCATCAAAATGCAGAAAAATTACTTATTTTTCAAAAAGGTTCGGGAAGGGGGGATGCCCCCAGACTTCTCTATGCTGGCGAGCACCACAGGTGCTCGTTTTGTTCACCCCCACCCCCACTTCCTTTAGAAAATCCTGTATTTGCCCCTGGGAACAGGAGCAGACAGATGGCATGCTTTGGTAACCCCTAGATTAGACCAATAAAATAGCACTGGATTTTGAACAAGTGCTAAATGTTACATCAAGAGTGTTAAATTTCAAATCTAGCGGCGCTAGGTTTGAAATCTAAGTGCTTGATGTAACATTTTGCTTGTTTTAACATCTGACACACTTGTTTTACGTGCGGGTATTGGGCCTGATGGCTTTCCATACTTTGCACACTGTTTATTTTGAAGGTGTGCGCTTTACGGAGACACACACATTTTAATGGGAGCAGTGTTGTTGTATTTTTGGCGCCATCTAGTGACAAACAAAAAAAAGTCAAGAAAATCAAGAAAAATCAAACTAACATGGTTTATTTATTTATTTATTTTAGTTCGGCGGGCCAGATTAAAACATTTAGCGGGCTGCATGTGGCTCGCGGGCCATAGTTTGCCCATGCCTATGCTAGACCATTTTTCTAGTTCTTGTTAGAACTCGAGCAGCAGCATTTTGAATAAACTGCAGCTGTTTTAAGATAAGAGTGAATAAAAGTTGAAGACGTTGATCAGAAAAGATTGATTATCGTGTGGAATCCAGTGAACTATTAATTCACCCTGAACGATTTTCTAAGATTCGCTCTCAGTTAGCCAGTGACGTTCCTTTGACACCCATAAATTGGATGAAAAGGAAGACATGTCCAGCTCAGTGATTCAGAGTATTTTTCAGTAATTTGTCACTTTTTCCTGACATCTTTTCTCTTACTGACAGGTCTTTGTGTGTTTGTGAGCTCAGACCGAGGCAGGACAACTGGGGCTACTGTCTTGGCATTACATGCTGGCTTTCCACCAGGGACCCCTGAGGCAGAGGATCTTTGTTTCTCCAGTATTGATTAGGAGTTGTATGTCACAGCTCCTGCCCCCGTCATGCACGCCTGACGTGCTTTTTTCCAGTCAGAAGAGAGCTAGGGCGGGTTTTTCCCCTCTGAGAATGACCTTGTAAGCTCCTAACAAAAAGAAGTAAATAAATACCCTGCAGTCCAAAACAGCAGGAAAGAAAATGTCAGATAGTTTTCATTTCAAGAGCCAGATATGAAATATATCTGGCATTAATTGGATGTTGGATCATAATAATACTTCAGATCAAGTCACTGTTTGATGTTATGAATTTTCTGATGCGGGGCGATTTGAAAAATAAAGAGCATATATCACAATATGGAATATTAAGTATTATGTGAACAAAAAATACCATAATTTACCATAATTTAAAGGTGTGTTTACATATCCGTTCCGTCATCTTCCGCTTGTTCCAGGGTCCTGGGGAGCGGGGGCAACAGCCCCAAACGGGCAGCCCAGGCCTCTCTCACCCCAGCTGCATCCTCCAGCTCACCAGAAAGGATCCCAAGTCGTTCCCCGGCCAACTAGAGACACATAGTCTCTCCAGCGGGTCTGGGGTCTCCCCCTTGGTTTTCTCCCGGTGGTACGTGCCCGAAACATCTTGCCCGCGAGGTGCACAGGAGGCATCTTGACCAGATGCCCGAACCACCCCATCTTGCTCCTCTTGACCTGGAGCTCGACACTGAGCTCCTCCCGGATGGCAGAGTTCCTCACCCGATCTCTTAGTGAGAGCCCAGCCACCCTTTGGAGGAAGCTCATTTCAGCCACTTGTACCCGGAATCTCATTCTTTCGGTCACCACCCACAGTTGGTGACCATAGGTGAGGGTGGGAACGTAGATCGACTTGTAAATCGAGAGCGTACCTTTTCGGCTCAGCTCTTTCTTTACCACGACGGACCGATGCAGAGTCCTAGTTATTACTGACGCCACACCGATCCGCCTGTCGATCTCCCGCTCCATCCTTCCCCCACTCATGAACAAGACCCCGATATACTTAAACTCCTCCACTTAGGGCAGGACCCTCTCCCTTTTTTCCAACTTCATTTAGAAGTGATCGTTAACATTACTGTCATAAATACGAACGTGTACCAATAAAAATATATTGAATAAAAACAACAGCTTGTGACAAAAGTTCGGTAGCTGTCATGTCTTTGGTTTGAAGAAATAGAAAATAAACTAGTTTAAATAATGCAAGTAAAATAGCAACTGAAAAATAAATTGTTTCCCTTAAAAAAGTCATTTTTTTGTTTTAAAAAAAGTCAGAGTGAGACATCTGTCTTTTTAAGGATTCTTTTTTGTTTTCTTCAGAGTCAACGCTCTCTCCCAAAAAATGTTCCATGCTGGATTGAATCAGAAGGTGATTTAAACAATTTTAAATAATGCAAGTAAAATAGCAACTGAAAAATATATAATTTATTTAAAAAAAGTCAATGCCTCATTAAAAAAAAAGTCAAGAGTGAGACATCTGCATTTTTAAGGGTTCTTTTTTGTTTTCTTCAGAGTGAATGCTCTCTACCAAAAAATGTTCCAATGCTGGAGGGAATCAGAAGGGGAAGGAATGAAGACAGGGTCTACTGAGTGGCACCAGAGGTGATTCCTATCTGAACATACCCGGCTTCACTATGGAACTAAAGATGGTGGACTGCTAGTGTTGTTCCACCACAGTGAAGGATGTGAGTCGCCATCAAAATGTGTAGCTGTTAGTGTCAATTAAGAAATTATTATGGAGCTTTCAAACATTGTTGCCATGGTAACCCACTTTCCACCCAGTGCGGAGCCAACTGTCATGTGTTCCACCAATGACTGTTCCTGCTCTATTCCAACAAGTGGGTGTTGCATATATTTCATATATTTTCTAGACCTGACAGGGAATATAGAGGCAGAAGAGAAAAATATTGTTTTTGGGACGAATTCTATATTTTTGTAGCGCTATTTACGATAAATAAATGCCAACAGAGACAAATGGAGGGAATATATTATAAATAAATTAAATATCAAAGTACACAAACTCAGATGACTCTCTGAATATTTGAACCTTTTCAGCTCCTGCAGACACGTTCCTAACAGACGAAGGTCTTTATGGAAGGAACAACACTTGGAAAAAAACATTTTGTCACCTAAAAATTGTAAAATACGAGCCCGAATGACTGGAATAGGAAACAAAAAATAGCAGCAAAAGACCAAAAAAAGAGCCCAAATTTGAAAAGAATTCCATCTCAAGCAAAATAACTCATTAACACAACCACAATCTGAGTTTTACAACATCTATTACACAATAGTCATGACATATTACTAATTTATAGATCTTTATTACAGACCAGGAAGTGTGAATGTCTGACTATTACTCATCTCCCCTTCTGTCACAAGGCAGCAGAGGTTCTGCGTCTGAAATCTGACAAGGGTTCTGAATGGACCACCCATCCTCTGTCCAACCGTGGAAGGGTTATAATTGCGCAAAATGCATCCAGCTTTGTTAAAAGCGTCATGGAGGCAGCCAGACACTTCATCGCTGTAGCAACCACTCGTTCCTGATCAAAATACCGACACGTTTTAAAAAACCAAAAAAAACCCAAACCTGAATTGTTCTAAAAAGCCGTTCAGTTAAATACAAGACCCACACATCACTTTAAGACAGTGCTTCTCAATTATTTTTTGTTGCGCCCCATCTAGGAAGATCGGTAGGAATATCTCGCACTGCCCGCCCCCCACTGTCTTCATTGACTATAGTTAGTATCATATGTCTATGAAATTGTTATAAGTACACCTCTGCGTAACATTGTATCTTCATTAACATAAAATAAAACAAGAAAAAGAACAGCTTTATTAACGTTGTCTTTTAGTCTGAAACAGAAAAGATTTAAAGTGTATCAAATAACTTGAAAAAAAAATCTTATTTAAGCTATAAACTATAACTACTGTAGTGGATGAGCAATTACACTTTATTCTAGTACGGCAAAAAAAAAAAAAAGAAAACATGTTCCACAGGGTCACACACGCCCCCCCTGTCATTGCGCCCCGACCCCACAGTCATAGGGCACCCCTTATGACAACATATTTTTACAACTTCTAAATCTAAACTCAAGTTGGGTTGTCAATTTGAACAGTTTTGGTAAGAGTTAGGCTAGGCTCAGTTGTAAAGCGTTCGCCTTCCAACCGGAAGTCGATTCCCACTGAGTACACGTCTAAGGTCTATGGAGAAGAACCCTAAGTCCTGTTTTCCCACCATTGGTGCCGTCATAGGTGGCACCCTGCTGCAGTGTAATGCAGCACACAAATTTCCCCGTTGAGGGATCAATAAAGTATAGATTATTAACGGTAGACGGTGGTTCAATGGTTAGAGCATTCGCCTGCGGACCAGAAGTCAACCAAAAGTTCGCAGGTTTGCATCCCACTGAGTGCATGTCTAGGGTCCTTGGAGAAGACACCTAACCTGTTGTGATCCCTGCTTCTAATAGGGAGTCTGTCTCCATGGCAACTTGATGATCTGCAATCAGCAAGCTACATAAGCTACCCTCCACCCGCAGCCTGTGCCAGATTGTTGAGTTCCATGCGGTAACAACAAGCCTTTAGTAGATCTTTGCGGATTTTCTTGCCTGTAGTCGTATATTCTGTTTTCCTTTGTTTAAGAAACTTGCCTGCCTTGGATTACCCGCCTGCCTCAAAAGAACCTGCCTGCTTTGAAGAATCTGTTTTTACCTTTCTCCCAACCAATAATCTTTTCTCCATCTATCATAAGTAATGTGTGATGATTTCAACAGATAATTACGTCCATTTAAATGTAACTGAAACTTGTTCTGCGAAGTTGAGCTTCCTGACACCGCTATTAGAATTAATCTGTAATATTTAGATCTTCATTCTGAAGTTAGCTAATTAAACGATCATTCACAACATGTAAACAATTGCCGGTGATTTTAATTAACACCGACCGAACGCTGGAGCTTTGGACACTGTTTATTAGGCGATGTGATTAATGTGGGATCACAGCGTGGTGGAGTCGGAATGACTTACACACGACATGGAAAGAGGCCACAAGCCTAATTGATTAGCCGCAGTCGTTGTGAACATCGACCAATCTCCGAAGGTTTTCAGATGAACGCTGCAGTGATAACACGATATGCGGTAAATTCTGAGCAAAGTGGGGGTTCTGGAAACGTCAAAACCAGCTTTAAAAATTCAAAAACTCTGGAAATAAGTTAGTTATAGAGCTTCTCCAGTCAGATCATCAGGTTCCACTGCGACCCACCTCCTCCATGAGCCGGTCAGGGAAATAATCCTGCCCCAAAAATTATGTGAGCATCACTCATAAATGTAAAAAAATAAATTCACTCATTAAATGTATTATTTAATTCATTATTGCTTATATTTTCAGCAATACACTGACTAATGTCGACATGGATTCATGTGTATATTTCTTTAATGAAATACTGACTGGGTGCGTCTCAGTTGTGTCACCAGGCTGTATTTGGGCACTTCTGGATAAAAGTTACGGCCATACATCATGGCCTAGCTCAGGCATGGGCAAACTATAGCCCGCGGGGCACATGCGGCCCCGTTAAACCTTTTAGTCTGGCCCGCTGAACTTGAAAAAATTAAATAAATAAATCTTGTTATAGTTTTATTTCCCCTGCAATTCTGATGTTTCCTCACTAGATGGCACCCTGGATATATTGGTTTTGTTGAGAAAACAACAACACTGCTCTCATTAAAATGTGTGTGTCTCCGTGATGCGCACGCTGTCTAAATAAACTTGCACAGATATGGAAAGCCATCAAGCCCAATTCACGCACGTAAACAAGTGAGTTAGACGTTAAAACAAGCAAAATGTTAAAACAAGCAAAATGTTACATCAAGCGCTTAGATTTCAAACCTAGCGCCGCTAAGTGCTCGTATATAAGTGCTAGCGAACTAGATATCAGACCTAGCGCCGCTAGATTTGAAATGTAAAGCTCTCGATGTAACATTCAGTGCGCTTGTTTAAAATCTAGCACCATTCTATTGGTCTAATCTAGCGGTTATCAAAGCATGCCATCCATCTGGTCCTGTTCCGGCCCCTTTGTCAAATGTTAGAACTCAATGTAGCCCGCGAACCAAAAAGTTTGCCCCCCTCTGGCCTTCTTGCATTAGCAATAGATCTTTGACAGATATCATTTTGTGGACAATTCAGAAAGTTTGACACCAGATTTGATGGAGTTTCAAATTTAGTTAGTATGGTACAATGTGTAAACAATCATCCGTCCTCCATATTTGTAGTTCTTTGGCTGAAAAAAGGAGATCAACTATGCTACATGGTCCATGTTAACGATTCCACAAACTGAGAAATATAAGACAGTATTTAGAATGTTTATTCAGGAGAAAGATGTTTTCTGTTTTCTGGACTGCAACATCATGTCTGATCCCGACCAGAAAGGAACTATTCAGATACATAGCTATAAACATGACCAAGATGGATGGTTCTGTTCAAATTTTCTCAACCTAACAATCATAAGCTGATGCCTGCAATACCTGACTAGTTGCTGAAACTACGCGGAGACACTACTTCTAACCCTAAAGTTAAACAAATAGTAAGTTTAATGGTTGCTAGGCCCTTCTGGTTTCTAGAGTTTGGACTAAACATGGAGAAACTTCGAAAGTCTAGAACAAATTTCTTGAGGCCGTGAGACAGGCCTCTACTGTGACGATGTTTAAATCTAGGCTGAAAACAATTGACTGAAGATCAATCACTATTTCTTTGTTTGTATTCTAAATGTTGTAATTTTGATACATTTTTTTCTGTTGTTTAAAGCACTTTATATTTATTTGTGTTCAAATTTTACTCTCTTGCCTTTAAATAAACTTGCTTTGTTCTGAGACTTCTTTGTTTAAGTGGAGTGAAAAAAATAAAGTATTAAAATCGGAAAATGAGTTATGGGTAAAAAAACACTGGAAATTTTTTGCCAGGTCACCCAAAAATAATTTGAAGGTGTGGCTTGGATTCAATTCAACTCAATTCAATTTTATTTGTAAAGCCCAAAATCACAGAATTTCCGTCTCAATGGGCTTCACAAGAAAAAGAGGAATGTATAAACACAAATACACAACAAGAAAAATAACTAACAAATGCTAACTAAACAAGACTAGCACACTTATGCCCTTAGACTCTCCTTCACGGTGAGGAAAAACTCCTAAAAAACCAATCAGTCGGGGAAAAAAAAATAAGAAACCTCGTGGGGATCCACATGAAAGAGAGATCCCTCCCCCGGAGAATATTAGCTTATTCTACTCTACAGTTAAATATCTAAAGAAGTCAATAGATGTTTTTGATCCTTGGATGAGGGAAGACTAGTGTTCTTTTTGATCCAGAAGACGGTATGGAACTCTTTTTAATCCCAAATAAACCTCATCTTTTTTATTTACCGGTAAAGAAAAGATAAAACAACCTTCTGCTTCGTCTCTGTCTTTGCTTTCTGATTTCCACTCGCTCTGCACGAGTAGAAGTGTGGAGAACATTTCCTCATCCTGTGTGGCTTCATGTCAAACATGCCCTGCAGGCAGGTTGCGCATCAACAAGTACGCAGTCAGACTGCTTATTAAAACTCCGGCTGGAAGCCCACGGAGCTGGAGGATCCAACATGCCTGCTGGAAAGCTGCAGGTGTAAAGTGTTTGGCCAAACACGCCTTCATTTCCTCTGACATACTCTAATAATTCTGATTCACATGGGGGGCTCCACTCCACTAAAACACGTTGACCTTTGAAGAAATAATAAATGTCCAAGAGTTCATTTTTTACTGTTTGAAAGAATTCAGGCTCGAAAACAAGCTTCTTCTTAAAACTGGTAAAAAAAAAAAAAAAAACAGTGGAGGAACATAACGAATTAAATGTACTTCGTTCTTGTACTTAAGTAAAAAACAATTGTGTATCTGTACTTTACTTAAGTAAAATTTGAGACCTGTACTTTTTACTTTTACTTCGCTACTTTTATAAAGTGTGTTTTGCATTTTTTGTTACATTTTTGGCCAGAAATGTGAAAAATATACGTTTTTTTTTTTTTATTTTTTAGCGCATTTCGAAGTCCATTCCGTTCCGTCATCTTCCGCTTGTTCCGGGGTCGGGTCGCGGGTGCAACATCATCAAGGCCTCTCTCACCCCGGCTGCATCCTCCAGCTCACCCGGAAGGATCCCTAGTCGTTCCCCAGCCAGCTGTGAGACATAGTCTCTCTACGGGGTCTGCCCCTTGGTCTCCTCCCGGTGGGACGTGCCCGAAACACCTCACCCGTGAGGTACTCGGGGGGTGGCGGGGGGGCATTCTGACCAGATGCCCGAACCACCTCATCTGGCGCCTCTCGACCTGGAGGAGGAGCGGCTCGACACTGAGCTCCTCCCGGATGGCAGAGCTCCTCACCCGAATTTTGAAGTTGCCATTTTGAAGTCGCGTCACCAAAATCAACCTGTAGAGGGAGCAGTTCATTGCCTGCGATCTCCAAGAGGGAGATGAAGTTATGAATCGATGACCGATCAGAATCGAGAGTAACATTCGCCGCCAAAAAAACTAACATCAAATATAGTAGAAAAAGAGTCAGAAGATCGTTGTTTGTTGTTTACTTTTAAATAATAAGTTGATGGTCGAATACTTTTACTTTTTACTCAAAAAGTAAAATTTACACCAATCCACGGGAGGAGGGTGACAGGAGGGTCCTGAACAGACTAACATCCATGCTGGACAACGAGTCCCACCCGCTGCAAGACACTGTCTGCACTAAAAAGCAGCTTCAGTGGAAGGCTAATCCACCCTCGCCGTGTGAAGGGGAGATTCAGGAGGTCTTTCCTTCCTTCTGTTGTGAGAAGTTTTAGTAAACTAGAACTTTACACAATTTAACCATGTGCTCTTTATTTTATTTCTTGCCAGAACTGTGCGGTGTGTGTGCGGTAGCTCACTCACTTTGAATGCATGTTTTTGTCCTTTGTCTAGTTTGCGTTTTTTTTTTTGTTTTGTTTGCGCATACTTGTCGTGACCTGTTCTTCTGTGCCTAAGCTGTTTGCATACCGCATATTGTTGCATACTTGTGGGCAGTGTTCCCTCTAAGGTGCGCGCCTGCGCAATTGCGCACTGCTTGCAGATCAATAGCGCACAAGAAGACCTATACAGCGCACAAAAAAGAAACTCAGTTTAAACTAAAGATGGTAAAACAAGACAGAGCTTCGGAACATACCTTTTTCTTCTTTCTTTCTGAAACAAATTGCTTCAAACTACCGCTTCGGAATTTGGCGCGTCACTACTGGCGACGTCACAAAAGAGTAACCGTTTTTGCTCCGCCCCCTTCTGCTCAGGAAACGCCCCCTTCTGCTCAGGAAGCTTGTGTGTTTGTTCAGACACATAAAAAATTAGAGGGAACACTGCTAGTGGGACAAATAATGGTTTTCTTATTCTTATTGTTAATTACTTTTGTACTTTTATATAAGTAGATTTTTTTTATCGGTACTTTTCCTTAAGTAATTTTTCGCCTAATTATCTGTACTTTTACTTAAGTATAAAAAGTGAGTACTTCATCCACCACTGGAAATAACCAACACAAACCAATCAGGCTCAATCTATCCATTTGTCATAACGTCCGAAAATAATTACGAATTTGTCTCTCCGCGGTTTGATTTCTCAAAAGAGAAACAAATGTAGAAAAGATAAGACCGACTTCACGCAGTGACAGATAACCAAGCTGCAGTCCTTTTTTTGGAGCAGGTTAATTGACTTATTTCTCAGGGAGGTCTTTTTATACTCAGTCTGTCCGCAGTGGTTGGTTTCCTTCCCCGCGCTCTGAGTAACCCCCACGGTCCTGACAGCGGGAACGACGGCTAATTATACCAAGCTGGAGATTTACTCAACAGATAACTTGGAGAAAACATTTAAATTTCTACGAATGTTCGTTTTTTCATCCTTTATTTCGAAACCTCACAGATCAGAGTCCTATGGGTGGTAGAAGTGATGTGTTACACATTTATAACAGACTTAAACACAAACAATCCGCTTTAAAAGATTATATTTGATGGATACAAGTAAGAAAACACTATAGAACACGTTTGTAGGATAAGAAAGAGGGTTCTTTGTCAAAATCTGGAAGCAAAGCGAGATAAGGTTTAAAGAAAACAATATGAAGGCGGTAAGGGGAGCGGACATGAAAGCCGAGTCGGGAAAAGAAACGTGGATGAGATGCCGCGGTGATTGTCAGGTTTTCCATCGGAGCTTTTGAAGAGCTTTATGATTTTTACAAAAGGAGGGTCAGTGAAGAGATAAGAATGGAACGACTGATCTGTCAGAACACACACACGGAGAAATCCCAGCGTGCCAAACAAAGAGAATAAAAGATAGAGAATAAAGGAGGTTCCTTATATGGACGTTATCAGACAGGGAACGATGTTGAGCAGAAAAAAAGAGAGATATCATCTTTAAGAAGGTGCCATTGCTTTTATTTTGGCACTGACGTGACGCAAATTACTTTCCACCAGATATCCCTGTCTCCTGCATCCTCTTCTTTCACACCAATTATCTTTATGTCCTGATTAATTACATCCATAAACAGCCTCTTTGGTTTTCCTCTCTACCCAGCAGGACGAGTTTATTTGACTAATTAATTGCGCTGCATTTTAACGCGTTAAAAAAACTAACGCAATTACTTATGACGTATTAACGGTAGTGAGCCAATGTTTGCACGTTTAAATTTTGACCGATTGAAGGATCCGTAGTCTTCTCAGCTTCATGGTACACCGCCTATGCTGGCAAATTAACAAGGCAGGAGTGGTCAAACACAACAGACATGGACAAGACTCAGGAGGAGGAGACAGTCGGAGGGGCGAATTCGGGGTCTTGCGGGGCGTGGGTGTGCTCTGGGTCACTTAACGGCAAATATTTTTTTACAAAAAAAAATAAAGATGGGATAATAAATAAAAACGTAATAATCTGCAATTTTTTTCAAAAATGAGTTCTCCTACCACCGGAGCAACTCCAGCCTGACATACCATCTAAACATAAAACATGTTCAGGCAAGTTCCTCTGTTGTGAGTGTGGCTACTGGGAGCTCGCTCCGCCAAACCAAGCTAGCTGCAGGTGCCGAATTCACAACAAAGACATTAACAAATACAATTGCAAAATAGGGTGCTGCTGATTGCAGGCCAATTTCTATCGTTGAAGATAACAACGCTTGTTTTATATTTTCAGTAATGCACCTGGGCTCATGAGGCAGAGTTCACCAATAATAAATTGGATTTAAAATCTTCTCTTCTTACTGTAATCAATTGATTAGTCATTCAGTACAATTTTAATATCCTAGAATTCAAATTCTTTATCAGGAGATCTTTAGCAGATATGACGTTAAAATGTGATCAATTCGATTGTTTAATTACAGAATTCTGTAATTAATTTGATTAATTTTTTTAATCGACTGACACCACTAATAATAAAGTATCATAATAAAACGAGGTAAGGTTTCGAAGTTAACGAGAGTTTTATTTTATTTATACTTCTATTGGAAATCATCTTCTATGTGGCGGTGGTTCAGTGGTAGAGCGTTCGCCCTCAGACCGGAAGTTAACCAGATGTTCGCGCAATCGATTCCCACAGGGTTCACGTCTAGGGTCCTTGGAGAAGGTACATAACCCCGTTTCTTCCACCATTGGCGCCGTTGTGGCAGCTTGCTGCGGTGTAATGCAGCACACAAATTTATTATTAATCCAGAGACTTGTTTTGAGAAGTCTCTAGACTTAGAAACGTAAGTACAGTATCCACTTTCCGAACGTCTCCAAAAACCACAACAGTGGATTCAAAATGGACCGAAATGTTCACATTCAGGCGTTCAGTCGATCAATCAGACACACAATCTCTTTGTTAGGGATTTGTTTTTTCCAAACAGCCGTGAATAAAAACCTATCTATACCTCCTGGTGTAGTGACATTTGTAAAAGCATCACCATGCTCCATTACCCGCTAGCTTCTCTCCGAAAGGGGATCAGTAAATGTTTGCGGCACCACTATTGATAAAAACATGCGTGCGCAGATAAACATGGCACACACCAGTAGGCTTTCAGTTTAAAGTAGAGATGAAAAGGCAAACAAAAAAATTCTAAAACAGATTAGTCTCCAAGGAAGCAGAAAAAAGAAAAACCCAGTGAGTTCAGAAACTTTCGATAAGACACCATCAGACACGTTTGGATCTGTGCTTTAATTCTTAAAGACGAGGCTTTGTGCTTTCATGGGGTAATAATTCTTATCTCAAATGTTGTGTATCTAATTTAAAAAAAAAAATTAATTAGTTACAAATGACGTCTAGCTTATGCAGCGGCGGATCTGACCGCCAGGGTCTGCAACTAGGACACTGCATCAGTCCGTTGTTGTAAAGAGAGAGCTGAGCCGAAAAGCAAAGCTCTCAATTTACAAGTCGATCTACGTCCCAACCCTCACCTATGGTCACCAGCTGTGGGTGGTGACCGAAAGAATGAGACCGCAGATACAAGCGGTCAAAATGAGCTTCCTCCGCAAGGTGGCTGGGCTCTCACTCAGAGATCGGATGAGGAGCTCTGCCATCCGGGAGGAGCTTGATGTCGAGTCGCTCCTCCTCCAGGTCGAGAGGAGCCAGATGGGGTGGTTTGGGCATCTGGTCAGGATGCCCCCCGAGCACCTCGCGGGTGAGATGTTTTGACCACGTCCCACCGGGAGGAGACCGAGAGGTAGATCCTGGACCCGCCACACACATCGGCCTGTGGGTTCTGTGAGTGTATCAAGGAGTGATGAATAGGAATGAAATTAAATGTATACTTTTTTCAACCCTCAATGGGGAAATTTGTGTGCTGGTTTACACCGCAGCAGGCTGCCAAATGGCGCCAAAGGTCGGAGAAACAGGGGATTGATTGTCTTCCCCAAGGACACCTAGACATGGGGTCAGTGGGATTCGATCCTGCAAACTTCTGGTGAACTTCCGGTTCAAGGGCGAACGCTCTACCACAGAGCTATCGCCTCCCCCTGATTGAGTAAAATGATTGAGTAAAATAAGTGGAATTCCAATCATTCGAGTGTCTGTTATGGACAAGACAGCTCAACCCTAAAAGAGACAGTTTGGCTTCAGCAGAAAAATGGAAGGTATTGATTCCAACTAAAAGTCTACTGAGAACAGACCGCTGTATTTTAACCCTGTTCTTTTCGGAATTTAGATCGCGATCGACGTAATAGGTGAAATGGGATCATTTTCTACGGCACATCAGTGTGCCGCGGAACACTGGTTGCAAAACGTGGCTCTATTGATATGGGTTTTTGGGGGTGTAGGGTTTCCAATAGGGATTTTAGGAGTCTCCATTCCCGCCCCAAAAGAAGTTGGCTCAAAAGACAGGAAGGTATCTTTTTCACAATGTTGTTTTGAGAGAAAAGAAGCACCTCAAAAAATGCATTTACCACAGAATACATGATCATTTTCTATCTTACTTGTCAGAACAAAGACCATTCTAAATCAACATAATTGGTCAGAATTTGATAAGTCATACAGCAAAGCTATTTACTGATTCAATTTTTATTTGTAAAGCCCAAAATCACAGAATTTCCAACTCAATGGGCTTCACATTGCAGATTTGGAAAGACGAAAAACAACAAAAAGAGGAACGTTTAAACACAAAAACACAGCAAGAAAACTAACTAAAAAATACTAGCTAGACAATATCAGCACATTTCTACCCTTAGACTCTCCTTCACGGTGAGGAAAAACTCCCCAAAAAAAACCCATCAGTGGAAAAAAAAAAAAAAAGAAACCTCATGGGGATCCACTTGAAAGAGAGATCCCTCCCCAGGGATGAGCATTCAATGTGTCTTAGACTATTGATTAAATATTAGCTTATTCTTCTCTACAGCTAGATATCTAAAGAAGTCAATAGATGTTCTTCATCGTGATGGAAACACAGAGGACCCCTCAGTCCAGCGATGCCCAGCCACGGACGGGTATGAGTAGATAAATTTGCTGCACTGATGTGTAAAATCCCTAAATATCTTTCTGTCGTTCTGTAAGAAACACGATCAGCTGGGAAACTAGATATAGTTTGAAAGTCTTTGAGTAAGAACTTGCTCCGGCTCACTAATTCATTTCTGCATTAGTGGATCAGAAAACATAAATGGATGCTGCCTTCCAGCGGAACTTGTTTTTCTTGCTTGTCATCTTCCACCAATTTTGTTTATCGTCTGGCACACAGTCCGACTGAGTTCTTGCCACATCCGTGCGCATATTTGCATTGATTAATGAAATGTGCAGCAAATAAAAAGAGAAAAACCGTTCCAGGTTTTTTTTTTTTAGTCATTCTCTTTTAAAAAGTCAAACGTTTCCAAACTAGCGGTACAAGATACGTCCTGACATCTCCGACTTCTTTTCACAGGTTTAATGATAACTTTTAATGTAATTAACCCACAAATCAATGCTTGGTTTATCCCGGTAATGAAGAGCAGAGGCTTAAATTTGATTATAATCAAAAAGTTGATTAGGAGTTTGTGAAATAATGAGCCTCCATTACGGCACGACTGGCATCTCCTTTTCTCCTGATGGTTGCAAACCTATTATCACCCCGGCAGATTAAAACAATGCAACATATTTCACATTCATATTTCATCCCCAGCGTGCAGAGACTGATGAACAAAAACCCTACTGGAGATCATTGTCTGACACAATCCGGGCCGGGGAGAAGAAAAAAGGCGATAAAACGAAACATAAATAACGACGAAAAGGAAACGACTATTTGAAATGATTCAGCTAATTAAATTTTCCCTAAAGCCATTAAAATGTTTTTAGTGCTGTTTGAACAGAGTGTTATTGTAATTGCGTTCATCTGAAGCAAATCAGATGATGAAAACGGTGAAAAAAAAAAAAACCCCAACAAGCCACTGCTGGGTCACATCATTACACCAGCGTTTCATCGTCTTTCCATTTTATTTATTTATTTATTTATTTCGGTCACAGTGTAATTTCACATTAATGAAATAAAGAAAATAATTATATTTTAGTAAAGGACCGAAAAGGTATCGGCTGAAGCAGACGCTTCTTACGCCGACCCTTTTTTTTTTTTTTATATCATCATAAAAGCAAAAAGACATAAGTAAATACTAAGTAATCCATCATAAAACATATAAGTAAATATTCAGAAATCAATCATAATACATACAATGAAAATTAGAACATCAAATGAAAAAGTAATACAAGTACAAAAAGTAATACAATTGTTACTATAATTGTTTACTTTGTATATAAGCTTGAATTTAACCTTTAAATTTAAATTTTAAATTTAACTTTTAAATTTTACACAAAACCTTCCTCATTTCTTCGTTCTGTGTTAAATGCTTCATGTATGTTCTTGATGAAAAGAGGGGGTAGATTTATAATGCATTAAGCTGTCCGTGCTGCTACACGTTCTCATGTACGTGAAGTGAACTTATTGGTTATTAAAGCAGAATGTAAGGAAACCCTGCTGCAGGTTAGACAGGAATCCCCATGGACAATCATGTTTGCAGATGACATTGTGATCTGTAGTGAGAGGAGGGAAGAGGTGGAGGAAAAGCTGGAGAGGTGGAGGTTTGCACTAGAAAGAAGAGGAATGAAGATTAGTCAGAGTAAAACGGAGTACATGTGTGTGAATGAGAGGTCCAGAGCAATGGAGAGTGTGGAAAAGAGGTGAAGAAGCGTGTGCAGGCAGGCTGGAATGGGTGGAGGAAGGTATCAGGTGTGATGTGTGATAGAAGAGTTTCAGCTAGAATGAAAGGAATAGTGTACAAAACCGTGGTGAGACCGGCCATGCTGATTGGTCTAGAGACAGTAGCACTGAAGAAAAGACAGGAAGCAGAGATGAAGATGCTGAGGATCTCTCTGGGAGTGACCAGAATGGAGAAGATCAGAGGAACAGCATATGTTAGATGTTTTGGAGATAAAGTCAGAGAGGCAAGACTGAGATGGTTTGGACATGTACAGAGGAGAGAGAGAGAGTACATCGGCGGAAGGATGCTGGATTTGGAACCTCCAGGAAAGAGGCCTAGAGGAAGACCAAAGAGGAGGTTCATGGATACAGTGAAGGAAGACATGAAGATAGTTGGTGTGACCGAAGAAGATGCAGCAGATAGGGTTAGATGGAAGAAACTGACTTACAGTGGCGCCCAATGAAGGGAAATGCCGAAAGAAGAAGAAACTAATATTTTAGCTGATTATTATAAATATATGAACATCCGGCAGAAGTGACAAAATGGTGGGTGTTATTTTATGTAACGCAGACCATTACCTGCGCCAACAGGATCCACAAAGACTATCATGACTCACATTAGATTAGACCAGGCTTCCTTCATTGCTCCCCAGGGCCACATTCATCTTGTGGCAGTCACCAAATATTGACTGTAATGGTGACAAATGTGGTCTGCATAGTACGACACTTCCCAGCTTATAGTGCGCTCTGTGTAAAGCCAGTTCATTACTGAAATTCATTATTCGTCCAGGACGGACTGCCGCAAGATTTGAAAGAGCCCAATTTACTTTTAACAATATGCAAGGTTTTCTAATCCCTCACTGTAGAGCTCATCAGTGAAACGGATGGCGGTGAAAATACAGCCCATGAATCTTTAACCATCCGTCCTCTTTTCGGTTGTTTTAAAACTGCCCACGCAGTAAAAAGTTGCTTCGCTAGCACGGGCAGAAACTCAAAGTTAGCGGTGTAATCTTTGGTACTGTAATGGCGAAGCTTGGTCATTTAGGTCGCTTTACAGCAGGTCAGAGAATCACGTTTCAGTTCTGATCATTAGAATTTCTCAATAGGACTTTCATTATCATCGACTCCAGTGAGTGGAATCCCGCAATGCCTCGTGTAGGTTTATGTAAGCGGCGTGCACAGGTTCTCCATGCAGTATGCTACACGCCGAGCCGTGAGCAGTGCCCTAGTTAAAGGGGTATTTTAAGACTTCCCACATGGGTTTATTTGCCCTTATCTTCACAGGTTCAGCTGTTGAAGCCTTCCTAAGTATCAGACGACAGAAAGAAGGCAAGACCAGTTGCGTCTTTGTTACAATAAACCTCCACATGTTGCAGTCGTGCACAAGGTCATTTCGATGGAGGACTCGATGAGTTTTATTTGGAAAATGAGCCAAATAATTAATTAAATTGAGTTAAATTGAAAACTTTATTAATCAAAAAGTCCAGGAAGACTGAGGGCGTGAGGCCGATTTTCAAGGCTTCCTTCTATTGAAAAACGTAGAATGAGATCGCGGGTACAAGCGGCCGAAATGAGCTTCCTCCGTAGGGTGGCTGTGCTCTCACTCAGAGATCGGTGAGGAGCTCTGCCATCCGGGAGGAGCTCGGTGTCGAGCCACTCCTCCTCCAGGTCGAGAGGAGCCAGATGGGGTGGTCCGGGCATCTGGTCAAGATGCCCCCCGAGCGCCTCGCGGGCGAGGTGTTTCGGACACTGGGAGGAGACCAAGAGGCAGACTCGCACCCGCTGGAGAGACTATGTCTCACAGCTGGCCAGGGAACGACTTGAGATCCTTCCAGGTGAGCTGGAGGATGCAGCCGGGGAGAGAGAGGCCTGGGCTGCCCCTTGAGGCTGTTGTCCCCGCGACCCGACCCCGGAACAAGCGGAAGAAGACGGAACGGAACTTTCCTCCACCCGTTCCAGCCTCCCTGCACATGCTTCTTCGCCTCTTTTCCACACTCTCCATTGCTCTGGACTGTTGATCCTAGATACTTAAAATCTTCCACCTTCTTTATCTCTTCTACCTGTAACCTCACTTTTCCATTTGGATCCCTCTCATTCACACACATGTACTCTGTTTTACTCTGACTAATCTTCAAACCTCCACCTCTCCAGCTTTTCCTCCACCTCTTCCCTCCTCTCACTACAGATCAAAATGTCAATATTCAGCTAAAATATTAGTTTAACAATCACAAAAGTTGAGTAGTTGCAGCAAAATGACGAAGTTTTTGCTGAAACTGTTTCATTTCCGAGGCTGAGATGACCCAAATACCTCCTTTTCCATTTTGCACTGGTTGTCTCTCGTGACCAAGCTTAACGTGGAATCAATTCAACTAATTGGGAAACTTTAAATGAAATTGTTCTCGCCCTGCAAATGAATCGTTGCCTTCAGCCAAGTGAAAAGAAATTATTTCATTTGTCTATAAGCGCTGTCTTCTAAACACTAAAATGATTCTCAAATAAAGGGCAACGTGTTCTGATAAGGTTTATTTCTTCTGTCGGGGTTTGGCAATGTTAACACCGAAAGATTCGGACCAAGTTCTCAAAGGACGGAGGGAGTTGTCGAACCATAAAGCACTGGGAAATTTACCCTATGTGGCTGGAATATGTTCGTTCCATTCTGTCATCTTCCGCTTGCTCTGGGATTGGGTCGCGGGGGCAACAGCCTCAAATGGGTAGCCCAGCTCACCCAGAAGGATCCAAAGTCGATCCCCGGCCAGCTGTGAGACATAGTCTCTCCAGCGGGTCCAGGGTCTTCCTCTTGGTCTCCACCCGGTGGGACGTACCCGAAACACCTCACCCGCGAGGCGCTCGGGGTGGCATCCTGACCAGATGCCCGAACCACCCCATCTGGCTCCTCTCGATCTGGAGGAGGAGCGGCTCGACACCGAGCTCCTCCCGGATGGCAGAGCTCCTCACCCGATCTCTAAGTGAGAGAGCCCAGCCACCCTGCGGAGGAAGCTCATTTCGGCCGCTTGTACCCGCAATCTAATTCTTTCGGTCACCACCCACAGCTGGTGACCATAGGTTAGGGTGGCAACGTAACATGGAATATGTCCTCTTGTTGTAAATCAAATCCAAATCACATTTTGTCATCAACACCTTTAAAAAAAATGTTGCAAGAACTCTTATGCAGTGTGTTTATTTATTGTAGTCAAGTTTTTCAACGTCCAGTCCTGGAGGGGCTGTGTCCATAAATCACGACATATGGAACACTCTCAGGACACTAGCCCTTTCCTGTGTTTTATTAACTTTATAGTCGATGACGACTTTTAAAAAGCAATTCCACCTCCTTGTCGGTCCACACAAACAAGATGCCTGGCGCCAGAGATGCTCTGATTGGATAGCTCAGAACTTAGGTTTACATCAATACTGCCCACTACTGGTCTGGCATGCTCATAACCGCACTCAGAAGCTTATTTATATGGCTCAGAGTGGAGGCGGATATTTTGAAAACGGTTACGTGTGGACGCAAGCGTTTTCCTAAGATGGAGGACAGCAGATATGTGTTTTAAAACATACCCGGCTACGTGTGGACGGGGCCTCAATAACTTGGTCTTTAGTAAACTCTCAAATACAATATAAAATAGATTGTTGTTACTGCGAAGCTAACTAAACAAAATGATCAAATCTGAACTAAACTTTCTTATGCTTGTTGAGGATTCATGTTCATTCTGGGAAAAATCTGGCTGAAGAGTCTTAGCAGCTAATATTAGCATGTAGCACCACTGAAGCCGCATGTGAACACAAACTTGTGAAAGGCTCTGTGTTTACTCTTGTCACATCCTCTTAGTGTGAGTTTAGATTTAACATTCATGCTGGTTCTGACCCCCCGCCACCCATGTGAACTCCACCAGCGGAGCAGCTACTGCTACTTGGAAAAAGAAACAAAACGCTTTGCTGTGTTGTGGCTAATAAGAAAAGCTACACTGACCCAAGCAGACACGCACGCAGCATGATTACACAACCCTTCATGTTATCTGATCAAAGGGGTGACAGACCAAAACACAGCTCTCTCTACTCTGTGGAATCATGTTTTAGAAACAAATAAACCCTATTATAAATCCCTAACTAACGATTGGGGTTCCATCGAAGCCATTTCAGGTGGTAAGGGTTTGTTTTCTTTTTATTTTAGTTTTCAGCATTTAAAACGGTTTCAATTAATTTCATAGGCTCAATCTGATTTGTTCTTATTTGTTGTAATTGAATTATTATCTTATTAAACCAAATGATTTATTTCATCTTCTTGTTGAATTATGATGAATTATAATTGCTCAGCAAAAGAAACCAAACAAATATATTAAATTTGCATTCTCATTAATTCTGTGCAGAAAAATAAAACTACAGGTAATTACTGGCCGTGTTATGACTGCGCCCAACGGTCCTGGGGAGCGGGGCAAAGCAATGTGGTTGAGATGCCAAGGACCTCTATTTCCTTTAGTCTTGTGACTATTCACCCTTTTATGTGGCACATCTGAAGACCGGAAGGATCCCAAGTCATTCCCCGGCCAGCTTTGAGACACAGTATCTCCAGCGGGTCCAGGGTCTACCTCTTGGTCTCCTCCCGGTGGGACGTGCCCGAAACACCTCACCAGCGAGGCGCTCGGGGGGCATCCTGACCAGATGCCCGAACCACCCCATCTGGCTCCTCTTGACTTGGAGGAGGAGTGGCTCAACACCGAGCTCCTCCCAGATGGCAGAGCTCCTCACCCGATCTCTGAGTGAGAGCCCAGCCACTCTACAGAGGAAGCTCATTTCGGCTGCTTCTACCCGCGATCTCATTCTTTCGGTCACCACCCACAGCTGGTTACCATAGGTGAGGGTTGGAACGTAGATCGACTTCTAAATCGAGAGCTTTGCTTTTCGGCTCAGCTCTCTCTTTACCACGACGGACCGATGCAGCGTCCTAGTTATTGCTGATGCCGCACTGATCCGCCTGTCGATCTCCCGCTCCATCCTTCCCCCACTCCTGAACAAGACCCAGAGATTCTTAAACTCCTCCACTTGGGGCAGGACTCTGTCCCTGACCTGCAGGGGGCATTCCACCCTTTTCCGGGCGAGGAGCATGGTCTCGGATTTGGAGGCGCTAATTCCTATTTCGGCCGCTTCACGCTCGACAGCAAATCGATCCAGTTAGAGCTGGAGATCGCGGTCCAATGAAGCCAACAGGACCACATCGTCCGCAAAAAGGGGTCTAGTCTCCCCAATATCAAGCCATGGTAATAAGATTAACTAGATAAATGAAGTATGCCTCTTTGTGGAGTACTTTCCACCATAAATATTTATCAGTGGAATTTTAATACTGTACATCATAATTGCAATTTAAACAAAAAATTTGGTTTTGGATTCATTTTTTTTGTTGGAATTTTAAACCTAAGAGTCCGTTTTTGTTAAAAATTTATAAAAAAAAAAAAAAAAAAAGCTCACAAAGATGGAGTCAGCGTAGATTTTTGTAGCAGAGTTTATTGATATACCATAATTTCACGACCATTAGGCGCACCGTACGAAAAGGCGCAGTCTCAGTCACACACCGCCTTACAACAACACAGACGCACGCATGCAAATGTGCGTATTAAAAAATAGATCGGGAGCAAAACTGAGTTTGGTTGTGCTTTATTTAAGTAGTAATGATACTAAACAAGCACATTACCGGTAATAGTCTTTATTCAAATCCATCAAAGTCCTCATCCTCTGTTTCAAATCCGTCAAAGTCCTCATCCTCTGTTTCAGAATCGAACAGCTGTGCAAAATCCAACAGAGCAGGTCCACTTCGCTCCTCGCTGTCAAAGTCACTGTCTGTACTGTACGGCTCCTCAGAGAGGATATCAGCTTTTGTAAAAGCTCAGATAACAGTACCAGCAGACACGTTAGTCCAAGCATCTACAATCCATTGACTCGTTAATGCTGAAATTTCTCGCGGGGGCTCGATTCCCATGTTCCTCCGCGTAGC
Source organism: Neostethus bicornis (assembly GCA_902685375.1). Classification (NCBI taxonomy): domain Eukaryota; kingdom Metazoa; phylum Chordata; class Actinopteri; order Atheriniformes; family Phallostethidae; genus Neostethus; species Neostethus bicornis. The sequence continues at coordinate 2,413,521 of LR738556.1, forward strand.
TGATTGCCTTCAGCTTAAACTGAGCGTCATAAGCGTGTCTCTTAAAACAGCAATGTCGTGCATACAGCACATACTTTTTTATACACAATCCACGCCTTTTAGGTCTTTTAGGTCCGCCTTTTCTCACACACAAGGCACACTGCACAAAAGGGCGCACTGCTCATTTTAAAGAAAATTTGAGACGTTTATATGTGCCTTATAGTGGTGAAATTACGGTAGTTCATTTGCTATTGGTGGCAAAAATATAAAAAAATAAAAATATGACGCCTTGGAGGTGAGTTTTAAGTTCACCTATAGTTGGTACTGAGTAACATTTTGTCACTTTCACAGCGTTATAGAACCATAGATGCATAGAGAAATATCCCAGTGCATAATACCTCCTCCCCATGCTGTGAGTGGACGCATAACTAATTATAAATGTTACATCTGAGCCGGTAAATATCGTCAAACACGAACCGAACCCATTCAACTTTGATGCATTATCTTACTCCAGCTGTGTTCAGACATCCATCCTCACCACCTCCTTTTGTTTTTCACACTAAGATCCTTCAGCTTTAAAGAAAATTAGCAGCCTCTCCCGACAGGAGGCCTGTCAAGAGACAAAGAAATTATCCCTGGAGCTTCTCGGCATCTCGGCTGGACATCAGCATCAACGCACAGTATGAGGTTCACGTCCATGTGAATATCGCATCCAACCTTTTCCTCCTCCGCTTCATGGAGCCGTAGACTTATTTACCAAAGAAAGGGTTGCTATGCTACAGAGCACGCTCATGTTCCACATGGAAGAGAAGACGTAGATGAATATTTTATACGTTTTCATCATTAGTTGTTCGACCGATGCATAAAAATGTTCAATACTGCAGATAGATGCAAACAGATTTGCAGTAAATACATGATCCAAGCCGTGGTTTTCTGGCTGTTTTAGTTGGATTTTTATCTGTTTCGTGATTTTAACCGACTGTTCGGCCATAATTTTTTAAAAACCAAATCTGTTTTTTTTCGCCATGTCTTCTGTGAAGCACTTTGCATTAAATAGTTCTAAACACTATTAAATACGCAAAAAGTATGTTTTTCTTTACAAGTACCTTGTGTCTCAAAAGAAGATTTTTTTTGATCGTTTGAATTTGATCGGTTGAATAATTCAACGCATAAACTTTTATCAGCTTCAAATGTTTTATCAGAGGAATTTTGTTTTGAAGACTTTCAGACTCGTCTTTTAGTGCCTTATGAGGGTTTATGGGTGGCCAATTTTTGATTTAACCAAAATAATAGAATAACAAAAATATTGAAAGAAAAGTAAAACGGTACATCATCAGCGTACATAGTGAACATATTACTAGAACTCTAAATCTGACCCATTTGCAACAGATACAATTAAATAAGCCTTACAGCAGAATGGCGACCTGTTCGGGGTGTACCCTAACTCTTGCCTGAAATCAGCCAGGATAGGTTCCGGTACCCCATTAGGTAATTAGCGGTTCAGAAGACAAAATTAAATGAAACAAGACCAACTAAGGCCGTCATGGTAAAGAGATAGCTGAGCCGAAAAGCAAAGCTCTCGATTTACAAGTCGATCTACGTTCCAACCCTCACCTATGGTCACCAGCTGTGGGTGGTGACCGAAAGAATGAGATCACGGGTACAAGCGGCCGAAATGAGCTTCCTCCGCAGGGTGGCTGGGCTCTCACTCAGAGATCGGGTGAGGAGCTCTGCCATCTGGGAGGAGCTTGGTGTCGAGCCGCTCCTCCTCCAGGTCGAGAGGAGCCATGTGGGGTGGTTTGAGCATCTGGTCAGGATGCCCCCGAGCGCCTCGCAGGCGAGGTGTTTCGGGCACGTCCCACTGGGAGGAGACCAAGGGGCAGACCCCGGACCTGCTGGAGAGATTATGTCTCACAGCTGGCTGGGGAATAACTTGGGATCCTTCCGGGTGAGCTGGAGGATGCAGCCGGGGAGAGGCCTGGGCTACCCATTTGAGGCTGTTGCCCCCACGACCCGACCCCAGAACAAGCGGAAGATGACGGAACGAAACGGAACAAGACCAACTTTGCCTTGTGAGCCAGTTCATTATGAAGTCCCAAATTAAATGTGCGTATGGAAATAAAATGTAACAAGACGTATTACTCATTTCTAATCTTGTCCATCCTGGTCACTCCCAGAGAGATCCTCAGCTTCTTCATCTCTGCTACCTCCATCTCTGCTTCCTGTCTTTTTCTCAGTGCTACTGTTTCTAGACCAAACAGGATGGCCGGCCTCACCACGGTTTTGAACACTTTTCCTTTAATTTTACCTGAAACTCTTCTATCACACATCACATCTGATACTTTCCTCCACCCGTTCCAGCCTGTCTGCACACGCTTCTTCACCTCTTTTCCACACTCTCCATTGCTCTGGACTGTTGATTCGAAGTATTTAAAATCTTCCACCTTTATCTCTTCTCCCTGTAACCTCACTTTTCCATAATTAATGGAATAACATAATATTAATTTTAAAAGAATGTTGGAATATTTTTTTGAATGAAAACAAAGACCACCAGCCCGACCAAAGACGATTGGTATCAAAGCAACATGAACGTCTAAAAGCACTGAAAAGGTTTGATTAAATGAAGTGTTTGAGGCTCTAAAAACCAAAGCATCACTTAACCTTCTCTGATTCTACCACAAATAAATTTTAATCGCTGTGGATTCATTTTGTCAGGCTTCTTGTTCTTTCCAGATGTCTGCATCTGTGAACCCTCTGAAATCAAATGAACACATCTAACGTGTGACGTTTCATTTATAATCTCCGCTGACTGCTCGGCTAATTGCATTTCCTCATGAAAAGAAACGACATCCGCACACCGAAGCTCGACACAGACTCTAATGAACGTCAGAAATGCCAAATATTTGTCTGAATTTCATTAAAACTTGCGGCGATGCATCGAGTTGCGCGTCTGTAAGCGGCGAGAAGACCGAAGTAAATCTGATGAATAGCGGAGATGTAAGATAACCAGTCTGAGTTCAAATGAGGCGTGGTATTTTCAGTTTAATTAGGTATCGTGAACACATTACCAGGACAAATTACTCACTGTGTCTCTAGATGAATGAAGCTACGAAGTCTGAGTCATCTGTGGATTCATAAGAACGATTCCTATTCGATCAAATTCGCTGGTAAAATGATACTTTTTTTCAAAGTATCACAATCTCAAAGCACTTAAATTAAATTTGCACGTCATTTATGTTGCTGAGATTGTAACAAGTACTGGATTTTATGGACTTTGTTGACTGATACAAAAGCCACACCCGTTCTTTTTTTTGAAAACACAGCAGCAACTTTGCTGCTTAATGTGGCCCGCGAACCAAAAAAAATTGCCCACCCCTGTCCAACAGGTACATTTTCAAGTTCAGGCCTTTCTTGAGTTTGGGCATAGCACGAGCTCTTCCCTCTCACACCTACAATGACCAGCCTTAGATTCATTGATGCTAAGCTAATCTGGAGCAGTGCGGTTCCTTCCCGGCTAGCAAATTCAACGGCCTTCAACTTAAAATTTCCATCATGCAAACTTATGTGTGAATCACCATGATGAGCGCCCTCAGTGGAGGAAGAACAATCCAAAAAATTGCGGTGGGTTTGTGTAAACTTCATGTTTCAAAATCTCAGGAAAAAGTAGCGACTTATAGTCCAGAAAATTCCATATAGATATTCAGCAGTTTTTTTTTTTCTCTGTAATGCGGGATATTACTGCGTTACTGTGACGGGTTACGTTTGTAATGGGTAATACTCAATACTGTTAAAAGAAAAAGCAGGAATGTTTAATCCATTGGTTTTATCCCTCTCACTCTCTCTGTGAATTTGTGGCCCATTTGAAGAGCAGCTTTAGCAACAAACTCCTGCAACCCCGCTGCTCAAAGGAACGGTACAGAAAATCATTTCTGCCGGCCTTCATCTAAATATTTAACCTTTCACTTTCAAACCTTTAAACTTTCACTCATCTTCTTCTTCTTTCGGCATTTCCCTTCAGGGGTCGTCACAGCAAGTCAGTTTCTTCCATCTAACCCTATCTGCTGCATCCTCTTTGGTCACACCAACTATCTTCATGTCTTCCTTCACTGTATCCATGAACCTCCTCTTTGGTCTTCCTCTAGTCCTCTTTCCTGGTGGTTCCAAACCCAGCATCCTTCTTCTGATGTACTCTCTCTGTCTCCTTCTCACATGTCCAAACCATCTCAGTCTGGCCTCTCAAACGTTATCCCCAAAACCTCTAACATGTGTTGTTCCTCTGATATACTCATTTCTAATCCTGTCCATCCTGGTCACTCCCAGAGAGATCCTCAGCATCTTCATCTCTGCTACCTCCATCTCTGTTTCCTGTCTTTTCCTCAGTGGCACTGTCTCTAGATCAAATAGCATGGCCGCTCTCAACACGGTTTTGTACACTTTCCCTTTCATTCTAGCTGAAACTCTTCTGTCACACATCACACCTGATACTTTTCTCCACCTGTTCCAGCCTGTCTGCACACGCTTCTTCACCTCTTTTCCACACTCTCCATTGCTCTGGACTGTTGATCCTAGATACTTAAAATCTTCCATCTTCTTTATCTCTTCTTCCTGTAACCTCAGTTTTCCATTTGGGTCCCTCTCATTCACACACATGTACTATGTCTTAGAGGTTGTGTCAGGAAGGGCATCCGACGTAAAACTATGCCAAATTAAAATATGCAACTCAGTTCAAGAAATACCATACCGGATCGGTCGTGGCCCGGGTTAACAACGACCGCCATCGGTGCTGTTGACCGACAGGGTGCCGGTGAAAATTGGACTACTGGTGGTCAAAGAAGAAGAGGTCTAGGAATCCAGCTTAATATCTGAAAATCTATCTGGCTTGTGATGGTTTTTGAGAACAAGGCGCGACGTCGTCTACAGCCGCGGTTTAAGCGGGAATTGATTAAACATACATTTTTGTCTGACTTTGAAAGAATTTGAAACGCTCATTCCGAACCACAGTTTTATGTTTTGTCTTTAAACAAGTTTAGCATAATTAGCGGCAGCGTAAAAACAGGAGATCTACATGTGTAATAACTACAAACACAAACCCACCTGACATTTCTGATGATGGAGAGTAAACCATTCCACACATGGCTGCTGGTTACAGAAAACCTCTCTGCACTGAGATTTGTAATAAAGCTGGAAGAAAATAATTATACGAGGATGTGGACGTGTACCCAGCTGCAATATTGTGGCCCACCCACCCTCCCTTGCAGTTTGCACGAAGAATAATTTCCATAACAGAAATGCCCCCCAGCAGTATCATATACTGTGTTATTTGCTAAAAACTCTAAATGTTTCCCTAAATTCAGTGGATATGTTTTCTTCAGTCCCCCTGCCTGCTGTGGGCTTTCCTTTAGATCTCTGTTGTACACTTTTATACACATGGTGAAACGTCAATGCGGACTGGATTTTTAAGATGCAACTTATGTTATTTCTCAGGCTGAGAAACAGCTGTTGCCCCATGGTTCATATCAGCAGCCTGCATGTTTTCTCACTAACACAATGTGCCACCCTGTTTACTGTCTGCTATGTCCCTTACTCACAATCAATATTATAGCTTTATTAACATTAGTTTGTGTTCTTCGTCATTTGTTATTTGGTTATATAAGCTTGTCTTTGCGTGTTTAAACTTTATCGCTTGTTTAATTTTTTTTTTTTTTTTTTTATTGTTTCAAATTATCCAGCATGTTTGTTATAATGACGAATATTGTAACTATAGATTATCTTCTTTTTTTTTTTTCCCTTTCTCACTCCTCTCACTCTCTCCTTAGTATTCCCTTTAAGTCCAGCAAAAATAAATGAATAAATAAATATTAGACTATACCATAAAACAACAAACCGGATTAAATGAAAAATTACTTGCCCTGGTCGTCACATGGTGCTGACCGTGGTGAAGCAAATCTGTACAGCAATATATGTATATATTGTACTTCATCTCTCAATGGGAATATTACTTTGCTGCATTGCCCCGCAGCAGGCAGCCATGATGGCACCAACGGTGGGAGTAACTAGGAGATTAGGTGTCTGCTCCAGGGACACCTCAGCTCAGTGGGAATCAAACTGGCTTCTCCAAGTCCAAGGACAAACACTCTACCACTGAGCAAACGCTCATTACAGAATTACCAGGGGCGGATCCACGGGGGGTAAGAGCTCATGAAGAGCTCATGCAATACCAAAACTCCAGAAAGCCCGCCTACTTTCCCTTTTGGTCCGAAAAAAGAAGAAGAAAGGAAAGGGGTCTAGTCAAGATGTGCCCTTGCAGGGCCAGCGAATGGGCCACCAAAATACAGGAAAATGACTCTTACTTTTCAAAATATACTGGAGGAGTGGGGAGGGGATGCCCCCAGGCACCCTCTATACTGGGTTTGTCAATGACCCCCCGCCCCCACCACCCTTTAGAAAATCCGCCCCTAATTACAAATCACCATTTTGTTTGTAAGAATGCCGAACAAGATGGGTTTAAAAGAAAAAGAAAAATGCCTCATTCCAACAAATTTGGCAAGTTTTAGAAACAATTAAGGAGTTTTATTCCTAAGGTGTGCCTTCTCCAAACTTGTGTGCATGCCAACTTTTGCGCTAACTGAGGGATCTAGAAAGGTGCGGGAATTTGTGGACTATTACGTACAGTAAGTCTAAGAAAAGTTAGGAGTTGTCGTAGGCAAATAGTAAAAATTGGGGAAAAGATGAGACTTGTGGACAGAACTTGACGTGAACTGAGGACAGTGAAATAAAGCATTTGGAGCAGCAAGGACACAATTTGGTAGTCCTATACTACCAGAATTTCAGGTAGTACACTAGGTAGAATAGGTACCTAGGTAGTACCTAGGTACTTGTATACTACCTATATACTATACCTAGTAAATAGGTAGTACCTAGTATATACTAGTACAAGTACAAGTAGTACAAGTATACTAGGTATACTACCTAGTATACTTGGTATACTAGGTGTACTTGGTATACTAGGTATTATACCTAGTATACCAAGCGTGCAACTGTCAAAATCGGTATGAAGCAGGACAAGAAGAACCGAAAGATCTGGTGTGAGGACACAAAGACCTGGAAACAGCAAAAAAAAAGTCAGTCTGCCACTGCTCCCCCCATGACTCATACCACCTATCACATTTGCAGCAAGTGTCGTAGGCGCTGCAGCTCCCGCATTGGCTTATTCACCCACAGTGCAGACTCCATTGTATCCAGAGACAGAAAGATGGTAAAATAGAAATACATTGTACATAAGAGAAAAAAAAAAATTAAATCCAATTCCTCCAACCACACAAGGTTTCACTAACCTCCGATCCAAACCACTCCCTTTGAATTATTTTAATCTTATGACACAAAACGCTACGGCAGTTTTTCTTTTCTTTGTTCTACATCCATCCACGCTGCAGAACAAAGAACAGGTGGAGCTTCTAGATTATCCAACATCACACAAACAAAATGGTGTGTTAAGCCAAGAGGATCCCTGAAGGTGTCAGAGAGGAAACACCATCTGTGCGCAGCAGTCAAAGACGACAGGACGACGGCCATGTTCAGAAAGACCAGTCACATTTAAATTCTGTCGCCACAGCAACAATGGAGACACACAGCAGCGGAAAGTCTCATTAAACACATCAGACTGTGTGTGTGTTTGGTCTTCTCTGCAAAAGGCAGCTGTTTTATCAAAGACATCCGTCTGAAACATTTTGTCCATAAAATTATAAATGTGATGCTGAGCAGAGCCTCATCAGTTGAGCGGAGGAGCTGTTTGGGGCTGTCAAACGGGAGGTGAGGCTCCCACTGCTTTTCTGATGATTCTACCTCATTTATTAATCCAAACCTGAGAGGGATCTAACAGTCATGAAGAGAACGGTAACTACAAACCCGAGTCGGAAAGCGAAATCAAAAAGAAAGCTTGTTGAAAAATGAAAAAAGTACTTTGTCACAGTTTTTTTTTCTCTCAATTAAAAAAAAAAATTACAGAAGTGTTGTATGCAAAATCCACTTTTTTGGAGTTTTTCAAAATGTTTGAACGTTATTCCCACATCAAAATATTACCTGAAGTGGTTTTACATTGAAGTCTCAACGAGATGTGACATAGGGGGGCGGAGATGGTGGCTCAGTGGTTAGAGCGTTTTCGCCCGCGAACCGGAAGTCAACTGGAAGTTTGCGGGTTCGCATCCCAATTGAGTTTATGTCTAGGATTCTTGGAGAAAACCCAACCCCAACTCCCACCATTGGCGCCATCATAGGTGGCAGCCTGCTGCGGTGAAATACAGCACATAAATTTCACAGTGAGGGATTAATAAAGTATATTTAAAAAAAAAATTGAAATAGAATTACAGCAGCCTGGTGTAACCGGACAATAATCGATCAACAAATATGATATGATTTTTAATGTACAATATCTTAATTTGTACTATGGTCTGTGTAAATGCTCAGTTCTGGTTGGCTGCAGGGTGGATAATGGATATTTTTAGAAAAGGGTACGAAACATTGGAGAGACCGGAATGCGAAAAAAATATTCGCGTCTAGGTTATTTGGTCTAGAGACAGTGTCAGGATCCCCTTACCTGCCACCAGAGGGAGCCCTGGACCTCCTCTCATCACCTTGATTATGGACACCCGAGGGTGATTAATCTGATAACACACACCTGTGGATCCTAGTGCCTATTTAAAGGCAGTCTCCCCTGATTTCCATGTTGGATCATCATCCTCCTCACCAGCCACGTCTTCCTGGCTGCTTGACCAAGTTTTTCATTGAACTGTTATATTTTTGGACTTAAAGACATACCTTTGTGTTAATCCTATGCTTTTGCCTACGGTTTAAAAGGCCAGAGCCTTGCCTGACTTCTGTTTAATAAATCCTGTTTATGTCCTGCATTTGGGTCCTCTTCCTTCCACATCTCCACATCACGACACCGCTTGTTTACATGAGAAAAATCTACAAAATGCTCGAGTAAGTTATCTGCAAGCAGACGTTCACGGCATTACCGTTGGTACATAATTGCTTCATAAACAGTCAGCTTTTCAGCGCTAATTTTCTCCGTAAATGAGAGCGACGTAGTGAAACATACCATGGCCATGCAGCTTTCTAATTACCTAGCAAACAGGGAGATTGTCCTTTCCCAGATCACGCACACTCTGAAACCTTGACAGCAAAGAAAGATCCTGAAAATGGAGTGGAAGGACGTGTAGCAGATTGGAAAAAAAAAAAAACACACACATTCGAGGTCGGTTTTCTCTTTAAAAAAAGGTCATTTTTTTCCCCTCATTTTGTCTAAAGGTTGTAGAGGATGTGCTTCTCATGTAGGATGCCTGTGAGGAATGGTCTTTTCTATTGTCGACAACAGCCATGCCACAGATGGTTAGAGGTGTTTTTAAAACGTGTTTTAGTTTCACATCATGTCTGGATTCCTCCAGCCTCTACTCAATTGTTTCTTTTCCTCCCCGGCTGGATCTGACGGATAAATTACGAATGATAAAAGCATGTTTTGCTTCCGGTAATGAGCTCATAATTATGCACATCACAGATATCAAGAGGAATGGGCTTAAAAGCTTACAAGTTTAATTGATTAGAGTGCGAGACGGCACTTTGAAACAAAGATGGCTTTTTTTATTTAAAGGTCACGCTAATCTAGCGTTCCATTTGACATGTTTCTATTAAATCTAACAATAGTTTGACTTGTGGGGATGAATCGGTGCCAAGCCAAGTGTTATTTTGTCACCGCTGTTTGGTAGATGGAGGTTCATTAATCCATCAGCTGCTCAACCTGATCCACGTACTAGAACAGGCATGGGAAAACTATGGCCCGCGGGCCACATGCAGCCCGTTAAATGTTTTAATCTGGCCCGCCAAACTTAAAAAAAATTGAAAAATGAACCTTGTTAATGTTTTATTTTTCTGTAATTCTGATGTTTTGTCACTACTTGTAGATGGTGCACTATAGAAACAACAACACTGCTCCCATTAAAATGTGTGTGTCTCTGTGATGCACATGCTGTCAAAATAAATAGTGTGCACAGATATGGAAAGCCATCGGGGCCAATACACGCATGTAAACAACCGTGTTAAATGTTAAAACAAACAAAATGTTAGATTATTAAGCGCTTAGATTTCAAAACAACCGCCGCTAAATGTACGTTTTTAAGTGCTAGCACACTAGATTTCAAACCTAGCGCCGCTAAATGCTTGTTTTTAAGCGCTAGCGCACTAGATTTCAGACCTAGTGCCGCTAGATTTGAAATTTAACGCTCTTGATGTAACATTTGGCACGCTTGTTCAAAATCTAGCGCGCCATTCTTTCGGTCTAATCTAGCGGGTACCAAAGCATGCCATCCATCTGCTCCTGTTCCGATCCCCTTTGTCAAATGTTAACACCCAATGTGGCCCGCGAACCAAAAAATTTGCCCACCCCTGTACTAGAAGAACCACAGTTTATTTGTGCATGCCGCAAGACTTAGAAACGGTTGCTGATTTCGATGTTGATTCAATCTCTGATTGAAAACAATAATAGACGCATGTTTTCAAGTAAAACTTTTTATTTTCAATAAATTTAATGCCACACTGTTTTGCTTTTTCTGGCTCACAAATTTGATCAATTCTGACTGATATTCTGTGTAAATATTTTTTTCAGTGCACACGTTCTTAAGACATCACCCTGTTTTTGTTTGCATTATTTTCTTGGTTCGCTACTTACGAAAAATACAGGGATTAGAAGTCCAAACTGTTCAAGTATGAAAATAAATAAGTAAGCACGATAATTAATTGTTAAATGTGCGTACATCCAGCATTTATAATGCTCACGGTAGAATGTGGGCGTGGTGGAGAACAAAATCTTTGGCCAAGAACTAGCGTCTGAATTGTATCTGAGGCCATGTTCAAACGTGGCCGGGTATTTTTGAAAACATATATCCGCTGTCCTCCATTTTAGAAAAACCCTCGCGTACACACGTAACCATTTTCAATATAACCGCATCCACACGAACCTGTATAAATACCCTTCTGAGTGCGGTTATAAGCATGCCAGATCAGTAGAGGGCAGTGTTCTCTAAATGTAAATTCTGAGCTAGGAAGGCTTATGTGATGAAGAAAAGCTGACGGCAACTTATTTCTCCTCCTTTGCTCCTCAACAAGAAGCAAGAGCAGTTCAGTGTGAAAAAAAAAGCAAGAAAAGAGCGTTTTGTTTTTTTTTTAGAGGATCCATGAGGCCCCCTGTCTGATATTAAAAACAAGGACGCACACAAATGACGTTTATCCGTTAATTGTCGCAGGTAGTGACGTTTAAAAACGCAACACGCCGGTTATGCATGTCCACATGCAAACGCAAAACCGGAGTTTTCTAAAATCTCCACTTTGGTCAGAATTTTCAAAAACAATGGTTTGTAGTAAAAAAAAAAACAAAAAACGACAGGTTCGTGTGGATGACGAGCCAAAACGGATAAAAATATACTACCGTAATTTCACGGCTATAAGGCGCATATAAACATCTTAGATTTTCTTCAAAATGAGTGGTGCGCCCTTTTGTGCGGTGCGCCTTGTGTGTGAGAAAAGGCGGAGCTAGAAGAAAACGCGGTGCCCGTCAGGCGGACCTGAAAGAAAAGACATGAGAACGTTAAAGAGTGAAGTGTGAGCGGCGTGGGAGCGATGGATGACCGAAGGAGACCACAGTTTCACGAAGGGTGGAAGGCAGCGCCGGGTGAGTCACGCCACAGTTTGCCAATGGATTGTAGATGCTTGGACTAACGTGTCTGCTGGTACTGTTATCCGAGCTTTCGCAAAAGGTGGTATCCTTTCTGAGGTACAGACAGTACAGACAGTGACTTTGACAGCGAGGAGCGAAGTGGACCTACTCTGTTGGATTTTGCGCAGCTGTTCAATTCCGAAACAGAGGATGAGGACTTTGACGGATTTGAATAAAGACTATTACCGGTAATGTGCTTGTTTATACTACTTAAATAAAGCACAACCAAACTCAGTTTTGCTCCCGATCTATTTTTTAATACGCACATTTGCATGCTTACGTGTGTGTTGTTGAAAGGCGGTGTGTGACTGAGACTGCGCCTTTTCGTACAGTGCGCCCAATGGCTGTGAAATTACGGTAGTTTTACCAGATACCCAGCTACGTGTGGACGGAGCCCGAATGTTGATCAGGATAGATTGGAAATTTCTTACACATGCAGGAATGGAATAAAAAATATATCATGTCTTTAAGACATGATTATGATAATTAGAAATTAACCTAAACTGTTTTATCTTCACAAAGAGAAACAGAAATCGTTCTTATGTTTTTTAAATGAAATATTGTATCAAACCCTGCTTTGGATTCTGGCAAAGTTAGCCCAGACTCTGGCCTGAAAGTCTGACCTCCTCTCCTAATCATTATTATCATCTTGACATGGTGGATATGTGAACAAATCCAATTGCTCTCCAAAATATTGCCTCCAACATGAGCCGGCAGCGTGTCGGCACGTCTCGCACAATCAGCCGCAATGTCACACAAGTCAAGTGGAGCCGGGCCACGTTCGGAGACATCTTGTCGGAGAAACTGACCGCAGATCTAGTCAGCGCCCCCGGGCTCCAATGTTCCTTTGTCACGAGCAAATGTAAGCACGGATGCACACTCGCATCTCCTCCGGCCAGATGCTGGTCTCTACCCTTTGGATTGCAAGTTCAATTAATTTCACAGTTGGCAGCACCCGCAGTCATATCGCCAGGGCCTGTTTGCCTGGAAGTGGAGCGAAATGGGCGGAATAAGATGCACCCGAAGCTTCGAGCGTTCACTATCCTACTCTTCATGAAGACTCAAATCGCCTGGAGGCACATCTGATCTGATAGTGCCTCGGCACGGCGGTGTATAAAAGCTCATATCAGAGCGGTGAAACAGATGCATGCATCATTACAGCTCTGCAAAGACAGCCCTTCTTCCATCTCATTCAACACAAATGCAGGAATTTAGCAGCAAGAGCAAGTCATTACGAGTTCATTTACAAGCTTGAGATCAGTTACAGCTTGAATGTTGCTCTAAAACATGAGCTGATGTCAAGTTCAGGTCAACGACATTATGAACGTTATAAACTGGACAGAAACTCAATTTTCAGCCAATTGAAGACAAGCTTTTAGATACATTTCTGGGTTTTTGTTGTTGTTCTCTAGTGCACTTCATCAATATTCCAAATTACACATGTAAAGTAAAATAGCCCCACTTGAGGGTTTATTGTTTTTTTTGTATCAGGCTCTGATTGGATGTAAAATGGAAATAATCGTTTAAAATTCAGCTTCTCTGATTTTCTGGCTGCTAATTTAACCACAAAGGCATGAAAAAAAAGCTACGCGGAATAACAAAATAAAATGAAACGATTGCTGTGATTCTTTCGGTCACCACCCACAGCTGGTGACCACAGGTGAGGGTTGGAACGTAGATCGACGCTGATTTGGTCACCAGCTGTGGGTGGTGACCGAAAGAATGAGATCGCGGGTACAAGCGGCCGAAATGGGCTTCCTCCGCAGGGTGGCTGGGCTCTCACTCAGAGATCGGGTGAGGAGCTCTGCCATCCGGGAGGAGCTCGGTGTCGAGCCGCTCCTCCTCCAGGTCGAGAGGAGCCAGATGGGGTAATTCGGGCATCTGGTCAGGATGCCCCCCGAGCGCCTCGCAGGCGGCGTGTTTTGGGCACGTCCCACCGGGAGGAGACCAAGGGGCAGACCCCGGACCCGCTGGAGAGACTATGTCTCACAACTGAGAGAGAGGCCTGGGCTGCCCGCTTGAGGCTGTTGCCGCCGCGACCCGACCCCGGAACAAGCGGAAGATGACGGAACGGATTGCTGTGATTATTCTAAAAGTGATTTTATCTTATTTTATTTTGTTGTTTTTGACGTTTGGACCTTTAAATTTCTACTTTTCGGCTATTTTTTTTTCGCAAGAAGAAACCGATGGCTTTTTTTTCGTTTAACCACTGTAATAACACGACTTTTTCTTGTTGAACAAATCTAACAATCAGGTTTAGAGAAAAAATAGCGTTTTGCATTAAAATATTTACGTTATCGTAGTTCCGTCGCCAAAAAAAAAAAAATCTCTTAAAACAATCGTGATTCGAGAAAATTATTTTTTTCTCATTTAATTAGTTTTGATGGATCAATCTGTTTCTTTCAGCAATAAAACACAAATAATGCTTTATTCTAAGCTACACAAAAATGTTAGCGTAAAATAGCGTTGTTAGCGGCAACCTCCTAAAAATCTACCAAGTTGCAGCCATTGTTTAGCAACGCTTAAATTTAACACATTGTCGCAAAAATGTATTAATTGTTGCAATTTTATTAAAATATGTTTGTATTTATAATTTGACTGAACTTATATCATTAAAATTTGGAAAAAAACAATTTAAAAAGTTTTGTGCAAAAAATATTGAAGATTCCCAGCGAGGACTTCCTTCTCTGTGAGCGGGTTGTTGGCTATGCTAGCATGCTAACATATTCGTTGCTAGTACGCTGGTATTCTCAGGCCTTTTTTATTTATACTATATGATAGTTTATTTAAATATTAGTGTACATTACTCACATGTAGGGACATTAATGTTTTCACATTTATTTGATTTTTAGCCTTTTTGGCTCTAATGTACGGGTGCCCGATCTTTTTCGTCCCAAAAGCTACTTTTCAAGTACCAAACCTCTTGAGATCTCCCTATCCAGGGTCAGCATCACAAACACACACAGATCGTTTCCAGCCTGCAGTAAAACTACTCTCTCAACACATTTTGTTACTGTTACACAACCGTTAGACATCACGTCTCAAACACACTCTGTCTCAAACACACACTAGGACAAATTCTTCTCTCTCAAACACACAAAAATCAGATTTTTCTCTCTATCCCAGACACAGACACGTTCCTCTCTCTCTCTCTTACATGCACAAACACACTTTCTCAAACACAGACAGAACTTTGGGAGGAGCTACAGCAGCAACAGGCGCTGCTCATTGAGAACTGGATTACCAATGTGTTTTCACCTCAAAAACTCCAAAAATTTCTTAAAACACTAGAAAAAGCCGCTAGTTGGTCGTTTTTTTTTTTTTAAGATTCTCTAGAGGGTCTGAATACTCGCTAAGATAGCGTCAAAGTCGCTAATTTGGCAACACTTTCTGTCACTTCATAAAAAAAATTCCCACATCACTGGCGATCAACATGGGATCAATATGCGGGCTGATTGGGCACCCCAAATCTAATGTAACAATCATTGCTTTGTTTTTTGTTTTTTTAAGCAAATTTGACACGTTATTCTATAAACATGGGTAAATGGATTGTTCTGTTCAAAAAAATTTTACATTTTATTTTACTGTAAAACATAAGATTATGTCATTTTCTGTTTGATTCAATGCTACTCAAACTAGAAAAAAAAACAATATTTCACATAAAAAGATTATTTATGAATTATTAAAATAAAACAAGTCAATACAAACCACAGTATATACGTAGCTTTCCGATTTAGAATGTTTTAGACTTTCTCTCACAGAGAAATGTTCAAAGTGCAACTGCAACCCACACATGCACTCTAACCTCAACAAAGATATTTACCATAATGAAAAACCACTCAGATGTATGTCTATGGAATTAAAAAAGCAGTGGAGATCATGATGTAAGTATGAGGTTTGAATTTTTTTTCTTCCAAGAAGAGTCCCAGAAATGTGTCAAGATCAAACGCTCTGCTACTGCTGGCCTTCAACTTGAAACTGACTTTGTTTCAAGGGTGACCTGGTTTCACTTTAGCGAAGCACATTTCCTCTGCTGGTTAGAGAGAAAATGCACAGATATGCTCCAAACGCTTTCAATCCATCTCCTTCTCAAGCTGTCATAAGCAGTGGTGGATGAAGTACTCACTTTTTGTACTTAAGTAAAAGTACAGATAATTAGGCAAAAAAATGTACTTAAGTAAAAGTACCAATAAAAAAATCTACTTAAGTAAAAGTACTAAAGTACTTTGTAGTTGGTGTAAATTGTACTTTTTAAGTAAAAAGTAAAAGTATTCGACCATAATTCAAATGTTATTTTTTGTGCTATAGGGTGTCACCATGGTAACCAGGATAAATACTCTGAAGGGGTGTGACCCCCCCTCTTCCACCTCTTTTGGTCCACAAAAAAAAAATAAATAAATAAAATAAAAGGAATGGGGACAAGTCAAGCTATCCCCTAGAAGGGCCAGTGAATGGGCTCCAAAATGGAGGAAAGTGACACTTATTTTTAAAATGTTTGTGGGGGAGGCCCCCGGTCACTATATATTGGCTTTGTCAAAGCCCCACCCCTCTTTGGAAAATTCTAGATCCGCCCCTGCTCTGTGTAATGATGGCTCAACTTTTTATTTAGAAGTAAACACAACGAACAACGATCTTCTGTCTCTTTTTAATTTGTACAATATTTGATATTAGGTTTTTGGCGATGAATGAATGCGGAAAATGTTTCTCGATTCATTACTTCTTCTCCTGATCAACTGCTTCTTTTGGTTTTGGCGATGCGGCTTCAAGATGCGCCAAAAAAAACGTGTGTATTTTTCAAATTCCTGAACAAAACTGTAACAAAAAATGTAAAACTAACTTTCAAAAAATAGCGAAGTAAAAGTACAGATATTTGCTCTAAAAATGTAGTGAAGTAAAAGTAAAAGTACAGGTCTTAAATTTTACCTAAGTAAAGTACAGATACACAATTTTTTTTACTTAAGTACAGTAACGAAGTACATTTACTTCGTTACGTTCCACCACTGGTCATAAGTTACCAAGAGTCTTATGTTAGAAGTGAAAAATTACAAAACCGGACAAAACCTGTATCTAAGATCAAGTCCATGCAGGTAAAAACGGAGTTCTAAGTGTGACCAAGGCTCTTTAGAACATTGATTTATTTTCTGTGCCCACACATGCTGAAACATCCTAAATAAAAAAGTCTGAAATAACAGGAAAAGTCGCCTGAAGAATAGTAGTTTCTGAGTTTCTCTCCTTTGCTTTTCCATCTTTAATGTTCCCCTTCTTGTGTTCTCTGACATGCAGGGCAGCGCGGACCGGTTGGCTTTTCAGGACAACACACGAGGGACGCCACTAATCACAGCTCTCTTCTCTCACACCTCTGCAGTGAGCCTGCACACTGAATTTTTTATGCTCAGGCTGCTGCACATCTGGACTTTTTTTGTTTTTTTTTTATTCAAGCTCGATTTATGAATGAAGTTTGCGTAGGATTTGAGTGACCGCGGGTCTTTCTGAGGAGTCACAGGAAGTCTGTGGGCGGCCATGTTTTCACATGTAGGAGAAAAACTCCACCGGTTTCCTCTACCTGCAGATAAGCTGCAGATGTCGTTTCTGAAGCTATATTCTACATACAATTATCATCCATTTGTGCCTGTGGTGAAGCCTCGACACGGCTGGCAATCTGAGCAACGCCGCTATTGGAGATGGATTAGAGTGGGAGGTTTGATACAGAGAGAGAAAAAAACGAATTTCTACCCAACCAGGCTTTGATTTGTTGCCTCTCTGATAAGCTCACTGTTCGTTTAGCCAATCCTTTGTGGATTGTTTGGGAATGCATTCCGGCCAAATCAAAAAATTTGTGAAGATTCCACAGTCGACAAAGATAACAATTCTCTAGGAAAATCAAGATTAAATTCAGACCCATTTTATTAGATGAACAAAAAATCCTCTTCATCTTGTAATATGATGAACCACATGTACATACTTACTGCAACCAATTATCAAGATTCAAGGGCCTCATTTAAAAAAAAAAACTTGCATATGGAGAGTGTGGAAAAGAGGCGAAGAAGACAACAATTCTCTCCAATATTATCTCACTCAAGCTTTCTAAAATGTTTCTGTTATGGCGTCAGAGTCTTCTTTGTCTCTCTCCACAAATATAAACGAGCACACTTATGTGTGGCAATAGAAATGTGTTTGTTGCCATAGCAACATAGCAACAACTTCCAATGCGCACTTCCTCCCAGCTGCTGCGCCCCGGTTAGAGGAGATGTTCGTTTTCTGAACAAAAAAAAAAATACATGATAAAATAGAAAACATGTTTATATTAAAAGTCATAAAAGGTCAGCCTCCTAGGTTGGGTTTCTATTTATTCTAATTAGCACATTAAAGTGACGTGCAGTCAAATTGACCACTGCGGCAGTCCCAGTGTTAAAACTAGACACAAAGATCACCATTCTGTTTGTTAAAAAGACAAACCAAGATGTATGTAATGTGTATGTCTATAAATGAAATTTCGAATGTGTTTGTAATTTAACGGGTGTCCGATAAAATGCCAAAACTCAAACCCCAAATTTTCTCAGCTCTTTTGGTCCTGGCAATGTTAATAGTTGGAACCACTGAATCCAACGAAGTAAAGAGGGGGTGGGGGGATAAAGTCAAATACTTTTAGGCAGTTTCTACCAGGTTTGAAACTTGTACGCATTCAAAATTTAAGTTTTTCTATTTCGGCTTTTTACCAACGTTTCTCTCCCGTGCTGGGAATATTGCGCCACGCTGACATTAGATGCTTCTACGACTTATTTGAGCATATGATTCTTTATTAGAGGACAGTGAGATAATAAATCATTGTAAGAAAGAAACCTCTGCTGTCATCCATGCTCTTTGCTGAGCAAGGTGGGGAGAATGACTCGAATTCCCTTCGCTTCTGCAAACCATCCATAATCTTCCAGTGACATCATCACACTCACTTACGCCATCAAACACACACCCACAGCGATCACATGGGAAGTGTTCGCAGGCTGAGTTTTGATGATAAAGCAGGACTCTTTGCTCCAACCTGTGGGACGCTTCTGATCCACAGAGTAAAAACACAGCGTCTCCAAAGGTCAGGCTAACCCTTAGCTTGGTTTCATCTGCAACATCATGTAGGAACAAAACCAACCGTGCATGCAATCTGCTCTCTGTGTGTCTCTACGCAGCAGTGCACAGACAAAATATTGAGTCGTGTAACTGATATCTTGGACTCTCAGCATGGAGATGAAAAACAATGGAAGGATGTCTCATACGAAGTGTTTCGACTCTGGTGTCTTTTGGCAGCTCTTTGGTCTTGGCAATGATGGTAGTCGGAGTCTTGTGCTTTTGTCTTTAATCATCTAACAACCTGAAACTGGTATTTATACTTTAGTATAAGTGGAGTGGAGAGTCTTGTCAGTAATGCCCCAAACCGTAACCAGGTGGGTTTAGTTTAGCTCCCCATGACCCCTTGGAAGATGTGTACCATGGCATGGTTCAATTGAACTTGGGTGGAGTTCACTTATAGTGTGAGTGCTAACGGAATCAGAAGTCACGTCCTTGCAATGCTCCAAAATGTTAATTGTGTCATGATCCCAATTGAGACACCTGAGGGTGAATATTCTGATGCAAGACACCTGTGGATCCTACTGCCTATTCAAGGGCAATCACCCCGGACTTCCACGTCGGTTATTACCATCCCTTCCGGTCAGGTCTCCCTGGTTGCCTGACCATGATTGAACATGTTTTTATTTGAACTTTTGAATCTTGAGCCCTTGCTTTACAGACTTACCGGAATTGTGTTACTAGACCTTGTTTTGATGTCCTGGAATTGGGTCCTCCTCATTCCACATAATAAAACCCTGACAAATTGCCACAAGAGACTCTGTTACAAACAGCCTGTTGACCACCGTCGACGAAATGGCTTAAAATTATTACTCAAAAAATAAGTAGAGCAATGGACTTCATTGTGTTATGCAAGAGCGCCCGCTTTTTATCCTGTCCTTGTTTCACCATACTGACTCAAACTTACTGTAAGTCATGATACTTCTATCTGGCACTTTCTCCTTCCTCCTTATTCCATCAGTTGCCCAAATTACTCCCATCTAATCTCAATTGTCTCTCCCCAAAATTTGGACTGGTGTCTATGTCTGTTCCCCCCAAGTCTAGTACCACAATCCCAGCCCAGATTTCATGCCTTCCTGGGACACCACGCCTGCCCATGTTGGCTACCAGCTGCCACGGCTTGCCCCTCTTCTTTCAACCCTTGTGTCCTCGATAAATTGTTGAAACTTGTCTCTCCACCATGGCAGCTTGCGCTGGCACAAAAGGTGAAACCCAGTGTAAGTTCAGGCCAAAACTGGCGACAACAATGACTGACCAGTGTACCCAGGCATAGTTTACAGCACCCATGCCAAGTATAAGTACAAGATATGAATTCAAGATGAAAATTTCAGACTTCTTCATGATTTCTGAGTGAGAGTACTAGCAAAATTCCGGAGTGTTTGAATACTTTTACTTTGTACATTTAAAAAAACCCAACAAGCTTTTATACCACATTCTGCAGGTGACCAAATTTATCAAAACAGAAAAGTATCTGTTTCATATGACTGGTTTAAAAATGTCTAACATGCTTTCAGCTCTTCCTGTGCATCTCCTTGGTGTCTTATTACAGCATTATAATTGGCTGAGAACCATTTAAAGTGAGCACAGAGTGGCACCAAAGTTAAAATATGGTGTTTAGTTTGTTCATATTGCTTTGTTGGGAATTTATGTCTAAAAATTGGTCATTTATCTCCAAAATGAGAACGTTGTCCTTCACAAACAACTCTTTTTCTCCTTGACTGTCTGCAGTTCCTTCGTTAATTATTTTATCTGGCAGCTATTTCTTTTTGAATGAGTTCTCACATCATCGTAAATACAGGACGTATCCTCCATGCTAATGAGCAGCAGGTTACCTCATCAGGCCGTATACCGTTACAAACTTTCCTCTTTCATGTTTAGTCATTTGGTTGTTACCGATGGAGGCGCTTCCAGGTTTCGGCTTCCTCTCTCTCTCGTCTTTGCCCTCTACTGATAATTTATATTGACAGATGGGGTGCAGATAACACTAATCTGTATCCCTACAGGGTTTTACATATTACAATGAGCTTTCTCATGACGGTAGCTTTCAATTCCCCCACTTTGTTATGCTGCTAATGATATTTCACGGTGACACAGCCGACAGGCGACGATGTAAGAGAGGACTCTGGATCTTTAATGTGGGGCTCACAAGCTGGACTCATGCTTTTGGATTGATTAGGAAACATTAGTGACGTCATCAATACGTTGAACAATATGCCTCCGCCTGTGAATGCTATGAATTTGCAACCCTTGGGCTTTCGTTGCATGACCCTCAAAACCTAATGAGTCCATCGGTTATTGGTACTCTGTAACTGTGGGTAGTTTAATTAAAAGGTTTTGGAAATATTTGTAACATCGACTTTTGGTGGTATGACTCTGGTTATCAGTTCATATAGAATTAGCACTGAGTAACAGTGGGCAGTTTTGTAAAAATGTCTTTAGTGAGAAACTTTCTTCCCAATAGTGTTACCAAAACCCAGAAAAAACGAACGGGGAATTTATGTGATGTTTTTAGTGGCAGTTCTGCCACAGACTGGTGACCTCTCTAGGGTTTTTTCTTATCTGTGCATGAGTAAGGACAGGCTGCACCAGCTCATTTGAAGAGCTTAGCTAATGCATCATGCAGACATGCCAAGTCTCCCACATGAGGCAGGAGACACCCATAAATAGGACCTATCTCACGCTCACCCGCCAAGGCTTATAAAACTCCCACATGACAAACACTCTACTGGATTCCATGAACATGATTACGTATAATAAGGTTAGGCACATGGCATCTCCTGTGGCTTCTGCTGTGCATCTGAAAGCCGCTAGTAGCAATTTGCATGGTCTATTGCCGGTATTGTTTTTGGTGAACGTGTGAAAGAAGTCGGACATCCGGGAACTTTGGACATGTGACAGCTTATGTGCATAAGCCGCAAAACAAAGCGTGAACAATCAGTACAGGGGTGTATTCATGGTGGTAATTCCTCTTCTTACTGATACATAATGCTAGGTGGTAACACAATTAAGACACACAATTTTCCAGCTGCTTTCTCATGTTTTAAACTGTTTGTTTTACCCCAACTGTCATGGCGGGTGTTATCCATTGGCGGATGTGACGTCATGTTATGTCATAGCTACGCCTCTTTTTAGCCCCGCCTCAAAATCTCCCTCTTTGTGAATCCATAAGGTTGGCATTTCTACATCATGTGATAGGGTTTGCTTACCCTTGAGATGTCTTGAAAGTGGGACACCATTAAAACCACAAATGAAGGAGTTACAGAAGTTTTTTTTGTTTTTTTTTTGTTTTTTTTATGAATTCTGAGTTAGTGTGATGCAAACTAAATTTTTCGGCTCAAGATCTTTACAAATAATTATAAATTAACCCCCTATCCGGGACTCTATATTAAGCAAGCCCCTGGTAGATGAAGTTTGAGAGCTGTGGTTTATAATACTGACAAATCTCAGTACCGTCTTGGGTATTTTTTGTTCCATTTCCGTCTTGTTGTACCAATAACCTCTGACTTACACTGTGTACTCACTTCATCAGTCCGTGTCAGATCAGATGTAGCGCACCTACAGTTTTCTTCTCTTCTCTTTCTACCTCTTCCCGCTTTCATTTTCCTCTGCCTAGATTTACCGCTATCAAACTCTTTAACTGGCAACAAAACAGGTTCACTTTGCTGTGCCGCTTATGATCAAGGTGAGCTGCTCCGGTGAGTCGGCTCTGAAGAGAATCTCAATTCACCTGTTATTACTTTTGGTGCAGAGAGAAAAAAATAATACCTAAATACCTGTGCTCAAATGTGATTGGTTTAATCAGTTCTGGTTGCTTTGAGCCAAACGTACACCAAAGAGACGCGTGTATTAGAGAGTGATGGATGATCTCCTAATTTAATGAAATGAGGGAGCAAACATCCCAGAATGTGAAGCAGAGTTATTTGAAGAGCTTTGCACTAGTTGTAAAGTTATTTGCTGCCCCACTTTCTCTCCACATGTTAGGCAAGATAATGAACTCTACATTGGTCCCATGTGTCTGATTTATAGATCGAGAAGCTGAGTGAACGTCAGAGATAAAGGCTGAATGAGACAAATCTGGTGCGAGGGGCTGTGAACAAAGTTTAGGGGTTTCACATCGAAAGCTTACAGTTTCCCATTATATATTTATTTTTACTTTTTTCGTAAAATTTTAGATTTTTTTCTCAAATGCATTTGAATGATGGACGTTCATTGTGTCGATATTGACTCGGACTGAATTTTAAGCAAAAATAAATATAAACTAGAGCATAAAAGTCAAAAAGTAGTCTGTAGATTGGAGATGGATGTGTGTAAGGAGTGTTCACTGGCCAGTCGGATCGGGACCAAGCATTGCTTGGTCCACATTGCCCAATCTGTTTCTAACAAGTCAAACTCTGCCAGGGCTGTAATTTTATGTGCAAATTTTCAAGCACAGTCTTGGTGGTGGCAAAATCGGTTTTCGGTAACCTCATGTTTGGGTCTCTGCCGGGTGTTCTGTTATTGCTTTTTTGGGGAGGGGCAGATGATATGGTCTTGTTGGCTTCCTCCCGCTATGATCTACAACTCTTTTTACCAAATGTGTGGAGAGTGTGTCATGGTTCCCTCGCGCACCACCAGAGGGAACCCGGGGCCTTCCCTTATTTGCCTGATTTTACACACCTGAAGATCTTTTTGCAGCTGCCTTCAAATAGGCAGCCTGTATTCCCTTCAGATGTCGGGTCATACCATCCCATCCAGCCAGATTTTTCTGGTTGCCTGACCATGAAATACATTCTGAACAATGGCCGCTTGCCATGCCACGAAATCCTCATGTTTTTCTTTTATAACAAATACTGCTACATAGACTGCCATACTCAAAGAAACCATGTTTTTTTTTGTCTTGCAATTGGGTCCTCCTCCTTCTACCTGCACACCACATCATGACAGTGTGAAGCGATCGTTTGGGAACCAGAACCCAACAAGATTATGTTGACGCCAAGACTCCGAACAATATGCCTTCGCCTGCCCTGTGATTCTGTAACCTTGACTTTAGTTACCACGACCTTTGGTTGTATGACGTGAAAACCCAATCAGCTCATTTGTAGTTGGTAATGAGCAACTACCAAATTTCCTGCGGTAGTTTGGGAGGTTTTGGCGCCAAAAAAGTGTTAATGCCTCTGCCCATAGAACATACAGTAAATCCAAAGCCCTAGTCGGAGATAAGGTCCATCTATAATTGGGGATGTTTAAATGTTTTAGCGTCTTGTTTACGATTGAGGGAAGGATATCAAATTGAGAGATTGGTGTAGCATCCCCGATAATTCGGATGTTACATTGATTCATTGTGTTGAAGAAAGAGTTGAGCCAAAAAGTTTTAGACTTATCAATGGATCTACATTTCTACCCTCACATTATACCCACCTGGTGACTAAAATAACAAAAGCTCGGACACAAGTGGCTGAGATGAGCTTCCTTTGTAGGATAGTCAGACTCTTGACCATCTGGCCAGGGTTCGGAGTGGAGTTGTTACTACTTATTGTAGAAAAGAGCCAGATGTGGTGGTTACAGTATTCGTTCAGGAAGCCTCTCTGATGAGACGTTCCGGACACGTCCCACTGGGAGAACCCTCAAAGGCAAACCCTCCATGTCTCGCTGCTGGCCAGGGAACCACTTCGGATCCTTTTAGATGTGATTAGTGTGAAGTTTGGGCTTCATTGCTAAGGTTGCCACAATGTTTCGTGTGAAAATACTACACATAATATCGTTTTCGCGATCCTTTCTTCTCAGCAGGCTTTTAATCTATCTTAAAAATGAACTGCCGTATAAAATACTGAGCCATCAAATTTAAGGACTCTCTCAAATTTCAGGTTATTTTCATTATTTATCCCAGAATTTCTGATAAAAGTGTTTAGAGACGGATATATGGAGGGCTTAGAAAAACGATATACACTTCCAATTTGAGATAAAGTGTTTAAAGTGGTGAGATACCCGAGCGACCTTCTTTCCGAGTGAAGTTTTAAACAACATATGCTACATAATGCATGAGGAAAGGTTGATCTGACAAAGTGTTAGGAGGCTATCTCTGTGTCAGGATACAGTGAATGAATTTCAATTTTCAGACTTGTGTGACTCTCTTGAGTGTGAGGTTCATGTAAGCAGGCTAATCAGCTTCATTAGTCTTCCATTTAATGGACCGAGATGAGGAGAGGAATCAGTTCGTATTGTGCATTTGGCAGGGAAAGATCTTAGAACCGCGAGGTCGAATCCCTGCCGCTCTGAATCAAGCTTATTGAGGAAAAACACGGAAATTGCCACTTTAGCGAGTACTGCGCTGACTTAAAATGACCTGAGAAAGGCCAATTAGGTCCTAATGGTGCCCGAAAACACCAGTGACTCAGAGGTTAGACAGATTATTTGCAGATGAAAACAGTCACACTTTCTGAGGAGCAGCTGCCTGCTTTGGAGCAAACAAATAACATATTTAAGTCTGCATTTCAGAGCCCGGATTGGTCAGTCGGTGGGTATAGTTTCAGTGTCTGAAGAAGTTCGCTAGAGCGTTGTTAATTGAATTGATTACGCTTTAGTAGTCTCAAAGTGGGATTTATAGTTTCAGTAAAACCCAGTGTTTATCTGAAAACTGAATTTAGTGTATTTTGAGATGACTGTGGCGTGATATCGAGGTGTACAAATGAAATTTAATTGAATTACCGTATTTTCCGTACTGTAAGGTGCACCTTCAATAAATGATATGTTTTAAAACTTTTTCCATATATAAGTCGCACCGCATTATAAGGCGCTACAGTAAAGGCTGCTCAATTTTCTCCTCTAACTGTGGCCATCTCGCTTTGTTCCCGCGGAAACTCTGTTTAGTCTTGTTTACTTGGCGTAGCACATCCTCTTGCTTCCTCCACTTCCTCACCATTGATTCATTGATGTTAAACTCTCTCGCTGCGGCTCTATTCCCGTGTTCTCCAGTGTGACCGATCGCTCTGCGGTGTAACATTGTCTTTTGGTAGGAGCCATTTCCAGGTCTTTACACAAACACACAAATGGAAATGAGATGCCCTTTTCATATATCCCAGCATGCACCGCGCACTACTTCTTCTACGGGGGAAATGGAGTCGGCGGCTGCTTACCGCAGTTGCAACACCTGTTGTAGCTCAATATTATTCAATATATAAGGTGCTCCGGGTTAAAAGGCGCATCGTGGACTCACGTCAACTATCTGCCATGATCCCCTCTCCTGCCGTCAGAAGCAGCCTCGGATGTTTTTCACCAACTTGATTAGGGTCACAAGAGGATGATTACAGATTTCGCACATCTGTGCATCCAGCCACCTGTTTAAGAGGGAATCACCCCGGACTTCCCGGTTGGGTCATACAATCCCTTCCAGCCAGGTCTGCCTGGTTGCCTGACCAAGAAACACATTCTGACAATAACCTTTTAATATGCCACTGAAACTTTGTTTTTTCTTTCCACAGTATTAACGGACTTCTTCTTTCGGCATTTCCCTTCAGGGATCGCCACAGCAAGTCAGTTTCTTCCATCTAACCCTATCTGCCGCATCCTCTTCGGTCACACCAACTATCTTCATGTCTTCCTTCACTGTATCCATGAACCTCCTCTTTGGTCTTCCTTTAGTCCTCTTTCCTGGTGGTTCCGGATCCAGCATCCTTCTTCCGATGTACTCTCTCTCTCTCCTCTGTACATGTCCAAACCATCTCAGTCTTGCCTCTCGAACTTTACATCAGGGGAACAGCACATGTTAGAACATGTGCTGTTCCCCTGATGTACTCATTTCTGATCCTATCCATCCTGGTCACTCCCAGAGAGATCCTCAGCATCTTCACCTCTGCTACCTCCATCTCTGTTTCCTGTCTTTTCCTCAGTGCTACTGTCTCTAGACCAAACAGCATGGCCGGTCTCACCACGGTTTTGTACACTTTCCCTTTCATTTTAGCTGAAACTCTTCTGTCACACATCACAGCTGATACTTTTCTCAACCCGTTCCAGCCTGCTTGAACACGCTTCTTCACCTCTTTTCCACACTCTCCATTGCTCTGGACTGTTGACCCTAGATACTTAAAATCTTCCACCTTCTTTATCTCTTCTCCCTGTAACCTCACTTTTCCATTTGGATCCCTCTCATTCACACACATGTACTCTGTCTTACTCTGACTAATCTTCATTCCTCTTCTTTCTAGTGCAAACCTCCACCTCTCCAGCTTTTCCTCCACCTCTCTTCCCTCCTCTCACTACAGATCACAATGTCATCTGCAAACATCATTGTCCATGGAGATTCCTGTCTGACCTCGTCTGTCAGCTTGTTCATCACCATAGCGAACAACAAAGAACTCAGAGAAGATCCCTGGTCTAGTCCCACCTCCACACTGAACTCCTCTGTCTCACCTACAGCACATCTCACCACTGTCACAGTCTTCATACAGTATTTGAATAAAATTTTTTGAGGCAACACAGATGAAATTAAGAAAATTGCTGATTTTATTTGTAAATCAGGGAATACAATTATTGCTTTGTCCAGGATGTACAGCATCTCCTTTCGTAAGGAGTCCAATTTTGACTGTGTCTCGCATACCGCCTTGTGCTATTTTAATAAAATATTTGAAAGAAAAGGGGATTTAATTTACTCACTAATATTTTTAGACTTTGAAACGTGTACGCAGGTGGTGAAAAATGCACAATTTGAGCATAAAACAGCTCAAAATTCCACCTTTCGCATCATGAACATTTAATTTTTGTGCACAATTTGTTCCAAAATAAATAAAACAACCACTGCAGGCAGCAAGAGTCGCTTCAATTAAATGTCATTTTGTCTTTTTTTTTTCTTTTCAAGTGTTAATTTATCTTTTTTATTTTGACATTTCAGGTAGACCCCAAGGTGACCCTGAGTCTCCACCTTAGCTTCTCTCTGACTCTTGTTTTCCTTTTTTATTTCACTGACTGTCTACACTTTACCTATTTTTTATCCAAATCACATCCCATCCAGAAACCACTTTCTACAGAATACTTTGTCATCTTTTATTTTTCTTTCCCCGCTTCACCTGTCAGGTCTAAAAAGCCTGAACATTTATTATTCTTATTTATTATTGGCCTTGGAGTGGTGTGTAAAAATGAGTTTTGGCAGAGGTTCTAGCGGCCAATAAGTAAAACTAAAAGCCCTGCATATCTGCATAGATCACCCAGAAAATGTAAAAAAACAGGGCGCAGGTCTGTTTTTAAAATTAATCTGTTAAATTTATATTAATAAGTTGTATTTTTTTACGTGATAAGCGTAAATATGTACATTTGCTACCATTTTTCTAAATAATTGAAATAAACTCGTTTGAGACTATTTACTTGATTTTCCACTCTGTCCTCGTTTGGAGGGTCTGTATTTTATCGGAGCCCTGACGGTGACTTTGTTTGGCCTAAATTCAAAGTTTACCTAGATTTGTGAGTTTCTCAGCTCTTAAGTGCCCCGGCACATCGATTTAGTGTCATTGTCGTTAACTTTATGTAAAGAGAGATAGCCGTACGGACTCTGAAAGCAGTTTTGGAAACTACAAATTTTAGTCTACCTGGCAACAAATGCCGGCTGCAATGTGATTGGTCAATGCTTAAACACTAGAAAACTAAAACCTATGAAAGTTTTGTCTAACACACACATTGTTGTGATGTGGAAGGAGGAGGACCCAAATGCAGGACTTTAAACAAGGTTTATTAAACCAGGAATCAGCAAAGCTGTAATCAAAGAAGAAGGATCAAAAAGGTTATCAAAGAATCAATCTCAGTTTCAAAGGAAGTCTGCTGGGTCGGGAGTCAGCCAGGGCTGGAAGGCATGAAGACTCGATGAGGAATGCTGGAGAGGCTGCCTTTAAATAGGCAGCCGGGAGATTAGGTGCAGGTGATCCAATCAGGTGCAGGTGATCCAATCAGGTGCAGGTGGTCCAATCAGGTGAGAGGGTCCCTCTGGTGGTGGTTGAGGGAACCATAACACACATAGAGACTGGCAACCCATTAGAAGTGTGCCGTGCCCCTTGCCTCAAATCAGCCGGGATTTGCTCCGGCATCCCCCGGAAAAACACAGACCATTTGGAAATATTTTAGAAATATTAATGGTCAAAATATAATTAACATCAGTTAGTGATTCAGATCTTGTTTAAGGCAGCAGAGAAGACTTAAAAGCAGCGTTGTTTTCGTCAACAATGACGACAACAACATTATTTTGTTGGCGAAGCGTTTTTTTCGTCACAATGACGTAACGATAACAAAATAAATGCGACATTTTGGTGACAAAAATGTGACGAGACATTCGCAAGTTTCTGTTGACGAGACGAGAATGTAACAAAATAGGCATCAGACTTTCACATTTCTGTCTGTGAAAAGAAAAAAACACAGCGGCGGCATCTGTGTCTCACGGCGGCACGCCCCCCACAATGCTGCACGTTCACACCGTCTACACAACACACCTGCAGCCACGAGGAGGTCACACACCGTGGCAGAAACAGCAACAAAGTGGCTAGGTGGTCAGAAACTTAAAATTTTACACATATTTTGAGTAAACAGCATGCTAACTTCAAGCTAATGCTAGCTTGCCGGCGCTGCTAACTTTTTTAGTTAGCTTGGTTGCGCTAACGACTGATTTAAAGACACAATGTAGTGTTTACTTTGTTTACAGGAGTTATTAAGAAGTGTCATTTTTAAGTATAAATAAGTTACAACGTTCCTCATTCACTAAGAATTTGTATTTATTTTACGTTGTTTTACTATGTTTGGTATTTTGTGCAAGTTAAAGCTCGGCAGAGTTTTTTTTTTTTTTTTTTAAACAAATAATCTGCATCATTCTCAGTAATAAAGCCACAAAAAAGTAAGATTTTTTTTTTTTATACACTAAAACTTCATGTTTGATAACTTCATAGGGTCTGCATTTGTCTGTCATGGTAAAGAGAGAGCTGAGCCGAAAAGCAAAGCTCTCGATTTACAAGTCGATCTACGTTCCTACCCTCACCTATGGTCACCAGCTGTGGGTGGTGACCGAAAGAATGAGATTGCGGGTACAAGCGGCCGAAATGAGCTTCCTCCGCAGGGTGGCTGGGCTGTCCCTCAGAGATTGGGTGAGGAGCTCTGCCATCCGGGAGGAGCTTGGTGTCGAGCCGCTTCCCCTCCAGGTCTAGAGGAGCCAGATGGGGTGGTTCGGGCATCTGGTCAGGATGCCCCCCGAGCGCCTCGCGGACGAGGTGTTTCGGGCACGTCCCACCGGGAGGAGACCAAGGGGCAGACCCCGGACCCGCTGGAGAGACTATGTCTCACAGCTGGCCGGGGAAAGACTTGGGATCCTTCCGGGTGAGCTGGAGGATGCAGCCGAGGTGAGAGAGGCCTGGGCTGCCCGTTTGAGGCTGTTGCCCCCGGGACCCGACCCCTGAACAGGCGGAAGATCACGGAAAGGAACACTAAAACTAGACTAAAAACGTTCTCTGATGAAAACTAGACGGAAACTCTTTTGGGTTTTCGTTGACGAAAATGTAACTAAAACTTCATTAATTTTTGTTCCAAAGACGAAGACTAAAACGAAAACTTAGATGGCTGCAAAAAACAACAATGCTTGAAACGAGATCACGGTCCGAAAGAATCACTTTTGGTTTAAAGCTTCTGTCACAGGACCTCATGGAAATGTAATACACACCGAGGTAGTAAGATCCAATCGATTTCACTTTGTACAACGGATACACACCAATGTGGAAGAAATGCTTCAGCTTTTGGTAGTATACAACGTGTCCTTACATTTAACCGTTAGTTTGGTTCATTATGTGCTGATCCTCAACATATCGGTTACTCAAAATGACCATCTTGAATAAAAAATATTTTGGAGGACGGCACAAGAATATACGTAAGTGCACAAAAACATCCAATCTGAGTAGAATCAGGTTGAAAATCTCAATCTAAATCATTGGAAGGAATGAAAAGAGCTTCTTAAGCTCAGATTATGAAGACCTGCAAATTTTCCACACATCCAGACTAATTTTTTCCACCTATGTCCTTAAACAAAATCGCTCATGAGATTTTCCTTCAAGCAGAACCAAGGTCAGATTAAAATCTGACATCAATCTAAACGCACATCACCAGCTTTAGTTACCATCTCTAAAAGCTGCTAAAAACAGCAAAGCCTCTGCTGCTGAAGGTGACTCTGGAACAAATGAATTCTGGGTCACTGATACAGATACACCCCTCTCTTACCTCCTTTCCTCCACCCCGCTGTGCTCCTACACCACAACCACCAAGACGGAGCAGCATCCTTCAGGGTGGATTTCAGCCTCCTTGTCACTCAGTCCAGAAAAACTCTGACTCACCACCACCGGGTCAAATTGATCAGCAGAACGTGAAAATGCAGAAAGAAGATGATATCATGTTCCTTGAGTCTACGGCAGGGGTCGGAGATCTTTAAAGTGGGGGTTGGGTTTTAGTGAGGTTAGAAATCTCGTCTCATTGCATAAATATTGATCATGTGAGCAATATATGAATAATGGAAGTAAACATGTTGGTTATTGGTCGCTTGGTGTCATGATGTGGAGCTGAGGCCAAAAATATACCCTTGACACAACAGACAGGCTCAGATGAAAAAATCACAAGCGTATTTATTAGATTGATAAAAAGTCCAAATAAAGAAGACAAAACTGAGAAACTAGGCAGGTTGTGATGTAGGAGCTGGAGCCAAAAACTGGATAACAGGTCAAGCATGAAAAACAACGATCTGACGAAGAGTGTCAAAAACTGTTCCATTTATGCTCCAGCAGATGAGTAGATGAGTTTCAGGTGTGACTTGTTGCATACACAAAGACAAGAGGGAGGGGGGACACAGGACACAGAGGGGGAACATACTACTCTCCTGACACTTGGAAATACAAAATTCACAAAAATAAAAGCTTCTAAATACATTTATCAGTTTCCCTCATTTTTTAGGCAGTAAATTTCATGGCTGCTCAATGGTGATTAAGCTGCAGATTTCGTGGCCGCAGATTCTGTGGCTGCTGATTTTATGGCTGCAGATTCTAAGGCTGCCTTGTTGCTTCGTCTGTCGGCGTTAACAAAACACAGGAAGTGACATAACCTAAACCAAATATGTCAACACTACAAAATAAAAGACCAAAGATTATTTCTAAACAATAAAGTGACACTTTGCCGTAATGTGTGAGAATTAAGTGTCATTCGGAAACTATTGCGTCACGTCATGTGCTAGATCTGTATTTGGAGTTCGAGATGGAGATCAAGTTGGCTTACGCCATGTTGCGGGCATTATTGAAGTTGTAAAAAAGGAAATGCAGAGGTTTGTATTAATTACTAGTTTGTGTGGGATAACCAACATGCACAAGCTGTTCAAAAAGCCACTCTAAAATTGATGCAAGCCTTTATGAAATGCAAACTTTGACCTGTTAGTTTACATAAAACATTAGTAATTTATAAATAATTCTTGTTGTTATCTTGTTTAAAATCAGTTCAACACTTTGCGAAGGGTTCAATATCGGAAATCCGCTTTAAAAATACAGTGGCTCATTGGTTAGAGTGTTCGCCTGCAGAATGGAATTTCGCAAGTTCACATCCCACTGAGTTCACGTCTAGAGTCCTTGGCACCGCCATAGGTGGCAGCCTGCTGCGGTGTAGTGCAGCAGACAAATTTCCCGGTCAGGGATTAATAAAGTATATTAAAAAAAAAAAAAAAAGTTTGGATTTATGTTTTTGAAAGACGATTACACTAAACAGTCTCTTCAAATTTATTTTCCCAAGCTACAAGAAAGCGCCACGATGGCAGACCGAAAGAGTAACATCATACCAACCGAGGTCTACGGTTACATTTACGTACGCACCGCCAACTCTAAAACAGATGAAGACCTGTGAAAGCTTTATAGAAGCATGAAGATGCGACAAATGGATCCCTCTTTTTTACACTTTCCTTTCTCCTGGTGCAACCCTGAAATGAATCTGTTTGGATTTCAGTGCATCCCAATAAGACAAGGTCACCTTAAGTGGATTGTGACCATGTGTGGGGATGAAAGAGGTGGTGGGAAAATTCCCTTGGGGAAAAAATGGGAAAACAAAGGGTGCAAATTATGAAAGTGTAATTAGGCAGAGAAAAAAGTGGTAAAATGAATACGCACAAAAGACAAGACGGGCGCTTGATAAACCCAAAAGACAACTCTGTCCGTCCATCCATCCACCCGCGGAACAATATGGCGTTGGGGTAACGTTTCACCAAGGTTGCAATAACGTGATGCTGCAACATTTTTTAGGTAACATCTTGACAACATTGACAACATAAATTAGGCTGGGTGACCCTGTGGCAACTTTGGTGCAACCTGCATTGATGCCTCGACATCACTTTATCAGCTGCCATCTTTAAACTAGCGCGGGTGCTCAAATTTAGCAAATGTTTTGTGCAACGTCGTCGGAATGTCCGCGCAATGTTACAACTACGAAAACCAACCTGCAATGTTACGTGATAGATGTGACATCACTGGAACGTACTTCAACGCTGTTTCTGGAAGAACAAATTTGCAAGAACGGTGGTCTCATAGCAAAAAGGTCAGGGTTCGAGTCTCGGGTGGGGACCATGGGTGGGGACCCCCCCCCCAGGAAGAAGAAAATATTTCACGCCTCCCACCCCCACTCTCCGCCGTGACCATAATTAGTATCATTTGTCTATGAAATTGTTCTTAGTACACCTCTGCATGACACTGTATCCTCATTAACATAAAAAAAACAGAAAAAGAAAAAGAACAGCTTTATTAACATTGTTTTTAATCTGACACAGAAAATATTTAAAGTGCATCAATTAACTTTAAATTCAAAAAGCGCCAACTACTGTAGTGCAGCGGTCCCCAACCACCTGGCCGCGGAACGGGCCGTGGGTCACGTGGCACCGGGCCCAACAGAATGAATAAATAACTTCCATTATTTCCATTTGGTTTATTATTTAAGCTTTTATTATGAAGGTTTTCTTGATTTTTGATCACGATGTTTTAATTTGAAAAGTGACCAGATACAGAGTTACGAAGCAAACTGAACTTTAGAAAAACTCTTTAGGTTTCAGGTCAAAATGGGACTGTCTGGTTCCAGCAAAACAAACTCAGAACTCCGATTGTTCTAGTCTTACCGGGAGGAGACTAACTGGTATTTTCATTCTTTTTATTTTTGTGAAGTCCTTTATTTTGAAGGTATGTTTACGGTTACCAAGGCAACCAGAGTGCGTTCGAGCAGAGAGAATGTTTCCGTGTTATAAAGACGCAGCTAATAAATTTTCTCGTGAAGACAAATAGGTTTTAAGTTTATTATTAATTTTTTTTTTATAAACTTTTTTTCAGGCTGGTCTTATTTTGCTTTTCGGTCCGTGAAACTATTATCAGACACTAAACCGGTCCGTAGCGCAGGAAAGGTTGGGGACCTCTGCTGTAGTGGATGTGCAATTACACTTTACTGTATTCTAGTACGGCAAAAAAAAAAAACATGTTCCACAGGGTCACACGCGCCCCCCCCTGGCATTGCGCCGCCGCCGCCCTTAACCCATGCCCCCCCACCCTCCTCCTCCCGCGCCCCACTATTTGAGAAGCACTGGGTTAAGTTGATTGGTCGCAACAAAATCGCCCATTCGTAGCATTGTGTGTTTGTGGCCTCACGACAGACTGCGGACCTGTTCGGGGTGAACCTAGCCTCTTAGCCTGAGTAGACTCTAGCACCCCCTGTGGCCCCGGAAGGGATAAAAGATTCAGAAGACAAAAGGAACCAATTTGCAAGCTGATGGATGCAATTCATCCATCCGCCATCCATCTTTCCATC
The DNA here is from genome assembly GCA_902685375.1 of Neostethus bicornis. NCBI lineage: Eukaryota > Metazoa > Chordata > Actinopteri > Atheriniformes > Phallostethidae > Neostethus > Neostethus bicornis. The sequence continues at coordinate 2,448,181 of LR738556.1, forward strand.
CACCCAACCATGAAACGCCACAAAAAATAACACAAAATTAAATAAATTAGACAACAAAAGATGCCAATGAGCTGCTCTGACTTCAAACGTTCACCTTCAAATTAGGCGAACCACAATCCAACGTGTCCTTTCATCATCTAGTCTGAAAACCATCCATCATCAAACTGAGACCTACAAACTGGACCAGTGAGTTTTCTTTCTCGTCACGAATTGCTTTCACCGTCCAACCATCAGCGTTTCAGTCACAGGAGCAGGTAGAGCTGGCATCCCGGTGTGTTGGCTCCGTTAAATACACACACACAGATATTTAATGACACTCCGTCCAGCTTTTGTTTAGCAGCTGACGCACTGATCTGAACTGTGTGTACTGTTCTTTTCTCTTTCATACTCCCACACGATCATAAGTGTTAAAAACAAACAGTTTCAGGTCGGCTGTTTGATCATCAAACTAATTAATGCTAATGTTTTTATCAGAGAAGAAAAAAGGGATACATGAAAAACAGAATTTGGAAGCCCTGATATTAGTTTATCTGCGTTATTTTGAAGAATTTTTCGCACACCGTTACCATCACAACTTCATACCATTTTCACAGCCATTTGGAAACTGTTTGTTCCGTTCCGTCGTCTTCCGCTTATCCGAGGCTAGGGCAACAGCTACAGACGGGAAACCCAGGCTTCTCTCGCCCGGGCTGTATCCTCCAGCTCACCCGGAAGGATCCCAAGTCGTTCCCCAGCCAGCTGTGAGACATAGTCTCTCCCGCGGGTTTGGGGTCAGCCTATTGGTCTCCTCCTGGTAGGACATGCCAAAAACACCTCGCAAACGAAGCGCTCAGGAGGCATCCTGACCAGATGCCCAAACCACCTCATCAGGCTCCTCTTGACCTGGAGGAGGATGGCTGAACTCCTCACTCAATCTCTTAGTGAGAGCCCAGCCACCCTGCGGAGGAAGCTCATTTCGACCGCTTGTATCCGTGATCTTATTCTTTCGGTCACCACCCACAGCTGGTGACCATAGGTGAGGGTTGGAACGTAGATCGACTTGTAAATCGAGAGCTTTACTTTTCGGCTCAGCTCTCTCTTTACCACGACGGACCGATGCAGCGTCCTAATTATCGCTGATGCCGCACCGATCCGCCCGTCGATCTCCCGCTCCATCCTTCCCTCACTCGTGAACAAGACCCCGAGATACTTAAACTCCTCCACTTGGGGCAGGACCCTGTCCCTGACCCGCAGGGGGCATTCCACCCTTTTCCGGGCGAGGACCATGGTCTCGGATTTGGAGGCGCTAATTCCCATCCCGGCCGCTTCACACTCGGCAGTAAATCGATCCAGTGAGAGCTGGAGATCACGGTCCGATGAAGCCAACAGGACCACATCATCCGCAAAAAGCAGAGATCTGATCCTGAGGTCACCAAACCGGATCCCTCCAACGCCACGGCTGTGCCTAGATTTCCTTTCCATAACGGTGACGTTTATGATCATCTATTATTATTTTCATCTGGATGTTTCTCTCTAAATCTTTCCTGCACATCCAGATGTTCCTCTCCGCCTGGTCACTTCTGAGTGCTAAAAACAAATATTTTTCCTTTCAGATGATCTCCAATTAGACCCTTCTCATTCTCAGAGAAATTTTTCATTTCGTGAAATGTCTTCAGAAAAAAATTAGCATAGAATAGAAGAGACTGAAAAAAATGCTAAAGATATTCTAGGTAACATTTAGAGTGTCATCGATCTAAAAAATGTTGAAGCACTTGCAGTGGTGGATGAAGTACTCACTTTTTGTACTTAAGTAAAAGTACAGATAATTAGGCAAAAAAAATAAATACTTAAGTAAAAGTACCAATAAAAAAAATCTACTTAAGTAAAAGTACAAAAGAAATTGGTCTAAATTTGACCTTTTAAGTAAAAAGTAAAAGTATTCGATCATAATTCAAATGTTATTTTTTGTGCTGTAGGGTCACAAATTAAAACTCTGCAGGGGCGTGATCCCCTCCCCCCGTCTCCCGCCTCTTTTGGTTCACAAAAAAAAAAAAAAACAAAAAGAAGAAAGGAAAGGGGACTAGTCAAGCTATCCCCTAGTGGGGCCAGCAAATGGACCACCAAAATGCAGGAAAATGACACTTATTTTTTAAAATGTTTTGGGCCAGGCTTTGTCAATGATCTCACGGCCCTCGCCCCCATTTTTAGAAAATCCTAGATCCGCCCCTGCTCTGTGTAACGATGGTTCAACTTTTTATTTAGAAGTAAACACAACGAACAACGATCTTCTGACTCTTTTTAATTTGTACTATATTTAATGTTAGTTTTTTGGTGCTGAATGAATGCGGAAAATGTTTACTCTCGATTCTGATTGGTCCTCGATTCATGACTTCTTCTCCCGATCAACTGCTTCTTTTGATTTTGGCGATGCGGCTTCAAGATGCGCTAAAAAAAACCCTGTGTATTTTTCAAATTTCTGAACGAAAATGTAACAAAAAATGTAAAACACACTTTTAAAAAGTAGCGAAGTAAAAGTACAGATATTTGCTCTAAAAATGTAGTGAAGTAAAAGTAAAAGTACCGGTCTTAAATTTTACTTAAGTAAAGAACAGATACACAATTTTTTTACTTAAGTACAGTAACAAAGTACATTTACTTCGTTACGTTCTAACACTTATCCCTTGGATCATCTGTAAATCAGTGTGAGATGTTCCGATGATGACTGTGACCCCCTGAACACACAGCACGTTTTCGTGAGGAGCCGCTGGAGCAGGACTCGGTCACACCTGTCAGTGTACCTGTTCCTGCAGGGTGTGTGTGAGATGCTGCCGCACAGGAGGCCGACAAGCCCTCAGTCTGAAGAGACAGCGACATGAAATGTGCTAACACCTGTCTGTCAGGTAAGAAGTGACAGCTCGACAAAGACTAGTGCGTGTGTGTGTGTGTGTGTGTGTGTGTGTGTGTGTGTGTTTTATAAAGCTTCCCCTCCATGTTAGCTTTTGGCGGAAAAGCCGCTGCTAAAAATTTCAAAACTTGGACGTGAGGCTGTTTTTTTTATCCCTGTTAGATGTTATTTTCTCTTCAGGTTCCGCTTGTTCCGGGGTCGGGTCGCGGGGGCAACAGCCTCAAACGGGCAGCCCAGGCCTCTCTCACCCCGGCTGCATCCTCCAGCTCACCCGGAAGGATCCCAAGTCGTTCCCCGGCCAGCTGTGAGACATAGTCTCTCCAGCAAGTCCGGGGTCTGCCCCTGGTCTCCTCCCGGTGAGACGTGCCCGAAACACCTCACCCGCGAGGTGCTCGGGGGGCATCTGGTCAGGACGAACCACCCCATCTGGCTCCTCTCGACCTGGAGGAGGAGCGGCTCGACACCGAGCTCCTCCCGGATGGCAGTGCTTCTTACCCGATCTCTGAGTGAGTGCCCAGCCATCCTGCAGAGGAAGCTCATTTCGGCCGCTTGTATCCGTGATCTCATTTTTTCGGTCACCACCCACAGCTGGTGACCATAGGTGAGGGTTGGAACGTAGATCGACTTGTAAATCGAGAGCTTTGCTTTTCGGCTCAGCTCTCTCTTTACCACGACAGACTGATGCAGTGTCCTAGTTATTGCTGACGCCGCACCGATCCGCCTGTCGAACAAGACCCCGAGATACTTAAACTACTCCACTTGGGGCAGGACCCTTTTCCTGACCCGCAGGGGGCATTCCACCCTTTTCCGGGCGAGGACGAACTCTCTTCAGGTGCTTTTTTTTATTTCTATTCTCATGAAAACAGGATCTGAATGAAGTGTGTGTGTGTGGTAAATCACTTCCATCAGATTGTTGATCTCCATGAGACCCCACCGAGCCAGAACCGTCTCACAACCAGCAGCACAAACTCATGCATTAATAATGGAGGGATTTATTTTGTTTTCGATCCCGTCAGTAAAACCAGAATGGGTCGTTTTCTTTGAAAACATCACAGTGACCATCAGAGCTCCTCCTGAACGCAGAGCAACAATCCCATCACTAGATGTCATTTTCTACGATTTTAGAGACTCAAACTCTCATAAAAATATTCCCTAAAGCCGATAAACATCATTAGATGGATTTTCAAACTAAACCTGAAGCAAAACAAGATGAAAAATACTTGTTTTTGATTTTATGCAGATGAAATGCGATTTTTTGTGTATTTCTTTTAAAAATTGCTTCTGTTTAAATTGGGACAAGATATTTGGTCAGATTTGGTCAGATTTTTTTCTGCTTCCGGACATATAAATTAGAAAAAAAAAATCAATATGTTCATGCAGCATGTGAAAAAAGAGCTACTGATAAAGAAAAAAAAAAAACGTTTCAATCCAATCGGCGGTATCAGAGAAAGAAAAACAACTAAAACCTGCGAGAAATGAGCAACAAAAAAAAAGACATTTAAAATTAAAGAGGAAAAAAATCTGAAAATATTTGTTTAAAGAGGCGCCATCGTGCCGTCGTGGGAGGATTTTCAGGATCCCTCACCTACCGCCAGAGGGAGCCCTAGATATTCCTGATCAACCTGATTAGGGTCACCTGAGGATGATTCCTGATTCCACACATCTGTGCACCCTGCCAATAATAAATAAGCGTATACAAGGGAACGAAAAGAGCTTCCTCCGCAGGGTGGCTGGGCTCTCACTCAGAGATCGGGTGAGGAGCTCTGCCATCCGGGAGGAGCTCGGTGTCGAGTCGCTCCTAGAGAGACATACGGTAGAGCGAGGAGTTCTGCCATCCTCTTCCAGTTCGAGAGAAGCCAGATGGGGTGGTTCAGGCATCTGGTCAGGATGCCTCACGAGTGCCTCGCTTGTGAGGTGTTTCAGGCACGTTTCTTCCGGGAAGAGACCACGAGGCAGACCCCAAATCTACTGGAAAGACTATGTCTCACAGCGGGCAGGGGAACGTTTCGGGATACTATTGTTGAGCTGGAGGATGCAACCGGGGTGAGAGAAGCCTGGACTTCTGTCTGAGGCTGTTGCCCCTGCGACCTAGCCACGGATGAGCGGAAGACGACAGAACGGAAGCTTCTAAGTGTGTTTTGATGAATATAGGATTTCTTAAACATGCCGGAGATTGTTTTCTACTTCATTCATTTTTGAGTCATTTACGAGCCCTATCTGGATACTTTTCAAACGTCATGTTGTTCTTGGCCACAAATTTTGTTCTGCACCAATTCCACCTTCTAACGTAAGCAGAAAGTGTTTTAGCTTGGTCCTTTCACTAGGTACCGCCACCCCTCCCCTCATGTGCTGAGGAGCCGGTACCAATCAGAACGTGAGAAATCTTATCACATTCCTGCCTTTAGACTCTCTTTCATGGTGAGAAAAGAACTCCTAAAAAAAAAAAAACATCAGTGGGGAAAAATAAGAAACCTTGTGGGGATCCAAACGAAAGAGAGATCCCTCCCCTGGGTTTAGCATCCAATATCATATTTCTGTGCTAACAAAAGGTACCATGTTTATCCGCCTATGTTGTGAGATAAGATTTATTATCCACGAAGACAACTTCGAAACTTCAAGCCCACTTTTTTCTCAAATATTGTCACTAAACTGCGATATGATTTATTCAAATGAATTTGCACCCCATTCAACAATAATTTACAAAGATAAATCTTTAAAATGATCGGCGGCACCTAAACTTTTTCACACCATGTACATCAAACATCCCGAATTCTTCACCGAAGATGAAAAAATCCAAACAACCGCATTTAAATCCCGCAAACAAACCAGCTTCTGTTTTTGACCCATTGAAGTTTCACCCGGTGGTCTTAGTGTGACCACCAGTCCATGACTGATCCGTGTTTGTGTGTGTGAGGGACCTCGTAGGTAAGAGCAGCATGTGTGACAGAAACATTTGGGCAACATACCGTAGGACATCGGAATGTCCAGATTTTCCTGCCAGGAGATCGGTCCAGATTCGTCTATGGACTGCTGAGCTGTAAACAAACAGGAGAAGAGATGGATTAGAACGACTGGTTAAAGAAGGTTTTTTTAATGTAAAATGAACTTTTAAAGATTTCTACCATGTTTGAACCAGGCCCGGTTCTAGCTCTCAAAACTTGGGTGGGCAGAAAACATTTGAAGGTGGGCGAACAAAAAACACATATATACCCTCTTGAATTTGTGGGCTTGGGACCATCACAGAAGGTGCACTTGCATCTCTCTGAGGCTGAATTATATGTATGTATGTGTGTGTGTATGTGTGTATTGTTTTTTTTGTCTTTTTATTGTTTTTGATGCATATATAAGATAACAGGAAAACTACTACAGCATCAGTCGCCTACTTTTTTTTGCAAAGATTGTCACAAATTCATCCATGACTAATTTATTTGTGATGGTCTTTTCGTGGGCCAAAATCACCAGATTTCTTTTTCTATTGTGAAGCATAGCCAGAGAATACTCCAGCCAGGGTCTAGTGCGGTACCAGGCCGGGTTAAACCAACGAAATGTACCGCCAAATGCGCGTTTTGGGTAGCTAGCTAACACGGGCTGCGTCGGGGCGGTAAGGGAAAGACCCGTACCGGCATAGTCCGGGGGTGCAACGGCCTGTTAAGGTTGGACTTGTGGAGAATTGACAGAGGGGCTGATGTTTGTGGTGCTTGTGTGACAAAATACACCCTCCGTGAGGCCCGCCAAGCCGCCGTGTCTATGGCGGCGGAGGCGCGAGCCGTGTCTATGGCGGCGGAGGCGCGAGCCGTGTCTATGGCGGCGGAGGCGCGAGCCGTGTCTGGGGCGGCGGAGGTAGAGGTGCAACAGCCCGATTGACGGCTCTCTGTCACACCACTAGTGTCCGAGCGAGCCGCAGAGCCGCTGGGCGTGGGCTTGACTACAGGCTTGAAGAAATATCAAGTTATCTAAACGCTAAGAGAAAAACCAGGGAATCAGAGTTCCGCAGTCAGAAGTTAACGTGTGCTTTTGAGCAGCAGAGTGTGGGAAAATTGACAACTTGTGTATTTATGTAAAAAAGCCAAGGGGCGTGACCAAACAGTGCTATAGGCCTATGTATGTAACGCAACATTTATTTGTGTTTAAAAACACCCAATAGGATGCTGCTCATTCTCTGTGACTTTTTGATTGGGTGGGCAAGCCATCAGTTTTGGTGGGCACTGCCCACCCTTGCCCATGCCTAGAACCGGGCCCGGTTTGAACGGTATTCCCACATCAAAAACACAGCTGAGGCCCCGCCCACACATAGCAGGGTATTTTTGAAAATGCATATATTTTTATTCGTTTTGTCCGTCCACACAAATACGGAGGGTTTTTTTACTCAAGAGCGGTGTTTTTGAAAACTCCGGCCAAAGTGGCAATTTTGGAAAACTCCATTTTTGCGTTTGCGTGTGGACGTGCGAAAACGGAGATTTGCGTTTTCATGCGTCGCTACCTGCGACAAGTAATGCACATACGTCATTCGCGTGCGTCCTTGTTTGGATCGTCTATATTTTTCCGTGTTTTATTAACTTTATAATCGATGACGACTTTTAAAAGCAATTCCACCTCCTTGTCGGTTACGAGATACCTGGCGCCATGTTTCAGGTTTTGCGGAAATGACGACAGAGGTGCTCTGATTGGATAGCTCAGAACTTACATTTACATCAATACTGCCCACTACTGGTCTGGCATGCTCATAACCGCACTCAAAAGCATATTTTTACGGCTCCGTGTGGACGTGAATATTTTGAAAATGGTTGCATGTGAACGCGAGCGTTTTCCTAAATACCCGGCTACGTGTGGTCGGGGCCTAATTCAAGCACGTTTGAGTAATCCTAGAGCGATCTGGCCTGTCGAGTATTCCTACACTTCTTGAACACCAGGTGGTTTCTTGGCATGGATTTTGTTCTCTGCCCTTCTTTTATTACATATTAAGACATAAATAAATCGCAGACTGCAGGACATAAAAAAAAAAAAACTTGAGCCAACCATTTTTGTATGGTGAGCAAAACCAATTGGCCCACAGCCTGACAATCATTCCAACTTCCTGGTTTTAGTGGCAAAAACGTACTTTTACTGGTTGGAGACACAAATTGAGAAGAATCTAGAAAAGTCTAAGATAACACAATTCAATTTCATTCACGCATGTTTGAGTATTTTCCAAATTATCCCGTCCGGTATTCCAATTCCGATTCCGAATTTTCAAATGCTAAGTTGTTCATGATCACAAATTTCACCATCATGCCCGCATTCTCACACAAACAGTGTTTGAGCAGTGTTTTAAGTACAGATGCTTGGCTCACACTGGTCCATCCCCCCATAGAGGAAGTGTCATTTTTCTTTAACACTAGGACCGCCGCAGTCGTCAATTTGACCGCATGTCACTTTAATATGCTAATTAGAACACATAAAACACAACCCTGGACGCTGACCTTTTGTGACTTTTAATATAAACATGTTTTCTATTTTATTGTGTATTTTTTGTGTTCTAAAAATGAACATTTCAAAATTTATAAGCAATTTATCTCCTCTGACCTGCTGCGCCCCGCAGCAGCTGAGAGGAAGGTGTGCATTTCCATAGCAGCAACTTCTGCGGGAAGTTGTTGCTATGGCAACAAACACATTGCTATGGCCACACATAAGTGTGTGTGTTTGCATTTGTGGAGAGAGACAAGGAGGACTCTGATGCCATAACAGAAACATTTTAGGAAGGTTGAGTGAGGTAATGTTGAAGAGACACCATGAAGAGAGTCTGAATAAAGTCTGCCATGTTTTCTAGATAAGTTTTAAAGTTCAGGTTAACATTTTGGAATATAGCCAATTTATAACGAGGACATTTTTGAAGCAGCAGCGCATAATTCGGGAAAAAAAAGTAGGCTATTGACGAATTAGATCATTTTACTATGATTTTTCCTTTTTTATTCTAGGTTGTACTAACTTCATGTTCTTTACACTGTATTTGCGGCCTCAAATAATTTTTACGCTGTGTCATGTACGCACTCAAGGGGCGGGACTACGTGTGGAGTGACAGGAGGAGGTGATTCACAGCATCAGAAATAGAAGTAAAACTGAAGGAATTCATTTTTTTTATTTTCAGGAGATTAGCACAATTCTGGTGTCATATTAATGTAGATATGATATGAGATGGAATTATTACCCCATGAAGGGACGAAAAAACCTCTTTAATTTATTATAATTTAGAAAAATAATAGCAGGAGTGTGTCCGGCTGAGCCGTCGTGCCTTCACACTCACTGCCTACAACGTGTGATTAGATCAGATAAAACCATGAGTGAGAGGAACGTGTCATTTCAAGCCATTACAAACTGTGAAGTTTAACTTATAATGAGCTCAAACAAAAGTCACATTCTTCTCTTTTTAACGGCTTGGTCTTGTGCACAGTCATTTGGCAGAAACACGAGGACAGTGCGGTGAAACTGAACCATCATCGTGTCTCCGAGAAGGCAGAGAAGTGAGAAAAAAGAATTACCTTTCAAGTGTCCACGTCCAAGTGTGACAAAGCCAGAGGAGATGAAGTTGTGCATGTCCTGCCCGGCGCGCAGGTTTTCCTTCCCATAATGACCTAAGAGAGAATTTATCAGGTGAGGGTAGGAACGTAGATCGACTTATAAATCAAGAGTTTTGCTTTTCGACTCAGCTCTTTTTTTACCACAATGGACCAAAGCAGCGTCCTAATTATTCTGTACGCCGCACCAATCTGTCTGTTGATCTCCTGCTCCATCCTTTCCCTTCTCGTGAACAAAACCCCGAGATACTTAAACTCCTCCACTTGGAGCAGGACCCTGTCCCTGACCTACAGGGGGCACTCCACCCTTCTCCGGACGAGGACTCTGATCTAGGATTTGGAGGCGCTGATTCCAACCCCGTCCGCTTCACCTTATGTCTAAGAGATTACGTCTCACAGTTGGACAGGGGACTGTCAGGAGAGTAGTCTGTTCCCCCTCTGTGTCCTGTTTCTCCCCACCCTCTTGTCCGTGTGTGTGCAACTAGTCACACCTGAAACTCATCTACTAATCTGCTGGAGCATAAATGGAACAGTTTTTGACACACTCTTCGCCAGATCGTTTGTTTACCATGCTTTATTTTTATTTATTTATTTATTTATTTCGGTCACAGTGTAATTTCACATTAAAGAAAGAAAGAAAAAAAAAATTATATTTTACCAAAGGACCGAAAAGGTATCGGCTGAAGCAAACACTTATTTGACCTGTTATCCAGTTTTTGGCTCCAGCTCCTACACCAGAACCTGCCTAGTTTATCTGTTTTGTCTTCTTTATTTGGACTTTTTATCAATCTAATAAATCTGCTTGTGATTTTTTTATCTGAACCTGTCTGTTGTGTCAAGGGTATATTTTTGGCCTTAGCTCCACATCATGACAGGAACGCCTCAGGATCGTTCCGGTTGAGCTGGAGGATACAGCCGGGGTGAGAGAAGCCCGGGCTTTCCGTTTGAATCTGTTGCCCCCACGACCAAGTTACACTGATTACATGTCGATTCAGGACTCTTTGGAAATGTAAATAAATGGATACGTCAGTTCTTACACATTGTTCTTGATTAACTACAAGTTGGATGGTTCTTAAGACCCATTTCAAACTGTCATTTTTGGCACGTTGCGCTTTGGACAAATAGCTTCTCCCTGCCGTGTCCATCTATTTTCAGTTCATCTATACTTATATTAACTATAAATGGACAATTTAATTAAATTCCCTTCTCACAGTTTGAGAGAAAATGCATTAACAAAAGTGTTACAGAAGCACAGACACACGGACAGCCCGAGTGTCCACATTCTGTGGGCGGAGGCAAATAAAAAAACACCCATTTTTTGATTTATGTCACGGTTCCCTCGCCGACCACCAGAGGGAACCCGGGGCTTCTCTTCATCTGCCTGATAATAGACAACTGAAGGTCCCTTTAATATCCCTCATACCTTCCATCCCGGCCAGGTCTTCCAGCATCGACGTCGAGAGAACTTACTTCTTCATTTAAACTGGTTTAGAAAAATGTTTACAAAGGTTTTTTGTTTTTTTGACGAGTTACTTTCAAGCAGTGGTGGATGAAGTACTCACTTTTTGTACTTAAGTAAAAGTACAAATAATTGGGCAAATAATTGGGCAAAAACAAAGAAGAAAGGAAAGGGGACTAGTCAAGCTTGCAGGGCCAGCAAATGGTTCACCAAAATGCAGAAAAATGACAATTATTTTTTAATATGTTTTGGGGGAGCTGCGGGGGTGGACACCCCCAGTCACCCTATACTGGCTTTGTCAATGACCTCACGTCCCCTCTCCCCACCCCATCTTCAGAAAATCCTAGAACCGCCCCTGCTCTTGGCGCTGAATGAATGCGGAAAATGTTTACTCTCGACTCTGATTGAGCCTCGATTCATGACTTCTTCTCCCGATCAACTGCTCCTTTTGATTTTGGCAATGCGGCTTCAAGATGCGCTAAAAAAACTGTATATTTTTTAAATTCCCGAACTAAAATGTAACAAAAAATGTAAAACACACTTTTAAAAAATAGCGAAGTAAAAGTGCAGATATTGGCTCTAAATAATGTAGTGAAGTAAAAGTAAAGTACAAATACTCAATTTTTTTACTTAAGTATAGTAAAGAAGTACATTTGCTTCATTGCGTTCCACCACTGCTTTCAAGCAAGAAAATAAATTCCTATTTTTCTTCAAAAAGTTAGATGAAATCGTTGGAAACAGGCTGTGCCATCTTGGATGAGCTTAAGCTTTAAGTCAGTGTGGTTTTTCTGCCAAGTTTATTGAAGCCTAAGTCAACAGAATGAGCTCACACACACTCCGTAGAAAATCCTCTCTCCTCAGGTGAATCCATCTATCAAAGCCAATCTATGAGACCAGAATGGATTCCACTAAAAAATTTAAGGCTCGCTGTTGCTGCGTCCTTCTACTAAACAAAACAAATTCTTTATTCCCCCTTCGCTCTGTCTTAAGGAGAGATCAGCCATCGATGACAAGAATACTAAACAGGGCCCAAAACGGCAAAATGAACAAAATCGACTCTCAAGTGGGATCAAAACCTGATCAATATGTACTGCTCAAGGATGCCAAGGGTGCAATCAGCAGATTTTATATTCACTATTCATCAGCACTGCTTTTTCTTTTTCTCCATGGAATTTGAAATATTGAGCAGATTTGATGGAAAAGAAGTTTAATTCACTTTATTTTAAAGTAGTTTTAAGTACACGATGCGGAAATTCATAGGTACACTACATTTAAGATTTCCCTCGTGTTTTAAGGTCCGCGATGCAATTTGTACCCCATCACGTCGGCTCTGCAGAGCTCCCGTGTTTCAGAGTGCAGCACCAACACAGAGGTAAGAACGTACCGCTGAGCACTGTGGCCATGCTCAATTGTGCTGTCGATTAGGGCTGCAACTAACGATTAATTTGGTAATCGATTAATCTGACGATTATTTGATCGATTATTCGATTAATCGGTTAACAACGACAATTTAATAAATATTACTTTTTTGGCATATTATAGAATGTAATTGTGTAAAACACAACTTATAACCAAATAAACAACACATTGGGTTTATTACAGTAAGAGCAAATGTTAATCTTTCTGTCAAATAAAGGAGTAGAATATTATCATTTCTAGAAAATAATACAACTACTTACTGTATACAGTAAAAGTAAATCATGAGCATCCATAAAATGTGCTTTAGTAGTACTGGCTAATAAAACATCAAATGTAAACTGTTGGATCACATTTGAAAACAAGAAACCTTTAACACTTTTTGATTCGCAAATTTAACCTTGTTCAGAAGTATCGTACAAAAAAGGCCCCAGATTAACATGAGAAAAAAATATACAAAAACATTCAAGTTGCGTGATATTAGTGCAAAAAAAAAAAACACCATCACTACTGTAAAAATAGTAACTTTAATAAATAAAATGACCATCTTTATCACTTATAATATCACAAACACAGATCTACTAATCGGTAAAGGGGTGCCCAACTAACAGCACTCATTTTTTGTGGGAAAAAATGTGCTTTGCGGTGTAGAAGAGGGGGTCTTGTATCCTGGATTGAATTTAGCGATCTTTTTTTTAAACCTCTCGTTTTCCTACTGACAGCGGCCTCATATCGGACACAATCATTTAAAAAATAAAAGTCCTGAGAGAAGCGCTCTGCTGCGGAGTGCAACCGTTTACCACAGAAAATAGTCCATGTTGGGTTGTTTTTGTTTTTTTGCAGATAATAAAAAGTGTATTTGCAACCTGTAAAAATGTTTTATTAGAAATAACATCGTGTATCGCTCTGGTTTGCCGTCTCCTGCTTCGAGTCCGAAATGTTTTTTTTTCAGATGTTCGTGCAGCGTCGTTATGCTTCCGTCCCAAAACGTGTCTGTTTTGCAAACTTTGCATATTAACGCGAGTCTTTTCCAAATTTAGCGGAAAATGATCCAAACTTCTGAAAATTTGTATGTGTTTTTCTTTCCGCCATCTTGTTGAATCTGCCTGATCACGTGAGGCGGGGTGAATTGCAGAGGTGTCTAAAGTACCAACATTTTCTACTCAAGTAGAAGTATAAATACCGAGTTAAAAAACAACTTTAGTAAAAGTAGAAGTATCAACTCAAGTTTTCTACTTAAGTAAAAGTAAAAAGTAACCTATTTTAAAACTACTTAAAGTAAAAAAAGTAAAAGTAATTTTCAGAAAAAAAGGAATTTTGTTAACAAAAGCGTATGAACATATTTTTTTAACTATTATCACATGCTTTAAGGAGCAGAAAATATGATAATAAATGAAAGTGTTTTGGTGAAACTTTATGAATCAGAAACATTTATTTCTTAATAATCTTTATTGAAAATCGATTAATGAACACAATCAAATGTATTAACATAAGCAGGGCATTATGTAACGTCCCTTCAGCTACCAAGCTTCACTCTGCATCACCTAATTTAACCAACTTCAGCAGACACAAACACACTCAATGTAAAAAAAATGAATAAATAAATGAAAATAAAATGACCAAAAGGCTTTTTCAAGCCTTGAAGGCAGCTAGTTTTCAAAGTTCTTTGAGGCAATACTGAGTAGTCTTTAACAAGTTGGTAAGCATGGGAGTGCCACATACAGCCTGGGCAGCTTTTTCCAGGTAGGAGGGGCTGGATTATCATACTAATGACGTAAAATTATCGTATTTTACAAAAATATTGTACACCCAGTAAAACCACGCCCATTGACAAAATAACTCCCTTTACATGCACTCGTAAGGCAGTGGGAGTGAAGGAAACACACAGGAGGCAAAATCCTTGGATTCTTTTTCTAAAATTTTAAGAACTGTAAAAATGAAAAAATAACCAGAGATATAAGATTTTAAGAAACCCATAAAGAAACCAGTAGGGGCGGGACTTAGGAGACGGTATATATAAATTTATATATAAACATATCTACATATATGTGTACATACTGTACATACTGTACATATAAGGTTTTTTTTAATGTTAACCCAAACATCTACATGATACAAAATCTAAGCGATGTGTAGTTTTAATCTCCTCAGTCAGTCTTTATAAACTAATCAATAACATTTTGGATGCTTTTAAGCACAAATACTTCATCCACTATTATTTATGGATTAATCAGTTCAATTAGCTTTGTTTCTAAAGATAAAATAGTGCGTCACAGATCAAAGTTATTTTTATAAAAATACCATCTACAACATTTTCAGCAAAGACGTTTACAATAACCGCAGACTGAAAATAATAATAATAAAATATTTCTTTGCTGTTGTTTTTTTTTAAAAAAAAAACCTGATAATTCAATCAAAGTTCAGTGTTGCAGCATCAGAAACACTATGATTTCCGAGCCCGCAACAAGTCTTAAACACGCAAACTAACGTTCCTGCTCTTTCAAAGACTGTGGGCGGGCCTACTCGGCCCAAAGTAATGATTGACTGGACCTTTCAGCCAATCATTCATCTGTTCCTTTGTTTGATGCATTCAGGGTTCATAAAAAAAAAAAAAAAACTCCGACAAACAGTCGCGGCTTTTTAACGGTGACAAAATGGAGAAAGTAGCGACTACTTTTTATAAAATTAACGACGTAAAAGTACAGATAATTGCATAAAAATGTAGTGAGTAAAAGTAAAAAGTAGACAAAAAAATAATTACTTCGTTAAAGTAAAGATACCGGGATTTTCTACTTGAGTAAGGTAACGAAGTAGTCTTACTTCGTTACTTGACACCTCTGGTGAATTGAAGGCCAATGATTGGCTGCTATCTTCTTCTCCTCCTATTTCGTTAGCTGGCATCATCAATTTGCTCTCTACTGCCCCACTTGGAGACCAACTGCACTATTTAAGTGCAGTTGACAGCAAAAACTTTTAAGATGATTATTCGATGACCAAATTAGTTGACAACTCTTTAGATAATCGATTATAATCAATTAAATCGATTAACTGTTTCAGCTCTACTGTCGATCAAACAAAAAGAAATAGAAGAATAGTCCAGAATCTAAAATCTGGGATGTTCTAGCAGGCTTCCACTTTGCCCTGTGTTAATCCTTCTCTATATTAACCAGCAGTTAAATTGCCTCTGTCTCCGAGGGGCCACTTCAAAGTCAATAATATCCCTCAGACCTTTGAGCCAGAGGAAGCTCAGATTGAACAGCATTTCAAATTATAATAATGAGGAGAAGCACCTGGGACTGCTTTCATTTTGCGCCGATGCCTCAGCAACGCAGCTTAGTTATTTCGTTTTATTTCAATCCAACGACAAAACGCGTTACTGATGTAAGCATCATGTTTAAAATGAAGCTTTGAGAAGAAAAAGATTTATATTTCCTCTCAATGAAATAAAAACAATGATTTATAAACCTTGGTATCCTCCAAGGATGACACTACGTAGCTGAAATGATGGACCTAGAGATGCTGACTATGATATAAATTGTTCCCATATGGCCACATGAACCCACAGCCCCCTATTATCTCTGAAAAGTGTTCCTAAGAACTACCTTATCCACACAGCATAATGAAAAGGAAGCAGTCGAAGAAAAAATGATGGCGCGTCAAAGGTTTTGTTGCGTTCGCAATAATTGTCTACCATAGGTTGTAAAAATGTAAGAAGTGGATGTTTGACGACCAGATAAATTTAAAAAAAGGGGTTATTGCGCTTTAGGGTCCCAATCCTAATCACGCTGCACATATCGATGGAAGTGACAAAAAGACGAAATTTGTAAAAATAAAAAAAAAGCTCTTGCCTAATACATTTATCCAGTTTACGTTTAGTTTCTGATTCGGTCTTTTCAACCCCTTCTATCCCTCAACATACTCTCATCAGGAGAGGGTGAGCAGTACCTGAGGGGAGGGGCCAAATAACGCAGAGCATATGCACAAAAAAAGTTTTTGATTTTGTCAGAATGTGGGTGTGGCAGTGAACAGAGGGCAAGGTGGAGAGCAAAAGGTGGGGCCAAGAAAAAATAGGCGTTCAAATACTGTAGTATTCGAGTACTGGTTAGAAGAGTTTGCAAATCTATCCAAAAAAAACTCCTTACGGGTCTTTTGTTGAAGAGGGAATTAAGTTCCGTTCCATCGTCTTCCGCTTATCCGGGGTAGGGTTGCGGGGGCAACAGCATCAGACGGACAGCCCAGGTTTCTCTCAACCCGGCTGCATCCTACAGCTCACCCGGAAGAATCCCGAGTCGTTTCCCAGCCAGCTGTAAGACATAGTCTCTCCAGCGGGTTCGGGGTCTGCCTCTTGGTCTCCTCCGGGTGGGGCGTGCCCGAAACACCTCACCAGAAAGGTGCTCGGGGGGCATCAAGACCAGATGCCCAAACCACCCATTCTAGCCCGGACAATATTGCTCCAGGGATTATTGGGGCACGCAAACCCCTCCACCACAATAAAGTGGTGGCTCAAGGAGATGGGAATTAAGTTCTTAAAATGTAGAAACGTTTCCTCAAAGAAGACTTTTGGGGAAGAAGTGTAAAATTTTTCATCTTTCCATTCGCTTCTATTTCCATTTAATTCAGTACAGTAAGACGGCTTTAGTACCAAAAAATAGGTACTCCAAATAGTTACACTAATACACATCACAGCCAAACATTGAGGCGTTACTGAAATTTTAAACTGGAGACAATAAAAAACCGTAACTGACATGAGGCTAAAACTTAACAAAACTGATCAACCAACAGTAAAGTGAGGTGGGGAAGTGAGGTTACATGGAGAAGAAATAAAGAAGGTGGAAAATTTTAAGTACTTAAGATCAACAGTCCAAAGCAATGGGGAGTGTGAAAAAGAGGTGAAGAAGCGTGTCCAGGCAGGCTGAAATGGGTGGAGAAAAGTATCAGGTGTGATGTGTGGTTGAGGAGTTTCAGCTAAAATGAAAGGGAAAGTGTACAAAACCGTGGTGAGACCCACCATGGACCACCCATGGTCCATGTATCCTATTTCCATATACATCGGAAAAAGGATGCTGGATTTGGAACCACCAGGAAAGAGGACTAGAGGAAGACCAAAGAGGAGGTAACGTCCTCCTACAGTGAAGGAGGACATGAAGATAGTTGGTGTGACCGAAGAAGAAGATGCAGCAGATAGGGTTAGATGGAAGAAACTGACTTGCAGTGAAGGGAAATACCGAAAGAAGAAGAAGATGGTTGAGATGGCTGTTAAAAAAATCAGTAGTATTTGTAGAGTTAAATTGTTAGAACAGTTAACATCTCGTCTGGATGGATTATCCTTTACTAAAAGCTGAACAAATAATTTTCACTGAAGCAGAAAAAGAATTTAATAAAAAGCGTCAACATTTTCTGATTTATTTTACACCTCAAAGGGCAAATCGGAGTGAATCAACATTTAAATGCCGCCAGACAGAAATCTGGAATCTGTTCTCATTTCTAACTTTTAATATACTTTAGACACTATTTAAAGTTCACAAAAAATGTGACATTTTAACAACTAGTGAATAAAAAACAGTCTAATGGTGCCAAGAAAAGATGGGGTGAATGAGGATTAAAAACAAGAGTGTGTTGATGCCAAACGATGGAGCTTCGCCCGGGCGCTAATTTTGTGACTGTGACGTTCGGTCGCATGACTCCGGAAACCAAATCTCTTCATCTATAAATTGGACTGAGTAACAATGGGGGGTTAAATTAAAATCCATTAAGTGGTTTAGGAGATGTCACTTTTTCAAAAATTAATATGAATGTAAAAATTGGTAGAATGTGGGGCTGGAAAATTGGTTTATAAAATTTATAGAAAAGAATCAAGTTTAAGTTTAAAATGAAAGAGATTTATGATCATTTTTTTTCTCCTAAAAGGTTTTGGTAATCAAAATACCAGAAAAAGGAAGTAGGAAGTATTATTATATGGGCTAATTGGCTAACTCGGTTTTTTGGAGGTTTGAACATTTTTTTCCACACAAAAACCACACCTGAAGTCTTTCTATTTTTTATTCAATTAGTTTCAAATTAAAGTAACTATTTCTAAAACCTCAAAAATATTTGACAGTAAAAAAAATACTTGCTACATATTTTGGAATGATTTTTTTTTATCTACAAACTGCAATTGTCCTTATTAGGGAAAATGTAAAACAAATTTTGAACAATTCTTAAAATATTAGTCAAAGTATTGACTAAATCAAGTTGTTACGATATATGGTGTAGATATTCTGTTGGTAAATCTGTAGCATGGGAGAACAGCAAGGCTTTATGCTGATTTATTTGGATCAGGGGTGTCCAACCTGTTTTGTCCCAAGATCTACTTTTCAAGTATCAAACCTCTTGAGATCTACCAGTCGAGTGTCAACATCACAAACCCCCACAGATCGTTTCCAATAAAACTACCCTCACAACACAAAGATTAGACATCACATCCCAAACACACCATCTCTCAAACACACACAAAAATTCCTCTCCCTCTCAAACACACACACACACACACACACACAGACAAATTCTACACGCCACGCAGTGCTTTGGGATACACTGTTCATTGAGAACAGGCTTAACAACATGCTTTCGTGTTACAGACTCCAAAAATTTCTAAAAACTCTAGAAAAAGCCGTTGGATTGTTGCTTTTTTTAAGGAAAAAAACAAGAGTTGCTAAATTTGAGCAATTCTACAGCAATTCAAGCAGCTAGACGGACTGAAAACTCGTTGCTGAGTGAATAATGTTGACTTCATTTGATCTTTTTTTTTTCCTATACACCTGGCGATCCAGAGAAATAGAGAATGTGGAAAAGTGGTGAAGAAGCGTGTGCAGGCAGGCTGGAACGGATGGAGAAAAGTATCAGTTCTGATGTTTGATAGAAGAGTTTCAGCTAAAATGAAAGGAAAAGTGTACAAAACCGTTGTGAGAGCGGCCATGCTGATTGGTCTAGAAAGAGTGGCACTGAAGAAAAGACAGGAAGCAGAGATGGAGGTAGCAGAGATGAAGATGCTGAGGATCTCTCTGGGAGTGATCAGGATGGACAGAATCAGAGGAACAGCACATGTTAGAGGTTTTGGCGATAAAATCAGAGAGGCCAGACTGAGATGATTTGGACATGTGAAGAGGAGAGAGAGAACATCGGAAGAAGGATGCTGGGTTTGGAACCACCAGGAAAGAGGCCTAGAGGAAGACCAAAGAGGAGGTTCATGGATGCAGTGAAGGACGACATGAAGATAGTTGGTGTGACCGAAGAAGATGCAGCAGATAGGGTTAGATGGAAGAAACTGACTTGCTGTGGCGCCCCCTAAAGGGAAATGCCGTAAGAAGAGCAAGACAATTACAAAATCTCAGAGGTCTATTTTTTTTTTCTTCTGGCAAATACTGTATAAAACATAACTAATTTTTTACGTGTGGGTTTACATTTACCGGCTCTAAATGAGCAGATTCATGAGGTGAAAATATGCCTCTACAATCAAACTGATTCACTTCTATCGGCAGAAGCAGGTCGTTGTTTTAAAAAGTTGCAGAGATGATTTCATTCTCTGCCTCCAAAGTGTGGAAGACATTTGTCACCTTTTTTTTTTTTTTTCATTTTTCACAGCAACATTGAAAACGGTGGAGTACAAAATGAGAGAACGGACCAAGAGTGCAGGAAATTGAAGAGATAATGCTTTCTCTCAGAAAGCATGTGGTGTGGGAGGTGGGGGGCACCAGTAGAAGACACGCTCCATCAGCGTCAGAATGTAGGATTTACATTACATACTCTCTTCCTTCAGAGAAAAACCCATTACTGGATGTATTTATTCTATAATGGAAAATTACAAAGAAATGGTTTAAAAATGGTAGGAATTCTGTTTGAGTTTGTCTCTAGATTTTATTAAAAATGTTATTAAGTGAGAAAACGGGATGAACCCAAACATCGATGATTAGAACCTTGATGGTTTAACCTTCGTCACATGTTTTGTTCACTTTTTGTTTTCATTTCTTTTACAGGAAGGTTTTATGTTGGTTTTAATCAAATAAATCAAGGAAACCCAACCATGGGTTTAGCTTTAAAAATGTCCAGTTCGGCACCGGGCCGTCACTAAGCGGTCGCAAAATGTTCACAGATAACAACGGGCCAATAGTTTTGTATTTTGTTCCAAACCCTCTTGAAAATGAATTATAAGTGACCTTGAAACCCGAAATACGTACCAAACTGTGATTTTTGTGTACCGTTACACCACCTCTGACGAAACTCGATTCTTTTCAGGGCCCAAAGAATTTGTTGGTTTGGTGATTAATTTGTCAGATGTTGCGCTCACTCTTGAGATTGCAGATTGGCGCCAACAAATTTCTGTCCAAACCAGTGAGCCAAATGCTACGTCGCCATCTAATGCTCTGGGTCTTAAACGCACCATGTGATATCACATACAGAGCCGGTAAAAATGACTGTTCGGACATGGATGAAGAAAGCAGAAACAGACCTCTTTTTTAAGCTTGTTCATTGTTCGGGTGCATTTTATGAACAAATAAGTAATTTACTTTTATTTGGAGGATAACCCCTTAAAATGAGACATCTCATTTTCTTGGGGGTCCTCAACCTAACATCCATGTTTTAAGAGGATGGGAGAAAACCGGAATACCCGGAGAAAACCCACACATACACAGGTAGAAGATGCAAACTCCACACAGAAAGGTCAGTCTTACAGGCCTTGTATTGAAATGTTTGTGTTTAAATGAGAGAAACGGTCACTACGATGTAACACAATATCGGCACAAGAATTTTATCATCATTTGTCTCCACAATTTAATAAATTAAAGTTTTTTATGGGTAAGAAATGTAATACCCAAACTAGCCAACAGCAGGCCAATAGCACCAGTGAGTGATTAATTTTTATATTTATTTATTTGCTTTAAACAACCATTCAAACATGGCTTGAATGATCGATTGGGTTCTACATTGGGGGTTTTTTCTGTCTCATTTTTTTTCCATGTTATCTAACTGCTATGCTATAGAGTTGCGGATTCTGTACTCTGCTCACTTTAGTCAAAGTTTCTGTCAGAGTTTGAAAAGTCGGAACATTTCATCTCAACCTGAAGGATATTTTTCTTCACACAAGCAGTAAGTCATTTTTTTGCCCTCTTCAGTTCTCCAAATAAAAAACTCAGATTTTCTGAGAGTGTCTGGTTTTATCTGGGGTTGAAAAAAAGTCTGCTGAGAAGAACTGAAACATCATGGCCAAGACTATCTTTCAGCAGAAAATTTCTTTTTCTACTCAAATGTTCAACACAAACCGGTGATATCTGACAAGCAAAAGATTTGTTGAATTATTCTGCGCAATTTTATTTAAAAAAATTGTCTTAGGTGAAGAAAAATTAGGGAAAATTTAAAAGAACGTCTAGGGTCCTTAGAGAACACACCTAATCCCCTGTATCTCCCAGCTTTGGCACCGTTGTGGAAGCCTGCTGCCTTGTAATGCAGCAAATTTATTTATTTATTTATCTATTTATAAATTTAAAAACATTAAAGTTCTATGATTTAGTGGAATTACACACTTTAACATTTATGTTTAAGATAAAAAAAAAACGTGATGTCAAACTCTCTACAAAATATGTTTAATATTAGGAAAAGTCCATACGAACTAAGAGGAAATGATATGTTCATTAAAAATAAATTTAGAACAAATGTTAAAAAATTCTGTATTTCTATCAAAGGTGTGGATCTTTGGAATAATTGTGATGATGAACTTAAATTATGTTTAAATCTTTTCTGTTTAAAAAAGAAATTTAAATTATTGTTACTTAAAAAATATGCAAGTCTTGATGGTTAAATTCAAGCTTATATATAATGTAAACAATTATCGTAACAATTATATTACTTTTGTACTTGTATTACTTTTTCATTTGATGTTCTAATCTTCATTTTATGTATTATGATGGATTTCTAAGTATTTACTTAAATGTTTTTTTGCTTTTATGATTATTAAAAAAAAAAAAAAAAAAAAGGGGTTGGTGAAATAAGCGTCTGCTTCAGCCGATACCTTTTCGGTCCTTTGCTAAAATATAATTATTTTTCTTTCTTTCATTAATGTGAAATTACACTGTGACCGAAATAAATAAATAAAAGTTGGTTCAGAATAACACAAAGCATCCTCCTGGCGAGCAGGCAGGTCTATTTCACCCTGATATTCAGCTGAAATAAAATCCTTCTGCAGGAGTGATTCTCCACCATGTTGGCTAGAGCTGCTGATGGAGCGAGCGGTGACAGGAGAGTAAAACATCACACCAATGAATCTGGGACACCATACTAGGGCACTTTGCAAGCCAGCCCATCCCCGGAGCAGGGATCTGGAGACCAACCAGATAAAAGTGGAAGGAATGCTGCTGCACGCCTGAATTATCTTTGGACAAAGGCTTATGTCGGCCACAGAAGACGATCGTTTTCGTCAGGAATTGAAACCAATGCTAACTAAGCTTTTGGGATGTCAGCATTAAGATGAACTCAGGCCATTCATGATGTTATGTTTAAATTTTCTTCTCAATGGAAGAGTGAAAAAAATAATCTATCTTAGCAAAAGTAATTTAAAAGCCATGAAAGTTTTTAATAAATTTATTTTCTTGTGATGTGACTTAAATTTGCCTTCATTGCTTGGACTCAAGCTAATAAACTGTTTGTTCGTCAACTGATGACAGTGGACAAAGATCATTGGCCCAGAGCCCGTCCATCAGTTCAATTTCCTGGTGCCATGGGTATGCAGTGGTGGATCGTAACAAATTCAATGTACTTCGTAACTATACTTAAGTGAAAAGATTGTGTATCTGTACTTTACTTAAGTAAAATTTGAGATCTGTACTTTTTACTTTTACTTCACTACATTTTTAGAGCAAATATCTGTACTTTTACTTCGCTACTTTTTAAAAGTGTGTTTTACATTTTTTGTTACATTTTTGGTCAGGAATTTGAAAAACATAGGGTTTTTTTTTTTTTTTTTTTTTTTTTTTTTGCAACATAAAGCCGCATTGCCAAAATCAACCTGTAGAGGGAATGCGGTCTCCAAGAGGGGGAAGAAGTAATAAATCGAGGACCAATCAGAATCGAGAGTAAACATTTTCCGCAGTTATTCACCGCCAAAAAACTAACATCAAATATAGAACAGATTAAAAAGAGTCAGAAGATCGTTGTTCGTTGTGTTTACTTTTAAATAAAAACTTCAGCCATCATTACAGAGTATTTATCTGTAAACCAAACAAAAAGTAACGTTTGAATTATGGTCGAATACTTTTACTTTTTACTTAAAAAGTCAAATTTAAACCAATTACTTTTGTACTTTTACTTAAGTAGATTTTTTTATTGGTACTTTTACTTAAGTATTTGCCCAGTTATCTGTACTTTTACTTAAGTACAAAAAGTGAGTACTTCATCTACCATTGGTATGCAAGTATTTCTATTGGTGGGAGACACAAATACAGAAGAAGGTTTAGAAGAGTCGGGAGAGTCTATTGGTTAATACACGAAAAACGTTCTTAGAAGATCTTCCAAACTATTGGAAAACCTAAATTTAGTCGCCAGACTGGCGCCACCCAGGGCCTCAGTTTAAATTCACTCCTACAACTAGGTAAGGGATTGCTTGCATGGCTACAATTGAAAGACCCCTTAAAAATTGACCAATTAACATATAGAGGTGACGCCATGACATCAAACACGAAAAGTCGTGAATAGGGGTCCTGTTGAAGTAGAGGTTGAGTATCTCTGGGTTTTTATTACAGGGAATGATAAGAGAGGGAGATTGAGACAGATTGGTGTGGCATCTACGATAAGGTGGACACGTTTGATCGAAAAAACTATATTCTGAATACGAGCTTACGTTTATACATGCTATGAGACCCCCACAAGAAAGCACAACCCAATTTTTTTAAAAGAAAAAAAAAAGTCCTCATTCTTTACCGTGGTTTGAAGCCTTGGTGTGTACAGGTGTGTAGTGATTCTTCGAGGTTCTAATCGGCGTCTCATCTTTGGGGGACCCATCGATGGCCGCAATGTCTTCTTGTTCATACTGAGATATAGAAGAAGGTCCTTGTTGCCTCAGTATGTCCGCCAGAGCTCTGCAAGGAAACGTAAAAAAAAGAATCATAAAACTTCGGCCAATTAGCGAAAGTTCTAATTTCACTCTGGGGTTTTCAGAAAAGTTGGGTGAGGAAATCCTAATTAAAGTCGACCACAGAGGAGTTTCATTTACATTAAAATGATGCGCATATTTTTGCATAAATATGAAGTTAAATAGAAATATTTGACTTATTTCTATCTTTAAAAAGAAAAAAAGACCACCAAAGTCTGGAACAATTTGCCTTTCCTGTCCTTTAACACGTGGTTGAGTTTATGTAACAAGTCGAAGCAGTCATTACTAGTTCATCTACAGTGTGTACTGACTAACTATTGGCCGTTTGATAAAAATGTCTTCAGTCGTTTGGGAAAATATTGCTTTCAGAAAACTGTTATGGAAGCACAAACACACGGGCAGTCCAAATTTTTACTGCCTCCTCTGCGTTCTGTGGGGAGGGGTGAAAAAAAGAGGTTTATTTAACTGTGTCAGTGTCAACCTAACGTGAGCACGCAGTCAACTTTTCCATAACTCTGTGACTTTGGAAGGTAGGAGGTGTATTAATAGCGTTTCCCTTCCAGGGCGAGAAGTTTAGCCGTTTCTGTTTCGCAGACACAGGCGACCTGATTTTGGATTGTCCCAATTGCCTCAGCGTGTGCAGCAAGAGCTGAAGCTTCAACGCGAACAAGTAAAGATCCCGAAGTGTTTCTGATGAATAGAAAAGACTGGTGACATGCAGTGGTGGAACGTAACGAAGTAAATGTACTTCGTTACTGTATTTAAGTAAAAAAATTGTGTATCTGTACTTTACTTAAGAAAAATTTGAGACCGATACTTTTACTTTTACTTCACTACATTTTTAGAGCGAATATCTGTACTTTTACTTCGCTACTTTTTAAAAGTGTGTTTTACATTTTTCGTTACATTTTCGTTCAGGAATTTGAAAAATATACAGTTTTTTTTTCTTTTTTTTTTTAGCGCATCTTGAAGCCGCATCGCCAAAATCAAAAGAAATAGTTGATCGGGAGAAGAAGATATGAATCGAGGACCAATCAGAATCGAGAGTAAACATTTTCTGCCAAAAACCTAACATCAAATATTGTACAAATGAAAAAGAGTCAGAAGATCATTGTTCGTTGTGTTTACTTCTAAATAAAAAGTTGAGCCATCGTTACACAGAGCAGGGACGGATCTAGAATTTTCTAAAAGGGGGGGGGAGGCGCGTGAGGTCATTGACAAAGCCAATATAGAGTGACTGGAGGCCTCCCCTCCTTCCACAAAACATTTTAAAAAATAAGTGTCATTTTCCTGCTTTTTGGTGCCCATTTGCTGGCCCTTGTAGGGGATAGCTTGACTAGTCCCCTTTCCTTTCTTCTTTTTTTTTTTTTTTGTGGACCAAAAGAGGCGGGAGAGGAAGGTCACGCCCCTGCAGAGTATTTATCCTGGTTACCATGGTGACACCCTATAGCACAAAAAATAACATTTGAATTATGATCAATTACTTTTACTTTTTACTTAAAAATACAATTTATACCAAGTACTTTTGTACTTTTACTTAAGTAGATTTTTTTATTGGTACTTTTACTTAAGTATTTTTTTTTGCCTAATTATCTGTACTTTTACTTAAGTACAAAAAGTCAATACTTCATCCACCACTGGTGACATGGTTTGAACTTTTCAGTCAGTTTGATGGAAAACCACCATCATGTCTGAAAAAAAACTCCAACTCGAACCATGTCTAGCATGTCAGTCATGATTAGAGTCGTTAGAAAGTTACACCACATTATATTCCTCACCTCTTACAGTTTTATTACCGTCGTAAAATTTTTATTACTATAGCGAGTAAGAACTTAAATCTCAAGTGGGTATAAACATAAATCATATGAGTTTTAATAATTATGAACCTGACATGGTCTAAAGAGCGACATAAAATCAATGAGTTTTACTGAGAGGTTCAGTCTTAACACTAGGACTGCCGCAGCCGTCAATTTGACTGCATGTCATTTTAATATGCTAGTTAGAATAAATAAAACACAACCTAGGAGGCTGACATTTTATGACTCTTAATATAAATAAGTTATATATTTTATTATGTATTACTTGTGTTTTAAAAATGAACATATAAAAATGTATAAGCATTTTATCTCCTGTAACCTGCTGCAACCCGCAGCAGCGGAGAGGAAGCGTGCATTGCCATGTTGCTATGGCAACAAACACATAGCTATGACCACACATATATGTAAGTGTGTGTTTGTATTTGTGGAGAGAGACAAGGAGGACACTGACGCCATTACAGAAACATTTTAGAAAGATTGAGTGAGATAATATTGAAGAGACTCCATGAAGAGAGTAAGAAAAATGTTGTTTGAATAAAGTCAGCCATGTTTTCTAGAAAAGTCTTGAAAGTTCAGGTTAACATATTGTAATATAGCCTATAGCCAATTTTTGACAAAGAAATTTTTGAAGCAGCAACGCAAGATGTGGGGAAAAAAAAGGCTGATGACAAATTAGATCATTTTACTTTGGTGTTTGCTTTTTATTCTAGGTTTTAAAAATATTTAACATTTTATCATTTATTATTAGTCATGTTTAATGAGTATCATTATTATTCTATAAATATATATTTACATTTTTTGTTTTAAAGTGTGTTTAAATGAACAAGTTAATAAATACACTTATTTACAGAAGTTTAATTTACGTTTTTATACTATGAGTTTCCCCTCCTCTCGCTCCTTACAAACCCCACTACTTGACCATGTGCGCTACAAATAAATTGTGAAAAGCATCAGATTAGCAAAGCCATCACGTAATAATTTGTATTCTTCCTTTGGTGTATTTACATAAAAATGGCTCTCCCTGTTGGGACTGAGCGTGAGCAGAGGACGTGCACTAAAACATGGCCTGCTTATGTATTGTATGTGGTCATCCCTAAAGACATGATATAAAATAAATTTTAAAAATTTAAATGATAACAAATAAAAATAGTTATTCTTGTCAAGATTGCGAGATAGTGTGAGCACACATATCGCTATTCTTCTTGTCGTAATGCCAGACAGGGTAAGAGTGTGGGCGCGCAAAATCCATAAAATCCATAACCAAAAAGGGGACCAGCTAATTGAGGGTGCGAGGAAACTGGAGTACCCGGAGAAAACCACTGCATAAACGGGAAGAACATACAAACTCCACACAGAAAGGCCAGTGTTCCAAGCCTCGTCCTCACCCAGGACTTGAGCCCACTACCTTCTTGCTGTGAGGCCACTGTGCTACCCACTGCACCACCTTGCTTCAACCCTTGCATCTAAAATAATTCAATATGTCGATATTTCCATAATGGTTCGCAACTTTCAATCAAAAATGGTGGAAAGCTTTGAGAAACAAGCCCATTTTTTTCCATAATCCAACATCACAACACCCACAACCCCGTCAGCGATGGACGGCTCAGAAGATGAATGAATGAATACCACAACAGACTTGTCTCAAAGGGCTTGACACAATTAACCAAGCAACAAAAAAAAAGATGTTTCAACATGAAGGCAGTTTTAATCGGACATATTTCTTTATGTCATAAATAGAAAAAAAGTAGAAGGAATTTAAAACTAAAAGGAAGACTTTTACGATGAAGATTCTGCCCATTGTCCACTGCAGTGCCAAGGACAATGTCAAAGTCTCTGCGCTCTCTACGAGGGCCTTCAAGTCCCTGCGCCTTCTACAAGGGCCTACAAGTCCCTGCGCCTTCTACAAGGGCCTACAAGTCCCTGCGCCCTCTACAAGGGCCTTCAAGTCCCTGCGCCCTCTACAAGGGCCTCATTTGCTAAGACTTGTGTAGATCTTGGGATAGCGGATACCGTAGTCCACGGACTCTGCATCTTTCATAAATTGCTTGATTTGCATAGAACCTGGCGTATGCACAGATTCAGGCATACAGCACGCTTGATAAATGAAGACAGAGGCGTCCATGATGCTTCACTCATTTGAACTCACTGAATCTTTCAATTTTATGCCACTGAGATGATCTGTTTAACTGTGAAGCAATTAGAACAGCGTCTGTGGTGCAGCCAGTAGGCTGTGACCATAATGAGGTATCTCCATTTTCTCTGCAGATTAGAACGAACAAAACCTGTTCATTCACATCTTCAGCTCTCATATTTCCTCTGCTTTGTTTGAAGGTCACCGTCCATTCAGATTTCTGAATTCTGCACCCAATCCCGTCTACATCTCGAAGCTTTGACTGTAAATAACTTCAGAGACGTTCTGGAAATTAGCAAGGACGCTTTCAAGAGCAAGACCTCACCAAACATGCGGCTAATCCTGTTTTTCACTATTTCCTTCTGGTCATGGCTGTCAGCAGGAATTTCTGCTTCCAGCCTCCGGCATCAGGATGGCTACTCTATCCAACAAACACAAATCATAAATGCAGCCGAAGAGCCGGGGAGCTCCATTAATTCTCCCCTCTAGAAAGTCTTATGACCACTCAAGATGAGACATTAATAATTCCAAGTCTGAGGAAAAGATTGACCAGCTTTTCATTTCTGAGAAACCAGAGATGATTGGTTCTTCTTCAAAGTATTTAAAAAATATCATGAGGACATGTTAGGCCCTGTCCGCACGTAGCCGGGTATTTTTTGAAAACGCATGTCTGCTGTCCTTTGTTTTAGGGAAACGCTCGCATCAACTTGTAGCCATTTTCAAAATATCCACGTCCACACGGAGCCATATAAATACGCTTCTGAGTGCGATTATGAGAATGCCAGACGAGTTATCGGCAGTATTGATACTCCTATACTCCTGTTCCGGGTCATTTCCGGGTGAGTCGCTTTCAGCTTGAAAAGTTTTGTTGTCCTTGTGCTGCTGTTAACTCAGCATTTTATTCATTGATTTGATCTGTTTTTAGATTATAAATAATCTAAGTACTGTGTTTAGTTTTCCAACCATAAAACCCGCTGTTTAACCCTTTGTTGACTTTGTTGTTTACCTTAAGCGCTACCGTTAGCATTCGCATGGCTTCCTCCTCTGCTTCTTCTCCTCTCTCCTGCTCCATGTGCCATATGTTTAGTGAGGATCCTGGCTCCTTTAGTGAGGATAGTGACAGGTGTGTAAAGTGTAGCCTTGTCTTAGATTTGGAAGCCAGGTTAGAGGAGTTAGAAACGCGGCTGCGCACGAAAGATGCTAAGGTAGCTAGCCAGGTTGTTACTAGGAGCGTCAGCCGCACGCAGCTAGCTTCAACCCCAGCACCTCCTCTGCAGCCGGGGAATACACAGGATGGGTTTGTACCGGTGAAGAATAAGAAGCATTTTTCTGAACGCACTACCTTAGAGCACCCAAGGCTCCACATGTCAAATAGGTTCTCTCCCCTCAGCGACGCACCCGCTGAACCATCAACTCTGGTTATTGGCTCCTCTATAGTCAGACATGTGGAGCTCCCAGCGGCGACAGTCAGGTGTTATCCGGGGGCCAGAGTTGGTGACATCGAGGGAAACCTTAGGATGTTAGCCCAGAGTAAGTCTAGATTCCGTCGAGTCGTGATCCACGCGGGTGGTAATGACGCCAGACGGAGACAGTCAGAGGTTCTCAAATCAAACGTAGAGTCGGTGTGTAAGTTAGCTAAGTCGATGTCACACACTGTAATTTTCTCTGGTCCCCTGCCGAACTTAGTCAATGATGAAATGTATAGTCGCTTTTCATCATTCAACCGCTGGTTAGCTAGATGGTGCCCAGAGAACGGCATTGGTTTTATAGATAACTGGAGTGCGTTCTGGGGGAAGCCTGGTCTCATGCGGAGAGATGGTATCCATCCCACTTTGGAAGGTGCCGCTCTTCTTTCTAGGAACATTCGTGACAGCCTTAGTCGTTCAACCTGACAATCCAGAGACGAGACCCAGGCACAGAGCTGTAGTTTAAAACTCTCCTCTGAGCTTCCTTCTGCGCTGGTGCAAACCCAACACAGGCTTAGCTCAGCAGGACTTAGCTTTAGCTTATACACAGAAAGACAAGTGAAAGGAGTGAGACCCAGAAACTTAAAAGTGATAACCACCAACAGTCTCAGTAACAATGAGC
This sequence comes from Neostethus bicornis, assembly GCA_902685375.1. Classification (NCBI taxonomy): domain Eukaryota; kingdom Metazoa; phylum Chordata; class Actinopteri; order Atheriniformes; family Phallostethidae; genus Neostethus; species Neostethus bicornis. The sequence continues at coordinate 2,478,645 of LR738556.1, forward strand.
AGAATTATGATATAGTTAAATGTGGCCTACTGAACATCAGATCAATTTCTTCAAAGTCCCTTCTAGTCAATGAACTAGTTAGTGATAACAAACTTAGTCTACTAGCGCTAACTGAAACTTGGCTACGACAAGATGACTATGTAAGGCTAAATGAAGCAACGCCTCAAAGTCACAAAAACTACCTAAAATCCAGAAGCTCTGGGAAAGGTGGTGGTTTAGCAGTAATATCACAGTCTAGCTTACTTCTTACCCCTAAAATAAAATACACATATAATTCCTTTGAAAGTATCGTACTATCTATTAACCAGCAAAACCGGAAAAAACAAAAAGCAATTTTATTTATAATTGTCTACCGTCCGCCAGGACCTTATTCAGAATTTTTAACCGAGTTCTCTGATTTTCTGTCCAGTGTAGTTTTAGATTCTGATAAAATAGTGATAGTAGGAGATTTTAATATTCACGTTGATGACTCTAGCGACTGCTTAGGAAATGCTTTCACTGCTTTACTAGATCATGTTGGTTTCACACAAAATGTAAATGAACCTACTCACTTTCACAAACACACATTGGACCTAGTTCTAACCTATGGTGTAGAGATTAGTCAGCTTAGCGTCTTTCCTCATAACCCTGTACTTTCAGACCATTTTCTAATTACGTTTCAGTTTTTATTAAAAAATGTGTCTGCCCCAATGAAAAAAACACAACTTAGAAGAACGTTATCTGAGCGATCTGTGTCTGAGTTTAAATGTCAAATTCAGCCAATACTTAGTACCATATTAAATGAATTTACTGACAATACCTCTTGCAGCTCTAGTCGCAGTATTCATGACCAGTATGTCGATAGTGCTTTCCAAAGTCTTAGGGACTCACTAGATTCTGTCGCGCCTTTAAATTCCAAAGTTATTAGACGGGACCGAGTGCCACCTTGGTTTAACTCTGATACACGCTCTCTTAAACAAGAAACCCGTAAGCTAGAAAAAGAATGGCGGCGTTCTGGATCAGAGCAATCTCGGAACGCCTGGAAACGTAGCCTCCTAGATTATAAAAAATCTTTGCGTAAGGCTAGAAACCAGTACTATTCAACTTTAATAGCGGAGAATGAAAATAATCCTAGATTTCTTTTTAGCACTATAGCTAGGCTGACCAGCAGTCACAACACAATAGAGCCTTCCATCCCAGTTACTCTAAGCTGTGAGGATTTTCTTACATTTTTTAATGATAAAATCTCAAATATAAGGCATAAACTGAATGAACTTATTCCTACAATTAGTCCAGAGCAGGCTGAAGCTGCAGAAATGAAAGCTTCTCTAAAAACTTCTGTAACATTAGATTGTTTCACTGCTATAGACCAAACTGAGCTATCAGATGTTATTACATGCTCCAAAACATCAACCTGTCTTTTAGATCCAATTCCAACCAAGCTTTTCAAAGAAACGCTACCTGTAATTAACAAACCTATTTTAACTATAATAAATTCCTCCCTAGAAACAGGATATGTTCCACAGTTATTTAAGCATGCAGTTATTAAACCGCTTCTAAAAAAGACCAATTTAGATCCCAGCATTCTGGCCAACTATAGACCAATATCAAATTTACCTTTTATGTCTAAAATTCTAGAAAGAGTTGTAGTTAAGCAGCTGAACCGTCACCTGCATGAAAATAGTCTTTTTGAAGAATTTCAATCAGGGTTTAGATCACACCACAGCACAGAAACTGCGCTAGTTAGAGTGACAAATGACCTTTTATTAGCCAAAGAAAAGGGACTGGTTTCAATCGTAGTTCTCTTAGACCTTAGTGCAGCCTTTGACACAATTGACCACAGCATTTTACTTCAAAGATTAGAATATGACTTAGGGATCAGAGGAGCAGCTCTTCAATGGTTTAAATCTTATTTATCTGATAGATACCAGTTTGTTCATGTAAATGATCAGTCCTCTACTTCTACCAAAGTTAGTTTTGGTGTGCCTCAGGGCTCAGTTCTTGGACCTATTCTGTTCATGCTCTACATGCTGCCTCTGGGAAACATAATCAGAAAACACAGTATTAATTTTCACTGTTACGCAGATGATACACAATTGTACTTATCAGTCAAACCTGACCAGAGTGACCATATAGAAAAACTTAATACCTGTATCAGGGACATAAAGACTTGGATGACAATCAATTATCTCCTTTTAAACTCAGATAAGACTGAAGTTATTGTAGTAGGTCCTAAAAATTTGAGAGATGTTTTTACTGACCAAGCAGTCTTCTTCGACGAAGTAACTGTGGCCTCTGACCTCACCGTTAGAAACCTAGGAGTTTTATTTGATCCAGATTTATCATTTAAAGCTCACATAGCTCAGACTTGTAAAACTGCATTCTTTCACCTTCGCAACATTTCTAGAATCCGAAATATCTTATGTAAAAGTGATGCTGAAAAACTCATCCATGCATTTGTTACATCGAGATTGGATTATTGTAACGCTCTGCTCGTAGCATGCCCTAAGTCTTCCCTAAAAAGTCTTCAGCTGGTTCAAAATGCAGCAGCACGACTATTAGCAGGAACTCATAGAAGAGATCATATTACTCCCGTGCTAGCGTCTCTCCATTGGCTTCCTATTGAGTTTAGGATCAAGTTTAAAATCATCTTACTAACCTACAAGGCCCTAAACGGCATGGCTCCATCTTACATTAGTGAACTTATAGTACCTTATCAACCAAGCAGAACACTCCGCTCACAAAATGCAGGGCTGTTGGTGGTTCCTAGGATTTCAAAAAGTACAGTTGGAGGTAGAGCCTTTAGCTACCAAGCTCCAGTTTTATGGAATAAGCTCCCAGCTCAAGTGAGAGAGGCAGACAGTGTTCTTACATTTAAAGGGAGGCTTAAAGCATTCCTGTTTGAACAAGCTTATCAACAGGTCAGATAGAAACAGATTCAATTAGCTGATATAATTAATAGTTGGCTGCTAGATAGTAAAAGCTGGGGAAAGTATGGTACATTGGGGTTCTGTCCTCTAATTCTATCTACTATTCTCTGCCAGACTGTCTTGGCTCTTTCCCCGTACCCCCTACTCTAACCCTCTACCCTAAACCCCTGGCTTTCTATCTCATTCATTGTTCTAAATTGTCTGATTATTTAGAATTACACTGCTAGTTGGTACAATACAATTCACATGTTGTCCACCTCTCTCCCTCCTTTCTGGGAGAGAGCCCCATCCAGGACTCTGCGTTCCTGTCCTGGGCATGGCCACACCGAGGAGACCTCCGCGCTTCTTCATCCCCGCTCCATCAGGACGAAATCCATCTACTCATCTCTGCCGTGGGCATCGCTGGGCTGAGAAGTCTCCCGTGTCTCCATCAGGATGAAGAACATCTACTCATCCCCGTACTGGACATCTCCGGGCTGAGGAGTCCCCCGTGTTTCCATCAGCATGAAGAACATCTACTCATCCCCGTTCTGGACATCTCCGGGCTGAGGAGTCCCCCAGTGTTTCCATCAGGATGAAGAACATCTACTCATCCCCGTACTTGACATCTCCGGGCTGAAGAGCCCCCCGTGTTTCCATCAGGATGAAGAACATTTATTGACTTCTTTAGATATTTAGCTGTAGATTAGAATAAGCTAATATTTAAACAATAATCTTTGACACATTGTTTGCTCGTCCCGGGGGAGGGATCTCTCTTTCACGTGGATCCCCATGAGGTTTCTTATTTTTTCCCCACTGATGGGTTTTTTAGGAGTTTTTCCTCACCGAGAAGGAGAGTCTAAGTGCATTAATGTGCTAGTCTTGTTTAGTTAGCACCTGTTAGTTATTTTTCTTGCTGTATATTTGTGTTAATACATTCCTCTTTTTCTTGTGAAGCCCATTGAGACGGACATTCTGTGATTTTGGGCTATACAAATAAAATTGAATTGAATTGAATTGAATATTGATGTAAACGTAAGTTCTGAGCTATCCAATCAGAGCACCTCAGTCGTCATTTCCGCAAAACCTGAAACATGGCGCCTGGTATCTGGTTTGTGTGGACCGACAAGGAGGTGGAATTGCTTTTAAAAGTCATCATCGACTATAAAGTTAATAAAACACAGGAAAATATAGACGATCCAAACAAGGACGCACACGAATGACTTATGTGCATTACTTGTCACAGGTAGTGCCGCGTAAAAACGCAAATCTCCGTTTTCGCACGTCCGTCGTAAACGTAAAAATGGAGTTATCCAAAATATCCACTTTGGCCGGAGTTTTCAAAAACGCCGATTTTGAGTGAAAAAAACCTCAGTTTTCGTGACGGCAGGCCAAAATGGATAAAAATATATGCGTTTTTAAAAATACCCGGCTACGTGTGGACGGGGCCATAGTGTTATGAGCAGAAGTCCACGTGACTAGTTAGCAAGTTATCTGAACGCATGCTGGGCTGCACATCAACTGCAATGAAGCAGTTTTGTGCGGTATTGCAGCTGGACGAAAGTGTCCAAATTTATCCTCAAAAATGGCATGTTAACAAAGAAAGAGGGGGATCAAAGCCTTTTTTAAACAAATAAAAGTGCTATGTTGTTACCAAAACAACAAGAAGGGGGAGGGGAGAGGCCATTGAAGTTCTTGTCCTTTAAACAAACGTGACAGGAATTTCATCGCAGATCTTTTCAAACAAATCAAACTCTTTGTGGGGGTGGATCTTAAAGGGGAGCTACGCAAAACTGACCCTAAAAAGTAATACGTTTGGCCATAGTGTTTTTATGACCTTGCAACAAATTGGTGACCTGTCCAGGGTGTACACTACTACTTGTGTGCTTTGTGTGCCTTGCTGTGAATCTGCATTGGAAGGTTGGAAGTTATTTAGAACCTGGATGGATGAATTAATGGAATAACGGAGATGAGTTGGTATCCGGTCGAGGTTGTGGGTTCAAGTCCCAGGGGGACGGGGTTTGGGACACTGGTCTTTCTGTTTGGAGTTTTTGGAGTCTCCCCGTGTATGTGTGAGTTTTCTATGAGTATTCCGATATCCTTCCACCCTCCAAAAACATGCATGCTAGGTTAATTAGCTGGTGCCAAATTTCCCCTAGGAATGTGTGTGTACGGTTGTATATGTGTGGCCCCGCAACAGACTGGCGACCTGTTTGGGGTATACCCTACCCCTTGCCTGGTTTAATAAATGATAGATTGGATTAATGTTTTGCTGACACGAGATGATAAGAGACTGTCCAGTAGGGGAATCTTTCTCGACTCCAATGTAGTCCTTAAATTTGAAAGATTTAAATATGTGAGTTTAAGTAGTCAGATCCGACCGGTATCGACCAATCCAGTGTTTTAAAAATACCCATTCGGCTTTCTGTGACGAACCGGACGAGCTCTTTTGTGCTGTTGTCATTTTCTCTGAGTAATTCCTGTGACATTTACGGCGCAGCAGGATGCGGAGCTTCATGACTGAAGAATAAAAATGTTCCATTATTCTCTTATCATTAAGATAAGTACCGGACCAAACAAAACAGAACGAAGCCACCAAATCAAGAAAAACTGACTCAGCTGCTGTTTTACTGCGATGTTTCAGATTAGAGGAAAAAAAAAAATGCATTAAAACCGAAATAACACACATACATACTCTTAAAAAAGTACTAACATATAACACATATACATACACACACTCCTAAAAGTACAAACACATCACACATACACACTCATAAATGTACTAACACATCACACACATACACACTCATAAAAGTACTAACACATCACACACAAATACACACTCATAAAAGTACTGACACATCACACATATACACACTCATAAAAGTACTAACACATCACACACATACACACTCATAAATGTACTAACACATCACACACAAATACACACTCATAAAAGTACTAACACATCACACATATACACACTCATAAAAGTACTAACACATCACACACACTCGCACTCATAAAAGTACTAACACATAACACATGTACACACTCATAAAAGTACTAACACATCACACACAAATACACACTCATAAAAGTACTAACACATCACACACACTCGCACTCATAAAAGTACTAACACATAACACATACATACACACACTCATAAAAGTACTAACACATAACACATATACAGTACATACACACACTCATAAAAGTACTCACACATCACACACTCACACTCATAAAAGTACTAACACATATACACACTCATAATAGTACTAACATATCACACACATACACACTCATAATAGTACTAACACATCACACACATACACACTCATAATAGTACTAACACATCACACACATACACACTCATAATAGTACTAACACATAATACAAATACACACTTATAAAAGTACTAACACATCAAATATACACACACTCAAAAAAGTACTAACACATATACACACTCATAAAGTACTAACACATCACACACACTCACACTCATAAAAGTACTAACATATCACACACACTCACACTCCTAAAAGTACTAACACATATACACACTCATAAAAGTACTAACACATAAACACTCATAAAAGTACTAACACATCACACACACACTCATAAAAGTACAAACACATGCGGATACAAAATATACATATACGTATATTTATACACATGCTTAGTCATACTTATTCACTCGTACACACACGCACACACCCACACAGTAACACATGCATTTACGCACGCGTATGAACGCGTATAAATACAACCCATATTTTCTCGTACATGTACACACAGATAGAAGCCCACCCACACACATAGTACATGTACACACACACATATAAACACATGTATGAGTAGATGTGTACACACAAACAAGTAGACACAACAAACACACTTATAGACACAAACACACATAGAGACATATATACACAACCATATTTACACACACATTTAGACTCCTATGTACACACAGACTCAAACAAAGAATCTTATATACACAAATATAAACACACAGACATAAACAAACACATAAAGGTGCATAAATACACACGTTTACACACGCATCACATACAGATAGACAAATGTTTACGTACACTTACACACACACATCAAATATTTACGTACACTTACACACACAACAAATTCACTCACAAAAACATAGCATAACTAAAGACATGTCATCTTCTTAACCGTCGATCCCTTGTGGGGTAGCGGGGGGTGCCAGAGCCCATCCCGGCGGATTTGAGGGGCAGTCTGTCGCAGCGCCACACGCACACACAACCATGCACACCCTCATTCCTCGAGGATATCATGTCATGGCCAATCAACCTGGCATGCATGTTTTTGACGAGTGGGAGGAAACCCGAGCATACATGGGGAGAACATGCAAACTCCACACAGAAAGACCATTGTTACAAGCCTTATTCCCACCTGGGACTTCAACCCACAACCTTCTTGGAGTGAGACCACTGTGCTAATCATTGCACCACCGTGCACCTTAACTAAACGCATGTTATTCACAAAACGATGGCCGGACAGACGGCTGTCTTTTTTACATGATGTGGTCCATTTTTCTTATATATTGTCCTCAACTGACAGGCATTTATGTGTGCTTTCTAAGTGCTTCATTACTGCTTTAAATGCCTCATTTCACTTCTCCTTATCTTATTGGGATTTTCTTTTCTCCCTTGTGGTCCAGCAAACATAAAATACCACCAAAACGGCCAAATATAAACGTGCAACAGAAGGATATGTTTGTTTTTTAAGAAAAACATTGGGATTGGTTTTTAGATCATAAACTAAATCAAACTCTAGCAACTTGATGAGAAAGGAAACACATTTGTAAATTAAATCGTAATTCAAGATCTGGCTGCAACCCTTTGTAAATATTTGGTAAATGTTAAAATCCATCTTGGTCTTTTCTGATTGCTTATTGGTTCTCTTTCTTAGCGATCGAAATACTCATCAAAACCAAGATGTTGGAGTGACTGATTACTGTTCACGGTATTTCCATTTTTGGCTCAAGTCTTTATTGTCATTTGTCCTATATTTTTATATACATTAATTTTTTTTCACAACTATTTATGCCCACAAGTTAAATCTCATCTAAGGCTGCAAAAACGGTCAAAAGCCGATCGGATTAGTGCTTCTTTTTTGTTTTTTTTTAACAAAGACCGGTTTTTAAGCACAAGTCCAATCAATAAAGACGATTATCTGTGATTTTGCACAAAAAAAGTATTAAAACCTGATTTTTTGGTTGAAATTTGTCAGTGAACAGCACTGTAAATTCTAACTGTATTGTCATGATCGTGATACTTTGGAGATTTTTCTCCTTCCTTCTTGATCTGTCCTCAACCCAAACACCTCACAACTGGTTCTTAATGCTTCTCTTTAATTTTTGCACCACCATCAGTCACAAAAAAACTGTTTTCGCTCTGGATACCGAAAGAAAATACCCATTATTATTTTAGCCTTGATATATTAACCCTTTTGTTAGGTCATTTGATGTCTTGTTCATGTCTCTCCATGCCTGCCCAGGACCTGAGCCTGCCCAGAACCTGAGCCTGCCCAAGACCTGAGCCTGCCCAAGACCTGAGCCTGCCCAGAACCTGAGCCTGCCCAGGACCTGAGCCTGCCCAGGACCTGAGCCTGCCCAAGACCTGAACCTGCCCAGGACCTGAGCCTGCCCATGACCTGAGCCTGCCCAGAACCTTCACGTTTTTTGTCAAGTCATCAGTTGTCTTTTCATCATCTGGTCTGTAAATGCTGGCCCATGACCAAAGTCTGCCCAGGACTCAAACATGCCAGAGACTTAAGCCAGCCCAGGAGTTGAGCTTGTCCAGGACTTGAGCCTGTCCGGGATCCGAGCCTGTCCATGTACCCAAGCCTGTCTATAGTGGCATCTTTTGGTTTAATTGTTTTTTTTTTTCTTTGGATTTGGTAAATGTTTTAATTGCATTGATTAATTATTTGAACCCATTTGTGTAACTGTAACTTTTTTTTTTTTTTTTTCAGGAAGTGTGTGGAGTCGCTGCGAGAGGATTTCGTTTTTTTGGAAAACATTATGTTGGGGGACAACTGACCACTTTTAACCCGCGTTACTTTCATTTAGTCAAATCTTTAATTCAATCAGAAGTTTGTATTTTTTTTCTCTTGTCATTTAACATCGTTGCGTTTAAAAGACCTACAGAAAGCACCCACAGCAATGGACGAAAAAAGGCTGTTACACTGCCTAAGAGCCAAGCCTGCCCAGGATTCGAGCCTGCACACATTGGCTACCGGACTGCCTGCCATGTCCGTCCCTCTTCTTCTTCAATAAAGTGTCCATAAGCATGCATAAATGAGTAGAAGGGAAGGTTTACCTGTGAACATTCATCTCCTGAGGAGGTTTGGTAGCTTTATCGTAGGCAACTTTAGCAGAAATCCCAATGGCGATGATGAGGGCGATGACCCCGCAGGTGATGTACACCGTGGTATTGGTGGGGTCCAACTCTGGGTCGTATGTGTCTCCAGTGGGCGCTGGGGAGGGTGGTTGGGTTTTGATCCAGTCTGGTGTGTTATAATTGGTGCAGGTTTTTTGCTCCAGTCTTTTGCCTCGATCCGCGCAGCAGAAGCGCAGGAAGCAGCTGCCGCAGCAGAAACGATGGTCTGTATTGTTACAAGCAAACTCTTTGTCGTACTGTCCGCTCACATCGTAGTAACCCATGCAGGTGTCGTGCTGACCGAGCACCGGAGCTTGGACTTGGGTGATCTTCCCTGGAAGCTCAGGGGGGATCTGTGTGACCTCTTTGACTTTCTGGTTCCTTTTTGGGGGGACTTTGTTCTTCTTCTGGGTGCTGGAGGTGCATAGGACATTCAGCGGGTCCAAGTAAATGAAAAGCAGTAGAAAATGTTTTATCCCCATTATGTGAGGGGGTCTTTTTGACTGCCTCCACTCTCTTTTTGGGGGGTTTATTCTTTCTTTTTTTTTTTCTTATGGACTGAAGCGCATTTCTGACTCTTTTCTGGCAGCTTTTTCTGTCAAATTGTTTTTTACGCACTCAGATTGGCTGAAATCACGCAGTTTGATGATCAAACGCATCTTTAATTTGAACAAAGTTTTTGAGTGAAAATGAATAAAAAATTTTCCTCCAATAAAATCTTGATGATCTGCAACAAAAAATGAAATGAAACTTTATTATTTACTTTTTTCACATCATTAAAAGTAAAAAAATGATTTGTGAATATTTTTTGTTTGAAACTTCTTGTGAAAAAAAATGCGAATTTAATAGATTTTGGGGTTTAAAATAAGAAAAAACGAACATTTTCAGTCTGAAGTTAAAAAAAAAAAAAAAATGTCCGTCGCGTAAAGACGCGCCGCATCAGAAAAAAAGTAAGAACCTAAATTTCCTCCCAAAAAAAAAACACCTTCCAATATTCTATTGATCACTTATTGATCCGTATTGATCATCTCAAGCAGTTTGATCGCCTTATTTTCTTATTTTACGCGCAAAAGAACTTTGCTTTCTCTCATAAAAACGAGACATTTCTGAGAATAAAAATGAACTTACCGAGCGGAGAGTGTTCTGGAGCAGCCACACACACACACACACACACACACTGCTGCTGAATCAAAGAGCTTCTGGAAGACAAGAGGCAGGACCTCTCTCTCCATCCATCCCTCCACCCACCATCCAGCGCGTCACCCATTCAAGTACCTCCGTTAATTATCAGCTCCACCGGTCCCCCCTCCTCCAGAGTGTGTGTGTGTGTGTGTGTCTGCCTGAGTTTGGTAAAAATATGAGGTAAATTTGTGTCTGTGTAAACACGTGTGTAAATGGCTGTAAGTATATGTGTCTTTATATGTGTTTGTGTTCATAAGTGTGTCTGTGTGTATGTGAGCAAAAATGTGTGTGTGTGTGTGTGTGTGTGTGTGTGTCTGCCTGAGTTTGGTAGAAAGATGAGGTAAATTTGTCCGTGTGTGTAAACACGTGTGTAAAAGTGTGTAATTATATGTGTTTGTGTTCACAAGTGTGTCTCTGTGTGTGTGTGAGCATATATATGTGTTTGTGTGTGCGAGCAAACGTGTGTGTGTGAGCACATACATTAGTGTGTGTGTGTAAGAGAGAGAGAGAGAAAGCGACCATGTGTATGCATCTGTGTAAGCATGCGTTTGTGAGTGTGTCTGTGTGAGGACGCCTTTGTGAGTGTGTATTTGAGAGCATGCGTTTGTGAGTGTGTCTGTGTGTATGTGAGAGCATGCATTTGTGAGTGTGTCTGTGTGTATGTGAGAGAATGTGTTTGTGAGTGTGTCTGTGTGTATGTGAGAGCATGCATTTGTGAGTGTGTCTGTGTGTATCTGAGAGCATGCGTTTGTGAGTGTGTCTGTGTGTATGTAAGAGCATGTTTGTCAGTGTGTCTGTGTGTATGTGAGAGTATGCGTTTGTGAGTGTGTCTGTGTATGTAAGAGCATGTTTGTCAGTGTGTCTGTGTGTATGTGTGAGCATGCGTTTGTGAGTGTGTCTGTGTGTATGTAAGAGCATGTTTGTCAGTGTGTCTGTGTGTATGTGTGAGCATGCATTTGTGAGTGTGTCTGTGTGTATGTGTGAGGTTGCGTTTGTGTGTTTGTCTGTGTGTACTGTATGTGACAGTACGTATTTGTGAGTGTGTATGTCTGAGAGCATGCATTTGTGTGTGTGTGTATGTGAGAGCACGCGTGTGTGTGTGTTTGTGAGAGCTTGCGTTTGTGAGTTTGTCTGTGTGTATGTGAGAAAATATGTATGTGTGTGTCTATATGCGTCTGTGTCGATGTGTGTTGACTCACATATATTAAGTATGTATGTTTGTGCATGTGTTAGTGTGCATCTGAGTGTGTGTGTGTGTGTGTGTCTACAGTATATATAAATATATGCATTCATTCATCTTCTGAATCGCTTAACAAGGGCGCATGGGGTGCCGGAGCCCATTCTGGTTGATTCAAGGCGAGAAGCAGGAAAGATCCTAAACAGGTCGCTAGTCTGTCGTGGGGCTACACACACAACCATACACACACACTCATTCCTAGGGACAATTTCGTAGCGGCCAATAAACCTAACATGCATGTTTTTAGAGGGTGGGAGGAAACCAGAGTACCCGAGAAAACCCACACATCCACGGTGAGAACATAAAAACTCCACCTAGAAAGACCAGTGTTTCAAGCCTCATCCAAACCGGAACCCGAACCCCGACCTTCTTGCTGTGAGGCCACTGTGTTAATCACTGCGTCAATGTATTTGTGTTTTATTTTATACCTCACATAATAGTGTCATCGTGTTTTTTCACGTGTGTGTATTTCTAACCCAAGTGGCAGCATTACCTTGAGTTGCCTTCAGAAGCACAATTTTTTTTTCTAATTCAAATTTATGCATAAATAAAATAGAAAACCTCTTAGGTATGTTTTTAAAGTGGTAACAATGTTCAAATAAGGTAGAAACGTCCAAAAACTTGGACAGCTAAAGTTTTGTTTTTCCTGCTAATCTGGGTTTTCCCACTAGATGGCGTAGTGTAAGCTCAAAGACAATCTTTGAGTTTAGCGCACTTTACATTATTTTTCCCACTCGTAAAGAAATGTTTATGATCAATCTGATGGCACGTGACCGCCGGATTTATGGTTATATACTGTATGTTGTTTTTTTTTTTTTTTTTGTGGATCAAATAAGGCGAAAAAGAAGCAATGGGGCTTCATCCAGATAGCAAAATGGAAAAATTCTCAGCTAACCAATCACGCGATGGGACAATGCGAAAAAGCATTTTTCCGCCTCAAAGTCGGAGCAGTAAGGTTAAGAGGAAACAAAGAGAGTATAGCTGGCTGGTGTGCAGGTTTTATTTCGCCTCTCTTTGTGATTAATTCTCACTACCTGGTGTCCTGACGAGATCTGCCTTTGCCCTTCTGTGCATCTAAGAACACGTCATCCACTTCCTTTTCCCTCCCAGAATATCTAAATAACGAGATATGTGACCTGGGGTGACTCCAACAATTCTATTGTCGTAATAAGTCGTAATAAGCGTTTGCTTCAGCCGATACCTTTTCGGTCCTTTGCTGGAATATGGTCGTTTTCTTTATTTCATTGATGTGAGGTTGCACTGTGACCGAAATAAATAAATAAATAAATAAAAAATAATAAATATTGGAATTACGTTTTTTTTCGCACCTTTTCTGCATTTTTTGACTAAATATATATGATTTTAAAACCTACAAGTGTTTTTATTCATTTAATATGTTTTTTTTTTTTTTTTTTTTTAGGTTCTGAGACCGGCAGTTCACTTCTGGCTGTATGAAGCCGATCTCGTCAGAACACCTGGACAAAAAAAAGGAACTTCCTGCAGTTTAATACTTGATTTTACAAAACTGTTTAACAGTTTAGAAGTCCAGGTGCATCAAAAGCAATCCACAGTGTGACATTGGATGAAAAAAGGTCAACCAAATTCATGGATGTTTTGTTTTTCCGATCAGTCAGAAGTTTTCATTAATCTGGTGAAATCTGGTGTGCCAGATGGTGGAAACGACCATGCTATCACATTCCTGTTTGACAGTGAAGGTAGCAGCTTCAAATTGACTTTCAAATACTTTGTTGTCATTGTGTGAAGCGGGTTATTATGCGGCACGTCAGAACTCATCCATCTGCTCCGCTGACTAAACCTCTGCCAAGATCTGTCTGCTTTAGTGAGCGGGATGTGATCAAGGTGAACGCTGAGCTGGAATTCATTAAATATACTAAATGTTTTAAGAACTTAAAAGTGATGACGAAGTATTAGCAATGATATTTGTCGTTTTTTGGTTATCCAAGGTCAGGTCATGGGAGCAACGGCCTCAGTAGTGATGTATGGTCTTATCTCACCATAGCCACATACTGGGGGATCCTCCAGGAGGGTCCCATGATGATTCCAGGACGGCTTTAAAACATAATCCTGTGCTCCTGTGAGGTCGTTCTAGCTCAAGGGTGGTCAAACTTTTTGGTTCGCGGGCCACATTGAGTTTTGACTTTTGACCAGGGGGCCAGAACTGGAGCAGATGGATGGCATGCTTTGGTAACCGCTAGATTAGACCGATAGCATGATGCGCTAGATTATGTAAATGTTACATCGAGAGCGTTAAATTTCTAATCTATTGACGTTAAGTCTGAAATCTGGTGCAATAGCGCTTAAAAACGTCCAGTTAGCAGCGCTAGTGTTGTTGTTTTCTCAACACAGCCAAAATATCTAGAATGCGCTATCTAAAAAGAACATCAGATTTGGAGAGGAAATAAAACAATAACAAGGTTAATTCATTTAATTTTTTCAAGTTTGGTAGGCCGGATTAAAATGTTTAACCCATGTGGCCCGCGAGCCGTAGTTTACCCATGCCTGTTCTAGCTTCTGCAACCAGTGTTGTTTTCGTCACCGATGACGAAAAGAAAATGATTTTGTTGACGAAGCATTTTTTTATGACGATAACGTAACAATAACAAAATAAATGCGACATTTTGGTGACGAAAATGTGACGAGGCGTTTGCAAGTTTCTGTTTACAAGACAAAAATGTAACAAAATACTGCACTGCAATGGTGCACGTTTACACTGTCTACACAACACACCTCCAGCCACGAGGAAGTCACAAACCATGGTGAAAACAGCAACAAAGAAGCTTGGTGGTCAGAAACTTAAAGTTTTCCACATATGTTGTGCAAACAGCATGCTAACTTCAAGCTAATGTTAGCTTGTCGGGGCTGCTAACTTCTGTAGTTAGCTTGGATGCGCTAACGACTGATTTAAAGACACAATGCAGTGTTTTATTTTGTTAACAGTGTTATTAAGAAGTGTCATTTTTAAGTATAGATAAGTTAAAACGGTCCTCACTCACTGAAGAATTTATATTTATTTTATATTGTTTTACAGTGTTTGCTGTTTTTGTGCAAGTTAAAGCTTGGCAATTTTTTTTGTTTGTTTGTTTTTTAAAAAAATACCTTGCATCATTCTCAGTAATAAAGACACAATTGTAAAAGTTTTTTTTTTTTTTTTTTTACACTGAAACTAGACTAAAAACATTTTAAGTCTTCCTTGACAAAAACTCTTTTGGGTTTTTGTTGACGAAAATGTGACTAAAACTTAAATTAATATTCGTCCAAAGACGAAGACTAAAACGAAAACTTAGATGGCTGCCAAAACCAACAATGTCTGCAACACTTTTGTAAATGCCGTAAAACCCAAACTACTGAAGGGATTTTAATTAAACTTTCACAGAGGCTAAACTGTGGAACAGCTACAGATGGACTGACTGAATTTTCATCAGAATGCGACCAAATGTCAAGGTTACAAAAGTCGATGTCACAAATTTTTGTGAATGGGATACCTTCCACACCAGAGATCTTTGAATGAAACTACTTACAGTTACTCAGTAACAGCTATAGAAGAACCAATTTGGTTGTCACGCTCAAGGGCCGAAAGTCAAAGTTCCAAAGGTGAAGGTCACAAATTATAGGACACTTGGGGGTATTTTGTTCGATATGTTAACTCTGACTTCTTCTTGGCTGGCAAAGCTCTTTCTGCATCGGGATAAACCGATGCAGCTTTTAATTGTTGCAGATGATGCGCAAATTTATCTGTTGATCTTTGCGCTGTGCTTCCCTCACTTGTAGACAAGATTCTGAGACACTTACACTTCTCCAGTAGAGGCACAACCCTAACCCTGGCTTCCAGGAGCCATTCTACCCTTTCCCAATCAAGCATAACGGTCCCAATTTTTGGAGGTGTTGTTTCTTAGCCCGGTTACTTCTTCCGAGCTTCTTTCCACTCTTCAGCAAATTGGTCCTATAGTCTAGAGTTTTGAAATTCAACAGCGATAACCCATTCCACAAGTTTCCCACAGACTTTGGTGTTTAATTATACTTATTAAAGAAGTTCAAAAACATTTCCATCTCTCTCAAAGACTGCGGCAGACTCAGAGTAGAAAGTGGACAGTAATTGCCCTCTGGTACATCACTGAGCGATCCAGCCCTTGCAGGTCTTTTGAGAAGCGCCCCAGACAGCACGGTACAGATAATATGATGAGAAGATGAGAAAAAGGGCAAAGAGTTTTTGATGAATGCCTTTCCACAGTGGATTCTCTGGAAGACGGCGTTTCCAAATTGGCCCTCCCCTCCTCTGTCAGTCAAAATGGCACATCAGATGGCGTGTTGAGAACAAAAGAAAGAGGGATTGTCCATTAGTGTTAAACAGCTTAGCGGGTGCAGAGCTGGACTCAGCAGAAAAGCAGTGACAGGTAACAACCGCTTTGGCACTGCCTAGAGAATAATGAGGCCATATTTCCACACAAGAACGAAGTGATAGATGAAAAGATTTAAAGCTGGGAGTTTGTTTTCCATGCCAAAAATCACAAAGCAAGCACACTGAGAAAGTAATGCCATCATTTACACCGCAGGAGGAACACTCTCCAAAGCACTCGCCTTGTAATTGTCATGTTGATTAGCATCAAGAATATTTGCCCCGCATTCCCTCACTCACGTCTGGCTGGTCTATATTTTGTCTTTCAATCAAGGATTTTAAGTGGGTCTTGATTTGGTTTTGGCTCAAGACACCAAGTGAAATGTCTGCCCCAGTTCTGGTGCAAAGGGGGAATTGATCTGCTTTGACACCGACCCTGTTCGGAGGTCCGTTGTGTTGCCTTTGTTAACGAGCCAGGCAGCCTCAACATGTTTGAAAAGCTCAGTGCAGCATGCAAATTCAATTACAGCCTGGCTTTTTGTTGTGACAGCGCCTCTGCACACAATGTACGCGGGGCTGAAATGATGCCGGAATAATCTGAAACATGCGAGTTAAGAGGATGTAAAGGGCAGTTGGGTGGAAAATATAATGTCAAAGTGATAATTAGAGTAAATTTATTTTGTTCTATGAGTTTATCTTGGACACAGATAGGGTAAACACATCCAACATACAAGTTTACATAAAACAAGTGGTCAATTTATTTGATTGGTTTTAGACAAAATTCTAAAATCTACACACACTTGTATTCACTTGACCGCTTTTTTTTTTTTCAAAACGTAAATGACACTGGGCGATAATGTATGTTTGTCGTTCTTGTGATGGAGATTGAGGTAAAGGAAACAGAGATTGAAGTACCAGAGATGAAGATGCTGAGGATCTCTCTGGGAGTGACCAGGATGGACAGGATCAGAGGAACAACACATGTTAGAGGTTTTGGAGATAAAGTCAGAGAGGCCAGACTGAGATGGTTTGGACATGAGTAGAGGAAAGAGAGAGTACATCGGAAGAAGGATGCCGGCTTTCGAACCACCAGGAAAGAGGCCTATAGGAAGTCCAAAGAGGAGGTTCATGGATACAGTGAAGGAGGACAGGAAGATATTTGGCGTGACCAAAGAGGATACAGCAGATGGAAGAAACTGACTTGCTGTGGCGACCCCTGTGAAGGGAAATGCCAAAAAGAGAAGAAGTTGTTCTTGTGATGATTAAATAATAAATTGAAACAGTGTATCATAAACAATAAACCAGTAAAAGTAAATTTCACAGCCTTTCCTGACAATTGACAACATCCGAAAAGTGTTGGCCTTTATAGTAATAATTTATTACTGGTACTACTGTATTATTTCCAACACAGGTGCATGTACGACTGCACTGATGAGGTGCGTGGCTCTAAATAAGCTATTTGCAATAAAAAGGTACCGTACCGGTACCATCACAATCTGCACATGTGCAGTACCGCTATTTACAGCACTATTAAGAGCTATTTAAAAGGACAAGGACATGTCAGAGTTGAGCTGAAGTTGCATATGGAACTTATTTTTAATGGACTCAGCTTTGCTGTATTCAAGTTTCAGGAAAAAACGTGTGTGCTTCTATTAGATAGAGTGCTTCTATTAGAACGTGTGCTTCTATTAAAAAGTGTGCTTCTACTAGAATGTGTGCTAAAAAGTGTGATTCTATTAGAATGTGTGCTAAAAAGTGTGATTCTATTAGAAAGTGTGCTTCTATTAGAAAGCGTGCTTTTATTAGAAAGTGTGCTTCTATTAGAGAGTGTGCTTCTATTAGAAAGTGTGCTTTTATTAGAGAGTGTGCTTCTATTGGAAAGTGTGCTTCTATAGAAAGAGTGGTTCTATTAGAAAGAGTGCTTCTATTAGAAAGAGTGGTTCTATTGGAAAGTGTGCTTCTATAGAAAGAGTGGTTCTATTAGAAAGAGTGCTTCTATTAGAAAGTGTGGTTCTATTAGAAAGTGTGCTTCTATAGAAAGAGTGGTTCTATTAGAAAATGGGCTTCTATTAAAACGTGTGCTTCTATTAGAATGTGTGCTTCTTTTGGAAGGTCTATGGTAATTGTGAACAGTTACATGGAATTATTGATGGTGTTTCACAGACATGCAGTATGATGTGTACATCTTGTATTGCCATAGCAACCAAAATGTGGAAGCTATTACCTACAGCAAATAACTGCACCCTGAAAAAGCTTTTGCTAACTTTATTTCTGATTATTTCTCTTTGTACCAGCACCTTAATAACACCTTCTTTTGTCGTCCACTGATCTTTTAAAATATCAGTTTATTTTAGGTCATTTGAATCATTTAGAGGTTAAAATACATTTTTAAGAATGTTAACTAATGTCACGGATGAATAATTTAACTGTAGGGTCTGTTTCTTTTCACTTCATCAGGATAGAAAGTTCTAGAGTTTAGACTGTTTTGTGTCTGGATCACATCCGTTTGGCACGTTGCTAGCAGTCAGGTGCTAAGGGAAGTATGTTAATCTGGGACTCTAATTTTACTCTGATGTTCTTCTATTTTTATTAGTCATTAAAAATATTCCAAGCACTCAGAATTTTTTTTTCTCTATGCCACTTCTCCTTTAGGTAAATAAGTACTGTTCCAGATTCCTGGTTTGTGGTGGATGTGCCACCAATGTTTGGACCAGTGTCAGACCGTGGCACTTTGGTCCAAAGATGGCAATTTTACCACTGAGCCATGCCTCTCTTTACTGAACACCAATCCAATGGTGCAAACTCTTTTTGTCAGTATCTTCCCTCCACCCCTTTTCTCCAACTTCCTGACCTTACCGCTCTTCCCCAATTAAACTCTACCTAGCTCTTACTGCCTGTCCCAGCCATACCTGCATCTCATTTGACCTCATTTTTCCCATGTGTCAATTGTCTGATGTGAATGTTGTGTTTTTTAATCTTACAAAATAAATTTGGAAAAATCTTGAGTATTTCAGAGAAGGCCAATCCAATGGAGTGTGTTCTTTTTTCTTAAATCCTATTTCTTCTTTTGGTAAGATAAACAGCACCCATCTGCTTCTTTTCTGGCTGCCTTGTAAAAATATACTAATATTTGACCCATTTAGGATCACACATCACCATGTGCCACAAACTGATAGAGTTTATTCAGTAAAATAAAGCATTTCCTTTCATCTTTTGAACTGCTCATTGATAATTGAATTGCATAAACTTTATCAATCCCCAAAGGAAAATTTGAGTGCTGCAATGCAAACACCAGGTGTTAAACACCTCGATGCCCCTCGCCCGTATCTACCGGCGCCCCAGTCGGGTCGCACTGTGTCCAACCTGGCAAGTCAAAATCTGGAGTCCGGAATGGGTCGCAAAGCCTGGCCACAGTGAAGAACACCAAACTGGCCTCTCTGTATTTCACTGGTTGCGAGTGAGCGCCTCCGGATTCTCAAGCGAGCAACTGGACGTTTCCTTAGAAACCGCAAAAACACCGGGGCAAAGAACCTCATCCTTCTCCTCAGCTACCCCGGGACTGAACCTACTCCTCCCCACGCTTATGTGTCTCTGAGAGCCAACAGCTGGTCGCTCATATCAATATGCATGTCAATGACAGAATGACTTCATAACCAGCTAGCCGTTAGGAGCTAGCCGGACAATTTTTGAAAAATCAGCTCTGAACAAAGTCCAAAATGACATCCAAAGTGCGCTCAAAATGAAATCTTCAGAAAGAGACAAAACATAGGCAGAAAGGGACAGAAACTCAGCGAAATTTGGTGATTAAACGCTCAATTAACAGGGAGCACTGCAGCAGGCAGCGACCCAGGGCAGCGCCTTAGCAGTTGACCAATGGATCACGTGGTAAAATTAAATGTCTTTCCAATTTTTTCCCCAACAATTTTTTTTTGAGATGAGAATTTAAATAAAGAGAAAAGTTGGTGGCGCAATATTTTATATGTATATATACATGCATATAAAGTTTAAGTGCCATTTTTGGTCCCGTTTGTGGAAACTTGTTTTTTATTTATTCTGCATTTACTATTCTAGCTGAAAACATCTCAAATGTTTTCCTGGGAGAACATTTTTCTGAAAAATGCATTTAGCACATTTGGGTTTTTCAGGTTTTTTTTTTTCTTTTCTCAATGATAAAAAATGGTGAAAAAATTATCCTGACAGTTTTACTTGCAGAGCGTTACTAATTTCAAGCGTCCACTGATGCAAAACAAAACAATGCGCTTCATAAATATTTGAGGTGTTTGGTGTGCTTTTACACTCCGGCTGAGTTTCTGCAGCCTACCTGTCACTGAGATTTATTCCCATGTGTAGAAAGGCTTGATGAGCTGAGGAATTATTTACCAACTTTTATGGAAATGAGCAAACTGTATGATATCTTCACCTCTTTTTCAATGGAAAACACGTCTGCTGCACAGCAAGGAATGTATAAATGTGAGAAAAAATTATTTCCATCCCATCACTGAAGGAGATTCCCTAAACTCCTGCTGATTAAGGATTCATTTTCCAAAGCATAGATCCAATTTGTTATTCAGGGGTCTCATTTATTAAGAATTGCGTAGATCGTAAGCTGGGCCACCACTATGACGGTGCGTACGCCACACCAACTTGAGAATGATCAAAACCAACGTAACTCTCTTTACGGCAAAGTAAGCACTTGAGAATCCATAGAGGAACACATGGAAAACCTTCTGGACCTCGAGTCAAAAGAGTACAGCACTTGAGAATCCATAGAGGACATTATGGATTCTATCATTTCTATAATGATTCTATAATGTCCTATATGACAGGCGTGTCATATAGGACCAGAGTTTGACACCCCTGTTGTATATGGATCATGGTAATGTCTTGATGCAGGTGCCAGTGGCACCTGAAAATGATAGGCCCCGGACAAGCGGAACCCGACAGAACCGAACGTTCAGGTAACAGGTGCTTCACATTTGAAACTAGATTAAAGCAGTCAAGTGTGATGTTTACGAGGTTTTTTTGGCCATCATGTCATCAAAATTTGTGATGTTACTTTTTTGTCTGAATTTCCAAAGACAGATCAGTGGGTGGAGTTGGTATAAATTTTTATGGGCGAGTTCGAGAGACGGCAGTTCACTTGCTATTGGTGGTGGGTAATTATCCACAGTTTCTAATGAGTAAGCGCCGGCATTTCAAGTAAAATCCCTAAAGTGGTTTGGAAGACATTGTCTTCTCAAGAATTTGTGTCCTCGATTTTAACCTTTGCTCAAACAATTCTCAAAAAAATTTTGTTTAAACACAGTTTGTTCAAACTATGGGGCAGTTGGAAAAGAATTCCTTCTATGGTTTGAAAGATAACCCGATCCAAAGAGAGTTACGCAAGCATGGAAGTACAAATGGATGCAAGAGCAGCCCGAGAGCTTAATGCCACCACCATCAAAAAATGAAGTTAAGAGTTGACGATTTTCTGCATTAAATAATCTGTTTTATGTGACTTAAAAATAAAAGATGAATGAAAACATTAGTCATACATTTTGTTGATATTGATGACTGTTTTCATGTGAGCGGTTTTTTACTTTACAAGCTGGCCAGTCAACCGTTCCAATGTGACATTTGAAAGGCACTCCCAATCCACATTCAATTTCCTGGAGTCTCATTTTCTTCCCCTTCTTCAGCTTTGGTATGATGAAACTCATCCAGAGGAAATTACAGGGAAAAGAGTGCTGATTGGATTTATTGTGGTTGGTCTGGATATCTCAAAGTCAACCAGCAGACAAACACGGAGAGATGAAGGGTTGGTAGAATCAGTGAGAGGCCACTTTACTGCAGCCACTTTACTGGAAAACACAAGTGTACTGATGATGGCCTGCTTGGATCTGATCAGAGTAGTTAGCAACTCTGAAAAGATTACTTATCATTCTTTTTGACCTTCAAGAGAGGATTTTATGCTAAATCAACATACCTGAAGTTCTATTTCATTCATGCATGTTTGAGTAATTTACAAGCACACCTATCCAGTATTTCCGTACTTTTAGAATCCATGGGTCATTACTTTTGTTCTCCACTATGCCCACATTTGAACGTTTAGCAAGGAGGGTTTTAGTGCACATCCTCTGCTTGCGCTGACATTTTTATGCAAAGGGACCAAACTAAGAAGAAAAACAATTTCAGCTAGCTTCGCTAACCTGTGCTTTACACTCCCTCAAACAAAATTTGCAATGTCGTACACACTCACAGGAGGTGGAACTAAGCACGGAGCGACAAAAAAGGGGCATTCACAATGTCAAAAACAGAAGTAAAACTTGGTAATGTAATGTGACACCCTCTGTTGTCCTTTGTGGTTTGTTTTTCAGTTCTTTAGTTTTTTAGCTGCTGGATCTTGGTGGCTAATGATTTGAGGACTAGCCTGATGAGGTCATCTGATTGCCACTTGAGTATTTAAGGCTCAGCTCAAGACTTTGTCAGTTCTTCATCGATTATCTTTGTGGTGACACAATCACTATTCCAACGAAATTTTGCCTGTTCTTTTCCAGAACCCTTCAGCCCCAGTGCTCCTCTGTTCGTCAAGTCCTACGTGATTCATCCCCACTTCCATGTGGACACATTCAAGTCATTTTATAAATTCGTATTTTCGTGGTCATTGACCTACATCTGGATCTCTTTCCTCCCCTGATCCATCTTATGAAAAAGGTTTTTTGTTTTTGGCTAATGTTCTGTCAAAAAGATGAAACATCAAGATCTGAAGATCGTTACAAGCTTGCAACCATGCGTTCAACCAGATTTCCACGATGGGCCTGCAGATACTATGCAAACTTGTAGTTTTTTTCTCCCATTATTTTAATGTGACAGCTACAAATTTTTGGGGAAAACAACAAATGTTTTTCAAAATCTGTCCTAAGTTTTTAATACCAAATGTTTTTCAATGATTAACTTGAATTTGATTTCTGGTCAGTTTGACATTTTTAAATAACTTTTTATGTATTCAAACATTTTAACAGAATGAAAGCTCAAATAATGTTGGATTTCTGAACAAACAACTGTACCACTAAATATTCTGATAAGACAGAATGATTATCTCACAAAAAGCACAATGGCCACCCTTTTGTCTAAATTATTTGATCTGTGTATTTTTGACAGATTTGAGCAGTATAAGATCATCAGTGGCAACAAACACACGAACAACCCGAGTTTGATATCATTCAGTAGGAGGAAGCATAAAAATGACATATTTAATATAACTCTAATGACTTTACTTTTTCTGCTCTTAGTAAGATGGCGGAATGGACTTTACTAATGTCCAATGGCCTCCATATGCAGCTTCGGAATGAGGTCCACCTCAAACGAAACTTCTTTGAAAAATTTCTTACTGTTAAGAAATGGGAATTTTCTGCATTATTAAGGTGAAACTAATCTGGTCTTCGCCTCTAAAATGCCATGCAGTCGTAAAGATCAATGTAACAGATCAGAAATTCGACCAAAATATTATAAAACTTTTATAATCGCATTGAAGTCATTTTCATAAAAACAAACTCTACGGCCAGAAAATCGTTTTGGTTTGTTGACTTCAGTCATTTATTTCAATTCGACACACCGTATGCTTTCGTGATCCATAGCAAAGGATTAAAAGCTATGCTGAAACTTTTAATTTGGACCTCAGAGACTGGATAAGTTGCACCTTAAAGATTTCTTAATGAACTCCTTAGGAATACAAAGTAGGATCAAGGAAATAAAAACTTTCAGACTCTTGTTCGTACGCAATAAAACCAACTTGGACTGAGAACCTTAGTTGCAAATTGGAAGGAACTTGAATATATTACAGCTGTTTCACGATAAGCAACATCTGGTTATCAGTTTTCAGACAGGTGAAGTTTCAAGAGTAAGAGGGAATGTTATAGCATCATTGTTTTCTGCAGATTTTGTCGTGTTTTTTTGATGTGTTATTCAATTCATTTTCCGTTCATTTGTATCAAATCAACGTATCGTTTCTGTTGAACAGAGCCAGCCAGAACACTAGGTCCAAATAGTCTAGTAAAAACTACACGACTTAGACAAAAAAATAAAACTCTGTTTTGCTGGCCTAGCTTTAGCCGCACCCGCAGCATTCACTTTACCATTGGTTCATAGTGAAACAATCTGCCCACTCGGTTAACCCTTCTCCAGAGGGCACCAAAGATTCCCGATCAGATTAAAGTCAAGAACCTGTGGTCAGTTAATGATTCAAACTTACAGCTGTTTGTTCTTTTGTGCTACTTTTGTGTCGTACTGTCACAATTCTTGTTTCCAACTTCCAAGACATGATGCATCCCTAAACAACCTGAGTGGAAGGTGCTGGTTGTGTCAAAGTCCACACTGCTTGTAGCATCCGATCAATAACAGCCTCAGAAGTGACTACTTGCACGAGCTTTGCGCTTCTGTGTCAAGAATAAACGGAAATACATGGAAAACAACACACCTCTTTTTCTTTCCTATCGAGAGGAATGCTTAAAAATGGAGGCTTTTGAAGCAACAAAACAACCATTATGAACACAATGAAATACAAAGAAAGGAATCTTTCTGCTTTCCAGACTTATTCTTCCCTCTACCCCGCCAAGAGAGTGCTTAAATTGTAGCTGCATACTAAGAGCTTCCTCTGAATCAATTACCATTTGGATATAAATGTCACAGCTTTGGAAACTGTCACCGAGCAGAGACTGAAGGGAAGTAGTGTTTTAACAAGGACAGAAGAAGAAACACACATATTTTGTTTGTAAGAAAAAACACATTTTGATTCAAATATTTGTTGAACAGGTAAAAAATGGGAAACAAAAATTGACGAAGTTTTCAAAACTTCAGAAGCATGTACAAAAAATTTTGGAAAAATACCGTCAATTAGACTTAGAGTGTTTTAATCTAAACTTTTGACCATCCTTCCTGAAGCTCATTTTTTAGGTCAATTCATATCGGGTTCTCTGGTGGCGTTGTTGTCATCCCCAAACACTATTACATACTGTATTTAGACACAGAGGCGACTTTACGTAGCGTCAAAGTGGTCACTGTGCTCCACATAAAATACTTCAGATTGCTTTAGCGTACGAACATGGTAAGCAAAGGTAGAGAAAGTTGAATGCCATGTTAACAACTTCATTTTTAATAAAATGAAGGCAGCATTAGCTCAGTGTGGAACGTTCACCCTTGGAAAGGAAGTTCGAGAAATAACATATCACAGAGCTCATGTTTATGAGATTGGAGAGAACAACTAAGCCACGATTTCTCCCACCATTGGTGCTGTCGTGGCAACCGGTGTAATGCAGCACACAAATTTCCCCTTATCCAGTGAGGTGACCGAGCTAAGAATGAGAAATGAGCACATTGCTTTTGTTAAAATGTTTTGATTTGTTTGCAAAATTACATTTAAGAAAAGACTAGACCCATAAAAGAGGTCAAGGTATGAATAGATTGAACGCTCAGACTTATCTCCACCAAATGGCATAAGAGGGAAAACATATTCACTGGCAGATCAGGCCATTGACACACAAAGAGGAGGGGGAGGGAGACTCAAATTAACAGAGAAAAGAACAGCACAATATGCATAAAAATAATTACTTACAAAAGGAAAACAAAATCTTTAACAAACTAAGCTTCAAGATATGCAAACCCAACTTATCAAATAAACACAATAAAATGTTTTAAATAAAAGAACAAATAGAAAATGGTACAGTCCAACATGGCTGACTCTCCCATTGGCTGACTCTCTCATGGCAGACCATGCTCCGCCCCTACAAACTGGTAACTCTAAGAAAACATAATAGTTTAAAGAATCCAAATAATCCAAGAGACAAAATGACTCAACTAAATATGTGCACATGAAAAGAAGAATGAATTTGACAACAACAAATGTGAAAATGGTGGAACTTGGAAAATGGAACTTAACTTCAACCTAAGAGTTACCAGACCTTATCATTGTGAGGGTTGTTTATTAACTTATGTTTCCAATAAAATTAGCTTTCAGGATTTCGGTAGCATTTGACTTAACTAAGTAAAATAATTCTGATTTTCTGAACCACAGCTTGTTTAGAAAAAACAGCTGGAATCATGCTAATTTTTTTTTATTATTTTAGCTGCAAATGCAGCAGGTTGCTGGTAACAGAACAGTCACTACTCCCTGAGCCATTCCCTCAGAAGTTGGATAGATTTGTGCAACGTGACAAAGATCTTTGGCACTTGTCAATTTCGAGATTCTGCTCATTTGGCTTGCACTTCTGGTTCAAGCTACATCATTACTTGTGTGCATACAATTGCAATTCCCCCACTGTGAGACAAATAAAAGTTTTCTTACTTACGTATGAGACGCAAGGAATAATTTCGTAACTCAAAATTGATATGTGCTTAAGATCCCAGCAGTAACATGTCTGTATTTGTAACATGTCAGGAGATTGTCACATTCAAATAATTTTGAGAGCTGTAGATATGTTTCTTTGTCCAAAGAATCTGTGGCCATAGGCTCTTCTCCCAAATGTTTGTGTCACACCTATCTACTGTATGTTGTATGAAGCCTTACTACCACGGATGCCAAAAACATGTTAAAGAACTCCCTGCTGGCCAGAGAGTGATTGCTGTAGTCATCCTGAACTACATACATCCTCTTACTTTAGTTCTGTTGACCCAAGGGATAGAAATCAACCAAAATGACAAATAAATGGACGCAACGAGTCTTTCGCCCAAAAATTTGATCTCAGCTTGGTGATAGTTGGAGATGTCTCTGTCAATGACATGCAGAAACCATTGACAGTGGACAGTATGAACAGATGCATATCTGCTGAATAAGGTTGAGATGGCTATCGCTGAAATCAAGAAGACGAAATTTCGTCCCATAAAATAAATGAAGCCGCAGGAGAATACCTGTATATATGCCTCCAGCAAGTTACTGGAAGCTCAGAAGAGGCAGCAGGAGCTTAAGCTGAGGAGGTGACTGCTAAGAGGAGGCATTTCAGACCCACCTCGGTTAAGGTGAGCTGACCCCTCTAGAACATGTTAAAGAATCTCTCCATCGACTTCCCTCTGGGCACATGTAGTTCTCCAGCAATTCTCCTTCCAAAGGCGGGTGTTTTTCTTACAGCTGTACGGCAGGAGTTTACTCCACCTGAATTGCTCGAAACAAATGGCAATCCCTAAAGTGACGAATTTTCGACGTCATCACAGAGAGGATGACTGCCTCTAAGATGGAGGCCATTATGAACTGGCTCCTGAAACGGTGACCAAGTGGAAGAACAAAGATGCCTTCATAAGCCAATGGAAGAGTTTATTCTTTAGAGAAAAAAAACTTTCGATGAGAATTAAAAAGTCTAAGAACCCTCACTCTATTTGTACGCCTGTGGCTGGTAAATTGTTTGAGCAGCTGGGTAGTAGGCATTGAGGATGCAATTGACACATTGGCATTGGAGAGATCCCTATCTGCTGAATAAGCATCAGATGAACGGCACAGTTGTGACGAAGACGAAAGTTTGGTTTATGAAATGAATGAAGACCTGCATTCATGAATCTCGCAGGAACGGAGTAATCACCTTTTACAGAGCACCAGCTGAAGTTACTGGAAGCTCAGAAGAGGCAGCAGGAGCTCATCCGGAGAATGAAAACTGAGGAGGTGACTGCTCTGAGGAGACAGGTCAGGACCGCCTCATGTAATGTGGTCAGAAGACGAACTTTCTAAAACCTGTTCAGGATTCTCCCCATCATCCTTCCTCTGGGCGCATGTACTCCTGCAATTTTTCTCCTGAAAGGCACATCTTATTCTTAAAGGCATACAGCAGGAGTTTATTCCAACGGAATTGCCCGCAACCAATTGCAATCCCTAGAGCGACCATCTCTAAGATGGAGGCCAATATGAACCGGTTCTTGAAGCAACGAGAGGAGTTGATCTAGTGGAAGGAAAAAATAATCTTTCAAAAGCCAATAGAAAGTCAATATTATTTTTTTTAAGGAAAAAAAATTCAATAACAATTGAATTGGGGAAAGGTAAATAGTCAAAGAATTGTAACAAACTTCAAATGCAATAACCTTTAAGTTCCAACTTCCAAAGTTCACCTGTGGCTGATAAATTGTTGTTCGAGCAGCTGATGAAGAGGCACTGCCTTTTCTCATATACAAGCCAGATGTACAATTAACTTTCTTATTTTTGTCTCTACACTTTTAAAGGGACCAAAAAAAACTTGTGATTTGCAAACGTTAACCTTTGATGAGTCATTCGTGGCTCTTTATCAGTCTGAATTTTGATTATTCATCAATTACAGATGCAGAAAGGGCTTTGTCAATTCAGTTTTGCTAAATTCATTCGTGTTTCTCAGCTTCTTAAGGGGAATTATCTCAAATCGTACTAGGTCAAGGAACCTTTACAAACTTCAAGTACAATCTCCAAGTTCCAACTTCCTCGCGCTAAGCGTTCGCCTGTGGCTAATAAGTTCTTGTTTAGGAATCTGATGAAGAGGCACCACTGTGTCTCAATTACTAATACAGTGAGATGTACAATTTACTTTCTTGCCTTCGCTCACTTATTCATTTCTTTATACTATTTTTAAATGTAGAAAAGTGTGTCTGCAAATGGAAAACAAGTTGCTGTTTTTGTCACTACACTTTCAAAGGGACCAAAACAAAAACTTGTGCTTTGTAAAAGTTAACCTTCGTTGATTAATTCGGTGGGTCTTTTTCAATTACAGATGCAGAAAGTTACTGTAAATAACCAAAGGGCTTCGTCAAGTCGGAGTTTCACTAAATCTATTCATGTTTCTCAGCTTCTTAAGGGGAATTAGCTCAAATGGTAGAGCGCTTGCTAGGTCAAAGAACCTTAACAAACTTTAAGTACAATAATCGCCAAGTTCCAACTTCCTCGCTCTAAGTGTTCGCCTGTGGCTGATAGATTTTTGTTTGGGAAACAGATGAAGAGGCACTACTGTTTATGTTGCTCAAGTGGCAGCTAGCTTTAGGGGTTTGATTCCCGTATTCTGCCATATGACTTTTTGCAATTTTGACAGCAGATCGTTTAGTGATTGGAGTTTCCAAAGGGAACGAAAAGTATTTCAGTCACGCAGGTGATAAACATGTCTTCAATCTATCTTTAAACTTTACAAAAGACCCCAGGAACTTGTGATGTGTTCCGGCAAGGGTTCCATATGGCCAGTCACTAGATTGTACCTTTTCAGTCTTCAATTTGACTATTCCTCAAACACAGAAATGCTGAAAGATTAGTGTAAATAAACGTAAATGCCAGTTTTAAGTTTCACTCATTTTAACTGCATTTTCCTAGCTTCAAATTGTAGAGATCTCGTTTTCCATGTGAGCGGCAATGGAATCGATGCCCGAATTTTTCTGCTTCTGTTGATGAAAGCACCGAGGTGTTGGAGTTTGCTTGTAAAATATGAGTCCATTTTTGCAGATGTCAAAAGTCTCAGTTTCTAACATTACACCTGCGAATGGAGCCTACGAATATGCGACTTGCAGTGGCAAAAGTTTCCTTTGACAAGTTGTTGGACGGTAACTTTTTAGTGTTTCAATTATGTGTCATCAGAATAAACAATCCAGCCATTCCCAATTTGAGTCTAGCTTGAGGAGGATTGTAGTTTCCGGTTAGAAGACATTTGACAAGTTTTCAAAATTGGCGCACAAGCACACTTCCACCACTTTTCAGCTGAAAATGCCAAAAATGTTTTTTGTTAACCAGTGGTTTCTGTTGCTCTATCTCTACACAATGACTTAACCTTAATAGACTTCAAGTACAACAATCTTCAAAATCCAACTTCCTCGCTCTAAGCGTTTGCCTATGGCTGATAAATTTTTGTTTTGGAAGCTGATGGAGAGGCATTACTGTGTCTCAATTATAAATACAGCAAGACAGCGTGTGCAGATAGAATAAGGATTTTAATACATGTTCATTTTGAGCCTCACAAATTTTTCTTGCATTCTATAACATGCTGTTTTCATTAAGGAAAAGAAATCTTCATGTATAAAGTGTATATTTGGTTTCTTTCTGTTTCCTTTTTTTCTTTTTATCAAAGACTGTTTTGATAGTTCCCTTAATGGAATTTGCTCATGTGGTAGAGCACTCGCTTTGTTTGTGAGCAACATTGGGTTTTACGGGTTTGATTCCTGTATTCTCCAAAACAGTTTTTGCAATTATGACAGCAGACCATTCAGTGATTGGATTTTGCAAAGGGAACAAAAAGTATTTCAGTCACGCAGGTGATAAACATGTCTTCGTTTCTTACTTTCAAAAAGACCCCAGGTACTTGAAAAGTTTGGTTAGCGTAGGAAACAGCGCAATAATGTAGGTCTTCATAGCAAGAGTAAGGAGGTGCAATGGCACCTGGTCTGCACATGTGAAGAGGCTACACAGTTCATGAAATGATTCTGGAATCTTTTGTCTGATTTAATCTTAATTCACCCACTTTCTTTTGCTATACGCAAACTCGCAGCCTGTCGTTCGATGGCGTTGCACAACATCCCTCTGCCAAACTGTGCGTAAAGTGTGCATTCTCATTCCTCACCCCTAACAGTTTTTAGAATTATTAAAACTACATTTAGACTTGTACACAAACAATATCTTAAGAATTAAAGCTTTAAAAAGATGCTATATTTATTAATGTGAATAAATTTTTATTTTGTCACAACAGAAATGTTTAATTATTTTCTTTGTGTTAACATGGAAACTGAATAATCATTTCACTTTTGTAAACTTACAAAAAGGTTCTCTGTGAATAAAACTTCACAGAGAATCCTCAATCATTTAAAAATATATACATGTAATTTTGTTTTTGTATTGGCGTGTGTTTAATATCGCTGCAAAAATAATCTCTTGTGTCATTTTTTAATTTGTGTCTTGGTTTGTGTAAAATAAAATGGTCTATTCTAGTTATATAGATGTGTGAGGGGAGTACTTTATCTGTAAAATAAACTTTAAATTCTGTTCCAAAAGAGCAAAAGTATCTGGGGTGTATTTCGGATACTGTATTTCAGGTAAGCAAACCTTCTCAAAACAGAACAATCAAATGAGAAAAAAACTGGGCAAAATTTTTTTTCAACAGTGAAATTTTTTAACCACAATAAAATAAATAGAAAGTTTGTATAAAACATTCAAATCAGGTAACATCTATACAAATATTCACTGTTAACAATTATTATTAATGTACAAATTCCTGAACAAATCAGGAAGGTGGGTCTTTGGGCTTTAGTTGCTGTTCAGCCAGTCATTGCTCAACAGTAATCCCACCAAAAGTCCGGGAGCAAAATGAAGCGCTGCCATAACGGCTGTGTCCGAAAGCTTTTGTAACAAGGAAGGCCACATTTGGAGCAGGTGTTAAATGGTGCCTCACGTTTATATGTCCTCTTTTGAATGCCCATTGCCTCCTCTTTTGCTGAACGTTTCCTGGTGCTTCTGGACACTGGATGAACATACGGAGTTGCCATGGGTGCAATTTGAAGAGGAGCTAGTGTAATGGTAACATGAACGCTGGACGACGGAAAAACAAACGTGGAGGGTGCTGTGGTCTGTTTATGAACATTAGGGGCTCTCACAAAAATGAAGCCTGGTATCGGTTGGGGCACTGGTTGTATTGCCGGGAGAGACAATAGCCGGGCTGCACAGCAGCAGCACTACCAGGCTGCCTACTATGCTGCAGTTTTGGAGCCTCTCCCACTCTTATGTTGGTGGTGGCCAAAGTCGTGCCTCGAGGAGGGTCTTTGTACCTGCTTTTTCAGCAGAGAAGGGAGCGGTGCAGATGACATTGGTATACACTGCTCTTGGTGGCACCTTGTTGGAGGACACTTCTCTGCTGCCTGTTGTCCTTCCACTGAAACCTGCAAACACAACATAATTAGCATCATTGCATAATGCATGTTTTTGTTCAACTATAGCGTCCAAACTCACCACTGGAGAAGTGTCTTCTGGTTGAGAACAAACAGCTGCAGAGTGGTGGCCTCCATAACAGCTGGACAGTTAAGTACCAGCTCGCGGATGTAGTGGTAGTCCCTCAGGATTTTAGTCTATCGAGGAATTGTAACGACACCCTTTTTGGTTGGGTACCAGTACAACACGCACAGCCTGTTGCACATCGCCTCAACAATGCAACTGGTGACAGGCCTCTGAGCCGGCCGCCAGGATGACCAACCATCCACTGCTTCACGCTCTCCACATCTGCTGTCTCGCCGCAACTTTTGGGGGCTTTGAAGTGGCCTTTGCTAAGCTTGACCTGGTGTCTGGGCTGGTAGCTAAGTCTTGTCTTGTCTACCTCGAGAAGGGTACTCCACAGATGGACTGTTTCTGTGATCCGCTGCTCGTCCAGATAAGATATCTCTCGTAGGGAGATGAGATGCACAGCCAAGTCCTGCACCTTATCCCAGCTCGCTGCACCATTAGGTCCCTGAACTGGAGCTTGTGTCGGAAGTACCTTTTTTTAAAAAGCGTGCATAATTTAAAATAAAAAATTTGCATTGCATCTTTTTTCTTGACCATACACATCTGGAACACATTTTTCCATAATTTCTCTTAAAAGCAAACTGTATTTTATGTATATAAAGGTGTAATTGTGAACCAAAATGATATACTCACCGAAAGCTGATCAGCATAGCTGATTTCTGAAGCTGTAACACTCGATGTTGGCAAGACAGCAACACCTTCTGCTTGCCAGCAGGTAGAGGACTGTGCAATGCAGGGTGGTGGACAGTAGGGGTGGGCGGATCGATCCTAATATCGATAATATCGATACCAACGCTAGTATCGATATCGATTGATACTCCAACTACAATATCGATACCTGGATTGAAGTTTTACCCCTCGCACTTTGCTTCCGTTTTTTCTCTTTTTTTTTTTTTTTTTTTTTTTTAAATTAACCTAACTGATTTGTCTGCAAAATATGCGTAAATGCTGTGTGTAGCCCCTGTATGCTAAAGCGAGGCGGCCCCGCCCCCTCCCTCCTCTCTTTCGCTTTGACTTGTCACATGACTCAGCGACTCGGGTCCAAGAAACAAACAAAAAAAAACAAAAAAACAACGCAAGTTGGTAAAAGTAGAGAGTGATGGAAAAAAGAGAAGTATTGTGTGGCTGTACTTTGAGGCACCATGTGCAGAAAGGCTGTTAAATATAGGGGTAACACTACAAATTAAAGAATCACCCCAAAGAAAAACTTCAGAAACGGAGGAGAAAACCCTGACCCCTTCTGTTACCCAGAGGCAGCGCTCATTAACAGCGACAGTCCATTTTCCAGAGAACACCCAGGTAGATACTAATTGTAAAAGTACAACATAATCATAATAAAATTTTTATTATTATTATCTTTAACATTAGTTAACATTTGTTTGCGTGCAACTGGGCACTTCTATGGATCTACCTACCAACCTGTGTTTATACATATACTTGGTCATACTTTATATATGACCCAAACCCTTGATGCAAAATAGTCATTTAACAAATTTAAATATCGGTATCGGCGATATTGGTCTGGTGTTTACTTGGTAATGGATCGATACCAAAACTTGCGGTATCGCACACCCCTAGTGGACAGTGATGTGCTGAAGAGAGGTTACATGCTATTTGCAGTGGCAAAAGTTTTCTTTGACGAGTCATCGGACGGCAGTTTTTCAGTGTTTCCTTCAAATGCCATAGAATAAACAATTGAGCCATTTCCAAATAAAATTTTTTCTAAATATAATTTATTGGGTCTTGCTTCAAGGGGATTCTTGTGCCTGGTGTTTCTCTAAATTGGCGCACACCTCCTTTTTTAGTTACCCCACGAGCCTTTAGTAATTAGATCAGGCTAGGATGAACCAGGAAGAAGAGGGGTAGGCGTTCCATTACGAGTGCACGGAAGCAGTGCTTTTGTCCACGCCTTTAACAACATGAAAGTGAAGGCACTATTGGATGGATAGCCGGAGGGTAGGACTGTGTAAAGGTGTTGGTTCAGGTGTTCAGTGATCGCTGCCCTGGGGTATCGGCCAGAATACATACCACTTTGAAGCCCAGATGAGGCTCAGGTGCTGGAGGGTAGAGACATGAGGAGGCAAAGGGTTCCTTTTGATCAAAGGTTGTTTATTGATACTTGTGAACCCTACAGTGACCTGGAGTGTCCTGAAAGTCGCTTTGAAATATTAAAATAATAAAATAGAAGGAATAATGTGACAAAACATTGAAGTCAATACGGACTGTAAGTGCATAAGGAGGTAAAAATAAAAGTGACAAAAGAAGCATAAAGTGACAAACTGTGATGAATTACATGACCATGAACCAGTTATTTGTTATTCTGTGAGTTATTATAAAGTGTTATTGTGTTGGGAATAAAAGATTTCCAGTACTGGGCGGTTTTTGAGCGGAACTGTCTGAGCCTCTTGGAGAAAGAGCTCCGCTGCTTGTCCAGAAGTGGGTAGAGAGGATGGTCAGGGTTGTCCATGATGGATAAAAGTTTATTCAGTGACCTCTCCATCACTGCCTCAAGTGTGCCCTGTTGGCAGCCAATGACAGAGCCAGCCTTTCTTATTGTGAAAGGCTGGCTGTTGACATCACTGACTGCAATGCTGCTCCCCCAGCAGATGACAGAGAAGAACAAGGTGCTGGCCACCACAGACTGATAGAGGATCTCCAGCATCTTGCTGCACACATTGAAGGACCTCAGCTTCCTTTGGAAGTAAAGTCGGCTGCAGGTCTTCTTGTACACAGCAGTACTGTTGCTCCTCCAGCTCAGTCTACTGTCGATGGTCACTCCCAGGTATTTGTACTCCTCCACCACCTCCACATCCCTACCCAGAATGTAGAGGGGCCGCAAGGCAGATCTCTTCTTTCGGAAGTCAATCACCATCTCCCTGGTCTACATTGAGCAGTAGGTGATTCTCTCCCGCCCACTCCACAAATCCGTCCACCACCCTCCTGCACTCCTCCTCCTGCCCACCACTTATACACTCTACAACTGCAGAGTCATCAGAGAATTTCTGTAGGTGGCATGAATCGGAGTTGTGCTGGAAGTCTGAGGTGTACAATGTGAAGAGGAATGGAGAGAGCACAGTGCCCTGTGGTAAATGCCATTAGAATAAACAATCGAGTCATTCCCCAAATCATTAGTTTTGTAAATACAATGTATTGAGTTTAGCTTCAAGAGAATTATTGTGCCTGGTGGGGAAACATTTGACAAGTTTCTCAAAATGGCGCACATACACGCTTCCTTTGTAGTTGCCCCACAAGTTTGTATGTAGATCAGAGCAGGGTGATGCAGGGTAGTGTCTTCTTCTCCTTTCGGCATTTCGCTTCAGGGGTCAGTTTCTTCCATGTATGTTTTTAACACTATGACACTACATTTTTCTATATGACAATATAGAAATGTTATGCGTTGTTTGCAATAATGAGATACACCATCAAAACTTGATTGGTTTCACTTTGTAACAGACACTGTCTAGAGGAGGTGCTTTGGACCCAGTGTTTTTGCAGTTTCCATGGAAATGTCCAGTTGCTCGCTTAAGGAACTGGAGGTGCATACTCGTACCCAGTGAAATACAAAGGGGCGAGATTGGTGTTCTTCACCTTGCCTGGCTTTGCCACCCCTTCCGGTCTACAGCTTTTAGGTTGCCAGGTTGGACACAATGCTACCAGACTGGGACGCTGGTGGACAGGGGAGATGGGGCATCAAGGTGCTAAACACCTGTTGTTTGCACTGCAGCACTCAAATTTCCCATCGGGAATGATTAAAGGATATTCAATTCAGTTCTGATTTAGCCCCTTAGAGCAAATAATTTGCTCAAATATGATCGTAAAAATGGCTTTTTGTTTGTTTTATATCTTTTTTAATGACCAAAGGATAAACTACATTGTTATTGTTTTGTAGCTTGGTTAGGACATGTAAGTGATCGAAACACATAATTCTGGCAGTTTGGATAGCTGAGGAAATACTTTTGCCAGTAAATTTATATTTGATATATGTTATGGGTTTTTTTTTTTATCTGAAATGATTACTTCTGCTGTCCCCAAAAAAACATGTCAAGTAACAAAAATACCATCATTTTATTTATGTGGCCTTTGAAAGATGTAATTAAATACCTTATTAAAACTCATTGGGTGTTTTTAATTCATTTTATTGGTGTTTAAATAAGATTCTATAAACTCGTTTGTGAGCGTGGTGAGCAGAATGTGGAAAGATCTAGGTTTCATACAGAGGCTCCCGAGACCTTTTCATCCCCAACCAGATTCTCCAAGGTGTTTTCCCAAACCAGCTTAAATGTGTAATCCTCAGCAAGAGCTGGATCATCCTTCAGGCTCTCTCTTTCTGGATCAGGTCTAAAGCAACATCCCTGTTGGGAAGTCCAATTGGCATCCCAGTGCAATTCAACTTGCTCCCGCTAAACTCCTATCGATCCAGATGGCCGAGTTTCTCTCCTTGTGCCAAACATAAAAGTTACCCAGAGATTCAATTAAACTCTCCAACCACTTGAAATATTGATTAAATTCTTTTTTCTTATCTGTTAGTTTGAAATGGCGGACTGACTGAAAAATCAACAAATGATATTAATTTAAGTGTTGTGGATTTTTAATATGTAGAAAATAGTATTTATTATTTCATCCTACAAGTGCTGATAAAGGGATGCTGTTTTTATCTGCCAAATAATGATTGTACCAACCTGTCAATGCCTGATCCCGTCAGACCTCAGAAGCTAAGCATGCTGGGCCTGGACAGTACTTGAATGGGAGACCGCCGGAACTCCCAGGTGCCACGGTGGGACGGCCGTTGAGATTAAATTGTCATTGTGTCCCTGGGCAAGACACTTCACCCACGTTGCCTAGTCTGGATGATGTGTGTACGATTGGTTGGTAAGGATCAGAAGGTCCGATGGCGCGAAATGACAGCCTTGCTTGTGTCAGTTTGCCCCAGGGCAGCGGTGGCTATAAAAGTAGCTTACTATCACCTGGTATGGCGTGAATGAATAATGCATATGTGAAGTATCCGTTGGCCACAGCCCTGCACCGACCCAAATGTCCCGTACAGAAAAGGTTTGGCACAAATACACATATTTCAGTATCGTTACATTCAGACATATGAGTGGTCTCTGCTTTACCAGAGTGTTGGCGCCACGTTGGGCTAAAGAGTCTGTCAAGGTGCCCTCATTGTTATCTTTATGATAAATTACGATTTCTCAATCAAAAGCAAAAAAAAACGTCTCAAATTGTGTAATAACTAACAAATTTTGGCTCCACAATGGCTGTTGTTAGGCTTTCTGGGTGGAGTTTCCATCTTCTATCTGTGTACTTTTAGGTTTAATCCCACTTCCCAGAAATGTGCTTGTTAGGTTGATCGGCCATTTGGGAATTATCACTAGGAAGGAGTGTCTGCATAAGTGGTTGTTTGCTTCGTGGTGGTTGGTAAGTGGTTGTTTTTTTTAATTCAACAGACAGGTGACCCGTTTGAGATGTAAGCCGGCTCTTGCCGTAACTAGCTGGAATAGGCTCCACCAAACCTCTGAAACCAGAAGATGACTGGCTAACAAATTAACATGTTATGGATAATTGAATTGAAAATACTTTATTAATCCCCAAAGGGAAAATTTGATGCTGCAGGGCAAACACCTTGTTGTCCTCGTCCTTCAAGTTGTCCTTCCTTGTCCGCTGACAACCAGGCGTCTGAACAGCTGCCAGTTCGGAATGAATCCATGGAGTCGGGCTTCATTGAAGCACACCAAACTGGCCTTTCTATTTTCTCGTTGGGTTTCTCCATTTTGCCAGCGAGCGACTGGATTTTTCCATGTCAACCACAGGGACACTGGGCTCAAAGCGCTTCCTGTAAGATAGTCTCATTCTCAGCTCTGTCGGGACTGCCCGAACTCATCCAGCCATGGTGGATCTGGTTCCGAGAGCTAGCAGCTAGTTGTGCATGTAAACTCTATAACTAGCAAAACAAGCCATTGGGGAGCTAGCTGTGTGAGAAAGAAAACAGCCATCCGAAGTAAAACAAAGCAGTCCAAATTGACGTTCCAAGAGTCCACAAAGTCACGTCTCCAGAACGGGACAAAACACACACAATTCACACACATTCTCCTTCATACAGCCCATTTGTTTTTCATTTCAAGTGCAGGTGTGAGAGTATATGAAGTTTCTTTCAAATACTGAACCTCCAATAAAGAAGGTATTTCATTTGTCTACAATATGGAGCTTTTAAAGTAGAGCTACCTACATTTTATATGTGAACAATCCAACATAACAACATTTCAACATCTGGAGTCAAGAAATGTGTTTTATGACAAAATTTTCACACCTTGGCGATGGAAAATACAGTATACCTGCAACATCTAAATTCATTATGACCAAGTCTGAAATGGCAATAATTTAGATATAGCGTAGATTAACAAAATATAACAGTCACATAACACAATCAGGTGTTATTTTGGTTGTGGTCCCCCATACCCCTCCTCCCCTCCCACTGCTCTGCAACCTGCCCCCTCCCCCAACACAATATTTGATTTATGGTGTCCTGACACTACTGTGAATGGTAGGTTGAAATATTTAAAAAAAAACGGTCTCCATACCGTGTATAATGTATGTTTAGATTCTCTCAGCATGTATTTTGTCTTCTCGAGTTTGAGATGGAAAAACACATCTCTGATCAAATGTGATAAGGTGGGCGGGGCTGCATCCCTCTACCCAAGGAGGACGAGACGTCAGGCTGGCATAGTCAATGATCCTCTGACCACCGTTGGGCAATGCCAGAGCCTAATTGTTGATTACAAACAGTTGTATCTTGGGAATCACATTGAACTTAAATCCATTCATGATTCTAAGTGCCCCACAAATATCTCCCAAAAAGCACTGTATTTTAGGAAAGAACCAGCAAGTGTGAATTAATATGGCTTCTGAACTTTACCATCAGTTACACAGCGGGTCAATTTCTGGATACATTCGAGCCAAATAGGTTTTATTGCGGTGGGCACGATGTGCAACCTTAAATTGTAATAAACAATGTCTTGCACACTTTGAGGATGAGTTGGTATTCCTCAATATGTTTCATTAATAGTTGTGCTAAAGTCCTGCTCCCAATGAGCTTTAAAGGTTAGCGTCGAGGGAGAATTTATTGCTGAAATCATGCTAAGGATTCTCAATACTGATTTCTTTCGAATGCGATTGAAGGTCAAGATATTATCCAGAATACTTTTAGAAGGTTTGATTGGAAACCTTTTGTGGAGGAAATAACCTACGTATCTGAAAAAATTCAGTCATCTTCTTATCCGTCTATCCCTTTCGGGGTTGCGGGGGGTGCCGGAGCCCATCCCGGCCAATTTAAGGCAAAGGGAAGAGTACACCCCGAACAGGTCGCCAGTCTGTCGCGGGGCCACACACACACAACCATCCACTCACACACTCATTCCTAGGGGCAATTTGGAACCGGCCAATCAACCTAGCATGCATGTCTTTGGAGGGTGGGAGGAAACCCACGTAAAAACAGGGAGAACATGCAAACTCCACACAGAAAGGACAGTGTTCCAAGCCTCGTCCACATCCGGGACTCGAACCCATGACCTTCTTGCTGTTAGGTCACTGTACAACCCACTGCGCCACCGTGCTGCCCTCTGAAAAAATTAGATCTAGGAATATTGTATGCTGCGTATGTATGGGGACGAGGCTTGGAACACTGTCCTTTCTGTCTGGAGTTTGCATGTTCTCCCCGTGTTTGCGGGGGTTTCCTCCGGGTACTCCGGTTTCCTCCCACCCTCCAAAGACATGCATGCTAGGTTGATTGGCCGGTGCCAAATTGCCCCTGGGAATGAGTGTGTGTAAGGATGGTTGTATGTGTGTAGCCCCGCGACAGACTGGCGACCCGTTCGGGGTGTACCCTGCCCTTCGCCTTAAATTAGCCGGGATGGGCTCCGGCACCCCCCGCAACCCCGAAAGGGACAGACGGATAAGAAGATGATGAATATTGTAATTGTCGGTGAGTTGATAAAAAGAGGCAAATTGATTATCAAAATATAAATTATCAAATGATTTCAAGTCATGTCGCTGCCAACTCTAAAATGTAGCACCCATCAGTGAAGGTAATCAGATGCCAATGAAACATACAAACTCATTCCAAAATAACCAAAATGTTTTCTGAATTAATGGCAGATTTTAATTGCGTTATAAGCCACAGGATTATGAACGGTCTGAGGTTTAGAAAGCGGAAGTGGCACACCAATTATTAATGGCAACAAGCCCAACCCAGAAGAAACTTTCTCCAACTCAACCCATGGCGGACCTACATCAGTGGACTAATGTATCCAGCAGGATACAAAAGAGATTAGTAGCCCAATGAAAATGGCAAAACTTTGGAAGTGAAAACCCCCCATGCTGTTTTGTTTTCTGCAGATGTTCACTGCATAACCGTGGCTTTTTGCCACCATCGAAATTCTGAAATAATGGAATTAAGTAGCTGTTCAGGATATGTACAGGAAGACTTTGAAATAGATACAAAAATCTTGTTTTGCAGACATTTTAATCACGATTATTCTCCCAACTAGCAAAAGGTACAGAGGAGACTATTTAGCTAGTTCTTGTAGTAGTTTCCCAACGTTTTCTTTGAAAAGATTATAAACTTGTTTTTTTTACAGTTATTCTAGGATAGATAAAGCTATATCTTGTTATCTTAAATGGGAGAGCAGTCTCTGTCATAACTGACTCCGACATATTAAGTGGCAGTAACTCACTTTTTTCCTAATTTATTTTAGAACTTGACACAGTTCCAAACCTGCCAAGAAGCTCTAAAATATGAGGCCGTATTAAATGTGTGAGCTCCTTAGTTTGCTGGCAAATTTAAGAAAACTGATATACAATCTATGGATTTTGGCAGAAAAGTTTCACCTTTGACAGTTATATCAACAATTTTCTTTCAAGCGAAGAGGCAGGTTTTGTGAATCTTTGCATTTCCAGCTGTGGGTCTTTTTTTTATCTTCTTCCACTCACAGAATGTGGGCGAGGCATAAAGACTCAAGCTTTCTCTATGTCCATGTTTCCATAAAACTTTTTGAAACAATATTTCTCTCAAAACTGGCCGCAGTCACTCATTACCAACAATAGATTAACTGATTATGTTTTCAGAAAGTTGCGGGGGAAAAAAAGCCTAAGGTAATAATTTTTGATTAACAAATTTTCACAAAAAATCCTATCGATACCAAGTGTTTATGAAATGAATACCAGTGGCGGTCGGTCAGAGCCAGCAGAGCCTTCTCTGCTTGCCTAACTTAACCAGACAACTGAGTTTGGTTGTGCTTTATTTAAGTAGTAACGATACTAAACAAGCATATTACCGGTAATAGTCTTTATTCAAATCCGTCAAAGTCCTCATCCTCTGTTTCGGAATCGAACAGCTGCGCAAAATCCAACAGAGCAGGTCCACTTCGCTCCTCGCTGTCAAAGTCACTGTCTGTACTGTGCGGCTCCTCAGAAAGGATACCAGCTTTTGCGAAAGCTCGGATAACAGTACCAGCAGACACATTAGTCCAAGCATCTACAATCCATTGACTCGTTAATGCTGAAATGTCTCGCAGCGGCTCAATTCCCATGTTCCTCCGCGTAGCTGATTGCCTTCAGCTTAAACTGAGCGTCATAAGCGTGTCTTTTTGCCATTTTCAGGGTTAAAACAGCAATATTGTGCATACAGCACATACCTTTTTTTATACACAATCCACGCCCACACTTCACTCTTTAACGTTCTCATACCTTTTCTATCAGGTCCGCCTCGCCTCACGGGCACCGCTTTTTCTTTTAGGTCCGCTTTTTCTCACAAGCACCGCGTTTTCTTTTAGGTCCGCCTTTTCTCACACACAAGGCGCACCACACGATGATTACTAATGACTTATTATTCTACGTAGCAGTCAAAATTAATTCAGCGTCTTTTTCATCTGAGCTTTTTCCAGAGTTGTTGGTATAAAAACTACATTAACAGTAAAACAATGCAAGTATCACTAATGTTTTTGAGCGGGCCGCGGGGGTAGGGGGGGTAACGGATCTTTTAACTTTATTTTGAAAATACAAATTTTGCACATTTTGTCGTATTGTTTATATTCTTATGTCAACAAACAAAACCCACGTTACTTTTAAAGTCAGTCAGTACTTGAGTAGTTTCTTGTTCTTCAATTATCTGTTCAACATCAGCATCAAAAACACGAATCTTTAAAGAATTTCTTTTACAGACATTTTTCTGCTGCTAGGATTTCGTTCAAACATTAGTGAGAATTTTTTTTGTGTTTATTTGGTCGAGTTTAAAAAAGGGTTATGTTTGGTTTTATCTTCTTTCTTTGAATCTATGAGCTAGTTTGGCTTCATCCTTTCATGTGCAGTCCAAATTGCCTGGCGCCTTCGTGAGAAAGAAAATATTTTCCAACATTTTGATGAAAAACAAATTGTACCAGTAGAAATATAAGCGGGTGCAGACTGAGGGCATTTCTGCAGATTTTTTTTTTGCCCGTCTGTTTACTTCTTCCAGTTCCCAGACATTTATTTTTACAAATCTAACTAAATTCTCTCGTGGA
This sequence comes from Neostethus bicornis, assembly GCA_902685375.1. Lineage (NCBI taxonomy): Eukaryota > Metazoa > Chordata > Actinopteri > Atheriniformes > Phallostethidae > Neostethus > Neostethus bicornis. The sequence goes on from LR738556.1 coordinate 2,521,239, forward strand.
AATTAAAAAGAAATAAGATTTTTATTGGACAGAAACATGAAGCTGCACTTCACAAACAAAATAAATCAGTAATGATAGAAAATTGTTATTAAATGTCTTTTTTATCTAAATATGAAGACAAATGGGATTCTGGTGACGAGTCTAAATGTCAGTTTTTGTCGAACGCGAAAAAAAAAAAAAGTGTGGAAAATTAAGCTGCAAATATGAGGAATCCAAAATGATTACCTTTAGTTGGAGCACAGACTCAGCCCTGGATGTTCCTATTTGACCTGATAAGGGTTACCTGAGGATGATTCCTGATACCACACATCTGTGCACCCTGCCATCTATTTAAGGGCAATCAGGCCGGACTTCCTGGTCGGGTCATACAATCCCTTCCAGCCAGGTCTCCCAGGTTGCCTGACCAAGTACACATTCTGACAATAACATCTTGACATGCCATTGATCTTGTTTTTTTTCCCCCCAATATTAATAGACTGCCAAATTCAAATAAACCATGTTTTCTGTCTGGTTTTGGGTCCTCCTCTTTCCACCTGCGTACCACCTCATGACAGTTTGACTCCATCACAGTGACTTTATGCCCATGTTTATGTCGTTAGGTCTTTCCCCTAAAGCTCTGAAATTAATATAATTGCCCCATGTGAGTTTGATTTTAGTGCAAATTCAAATGTTTTATGGTCAGAGCTAAATATCTTTCTTTAATGTATTACCTGATGTGTTTGATCTGCAATTGTGCCACGCAGCAATCTATCTGTCAGGGTGAGTGTGAGGTTGCGGACACAATTGCAGGGCAGTACACAGTTTTAATAAAACCATATAATAAAAATAACCAATCACAAGACGCGTACATGTCACTTTTTACATAAGGCCTTCTAGCTGGCCTTACTGTCACCAACTCATGATCTGATTGGTTGTCGCAGCTATTTCAACTATACGTGCCCGTTTACTTGTAGTGCACAGACGCCCGCACTGTTGATTCTGAAGGCCTCGGGCAGATTTCATACAGCCTGGTGTACAAGCTAGCTAAATTCTGATTGGATAAAAACTTTAACCTAACACTACAACACTGGAAGCAGTATAACCAAATGGATATAATATGACATGAAGAAAACAGAATATGGAGAATAATTACCGTATTTTCCGGACTATAAGGCGCACTGCATTATAAGGTGCGCCTTCAATAAATGACATTTTTAAAAACTTTTTCCATATATAAGGTGCACCGCATTATAAGGCGCTACAGTAAAGGCTGGTGTTATGTTAGGCATCCACTAAATGGTGCTGCGCACCATCGTAAAAAAATGTAAAAAAAAAAAAACAGTCAGACAGGTCAGTCAAACTTTATTAACAATTACAAAACAGCTTTCTGTTTTTACTCCCAAAATGAATAAACAGCTGTTTTATTATTTTCTCCAAGATAAAGTATTTGTATTTTGGTGACACAGTTTATCTTCCATTGGAGATAAACTCTGTTTAGTCTTACTTACTTGGCGCAGCGCATCCTCTTGCTTCCTCCACTTCCTCACCATTGATTCGTTAATGTTAAACTCTCTCGCTGCGGTTCTATTCCCGTGTTCTACTGCGTGACCGATCGCCTTGAATTTAAACTCTGCGGTGTAACAGTGTCTCTTGGTAGGAGCCATTTGTGTGTTTTACACAAACACACAAATGGAAATGAGACGCCCTTTCATATATCCCAGCATGCACCGCGCACTACTTCTATGGGAGCAATCGAGTCAGCGTCTGCTTCCCGCAGTTGCGACACCTGTTGTAGCTCAATATTAATCCATATATAAGGCGCTCCGGGTTAAAAAGCGCAATGTGGACTTTAGAGAAAATTTAAGGTTTTTAGGTGCGTCTTATATTGTAGTGCGGAAAATATGGTATGTACTGTATGTATTTAGGAAAAATACATTTAAAATTTAATTGACTTTTATTATAATTATGATAATGATGTCTGGTTATGTTAGGCCAGGAGAGAAGATCCTGCTAGCCCTGACGGTCCACCACTGGATTATGGGTATTAATATGGAACAGTAAATAATGACTCTATAAAGTCGAAGTGAGGAGTGAAATGTAAACTACCTGAAGTTTCCATTCTGAGCATGTGTTGGTGTGTGAATGTCCGCAGCAGGAAGATGCATAGCGCTGGCTGAAAGATAAGATCATGACTGATACCGTCACAGCTTGGTGCACAAAGGGATAAAACTCTGAGACGTTCAGGCTTTTCTCGCACCCTGGCAATGATGTTCGTTCATTTCAGCCCAGCTCCACCTGCCTCTTATCACCTCCATCGCTCCACTTAATCAGAATTGCCAGCTTATGGCTTCTTCTAATGAGAGCAATTAGGCTTTAAGCTTCTGCCTTCGTGGCAATACGTCATTTTAGGTCAGGAATCTATTTTGCTTCCTCTTGCTGTGTAAGCGGGGGGAATTCTCCAGAGTATTTCTTTTAGATTTTACACGTTATGAAACCTTTAATTAACAATGGAGGTCAATCAGGAAACAGATTGCTATTTGAGATAGCAGAAAAGACAAATGCCACTTGGGGAATTTGTGTGGGAAAACATACAAAGCAAAAGCAAATGCCAACAAGTTAATGAGATCACTTACGAAACTAGAAAAGAAGTTAGAGAGCGCAGACCGCACCCCTTTTACCTGGTAGTCAATGGGTACAGATTAAAACCTGAACATCAGCTAGGTTTCGACATTATCAAGAGCGCATTTTCTCCGAGCTATGGTCGCCTTTTTATTTTTGAAACCGCAGGGGAAAGATTCGGAGACCTGATCATCTCTATTGTTGCTCCTACGGAACATGAGAAGAAAAGCCCTACTTTCTGCACAATGATCCTAGAAGAAGAAGATGGTTGTTGAGGAGGATATGAGTTTCTTGTTAGTCAGTAGGTGGCGGTAATGCACCTGTACTAGCGCTTCGTGCCTTTAAATGAAAAGAAGAAGAAAAACCTGAACAGGTCTCCAGTCTGTCCAACGGCCACGTAGAAGGATTGGCAACCCCTAACATGGACGATCACACTTATTGTCAATTTAAAATAACTGATCAGCTAATTGGGAACATTTTTAGCGGTGGCGAAACCCAATATGTACAAAGAAAAACAAAAACGAATGGATTTGTTTTTTTAGTTGATATGCAACATAAGAGCAAAAAAGCTAGTTAGCCAAAAAAAAAAAAAATTAAAAAAACCTCCAAAAACTAAATAAAGTTGTTTTTTAGAAAAGTCAAAGTTTTCTAAAACCTTAAAAAAAACAACATCTAAAGTTTGCTAAAAAGCTTTTTGAAAAAACAAAACAAAGACTCCTAAATAATAATGTAAAAAAAAAAAAAAAAAGCTAAATTCAGCTAAAAAATAAAACAAACAACAACAACAATAAAAAAGAAGTGAAACAAGTTACTGTTAGTTTAAATTGCTAAAATTAGCTAAAGTACCTACACAGAACTTTTTAAAAACTCCTAGACCCAAACAGGGTCCTGGATCACCCCCAAAATATGACCAATTTTTCATCAATGAATATATCCACCCGTTAGTTTTTTAGTTAACTTGTCAATACACACAAGAAAGTTGTCAAAGCTAGGCTAAGGTCTGAAGTAAGAATTTGTGAGCAGCAGTATGGTTTTATGCCTAAAAAGAGCACTACAGATGCAGTATTTGCCTTGAGGATGCTGATAGAGAAGTACAGAGAAGACCAGAGGGAGCTGCACTGTGTCTTCGTAGATCTAGAGAAAGCGTATGACAGGGTACCTAGAGAAGAACTATGGTATTGTATGAGGAAGTCTGGTGTGACAGAGAAGTATGTTAGAGCGGTTCAGGACATGTACGAGGGCTGTAAGACAGTGGTGAGGTGTGCTGTAGGTGAAACAGAGGAGTTCAGTGTGGGGGTGGGACTTCACCAAGGATCTGCTCAGAGTCTTTTGCTGTTCACTATGGTGATGGGCAGACTGACAGACGAGGTCAGACAGGAATCCCCATGGACAATGATGTTTGCAGATGACATTGTGATCTGTAGTGAGAGGAGGGAAGAGGTGGAGGAAAAGCTGGAGAGGTGGAGGTTTGCACTAGAAAGAAGAGGAATGAAGATTAGTCAGAGTAAAACAGAGTACATGTGTGTGAATGAGAGGGATTCAAATGGAAAAGTGAGGTTACAGGGAAAAGAGATAAAGAAGGTGGAACATTTTAAGTAGTTAGCAACAACAGTCCAGAGCAATGGAGAGTGTGGAAAAGAGGTGAAGAAGCGTGTGCAGGCAGGCTGGAATGGGTGGAGAAAAGTATCAGGTGTGATGTGCGACAAAAGCGTTTCAGCTAGAATGAAAGGGAAAGTGTCCAAAACCATGGTGAGACCGGCCATGTTGTTTGGTCTAGAAACAGTGGCACTGAGAAAAAGGAAGGAAACACAGATGGAGGTAGCAGAGATGAAGATGCTGAGGATCTCTCTGGGAGTGACCAGGATGGACAGGATCAGAGGAACAGCACATGTTAGAGGTTTTAAGTCAGAGAGGCCAGACTGAGATGGTTTGGACATGTACAGAGAAGAGAGAGAGAGAGTACTGTACATAGGAAGAAGGATGCTGGGTTTGGAACCACCAGGAAAGAGGACTAGAGGAAGACCAAAGCGGAGGTTCATGAACACAGTGAAGGAAGACATGAAAATTGTTGGCATGGCTGAAGGGAAATGCCGAAAGAAGAACAAGAAGAAGAAGACACACACACACACACACACACACACACACACGCTAGCCATCACATAACTTTCTCTGTAGAGGTAAAATTCCATATTTTGATGCCATAATATCAAACAATATGCCTCCATCTTTACCATAATCTAATAATAATGAACGATAGAGGACTGTGTTTTAACTGAGGTTAAAGGAACAATATGTGTGAGGTTTTTTTTTTTTTTTTTCATTTTTTGCTATTTTGTTTTCAACATTTTCTCATGCAACTATGTTGTGGGAATGTTTCTTATTGAGCTTGTGGGAAAACAAATGAAAAGAAGTTACCATATTCTGGAAGGAAATAGTTGTTATATTCCTTGTGCAAACCAGTAAACTCGAATTTTGTGACCTTGATGTTTGGTTCCAAAACACTGAAAACATGATCAGTTCATCTATAGTTGAATGTCACGTTTTTGAACTGGCAGGCCGCGAAAGACAGACAAAGGATGAAAAGAATAAAATCCTCTGGCAAGGGGATGTAAAGCTTAAAGGTCCCCTATTATGCAAAACTGACTTTTATGAGGTTTTAACCTTTTATTTTACTTAGTACTACCCCAAACAATCCCCCAAAGTGTGTTTTATTGTGATTCATGCTATTTTGAGATATTTAAATTCAAAGTAAGGGGCGTGTTCTCCAAACCTCTAACGACTGGTGGAACATGGTGACGTACATCTGTTTTTTGTTCAGCCCCCTGCAGCTCAAACACCCTCCCCCACTTCTACCTGCTCTCCACCCTGATATCCACCCATTTCCGTGCTTCACTCTACTGTGAAGCACACCTCGCCCCTCCCGCTCCACGCTGTGCTGGGTGGGTAGGGAAATCACAATGAATGACAACCAATCGCAACCAACGGGGCGGGTCCCGGGAAAAAAAAAAGAAAAAAAGACTGAAACAAGCTGTTTTGAGTTCCGGGTATGAAACTGCGCTCCAAAACAGGCTAGTATTTATAACCTTTTGTGTTGAGATTGTGGCGGAATGTAAAATTAAGCATATCAGATACATAGCACAGGATAAAATAAGGGAAAAAAGGCATAATAGGGGACCTTTAAAGTAATGCCGCGGAGTTGATTGTGAAGAGGTGTGTCTCATCAGCAATGACAAGCCAGCCACACACACACTTCTGCAGGAACAACAAACTTGTAAGCCAAAATTTTCCAGTGGTTCAGGAACTATTACATTCACAAAGTGAAGGTAGAGCGTTCGCACGAAGACCGGAAGTTCGCGGGTTTGCGTCCCACAGAGAGCACGTCTAGGGTCCTTGGAGAAGACACCTAACCCCCCCCTTCTCCCACCATTGGTGCCGTCGAAGGGCAGCCTGCTGCGGTGTAAGGAGTGCAGCACACAGATTTCCCTGGTGAGGGATGAATACAGTAATTCATTTTCTTTTTTTTCTTTCTTTACTTCCAAAACACCCAAAGTACTTCATTACTTCTCCACATTCTAAAGGTAGAGCTCTTTCCCCGTTTTCAGCCTTTTGTTTGGCAGACGTGCGTCGCCTCGCTGGCAGGTTTCAGTCTGCCTGAAACTTGATGAGTTTATCCTCACACCTCACTGCGTGACAGCCATGATAACAGATTAAATCTAAACCCAATGGGGGTCACGATTCTGGCATCTGTAGATAACTGATCCAAACGTAAAGCTGCTAAAGCTGGATTTTTTAATTTTTCGTGGCAACTGTGAAACGTTCAAACAAAATTATCATCTGCAGCTCCTCCAGCCACCTTGTAATGGTTTCTGACGGTTGGAATTTCTCAAACATGTTTAATCTCAGGATAATTATGGTAAATCTGAAGGCACTATCCATCATGGCCAGTTGTAAATACCTGCATATAGCTCACTGTCACATGAAAAGGGCCATTAAGAAGAGCTTGTGTGTGAGAGAGGAAAACATTAAATCAAAGTGCCACCGGCTAACCAGGACATCCGCTCTGATGGCATCGCTCCCTGGTGGCCTTTTACATGTGATAGTCACACAAACAGGTCCATCACCTGAAGGAAATGTTTCTCTTTTATAGAGTTTCAGGTCTGGCTGACTGGCCTGTGGGGACTCCATCAAGATGGGCTTTCTGCCATTTAAAGATGCAGTGATTCTCTTTAGAAATGCTTGTTAATAAACTCACTAATGCTGATATTTAGGAATGAGATGAACACGATGACCGGATGCCAGATGGGAAGTCTCTCCCTTCTCCAAAAAGCCTCGACACCCAGACATATCCTTTTGAAAAATTGGCAGCGATCGCTCTCTCAGTACTTTTGTCTCAGTAACTGTTCTGGCTCTTTTACCTTGGTTACTGTTGTGGTGTGGAAGGAGGAGGACCCAAACGCAGGACATCAAACAAGATTTATTTAACCAAGGATCAGCAAGGCTGTAAGCAAAGGAACAGATGTCAAAAAAAGATTAATAAAGTTTTCAAAGAGTTCATCTCAGTTCCAAAAGAATATCCGTTGGGTCGGGAGTCAGGCAAGGTAGGGAGGCATGAAGACCCGACAGGGAATGCTGGTGAGGCTACCTTTAAATAGTCAGCAGAGAAATTAGGCGCAGGTGGTCCAATCAGGTAGAATTGGGGGAAAGGTGAGATGGTCCCTGGCTCCCTCTGGTGGTGGGTGAAGGAACTACAACAGTTGCATTATTTTAAATTTTAATGTACCATAAAAAAACACATTTGAAAGCAGTGTCACTTTTGGAAAACCCCCAATAGGAGTCAGACAAACCATTTGAAAACATTTCTTAAATATTAGTCGCCAAAATACAACTAAAATAGCACCAGCTTGTGGTTGATTTATTTTTTGCGCTAGAAGAGAAAGCTTTGAAGGTGTTCCTTGTTTACCACACTGTTGAAAAACTTACTCTAAAACTGTAAGAAAAAATTTAGATAAAAACGTAATGTATTTGTACTAGAGTTTAAAAGTTAGGGTCAGGGACAGGGTCCTGCCCCAAGTGAGTTTAAGTATCTCGGGGTCTTGTTCACGAGTGGGGGAAGGATGGAGCGGGAGATCAACAGGCGGATCGGTGCAGCGTAAGCAATAACCAGGACGCTGCATCAGTTCGTTGTGGTAAAGAAAGAGCTGAGCCGAAAAGCAAAGCTCTCGATTTACAAGTCGATCTACGATCCTACCCTCATCTAGGGTCACCAGCTGTGGGTGATGACCAAAAGAATGAGATTGCGGATACAAGCGGCTGAAATGAGCTTCCTCCGCAGGGTCGCTGGGCTCTCACTCAGAGATCGGGTAAGGAGCTCTGCCATCCGGGAGGAGCCGGGTGTCGAGCCGCTCCTCCTCCAGGTCGAGAGGAGCCAGATTGGGTGGTTCGGGCATCTGGTCAGGATGCCGCCCGAACGCCTCATGGGCGAGGTGTCCTACCGGGCACGCCCCGCCGGGAGGAGACCAAGTGGTAGACCCCGGACTCGCTGGAGAGACTTTCTCACAGCTGGCCGGGGAACGACTTGGGAGGAAGGAGCAAGCGGAAGATGACCGAACGGAAGCTTAAAAAAATCACATAATGTTATGAAAGCATGTACAGCCCGATCCCTGAATGCCTCCTTCACATTTTGTTTGGGAGGCATTAAAAAAAAGTAAACTTTTAAAAATGAAAGATAAAATGTCTTCCTTTCTTGAAAATCTTACAAATTTGTTCAAATTAGAAGGTGGTTGTGTTGTGATCCCTGCTCCTGCTTCCAAGAGGGTGTCTATCTCCGTGGCAACCTGCTTACCACTTGCAGATGACCAGCAATCAGCAAGCTACTTAAGCCATCCTGCACCCTCAGTCTATGCCAGATTGTTGATTTCCATACAGCAATAAAAACAAGCCTTTAGTAGATCTTTGTCTGCTGATTTTCTTGCCTGTGAGCGTATATTCTGTTTCCTTTGTTCAAGAAACCCGCCTGCCTCGGACAACCCTCCTGCCTCGGACAACCCTTTACTAGATTTTTTCATAATAAAAGACTCAGATGTTTTTTTTTCTGCTGTTACATCAAAGTTTGTCATCATAAAAAAACTTATACACAAAAAAAGTTTATTTGTAACACATTCTAGTTTTTCTTTTGATCAAATCAAAATAAAACTTTCTTGTTAATATTTATGTAACTAATTAATTTATAAAAGCTTTAACTTTTAGCAACACCTCGTATCTTGAGGAAAGTTTTAAGCTTTCTTCCAGAAACCAGAAAAAAAAACGGCATTAGAAATGGCACGCTTACGAAGCCCAGGATATAAATAAATGATGGCACGTTTGACAGCCCGGGTCCCGATAGGCACCCCCATAATACCTGAAAGCAAATACTTAGACGTTTTAGCTTATTTTATTCCCTGCAAGTATAGGATGTAAACTCAAATCTGTATTGATTAAGACTTTGTTATTGCCTTCAGCAAAAATACCTGCAAGGTTTTTTCTTCCTCGAGATTATAACAACTGTGATAGTGCAGCACTGGAGCGTCGATAATCACAGAGAACGTCCTGGAGGTTGTGGTAGCTTTAATGGAACGGCCACTTAAACAATGTACTCTAAAAAGTTTGATCAGAAAGTTTAAAGAAGTATCGAAGAGAGGATATTGTGTTGCTGTAGTGCATTAATTCTGATCTTATTCCAGATGGAAATGAATATATATTTTTGTTGGGTCAAAAATTCCACAACTGCAAAAAAAAAAAAAAAGCTGATAAATCTTCTCCTCTCGCTCTTTACTTAGTACCACTTCCAACGTATGTGCACGACACAGTGTAAAGTTTGTTTGAGGTCACAAATACCTCAAATAGCATCAAATTAGAAAAGCTCATGCTTGACATTTTATGTATTTCTTTGAGTGCATTTTTCTAAAAAATGGCTCTTCATGTTTGGACAGACTGACAGTTGTGTTCATTGAAAATTTGCATGTATCTGAATTTGTGGAGAGTAGTCTGTTTCCCCTCTCTGTCCTGTTTCCCCCCTCGCTCTTGTCTGTGTGTGTGCACAAGTCACACCTGAAACCCATCTGCTCACCTGCTGGAGCATAAATGAATCAGTTTTTGACACACTCTTCGCCAAATTGTTTGTTTACCATGCTTGACCTGTTATCCAGTTTTTGGCTCCAGCTTCTACTTCAGAACCTGCCTTTTTAATCTGTTTTTGTCTTCTTTATTTGGAGTTTTTATCAATCTAATAAATCTGCTTGTGATTTCTTCATCTGAGCCTGTCTGTTGTGTCATGGGTATTAACCATCTTTCTAAAGATGGGGTGTGTTTTTCTCATAACAGGCGTTCATGTGTGTTTTCTAATTCTTTATGTGCTGCTCTTTACACTTCTCAGTTGTCTTCAGGTTCTATCCATAAGTGCCATCTTTACCCTACTTCTTGAGATTTGAATCCAGCTGCTTCTGAGTGACCGCAAAGTTACACAATAGTTCATGCACCCCACCGATTTCTAAAAATGGCTACATTTGGGCTGAAGATGGCGTGCACACAGGTTTGGGCGCACACCTTCTTATTCTTCTTTTTGCATTCCCCTTCAGGGGGCGCCACAGCAAGTCAGTTTTTTCCATCTAACCCTATCTGCTGTATTCTCTTCGGTCACGCCAACTATCTTCATGTCTTCCTTCACTGTATCCATGAACCTCCTCTTTGGGCTTCCTCTAGTCCCCTTTCTTGGTGGTTCCAAATCCAGCATCCTTCTTCCGATGTACTCTCTCTCTCTCCTCTGTCCATGTCCAAACCATCGCATTCTGGACGCTCTGACTTTATCTCTAACTCTCTAACATGTGCTGTTACTCTGATTCTGTCCATCCTGGTCACTCCCAGAGAGATCGTCAGCATCTTCATCTCTGCTACCTCCATCTCTGTTTCCTGTCTTTTTCTCAGTGCTACTGTTTCTAGACCAAACAGCATGGCCGCTCTCACCACGGTTTTGTACACTTTCACTTTCATTTTAGCTGAAACTCTTCAATTACACATCACATCTGGTACTTTTCTCCACACGTTCCAGCCTGGCTGCACACGCTTCTTCACCTCTTTTCCACACTCTGCATTGCTCTGGACTGTTGATCCTAAGTACTTAAAATCTTCCACCTTCTGGATAAATCTTCCACCATACTGTTGGATAAATAAGGTCCCAAGTCACAATCATTTCAAATACTAAAAAAAAAAAAAAAAATTAAAGAAATTTAAACATGCCAAGCAAGAGTTTTTGGGTCTTTTGAGGTGGGATATTGTTTTTTAACCCTGTCCCTCAACCTCTCCCCACGAGGCTAACCCTCCTAGCTGGACATAATAAGCGCTGGAGCACCAGTTGTCCACTCTAAGGTCTGGACCGCTCTAGACAGACAAAAAATACTCCAACTCCTACATTTTTCTTTATAGTGAATTTACGTCTATTTTTTCAAACATCAAATGTGTTCCTTTCCCCAGCAGCCGCAAGAAGCTCCTCACTTGCAGAGAAATATGCATCAGTGCTGAAGCATGCTGTACAGATGTGACCCAGTTCAGAGACTTTTTACCACCACAACGTCAGTGTAGAGATAGAAAGCCCAACCTGCGGCTAGAGTTCAAACTTCTTCATGCACCACATTATGCTGCCCCACCGTTTTCCCCCTAAAAAAAAAAAAACACACACACACAAGAAAAATCACCTAAATACCTTCTATTAGAATTAGATATAAAGAATAACAAACATTATTTTAGTTTAACCTAGATTAAGAAATTTATCCTGGATGTTTGGGCTACTATGGTGCATTAACTTACATAAACATATTTCAGTCATTTTAAAAAATATCGGATTCTATTCCGGTGCAAATATTTCTGCTGTGTAATCTCTGGTTCCATAAAGAATCGTCAATGATCCGTATTTGTCATTCCAGAGGCATGGTTGGGACACGATGGTTTTCAAGTCGGCGAATGCTTTTTGTTGCAGTTTTTGTATCTCAGGGTCTTGTTCACGAGTGGGGGAAGGATGGAGCGGGAGATCGACGGGCGGATCGGCGCAGCGTCAGCAATAACTAGGACGCTGCATCGGTCCGTTGTGGTAAAGAGAGAGCTGAGCCGAAAAGCAAAGCTCTCGATTTACAAGTCGATCTACGTTCCAACCCTCATTTACGGTCACCAGCTGTGGGGGGTGACCGAAAGAATGATATAGCGGGTACAAGTGGCTGAAATGAGCTTCCTCTGCAGGGTGGCTGGGCTCTCACTCAGAGATCGGGTGGGGAGCTCTGCCACCCGGGAGGAGCTCACTGTCGAGCCAATCCTCCTTCAGATTGAGAGAAGCCAGATGGGGTGGTTCGGGCACCTGGTCAGGATGCCTCCCGAGCGCCTCGCTGGTGAGATGTTTCGGGCACGTCCCACCAGGAGGAGACCAAGAGGCAGACCCCAGACCCTCTGGAGAGACTATGTCTCACAGCTGGCCGGGAAACGACTCGGGATCTTCCAGCCGAGCTGGAGAGGGCAGTGGGGGTGAAAGGAGCCCCAACGCTTGCCCCCGCGACCTCGCCCCGGCCAAGCGGAAGATGACGGAACTGAACGGATTTAGAAGCTTAAAATAAATACGGAAAGTTATGAAGGTTTTGATAACTGAAGTTTAAGTGACGTGAGCGCCACCTCAGTGCCGAAAAATAATGCTTGCTCAGCCTAAGATCTACATCATTCTCAGTGAATGAGGCCCCTGATGAAAATAAACTGCGACATTAGTCATTCAAAGTGCTATGTTTTGTAGACTTACACTGATTAGAAAATAGTATAACGACTCTAATGTGAATATTTTGGTGTGATTTTCTGAATGAAGAAAAGGGTCAAACATCCTTTGCGATCATTTAGAGATACTTTTGTTGTACTTTTACTTTCAGCTTTCAATTTAATAATTAAAAAAAAACATAAGAAAGTTCACTTATCAGTTTAATAATTCATGTATGTTAAACTAATAAATCCAATCCCCCAGCTCAGACTGGAGTCAGTCAGAGGTCGGCCACTAAATGACTTTATCGTGCCCTCAATCACTATAGGGAATAAAAGTCCGTGGATCCAAGCCAAACCAACGCAGATGCCCAGGATATAACTCTGTATAATTTATATCTCTGTTGGCTCACATTGTCATTAGGACACATTCCTGTTAAATTATTGCACAAAATAAGAATGACATCTGCAAAAAATATTCATAATAAATGCAAAACAACTTTTCCGCTTGCACAGACTTTTAAACCCAAAAGAAACTAGGGAAACTAACTTCTTTCCTTATTTGGGGGGGGTAGAGTAGGGGGATAGCGGGGGGCTTGGCTGTGCGAGTGCCACACTTTTCGAAATGTGAGATCTTCCAAACCACAGAAAGAATTTCAAATAAACGACCCTGTTACTCGGTACTAACTTTCAATTGACTAATTAAATTTTAAGGGTCGCGTCAAAGTCACAAATTTTTCTGATAGCAACGTCCCCCAAACAACCGAAGGTATTTTAAGAAAACAGGAAACTGTTGCTCAATACCAATTTTGTTTTTGGCACCCATCTGAGTTTTTGTGTTAGTCTTAGTCTTTGGAACGAAAATCAAGTTAAGTTTTGGTCACATTTTTGTCATCTTTATATATTTAAGTTTTTGTCAAGTTTTAGTCGACGAAAACTCAAAAGAGTTTTAGTGTAGTTTCAATCAGCGGAGACTTAGAAAGTTTTTGGTCTAGTTTTAGTGTAAAAAAAAAACAAAGAACAACAAACATCCAAACTTTAACAATTGTAGCTTTTATTACTGAAAATGATGCAGGTTATCTGTACAAAAAAAATCCTGTCTAACTTGGGCAAAACGGCAAACATTGTAAAACAAAAATAAATAAATAAATATAAATTCTTCAGTGAGTGAGGAACGTAACATATGAATACTTAAAAATGACACCCCCTCGAGTTAATATCTTGGAGGAACCATGGAGCAGGTACATGGTTCCTGGGGACAAAACTCCCAGCCTCCCTAAAGAGCCCCAGTCAGGGACCTCCTCACATGGAGGAGCTGGGTCTGGTACCTTCCCCTGATGGTCTGTCTCTGGAATCAGTGGTGCTAGGGGAAGAATCGCCTGTTGATCCTTCTCATGGAGTTGGACCAAGAAGCTTGAGCTCCTCTGAAGACCCTTCTCCAAGGAGCTGGTACATGGTTCCTGGGGACAAAACTCCCAGCCTCCATAAAGAACTATAGTCGGGGCCCTCCTCACATGGAGGAGCTGGGTCTGCTACCTTCCCTGGATGGTCTGGTGTCTCTGGAAGTAGTGGCAATGGATCTGGATGGTCTGGTGTCTCTGAAAGCAGTGGTGCTGGGTTATTTAGTGGTGGAAGCTCCTGGGTCTTCTCTGCAAGTTCACCAGGACCTGTCTGGCCTGGGGAGGAACGTGATGGACTCTCGTCAGTTGTCCTGGGTCAGGCCTGGAATGATGATCAGCATATGCTTCTGGACATTGTATAGAAACGTCCTCTGTATCCTTCCCCCCATGTTGTTCACTACAATAGCGGCTACCAGCGGGAAAGGAACGATCACACAGACCAGAAATATGTCAAAGACGTTTTCATCCACCTTCCTCTATCTGGAACCTATCCAGTACACAAAGGAGGTGCTGGGCCTAAATGACAGCAGATCCAGAGAGGATGAAAATCAAATTTGGGGAAACTGAATAAAAAAAAAAAAAGACACCCCTCCCTGTAAACAAAGTAAACATTGCATTGTGTCTTTAAAGCAGTTGTTAGCGCAACCAAACTAACTAAGGAAGTTAGCAAGGCCGACAATCTAGCATTAGCTTGAAGTCGGTATGCCGTTTGTGCAAAATATGTGGGAAACTTTAAGCTTTAAGTTTCCAACCACCAAGCTCCTTTGTTGCTATTGCTGCCAGCAAAGTCATGCCTTATCGAACAAGTTTAAGCCACATTTGAGCGAAATTTGGCAAAAATGTCATCAGTGTTGGCTCAAGGTGACAATAGTCGAAATATCCAGGTCCTAAATTCTTGTGAACGCAATTTCTTCCAAACCAATAAAGTGCTTTTAGCGGAACTTTCTCCAGTTACCCACTACCAACTGGAGATACCCTAATAAGTTTCCGATATGGAAAAGCAGGGGCATGTTCTTTGATGTTTTGACATCAACTTATTCTTGTTTTACAGATGATTGTTTGTTCTAGGTCTAAAAACATCAACAAGCCCTGATTTGACCAATGATTTGAACAGAAATTGGTTCAAAGCTTTTTGATTTGTGCAGCACGCGTCCTCCTAACTTTGTGATTGAAGAAGGAAAATATCCTCGATGACCTTCCTCACGTAGACATCCATTCTTCAGAATTACAAGACAAAAAATAAAAGAAGGTTGAAGTAGAACAAAAAAACATGACATTTACTGCATGTCCAAGGAGAAGAAACTGCTCCGACTGCATGTTACGCGTATAAATAATGAGAACAACCACGTTATGGATGGATTGTGAAATTTTGTGAGAATTACAGACACTCCGCACGTCTATTCTGTGCATCCAATTAGCTTCACTTCCAATTTTGTATGCTACTGTTTCTCAAAACTGATGGAACACAAACAAATTATTAGTGTAAACCGTGAAAGAATTTACTGTTTATAAAGCATAATTGAATTGAATTGAAAATACTTTCCTAATCCCCGAAGGGAAATTTGATGCTGCGGTGCTAACACCTCGATGCCTTCCCGGTCCACTTACACGGTGAAATAGCTGGCAACTGAACAGTTAAAAAACAGTCCATAATGAGTCCACGAAGACAGGCTTCAATGAAGCACACCAAATTGACCCCCTCCACATTCCTGCTGGATCAGAACAAGCATCCCCAGTTCCTCCATATTGCCAGCGAGCTTACGGATGTTACCCATGACAACCGCAGGGACGCTGGGCTCAAGGCGCCTCCTTTCTGATTGTCTCCGTCACAGTTCTGTCGGGACTGCATTGACTCCTCCAGCTACGGTGGATCTGGTTCCGAGAGCTAGCTGCTGTTTGAGTCCACGCTAACAAAGCAAAACGACTCCATGACCAGCAAAGCGGAGAGCTAGCTGTTGAAACAAAAAAACAAACAACGAACAACTTTGTTGAAAACAATAGAAAGCTTGACTGTGAAATGAGAAATAGAATTGTCCGTTTGAGTCGAGGCCACAGAAACACCACCACGTTTAGCTTCAATAGCCGTTTTCCTTTAACCACTATTGTTTAGATCTCATGGATTGAATTGTTGCGCTCTTTCAAAGAAATGAGCAAAACCTCAGGCAAGGTGTGATGATCATTTCTTGCAAAAGAAAGACTTTGGTGTTGGGTTTCTAATTTTGGATTTGGATGGATGGTTTCATCGTTGTTTCATCCTGACAGATTTGTCCAACAATTCAGTTGCAATCGCACATGTTTGGACAACCAAAATGAAACGTCGACTAAAAGCTATGATCAAAGTTTACAAAAATCTCTGGGTTCTAAAAGTGTTTCTCATTCGACAGAAGTGTCAGATTCAGAACTTGAGATGGTTATAGATGCTTTTATTTGTTCTTATTTAGATACAGGACAGACATCCAGGATATACTGCTGAATAGGAATTTGAGATTAGATTGTCTAAATTGGTGCTAACATGGTTTATATTTGTAGAATGTTAGAAATGATCCAGAAGTAAAAGAGGGTAGTGACATAGTTATGTGAACTTTTGTCTTAATTTTCAGTGCTTTAAATGAACAAACCTCACAATTCATTTAAACCTAAAATTTATTCATTTGTGAGGTTTTTACTTATCAGGTTGTGCGGTGAGTCTCTTAAATGTACCAAAGACTTGCCATGCAACCTAGGAAGACCGGACCTGTCAAACCAGAAGTGGATAAACTACAATTTTGCAATTGTAAAAAACATATACGAATGAACCTTTTTTTCATGCATGTAATTCCAGGGTTTTTCTCTACATGATATTCCACAATAAATATTGTATTATTCCCAATATGTCCACGTGTGGCCGCACTGATGGAATGCATGTCTATAAACAAGGTATTCGCAAAATAAAAATCTGCATGGCAAAAAATTGTCTCAGTAACGATCAATACCAGCATAAGCTGCACATGCGCAGTAGCGCTACTTAAAGCGCTACTTAAAGCGCCATTTATAGCGCTATTAAAAGTGCTGTTTAAAGCACTATTTGACGCAATTTAAATAGACATAGACATGCAGACTTGAGCTCAAGTTGCATTTAAAAGACTTATTTTTGTCAGACTTAAGCTTTGCTGTTTTCAAGTTTCAGAAAAAAAGGGGTGTGCTTCTATTAGAAAGTGTGATTCTATTAGGATTAATATGGTACATTTTCATATTTTTTACCTAGTCTCATTCAGCGTTATTGTAACCAGAATGTGGATCTCTGTTTCAAGTTTTGCTCGACAGATTTACTCCACCAAGGCCGATACTATGCTAAACAATACCATAAATTTTGAAAATTCTGAAAAAGTGTCTGGGCGTTGGTAGATAATTGTGAATAAGACAGTTTTTTCTTTTTTACAGTTTTGCTGATCAATAGGCAGTATGACACTTTTAAAAGAATTTTATGTGTGTTTATTTTAGGGCTAGGAAAAATTCTGGCTGTCCATACATTCATGCTTCCAAAACACTTTTGTGAATGTGTTATCTCCCAAACCACCCCAAAGATTGGAATTAAACATCCTATAATCACTTTGTACCAACCATAGATCAGAATCAGAATATACAGTACTTTAATGATCCCACACATGGGAAATTTGTGAGTGAGCGCACATTTCCCATTATAACTGCAGGCACAGCAGACTTGAATCTCCTCCTATTCATTTTAACGTGGGCCCCAGCTCTGCGACCCCGACATCTTTTCCGGATCTCTCTTGGAATTACATGACGGGCTCCATGAAGCAGGCTAGGTTCACTCAGAGCAAACAGTTGGTCGCGAGAGAAAACTATAGCCATACTTCTAATATATATATAAAAAGACTTAGTTTTCAAGAAAAGATCAGACTTTCCAAGTTGGAAAATAAGCTAAGCTAACTAAAAGATAACAAAAGAGAAACAACGACTGGTTGACAGTTAACTCAATTAGATTTTCTTGTGAAAACAATAACTTCCAACCAAGGGTTGGCGGAGGCATAGTGCTTGATGCCTTGGTGCCGAATTATTTTTTTATTATCAATAAATAGTGACTTAAGTGCGACTGAAAGTGTAACTTTATCACATTTTATTTCCATTTCTACCGTAATTTATGACAATTAAACACTGTGTTTGATGTTCAGAAGCGTTAACAAGTAGAGAAGTCAAATATTCACTTACTTCCCAAAACTGCAGAATTGTGTGATGAGTACAGATTCCCAAAAATAATTGTCCTGAATGAGGAAGCTGCTATTTTTATTATAGAGGTCAGGTCCTCCGCTCAAACTTTAAGATCTTTCGAACCTGAGGAAGGTCTGAAACAGACTTTACTGCAAAATGATAAAAAGAAAATAATCAAATCCAGTTTGGTTAGTAGAACATTTTGAGCTGGAGGATTAATCTTCTCACAACTTAAACAAGAATTCTGGCCACATGGATCGTTTTGTTGGTTTGTAGACATCGCTCCTCCATTCATTCAATGTACCAATGTAGAAATCTTACCATAAGGTAATCAATGGCTGTCATAACTTGATCCTAGCACGAGTGGAATCAAACGATGAGGTTTTACTGATGGTTGCCAACTTTTAATAAACTGGGTCAGACAACTGTTTTGCAATTCCCGAAATATATTTTTCCGCACATCCTATGACGTGGAAAAAATGGGTTGTTTTTACAACTTTTTAGTTTTAAACTGAGTAAATTGAAAATAAAAAAATAAGCTTTAATCTAATTTATATTTTTTCTTTTCAAATGGTAATAGAGAAAAGGCTTGCTTTCCCATTTTGGTGTTCACTTCTCAAAACAGAAACTGAATGGTTGCAAAATACACGGATCGTCAAACCAATATTAGTTCTTGTCTATTCTGTTCTCTCTGATCTGCTATTCTGTCTTATCCTGCCTGTTCTTGCCTGGCCGCTGTTATGATACGGAGTGCAGGTGGAAAGAGGAGGACCAAGTTGCAGACAGAAAACATGGTTTATTTGAAGTTGACAGTCCAAAATAAAGTTTCAGTGGCATGGTAAAAGGTTATTGCAAGAATGTGTATTTGGTCAGGCAACCAGGTAGACCTGGCCAGAAGGAATTGTATGACCCAACACGGAAGTCCAAGGTGATTGCCCTTAAATAGATGGCAGTGTGCACAGGTGTGTGGAATCTGTAATCATCCCTAGGTGACCTTAATAAAGTTGATGAAAAACATCCAGGGCCCCCTCTGGTGGCAGGAGAGGGGATCATGACAGCCGCCCTCTACTCCATCCCAACCCGGTTCTTCCTCCAGGTCTGGTCTGCCTGCCAAGCCTCCAAGCCTGCGCTAAGTTTGGCCGGCTTGAAAATCTGGTCTGCTTCAATCTGCCTGTAAATATTACCAGCCTTCCTACAGATGTAGTCTCCTGTTGTTTCCCCTGACTGCCTTTCCAGCCAGCCATCTTAACGTGTGACCCTCCCACAACAAACATGTTTCACATTAGCCTCCTTCATTTACTGTAAGTCTTTTTCTCCCTCCTACATTGTAACAATCAGAAGGTTGTGTGTCATTCATCTGAGCGAGAATTATATTGAGTGAGAGTAGACGTGTAAAATTGGAGAGCTGTGAGATGAGCACAGACTCCCAAATAAAAAATGGGGACAGGGGTTGTAAAATCTAAGCCTTCGACAATATAGTTCCGGTTTGTAGGATGTGGCAAAAGGTCTTAAAATAGATAGAAATTGGGCTTGAGGTAGTTGTTTAAATGATAGGCTAACAGTTCACAGGTTGGGACATGGCCGGTAAGGGGTGGGCGTATCGATCCTGATATCGATACCAACGCTAGTATTGATATTGATCGATACTCCAACTAAAATATTGATAGTTTGGTTGAAGTTTTACCCCCGCACTTTGCTTCCGTTTTTTCAAAAAGGCAACCTAATTTATCTGTCTACAAAATATGCGTAAATGCTGTGTGCCGCGCCTGTATGCTAAAGCGAGGCGGCCCCACCCCGCGACTCGGGGCCAGGGAACGAAAAAAAAAAAAAACGGAAGTAGGTAAAAGTAGAGAAAGATGGAAGGAAAAAAGAGAAGTAGCACGTGGTTGTACTTTGAGGCTACCTGCACCATTTGCACAAAGGCTATTAAATATAGTGGTAACACTACAAATTAAAGAATCACCCCAAAGAAAATGAGCAACTTCAGAAACGGCGAGTGGAGGAGAAAACCCTAACCCCCTCTGTTTCCCAGAGGCAGCGCTCATTAACGGAGATGCTCCAATTTTCCAGAGAACACCCAGGTAGATACTACTTGGGAAAGTACAACTTAATCATCTTCAACAGTGGTTAATATTCGTTTGCGTGCAACTGAGCACGCAACTGGGCACTTCTATCGATCTACCTACCAATCAGTGTACTTTGTATATACAGTACACAACTTGGTCATACTATATACATGAACCTAACCCTTGATGCAAAAATAGTCATGTAAAAAAAATAAAATATCGGTATCGGCGATATCGGTCTGGTTTTTACTTGGTATCGGATCGATACCAAAGCTTACGGTATTGCACACCCCTAATGGCCGGAGAAAACTGCTTTCCAGCTTTCATTGGTGATAAAATACAGAAAGACTGTTTGTTGTAGTTTTTTGTTGTTTGTAATTCATGAAAAAAAAAAACTATTTTAAGAGTCTTAAATATTGCTCTATATTAGGGAAAGATTTTGATCTTCTCAGAGGACTCTGTGTCTGGTGCCTGTGATCAACAGTTAATTGTGCCTCAACCTTGTAGCTATTAGCCTTGCATGGCTAGCTCTGCCATTAGCTGATTACTGCACAACCACTAGCTTATTAATGTAAATCCCTGAAAAGAAGGAAGAAGGCGGGTCAGGATGTTTACTTCCCCAGCTATTCGCATGGTACACAGCCTCAGCTGGTTCCAATGCTTCACGGAGATTTTTAATGAGTCTTAACCAACCACCAATTTATTATTCCATCCTGCACCCGGATTAAATGCAAAATAAAGAAGTAAATAAATTAAGGGAAGAAAAAAAAGAGAAGATCTTGCAGCATGGTGTAGCACCTTCAAAGATAGGTGTGCTGCATTTCAATTTGCCATAGCATAGTGGAGGTAATCCATCTATGTTTGTATCTCAACAAATATAATTTAGACCCAGCGCTTATCTTGTCTGCACCAGGTGATGTACAATACTCTTTCCTTTGTTGACTCTTTTGTTGTGAATTAATCAGCGGGCTTGTCCCATCTCTCATTATGCGGATGAGGTGATGCCGTCTGACTTCAGCTTTATTGCATCCTTTGCAAAAAGAGCTATAATTGATAACAAACCGAGTTTATTGATTTATATGGAAAGCGTGTCTTGTTATCATATTTAAACAGGCGGCTTCTGAAATTCCTCAGCATGACAGTCATTGTTTATCATTTGTATTTGTACTGTTAGAGTTTAGAGGTTTCGGTTTCACTCGGGATTAAAATTTAGACCGTGATGAATGCGGACGATTGACATCAAAACCACCAAGACTGAACATTTCTTTCATTTTACAACCGAATAGCCATCCACTCCCGGGTTGGAGTTTTCACTCCTGCTGTTTGGACACCTGCCAATACATCCTTATTTAAGAACCTCCTGGACTGACGAATGGCCACACTCTCCGTCAGAGTGGCTAACAGTGTGGCGCCCGCCCATAGAGTCTACAGACAGGTGCTCAATCTGCTCTGACCAAATTATATCACCAACTGGTTGGTGGAGAGAGAGTGAAAGAGGCCTGCAGATGGGGACCAAATCTCAGCATCCTCTGGTGTTAAAACCACTTCCTGCTGCATTCAAACCACAACTCACCTGGGGCCATGCTTAAAAAGCTTGCTTATGCCAAAAGTTTCTGCCCACTGCAACTTCAATACAAAATGGGAGATCTATAATTGGGCAGAAAGCATTACTCTAACCTTTTTCTCCTTTCCACTCTGGCCGCTCAGTGAGTGGACCCAGAACGGACACCCAGGTCGGAATGTTTTGGTGCTGTGTGGAAGGGGAATGTGCTTCCAGTATTCCATCGTCTTCTCTGAACGCATGACTCCGCAGCAAACAAAACCATGGCTTGGAGTTGCCGCATCCATGTAGTCCACGTACAAAGTCAGAAGCTACTGTTCGCAAGTGTTAAGATGTAAGGCTGGGAGGCCCAACCTTTTTTTGTCACAAGTTTAAAGTAGCAACCTTTCCCGAGATCTACCAGTGTAGCTTTAACATTGTAAACACCCACACATTGTTTCCAGCCTGCAGCAAAGCAACCCTCACAACACGTTTAATTGTCATACAACCATTAGACATCACATCATAAACATGCCCTCTCGAAAACACACATACACACACAGACAAATTCCCCTCTCGCAAACACAAACACGCAAACAAGTTCCACACACACACACGGACATATATTTTCTGCGTGCACACAGCGCTTTGGGAGGGGGAGTGGCAACAGCAGCACTAGGCACTGCTTATTGATTACAGGCTTAACAACTTGCTTTTGCGTCACAGACTCCAAAAATGTCCAATAAAACTAGAAAAAGCAGTCAGATTGACGCTTTTTGGAAAAAAAAACAAATAAAGACGCAATAAAGACATCTCAGAACCCTTTTAAATGGTTTTAAATGGTTTAGTTTAGTTTAGTTTGAATGGTCTAGTTTAGTGGCTCTAGAGGGTTTGAATATTCATTAAATTTGGCATCAAAGTTGCTGAGTTAGGCTTGAGGTGGTTCTTACTCAGAGATCGGCTGACCTCAATTCATTTTTTATTTTTCCCTACACACCTGGCGGTCGACCTGGAATCAGTCTGTGGGCTAACAGTAGACCGCGATTGACTGATTGGGCACCCGCGATGTAGGGGAAAAAGTTACAGTTACATTTTAAGACAAAAATCCCAAAGTGCTACATAAAAAACTAGAAAAAGTAAAAGCAATAAAACAATTTAAAAAATCAAAATTTACATTCAGAAAACAGAAAACCATAAAGTCAAAAATTAAAAGCCTTATTTAAAAGGAATGTCTTTAGGCCTTTTTTAAATATTTCTACACTTGTTGCGGCCCTGAGGAGTTCTGGGACCTCATTCAGGAGTCTTGAAGCAATCATTTTCCGCACCGGGAAAATGCAGCTGAGTATGGACAAGGGTCGAAATACTGGACCATGCATCAATACATAATCAATACAGTGAGCGCAATTGTCTCCTTATATGAAAAGGAGGGTCTTTTCCCTCTCCTTCTGAGTTGTCTTGCGTTTTCTCTTCAGCTGGAATCAGCCAATGCTGATGCCTCAACTAAAAATGAGTTTATTTAAAAAGCTGTTCATCATCTTGCGAATCGAGGTAGAAAAACTTTGGCCCGAAAGACGGACGTCATCTTTTGATGGTAAAAAATAAACTAATTTTGCTCACATGTTAAATATTGGACTTTTCCTTGTCTGTTTGTATGAATATGATTGATGCAGCTTCTTATTTCCTGGCAGGACCAGGATGGCACAGATTTCCAGTCTGCTCTCACTCCTCTGGCAACCACAAACCTCCGAGTTTGAGTTGTCATGGCAACAGAAAGAAAAATATGAATGGCAACATCTGAATGAGCCACAGGAAAAAAAAATAATGAATTACATCAAACAGAACTGAATTCAAAAGAATAACAATTATTTCTCTTTTCAGACCAAATTAATAATGTGAATATTTTGCTTTTTAGTTAATTGATTAAATTTAATTTCTGCAAATGGGAATAAGTTGGTTTTTACTCAATTTATTACTTGATTTAATCCCCTTACAGCATTTCATCAGAAAATTTCAGGCATTTGTTTGGCTCTAATTAAAACAAACCGTCGATTATTGATGAAACTTGAGTTGAAACCCAACAATAAGTCAATGGTCCTGACAGCCGCAGAGAGCTTAAAGTCAAACCAGGGAACGAAAGGACACCGAGTTGAAATTACTGGTAATTTATCAGGTCAGAGGGTGGCAAGCAGGTACCGCAACCGACTGACATTGGCCTTATGTTAAAGGATCAGATTTGTATTTAAATCTTGATTCCATTTAAGTTTTGTTTTTAGTAACATTTATCATTTTCAATTTTTATGTGAAGATGCCAAGTTTAATTTCTGCATACATCCCGGTTTGAGGGTGTGTGACGAGGTGGTGGTCCAACTCTGAACTGCACAGCAAGAAGGTTACCATTTCATTCTGTGGTAGACCTTTGTGAGGAGTTTGCATTACATATGTAGCCGTTTGGGATGGACGGAGCACCAGTGATCCTTTAACCCTTGTATTATGTTGATAAATAATTACATTGATTATGTTGCGGGTCATTTTGACCCGTGCAGTGTAAATCCATGCAAAACAGTAAAAAAACAGGTTAAACCAATCAAATTTTTATTTTGGATTTTATGTACATTGTAAAAAGGAACAAACAATAACTTTTTTTTTTTTTCATCAGAACTATTTGTGTGTCAACTTGCTTTATTGTCAATGTTCAACACTTTCCATGTTCTCCGCATGATGGACATAATGTAACTGTGTGTTTTCTGCAGATGTAATTCTTGCATTTCACACAAATGGTACTTGTTTTACTGTCATCTCGGGGAGGGACAGACCTGGCATCTTTTCCGTTTCTTCACACCTGTATCCAGTGGATCATTTGCAGATTGGTTGGGTGGTATGAGCCTGACTTTTTCAATGATTTCAATGATTTTCTTCAACATTGTCGACAATGTTGATTTTCTTCAACTTTGTCGATGTGTCTGCGTACAATGCCTATGTCCTGTGGACTCATATCAACCATGAATGGAATGCCGGCAAATTGTTTCGACGACGGCTTTTCCTGGAGCAACTTGGCAAAGCACTTGTCACTCCGAGGATGCAGAGTCGATCCAGACCACCCAAAACTCCAGCAGCTGCAGCTGTCATTGAAAAAGTCAGGCTCATACCACCCAACCAATCTGCAAATGATCCACTGGATACAGGTGTGAAGAAACGGAAAAGATGCCAGGTCTGTCCCTCACGAGATGACAGTAAAACAAGTACCATTTGTGTGAAATGCAAGAATTACATCTGCAGAAAACACACAGTTACATTATGTCCATCATGCGGAGAATATGGAAAGTGTTGAACATTGACAATAAAGCAAGTTGACACACAAATAGTTCTGATGAAAAAAAAAAACAGTTATTGTTTGTTCCTTTTTACAATGTACATAAAATCCAAAATTTGATTGGTTTAACCTGTTTTTTTACTGTTTTGCATGGATTTACACTGCACGGGTCAAAATGACCCATAACATCATATTTGTATACAAACTCGACACAGACATTGTACTACACATCAAAGAGTCCAGATTTTGCACATGAGTTCATGACCCAAAATGAGAAAAAGTCAAAAAATTTTAGGAAGATAAAGAATGGTTAACCAGTACTTTGGACAAAGTAAAAACTGAAATGGGTCAAATTGACCCGTAACATAATACAAGGGTTAAGAGATACATGACATTGATTGGGATCAATTGGAGCACACGGGGATGAGCCCATGGTGTTTGGTATCTTATTTATTTATCCCCAGTGTGAAATTTTGTCATTTTATCCTGCCCTATATCACAAGTTAACATTGAATGGTTTGTGATCTCGACTTTTGTGATCTTGGTCTTTGGTCGTGTGACCCTAAAAACCTAACTAATTCATACACAGCTGGTACTCAGTAACTGTTGGTATTGTCATTCAAATACCTTCAATGATTTGGGAGATATTGCATTCACAAAACTACTATTATGGAAGCCCCAGCAACCCAGAAAGCCAGAGGCTGCATACCTAGGCTTTCTGGGTACATCGGTTTCCTTGCACCCTCCAAAAACCTGTGCATTTTTTGCCCATTTGAAAATGTCCATCTGAATGAGGGGCCGCATTGTCTTGGAATGGCACGCTGCAACAAACTGGTGAGCCATTCGGGGCGTATCTGTCATAAACGTGGATGCAGGTGGAAGGAGGAGGACCCTATTGCAGGACAGAAAACATGGTTTATTTAAGTATGACAATCCAGTAATGCTGATAAAGAAAAACATAAAGTTTTAGTGGCATGGCAAGAGGTTATTGTTCAGAATGTGTTTCTTGGTCAGGCAACCAGAGACCTGGCTGGAAGGGATGGTAATGACCCTACGAGAAAGTCTGGGATGATTGCACTTAAATAGGCAGCAGGGTCCACAGGCAGGTGGCATCTGATAATCACCCTCAGGAGTCTCAATCAGGGTGATGAGGGAAGGTCCAGGGCTCCCTCTGGTGGGAGGTGAAGGGATCATGACAGTATCCTGCCTTTTGCCATTCAAAAGGCAGGATAGGCTCCGGCACCCCAGCGAACCTGACAGGGATAAGCAATTCACAAGATGACTGACCAAAATCTTAACAAATGAACACCAACTTCAGTGTTTGGCTAAAATGGCTTTAATCCCACAGTGAGTGAAGTATTGGCAGTAGTTTATCAGTAACAGGAGAGAAACAGGCCCTGAGGGTTCCATCATGTATGACTGGAAAAGCAAGTGCTTCCTGTGAGCCCACATAGCGACGGACACGTCTGGTTACTAGAGAGTAAAAAGTCTTAACCAACTATAAACTGGTCAAGAGGTGGAAAGACTTCTTCAGAGTTCAGAAAGCAGCACGTCCAAACCTCCTGTCTGAGTTAACATGAAAGCCTGGAAAGTGTTTCTAAAATGAAGCCTTTTTTTCTGTGTTTAGTTCACTGGCACTTCCTGAACTGAAAACATCATTACGAGGAAAAAATACCTGCAAGGCTTTGTTGATTGGAGCGTGATGTTGAAAATGTTCCTGCACAGTACTTTGAAGATAAAAGACGCAACAGCACGAAGATTTCTGCTGTTCTTCTGAAAAGAATAAACAGCCTTTTTCAACATTCAATAAAATATCAAATATGATTTTGTTTTCTTTAAAAACATCTTTATATCCTGTTACAACAACAAAAACTTTAATTTGGTTTACCTACAGGGACATTAGTCAAAAACAATCTTTTATCTCCGAAACTTTCCCCGTCTGCCTTGAGGATTGTTTTGTTCAGGTATTCGACCCAGAGCGCAATAGAACAGCTTACACAGTGTTTTATAGGAAGAAAATGAGCAACAGCGTCCCCAGATAGCAGTTAGAATGCTGGAATATGCCAACAAACCAAAGGTAAACATGGTCCTGTATGTGTTTGAACACCTGCTTGTAGAGATTAATACTGTTAAGGCATCATTATCATCATTCTGTGTTGTTTAATTGTCCAGCCAAGGTCACACCAGATGTTCTATGAATACAAATAGCTCATTGATACTGTCATGATAATCAGTATTAGTAATATGCTAGTAGTCGAGATGAGGGAATACACATAAATTTAATCCAAGCATGGTGAACATGTTTGCCCTTTTAATGGTTGCTTTCGTTGTGGAATTTGTTAAAAGTTTCGTCTGGAATTTGTTAAAAGTTACTAGTTGGCTGCTAGATAGTAGAAGCTGGGGAAAGTATGGTACATTGGGGTTCTGTCCTCTAATTCTATCTACTATTCTCGGCCAGACTGCCTTGGCCCTTTCCCCCTTACCCCTTACTCTAACCAGGGTCTGTACCCCCTACCCTAACCAGGGTCTGGATCCACTCCCCCCTCTCTAACCCCTGGCTTTCTATCTCATTCATTGTTCTCTATTGTCTGTTTATTTAGATTTACACTGCTAGTTGGTACAGTACAATTCACATGTTGTCCACCTCCTATCTATCTATCTATCACCTCCTGTCTCCCTCCTCTCTGGGAGAGAGCCCCATTCAGGACTCTGCGTTCCTGTCCTGGGCATGGCCACACCGAGGAGACCTCCGCGCTTCATCATCCCCGCTCCATCATGATGAAATTCATCTACTTATCCCCGTCCAGGGCATCGCTGGGCTGAGGAATCCCCCGTCTAACCATCAGGATAAAGAACATCTACTCATCCCCGTACTGGACATCGCCGGGCTGAGGAGCCACTGATGGGTTTTTTTTTTAGAAGTTTTTCCTAACCGTGAAGGAGAGTCTAAGGGCATAAATGTGCTAGTCTTGTTTAGTTAGCATTTGTTAGTTATTTTCTTGCTGTATATTTGTGTTAATCCATTCCTCTTTTTCTTGTGAAGCCCATTGAGACGGAAATTCTGTGATTTTGGGCTATACAAATGAAATTGAATTGAATTGAATCTGGTGCAAAATCAACTTTTCAAAGTTTTCTACCTTCTGTTGGTGAAGTTTGGGTCTTGTACCTTTAAAGTATTTTTAAAAAGGATTCCATGTTTTTTTAATATATTGTAGTAGTATTTCTGCTTCCCTCTTACATGACAACGAACAAGCTGTTGCCACATCGATGACGCTTTTACGTAGCAGGAAGCATTTTACAATCGCTTCTCTGACTTCACCGAAGACTAGTATCAATTTTTGTAGGCGAAGCCTGTGCTTTCACAGGATAGGCATGGGATGAGCGATAGTGAGATTTTCAGATTTCCTGGTCTTTCCTGATCAGTAAGATTTTATGACTTTTGTGTAATGAATATCCCAAACCCAAATTGTGGCTGTTAATGTGTATAAGATCCAATGAAAAGAAGAGTTAGTTTGCATTTGATGAGATTTTCAAATAAGGTACCGCACTTGAAAGCTTTATTGGAGCTCATTAGCTTCCTTGGACCATTTACCACATTTGGATCACCAACAATTTTGTCTTGCCAAGAAGCTCCACAAGCATCTCCACTTACTTGGGAATTTGTAACTGCTTGGACTCGAACAGCTTTTACCACTCTTAGCATCTTGAAAGACTTCTTTTTTACTTGATGAAGGAACAGTAACCATCCAGTATGATTACAAGAAGAGTGACTGACCCTCCCTTCTGACAAACCGTTGAGGAGCAGGATCAGAAGAATCTTCTTTCCAGACCTACTGTTCCTTGGGCAGTAGTCAGTTACATTTATCTACTATGCAAGCTATTGTTTGTAACTCACTAATCATTATCTTTCTGGGATTCATTGAAAGACAACATCAACGAGCAATCTCCCTTTGAACTTGATTTCTGTTAGTGCTTTGAAAATAAAAAAAAATCTTAAGACTACTGTGGTTCATGTTTGGACTACAACCCTGTGACCCCGCAAGTCTCGCCGGGCATAACTTGCACCACTGCCTTCACAGGATTTGACAGATGAGACAAAGAAATTCACGCAACCCCTGAGGATTCCTCAGTCCATTCAGACTACCCACAGTTTTCTCCAGGCACTACAAAGAATCTTCTCTTCATGTTCTGCCTTTCTTACTCATTTTAGATAAAACCTCACCCTCAAAGACTCAGTTGTGTTTCAGCTGGTAGAAACATGGACATTTGACCACCATGACCACCCTGTTAGGTATAAAATGCTGGGGCCACCTATTGCTTCCGTTCAATTTAATTTCATTTAAGCTATCAACAAACTAAGGACCATTTGCGAGCCTCCCGAGAAAACAACCGGCAAATTGAGCAAATAGAGATGATCAGTTTTGTGTATTTGTCTTTAAAAATTTAATTATTTACGTTACAAATTACCTTTCATAAGTAACTGAGTCACAGAGGTGACATTCTACAC
Source organism: Neostethus bicornis (assembly GCA_902685375.1). NCBI lineage: Eukaryota > Metazoa > Chordata > Actinopteri > Atheriniformes > Phallostethidae > Neostethus > Neostethus bicornis. The sequence continues at coordinate 2,550,628 of LR738556.1, forward strand.
CCCTAGAGCTAGCTTATGCAACCTAGGGTCTAACCGCCAGGGCCTCCGTCGTTTGCTGCCACCCATCTCCTCCTTCACCCCCCCAATATGGCACCTCCTGTAAGAGGTGAGCCCACTGGAAGCGCGACCCGTGAACCCTGTTCGGGCTGAGTCCAGCTGGACTCCATGGGTAAAAGCCCGGCCACCAGGCACTCACTCTCGTGCCCCACCCTCAGCCTGGCTCCAAAGGGTGCTTGCCTGGCCCTGCCCACTGAACATCGTGGGTAGATAACACTTTGGGTCCTGCAGCAACTCCCTGACCACAGTGGCGGTGATCTGGTGGCAGTGGACGGCTCTCCTCTGCTTTCCCTGACCCAGGTAGAGTAGCCGCCTGGAGGAGGGTATGTTCATGTCAATCTGAGACCCACCTCAGTAGAGGCCATGTTCTTTTTCTCTCTGCTCCTCCCAGACAAGTATGTGGCAGGTTTCATGTCCCTTGGGACCTACTTGAAGAAAAAAAGCCATTTGCCCAATCTGAGCTTCAGGTGAAGCTGTGACCGTGGAGGACTCTTGCTTTTTGTTCACATGTTCTCTCCCCATCTGCGTGGGTTCTCACCGTGTACGCTGACTTTCTCGAACCATTCTAAAACATGCATGTTAGGTTAATTAAATACCGGGGAATTGCCCCCAGGAACGAGTGTGTGCTTGGCTGGCTTTGTTTTGCGGCCCCGCTACAGACTGGTAACCTGTTTAAGTTGCCTCGCTCTTCGATGTAATGAGCTGGTATACCTCAAGTGAGATAAGTTGTGTGGAAAATGAAGAACAACCCTTTGTGAACAAGTTTTGTGCAAAAGCCTACAAAGGCACAAACAAAGCCGAAAACTAGACAGTAGGTTAATGTAGGTTAATGTTGCAACCACTATAAATGGTAATACTGTGGCGCTAGGACACAGCGCCACAGAATTAACAGTACACAGTTTTTCTGTGTACTGCCAACATATCAGCACTTTGGGATTTGTAGTATTAGTGGTAAATATTCTGTTGGCAGGCGGCATGATGGTGCAGTGGTTACTGCGAAGCTGTCGCTTCACAGCAATAAAGTTTGGGACGTTCGAGTCACGATTTAAACCACTAGCCTCTCTATGTGAAGTTTCCGTGTCCTCCCCAAATGCATTTTGGTTTTCTTTCAGTACTCTGGTTTCTGCCTGGAAAAGTGAGGTTACAGGGAGAGGAGATAGAAAAGATGAAAGATTTAAGTACTTAAGATCAACAGTCCAGAGCAATGGAGAGTGTGGAAAAGAGGTGAAGAAGCGTGTGTAGGCAGACTAGAATGGGTGGAGAAAAGTATCAAGTGTGATGTGTGACAGAAGAGTTTCAGCTAAAATGAAAGGAAAAGTGTACAAAACAATGGTGAGCCCGGCCATGCTTTTTGGTCTAGAAACAGTAGCACTTCTCGGGTGTAACTCCTTGGGAAAGGCTCAGGCACCCCTTATGACCACGACAGAAATAAGCAGATCAGAAGATGAATCAGTGTCCCATCGGCTTTAAAACCAGCGGGAGACCTTCAATAGTTATTTTGTATAGCTTTGAATCACAAAAAAAAAACTTTCTTAATCCCAGAAAATAGCTGATTTAGCATTTGGGATCAAAAATAATTTGACTGGGCTATAGTTTGACACTATTGAATTAGAACCTTTAAACTGGTGTCAAACCAGTTAGCTTACCTGGATAAGACACAGTTTTTCTCTTTTCTTCAACATGCGCACCATCAGCGCTCCTCCTGACATGTGATGAGGCTGACTGGGATGCGCCGTGGCAACCCCATCCATCTTTCTGCTGCTCCAGGAGGCGCGTGCTGACGGGCGCTGGCTGACAGGCGCAATAGAGCTGCCGGCTTTATCTACCGGCATGTCTTCTCAGCTTCACCCTCTCAAAGCTTTGAAGGGCAACTTCTTCAAGCCGATAGCAGACAGATTATGGCTTTAAGTGTTCGTAAAGCTCTCACTTGCTCCTATATTTCTGTACTTTTATATGCATTCAAGTAGTGGGAGGTTTTAAGATGAAGAAAGTCGGATTTATTTTAATATAAATGATAAGTTTTTGTAAAAATGAGGTCAGAAATCTCACAGTAGGAGGGTTTGTTTTGGCACTGGAAATAAAACTTGTTAAACAGAAGCTGACATTTAGACTCCTGAGGTGAGTTTGTCAGCTCGTTCTCTAACAAAAGAATTTCCAATGTGCTTTTTCAATTATTTCCGTGGCTCTATTAGCCTGTCTTTCTTTTTTTTTTTTTTTTTATGCATGTAACAAAAAAGAAGTCAAATGCAGGAATATTGATTAAAAATAAAAGAACTTTTAGCTCGACATGAGAAAACGAAGCAAAGTGGGACAGTTCTACTGAAGTTATTGAGATATGCAGCTTAATTATGAATGAAGTGTGTGGGTTTAATAAGCAAGACTAAAACAATAACTGTATATAGATAATTTTTTTTTTACACAATGTGCAGCTTGGTGAATAAATTAGTTCTGGTTTGAATAGAAAAAAGCAGAACGTGACATTGTTTCTTTGATTGCAAAGCAGTAATTTAGTTATTGTGCTGCAGGTTTGACATTCTCTGGATGAGCACAGCTGCAGTGGCAGATACAAACGTACAGGCCACCATGTTTAACAAACCAAACCCACACTGTGACAGCCCAGCGTGACTACATTTCTTCTTTTACTACTGTCTGATTATAATTGGTATTAAATCAAAGTAAAATATTTGGTCGCCATCCAAGTTTTTTTTTAGCTTTACAATGCATTTGAACTTTTTGCACCATTATGCCAAGCCAAACCAGTTGAAACCATGAAATGCTACACAGATATAGCAAAAAAAAAAAAAAAAAATTCAATTTTTAAGACCATAAAACACTAGAATCGACAAATATGTCCACTTGCTGCTAGGAATCCTGAACACAGTTGGTGTGCTTTGATTTCAGATAAGATCTTGTTCAAATGAATTGGGATTCTGATCATTTGATGCTGATTTCTTTGGCCTCGTGTTAATAAACGAACTAGCTTCTGTTTCGATCCCTAGAATGTTTGAAAAAAAGAGCTGCAATTATAATGGTTATTTGTTTTGAGTAGCATTTTAAAACAAAAATTTATATTGAATTAAACTTACTGTATACTTGAGGGCCTCCTTCGTCAAGCATGCATGCACCGACCTCCTCGAAAGTTGAGCGATTTGTAAAAGTGGCGAAGAACATGGACGGTTGCAGAAGTTAAGGCAACTCAGGAGCTGCCATTCGCAAATCTCAAGATTGTTGTGAATAGAACCTGAAGAGAGCTCAAGACAGTGAAATGAAGTTTTAAGAGCAACACAAAAACAATTAGAAAGCGCACATAAAGGCCTGTCAAAAGAAAAACAAACCACATCTGGAAAAAGATGTTTAATTAAAATAAGTCCATATTGTCAATTCACCACTGATTTTTAAACTGTGCTGTCGTGCATTTGTCTCTGTTCAATTTTTTTAAATCCTACGTACAGTACACATCAAGACAATCATTAACAATGATTTTATTGTAAAAATTCAAGCTGGGAATTGTTTGTGGCTGACATGGATTCCCGGCATTGGATTTTTAAAAAAAAAAAAATTAGAATCAAATCCAGTCCAGGGTCCACGTTTCAGGATCTGGATTAGCCTCGGCTTGGATTGCGTGTGTCTTTGCTTCCCTCGTTCCAGTCTTTTGGCGCTGGTGAGGATCTGTTGGTTCTAATAGGCACGTGTTTCACATCAGTAGCATGCATGTACTTTCATTCACACTCGTACACTGTATCACACTGTTTACTGTCCGCTATGTTCCTTGCAATATTAATAATCTGTAGTAAAGTGGGTTTGTGTTCTACATCATTTGTTCTAGAAGGTTTTGTTGTGTGTGTCAGCTTTATCACTGGCTTAATTTCTTGGTTGTACTTTTTTCCCCTGAGATAATCCAGCAGGTTGGTCTTGATCATGAATACTGTAACTACAGATTTTCTCTTCCATTTATCCCCTTTTTTTCTTCTTCCATACCCTATCCCTCTTCTTCAACCCCCTTCTTCCCATCTCCTCAGCATTCCCTGTCAGGTCCAGCAAAAAGGAGCACAGAAAGCAAGGACATTTTGGTTGTAAAGCATTTAAAATTAAAAAAGAGCTTGCCAGGGTCGGCACATGTTGCTGACCCTGATAGAACACAACTATCCAGCAATACTTGACATACAGATCTTCCATTCTCTTTCGTTTGGGGGTGAAGTCGTAGCGACATTTTGCCATTGTTTGATCATTTTCAGATTGCCACCGGCTCATTTGAGGACAATTGTATATGCAACACTTTATTTGGATGATCCATGATCCATGGAGTTCTAGAGTCTTGTTTGGGGTGGGATCATTTTACATCAAAAATTTGTCACAGAAGTGCTTCATGAAGCTTGTGTTGCATAGCCAGAGTTGGCGGTGCTCTAGATCAATCTTAAGTTTGTGTCTGTTTTTGTCTTCTTTTTTGGACTTTTTTTCATCAATCTAATAAATCTGCTTGTGATTTCTTCATCTGAGCCTGTCTGTTGTGTCAAGGGTATATTTTTGGCCTTAGCTCCACATTATGACAGTAGTGTAAGGTCCTCTGTAATGCCGAGCAAAATGGTTAGCTTAGCTTATGTTTTATGCAACCTCAGGTAACAGAGGCCTCGGATTCTGGTAAAATAAAGAATGGAATGAGATAGTGTATCGCTAAATGCAACACATCAGGGAATAAATACTGCTAGATGGAGGAATCTTTTGTGACAACTAATCCAAGGAGTGGGGTTCTTAAACAAAAAACATTAGTATGGGCACTAAGATCAAACTAACCTTAGGAGGAAAAATGTTGAAGTGTCGAACTATTTGTAAGAAAAGACCCAACTCCCAGAAATACATTAGCATCCAGCCCCCGTGATGAGGTCTTCCTTACTTCTGAATTTCTTTTGTTGTTATTTGCCCCGGGGACCAAATTATTCAAGGACTTAGCCGATCAAATTAAAAATGTAGCAGAAAACATAAAAATCCAAAGTTTTTGGTTTATGGCAGAATAATTGTCGTGTCAGCCGTGATGGAAGTTTCAGACTCAAATTTCAAACTATTAATAATTTACTGCTCATCTTCGGAATTTAACCTCATATTTGACCCTGACTCTTTAAGATGGCCAACGGGGACAAAGTCACAGATTTGCTTTTTGACCTGTTTGTGGCCGATTAAGAAATTCACCAGTTTCATTTTCATATTCCGCTCCTGCAGCCCTCTGAAGCAAGACTTGTCAGCAAGAATTAATGTGCAAATTACACTCTGTAATGTTGCTGAAGGCCTCCTTAATGGCTGCAGTGTAACAAAAGCGTGTCGTGTTCATGACAAGCTCAAACACAGCAGCTGTGGCCATGTCAACAACACCTACCAAGCACAACAAGAAAAGATTTCCACCAGATTTAGGTTTAGATTTACGTTCTTTTTCAGCTCATATAAAGTTGGCATTAAGTAGCTTGGCATTTTCATTATCACTGTCATGGTGGTGGAGGTGGAAAGTAGGACCCAGATGTATTGCCAGTTTTAACCAGTCCATTGACGGAACAGCAGAATCCGAGAGAACTCGGCAAGATGAGTGACCAGAGGAAGACTTTGACTGGACATCGAGGGGACCAGAGAGATGTAGCTCGACTGGACGATGAATGACCAGAAGTTTGGGGCTCGTCAGGGTAACTGACCAGAACTTTGGAGCTTGGCAGGAAGGCAGGGGGCACTAGGAGTCGGGGGGAGCCAGGACAAAGAACCAGGATACTAGGGCGCACCATCGTGGCTGCAGGCCGGTGGAGCAGGGTGCATCAAGGGAAGCAGCAGAGGAATCATCTGGCAAGGAAGTGAGAGACACCAGGGCCAGAGGTAAAGAAGACACACATGGGGATTCGGACCAGGTGTGCCAAATTAGGGCTGAGGGCAGGATAGGAGCAAGAAACTGTCCCAAATGAGAGGGGGATGATGACAGTAATAACTTCAGTGGTGGGGAGATATCACCTCCACCAAAGTGTCATGGATGCACAGACAAATTTCCTCCACATTTTGGAGGCATAAAAATTTAGTAAACATTATTTTTTTGGGCTTTTGCTGATAAATATGATGGTGTTACTTTCGGACAGTTTTGTGCCGGTAAGTCACAATTTTTTAAGCCGCAAATACAGTTTAAAGCATAAGAAATAAGCAAAGCTAGCGCATATTCATTTTCATTTTGGTACATGTAAAAAATGTTATATTGTTCATTCATCTTCTAAACCACTTGAAAGCACATATATTTTTATCCGTTTTGGCCTGCCGTCCACACAAAAACGGAGGGTTTTTTTTATTCAAAACCGGCGTTTTGGAAAACTTCGGCCAAAGTGGAGATTTTGGAAAACTCTGTTTTTGCGTTTGCGTGTAGACGTGCGAAAACGGAGATTTGCGGTTCTATGCATCACTACCTGCGACAAGTAATGCACATACGTCATTCGTGTGCGTCCTTGTTTGCAAAAGCAGACAGTGGGCAGCATGGATCCACAAAAACAGGCATTACTTTACCCTGTTGCACACCCTCTTTTCTTGCCTTCTCGTCCAGTCTGAACTGCTCTTGCTTCTTGTTGAGGAGGATGTTTCAGGTTTTGCGAAAATGACAAGAAAGGTGCTCTGATTGGATAGCGCAGAAATTACGTTTACATCAATACTGCCAACTACTGGTCTGGCATGCTCATAACCGCACTCAGAAGCGTATTTATGCGGCTCCGTGTGGACACGAGCGTTTTCCTAAAACGGAAGACAGCAGATATGTGTTTTCAAAAATACCCAGCTACAAGTGGACAGGTCCTTAATCAGGGTGGCGAGGGGTGCCAGAGGATATCCCGGTTGATCATAGGCAAGCAACAGGGTGCACACTAACAGGTCGCCAATTTGTTGCTGGAAATTTTGTAGTTGCTTTCCTGAAATCATTTATGTAACATGTTGAATGGTTGACATTCGTCAGTCACGTGGCTGGAGTTCTGTGCTTTAGAGAATAATTAAATGTAAAAAAGTGCTCGTCCAACTCTGGATTTAGTCAACTAAGCTTTGGAATCGGTCGGCATAGTTTGGCATCCCATCACTTACAATTAAGACATAAAAAGTTATAACAAAAAAAAAAAGAAAGGATGAGTTTAAACGTGATCTTGGAGAATAAAACACAACCACTGATTAGATGTTTAATGTTTTATCCAGGACTTTGTGATCATTTGTTTCCCCGGTCTTATTCAAACATCCATCCTTGTCAGAAAGTCTAAATGCAAAGTAAACAGAACTGGTTTGGCACAATGAGTTGTCACCAACCGTTACGTAGAGGTAGGGAGCTGTCTGAGCCTCGCATCCGGAGACAATTTATCCACCCTGTTACAAATAATAGCAAAATGTTTGGGGTGTAATTAGTCATACACGACATGGGAGTATTCAATCAGGGCGGATTTCTGCGTGAGGAATTCAGGGAGTAGTTGGAAACCTGCTGAGCTCCACATCTGACATGAATCTACAGGGACTCTTCTAGACAAACACAGACTCAACACTGACCTCTGAACCTCGCAGTCAAGTAGAAAAGTACAACTTTTTAAGAAAACTTTTTACGAAATCCAGGCGGAGTACTGCTTTCTTCGCCCTTTATGAATATAAAATAGGGCTGAAAACAATCCTATCAGTAATCCCATTTTCCTCCATTCAAGCTGCATATTGCTCATTAAATATTAACTGACAGGGATGCGGCTCCTTGCATTCTAATTTCATTTTTTTTCTAAAATAGCCAAGAGCACAGCAAAGGAAACAAAAATAAAACCATTTGAGTCAAGCTGATTTTTATTTTTATAATTTAACAAAATTAAAAGTGCTAATTATCAAAACTGAGAAGAAGTAAACATTAGTTAACGATCGTTAGTACTAGCTCAAAGCTTGAAGGTGGCTAGTTTGAGTTGTGTTTGGAATGGTGGTTGGTATGGTGATGTAATGACTTCCATGTTGTTCATGATGATGCATACGTATGTTTCTATGGGTTTTGCTTCTTCCCCACTCCCCTACAATACGGTAAACAATATGGTAATAACTACCATATCAAAAATACCATATTTTTACAACTATAAGACGCATATAAAAGTCCTAGATTTTCTTCAAAATGGGTGGTGCGCCCTATCGTGCAGTGTGCCCTATGTGTGTTGCAGATCCGGGAGGTCTGACAAACGAACTCCAACCACTGGACACCGGCGTGAACCAAAGTCAGGCTGCAAGCAGCATGGAAGTGATGATTGACTAAAGGAGAGCACAGCTTCACGAAGGGTGGAAGGCAGCGCCGGGCAAATTACGCCACAGTTTGCCAGTGGATTGTAGAAACTTGGGCTAACGTGTCTGCTGACACTGTTGTCCGAGCTTTCGCAAAAGCAAACATCATTTCCGAGGAGCCACACGGTACAGAAAATAACTCTGACGGCGCGGAAAGTGAACCTGCTATGTTGGATTAAGCGCAGCTGTTAGATTCTGAAACAGAGGATGAGGACTTGGATGGATTTGATTAATGACTGAGTAACCATTGTAACTAATATTTAAATAAAGCTGTACGCAAGGCGGACATAGTGTATATAAAACTTGCGCCCTATCATCAGGTGCACCTTATGTGTGTGTTAAATACAGAGCACACAAAATTGGGACTGCACCTTTTAATACGGTGCGCCTTTTGGTCGTAAAAATATGGTAATTTCCGTCACATTAGCAAGCCATTTATTACACGTGTCAAAGATGCCATTGTTTGTGCATTTATAGTATATAATTAAAAAAAGATCATTTATTTATAAGACAATGGTTGTTGAGTTAACCTTGACGAACCTCCATGGCTGTAAATCCACCGTTTGCCGTAGAATTCTCAGGCATCTCCTTGCGGTTTGGAAATGTGCCGCAGACAGCCAAATGAATCGAAAGATGCTGTTCGCTTAGATTTAGATTTAAATCTCTCAGCTGCAAATTGTTGGTTCTGTTTTGGAGGAGTTCATTAAGAGTTTGAGATAAGAACAAGAAAAAGAATCCCACATCTTTAGATTGAACTTCTTAATCTAGATGACCATCTGATCTTATTGGCACAGGATGTTTGTTTTTATTGTGTCTACAGTCTTGTACAGTGTTTTATTTGCAAGGAAGGGGACGTTTGGATACCCAAAGTAGACTGAAGGCAGGTGGTTCCTGAAAGAAATAGTCTCCAGAGAAAACGATTCGACGTCATTGTAAAAATTTCAAATAAATACATGTAGACCAAAAGTATCAACTGAAAATAAGACAATTATTTATGTCTGAATAAATAGGCTGTTATGATATGTTTATTAAGAAAAATACTTTTATTCAATTTTAAAAATCTAGCAAATAGAAGTCAGAAGTTAGGACGTCTTATGAAAAGAAATTAATATTTTTTCTTCTAATTGAGATTTTCTGAATTAATTTGAAATACTTTACAATTAAACAAAACGATAGAGTGAAAAAAAAAAAAAAAAAGTAGCAGCTAGTTCCATGTTGAAATCGAGTTCCCTGTCGAGGGAAGGGATTGAGTGTGAGCAGAGCATGTGCAGTAAAACACGTCCTACTTGGGTTAGAATGTGGGCGTGGTGAAGAAAAGAAGTTTTATTCCATCTAAGCTTCTTACAGTTGTCCTAACTTCCACAATAACGCAAGGGAGGTCCTACCATAAAAAACCCCATTATATACTGCCAAAATATACAGTTTGTTTAAAATTAGGTTGCCCACGCCAGGAACTGGCACAGGACCAAGAGCGATCGCCTCACTTCACAGACTCGCATGTTAGAATCTTTCTGCGCACCTGATGGCGTTGCCCAAATGTGGACCTTCCCTACCTCCATTATCACAACATCCGCCACACATGAATGAAGTAGACTTCAGGTATGTTTTCGATGTTCAAACGTAGTCCATAAAAACCTCCAAAGAATTGATTTCGTTTGAACCCTTTCTTTAAATTTTCACCTCAAAAAAATTTATAAATGAATCCAGTCTTCAATTAATTTGTCAGATCTTCTTTTTTTTTACACACCCATCCATCTTTTTTTCCCTTCTTGATTTATTCAAGTTCCTTCTGAACACTCGTTTCTCCATCCATCCATCCCCCGCTCCTCTTCTCACCAACCCTATCTATTTTCGCTTTCTCTTCAATTCATCCTTTTCTTTCTGCTCTCTTATTCAACCTTTCACCTCATCTATTTACTGACCTGTTTATTCCTCCCTCTTCGGTCATTCATCAGTTGCCCTCCTTCTTAGTTCCACCCATCCATCTTCCCTCTTTTTCATCCATGTTTACTCACTCATCCCTTTATTCTTCCACCCTGGTCTGCCCTTCATTTTTCTTTCCCTCTCCCTCGTCCATTCATCCTTCTCTGTTCATTCACGATCCTCCTTTTCCTTTCACTAATCCGTCTTCCCCTCTATTTCTCTTCCAACCCTTTTCTTTCTTTACTCCTTATTTATTTACTCCTTTACCAATCCATCTAAACCCTTATCCTCTGTTCCATTCCTCCTTCTTTTAAAATTCCCTTTTTAACCAATCAAGAAACTGTTCTTGTCGGGTTAGCTCAGGTCTTCGCATACTCGTTCTATCTTCTAATCCAGGGCTTCCATTTGTCTTCTGTCCTATAAGAATGAAGGTTTGTTCTCACATGGGCATTCCCCATAGAGTCCAAGTGATGATCAGTACTTTCCTGAGGGCACTGGTGGTTTTTTTCTGAACGGAGAACTTATTGATGGTTTTTATCGTTTCTTTTTAAGTGGGTCAGTAGAAAAATCTCCCGTAGGGTTGATTTTAGGAACCGGAGACATCAACTGTTACTGGGTCAGACTTCTGTTTGCTCCTCGGGAGTGTGGGCTTTTTGATGAGGAAATCCTTCCTCTGAAGTTCCTCATGTTGACACGATTGCGTCAGATATTTCAGCCGTTCATTCAGGCAGCAGATCTGCAGCTTCACTAAATTCCTGGACCCTGAAACTGTTTGGCTAATTTCCAACATGACGGTTGTTACATCAAAAGAGTTTAAAAATGAAAGGGAACAACGGTTGGAAGTGTTTATGGTGTGGGGCCATTGAAGCTGGAGCAAAATGAGGGACAGGATGAAATGGTTTTTCAATCTTTCGAAAGATCTTTGTAAATTTTTTTTTTTTTTTATAATATTACATTTTATTTCTAAGGCGCCTTTCTTGGCCTTCAAGATCGCCATATATCATGTCCACATTTACAAAAAATACAACATTGTTAAAAAAAGGATAAAATGCATATAAATTTAAATAATACATTGACCAATATAAAAAATACAGTATTTTTACGACCATAAGACGCATATAAAAGTCTTAGATTTTCTTAAAAATGAGCGGCACGCCCCATTGTGCAGCACGCCTTATATGTGTTGCGAAAAAACAAGTGAAGCAGATGAAAACTACGCTTGCTGTGATTCCGGGAGGTCTGACAAAAGAACTCCAACGGCTAGACATCACTGTCAACCGGCCGTTCAAAGTAAGACTGCGAGCGGCGTGGGATGACCAGAGGAGACCACAGCTTCACGAAGGGTGGAAAGCAACGCCGGGAAAGTTACGCCACAGTTTGCCAGTGTATTGTAGATGCTTTGGCTAACGTGTCCGAGCTATCGCATTTCCGAGGAGCCGCACGACACAGAAAGTGACTTTGACAGCGAGGAAAGTGAACCTGCTATGTTGGATTTGGCGCACCTGTTAGATTCTGAAACAGAGGATGAGGATTTTGATGGATTTGATAAATGACTTTATGACGACTGTAACAAATATTTAAATAAAGACAAACAAACTCAGTTTTGCTCCCGATCTGTTTTAAAATACGCACACTTGTCTGCTTGTGTGTGTGTGTTGTTGTAGGGCGGAGGTATGTAGTAGAGGGTATGTACGTATATAAAATCTTCGCCCTATCATCAGGTGCGCCTTATTTGTGTGTTAAATACGGAGTGCACGAAAGTGCAACTACAGCTTTTAATACGGTACTCCTTTTGGTTGTGAAAATACGGTACTTAAAAACAGACCAGAGCAGGTGAATGCTCTGCTCCCAATAGTGCCAAGTCGGGCAGAGGGGACAGAAAAACTGGATGGAGGAGGTATCATTATGGTTGGTGAAGTAGGACCCAAATGCATTGCAATTTTATTAAAGGAAGTCCAGAACCAGACAGAACTCAGCAAGATGAGTGACCACAGAAAGACCTTGACTGGTTGTCGAGGGGACCAGATGGGACCTCAATTTTAAAAAAGTCCCAATCTAATCACGTGATTCAATATCGGGCTCAATTTTGTGGTTTCAGATTTCAAATTCAGACTTTACCGTCCGATCAGGGCTCAGAAACACATTCTATATCCTCATTATTTACTTTAAAAACAGATATAATCAGGCGGTGGCACAAAGTGGGACATCTTCATTCCAAACAGACCCAGAGACTCATGTTCAGCTATCAAACAAGGGGTATGAGTATGTTGGGGGCATGGAAAGTAAAGTTAAGGTAAATATTAAGTAAACATAAAGAATACAAAGAGGGAATAAGAATCATCCAGGAGAATTTACTCTGATATAGCGATTGGACCTCTAAATCTATATCAATTGATGTTCAAAATCAAATGACTTTGACTCATACTCAAGGGCATGAAAATCCTGATTGGGACGTCCTTACATGGTTTGAGTCAGAGCTGTCCTCAAGTTCCTCAATGCAGGAATATGGAGGACCAACTTCAGCTAAAATGAAAGGGAAAGTGTACAAAACTGTGGTGAGACCGGCCATTCTGTTTGGTCTAGAAACAGTAGCACTGAGAAATAGACAGGAAACAGAGATGGAGGTAGCAGAGATGAAGATGCTGAGGATCTCTCTGGGAGTGACCAGGATGGACGGGATCAGAGGAACAGCACTTGTTAGAGGTTTTGGAGATAAGGTCCGAGAGGCCAGTCTGAGATACAGTAGTTTGGACATGTGCAGAGAGACAGAGAGTACATTGGAAGAAATATGCTGGATTTTGAACCACCAGGAAAGAAGACTAGAGGAAGACTAAAGAGGAGGTTCATGGATACATTGAAGGAAGACATGAAGATAGTTGGTGTGACCGAAGAAGATGCAGCAGATAGGGTTAGATGGAAGAAACTGACTTGCTGTGGCGACCCCTGAGGGGAAATGCCGAAAGAAAAAGAAGAAGAACTTAGGGAAGTCCTGCATTAAGTCTTACCTCAGCAACAAAGTATTTTATTGAAATCAGTGCCACAGGGTCCCAGAATGAATGCCTGTTCTGTCTTTACATATTTTGTCTTGGCAACTAAATACTTAGCAGTAATGTACAGTGATGTACCACCACTACGCAGATGACACACAAATTTACATCTCACCATTAAGAGGGGATTATGAACCTCTGGGTATATTCAATCCTAGCTTTTAGTAAATTTACACACAGTCACGTAGACAAACAACCACATGGCAGATTTCTAGTCACGTAGACCACCAATCTGGTCACACGGTAGCTGGTTGGATCAGTAATCCGGTTGGATTGAGAACATTCTCGCCTCAGCTCAGGCTAACCAGCTTTTCTCCACCAAGCTGCTGAATTATAAAAACCACTGACGGATGAAATATGAACATCAATCTTTTCAGTTCCTGCCTGCTGAATAAATTCCGTTTAAAGTCCACGACCATGTATGCTGAAATAGCGCTTGTGCTTCTGTCGAAGGAAAAGTATGCGTTCCAAGAAGAACAAGAGGATATTCTTCTGCACTTTTAATCATAAATTTGTCCTGCTGAGTATTTGAACCATGAAGGTAGTAGAGTAGATAAGCTCATTGTCTGATTATTTGTTCACTGGAAAATCAATCCCATCAGAAGCTTTGGTTTGAAAACACTCCGATTCTCTGCTGGATGTGAGAGTCTTCATGCTGTGTGGGTCTCCACCAAGTTTTTCCACGGGGAAAACTTTTACAAGTAATGAGGTAGTTTTCCCCTCTTGTCCACAGCATACATAAATAATGTACTTCTACAGAGAGGAACACCTGGACAGGATGGTGTTTGAAACAATGCTTCTTTCCAAGGTTTCCAAATCTCCTTTCTTTCGCGGCTGGCTCCCTCCCTCATTAAAAATTGCTGTAACATTTGTGCAGACAAAGTGTCCACGACTGACAGGGTGAGCCATAACACTCCTGAAGACTGTTGGAATAGTCAGCTGAGACTCATGAATGTTTTATGAAATAAGCGCATCTTTAAAATGCAAAAACATGCTCTGGTTGCGGAAAGCTGTGAGACGGCACAGCCAGACGGGGGGCGTAGTTTCAATTTGAAGAGACAAGCTGGAAGGTAAAAACACAATGTGGAGGTGAGGAAAGTGTGTTTGCTAAAATGCACATGTTGTTTTTTGTGCCTCTGACCTCAGAATTAAGTACTCGGACTGTCCATGCACCCGTAACTATTTTGTGAACATAATATCTCCTCAACAACTGAAGGAATTCTTAAGAAACTCTGCATGGTCCCTCGGTACCAATTATAGATAAACTATGGTAATTAGTTTTTCATGGTTTTTGAAACCAAAAGTTTTCATCACAAAATCAAGAAGTCAAGGAATCTTGAGCTATTCATTGCCATTGTCGATGAAATTTCACAGATTAGGAACTTGTTTCGGGTTAATATGCAACATCAAACATAAAATCTGTCTAAATAGAATAAAAATAAAGATAGAACAACAATATACGACAAAATAAAAATCACGCTGCATGGAGCAGAAAAAGAAAACAAATGCCATGTAAAGACAATAATTGAGTGAAAGTTTTCACGAGTCGAGATTATTGAGTAGACAAGTCAGCCAGTGTTCATCAGTTTGATTGGCTGATGGGAAAAAACAGTCCTCGTGGCGAGAGGTCTTGGTCTGAATAAACTATTGCCTTCTCCCTGAGGGGGGCAGCTCAAAAATTCTGTGGCTAGTGTAAGAAAGATCAGTCGCTATCTGACCTGCTTATCCCAGGTCTTTGAGATACACGGGATGTGGAGAGGTGGAGGATTTTGGCCGATCATCTTCTCAGTGGAACATACAATGCGATGTAGTCTCTGTTTCTCTTAGGCAGAGAGAAACCACAGAGTACCACATAGTAATGGAGGAGGTGAGGATGGAATCCATGATGGCGGTGTGGAACTGCACCATCGTCCAGATCCCCAGCTTAGCTTTCTTCAGCTGCCGTTGTAAGTACATCCTCGGTTGGGCCTTCTTGATGACAGCGCTGATGGTCAGCGCCATCACCCGTTTAGAACCATAGCTGTAAAATGTTGGGAACGTGGTTTCTAACAAATCTCAAACGACACTCAGAGTTTGTTTTTTTTTAAGAGATATTTAATGGTTGTCAATAAATCAATAAACTGTTATAAATTAACAACAGAGCGTTCGCCCGAGGAGCGAAAGTTAAATGGACGTTTGTGGGTTTGATTCCATTTGAGTTCACTTCTAGGGTCCCTGGAAAAGACACATAACCCTCGTTCCCCCACCATTGGCACCATTATGGCAATGGATGAATAGAGTATGTAAAAAAAAAAGTAGAACATATTGGGGTGAAACATAAATATTTGTTGGTATAAAATTGACTTCAGTCTTTAATTAAACTGTTTCAAAAAAAGACTTTTGTGATTATTTACAAAGAAATATGTTTGGAAAAATCATTTTAATACAATAATACTGTAGTTATTTTATAATAACACTCTAAATTGGAGTGGAGTGGAGACGGTGGCCGCGTGGTTAGCGCGTTCGCCCGCGGACCGGAAGGTCGCGGGTTCGCGTCCCACGGAGAGCACGTCTAGGGTCCTTGGAGAAGACACCTAACCCCCACTTCTCCCACCATTGGCGCCGTTGAAGGGCAGCCTGCTGCGGTGTAAGGAGTGCAGCAAACAAATTTCCCCGGTGAGGGATGAATAGAGTAATTCAAAATAATCAAAAAAAAAAAAATAAATTGGTAAACTGTATCAAATCTACTAATAGGTAAAAGAATTTGATTAATTGTTATCATTTGTTGCAAAACAAACATAAAACAACCATCTCTCCTAAGCGAGTCTCCAAGGCAGTCATTTTATTCCGATGAGAAGGTGTCCAAACTTTTAACAGATGATGTTGTACGCTAATGACTAAAAAACATCAACCTCATGCTGAGATTCGTTTGAACAGCAACACAATGCATAATGTCTCATCATTCATAAAGTATCTCCACGACGTTCTCCCTCTGCGTCTGCAAACCCATCCAGTGTCCAACACAATTAAAAAATGACACCTAAATGAAGCATTTCATCTTAATGAGCCTGAAACCAAATATTTACCTTTATTTAAACAGGCAAGCAGGTAGTTAACTGAGCTTTGCGTTGCCCTCCAGATTCCAGGAAGCATTGCCTCTGCTTATACGTAGCTACAATTTTTCATGTAACAAAGATACTTCTGTTTGATTGGTTTTAATTGGTTTTTGAGCTGTTATTTTTTATTTAGCTGATTTAATTCATTTTTAGTGTTAATAATTAATAGGACTTACTGCCCTGTAAGTCCTGTTAATTATGCAGAGGCGCAGAGTCTTTCATAATACGGGAGTGAAGATGTGAAGTAAGACCATGATGCATTGGAGAGTTCAACCAATGAAGGGCGAGGGAATACAGACAGGCGGTTTGGCTTCAAACCCGGGCAGGCAAGACAGGACCAATGTCAAAGTCCATGCATACCCCAACATCTACACAGATGGAGTGATCTATAAAGGTGGCTGAATCAATCATTTTTGTGTAATAATAATAATAATAATGCATTTTATTTCTAATGCACTCTACACCTGAAATCAAGCCTCAGAGTGCTACAAAGTTAAAACATTAAAACTTAAAACAATTAAAACAGCACAGCACAATAAAAACAAACATACAATGCAAACAAAATTTAAAAATGATAAGCTTTTGTAAAAAGATGGGTTTTTAGTCCTTTTTTAATGGCATCCTCCGTCTGTGGGGCCCTGAGGTAGTCTGGGAGGGCATTCCACAGGCGGGGAGCAGCAGCCTTGAAGGCCCTGTCGCCCATTGTTTTTAGCCGTGTTCTGGGTGGGTTCAGACGATGCTGTTGGCCTGACCGGGTCCTGGTTGAGGTATTGAGTGTGAGTAGTTCTGAGAGGTAAGTAACTCTAAGCCAAGTCAGAAGCAGCTCTACACAAATCACAAGACTTGGGGAAAAGATGACACCTGTGGACAGAAACTGAAGTGAACAGAGGAGAGTGAAATGAAGCAATCAAAGCAGGGAGGAAGCAGTTAGAAAGCACACAATAATGCCTCTCAGAGAAATGGAAACGTAAGTGAAACAATTGTCGATGAACATAAATGTTTTGTTATGACCCCTTCACTTGCCACCGGAAGGAGCCCTGGACCTTCCTTTATCAAACTGATTGAGACATCTGAGGGTGATTATTCTGATGCCACCCATCTGTGGACCCTGCTGCCTATTTAAGGGCAATCACCCCAGACATTCTCGTCCAGTAATATCATCCCTTCCAGCCAGTATTCCCTGGTTGCCTGTCCGAGAACACATTCTGACAATAACCTCTTGCCATGCCACCAAAACTTTGTTTTTCTTTCACAGCAATACTGGACTACCATATTTAAATAAACCATGTTATCAGTCCTGCAATTGGGTCATGGCTGGATTTTGCAAGGTGTCGCCATTGTATATGAGTAATGACAAGCGGCACCGGCTTCTTTGAGGACCATTCCATATGCATTACATCATTTACATGATCTGTATTTGGAGTTCTAGAGGTGAAAGACTCTATGTACGTAGATGGATGAACGGAAAGTTGAATAGATAGATGGATCTAACGATGGCAGGAAAGATGGCTGATGAATGCATGGATGGGTCAACAGATAGATTGATGGTGGCTGTTCTGCATTCTGTCTGCATCAGTTGTCCATCAAATCTTTCTAGCTCATCAAAGCTTCTCATATTTTTTATTCATTTTCTGAACACGTCAAATGGAACCTCCGACTGATATTTTCAGAAACCTGACAGCTGCCATTTAATCTGAAAACACTTCCATTACACCTGTCGGAGGTTTTAATGATCTGCTTAATCTGCATGGAACTCCACCAGCCAAAGTTCGCAGACTGAAACACATAAAAGTATAGGAAGCTAATGTAATCTCTAAAGAGATATTGATACAAAATCTACGTTTTGGAGATTTTCACAAAGTTTGATCATCATTTCCACATAAAAAAATCTAACAAAAGTGGTTTTCTTTTTCGCGCATGCATTTTCTAGCAATTTGACTGCCACCCGTCCAGTATTCGGATATTCCTTGAACAACAAGTTTTACTTGGCCATGGAATTTGTTCTCTGCCACGCCCATATTCTAACATAAACAGGAAGTATCTTAGTGGATGTGTTCTGCTTGTCAGGGTTTGTTTTGTGGATACAAAGCTGGACAGTAGATGCTCCAAAAAAATTCTTTTGTTTAACAAATCCAAACTGAAAACAAGCTTGCGCCGAGCAAAATACTGAAAATCCCAAAACTTAGAGCTAGAAAATATGAGAATTGCTTCAAAACATCTACAGACAAGTAGGTTAGACCAGAATGACAAGACAAACCCGCAGGGGAGTGAGGAAAATAAACCCCTTAAATACTTCCAGGAGAAAATAGGAACCAGGTGAAGATCATTGGGGAAGAGTGGTGATCAGACCAGGGAGACACACCCAAGAGGAAAACAGCACCTGAAAGGAAATAAAGTGAGTGATTTTAAAATAAAACAGGCAATGAACAAAACCACTCTCACTTCATTACTAAATCTGACACTGCTTGTGTTCAGTCCAAACAGGGAGTGCTATTTTTATGTAAATGCCCCAAAATATTTCTTGCCTCGTACAAGAATTACGGTGTGTTGTTCATGTGCTCAGTGGGCGGGACCAAACAGGGAGTTGAGGAGGGGGGTAATTCATAGTGTCAAAAACAAACAAAAATTAAAATAAAAGTAGAGCTGACAAAAAAATACCATTTTTATCTGTGTAGGGAATTGGATGGGAACTTTTACGCCACAAATGTCAGTAATCCTCTCCTTTTCCCAAACCCGAATTCTCCTCACCAATAAACTCTACCTGTTCCATTTCGTCTCGCCCTGTCACAGCTGCTATTCCTTTTGCTCCAGTCTTCAAAAAAGCACTACCCTCCCTTGCTCTTGTGTCAGACTGTATGGAACCTTGCCCTGTTGTGGAACCCCGAGGATTACCTCAACCCTGAAACTCCCTAGCCTTGCCTTACCATCATCGCCACCTTCCGGTTTCCAGCCTGTCAAGCCGCCAGCCTACCTCACATCTAAACTCCTCTTCTTCTTCTTTCGGCATTTCCCTTCAAGGACGCCACAGCAAGTCAGTTTTTTCCATCTAACCCTATCTGCTGCATCCTCTTCATGTCTTCCTTCACTGTATCCATGAACCTCCTCTTCGGTCTTCCTCCAGGCATCTTTCCTGGTGGTTCCAAACCCAGCATCCTTCTTCCTATGTACTCTCTCCTCAGCACATGCCCAAACCATCTCAGTCTGGCCTCTCTGACTTTATCTCCAAAACCTCTAACATGTGCTGTTCTTCTAAACCTGCCCATCCTGGTCACTCCCAGAGAGATCTAAACTTCTCTTTCCTTCGGTTAATTGGTTTGAACTGTGTATTTTGCATTTGGGTCCTTCTTCAGCACAGCAACAAAGGTAGAACACCGCCACTTTAAGCTCATTTTATCTCATTATCAACTTCCACAATAACAATTCAGAAAATAAAGTGCTCTTTTCTGCTTTTTATCCTTCAAAAGAATGAGATGTTACTAAAGAGTTGAGAGTGAATATTTTGATGAAGTCGGAGCAATAAGAGCCACTCAAACACACTACCTCACAGCAATAACACACTCTTTCAACATGCATTAGAAACAAGAGGTAATTTATTAAAGCTGAGACATCTGGATACATCTGTTCAACACACTTCCCAGAAATCCATTGCGCGCGTCCCTAATTCATTTTCAGCACTTCAGTCCTGTTCTTGAAGTTTCTTAGTGGACGAGCTCTTTGTGAGATATTTAATTCAGTGAGAAATTCATTATTGAATTTATCTTTTTCTTTATGTTGGAGCCAATCAGGAAGACAATCACCGTCAATGTTCAAACATCCAAATAATTAGATTTATGTACAAAAAAGAATAAGTCAACTCCAAAGCATCGGAAATGTGTCTCCACCTGCCTTCTATTACAAACCTTATTGGTTCATCTGTCGTTGGTACCAAGTAATTGTGGGTAGATTACTTGGTACCAACGAAGTAATCTACCCACACAATTGAACCCTCACAAGGGGGTCAATTGACACCACTACCTGAAAGCCCGTGGAGGTGTCTCTAGACACCAGGCCTTCTGCTTGAGTTTTTAAAACAAGACACTTAAGAGTCGTTTGGATGGCACTTAACACTCAGAGACTAGGAGACTCTAATTCAATCCAAAAATGACTCTGCTCCTCAGTATGCAGGTCAGATAGAGGTGTCAGATGACTCTTTCTGGGGTAGACAGGAGGTTGAGAAAATCTTGGAGCTTCTAGTGTTAAATAGTTAACAGTAGTTTGGGAGGTATCACACTCACGCAAATTTGCGAACTTGAACTTTGGCCACATGCCCCTGAAACTGTGAAATCTGAATCAGTCCATTTGTAGTTGGGAAATAACTGTAACTGTGAACAATTTCATTTAAATTTATTTCATGGTTTTTACAAAAATAATTAACAGTGCCGTGTTGACAAAAAGTAAAACTCATTTAAAATATTTATCGGGCTAAATTAGCTTTTAGTAACAGCCTTTCATCATAAACTTAATTAGCAAAAATTAACTCTCTTTTTCTTTGTACATCAGCTATTTTTATCAAGTGATTCAGCCCAGAATAAAGTCAGAAAAAAAATGGCTGTAGAAATGCATGATCCATGTCTAACAAGGAGCATGTGGATGCTCCATTCAGTTTTTTTTCTGAGTTTGGGTCTCTGCGGAGAGATAAAACACATTTTAGTTTGGTTTTACAGACATCCTGTGTGGTTCCACCATGATTCCCGTCTGCTTTGATTGGGCAGAAGATCCTGAGACGACAAGAGCTTTTACTTGTCTGCTCACCTCCCTCTTCACCAGGCTGTTGCTTTTGTTTTCCAGCCTGACAAACATATTAGAGCTAATTGAATGCGGCCCTTTGACAGCTGTCTGAAATAATGAAGCCTCTTTTCTTAGCTTTGGCTCCCCCAGGGTGGGCACTCTCTCGTGCTCTTCAGTCCACATCAAAGTGCCATATCAGCGCTGAATCTGGGCTGAAAGACTTATTGATCGCAATGAGAGCCTCTATGTTTACAGCTTCTCATAGAAACAGACATAATGGAGCTAAAAGCCACGCTTTCAGTCTAGAAACAAAATCTGACAGAGCACGCCTCGTATATGGGGCTTTTTAGAATTTTAAGGTAATGCTGGATAAATAAAAGTGACTCAAAGTCACACATAAATCAACTCGTAAAAACTAAAGACCCATTTACAAAAAACGTAAAAGCAATGTGTGCTCACTGACCAGCTGTTATTGCAAAAATATTTTAATTTCTGGAAAGTGGAGAAAGCTTTTGCAAAAGTTTATTTACTTTTTGTAAAACCATCAAACTCTACATTCAATAAACTGAATGTGAGAAATTTGTTGGAGTCGCAATAAAACAAGAAAAAGACAATAAGAATTAGCAAAGTAGCTTTTTATTGAAAAAGATGTAAATACTGTATGTGTGATGAAACCTACCCATGTTGGCACTTATCAAAAATGGAGAACTCATAATAAACTGTTTTATATTAACAACGTAGTTTTAAAATGGTTTCAACAATTGGATTTTAGACCAGCTCTATATCCTCCTTGATTCCTGATAGAGGAGGCAAAATGAGTAACAATCTATCAGTCTACCCAATCAGACATCTGTTTTGTGGATCTGGAGAAGGCATTTGCTTTTGTACTGAGTGTCTGAGCGTTTTCACGGACTGTTAGGTATCTGTATGAGTATCTGAAGCACCCTTCCACCTGGGCAAAAATGGTCACTATTGTTGCAAGATTTACTTAGCTGGTCTGCATGTTTGTTTTAACACAGCATTATTTGGAACTAACCACTGGGTCATGTCATTGTCAGTGACAAATTGATTATTGTTCTGGATGAAGATGCTGAGGACCTCTCTGGGAGTGACCTGGATGGACAGGATCAGAGGAACAGCACGTGTTAAAGGTTTTGGATATAAAGTCAGAGAGGCCAGACTGAGATGGTTTGGACATGTACAGAGGAGAGAGAGAGTACATCGGAAGAAGGATGCTGGGTTTGGAACCACCAGGAAAGAGGACTAGAGGAAGACCTTCATGGATACAGTGAAAGAAGACATGAAGATAGTTTGCGTGACCAAAGAGGATGCAGCAGATAGGGTTAGATGGAAAAACTGACTTTCTGTGGCGACCCCTGAAGGGATATGCCGAAAAAAAGAAGAAGTCCTGGAATTTATGACTAGATTTGTGGATTTAGCAGAATTTGTGAACTGACATCATTTATTTTTTAACAACCGCAACAATGGCTTACTCAAAAGATCTACTGTGTTCCTGCGACAAATGCAAGCCAGAATAACATCTACTTTGATTCCAAAATTGGTGAATTACAATTAGTGTTGATTACCTTGAGTGGCTCAGTAAGTACTCTAAGTGAGCAGGTTTCACTTAAGGAGCACAGAATCAGTGCTAACATAGATAAGATCGCCTGCATGGAAACGTGTGTGAAATATCTGCAAAAGGAGAATGGATACCTTTAGGGCAAAGTTGATCATCTTGAAAACAGAAGTCGCTCTTGAAATCTTCTGTTTAGTACAAATTTCTGAGCATACAGAGGGCTGTGACAAGGTTGAGTTTATTCAGTGATTGTGTCACAACCCCTCCCATTCATGGCAGGGACAGAGCCTCCTGCAGGCAGGGGCAGAGTCTCCTGCAGGTAGGGGCAGAGCCTCCTGCAGGCAGGGGGAGGGCCATCTGAGTGGAGCCAGCTGGGCTCATTTTGAAGGAGATGATCTCGCTCTAAGCAAGGGAGGCCTCATTGTTCGATCTGTCGTCCATTTCAATCAGGACAAAACCTATCTACTGATTTCTACAAATAGATGGTTGTACAGTTGGATTGGTTAATATTTAATTATCAGTGCTCGGTACATTGCTTGTCCGTCCTGAGAGGAATCAATCCTTCATGTGGATCTCTAGTTGTGATGAAAAGAAACCACTTACCAAGATTTAGACCAGTAGACACCAAATAAAAAGGAAGTTCTGCATTGCAAAACTATTTAAAAGTTCTAATTTTATAACAAGAAAAGATTAGTTTTCTACTAAATTAGAAAAAAACATCATTTATCTCGAAGTGCAGAAACACAAAAATTCTTATTTGATAAACTAGGGTGTTTCTTATAAATTAAACTGATTTTTTTTTTATCACCCTGAGGATAATTACAGACCTCCAAATGACCCTCTGACATTTCCTCTAAGACCAAACTTGATGCTTCCTTTTCACATTTTCACAAAAAGATCAAAAGAAAGTGGATAAATTGCTCTTATATTTGCATAGTCATGCTCCCCAGAGTTTTAACCTTTTCCATTGTTGCCACTCAATTTATTTCCATATTTCACCATATGTAATGAAACCCTAACTAATGAATCCGTTTCTGTTTCAGAAGCAATTGAAGGCAGAGTGACCCTCCTCCATCTACACGCTGTCAAAAATCCTCTGGGGATCCATTGCAACCTTTAAAATGAGGATTTATTATGGAGGTCTAAACCTACATTTTTCACACATATAAAGACAGCGATGTGTTATTTGTGAGTAAATAATGCTCTAGTGGATTAAAAAAATTCTTGATGCAAATTAGAGGCCTTATTTAATAAGATGTACGTAGATTTTAAGCAGAGCAACCATTTTTTGTTCAGATTGCGCACCTTGTTACGCCACAAAAATGTGGTTTCTACAAAAACCTCAAACGTCGGATTGATTGATAACACCTGTAAATTCTTCTGAATCCCCTCCCAGCCACACCTCCTGAAGTCCTCATATTGATCGTGCAAATGATGTAATGCATGCAAGGGTCTTCAAATGAACCAGTTGCCCTTGAAATTACTCAGAAACTATGGCAACAACTTAGCATTTTACGTCCGACGCCAACATGGACCGGACATGGAGTCAAGCGCCAATGGAATGGGAGGTGGTCACCACAGCAACTCTGCTAGTGGTGCGGACTGATGTGTCAGTAGGGGAAGTAGCATAAAAAAATAGGGCTAGTAATGGGCTAGTAATTCCCAGTTTGATGTTTTAATAATTTTAATATTATTCTTGATGTTATTGAGACATCGGCAATATGCAAATGAGCCGGTGCCGCCTGTCATCACTCATGCAAAATGGCAAGTTGTTGCATTGCACAGCTATGAGAGGTCTTCTAAAGAAGAGAGCGGGGGGAGGGGTCACTACTGTCACTCTGTGAGTCGCACACACTGATACAGTATATCATTGAAAGTAAAGAGGGATGGTCCGACATTGAATTTGGGACAAATGGGAAGCATCCATGTATCAGGAATTCACGTCAGCCCTTTGGAGGCGGTCCAAGTAATTTCAAGCTTGATGTTTCAATATTATTTTTCTTAGCATTATTAAAAAGATTACTCTTTTTTTATGGGCAGAAATTGAGCTTTTGCAAAAATGTGGATTTACAGCAATGCAAGCTTTTAAAATGAATTAATTTGTGGTTATTTTTAATGTGTAAATATCTGAGTTAATAATCTTTTTTATTATGTATTTTATATTTTATGACAGACATTTATGTGTGCTTTCTAATTCATTTCTTGTTGCTTCAAATACTTCATTTCACTGTCTTCAGTTCACTTCAGGTTCGGTCTACCCTACATTTTTCGGTCTACCCAAAAGCCAATTTGCTTTTGGTCATTGTAGCACTTTGAGATCTCCACTAGAGATATAAAGTGCATTACAAATAAAATTTTTATTATTATTATTATTATTACATGGAAGCTCCCTACTTTGGAGTTACGTCATGGTCCGTCTACTGCACCTTTGTAGAAAACTCAATCTGTGGAGAAGTTAACATACGCATAGATTTTGGTCTAAGCGCACTATTTAAAGGAGCCTCTTGACTGGCAAATAGTGAACCTCCAGGGAACGTTAGCCAGAAGTTCTGTAAAGGTTTGTTTTTACCAAAAACGTTCCCTAGACGTTAGTTGGTGGTTCTGTTATAGCCCAACCTTACCAGAACTTTGAGAGAACCAAATTCCAAACATTATGGTTAAAATTAAGGTTAGAGGAACGTTCTGAAAACCGAAAAATAACGTTTCGCAACCGTCATAAAACTTTCTATTTGAACCTTTAGAGAACCAAAAATAATGTTTCAGGAATGTTCTGCTAACCTTTGAAAAACCTTCCCAGAACGTTCTGGTAACATTAAATTGTTAGCTGGATGGTCCATAGACTTCGTTAATAGATCAGGCTCTTGTATTTGCTTGAATAATTTAACTCTGTGGCATTTTCTGCTAAACAAGCACGTTCTAAATGCTAAAATATAATTATCCAACTGACTGGGAGAAAATAATCCAACTTTAAAAGTAGAATTTGGTCTTCACATTAGCATTAAAACATTTGGAATTGCGCGCCGGTCACTCTCCTGGTTGTCCTCTGTGTTCCTGACATGGGTACAGAACAGCATCGCTTTATTTCTCGCCACTTGTTGCCGCGGAATTTCAATGTGGAAATTCATTATCAGAAAGGTTTAGAAAATGTCACGACTCTGGGGTCGTGTTTGTGCTGCTTTGCTTGTATTTTTGTCTTCCTTTCAGAGTCGGGAAGGAAAGAGTGTGCGTGAGTGTTGTTGGCAGATGGAGTTCTGTAATTGGCCTTTTCTAAATGACTACCTCAAGATAGAAGTAATAAACAACTGAAGCCTTGAAGTATAAATAAAGAAGTGTTTTGACATTTGATTCCCGTGGTGATGTTGGCCTTTCTTTGAATTGGAGGAAAGGAATAATCCAAGTACCGGCTTTGCTGAGTTTTCCCACAGGCCAGAATAAAAACAAAGTTCTATCTCACTGAATGCAAAACATCGCAGAGACGCTGAGACTTGTTTACTGAACAGAAATATCACAAGAAACTTAATAATACACTCCAGCCTTCATAAATGTCTGCTCTGCTTTGAATTGTAACCAAATTTGTAATGTCCATTCATAAGTGTGTAGACACATAAATATACAGTTATTACTCATTACTTAGTATGTCGGACTCATCTTTGATGATGTTTTTTGTTTGCTACTTTAAATAGAGATTTGCGATTAAAAATTAGCAAAGCAAATAAGAGTTTTTAATGAATGTGAAGGAAATGAAACCATGAATTCGGAAGGATTGACTGAGTGTGGACCCTCAGCTCAATGGTAACCAACTGAATACTGATACAGTTTAATTTGCAATCATTTAAATAGTTTTCAATCGAACTGGATTCTTTTGTCATTATGAAACTCTGAACGATTCCGGCGCAGCGGTTAGCACAGTGGCTTCCCAGCAAGAAGGTCGAGGGTTTCATGAAGTCCCAAGTGGTGGCAATGTTTGGAACTTTCTGAGTGGAGTTTGCATGTTCTCCCTGTGTATGCGTTGATTTTCTCCAGGTACTCTGGTTTCCACCCACTCTGCTATAAAATTGCCCTGCTGGGATGTACCATACTTCTCGCCTTGAATCGACTGGGATAGGCTAAAAAATCATAAAATAAGATCCACCTTTCTCCTCTGGAACCTAAATGTCCACCCCGTCCAGTCCTATTCCTGCTGAAGTTTTCTACCTCAAAAGGAGAGGTATAGACACCTCTTCCTTTCTATGCTGCTCGCAGTTCTTTACTTTGTTCAACTGCTTTTGAAAAATTGGTCTTGAAAATGACTCTGAAAGTAAATTACCCACCAAATCATAAAATATGTTTGTTCTCTTCTCTCAGTTATCATTTGCTGCTAAAAAATATTTTACAGCGAGAAAACATTTCCATTCATGTAGCTCACATCTGACGGGTACGCTACTTTAGCTTCCATATTATGTGACTGTCTCATTGGCAGATCTGAAAATAGTGACATAGAAACCATTTGAAAAAACACATCTAGACCATCTTAAAAAGATATTTGTTAAAACAAAAGTTTTCTTGCCCTTCACTTTGTTTAGAAAAAGCCAGAAAACAGACTCTGAAGGCCTAATTGAATTTAAAACCCTTAATAGGAGTGCATCTAATTTTAATCCACCTCGCAACAAATGCTGGCTGCAATAGAATTTGTTGAATTCTTTAATGTGAAAACACACACAGTCTCTGTGTGGGCCGAAATGGGAGTTACTGTAGCAACGATGTTTGAAAGCTTGCACGAATCATGAGAAGGTCTTAAACTGACCGCTAGACGCTCCAATTCACAGATCCTTCTTTGTGATTGTAACATCATGTTGTTCTCAAACACCACTAGTCCAGCATCTTCAGTTTTGGTTGTACATTCACACACACAAAAGAACTTATTCATACACAACGTCACACTCGTCAAAAATACTAGAAAAATATATTCATCAAAAACCTATGGTCATTTAAAAAGGCTGAATATGTGTAGTCGATAAATAATCCAAATATTTCCAGAAATGTTTGTATTCGACTCAACTTTCAGCCTTGAATTATTTTGCAAACACACATTTTATTTAAAGAGGCGTCATGAGGAAAATGGTGTCATCATTTTCAGCAGATTCAAAGCTTAAATGACAGACTCTTTTTAAGGACGAGTGATCTTGTGTTGATTCCAAATAACTGCCATCTGTTTACACCTTCTGTTAGTGTCAGTCATTTCCAAACACATACGGTAACATAGGCGGCAGTCTCCGAACCCGACAAATCTACCCAGTCAAAATTAATGGGTGGGTGTCTCCAAACTTTTGACAAGCAGGATTAATCCAATTCTAATATTAAGCTAATAATGTCCAAGACTGGACAGCATGATCCAGGTCAGATCTCAGAAGCTAAGCAGGCTAGACCTAGTCAGTACTTGGATGGGAGACCGCTGGAACTCCGGGTGCCTCACTCAGGTGGCTGTTGAAGAAAAATTTGACTTTTTTAACGTCTAACGGTCCAATAGGTTGGTAGAAAAGTGTTCACAGTTTAAAGATTTTTTTTAAAAAATTCAGGCAAATTGTCGCATTCAAATTTCTTTTGTTATAAACGGAAAACAATGTCAATAAAGTTATCCTTTGTTATAAGTTGAACTATTTTTCTCTCTTTATTGTTTAGTGTTAGAGTGGTTTAGGACATGTATGAGGGCTGTAAGACAGTGGGGAGGTGTGCTGTAGGTGTGACAGAGGAGTTCAGTGTGGGGGTGGGACTGCACCAAGGATCTGCTCTGAGCCCTTTGCTGTTTGCTATGGTGATGGACAGGCTGACAGACGAGGTCAGACAGGAATCTCCATGGACAAAGATGTTTGCAGATGACATTGTGATCTGCAGTGAGAGGAGGAAAGAGGTGGAGGAAAAGCTGGAGAGGTGGAGGTTTGCACTAGAAAGAAGAGGAATGAAGATTAGTCAGAGTAAGACAGAGTACATGTGTGTGAATGAGAGGGATCCAAATGGAAAAGTGAGGTTACAGGGAGAAGAGATAAAGAAGGTGGAAGATTTTAAGTATCTAGGATCAACAGTCCAGAGCAATGGAGAGTGTGGAAAAGAGGTGAAGAAGGGTGTGCAGGGAGGCTGGAAAGGGTGGAGGAAATTATCAGGTGTGATGTGTGACAGAAAAGTTTCAGCTAAAATGAAATGGAAAGTGTAGAAAACCGTGGTGAGACTGGCCATGCTGATTGGTCTAGAGACAGTAGCACGGAGGAAAAGACAGGAAACAGAGATGGAGGTAGCAGAGATGAAGATGCTGAGGATCTCTCTGGGAGTGACCAGGATGGACAGAATCAGAGGAACAGCACATGTTAGAGATTTTGGGGATAAAGTTCGAGAGGCAAGACTGAGATGGTTTTGACATGTGCAGAGGAAAGAGAGAGAGTACATCGGCAGAAGGATGTTGTATTTGGAACCACCAGGAAAGAGGACTAGACGAAGACCAAAGAGGAGGTTCATGGATGCAGTGAAGGAAGACATGAAGATAGTTGGTGTGACCAAAGAAGATGCAACAGATAGGGTTAGATGGAAGAAATTGACTTGCTGTGGTAACTCCTGAAGGGAAATGCCAAAAGAAGAAGAAGAATTGTTTAGTGTTAACAAGGATAAAACGTTATGCAGAAGTGTGCGTATAACAATGTTATAACAATGATATTATTTATAATTGCGGTAGGAGTGGCAGGGGGCAAGAAACACTAGCCCAGGGTTTCCCGGTTAAGGTGAGACCATGCTCTACCTTTACAAGTAAAATGTTCCGATGTTTTTGTCTTTTTTTCCTGAACAGACTTCAGACAACTCCAATAATACCTCAAACTGAAATGACCCACTTTTGTCTTCAGATTGGGGCGACCCACCTTGTGCGTGAGTGGATATTAGATGGATTTATGGGTGCTTAGTTTAGTAGGTGGGCTGTTTAAGATTGTGAATGAGAGAAATGGACCACTACCAGGGTTTTAATATTAGCCTGTGATGTGGTCGTCTGGTGAAAGACATAAAATCAATGTACGACAAAATTAATATTATATTACAACCAATTGAACTCTGATTACACTTCAATTTATATTTTCTACTTTCAATAAGTCTTTATCGTAATATTGTATCAAAGTGACGTTTATTTAATAAAATCCCAATAGAAATAATCCAGTATTAGTACCGATGTCCTGACTAAATCCATTTCTGATAAATTGTGTAGTTTCTTTTTAATAAAAACCTTTCCGGTAATAAAATAAAGCACCATTACGTGGACGAGTATAATTGCCCCGCGAGATTGCTTTACAGCCTTGTCATGGCAGCCAATTTGAACATTCTCGCTCAATAAAGAAGGATTAAACCAGAGCAAATGACCCTCTACAAGGCAGCTAAACTCGGTTGGAAATCACAGCACCACTCGGCTTTTAATCTCAATGACTATCTAAGCAGCACACTGCTTTTAAACGAGCTGTGTGTATGAAATTGGACTAATTTAATAGACTTGTAATAGTCTAAATAAATAGAAGATGTAATAGACACGTGTTTGATGGTTTTGTAATTCTCCAACCAGGCAGTTAAAGTTGTAAGGCTAAAGCAGGGTTGGACAACCAACGGCTCTTTGCACTTTTTGGTGTAACTCTTCACCTTCATTTTAAAGTTTGAAAGTTTTTTTTTTATGTGCCTTCTTTGCACCAGAGTTTCTGAATCACATTTATAAGTTTGCAGTTAGTTTGCCTGTCAAGTGTTTGCGTGATATGCATGTATGGTAACCGTACAAAAATCTACAGGATGTTAACTCGCACCTGTTTGAGTAGCTTTGGAATTGCGATAACTGTGCAATAACTGTGTCATGACAACTGTAATAACGTATAAATGTCTGGGGACACTTTGGACATGTTTCTAACGTCAGTGGGATTCATGGTTGAACCTGATGTCTTCCTTCTAACATATGCCCAATCATTTATTTACATATTTATTATAGGCAAATAAAGACATTATTTCAAAAGACATACAAAAGAACCCTCAAAATCCACTGACAAAATCAGCCATGTCCCAAAAAGCCCAAAAAGGAGCAGGACGTAGAAAACCTTTTTTGAGTCAAAATTTTTAACTTTTCAGTTAAAATAGAATTGAATATGATTTCTTAAAGATTGTGTAAACACCTTAAAAAGCAGTCTAATGTTTGATACAAAAATATGTCAAAAATGTCCAAGTTGAACGGTTTGGGGCCGGTACAGACCCCTGGAGATTACAACAGGTTATGCAAAGACATATGAAAATATCGAGAAAAAAAACCTGAACTCTTTTTCAAGAATTAGGTAAGTTTTCCAAATGTACAAACTTTACATTTGTTTTTGTTGCTTCTTTGTATCTTATTTTGATTGCATTTGTAAATGTTAGACATTGAAACCCAACAAATATGTAAAGGTTTGTGAGAAAGTCGTTCTGATGTTTTATTTAATTACAGTATATAATACTGTGGCTGCACAATGGCGCAGGGGGTAGCACAGTGGCCTCACAGCAAGAAGATTGTGGGTTTGCGTCCCGGGTGGGGACGAGGCTTTGACCACTGGCTTTCATGATCTACCCGTGTATGTGTGGGGTTTCTCCGGGTACTCCGGTTGCCTTCCACCCTCTAAAAACATGCTTGCTAGGATGATTGGTCACTGCACGATTGCCCCTAAGAATGAGTGTGTGTGTGAATGGTTGTTCCGTTCCGTCATCTTCCGCTTGTTCTGGGATTGGGGCAACAGCCTCAAGCGGGCAGCCCAGGCCTCTCTCTCCCTGGCTGCATCCTCTAGGCTCCTCCTTGAGCCGCCACCTTAACGTGGTGGAGGGGTTTGCGTGCCCCAATGATCCTAGGAGCTAGTATGTTGTCCAGGGCTTAATGCCCCTGGTAGGGTCACCCAAGGCAAACAGGTCCTAGGTGAGGGGCAAGACAAAGCGTGGCTCAAAAATACCCCTATGAAGAAATCAAACATGGCCAAGTTGCCGTTGCCCGGACGCGGGTTACCGGGGCCCCCCCTTGGAGCCAGGCCCGAGGGTGGGGCACGCGTGCGAGCGCCTGGTGGCCGGGCTTTTACCTATGGGGCCTAGCCGGGCTCAGCCCGAACAGGTGACATGGGCCACTCTTCCAGCGGACTCACCACCTGCAGGAGGGGCCATAGGGGCCGGGTGAAGGAGGAGATGCGTGGCAGCCAACAGCGGGGACCCTGGCGGTCAGATCCTCAGCTGCATAGGCTAGGTGAATGGTTGTATTAAAGTATATTCTGATTCTGTATATGTGTGGCCCCGTGACAGACTGGTGACTTGTTTGGGGTGCACCAAACGGCACCCCAAACAGCCTGGATGGGCTCCGTCAACCTCTGCAATCCCGCAAAGGATAGGCCGTTCATAAGATGACTGACCGACTGATGATACCGTACCTTTCTTAGGAAAAGTATGAAAATGTTAGTGCGTGCCTGAGAAAAGTCTGTGCGGGATATAGGGAGGGTCTAACAACCTTCAAACTTGCAGGTTATTTTCACATGACGGGATGGTTGATGTTCATGCGACCCAATATGTCTGATGTGACTTTTTTGCAGTCACACTGAAAAAAGTGGCTTTTAGTCTCTTAACTGGTTGGCCACCCCTGGACTAAAGCACCAGCATAACAAAGCTTAACAATGAGAGGTAATGTCCTAAAACCTGCTAAACTTTCCTCCATCTGCCTTTTCTTTCCGATTTGTCTTCATCGGTGGTGAAGGCAGTAAGTTCATTCCATGTTGGTTCTGCTTTACAACCCCAATTCAAATGACTTTCAATCTCTTTGTCCTGGGCTCTGGTCCAGGCCGGAGGGCTGGAGAATGATGCATGGAGGTGGTTATAATGTAATATGGTGCACAGCTGGTGACAAGCGCATATTTCTGCCCTGCCACCTCTGCACGACCTGTCACAGGTACAACATCACCTAAAGGTACAACTCCTGTCAAGCCTCTCTGCTTCCACCATAAAGGTTTCCTAATCATCTTCTGAACTCTCATCCTCATCTCATCAGCTCCAGCTTTCCTGACGTATGTCTTACAAACTACAAAAGAATTTATTGGACTGTTTTCCAACCCACCGAACATACGACTGAAAAACCCATCAGGAAGCGTCATATGTTTTAAATGGCAGAAGGTGATAAATGTTTTTCCCGAAACGCCACTTTATTGATAAAGTCGATGAGACTTCCTGAAATAAATACCCACTCTTTTTTAAGTTGTTGTTGTTATCGATGGATTATGTTTATTATAAAATAATAACAGGCCAAAAATGTCTTGCATTTTATTCGATCCAGGACTTTGAACTCAGAAAATAGAAATTGAAGTCCAAAGCGTCACATTCATTTGTTCATAGCCTAAAGCAGTGTATCCAACGTTGAAGGACGGTTTGCAGTTTTATCTCCACGACTATATGGACAATATGGCCTTAATAATAATAATAACAATAGAAATTGTATTTCTAACGCACTTTATATCTCCAGTGGAGATCTCAAACTGCTACAATGACCAAAAGGAACAACAAACAGCAAAATTATATAAAACCACAACACAAAAAAAACCAACACTAAAAACTTTGCTGAAAAGCCTTTAGAAATAAAAATGTCTTCAGTCTTTTCTTAAAAACCTCAACGCTCTGTGGAGCCCTCAAGCTCTCGGGAAGATTGTTCCAGAGCCGTGGAGCAGCTGCCTGGAAGGTCCTGTCCCCCATAGTGGAGAGTTTGGTCCTTGGTTGGTGCAGGCAGTAGGAGGAGGAGGAGGAGGAGGAGCGCAGGTCTCGGACAGTGGTGTGGAAGGTTAGGAGGTCTCGGACAGTGGTGTGGAGGGTTTGGAGGTCTCGGACAGTGGTGTGGAGGGTTAGGAGTTCTCGGACAGTGGTGTGGAGGGTTAGGAGTTCTCGGACAGTGGTGTGGAGGGTTAGGAGTTCTTGGAGATAAACAGGTGCAGTGCCGTGTATGCACTGATGGGTGAGGAGGCAGAGCTTGTACTGAATTCTGTATTTAACGGGTAGCCAGTGGAGGGATTTGAGGACACACGCAAAGTTCCATTTTGAATTCGAGTGAGGCGTGATTGCAGAATGTGCAAAGTGATCTTGAGTTTGGCTTTATTTTACCAAAATCGATGCACATTGTCTAAAGTGCGATCAAGTATTTTCATGTAAAGGTGGAACCACAAGCAATCTGTCTAAACACGTTGCCAAAAATCCACGGCATTCAGACTGAAATATGCACTGTGTTTGACGAGCGCAATGAAGCAGCTCCGACTCCGATGCTACATGTATGCTAATAAATTACGGCACAAGCACGCTGTACACAAGTGCTGTAGTCCTGCTTGTATTAATATTTTGACATATTTGTTAGTAAAAAAAATTGCACATTTTTTATTGTTGGCAAAAAAAAAAAATTGCTAAACTTAACAATCAAGAAAATATTTATTTCTCTTTCTAAACTTGACATTTTTTTTTGTTTGTTTTATTACAGTCCAGTTCAGATTTATTTTGAAGTATCCCGTTTATTATTATTTTTATTTATTATTATTTATAAAAATCCAAGATGGCGCCGTGAATGAACGCCTGTTACAGCAGCCCATCAGTGCATACACGGCACTGCACCTCTTTATCTCCAAGAACTCCTAACCCTCCATACCACTGTCCGAGAACTTCTAACCCTCCACACCACTGTCCGAGACCTCCTAACGCTCCACACTACTGTCCGAGACCTGCGCTCCTCTTCCTCCTCCTACTGCCTGCACCAACCAAGAACCAAACTCTCCACCATGGGGGACAGGGCCTTCCAGGCAGCTGCTCCACAGCTCTGGAACGCTCTTCCTGAGAGCTTGAGGGCTCCACAAAGTGTTGAGGTTTTTAAGAAAAGACTGAAGACATTTTTATTTCTAAAGGCTTTTCAACAAAGTTTTTAGTGTTGTTTTTTGTGTTGTGGTTTTTATTTAATTTAGCTGTTTGTTGTTCCTTTTGGTCATTGTAGCACTTTGAGATCTCCACTGGAGATATAAAGTGCGTTACAAATAAAATGTTAATTATTATTATATTATTTTATTTAAGTAAGCTATATTTTATTTAAATACTGTTCTGTTTGTGAGTTCCACCATCATCCAATTAAAGTTTTTATGTTCATAATACTTATTTATTTGTTTCTAAAGTATCAATAAGAAAATTGTTAAAGACCCGGATCATTAAGCGATATCGATAAGAGGACTAGTAACAATAAACCCTTATCGATACCCATTCCTACTTACATTGATGCTTAACGTCTTTTGTTTGGCATGTGACCAATATCAGGAAACATGGCCGGTTGTGGATGTTCAATTAGCTACAACAGTCACACAGGCAATGTGTTGGTCATGCTGTCCGAGGTGGAAACAAGGTCCATGGCATCTGTTCAATCCTGGTGTTTGTGCCAGGGAAGCTGCGTGTAGACATCTGCTCATCATGGAGTTCCAAATGAACATCCCTGCCTACTTAACACAGATTAAGACCGTTAACTTTCACTGCCTTCTTGTTCGGTGTCGTCTATAATGGTATTGTTTTGCTCTGCGTTTCCAGACGCTGTTTTTTTTTTAACTTGTCCATTCATTGGTTGGACATTTTCTGTTGCTAGGTGGACCATGTCTAATTGATAATTACGACATCCATCAGTGGGCTGAGCAAATTTGATGTGTCAATACCTGTCAACCAATAAACATACGAACATCAAAGTACCGTATTTTCCGCACTATAAGGCGCACCTAAAAACCTTAAATTTTCTCTAAAGTCCATGATGCGCCTTTTAACCCGGAGCGCCTTATATATGGATTAATATTGAGCTACAACAGGTGTCGCAACTGCGGGAAGCAGCCGCCGACTCCATTTCCCCCATAGAAGAAGTAGTGCGCGGTGCATGCTGGGATATATAAAAGGGCGTCCATTTGTGTGTTTGTGTAAAGACCCAGAAATGGCTCCTACCAAGAGACACTGTTACACCGCAGGGTTTAAACTCAAGGCAATCAGTCACGCAGTAGAACACGGGAATAGAGCCGCAGTGAGAGAGTTTAACATCAGTGAATCAATGGTGAGGAAGTGGAGGAAGCAAGAGGATGCGCTGCGCCAAGTAAGACTAAACAGAATTTATCTCCAATGGAAGATAAACTGTGTCACGAAAATACTAATATTTTATCTCGGAGAAAATAATAAAACAGCTGTTTATTCATTTTGGGAGTAAAAACAGAAAGCTGTTTTGTAATTGTTAATAAAGTTTGACTGACCTATCTGACTGTTTTGTTTTTTTTTTTTTTACATTCCCTTTAGCGCAGCACCATTTAGTGAATGCATAACGTGACCCCAGCCTTTACTGTAGCGCCTTATAATGCGGCGCGCCTTATATGTGGAAAACCCTTTAAAAAATGTCATTTATTGAACGTACGCCTTATAGTGTGGAAAATACGGTATTTTGAATATAAATGGACTTGAGGCTAATCGACCATTTGAGAACCGGTATTCTTTCAAGGGTGATGGTCAAAGTGAAAATTTCATTTCATTTTTTTATGACAAGTCTGTAACTTGTGTATAACTGTTTGTGAGTCCACATCTTAAGATGTGTCGTCCTGGAACTGTACTGTACCTTTCTGGATTTATAAAGTAAACTCGATTCAAATTGCCAGCCCTCTGAGTGTGGTGTGTCTCATACTACCTCTAATCTTTCTGTCTTATGTCTTTTTTTTCTATCATCTAACCTCCAGTTCCTATGTCTACAGTCCCACACACACTGCAATGATCACCGTAATGAAGGCACCAGGCGGTGAAACCCCCAGATGAAACTGGGCTTCAGTACAGCATGTGGCTGCAAATGAGATCCTCAACGGAGGAAGCCTAGATACACCAGTGATAACCTGTATATCAAGCTCTCAATCTGCCACATGCTGAAGGGGAAAATAAATAGCCTTCATCTCTGAGAAAGTGTGTTCCCCTTGTCCGCAAAGTGGTAAATCTTGCCCATTTTGAAAGTGGGACATGCTGAAGCGCAGTGGGAAAAGAGGCAATGACAAGGCCACTGGGGCAGGGCCACAAAGAAGAGAAAAGGGGAAATCATGACGGGTTTCTTTTCTCTCCAGCCGTCATTTCACTTAGACTATCTGAATAATTTAGCTTCTCTACGGCTCGAACGACCTTCCCTTTGCGGTGCCACGCTGAGATTACATGTTGACAAAGCAATCAATGGAAAGGCTTCCAAGTCTGCAAATGTCATTTTGTCCTCATCTTCTCTGAGTTGTGTTTTTTTTTCTCACTGTGTCCTCATCCTGAAAGGAGTCGGTCATCCAGGCCAATTCAGAAGTGTCCCATAATTATAGACTTGTCAGTACTGATTTTCATCAACAACTGTGCATGTGATGATCCGGCAGGAATGTTAATGAGTCTCCAATTGGAGTTAATCATCTACAGGCGCCATGTTGGCCGCCTCAACGTTTCCCCTCAGTCCTCTCCAGAGCTAACAAACGCACTCTCCTCCTGGCTGCACGTTTTGTGACAGAGCCAAATGACAATAACTCATTACACAACACAACTGTCCTCCTCTGTTCTGCCCCTGGGTTTCATAAAATAAAAAAAAATGCTTCTCCAGCACAATTTTTTATTTTTCAGTCAAAGTTTATGTCCACTTGCTTCACCACTCTTGACTAGCCGAACAATCCCTTCACTTAATTAGGAGAGCCATTTCTTTCAGACAAGACTCCCGGAGGGTCAAGGATTCAAAGAAATTCTTCAGCTAATGGGAGTTGCTGAGCACTTTGTTCAGTTTAATGTGTCTTGCTTGGGTGATCTTTTGACACTATGTGAAGGGTCTTCTCTAGCAGAAAGGCCTCAGAATGTGAACACTTTATGACCCAGCGTGGCAGCACATTGGAAACAGTCCGCAGTAAAAGTCAAGGCTTTGTGCATGGAAATATGTCTAAACTAATTACTTGTCTCAGTATGCATACGTACGTGTGTGGTGTTTTAAAGGTACTTCAGTTTTTAAATGTCACATGATTTGGAGTTTAGAGAGTTAAATCAACCTCTGAAAAGTTACGTTGTAAACATTCTTAATTGTAGACGATTAATGTGTGATTAAAAAATGGTTACGAAACTTTCTGTTTAGCAAAAAAGAAAGTCCCTTTTTGGCCTGTATGTTTTGGGTAACGAGTTCAAATAGCTACCTCTCTGTTCGCCATTTGGCAATCGCGTTGCGTGGTTGCATTTGACTTAAAAATCAAATTCATTCCCGCTCACTGTAGATTTGAAGAGAACCAATCACCAGCATACACGCTGGCGGATGGTAGACAAATGCTTCATATGTAAAACGAACGCATTGTCCGTTTGTACTTTTGGGGAAGTTTTTTACTTGGATCCTTCTACATACTGTATTCAGTATTTGTAACCAGAGCAGTCTAAGAGTTGAGTTTGGAGGTGGACAGGCAAGGATTGGTTCAATGTCTTCGAAAGCATGACAAACTGAAAGTAAATTTTGGAGAGTTTGAACGAGATGAATATTGATGAGGTGGTCAAAGAAACGATTGAAGACTTGAAACTCTTTAGTAATGGTGAATACTGTCCCGTCTGTTGTCCCAGGAATGTGAGGTCAAGCATGCAACGTGTTTTGCGTAGAATTTACCAAACCTAATACCATCTTTTTGGCAAGTATCTTGTTTCGGGTTGCGGGGCCAGAAGACCAAACTTCTGTCCCAATGATCATTTTCTCCAGCTTATCTTGGAGCCAAGTGGTTTCCTTACCAGAAATGAGTACCTCCAGCAAGTCCTGGATCTGTGACAGGGTCTCCTCTTAGTGGGACACATCTAAGATACCTGACCACCAACATGACAGGAGCAGGGGCGAAATGGTTTGAAAAAAAAACCTCCCAGATCAGATCATTCCTCAGATAAGACTGACTCAAATGTAGCCAACAGGACATATCAGTCACTCTCTTAATCGTCTATCCTAGGGGTGTCAAACTTCGGTCCTGACGATTTTCCATGTGTTCCTGGTTCAATACAACACATAAAGTAAAATCAACAACCAATAAAATTTGGCACAATGACTCGTTAACCTGGATCACGTGTGCGGATGAAAGAACACGTAGAAAACCTGCAGGGACACCGGCCCTTCAGGAACTGAGTTTGACACCCCTGGCCTGTCCCTTATGGCAGGCATGACCAAAGTCCGGCCCAGGGGCCAAATGCGGCCCGTTGTCAATTTTCATCCGGCCCGCAGCCTCCGTCATAAAATCAATAGCACCTGGCCCGCGTGTAGAATTACGTAATACATTGGGCAGCAGCGCTGTTACCTCAGTGTTCTAAATGCTGCCATCTAGAGGCTAAAATAGGAACAGCAAATTAGTATGTGAGCCCCCAATTTTCTAAAATGGAGGAAAAACACGCCATTTAACCAATCTGAACTACTGGTTACCAAAGCATGCCATCCATCTGATCCTGTTCTCAGGGACGACTCCAGGATTTTCTAAAGGGCTTTTTGTCTATGACCTGACGCCCCCCTCCCTCGGATCCGGCCCGCTTGTCAAACGTTAGAACTCAATGTGGCCTGCGAGTGAAAAAGTTTGGACACCCCTGCCTTGTGGGGTTGCGGGGCGTATCAGCTGCAAAAAAATCCAAACCCAATCGTGAGGTCACAAATCCGATGCCCCCTCCTTCTCAGCTCATAAGAGTAAGAAACAGATTAGTGACAAACCTGACAAAGGGTCACCAATTTAAAGTCTTTGGCTGCGAAACCCTAATGCGACAGTTGCCTAATGCGAGCAAGCTGAATAGCACAGCAGAACCAGAGGAGAGAAATTGTTATGGTGCTGGGTTTGGCTTCTGTGATGATAGAGTCTGGAAGCCTTTGTAAACAGATAAGCCGTCTTCATTTCTCACCACCTGTTTGTGAAATGTAAGCTGATATCTACTGGGTTTGTATTTCTAAACTAATTATAAAGTGTCTCCGCGTCCCCACCTTCCTTCCAAGAGACACCACAGGTACAAACATACAGGTAAATATATTTTTTTAATATGTTTTCAATTCATCTTTGTCTAATTCTCTATTTCTGCATTCATGCTGGGAGAAAACCCAGCTTCAGCCAGCAGACAACCAGGACATCTCTAATCATTTTAAAAAGGAAAGAGGAGGAATATAAAACCAGGCAGACACTTTCACCTGTATAATTTAGTTTCCTCTCCTACAGAATCACTCAGGTTTGAAACATTATCTGGAATGTTCCAAAAGAAATAAGATGTGACAGAAAAGTGGCTTCCAAGAAGAAAAAAGTTATAAATGGTTTCACGGGAAGTTCCTCCTATTAACTGGAAATCAGTGATCCCATTGCTTAGATTGGTCGTATAGTTCAACTTGCAAAGTTGGCTTGTCTCATAAAATGTTTCTTCAAAATGTTTTATTACTGAAACTCACTCGTCAGTTTGTTCTGTTCCGTCATCTTCCGCTTGTTCCGGGGTCGGGTCGCTGGGGCAACAGCCTCAAACGGGTAGCCCAGGCCTCTCTCTCCCCGGCTGCATCCTCTAGCTCACCTGGAAGGATCCCAAGTCGTTCATCGGCCAGCTGTGAGACATAGTCTCTCCAGCGGGTCCGGGGTCTGCCCCTTGATCTCTTCCCGGTGGGACGTCCCCAAAACACCTCGCCCGCGAGGCGCTCGGGGGGGCATCCTGACCTGATGCCCGAACCACCCTATCTGGCTCCTCTCGACCTGGATGAGGAGTGGCTCGACACCGAGCTCCTCCCGGATGGTAGAGCTCCTCACCCGATCTCTGAGTGAGAGCCCAGCCACGCTGCGGAGGAAGCTTATTTCGGCCTCTTGTACCCGCGAGCTCATTCTTTCGGTCACCACCCACAGCCGATGACCGTAGGTGAGGGTTGGAACGTACGTAGATCGACTTGTAAATCGAGAGTAGTTTGTGTTTGTTGCTTTAAAAAATTGATTTTCATAACATGTTCAACGTAATTTGCCGCCACTTGATTGTTTACATGATTACATGCTGCCATGTGATTGGCTGTCTACATATGAATGGTTAATTTGATATTTTGTATTTATAAGTTATATACGTCACTGATAATCTGATTTAACAAGTAAGGTATTCAATTATTTCCACTTTACAGAGAAAAAAATATATAGCAGTGTACTTCTGTGTTGGAAAGTGGAGTAAAAACATCTGGAGGAATTTTAACTTGCAAACACCTGAACTAATGATGCCATTTTAATGCTGAATTTGTTTATTATGATCACTGAGCACAGCTTGTGGGGTACTGCAAGCTCATTAAAGATAGAAAATTGTAGTTGAGGTGAAAAAGAGCAAAGCTAGTGGACAAAAACTGGAGGTAAAGCCTCAGAAAGTCCAAATGGTGGGCGTAAAGAGGTACAGTATGGAAAACTATATTTAATTAACTAGAAATGTAAATGAAAGATATACAGTCATCAAAGTTTTACTGAATAATCAAACAGAGTGCAGACACTATAATACTCATCTCCTGCTTAGCAGTGACTTTCTTTCCATTGAACAGCACAGTATGCGCAGCAGACTGGATGCTAATGCTAACATGCTAACATGAATAGACTCTTGGTTTTGTTCTGTCAACATTAAAAACAGTTGACGACATATTTTTGTTACAATCTCATGACAAATGTTACATGTGTATCTAAATTTTTATATTGTGAAGGGGGAACGGAGGGTGTGCTCCAACTACAAAGGGATCACACTCCTCATTCTCCTTGGGAAGGTCTATTCGGGGGTACTGGAGAGGAGGGTCCGTCGGATTGTCGAGTCTCGGATTGAAGAGGAGCAGTGTGGTTTCCGTACCGGACGTGGAACTACGGACCAGTTCTATACCCTCTTCAGGATCCTGGAGGGGTCATGGGAGTTTGCCCAACCATTTGTTTTGTGGAACTGGAGAAGGCATTCGATCGTGTCCCTAGGGGACTCCTGTGGGGGCTGCTCCCCCACAGGAGTCCCCAAATACCAGTACCCAGTACCCCCGAATAGACCTTCCCAAGGAGAATGAGGAGTGTGATCCCTTTGTAGTGATCCCTTTGTAGCTGCTCCCCCACAGGAGTCCCCTGCAGAGTCTCGGAGCCCTTGGTACGAGCTGTCCGATCTTTGTACGACCGGAGCCAGAGCTTGGTCCGTATAGCTGGCAGTATGTCGATTCCATTTCCAGTGAGAGTTGGACTCCGCCAAGGCTGCCCTTTGGCACCGATTCTGTTCATCACCTTTATGGACAGAATATCTAGGCGCAGCCGAGGCGTTGGAGGGATCCAGTTTGGTGACCTCAGGATCAGATCTCTGCTCTCGCTGGATCGATTTGCTGCCGAGTGCAAAGCGGCCGGGATGGGAATTAGTGCCTCCAAATCCGAGACCACGGTCCTCCTTGTTCACGGTCCTGAAATGAGCTATAAAGTGCTTCTAATTTTTAAAGCTGTGATATTGCAATGCAAACATAACCCATTTTTTTTCTGAAACTTGTAAATTAAAATGTTTCATACTATTAAAGTGACTTGGCTGTTAATGGTGCTTAGTAAAGACGTGGTATCTGGTAGTGTTGTATGTTTTTGACAATGTAAATTCTCCCCTTGTCTTGCTTCCCACTTAATTTCACTGTCTTGGTGTTTGCACCACATAGTGTAAATTTTTTTGAGCCCACAAATACAGGCGAAAGCAAGTCAAGCTTTCAATGCTAGCACATTCTCTTATAATTGTATTTAGGTACATTTTCATAAAAATACTATCCTTTCTGAAGGTAGAGATTGTGCGTAAAGAGAGGACTGCTATGATCTCCTCACCTGCCACCAGAGGGAGCCCTGGACCTTACCTTATTATCCTGATTAGAACACCTGAGGGTGATTATTCTGATGCCACCCACTTGTGAATCCTGCTGCCTATTTAAGGGCAATCACCCCAGATTTTCTCGCCGGGTCACACCATCCCTTCCAGCCAGGTCTTCTTGGTGGCCTGACCAAGAACACATTCTGAACAATAACCTTTTGCCATGCCCCTGAAACTTTGTTTTTATTTCATAGCGTTACTGGACTGCCAAACTCAAATAAACCACATTTTTTGTCCTGCAATTGGGTCCTCCTCCTTCCACCTGCACACCGCTTCATGACGAGAACGTACACTGCTGCTGCGAAAACACATTCCACTTACAATAGAATCTTGTGGCAAAGATTCCACTGGAAAGTAGAATTCCAGTTGTACCCTACTGCTAGACGGGAGAGCTCACAAGTTACTCACAAATTATATAATTGAATCTAAAACAACTTCATGCATGTTTTGATTTGGGAAAAACGTTTAAATGTTATTCGACAGCACATGAGACGGCAGCACAGTGTTTAGCGCATTCGCACGCGGACCGGAACGTCGCGGGTTTGCGGCCCACAGAAAGCACGTCTAGGGTCCTTGGAGAAGACACCCAACCCCTGCTTCTCCCATCATTGGCGCCGCCGAAGGGCAGCCTGCTGCGGTGTAAGGAGTGCAGCGCACAAATTTCCCCGGTGAGGGATGAATAGAGTAATTCTTTTTTTTTTTTAATATTGTAAAAACCTCTAAAAATTCCATTTTTTTATAAAAACTCCTTGTTTTGAAGTCCTCCAAAATCTCATCTACAGACTGAACATCTGATGTGTTATATCGGATTCTACTCTAATCAAGTCTGTTCTTTGTCTTTCTTTGTTTTTCTATAAGTTTCTCCAAAAAGACCGAGTTCAGCATAATCATGAGGCTCGGCATTGTGTCACTAATGGCCAGTAAAACGTGTGTTTGATGCTCCTGCACCGGATCGGCTGAGTGCACACGGAGACCAGCAGCAAATCCTAACTGGGACACACTGCAGAGAAAAGCTGCTGGAGCGTTTTCTCCAGGTTCCTCCCGGATCA
Source organism: Neostethus bicornis (assembly GCA_902685375.1). Lineage (NCBI taxonomy): Eukaryota > Metazoa > Chordata > Actinopteri > Atheriniformes > Phallostethidae > Neostethus > Neostethus bicornis. The sequence continues at coordinate 2,594,297 of LR738556.1, forward strand.
AATGAAGTGAGGGCGAGCAATGAATCACATTTCAGGGTTTGTCCTTCACCTAATTTCCCACCATCGCAGCGGCTCAGATGATTTAAACCTGCACAGAGCACACATCTTGTGCATGCTGCTTTTCTTTGTTTTAAAGTGCACTTTGGACTTTAATGTCACAGTAACCTGAAAAAAAAAAGTGCAGTTTTTGTTTCCAGGCAGATTTAAATCTCAAACATATTTTAAGGAGTTAGATTTATATTGAAGTTTTTACGCCTTAATCTTTTTTATCCCTCCATACATTTGCTTCTGAACCACTTTGTGGACGCATTTCTCTCACGCCAGTGAAGGGAATCTAATGAAACTTCCCGAAGTTACTCAGTACCAGAGGTGTCAAAAGTAGCGAAGTAGAACTACTTTGTTACTTTACTCAAGTAGAAAATCTCGTTATCTTTACTTTAACAAAATAATTATTTTTTTTGTCTACTTTTTACTTTTACTCACTAAATTTTTATGCAATTATCTGTACTTTTACTTCGCAACTTTTATAAAAAGTAGTCGCTACTTTCGCCATTTTGTCACCGTTAAAAATAAAGAAAAAAGCATGTACCTTTAAATTTGAGGTACATGTCGAGGTAAGCTTGATACATATTACTATCTGAATAATCAACCTAGTTAAAACGTAGGAGCGCATGCGTACGAATTTTGCGTTGCATGCTATGGCTAGCTACATGCTAAAACCTGTGTTTACTTGCTAGCTCTATTTTATTGTTCAACTTTTCAACTTCGTTTGGTTTTCTGTTAATTATTGAGAGTTTTGATTGTAAGATGTGTGACTTTATATGGTTACTATGTGTAATATTGTTTTAATATTAAGTAGATAGTCTGCTTTACGATGACGTGTAAATGCACGCAACACTTTCGCATTCTGCAACAACAGAGTAGGAACATTTTTATGTCGTCCTGTTGGACTTGTTAATTTATTTATTGTGTTTGTACCAAAAAAGCCTTTTATATAATTTTTTTTACATTGAGTGTGTTTGTGTTTTTTTTACATTGAGTGTGTTTGTGTTTTTTACATTGAGTGTGTTTGTGTCTGATGAAGTTGTTTAAATTAGGTGATGCAGAGTGAAGCTTGGTAGCTGAAGGGACGTTACATAATGCCCTGCTTATGTTAATACATTTGATTGTGTTCATTAATCAATTTCCAATAAAGATTATTAAGAAATAAATGTTTCTGATTCATAAAGTTTCACCAAAACACTTTCATTTATTATCATATTTTCTGCTCCTAAAAGCATGTGATAATAGTTAAAAAATATGTTCATAAGCTTTTGTTAATAATATTTCTTTTTCCTCAAAATTACTTTTACTTTTTTACTTTAAGTAGTTTTGACAATAGGTTACTTTTTACTTTTACTTGAGTAAAAACTTGAGTTGATACTTCTACTTTTATTAAAGTAGTTTTTTAACTCGGTATCTATACTTCTACTTGAGTAGAAAATGTTGGTACTTTTGACACCTCTGCTCGGTACCAAATATGCATGAACTGAATTTGTGATATAGTTAGGGTGGAGGTATATTGTTCCCCTAAACAACTCACCAAATCGGCACCACTTTTTCAGTACCTGCTGCAGCATATAACACACCATATGAACATTTCATACTTTACAAGCGTAATCTACAAAAATCAGCTTCATAATCTGTGTCAGGCAGATAAGAATGCATTCCGAAAAAAATCTCCACTTGTGTGTTAAATCCCTGTAAATATCACATTTTATCAGAGATAACCACATGTTAGCATGCAGAACACACTTGCTGCCTGGCAGACAGCATTAAAACGAAGTCTGCATACATTTTATAGGCTGCGAACACTGCTGATTAAAGTAAATTTATGTTTTATGAATTGATAAATATCTATATAAATACATATATGTAAATAAATACGTTTTATAGATAAGTTATATGTAGTGCTGTCATTTTAACGCGTTAATTCGAATAATTAATTACGTCGCATTTTAATGCGTTAAAAAAATTAACGCAATTAGTTATGATGTACAAAGTAATAACAGTGGCGAGCCAATGCTTGCGCATTTGAATTTTGGCCCATTTGGCCCATAGTCTTCTTGGCCGTGCTACATTGCCTGGACTGATGAATTAAAAAGGCACAAGACTCAGGAGGATGAGACAGTCGGGCTACTGAACGGCAAGTTTTTATGCAAAAATAATAGAGACAGGACAATAAATAAAAACGTTGTAATTTGTAGTTTTTTTTCAAAAAGGAGTTCTCCTACCACCGGAGCAACTCCAGCCTGACATACCATCTAAACGTAAAACATGTTCAGGTAAGTTCCTCTGTTGCAAGTGTGGCTACTTGGAGCTCGCTCCGCCAAACCAAGCTAGCTGAATTTGGCAAGCGAATGAAAAACAGAGATACAAGAGAGAAATTGACAAATAGTATCGTAAAGTTGGTTGTTGCTGATTGCAGACCAATTTCTATTGTTGAAGATAAGAACGAACCCTAATGAACCCTAACCCTTGTTTTACTTTTTTTAATGATGCACCTGGCCTTATGAGGCACAGTTCACCAATAACATCGAGCTCGTTGAAACACTTTTGAGCACCACCCCGGTAAGCCACGTAATATGTTCAAAAATACAGTTTTATAAAAAAAAAAAAAAAAAAAAGCATTTTGAAATATCAGTAATGTAAAGCATCGTAAAACATGGCATTTAAAGATTGTGGGAAAAACTGGTCAGGTTGGGAATTAGCGCCTCCAAATCTAAGGCGCTAATTCTGGTCCTCGCACAGAAAAGGGATGAATGCCGTCTGCAGGTCAGGGTCCTACCCGAAGTGGAGGAGTTTAAGTATCTCGGGGTCTTGTTCATAAATGGGGGAAGAATGGAGCGGGAGACCAACAGACGGATCAGTGCGGCGTCCACATTGATCAGGACACTGCATCGATCCGTCGTGGTAAAGAAAGAGCTGAGCCGAAAAGCAAAGCTTTCAATTTACCAATCAATCTGCGTTCCCACCCTCACCTATGGTCACCAGCTGTGGGTGGTGACCAAAACAAAGAGATTGCATATGCAAGTGGCCAAAATTATCTTCCTCTGCAGGATGGCTAGGAGCTAACTCAGAAATAGAGTGAGGAACTCTGGCATCCCGGAGAAGCCTGGGTTCTCCGACTTGAGCTGTTGCCCCGCGACCTGGCCCCAGATAAGCGGAAGACGATGAAACAGAACAATTAGTTTCGTGCAAAATTGGGTTCAGTTTTTTGCCGCCGTCCTCTTTAATATTTTCTGTTTGTTATTTGGTTCTTTGGAAAATAGAATTGCACCCTTCCCATCCAAGGCAGAAATATTTAAAACACTGAGGGTAAAACAGGAATTATGATAAAAAACTAAGGCTGATAAACTTGGTGAAATGGCTCCTTAAATACAAAGTCAGAGAGACACATTAGGAGGAGCAAATAATTAACAGGAGGAGAAAGAAGAGGAGAATAAGACCAGTAATAATAATAATAAAAAATTTATTTGTAACGCACTTTATATCTCCAGTGGAGATCTCAAAGTGCTACAATGACCAAAAGGAACAACAAACAGCAAAGTTAAATAAAACCACAACAAAAAAAACACTAAAAACTTTGTTGAAAAGCCTTTAGAAATAAAAATGTCTTCAGTCTTTTCTTAAAAACCTCAACGCTCTGTGGAGCCCTCAAGCTCTCGGGAAGATCGTTCCAGAGCCGTGGAGCAGCTGCCTGGAAGGTCCTGTCCCCCATAGTGGAGAGTTTGGTCCTTGGTTGGTGCAGGCAGTAGTAGGAGGAGGAGGAGTGCAGGTCTCGGACAGTGGTATGGAGGGTTAGGAGTTCTCGGACAGTGGTGTGGAGGGTTAGGAGTTCTCGGACAGTGGTATGGAGGGTTAGGAGTTCTCGGACAGTGGTATGGAGGGTTAGGAGTTCTCGGACAGTGGTGTGGAGGGTTAGGAGTTCTCGGACAGTGGTGTGGAGGGTTAGGAGTTCTCGGAGATAAACAGGTGCAGTAACATCAAAGTAAAACAAGAAAACATAGAAAAAAACTTGAACAAAACTCTGGCTCATAATTAAAGCCAGGACTGTGTGATGCCGAATCCAACACATCAGATCGGAAACTAAAACTCTACTGAAGAATTTTTCAAAGTGTTTTCTTCTTAGAAATGAAACATGTGAATATGAACTAAGATTAAACTCACCTTAGGAGCGATGACATTGTTTCCATTAAACCAGCTTCGGGAAAAGATCCACTTTTCTAATTAATAGAAGATTAATTGCATTTAACACAGAATCACAATCTGAAGCAGTGTTTTTGAGCCAGTTTGAACCCAGAAACGTAAATAAGTTATTATCACTTCATAACAGAATGAAAAGTTTAAATGACTCAAAAATCATTTAATTTGTGTTTGTTATTAAAAAATTTCAAGCTTTTTGGACCAAACACGGTGTCTTGTTTGCATCAGAAGTTGGAACAGAAGTCGGGGGCAACATGTCGCATTCACCGACCGAGTCGTAAGTAATTAGTAACACAAGCTGATAGAAACACCAATTATGTCGTTAAATAGTTTAACAAAGAGAAATGAAATGAAAGTATTTAACAAATAAGCTGTAAATATTGGTATTTAGATTTTTATTTGAACCTTTTGCAATCTGAAGTATTTTATTCGTCGCGAGAAAAATAAATATATTTCTTCCTATTTTTCTTTTGAAAGATTTATTTAAATTTATTTAAATTCCATTGCAAAACAAATAAAATTGTCTTTGGATTTTTTTTTAAATCTACAAAAAAGTGGCTTCATGTAAAATGAATGAAGATGGCTTTTCCAGCCGACTGCCGCCAAAATAAATGTGCATCCTAATAACGTCTGAGTTGCTTTTGAATAACATTAGTGATGTTAAAAAGCGAAGGGGCTCATTTTAACTCTTCAAAGTCTGACTTTCATTTAACTTTCACATTTCTATTAGAGTTCACTTCACTGAAAGATTTCTGTTTATTAAGAGAAAAAAAAAACCCAGAGCGAGGTTTGACTTTGTGTGGAACATCCGGAAAAGGAGCAAAAACACCCCCATTCTGTGGCCCGGGGTGTGGCAGATGTCAGTGTTTAACAGGAGTGGGTCATGTAGGGGTTAACACGAAGAGCGCGGGAACATACTGTATGTCGCCAAACACTCAGATTTTACAGATGTTCATAAGGTCAGAGTATTTTTCTATTTTTAGTTTTTGTACATCATGTAACAATTTTTTTAGGGTTAAAAAGGCTTGGCATTCATTTTTTGTTAGCGTTAAAAAACAGATTTTTTTTTGTCGCTTTTTAAGGTTTCAAATCAACAAAAGTCATATTTTGAATAAATAAATTTGCAAACATCGTCTTAAGACTATTTTTTACTTAAATAGAGTCCAACTGTGCATGTGTATGTGTGTGTGTGTACGTGTGTGTACATGTGTGTGAATGAGAGGGATCCAAATGGAAAAGTGAGGTTACAGGGAGAAGAGATAAAGAAGGTGGAAGATTTTAATTACTTAAGATCAACAGTCCAGAGTAATTGAGAGTGTGGAAAAGAGGTGAAGAAGTGTGTGCAGGCAGGCTGGAACGGGTAGAGAAAAGTATCAGATGTGATGTGTGATAGAAGAGTTTCAGCTAAAATGAAAGGAAAAGTGTACAAAACCGTGGTGAGACCGGCCATGCTGATTGGTCTAGAGCAGACATGTCCAAAGTCCGACCCGGGGGCCAAATGCGGGCCGTTGTCAATTTTCATCCGGCCCGCAGCCTCCGTCATAAAATCACTAGCGCCTGGCCCGCGTGTAGAATTACGTAATACATTGGGCAGCAGCGCTGTTACCTGCGTGTTCTGAATGCGTGTTCTAAATGCTGCCATCTAGAGGCTAGGAACAGCAAATTAATATGTGAGCCCTCCAATTTTCTAAAATGGCGGCAATTAATAAAAGGAAGGGAAAAAAAATCTAGCACGCCATTTAACCAGTCTAAACTAGTGGTTACCAAAGCATGCCATCCATCTTATCCTGTTCTCAAGGGCGACTCCAGGATTTTCTAAAGGGCTTTTTGTCTATGACCTAACGCGCCCCCTGATTTTGGGGGTATTGGGGATAAAGTCAGAGAGGCCAGACCGAGATGGTTTGGACATGTACAGAGGAGAGAGAGAGAGAGTACATCAGAAGAAGGATGGTGGGTTTGGAACCACCAGGAAAGAGGACTAGAGGAAGACCAAAGAGGAGGTTCATGGATACAGTGAAAGAAGACAAGAAGATAGTTGGCGTGACTGAAGAGGATGCAGCAGATAGGGTTAGATGGAAAAACTGACTTGCTGTAGCGACCCCTGAAGGGAAATGCCGAAAGAAGAAGAAAAGTCCAACTCTTCAGATTTTGTGGGGAGTCTCATTCTCACAATGGGACATCATCTCTTGATAACGTTACCCTAAAATGTGGGTGTGGCAGTGAACAAAATCCATGACGAAGAACAGCCCGGCTTTCAAACAGTATTCACATACTGGATGGAAGAGCTTGCAAATTCATCAAACACGTATTGATTATGTAAAAAAATGAACGTTCGATAGTGTTAATTCAATTTTGCTGGTGTGGCGTTTCGGGCACGTCCCAATGGGAGTAGACCAAGAGGCATACCCCAGACCGTCTGGAGAGACTATGTCTCAAAGCTGGCAGGGGAATGACTCGGGATCCTTCCGGTGAGATGGAGGATGCGGCTTGGATGAGAAAAGCCCGGGTTTTCCATCTAAGGATGTTGCCCCAACGACCCGGCGGCACAGTGGCGCAATGGTTAGTACAGAAGTACCTTAGTAAGACGGTCGGGGTTTGAGTCTTGGGTGGGACGAGACTTGAAACACTGCCTTTCTGTGTGGAGTTGGCATGTTTACCCCATGTATATGTGGGTTTCTTCTGGGTACTCTGGTTCCAACCCACCCTCTAAAACCATGTATTTTAGGTTTAGGTAAGAAATTGTCCCTAGTAATGAGTGTGTGTGTATTGTAGACCCACGACAGACTGGTGACCTGTTTGGGGTGTACCCTGCCTCTCATAGGCTATAGGGATAGGCTTTGGGATCTCCCACGATGCCTGATAAGACAAAACGAAACATTTAAGCTATGTTTTTTTAAACGGCATTCAAACCCAAAACAAACCTCCAAGAGGTCGATTTTGCGAGGATACCCTTTTTTTTTTAAACATAAACATCTTACACATTTATCGTGTTTATTTATTGAAAGTTTAAAACAACCCCACTGTCTTTTGCTCTTATTTTTTCACCTTTTTTTTTTGTGGTTTTCTGATGTATCAGAGATTACGGCCAGTCCTATCCGGCAGGCCTGGAAGGCATTAAAAGCAGTAATTACAAAAGTGTGGAAAAACAACTGGATAACCTGATTGTCTATTGATTCGTCGTTTTCTGCTGTAAGCAGATATTTCATCGCCAGAGGCAGAATGTGCAGCAGGACCGGCCCCCGGTTTGCATGGCTTTGCACAACTTCTATTTTAGCGTCGTTTATCTGAAGCAGGGACTTACTGTGGATTTTACACATAGGACGTCATTGATGCTCCATCTTAATCAATCCTTTACGCATTGAGTTTTGCATGTTCTCCCCGTGTATACGTGGGTTTTTTCCGGATACTTACTCTTTCGGGTACTCCGTGAGGAGACGGCAACTCAGTGGTTAGAGCGTTCGCGCACGGACCAGAAGTTCGCGGGTTTGCGTCCCACAGAGAGCACGTCTAGGGTCCTTGGAGAAGACACCTAACCCCCGCTTCTCCCACCATTGGCGCCATCGAAGGGCAGCCTGCTGCGGTGTAAGGAGTGCAGCACACAAATTTCCCCGGTAAGGGATGAATAGAGTAATTCGGGGTTTTTTTGTTTGTTTTTTTTTTCAAAAACATACGTGTGAGGTTGATTGGCTACTATCAAATTGGCCCTAGGAATGAGTGTGTGTGTGTGTGTGGATGGTTGTCTGTGTTTGTGGCGCCATAGCAGACTGGTGACTTGTTCATGGTGTATCCCGTAAAATCAGCCGGGATAGTCTCTGACACCCCACTGCGATCCTGTTAGGGATAAGCGGTTCAGAAGAAGAACTGGAACTAAAATATTTCTTTTGATTTCTTCCGCCATTGGCAACTTTCGCCAGCTTAGTCGCTGCACCAACTGTTCATTCAGGAGCTCCGAAAACAGTCATGTGGAGGTCTTCTAGAAGGCTCGGAGACTTCCTGAAGTTCTGATCCAGGGGTGTGGGCAAACTTTTTGATTCGTGGGCCACATTGAGTTCTAACATTTGACAAGAAGGCCAGAACAGGAGCAAATAGATGGCATGCTTTAGTAACCGCTAGATTAGACCCATAGAATGGCGCGCTAGATTTTAAACAAGCGCGCTAGATGTTACTTCAAGAGCGTTAAATTTCAAATCTAGCGGCACTAGGTCTGAAATCTAGTGCAATAGCGCTTAAAAACGTGCATTTAGCGGCGCTAGGCTTGAAATCTAAGCGCTTGATGTAACATTTTGCTTGTTTTAACATCTAACATGCTTGTTTACGTGTGTGTATTCGGCGCGATGGCTTTCCACATCTGTGCATACTGTTTATTTTGACAGCGTGCGCATCATGGAGACACACACATTTTATTGAGAGAAGTGTTGTTGATTTCTCAACAAAGACAAATTTGCAAAGTGGTCTAAGTGGTCTCTAAGTGTAGAGTGTGCCATCTAGTGAGGAAATGTCAGAATTGCAGGGTAAATAAAACTAACAAGGTTTATTTATTTACTTTTTTAAGTTTGACGGGCCGGATTAAAATGTTTAACAGGCCGCATGTGGCCCACGGGCCATAGTTTGCCCACGCCGGTTCTAATACATTCAAGCAAAAGTTTCATTGCTGTTTGCTTTGTAGAGATAGAACCTGCTAACCGTATACTGAAGGTCTTTATAGAGGCTCCACTGAGAATAGCCAAACTAGCAACAAATGCTGGCTGAAATTTGATTGGTCAATAGCTTTTTTTTCTTTAGGAGACAACACATTTAGAAGGAGTGCAGCCACAGGAAAGAAAACAGACTATTTGAAAATATCTGAGAAATATTAATGTCTGAAAAATAGATGACAAATGTTTGCTTTAGAATTTTTTTAGCTTCGAAAGCGTTCAGGTTCGACAACTTATCAGTATAGATAAGGGGCATTGATAAGGCTGATTGGCCACTTCTTCTTTCGGCATTTTCCTTCAGGAGTTACCCCAGCAAGTCAGTTTCTTCCATCTAACTCTATCTGCTGCATCTTCTTTGGTCACACCAACTATCTTCATGTCTTCCTTCACTGTATCCATGAACCTCCTCTTTGGTCTTCCTCTAGTCCTCTTTCCTGGTGGTTCCAAATCCAGCATCCTTCTTCCGATATATTCTCTCTCTCTCCTCTGTACATGTCCAAACCATCTCAGTCTGGTCTCTCTGACTTTATCTCCAAAACCTCTAACATGTGCTGTTCCTCTGATCCTGTCCATCCTGGTCACTCCCAGATAGATCCTCAGCATCTTCATCTCTGCTACCTCCATCTCTGTTTCCTGTCTTTTCCTCAGTGCCACTGTCTCTAGACCTAACAGCATGGCCGGTTTCAAAACTGTTTTGTACACACGCTTCTTCACCTCTTTTCCACACTCTCCATTGCTCTGGACTGTTGATCCTAAGTACTTCAAATCTTCCACCTTTATCTTTTCTCCCTGTAACCTCACTTTACTGATACTCAAATTCTGATCTCTAATTCTGAGAAAAGTCTGTCTGAGCTCGTCGTAACAAACAGGCTTCAAGATGCATCATCAGGACTTTGAGGACTTTTATGACTCGCCTAAAAAATGATTCTTTTTTCTATACAGTATTCAAATATGAGAACAGCAATTTATCGTTCATTGTCTAACGCACCCTTTGTGAAGCAGAAACATTTATCTTGGCTTCAGCAGTCTCTTTGTATCCACTATTGATCTTAAAACTCATTCCAGCCGGCAAAGAAGACCTCCATATATTCACCATACTGACTTGTCTTTGTTTAAAAATCAGATTGATCACGAGGTCTTTTGTCTCGGATCCAAACAGAAGCAGCTCTCTGAGCCTCAAACACAAATAGCCTGTCGCTTTGCAGTATTTAGTTGTTGTTTTTTTTTGTAACAGAATTTAATGATGCAGATTGATTTTGTTTTCTTTGTGGTTTGTGATAAACAGTGTGAAAATAATGACTATTGTCTCATTAACAGCTGAGAAGTGTATTATAGGCGGTACATGTCTGATGAATTATGTATGAGAGAATACATCATCTGAGAGGCCAAATCATTTTTTAGTAAATGTTTGAGCACGTCTTCCTGACCGGAGTGATTCTTGGAGACGTTTCCCTGACAGCAGGGTTCGGGAAATGCATCACGGTAAAATGGAGAGGGGTTGTTTGCATCATATGCAAATTTAAAAGAGATTTCTCACTTTCCTTTTTAGATTGTTTCAACTTGACGCTTCATGATGAATCAGCTATCTGAGTGTTTATAGACTCCTTGATCATTAAATTTTACAATCCATCTATCACCCGTTCAGACCTCTGTACTGATGGCAGGTCATCTCGTTACCATCTCGTTTCCACACCCACTAGAGAAATAAAATTCCTGCAAAAAGATTTAAATTTGTGCAGCAGATTAAATACGTCCTGTTTTCAAGCAGATGATAAAATAATCATTGCCGGTTTTAATCTTATTTGTTACAACCTTTACCTGATCCCCACAGCAGCTGTTGGCAGAAAACACCTGCTCCATTAGATTAGCTGGAGGTGTTTATAAGGCGTTACCGTGGATACGGTGTATCCAGGATGTACTGCATACACGGTACAAACAATTCCAAAAATGTCCTAGAGGAAATAAACTTTCTAACCTTCCTCCACGCGGTAGTTTGGTGCCTCGTCTCAGAAGATCCACTTCAAAGCAGCCCGACTTTCTTCTTAAAGAAAGATCAGAAACAGTCATCTTCATCATTTCTGAGGTTTTTTTTTTAGGCTACAAAGAATTGTCAGGCTGTCGAGAGGATCAATAGCTAATGGACAGTAGAATCTGACATTTTTGAAAAATTAAGAGCAAAAACCTGAATGGAGACTCAAAACAGCCCGAATTAACAGAAAAAAAAAATTATTTATTTTTTTTTTTTTTTATATTAAATTTACTGTGTATAACACAGTGGTTCTTAATCTGGGTTTCGATTGAGTCGGAATCAGGGGTTCGGTGGAGCCTGACCTTTTATGACTTTTAATATAACATATTTTCTATTTTATTATGTAGTTTTTTTGTGTTCTAAAATGAACATTTCAAAATTTATAGGCATTTTATTTTCTCTAACCTGCTGCACCCCGTAGCAGCTGGGAGAAAGCGTGCGTTGCCAACTTTCCCCAGAAGTTGTTACTATGTTACTATGGCAACAAACACTTTGCTATGTGTTTGTGCATTTATATTTGTGGAGAGAGACAAGGAGGACTCAGATGCCATTACAGAAACATTTTAGAAAGGTTGATTGAGATAATATTGAAGAGATACCATGAGGAGAGTAAGCAAATTGTTTTCTGAATAAAGTATACCATGTTTTCTAGATAAGTCTTGAAAGTTCGGGTTAACATATTGAAATATAGCCAATTTTCGGACATTTTTGAAGATGCAGCGCAAAATGCGGAAAAAAGTAGGCTATTGACAAATAAAAAAAATAAAAAAATTACTCTATTTATTCCATATGGATGGTGGAGGAAAAGCTGGAAAGATGGAGGTTTGCACTAGAAAGAAGAGGAATGAAGATTAGTCAGAGTACATGTGTGTGAATGAGAGAGATCCAAATGGAAAAGAGAGGTTACAGGGAGAAGAGATAAAGAAGGTGGAAGATTTTAAGTATCTAAGAACAACAGTCCAGAGCAATGGAGAGTGTGGAAAAGAGGTGAAGAAGCGTGTGCAGGCAGGCTGGAACGGGTGGAGAAAAGTATCAGGTGTGATGTGTGACAGAAGAGTTTCAGCTAAAATGAAAGGAAAAGTGTACAAAACCGTGGTGAGAGCGGCCATGCTGATTGGTCTAGAAACAGTAGCACTGAGGAAAAGACAGGAAACGGAGATGGAGGTAGCAGAGATGAAGATGCTGAGGATCTCTCTGGGAGTGACCAGAATGGACAGGATCAGACGAACAGCACATGTTAGAGGTTTTGGAGATAAAGTCAGAGAGGCCAGACTGAGATGGTTTGGACATGTACAGAGGAGAGAGAGAGAGTACATCAGAAGAGGGATACAGGATTTGGAACCACCAGGAAAGAGGACTAGAGGAAGACCAAAGAGGAGGTTCATGGATACAGGGAAGGAAGACATGAAGATAGTTGGCGTGACCGAAGAAGATGCAGCAGATAGGGTTAGATGGAAGAAACTGATTTGCTGTGGCGACCCCTGAAGGGAAATGCCGAAAGGAGGAGAAGATCCCTCACCGGGAAAATTTGTGTGCTGCACTCCTACACCGCAGCAGGCTGCCCTTCGACGGCGCCAATGGTGGGAGAAGCAGGAGTTAGGTGTCTTATCTAAGGACCCTAGACGCGCTCCCAGTGGAACGCGAACCTGCGAACTTCCGGTCCGCGTGAGAACGCGCTAACCACTGAGCTGCCGACTCCTCCCAAAATTAGATAATTTTACTTTGGTGTTTGCTTTTTTATTGTATGTCTTAAAAATATTTAACATTTTATTATTACTTTAAAATTGAGTGGTGTAAAATTTTATTCACGCAATAATGCGGCGCAAATAATGAATAATTATTACATAAGCGGTCACATTGACGGTCATGGCGCTTGCAGGTAGATTTAGAACGCGTCCGTCCTAGTTTTAATTATGAGTGAAAACGTGACCATAAACAAAACATTCAAACAGGATTTAGTTTTTCCTAAACTTCAGTAAAGAACCAGTCCAGTCAGACTGTGCGAGGTAGACGGAGAAAATGAACTGCATCCCATGATTCATTACCTCCTGTCCATCCTGCTCTCTATCTGGGATTTTACAGCTCGCTTAATTAACTTCTCGCTCACAAAATGGACGTGGTGGTGAAGAAGCAGCTACGCCTTTCACTCCCAATCTACCCCAGAGAAAGCCAATTGTTTCTACATTGTTTGTATTCTCTTTTATTCTTGCTGCAGATATTCCATTTAAAACTGTAATAAAACATTTATAATGTTACGTACTTTGCTATTTTAGCTTAGCAGCCATTAAATAGCAAGATAAGGACGTTCCAATTTCAGAAAGACTCAATGGTTGTAATTCTTCTATTATTGTGTAATTATAACAATGGCGGACCACGTATCGCACACATCGGTCTTCAACAGTGTTCCACCTTTATCAATCATTCCCTTAAGTACTGGTTTATACTCAGAGGACTAGCTTACTGTACTGGATTAATGCAGGAAAAAATAGCTTGGGCATCGCAGATTCGAGAAACTCCCCAAAGCCTTTGTTTAATAAAAAATCCAGTGGTAAAAAGTATCCTATCATGCAAAAGGCTTGATGCACAAAATCCGTCATAAAGACCTAAGAAACTTTAGAAATATGTACGAATAGAACATTTTGGATTACTTGCGGCACTGTGGCGCAGTGGTTAGCAAAGTGGCCTCACAGCAACAAGGTAAGGGTTTGAGTCCTGGGTGAGGATGAGGTTTTGAACATGGCCATTGGCCTTTCTCTCTAAAAACACGAGTGCTAGCTTAACACTAGGACTACCAGAATTCTAGAACTCCCAAGGCCGACATTTTGACAATTAGCGCTATGGCGATGACGACATATAATGAAGTGCCTTAGTGAGTGACAAACGCCTTCTCAAATCCCTGTTGGCTCACCTAGATTTCACCTGAGTGGTGCAACAATGGTTACTACGCAACAGTAACTGTGCCACGGTCAGGCGCGGGAAAAAGCTACAACGTGTTTAATATAAGTGTCAAAATGACAGGTGTGGAAGTTAGAGGAAGAATTACTTAGAACTCGTTTTTAGTTTGTTTTTTTTAAGTTAAATTACAACAAAATGTAGAAAAAGTCAAAAGCCCAGGAATGTCAAAGATCAACATAACTACAGTAATTATACGTCAACTTCTGAGAAACGTCAAATTGACGGCTTTGGTAGTTCTAGTGTTAATTAGCCGCTATGAAATTGCCCCTAGGAATGAGTGTGTGTGTGTGTGTGTGTGTGTGTGCGTGGATGTTTGTATGTGTGTGTGTGGGCCTGTGACAAACTGGTGACCTGTTCATGGTGTAAGCTGCCTCTCGCCCTGAATGAGCCGGGATAGGCTCCGCCACCCACCATGACCCTCTTAGAGAATAAGCGGCTCAGAAGAAAAACAAATAAAAATCCATTGGTCTCTCTCCTCAGCAATGCTGAAAGTCCAGCCTGTCCGATATCTTTATTGTTAATTTTTACTTTACTTTATGGATGTGGTTTTTATTTTAATCTACCTGGCAACACATACCGGCTAAAATGTAATTGGTCAAAAGGGTTAAATGGGCAAACACTCTTTTGCAAGTAGCAACCATGGAAAAAAACGTCTGAAAATATTTTTTTAAAATTAAAGGTTATGTAAGGCATCATTCAGACATTTTTAGTCCAGCTTTAAAGGCATTGAGAGCCCGCCACAGCATTACAATCCCATTTATTGTTACTCTCATTTTCAGCCAGTACGTAAACCCTTACAAGTTCTATTTGAAAGGATGTGTAATTACGGAGGCACATTTCAGTTTTTTTGTAATTGCAAATTAGATTTAAATATTCATTTCTCAGATGATCGGTTAATGTTCTCTGTTTACAAATAAAAAAGAACGACTGTAATTTATCATCATAAAATGGACTCAGCCATCCATGCATGTGCACAAACACATGCAAGCCTGTGCAGCTGTGCTCATTACCACTGCTATCATTACATTCATGAGTTTATTCAAACAGCCTGTTGGAGAAGCCGGAGTGCTACATCACAAACTACGGAAGGTCGGCATTGAACCAGCAACCCTGCAGCTAGAAACTAGAAAGATATCAAATGGTGGAAGATAGTCGTGTCAGTGTTTTTTTTGTTGTTGTTGTTTTTGTTTTGTTTTTATTTCGGTCACAGTGTAATTTCACAATAAAGAAAGAAAGAAAAATAATAATTATATTTACCAAAGGACCAAAAAGGTATCGGCTGAAGCAAACGCCTATTTCGCCAACCCTTTTTTTAAATCATCATAAAAGCAAAAAACATATAAGTAAATACTTAGAAATCCATCATAAAACATAAATCAATCACAATACATAAAATGAAAATTAGAACATCAAATGAAAAAGTAATACAAGTACAAAAAGTAATACAATTGTTACTATAATTGTTTACATCATATATAAGCTTGAATTTAACCATCAAGACTTGCATATTTTTTAAGTAATAATAACTTAAATTTCTTCTTTAAACAGAAAAGATTGATTATCAAGTGAGAAATGTCGTACCAGAGTGAGACCTCCCCGTCAGACCGCTTAGAGAGACTCCCTGCTGGTCCGCTTTGAGAGCGCTGGATAAGCAGCAGAGTGAGACCTCCTTCTCAGTCGGGTTTAACAACACCTTCTTTAATAACCCTCCTCCAATGAAAATATTGTACCAATGACATAAAACGGTTGTATTAAGAGGGAAATTATTGTACATCCATTCTAATCACGACATTGAAATGTTGGATACGGGATCTACAGATACGGGAAGACAGTGGCTGAGTGGTAGAGCATTCGCCCGCTGACCGGAAGTTAACCAGAATTTCGCGGGTTGGATTCCCACTGAGCTCACATCTAAGCTCCATGGAAAAGACACCTAACCTCCCGTTTCTTCCACCATTGGCACCGTCCTGGCAGCCTGCTGCGGTGTAGTAGTGCGGCAGACAAATTTTCAATAGAGTATGTAAAAATAAATAAATAAAAAATACCTGGATGTTCACATTAACAACAAACTGGACTGATCAGATAACGTTGGTGTCCTAGACTAGAAGGACCAAAGACACCTCTACCTCCTGAAGAGACTGAGGAGGACACTGCTGAAGAGCTTTTAAACATCGTTTTCTGTGCAGTGTCCTTTTTGGTGTGGAGAAATAACAAAGAGGGGCAAGAGGAAACTGGACCAGCTGCAGGAGGACTATCTCTGTCCTGGACTGTTCTTTGGACCAACGTTCCCTCTAATTTTTTATGTGTCTGAGCAGAAGGGGGCGGAGCTAAAACTTGTACTCTTTTGTGACGTCACATAGTGACGAGCCAAACTCCGAAGCAGCGCTTTGAAGCTGTTTGTTCCAGAAATTAAGAAGAAAGAGATATGCTGCTTATTTTGTGTGCTGCATATGTTTTCTTGTGCGCTATTAATCTGCGAGCAGTGCGCAATTGCGCAGGCGCGCAGCTTAGAGGGAACATTGCTTTGGACTAAGTAGACTCTGTAGGTCAGAGAAGGATGCTGATCAAACTACACACGATCCGTAACAAGCCTTCACACCGTCTGTTTAAGTCAGCAAGCAGCTTGGTCATGTCTGAGTGTCCCGAGAGAAGACATCTAACCCCCAGTTACTCCCATAATAGGCACCGTCATGGCTGCCTGCTGCGGTGCAATGCAGCATGATAATTTTCTCCAGAGCAATTAATAAAGTACAAAAAAATAGTTTTTTCATTTTTAAAAAAAAAGACCAAGACAATGGCTTGTAACAATTTATTTTCTCCTGATTTTGTTTTTTGGGATTTCTATCAATTGAACTACTGTGACAAATTAATTTTTGTTTGGGGAAAAAATAAAGATACGCATCTCTTTCTCATAATCAAAAAATCTGACTATTCATGTATCAGAAATGTTGAATTGTTGAATTGCATTTAACATAAATAACATCGAAACAGTGTTGCGATAAGCTGATTACAACCAGATATTGACAGAAAGCTCAAATTATTGTAGAATTGGTATTTTTTAGATTATGGTTAGACATTGCAAGAGTGAACAAATTATGAACATTTTAGCTTGCGCCCAACAGCTAGCTGGTTATGAAGTCATTCTGCCGTTGACAGAAAGTGGACAAAAAGTGGACGAAAAGTGGACAAAAAGTGGACGAAAAGTGGACAAAAAGTGGACAAAAAGTGTCCATAAACAAAACATCTTTATACTGAAAGTATATTTAACCTTGGTTGGTTCGGTCCAGAGGGAGCTAAGGTGAAGGAGACGATCTGGAGGAGGTGCAGAGAAGTAGACCGTCTCAATGAGGTGCTTCGGACCCTGTGTTTTTGCGGTTTCCCTGGAAACGTCCGGTTGCTCGCTTGAGGAACTGGAGACACTCACTCGGATCAAATGAAATACAGAGAGGCCAGTTTGGTGTTTTTCACTGCGGCCTGGCTTTTTGGACCCATTCCGGACTCCTACTTTTGGGATACCAGGTTGGACACATTGCGACTGGACTGGGACGCCGGCGAATACGGGCAAGAGGGCATCGAGGTGTTAAACATCTGGTTTTTGCACTGCAGCACTCAAATTTCTCTTCGAGAAAAAATAAAGTGTATTCAATTCAATTCAAATACAATGATTATTGAACATCTGGCAACGCTGAGTCACGTCGACGGCCAATCAGATGTCAGCGTGCTCAGCCAGTACTCGTAATATATTCTGAGACGTTAACCTGTTAAAGTAAAAATATTACCAATAAACAGAAGGATTTGTAGCTTTTTCAGACCTAAATTTGATCCAGGTTTTCAATTTTTGACTTTGCTTTCAATTTAATATGAAATTGTCCTTTAAGGTCATTGTGAAGAAAACTTATGAAAAGAAGATAATCCATTTTTATCTGCATGAGATTCATAAGTAAATACTGAAATCAGTTTCAAAGACCAACCACTGAGATTTTCATATTACCAAAAAAAAATTTCTTTGCATATCTTCTTTCTTTGATAGATTTTTTTCTTTCCTGGACAAAAGTAACTGTCGCTTACCAGTGGGATAACAGGTGAACCTCATTGTCGTCATGCAGAGAAGACTGTCTGTTCCCAACATGATTTCTACCCATAATTCTGAAAGAATATTGCTTTCTTTAATATCATTTTTCAATCTACGTATCTCTAGTACGGAAACTTCTCAGCATGTCTGAGACTTCACTCAGACAAGAAGAAGGAAGAAAATGAGACTAAATGTAGAGAAATAACAACTTTAATACGTCGTGCAGACAATCTGCTGAAAGCTGAAGAATAGAAGGATATTATATTTTATAGTTGGTATCAATAAATGGAAAAAATTACCTTCAAATTTCATTCTAGCATAAACCTTTCGAGACAAAAATGGCTTAAAATATTCTGTTAATCTCTTCTTTTTCTCATACGGAATTGTCTCTAAGATCTATTTAAATAATTAATAAAATAATCATAGTTTTTAACATGTTTATTAGATGTTATTCCCACATCAAAAACATTCTTGAAATGGTTTCCTTTTTCATTTATGTTTGAGGACCTCTTGAGTTACCATTCAAATGCCAGATTGTTCTTCGGCTCTGACTTTTTCTTGGCCACGCCCACATTCTTACATAAACAGGAAGTGTTTTTGGAGCAGCAGTGCACACCTGTGAGACTCTGTATTTCTGTTTGAAGCATTATAATTCCTGGCCAGTGTCTGAAAATACTTAAAACGAAATGCATACTATCGTGAGCGCCTTTCTGGTGAGTAGAGGTAATATCGGGCCTAAAAAATCCAGACCGACCCGGCCCGCGGGTATTAAAACCCGACCCAGCCTGAGCCCGACCAATTAACTTGATTTGCGGGTCCGAGCCCGAAACAAGCCCGAAATGTCCGAAACAAATGATAAAATAGATTTTTAACAATCATCACTTTTGCTGGTCCAGCTGTTTAAATGCCCGCTCAGCGTCGAGGTGCCAGTCTTTTTGGTGTCGTATGAAAGCAATGCGCCACATTGACTACATCCAGCGAAGCCAACGCAAGTTTCTGTAGCATTTTGAAAATCAATTTGAAGCTTTTCCACACCTCACTCTTACAGGTTGACCTGACCGATAGACCTCTTGTAACAAAGGAATTTTCTTTATTGATCTGAAGCAGCCAATCATCGATGAAAAGCCGAAGCTTTCGGTTTAACCCTTTGAAAATTGACGATCGATTTTCTTTGTGTGATACTTATTCATGGTTTTTATCAAATTCCTTCTGACTTTTCTGTAATTAACTTCTTTTTATATAACTTAGTCTGTTGTAAAAAGAGCGTTTGTTTTTTTGTTTTTTTTACATTTCATTTCTTGATCATGAGGAAACCTAATATGCTAATGGACCATTTCAAGAATACTTTTTTACTGTTTCATGCTGCTGCGTTAGCACCAAGATAACACTTTAATAACGTGTTTGATATGAGCTCATCATGCACATACACTCCAGACAAGGGGTGGGCAAACTTTTTGGTTCGCGGGCCACATTGAGTTCTAATGTTTAAAAAAGAGACCGGAATGGGATCAGATGGATGGCATGCTTTGGTAACCGCTAGATTAGACCAATAGACTAGTGCGCTAAATTTTAAACATGCGCACTAAATGTTATATCAAGAGCGCTAAATTTCAAATCTAGCGGCGCTAGGTCTGAAATTTGGTACGATAGCGCTTAAAAACGTTCATTTAGCGGCGCTAGGTTTGAAATATAAATGCTTGATGTAACATTTTGCTTGTTTTAACATCGAACACGCTTGTTTACGTGCGCGTATTAGGCCCGATAGCTTTCCATAGTTGTGCACACTGTTTATTTTGACAGCGTGCGCATCACTGAGACATACTTATTTTATTGGGAACAGTGTTGTTGTTTTCTCAACAGCCAATATATCTAGAGTGCGTCATCTAGTGAGAAACCATCAGAATCCCAGAGAAAATAAAACATTTACAAGGTTTATTTATTTAATTTTTTCAAGTTCGGCGGGCCAGATTAAAACGTTTAATGGGCTGCATGTGGCCTGCGGGCCATAGTTTGCCCATGCCTGCTCTTAGACCAGTGGTGTATGAAGTACTCACTTTTTGTAGTTAAGTAAAAGTACAGATAATTAGGCAAAAAAAATACTTAAGTAAAAGTAAAAGTACCAATAAAAAAATCTACTTAAGTAAAAGTACAAAAGTAATTGGTGTAAATTTTACTTTTTAAGTAAAAAGTAAAAGTATTCGATCATAATTCAAATGTTATTTTTTGTGCTGTAGGGTCACAAATAAACACTCTGCAGGGGCGTGAACCTACCCCCCGGCCCCCCGTCCCGCCTCTTTTGGTCCACATAAAAAAAAGAAGAAAGGAGAGGGGACAAGTCAAGATATCCCCTTGCAGGGCCAGCAAGTGGGCCAACAAAATGCAGGGACATGACTCTTAATTTTCAAAATGTTCTGGGGGGGAGGCCCCCAGTCACCCTATATTGGCTTTGTCAAGGACTTCATGCCCCCCCTCGTACCCACCCTCCATCTTTAGAAAATCCTAGAACCGCCCCTGCTCTGTGTAATGACGGCTCAAGTTTTTATTTAAAAGTAAACACAACAAACAACAATCTTCTGACTCTTTTTAATTTGTGCTATATTTGATGTTAGTTTTTTTGGTGCTGAATGAATGCGTAAAATGTTTACTCTCAATTCTGATTGGTCCTCGATTTATGAGTTCTTCTCCCGATCAACTGCTCCTTTTGATTTTGGCGATGCGGCTTCAAGATGCGCTAAAAAAAAAATGTATATTTTTCAAATTCCTGACTGAAAATGTAACGAGAAATGCAAAACACACTTTTAAAAAGTAGCGAAGTAAAAGTACAGATATTTGCTCAAAAAATGTAGTGAAGTAAAAGTAAAAAGTACAGGTGTCAAATTTTACTTAAGTAAAGTACAGATTCACATTTTTTTTTACTTAAGTACAGTAACGAAGTACATTTACTTCGTTATGTTCCACCACTGCTCTACACAATATGCACGAATCATTGTTTGTAAAACTAAAAGATTGATCGACGTAGGAACATGTCAACATGTGAATTAAAATATTTTCCACTCAGATTTCTAAACCTGCTGAAAGAAAACCCACCAGCAGGTTTTTTCTCTTCCTTTTCAAATTTCAGAAACTCAGAGCTTGTCATCCTCATTCTGTATCCGTCACCTGTCTACCTCCCTCTGCGCTGACAGGGACCCTGCTGGGAGCAAAAGATTTGAAATGAACTAGGAGGATGCACACATGAGGAGGGGTCCTGTGAGCACCTGGAAGTCAACGTGCGGGTGTGCATTTATTTGTTATTTTCCTAACAGGTTTGTTTGAGGAGCGCCGTCAAGTGCTGTCCCCCCGAGGATGCTCGGGTGCTGGCATGTTGACAAGAGCAGCTGCCTGAGTCGACTCTGCGTGCTGATAAGAGTCAGAACATCTAAACACTGAATAATGACCTGCTGTCCTCATGTCTGCACATCACTGCCCGGCTGCAGGACAACCAATCACACCTCAATCTCTGAGAGGGGAAAAAAGAAAGTTTTAGAGTCAGCAGGAGACAGCATGGGGGGAGGGTGGGTTTTTGCTGACATCGGCACAAATGGGAAACATCCTCCCCTCATAATCATGTGTGTCTGACTGTCATCTTTTAGTGTGAGACATGAGATTTGAGAAGCTAGCATACCTGTGCAGCCTCCAGGTTCTCCGTTTGGTGATAAATCCTGTATGTTTCATCTTGTTGCACTTTCAGCATTTTAAAAACCTACCTGTAACTTTTTTCATCTTCTTCTTTTGGCAAGAAAGTGTAAACCGCTTATCCTTCAAACGTCTCGTAAACAGGATTTGATGGGCTAAAGCTCTGCGGTCCAGGAAGCAGAACTTCTTTGCCACACACTCACCTGCCGTCCGTATCAGTACATGACAGTTTTAGAATTCAACGGGAATGATGAGATTAAAGTTCACATCCAACTTACTGGTGGTGTGAATAATGCATTATAATAAGTTTAGATATCTAGTGTCACATGAAGTTCCTGGTTGCTCCAGACCACCTAAAACGGAGTAAGCAGACATTTTGACTTGAGGGCCACAAAAGATTCATGTGAATAAAAGTCCACAAAACTGCTAAGATGAGGTATACATAGTCTATACGTAAATTATTTTACACTAACAACTCAATCAAGGATTAAATGGTTCAGAAGATTAAATATTTTCTATTTGATTTTCTTGTTTTTGGCTCCACTTGTTTCTACGACGAACCTCACTTTTATTTCAATGTCTGGATGACGACCGACTTTTGTTAAGATTACATGTTTTAATTGGGGGGAAGATAAACAGAATTACAATACAAGTAAAATAAATATTGTCAATTGAGGTGGAAGATCATAAAAATGATCTTTCGACTGGAAAAATATACAAAAATGACAAACTGGAGAAAACCATTTAAGAATTTTGATATTCCCGAAATAGCAATGTTTCTTCCATATATTGGGAACTATTGGAATTGCGGCAAAAAAAAAAAATACATTCATTCAGAGGACCTTTTTATATTTGGTGGCTCAGATTAAAAGGTTTGGCGAAACCCCGTTTGGCTCCGCGGGCCTTGTCCGTCTTTGACATAAGTACAAACTTTAAAACAACTTAAAACAGGATTAGTTTTCAGTTTGATGCAAGTTTTCTGTTTATTTGTTGCATTAAATCCCAGATTTTTATATATTTAAATTATTGAAGTGTATGATAGATTTGATTAATGGAGAAAAAAAATGAAAAAAGTTTGTCAATTCATGGTTGAGATTTGGGGGCGGGGTTCAAAAAATTTGGGGCGGGGCTAAAACAGTTTTTATCCCCTCACTTGGACATTATTAGAACTTTTGTTTTATTGTATTACTTTCTGAATTAATGTGATAAGTAAATGAATGTTTATGATCAATTTAAATCACGTTATTCTGTTCAAGATGAACTATAATTTTTTAAAAAATCCTTTTAAACATCCACTCTGCTCTATTTCTATTCATAACAGGCGTCTTGATGTGGAACAAAACGACAGAAAAGCCTGCTGGGGCACATAAAACATCTCTGAGGGATTCAAATGGGACTTTTTTCTCTTTTCAAAAAGCCACTTTTCACATATCAAGTGTTCACTTGAGGTCCTCGTCCTGCTTTATGATCTCTCTGCACGGCATCAGAACTGCTTCAGGAGATCAGGGCACAGCAGCCTCCATCTTTACAGTCTTTTAAAAGTACTTTTTGGATAGGATTCCTCAACCACTGTAAAAGAAAGAATTATTCCTGCATCTTAAAGTTCACCTTGTGTTTTAATAGCTGATTTCTCACAAGTGGATGAGTGTTGATAATGACGGACAAAAGAAGTCATCAAAATGTTTTATCCAAAATGTAGCTCCCTAAACTGCTGTTGGTAAATCTACAACATGGGAGAACAGCATTGCTAAATGACCCGCCCACCTCCTTCTGAACCAATCCCGTTGCATCGTGCTTTTTTTTTTTTTCTTTTCCTATTGTGTCTTACATTTCTATTTTCTTTCTATGTTGATTTTTTATTATTATTATTTTTACGTGAAGAATTTTTACGTGAATACCGAAAGAAGAAGAAGAAAAATTTTTACGTGAAGCTCTAAAATGAGACAGAATGAGCTGGAGAATCTAATCTGTGTGACAGGTGATGAAATAATCTGATGATGGAGTCAGTTTTCTCTCAGTTTTTATTAACATCAAATCTGTGACAGATGATTGGACCATAAACACACGACTTGACACGCAGTAAATAAAACACACACCGGATTTCACTTGTGGTATTTTTTATTAAAATGAGAAAGGTTTTTGCATTGATGACAATATGTCTTAATTTTTATTAAAACAAACATTTGGTTTTATTATCTGGATTTAGAAATAATTATAATAAAAAATTACATCTAGGAGGTTATTTTCCACTCCATTGTCTTCCACTTATCCGGCGCCGGGTCGCGGGGGCATCATCCTCAGACAAGAAGTCCAGGCTTCTCTCACCCCGGCTGCTCATACAAGTTTTGTGTTTGTGTAACCCCATGATGTCGGAAGCATTAAAGAAGATGGAAGAGTGTGTTTATTTGTTAGGTTAGGATGGTAAACGGTAGAAAGATTTTTTTTAGAAGTCACCTTGAGGTCGTGTGACTTTTACAACACAAAAAAAATGGTTAGCAAAAAACTTCAAAGAGAGAGAGACCGAAAACAATAGAGGCCCAGATCCACACCAGACAAGGCCCAAGGGGGAGGTGTGGAAAGAAGCCCCCGAGATGGTTGTTGCTGGGCAGAGTGTAAGTTACTGGCTGGCGATGTCTACATGGAACGTCATAATCAGGGGGCCGGGATAGTATATGGTAACATATGCACAGAATGTGGTTTGGAAACACCTACGTCAAAGTGGGAAAAACCCCCAAGGGTGGTAAAGAATGACCAAGCCTGTAGGGCTTCCGGATGCAGACTGAACAAATAGTAATGGTGAACCAACCAGACACAGTGGTGGTGAATAAGAAGCAGGGGACAGGAAGGGATCTCTATTTCTTGTGGATCCCCATGAGGTTTCTTTTTTTTATTTTTTTCCTCCACTGATGGTTTTTTAGAATTTTTTTCTCACCGTGAAGGAGAGTCTAAGGGCAGGAATGTGCTAATATTGTCTAGCTAGCATTTGTTAGTTAGCTTTAGCTGTGTATTGTGTTTATACATTATTCTTTTTTTTTGTTTTTGTACTTACTAAATCCGCAATGTGAAACCCGTTGAGATAAAAATGTTGTGATTTTGGGCCATAAAAAAAAAATTGATTTGAAATTGAACTGAAAGCTGTAGGTGTGGATGTGGTGATACCAAGCAATGATAACAAACTGTACCAAGGCCTCAGGGAAGAGCTAGAGAAGGCTTGGAAAGTAAAGATAAAAGTGATACCTGTACTGATCGGGGCATTCGGGCAGTAACCCCAAAATTAGGAGTGGCTCCAACAGATCCTTGGAGAGACATAAGATATCTCAGTCCAGAGAAGTGCAGTCCCCAAAACAGCAAGTATAGTGCTCAGAACCTGCAAGCTCCCTGGTCTCTGGGAGAGCACCCGAGCTTGGAGGGAGGAAGACCACCCGAGCTTGGAGAGAGGAAGACCACCCGAGCTTGGAGAAAGGAAGACCACCCATGGACAGGTGAGAAGGTGATACTGAATATATTATTCTATTTACAGTATGTATACTGTACATGTACAATACATTTTAACATTGAGTTATTAGATTGGTTTGTACTTTGTTCAACATCTTAAAAGATTTACATTTACTGATGACAATTTAGTTAAATTCCTAATAGAAAGCTTCAAAAACATGTAATGAAATAATTCTATTGATTAAAATGTTTCATTCTTGCTCTCTGAGAAGGAACACTCTAAAAGACTGGACTGGGCGTGGTTTAAAAAAAAAAAAAAAAAGACAGCAGCTACTGTAAACCCTTCCTGCACATCCAGATGTTCCTCTCTGTCTTTGTGAAAATGGAAGCTCCTGCTTTCATTTCAACCAATCGAAGAAGGAGCTTTTAAAAGGACAGAAAAATCATTTATTTGGACTGGGTGTGAATCTATCTAGGGGGGAGACGGTGGCTCAGTGGTAGAGCATTTGCCTGCGAACTGGAAGTTTGCAGGTTCAATTCCTACTGAGTTCAAGTATAGGGTCCTTGTTGTCACGAGAGTAGTCTGTTCCCCCTCAGTGTTCTGTTACCCCCTCCCCCTTGTCTGTGTGTGTGCAACTAGTCACACCTGAAACTAATCTATGTATCTACTGGAGCATAAATGGATCAGTTTTTGACACACTCTTTGTCTGATTGTTGTTTATCATTCTTGACTTGTTATCCAGTTTTTGGCTCCAGCTCCTACATCAGAACCTGCCTAGTTTATCTGTTTTTGTCTTCTTTATTTGGACTTTTTATCAATCTAATAAATCTGCTTGTGATTTTTTCATCTGAGCTTGTCTGTTGTGTTAAGGATATATTTTTGGCCTCAGCTCCACACCATGACACTTGTGTTGTGTGAGATGAAGCGAGGAGGGTCCAAATGCAGGAATACAACAGTTTATTGAAAGAGTAACAACAAGAGTAGCTGAAGAACTGACGAAGACTGAGGGTGAGACCAGGTCTTTTATAGGCCACATCAAGTACATGCAGGTGAGAATAATCAACCCAATCCTCCCATTAGTAACCATCCAACACCTGTGAATATTGGAGAGTGAGAAAAAAGAAAGAAGAAAAACAGGCCCTGAAAGGCCTCACACAACACCTTGGACAAGACACCTAACCCCCCGTTTCTCCCACCATTGGCGCCGTTGTGGCAGCCTGTTGCGGTGTAGGAGTGCGGGATACAAATTTTCCTGGTGAGGGATGAATAGAGTGAGTAAAAAAAAAAAAGATTAAAACTTATATTCAATTTTTTTTTTTTTGCAAGTTAGATGGAAAAACCCCTCTTCTTAGTTTTTTCTGCAGGATTTGTATTTTATTTTGTTTTTTTGAATTACTCTATTCATCCCTCACCGGGGAAATTTGTTTGCTGCACTCCTTACACCGCAGCAGGCTGCCCTTCAACAGCGCCAATGGTGGGAGAAGTGGGGGTTAGGTGTCTTCCCCAAGGACCCTAGACGTGCTCTCCGTGGGACGCGAACCCGCGACCTTCCGGTCCGCGGGCGAACGCGCTAACCATGCGGCCACCGTCTCCACCCTGGAGACGGTGGCTAAGAGTATGTGTGGCTAAGAGAATTTTTTTCTTGCTAGTCAGCCAATTTAAACCACAGCATATCCTTTCTGACTTCATGTGGTCTATCTCTGTGTCCCTCTCTCTCTCTCTCTCTCTCTCTCTCTCTCTTTCTCTCTCTCTCTCTTTCTCTCTCAGACACACACACATACACACACACACTTGCTTCCAGCCAGGTGGAAACACCAGGTAATAACCAGACCTCCATCCCGTCTATAAAACTGATGAACTGCAGTTTCATCAAAGTTTTATGGAACATTAACAACTGATCCTAAACACCTGAGGATCATCATCACCACTTGTAATACAGAAGAAATCATGTACTTTATATCTATGAACATCCATTCTTTACTGTTTATCCTTTAAAAAAAAAAAATTTAAAGACTTCCAAATCACAAATAACACATCTGCTGGCCTCAAAACCACATCTGTACAGTTTGTTCACATGGATACACAATTCCGTGTAGTCCCTCATTCATCCAGGAGTGATCCATAGTAGAAAAAGTTTCAAAAAAGTCTTCTGGACAGATTAATTCTTGATCGAGACGTTTCGACTTCCATCTGGAAATCACAGGATGTCATGACAACATGACATCCCGGTTTTCTTTAAACCAGTCAACACATTACGGCAGAAACTAGTATATCCTAAAGACAAGATGCCTACAGAAAAACAGAGCAATGTAGTTTATTCGATCCGGTGCAGTGAAGGGAGCTGCAAAGAACACTACATTGGGGAAACGAAGCAGCCACTCCACAAAAGACTTTACCAACACAGAAGAGAAGCCTCAAGTGGTCCACAGTCTGCTGTACATCTGCATCTTAAATCCACCAAACACACTTTTGAGGACAGTGAGGTGAAGATTCTAAGTAGAGAGAAAGGATGGTTTGAAAGAGGGGTGAAGGAAGCCATCTTTGTGATGAAAGAAAATCCCTCACTGAATCGGAGTGGAGGCGTTAGATACATTCGGCCCGGTATTTACAGCAGCCTTTTGAAGCCATGGACTAAAGATGACACCTCGTGACCCAGTTTCACGCCTCTCGTTAGCAGGGATTTCTCTTTACTAGGCTTTTAGCATTTTTATAATAGGTTTGTTTACTGGTCTGTGGCTACAATAGGAGCCATTCACGGCCATCTTAAGTAACACAGGCTCATTGGTCGAGCCCTTCTTACTATTTTTTTCCCTTTTACTCAGGTTACTATAAATAGATCCAGTTTTCAGTCCATTTCTATCAGATTGAAAATGATTTCCGGATGGAAGTCGAAACGTCTCGATCAAGA
This sequence comes from Neostethus bicornis, assembly GCA_902685375.1. Classification (NCBI taxonomy): domain Eukaryota; kingdom Metazoa; phylum Chordata; class Actinopteri; order Atheriniformes; family Phallostethidae; genus Neostethus; species Neostethus bicornis. The sequence goes on from LR738556.1 coordinate 2,622,311, forward strand.
ATTAAACTGTCCAGAAGACTTTTTTAAAACTTTTTCTACTATGGATACACAATCTTTTGTCTTCCATCCTCAATGTCCATTTCAGCTCTGCAGACTCACTACTCTCCACTCAAACACAAACTCCTGCCATTATTCAGAACATGGAGCAACACACACACACACACACACACACACACACATATGCAGGACATGTTTCTGCTCTCCGGCTGGCAGCATGACAGCAGCATCTGTGAGAATGTGAGCGCCGCAGCTGATGACACGCTGCTCCGAACTGTCACGGGACCAGATGGTTTATCAATTCAAAGCAAAATAGAGACCCGGCCTGGAGAAAAGAAAACAAGTAAAAACAAGCAAAAGCAGCCGAGCACAGAGTGATCAAAGCATCGCTGGCCTTTGGATTCTTTTCTTCTTTTACAATATGCATGAAAAGAAGATTGTCACAGTGGATTTTTCGACGTGCAGCAGGGAGGATACTTGGAAAGTAAGAAGCAGGCGAATGTTTTATTCTCTTTAAGATGGAAAGTCGGGATGTGTCAGTTCAAGTTGCCCGGAGAGATAGACTTTAGTTTCTTTTATACCAGATAGCAAACACTTACTGAGGAGAAATAAATCTCATACCGACGTGAAATCTGTGAAACAAAAATATGGTTTCAATCGCTTCCTCAGTAGTTTGACGCTACGCCTGTAAATTATGAAGACCTGCTTCTTTTTGACCGTTAAATCAGTTTTGAGGGAATAAAATTGACCTAGTAGCTGTGGTGTTGGATGTTATTTTGGTTCCATGTCATTCTGTTATCTTCTGCTTATCCGGGGCTGGGTCGCGGGGGCAACAGCCCAGGCTTCTCTCGCCCCTGCTGCATCCCGAGTCGTTCCCCGGCCAGCTGTGAGACATGGTCTCTCCAACAGATCCGGGGTCTGCCTCTTGATTTCCCAGGTGCCCGATGAGATGTAGCACCTCACCAGCGAGGCGCTCTGGAAGCATCCTGACCAGGTGCTCGAACCACCCATCTGGCTTCTCTCAATTTGTAGGAGGAGTGGCTCGACACAGAGCTCCTCCAGGATGACAAAACTCCTCACCCAATCTCTAAGTGAGAGCCCAGCCACCCTGCGGAGGAAGCTCATTTCCGCCACTTGTATCCGCGATCTCATTCTTTCGGTCACCACCCACAGCTGGTGACCATAGGTGAGGGTTGGAACGTAGATCGACTTGTAAATCGAGAGCTTTGCTTTTCGGCTCAGCTCTCTCTTTACCACGACCACGACATGGATGGCCATCTATGATGGCCAACCACGATGGCTGGATGAGTTGGCCCAAGATAAATGAGTCTCGGGGTAGTTTGACATGCCCAAACGGTCTATCACGCATGTTCTAAGAGGATGAAGGAACTAGTGCCTTTCCCCAGATTGAACTTGTAACTTTCTCTGATGAGACCGCAGTCCTAACCACTACACCCTCTCTCTAGACCCAACACATGTACATTCCTCCATCTTGCATCAATGTAATGAGTTTACGTCTCCTCCAGGTTTTCATTGCAAATCGAGTTATCCCCAAGCTGCCAAAGTGAATCCACGAAAAGCGGATCATCTCCATCCAAATAATCCTGTTTCAATCCTGTTTCACTTCAGCAAGTTTATCAGCCAGGTACTAACAAGCATTGCTAAAGTCCTCCTCAAAGGTCAGCCATCCATTCAGAGGTGTGGACTTTCTGAATTATTCATCTTCACTGTTATCCCTTTGGAAATTGAGAGCAGGTAATCAATTCCACATGCATGGCGCTGCTGTCCATATTTACTGCCTCACTGTCTTAGCAACATTTACTTTCTAATTAGAAGATAATCAACAAGTATAATGGATTTTACAAGGTGTGGGGAGAGGGCTTTTCATCTGCTGACTGTATGTTTAACCCTTAAAACTCCACAATATCTATTCACTGGGATTCTTTGCTTGTTTAACTTTATTTATACTATTTTTTACTTAAATTAGCTAGTTTTGGGGTCATTTTGCATCAAAAACAGTCTTCACAAAAACAGCCCCTCCCCCCTACCTTAACCAGGGTCTGTATCCCTCTTTCTCCTTACTCCCCTACCCTAACCAGTGTCTGTATCCCTCTTTCTCCTTACTCCCCTACCCTAACCAGGGTCTGTATCCCTCTTTCTCCTTACTCCCCTACCCTAACCAGGGTCTGTATCCCTCTTTCTCCTTACTCCCCTACCTTAACCAGGGTCTGAATCCCTCTTTCTCCTTACTCCCCTACCCTAACCAGGGTCTGTATCCCTCTTTCTCCTTACTCCCCTACCCTAACCAGGATCTGTATCCCCTACCCCGCTAACCCCTGGCTTTCTATCTCATTCATTGTTCTCTATTGTCTGTTTATTTAGATTTACACTGCTAGTTGGTACAGTACAATTCACATGTTGTCCACTTCTCTCCCTCCTCTCTGGGAGAGAGCCCTATTTCAGGACTCTGCGTTCCTGTCCTGGGCATGGCCACACCGAGGAGATCTCCGCGCTTCATCATCCCTGCTCTATCAGGATGAAATCCATCTACTCATCCCCATCCTGAGCATCGCCGGGCTGAGGAGTCCTCCGTGTTTCCATCAGGATGAAGAACATCTACTCATCCCCATCCTGGGCATCGCCGGGCTAAGGAGTCCCCCGTGTTTCAGGATGAAGAACATCTATTGACTTCTTCAGATATTTAGCTGTAGAGTAGAATAAGCTAATATTTAAACAATAATCTTTGACACATTGGTTGCTCATCACGGGGGAAGGGTCTCTCTTTCATGTGGATCCCCACGAGGTTTCTTATTTTTTCCCCACTGATGGGTTTTTAAGGAGTTTTTCCTCACAGTGAAGGAGTGTCTAAGGGCATAAATGTGCTAGTCTTGTTTAGTTAGCATTTGTTAGTTATTTTTCTTGCTGTGTATCTGTGTTTATACATTCCTCTTTTTCTTGTGAAGCCCATTGAGACGGAAGTTCTGTGATTTTGGGCTATACAAATAAAATTGAATTGAATTCACATTTCTCTTTGTTGGTGTGAACTCATTTTGTAATCTCTGCCAAAATTTGTTTGAGTCGTCTGATTGGTAGAACTTTAAAAGATATTTATTCTAAATATTTGTAAAATAGTTCTTTGGATTAAAGCGCCTTCAAAGTCTGCTTGGAAAACGTGTACATGTTGTGATCTCCACTCCTGCTTCTAAGAGTGTTTGTCTCCTTGGCAACTTGCTCACCACCTGCAGATGATCAGCAATCAGCAAGCTACATAACCCATCCTCCACCGCCAGCCTGTGCAAATTGTTGAATTTCACGTGAAACCTGCCTGCCTGGAACAACCCACCTGCTTCAAAGAATCTGTTTTTACCTATTTAGAAATAAATTTTTATGTTTTCCTTTTCATCCTGTGTTCCGCGTTTGGATTCTACCACACCTTACCATAACAGTACAACCCTTTTAGAGAAAGTTTATAATCACTGATCAAACCACGGGCGCGTGATTAATAAAGACTGGCTAACCAAGCTTTTCCTCAGTTCATGACCCTCGTTAACGCAAGGTTACTTAACCCCTGTATCACTCTTTCCGCAACCTTAGCTTCAAATGTCACACCTGCAACAAGTTTCAAGTGAAAGCAAACAGTGGCAGAACGTCCGTTCTTGGACCCAGAGAAGCTGGTTTGATTCCAACTAGGCCTCTAGGTGTCCCTGGAGAAAACAGGGTGGGAGTACCCTAGCTGTTCCCAACATTGGCGCCCTTGTGGCTGCTTGCTGCGGTGCAATGCAGGAAAGTCATTTCCCCTTTGAGAGATCAATATCGTACAACGAAAAAGAGAAATCAATTCCTCCCAAACATGCCTCTGAAGCTCCAATATGTATGACATCATTACTCATGCGCAATGATGACAAAGCGTCATTTCAACGAAGCAGAGATGCTCGTCTACAAAGAAGAGGAAGCAACAGCTATGGTACTGTTTGCTACAAAATAAAGACGGTAAAGAGGGAGACAGTGTGGAGTGGAGGAAAGAGTGGAGGAAAACCTGGTGGAGGTTTGCACTAGAAAGAAGAGGAATGAAGATTAGTCAGAGTAAAACAAAGTACATGTGTGTGAATGACAGGGATCCAAATGGAAAAGTGAGGTTACAGGGAGAAGAGATAAAGAAGGTGGAAGATTTTAAGTATGTAGGATCAACAGTCCAGAGCAATGGAGAGTGTGGAAAAGAGGTGAAGAAGCATGTGTAGGGCAGACTGGAATGGGATGAAGAAAAGTATCAGGTGTGATGTGTGACAGAAGAGTTTCAGCTAAAATGAAAGGGAAAGTGTACAAAACCGTGGTGAGACCGGCCATGCTGATTGGTCTAGAGACAGTGGCACTGAGAAAAAGACAGGAAACAGAGATGGAGGTAGCAGAGATGAAGATGCTGAGGATCTCTCTGGGAGTGACCAGGATGGACAGGATCAGAAATGAGTATATCAGAGGAACAGCACATGTTAGAAGTTTTGGGGATGAAGTCCGAGAGGCCAGACTAAGATGGTTTGGACATGTGCAGAGGAAAGAGAGAGAGTACATCGGAAGAAGGACGCTGGATTTGGAATCACCAGGAAAGAGGCCTATAGAAACACCAAAGAGGAGGTTCATGGTTACAGTGAAGGAAGACATGAAGATAGTTGGTGTGACTAAAGAGGATGCAGCAGATAGGGTTAGATGGAAGAAACTGACTTGCTGTGGCGCCCCCTGAAGGGAAATGCCAAAAAAAGAAGAAGAAAGACAGAGGCAGTCACCATGGTGACGGTGCGCGGTGACACAATCTGTCACTGAAATAAAATTTTGTTCCCAATTGTCGTCTTTTACTCTCATATTACGATTTACGTTCAGCAATCCGACATGCTCTTCAACCTTTATAGCGCACATATTTCGGCCTAATTCCGTTCCGTTCCGTCATCTTCCGCTTGTTCCGAGGCCCGAAATACGTCCAGACGTCAATGACGTGCCGTGCCTTTAAGGGTTAAACATTTTAACGCTAAAGTGTCAGTTTAACCCCATCTGTAGATTTTAAACTTTATTTACTTTGGTTTCAGTGAAGCACACTATCAACTAATTTATGACAGACCATCAGAAACTTTATTAAACCCCGCAGGAGTTTCAATCCCACCCTGAACATATTTTTATGCTTAAATGAGCTCTCATGCTGATGCCAACACTCTCCTTTAGCTTGATGCTTGTTAGTAGCTGGAAAAAGTTCCGGCCTCCACTTCTGCTGATTTTCCTTTAGTTTCCCCAATAATCTTATTTATACCCAAAACCAGCCATCCCTAAACCTAGAGGGGATCTCAAGAGAAAATCCAGCACTAAGGCCGCTGTCTTATTGCACACATTTATCAAAAGTAAAACAAAAAAAAAGCTTGTTTTCTTTCTCTCCATGCTGAAACTCTACAAAGTTTAATGAAGTTTGGTTTGCCAGTTCTTGTTAAATCCATGAAGATTGCATCATTTATTAATAATGGCTTGTCTGGTTCGCGCAGTCTCAAAAAACGCTGCATTTTCAACTCTAAGTATGTACGTTAAAAAGGTAAAAAATGAGCAGCTCTACTTTGTTTCTTGGTTGTACCCTTTAAATATTCGAAGTCATTGTGACCCATTTTCCTCACAGCGATCATTAAAAATCATTAAACTTTAATCCGATCTGCCTCTAATTTAAGACACATATGACAAATCACCTTCCCATCCGGTCCTCTATTGAAGGCGTCACCACATCCTCATGAGAACAGTGAAAATCAACTTTTTGAAAACGGAAAAGCTTCATGGCAACAAGGCAGCTGGGTGGAGCCAATCATAGTCTGGCAATCATCTTTCAGGGCTTATGGGTAGTCCATGTAAGAGCCTGTCATCATGGTGGAGGGAGAGGGATAATGGTGTGCTTCGATGTGGCCGCCGGCTAATGAAGCAGTGACGAACAACTGAGTGTGAGCTTCAAGACTGCCTTGAGAGACCCTTGAAAAGACAATCAATGTCATTTTCTGCTCATATCAGTTCTTTTAAGAGGCGTTTTTGGTCTTCGTGTCTCAGACCAGGGGTCTGACTTATAAAGTGAACGTTCACCCAAATCCGTGCGTACGCTGACCTCTACACAAACTGAGCAACTTCTGAAGGCACTGGAGTGCGTGTGTTCCAAATTATTATGCAAATGTAAGCTTCATCTAGATCACAGGTGTCAAAGTCCGGTCCTCAAGGGCCGGTGTACTGAAGGTTTTCTATGTATTCTTGCATTTACAGACCTGATCCAGATTACTAGGTCACTACAGATGCAGTATTTGCCTTGAGGATGCTGATAGAGAAGTACAGAGAAGGCCAGAAGGAGCTGCCCTGTGTCTTCGTAGATCTAGAGAAAGCATATGACAGGGTACCTAGAGAAGTACTACGGTATTGTATGAGGAAGTCTGGTGTGACAGAGAAGTATGTTAGAGTGGTTCAGGACATGTATGAGGGCTGTAAGACAGTGGTGAGGTGTGCTGTAGGTGAGATAGAGGAGTTCAGTGTGGGAGTGGGACTGCACCATTGTTCTGCTCTGGGTCCTTTGATGTTTGCTATGGTGATGGACAGTCTGACAGATGAGGTTAGACAGGAATCACCATGGACAATGATGTTTGCAGATGACATTATGATCTGTAGTGAGAGGAGGGAAGAGGTGGAGGAAAAGCTGGAGAGGTGGAGGATTACACTAGAAAGAAGAGGAATGAAGATTAGTCAGAGTAAGACAGAGTACATGTGTGTGAATGAGAGGGATCCAAATGGAAAAGTGAGGTTACAGGGAGAAGAGATAAAGAAGGTGGAAGATTTTAAGTACGTAGGATCAACAGTCCAGAGCAATGGAGAGTGTGGAAAAGAGATGAAGAAGCGTGTGCGGAGAAAAGTATCAAGAGTTTCAGCTAAAATGAAAGGTAAGGTGCACAAAGCCATGCTGATTGGTCTAGAGATAGTGGCACTGAGGAAAAGACAGGAAACAGAGATGGAGGTAGCAGAGATGAAGATGCTGAGGATCTCTCTGGGAGTGACCAGGATGGACAGGATCAGAGGAACAGCACATGTTAGAGGTTTTGGAGACAAAGTCAGAGAGGCCAGACTGAGATGGTTTGGACATGTGCAGAGGAGAGAGAAAGTATACATCGGCAGAAGCATACTGGGTTTGGAACCACCAGGAAAGAGGCCTAGAGGAAGATCAAAGAGGAGGTTCATGGATACATTGAAGGACCGAAGAAAATGCAGAAGATAGGGTTAGATGGAAGAAACTGACTTGCTGTGGCGCCCCCTGAAGGGAAATGCTGAAAGAAGAAGAAGAAATTAATCCAAAGCGGATTTATAGTTTTCTTCTTAATATAAATTTAAAAAATTAAACCTGCATCTTATTTCAAATCCCCAGTGAAACGATCAAACTTTCCTGCAGAGATTTAGTGACACTGTTTGATAGTTTCAGCTTCTCTCCATTACTTCCTCCCCCTTTTCTTCTGGCCTCTTTGGACAGCTTGCCAGATGAAGTTAACCTGAGGATCTGGGTAATAAATCAAGGCACCTTGCTTGTCTGGTTGATAAGAGCTCATACTCAGCAATTATCTGCTGAATCAGACTGGTCACCAGTCAGGTCTGAGGAGCCATAAATCTGCACACACATCCAGGAAAAATAAGTACAGCAAAGAAGCTGCTGACTTCCTACAGTTTATTCCTGGAGGAGAATGAAAAAGTTAGGGGACGTCGGAAAATCTATTATGAACAAAAAGTACATAAAATGGAACTTCTGTAGGTTCAGTGCTGATAAATGTATTTAAATCCCTTTAGGTGACCCTTCAAACTAAATCAATTACACATGACCCGTCCCAAAGGGAACTGGCCTCTCTTTTAGGAGCTCTAACCAGGAGGTGTTATCTGGAATGAACTGTAGAAGTCATGTTGAAATAACGCACCCCTCGGGAAATACGATTGATTTCTTTTACCCCCACAATCAGCTAACAACTGCTTCTCCAGATTGCCACAACCTTAATCTGAACGAGGGCTCGCAGTGAACCTCCGAGTTAAGCGTGAAATAGCGAAGTCGCTTTGGTGACAAAGCACTCCGAGGTTTTCGTTTCTCTGCATGCTCCAATGGTGCAGTTAGAGGTGATAAATGATTTATTTTCTCCAACGTTCACCACCGATGCTCAACTTTGCCCGAGCTGCTCCCACTCATAACGCGCTGTGATTTATGTGGGAACATTCGATGCTCCAACTTTGGCTTTTCTTTAATACGTTGCCGTGTGAACAGGGCCGGATGGTGGGCAATAAATCTGCAAAGTCACAACCAATAAACAAACTGAAGACGTCGTCCAAGTAGCTCCGTTTTACCGGATTGATCAAACAAATGAGAAAAAAAAAAATCAACTGGAATTATTTGATTTGTAAGCGGCAGTTTGAGCAACCGTTGGGTCTTCCTAAGATATCAGAACGTAATACAGTTTAGGTAAAACATGCAGAGTCTGCAGGAATATTCTGATCATTAAAATGGACAAAGGTCTCCACGGCAACCAAGAATATACTGGAAAAAAAAACGAAATTCTCAAAACTGAACACACAGAGGCTAAAAATTATCCTGAATTTGTACAGTTGTGCCATAACGGCCAGAACAGCGGCACACTGTTTACCTACATCACACCTGCAAAATATATTTTAAAAAAATCACTCAGAGATCGGCTTCCATTGATACGATAGTGGTCCAGGGTACGACAGGCACTCAAACGATAGCCACAAATTGACATTGAACGCACTCAAGTGTTTTCCGATTGGAGTGGAAATAAAAACTCAAATAAGTTCAAACCAGTGGTTGCTCTTTGAATAAATTACGTAAACAGTGCGGCACAGCGGGGAGAAGTACATCTTGAACATCACAGTAAGTAGATGATCTACTGTGGTTTAGTCCTGAAAGAATTTTTTTTCTAGTTTTTGGAGGAAATCCAGATACTTGTTTGCTCATTCAGTCCCAGCTCTCCTCCGCTTCCTGAGTGGTACATGTGGACCTTCCTGACCAGTGGGAAAGCTCAGTCATGTACATGTATGTCTAACTGCAACTGATTGAAGACCAGGGGTGCCCAACCTTTTTTGTCCCAAGATCTACTTTTCAAGTAGCAAACCTCTTGAGATCTCCCAGTCCCGCGGCAATGTTGTAAACCGCCACAGATATTTCCAGCCTGTACTAAAACTAATACCGGTCCTGAGTAGTTCCGCTAGATCCACAGCCAATTTGAAAAACTACAGTTGATTATCCAATCAACATTTGGATTGATGACGTCTCTTATGACGCCATCAACCCAGAAGTATGCCTCCACTCCTTTTATTAGCCTTTAGATCTTGTCAGGGGTTCGGCTCAAGACTCCGACAAAACAGAAGACGAGGAAGGCAGGTGGACGTTTTAACGCCTTTTACTAACAATAATCTTCATATAACCAACAATAAAAAGGAGCAGCGCTTGGAGCATATCTGTGCCAGGCAGCAGTCAGCAGGAAGAGAGACGCAGCTGCTCTGAATCAATCCACTTTGTGGCGATGGACTCTTCCAGTAACTTTGTGGCAACGGAGCCACCATCTCCTGCACACAGGAGAGAAAGACAGACAGACAGCAGCAGGAAAGGGCCCAGGGCCCTCAGAATCTGCTGCTGAGGAGAAACTTGGGGTGAATTGCAGGCATCAAATCGGGATTGTTCGAAAATAAATTATTTAGAATTGTATTAAAAAAAAAAGAATACTGCTTTAATAGTCTCATCATGGTCCTGGCCGACTTCTGGGTTTTAGTCATGTCGGTAAAAGCGCTAGTCGCTTTTTTGAGCGGCTGAATGGTTGCTAAATTTAGCGTAAAAGTCGCTATAGTGGAAACACTGACTTTCTGTCAGTAAAAAAAATATCATAAAAAAAATTTTCTTATTTTTTTTCAACACGTGTCGCGGTCGACTCGGGACCAGTCCGCGATCTACTGGTGGACCGCAGTTGACCGGTTGGGCACTCAGCTGTAGACTTATACAGGGTGACGGGGTGGATAATCTGCATCCTTGTCACTGTCCTCCATAAATAACCCAAACTTCTTTCTAAGATTTACAACTTATTCGGATTCAGGTACATTTTCTTAGACTTTGTCAAATGTTCGTCCTTCAAGATGAGGGACAACTTCTAACATAAAAAATGACATAAGTACAAATCTGCTTCCAGGTAGCTTACCTCACCACATGTCATTGTCACTTCTTTTTCTTTGTAAAGTCTTTTTTTTCAGAGCTGTTTAGTTGTTTTACTGTCTCAGTGTAAGCGTTGCTGCATTGTTCTCTCATCAAAGCTGTCAGCAGTAAACATGCCAGCCATCCTCAGTCCTCACACCATCTCAGACATCTCCACTTCCTGGAATGTGTGTAGTTTTTATCCCTGACTTTGTTGAGATACCACCGAGGAGACCTCGGTGTGCAGTGAGTTTATGTCAAAGCGAGACACAAACAGATTCTCCTCGTGATGCGGGAACTGGCTCCTTCTGGCATTTTTGTGTTTTACCCCAACTCTTCATATCTTGTTAGTGTCAGCATCCATGTTCTCTTTGGCGGGATGAGAAGCCAGTTCTTCTCCTCATTATAAGTGACCTCCTCTGTGTTTGTGTGCATCCTGCCCCCGTCTGTCTGTCACAGAGGAAATCACATTACACATTAGCTGCCACTGTGGAAGGGTTCAGGGCAGACCTAATGAAAGCCTAACTAGGAAAATGACAGTGATAATGCATGAAAGGAGTTACCCAAAATATCCCCGGTTCTCCTCCACCCGTCCTCCTCCTTCGCCTATTCATCTCTGGTGGTGGGTAACACACACACTCACACATAAACTCGTCTGTTTGTGTGTCCAAAGTCAAAGAAAATCACAATTACATGTCTGTCCATCATTCTTCGCCACTTCAGGGATTAATAAAGGCAACTGTGACGTTTCGTAACGACAGAAAGTGCAAAGTTCAAACTTCCTGTCAAATTATTCGAGGACACATTTACAAGGTGGAACTAAAAACTTTTAAAAAGCTCATCTTCAGCTTCTTTTCTATGATTTACCAAAGTCAAACATACATTTCGAGAGTTCCAAAGTAGGACCAAACAAACATTTAATCAGCCTTCACAAACCGTTTATCCCTGACGGGGTCACACGGGGTGCTGGAGCCTATCCTGGTTGATTTCAAGCAAAAGGCAGGATACACCCAAGTGGAGGAGTTTACGTATCTCGGGGTTTTGTTCACAAGTGGGGGAACGATGGAGCAGGAGATCGATGGGCGGATCGGTGTGGTGTCAGCAATAACTAGGACGCTGCATCAGTCCGTCGTGGTAAAGAGAGAGCTGAGCCAAAAAAGCAAAGCTCTCGTTTTACAAGTCGATCTACGTTCCTACCCTCACCTATGGTCACCAGCTGTGGGTGGTGACCGAAAGAATGAGATCGCAGATACAAGCGGCCAAAATGAGCTTCCTCCGCAGGGTGGCTGTGCTCTCACTCAGAGATCGGGTGAGGAGCTCTGCCATCCGGGAGGAGCTCAGTGTCGAGCCGCTCTTCCTCCAGGTCGAGAGGAGCCAGATGGGGTGGTTCTGGCATCTGGTCAGTATGCCCCCTGAGCACCTCGCTGGTGAGGTCTTTCAGGCAAGTCTCACTAGGAGGAGACCAAGAGGCAGACCTCGGACCCGCTGGAGAGACTATGTCTCACAGCTGGCTGGGGGACGACTCCGGATCCTTCCGGGTGAGCTGGAGGAAGCAACTAGGGCGAGAGAAGCCTGGGCATCCCGCCTGAAGCTGTTGCCGCCGCGACCCAGCCCCGAATAAGCAGAATACAACGGAACAGAGAGAACGGACTTGCAGGATACACCTCAAGCAAGTCACCACTCTGTTGCGAGGCTTGTGAGATGGTAGGAATGGTCCAATCTACCGGCAGATTGGTGCAGCAGCCAGAATATTTTGGGACGCTCCATCAGTTTAATATCAGAAAAAAATGGTTCACTTTGGGAAACAACAGTGTAAAATAAGCTCTGCTGCAAAATGAACTGGGAAATGTCGTAGGAGTGAGAAGAAGTCTAAGCTTTCCTGCTTAGTCTGCTGCCAGTGCGACCCAATTAAAGATACACAGAGGATGTCAGCAAACCTCGGATTCGTTAGCTTTTTGACTGAAACTATTTTTTCACTTATTGTTAATGTTTGGTTATCTTAATAAAAAATGAGTCCAGTTTTATTTCTACTTGACCAACATGGTCGCCATTTATTCACACAAGCAATTTCAGTTCACTCACCGGGTCTCACTCTCTGTTATCTACAAAGTAATAATCGAACGTGATCGCCCTCTAGCGGTGGATGTAATGAACTCACTATTTACAATATCACATGTTGTTACACTTATTTCACTTATTTTTGTTTAGTCTTCTAAAACCCACTTAGTCCCTAACAGAGTCATAGGGGGTGCCTCTTTAAATGACCCTATCCTGGCTCATTTAAAGCGAGAGGCTAGGTACACTCGAACCGGTCACCAGTCGGTCGCAGGGCCACATACGCCACCATTTACCCTCACACTCCCTGGAAGGGGCAATTTGGTACCGGCCAATTGATTGGGAGCGAGGAACATAGTGGACAGTGAACAGTGTGGCACAGTGTGCGAGTGTGAGTGAAAGTACACGCCAGCTGCCGATGTGAAGACTGTCCCCCAACAGTCTTTTGGGGGACTCACCAGCCCCAAAAGACCTCACATGCATGTTTTGGGAGGGTGGGAGGAAACCCACGCATACACAGGGAGAATATGCAAACTCCACATAGAAAGGAGAAGAAGAATTACTCTATTCATCCCTCACCGAGGAAATTTGTTTACTGCACTCCTTTCACCGCAGCAGGCTGCCCTTCGACGGCACTAATGTTGGGAGAAACGGGGGTTAGGTGTCTTCTCCAAGGACCCTAGACGTGCTTTCTGTGATATGCAAACCTCAAGTCCGAGCGCGAACCACTGAGCTGCCGTCTCCCCATTGTTCCAAGTATTCCGTGCCCAGTGTTCAGACCCTCGTCCCCACTCTGGGACTCAAAGCCCGACCTTCTTGCTGGGAGGCCACTGTGCTACCCACTGTGCCACCATACCGCCCGGATATCGATTTATATCCGTTATTCCATTTAGTCATCCATCCAGGTTCTAAATAACTTACAACCTTCCAATGCAGAGTCACAGCAAAGCTGATGAAGCACACAAGTAGTAGGGTACACCCTGGACAGGTCACCAATTTGTTGCAAGGACACAAAAACACTATGACCAAATGCATTCCTTTTAGGGTCTTTTTAGGCAAACACCCTTTAAAGATCCACCCTCACAAATAGTTTGATTTGTTTGAAAAGATCGGGAATGAGATTCTGGTCACGTTCGTTTAAAGGACAAGAACTTCAATGGCCGTCAACCACCAATAAGAGTTGTTCTGTGCTTTAGATTTATTAAAACCTCAATCTGTTTCATGTAGTTTCTTTCAAACATTTTCCAGCCGAGCTCATTAGATTTTCTTTCTAATAAAAATTGATTAATTGGGCATTGATGCCCAAACGTCAATCACAGTCATCTTAAAGGCAAAGTTATTGCCCGATGGCCTTTAAAAATCCATATTCATCAAAAAGAAAGTGTCACTACAGTGCAGATCAATTAAGTCAAAAGGTCTTTGGTGTGCGCCGAGCTGATGAGCAGAGGGAATCCTGGAGTCTGATGGGGTCAACGTGATAACTAAAGCAAAGCTCACATCACCCAGACGATCCGAAAGCTGAGTGAATATTCATTAAATCCTTCACAATAAGCCAGAATTAAATCTGCCGATTTAATTACGAGGCCAGCACAGAGGAAGGCCGTGGTCTAGATTCTGTTTCCCCAGGAGGTTCGCCCTCTTTCCCCAACTCCCACAATGAGAGAGCGACAAAGCGGAAAAAAAGGAGCAGTCATTTAACCGGCGATGAGCAGAGGCCTAGCCCTTACCGCCACGTGCATACCAAAGAAAATAAAGAAGAACTGAGAAGAGATAGAGATATCACCCCTCTCCATGCCCCTATGTACAGTAATACTGAGAAAACAGGCAATATCCCCACTCCTCAAATTAGGACAGCAGCGAAACGGGGACTCACTGAGGGTACCTGATGACACTCCTGTGTACGCCGGAGTTTCTGTAATAGCTTCGAAATGAACTTCTTTCAACATGGCTGTCCAGGTCTGTTTGCTCTGTAATGAGACGTAAGTGATTCTGTGAGAAGGAATTGAGGTCGTTGACGAAGGCCGATTGAAACGAAAACGATCAATTATGTTTAAATTATTAAAGAAAAATGTTACGCAAAATCACCTTTTAAGAAGTTTTTACTATATTTAAACGTTATTCTTCACATTATTTTCCTGCCCCAAGTGGAGGAGTTTAAGTATTTCGGGGTCTTGTTCACGAGTGGGGGAAGGATGGAGCAGGAGATCGATAGGCGGATCGGTGCGGCGTCAGCAATAACTAGGACGCTGCATCAATCCGTTGTGGTAAAGAAAGAGCTGAGCCGAAAAGCAAAGCTCTCGATTTACAAGTCGATCTACGTTCTTACCCTCACCATGGTAACCAGCTGTGGGTGGTGACCGAAAGAATGAGATTGCGGATACAAGCGGCCGAAATGAGCTTCCTCCACAGGGTGTCTGGGCTCTCACTCAGACATCGGGTAAGGAGCTCTGCCATCTGGGAGGAGCTTGGTGTTAAGCCGCTCCTCCTCCAGGTCGAGAGAAGCCAGATGGGGTGGTTTAGACATCTGGTCAGGATCCCCGCCCCAGCGCCTCGCTGGTGAGGTGTCTTGGTCATGTCCCACTGGGAGGATACCAAGAGGCAGACCCCGCACCTGCTGGAGAGACTATGTCTCACAGCTGGCCGGGGAACGACTCGGGACCCTTCCAGGTGAGCTGAAGGAAGCAGCCTGGGTGAGAGTAGCCTGGGCTTCCCGTTTGAGGCTGTTGCCCTCTCGACCCAGCCCCAGAACAAGCGGAAGATGACAGAATGGAACCCTCATTCTAATGTAAGCGAGATGAATTACATGAAGAGTTAAATGTTCTGCTCACGCTCGGTCCTTCTCTTCGCAGTTGAGCACCAATTTTGTATAAAAGAATCAAATAAAAATATAAAAGAATTGGCGCTAACTTGATATGCTTCACACTGTATTTGTCGCCTCAACCAAAATTTACGCTGTGTCATGCACAAGGGATTAAGTTTGGCAAGTAGCAAGAGGAAGCTGCAATTCACACATTCAAAAATGAAAGTGAGATGGAATTAATATATTTTTCACAAATTGTCTAATCAAAACATGAAGATAGTTGGCGTGACTGAAGAAGATGCAGGAGATAGGGTGAGATGGAAGAAACTGACTTGCTGTGGCGCCCCCTGAAGGGAAATGTCGAAAGAAGAAGAAGAAGAAAGTGATTAATTTCTAAGGGCTTTTACTTTGTTAATTTTCATCATCACAGATCAGACTTTGTGATGTTTTCTGTTGTTCTTCGTCTTATTTAAATCTCTCGTTTCTTTCTTTTAGCTGTGACTCAGAACCTCATTTTCACCAGAATAAAGCTCCAGTTTATAAAACGAGTGCATGACTTTTAAACCGACACAAACACTCATTATACAAAACAATGGAAAATAAAAATGTCTACTTAGTATTTATTGGAATAATTTAGCCGCAAATGTTGTCGTTTGTCAGATTATTGAGTGTTTCACACCTGACTGCAGGAGAAGCTCATCACTGCTTCCACTTTGGAGTCCATCTGTTTCTCTCAGCCTCCAGTGCACATCTGGGCTTCCTGTGCGGTAGCTCGGCTCTGTGATTACACCGGACAGGCAATACTCTGCATGCACCGCGCTGCTGATTGAGGAGGCTGGCAAGAAGAGATTTGTTGCTCAGGCGATTTACCATGTTTGTTTGTCTCCAGATTCGTCTGGAAGCTGGTCTTTCACTTGCAATTTTATGTCGACAAATACGTCTGAGGACTCGGGCGAAAACAGTGACAAAATATGACTCCACCAAAAAAACTACATGTTCTTCTGAAAATACAATTTAGTGATTCAAGGACAGCTTGATTTCTCTTCTGGTTAAAACATCTTATGGATGCCGTTGGGATGGATGGTGGTAGTACATTATTGGTAACAGTGAAGAGTCACTTTAATATGACCAACTTGAGCCAGGTGTTGAAAGTTAGGCTCTATCCCACTCTATCTAGGCTCTGATTTCTATCCCGCCCCAACCACACCTTCTAGAACAGGTGTGGGCAAACTCTTTTACTCATGGGCCACATCGGCTTCTATTATGTGAACAAAGGGCTACATTTTTTATGTTTTGGTAAACAAAACAAAATGGAATATGTCAGGGGTTTGGCTCAAGACCCCGACAAAACAGAAGACGAGAAAGGCAGGCCTTTTATTGACAATAATCTTCATATAACCAACAATAAAAAGGAGCAGAGCTTGGAGCATGTCTGTCCCAGGCAGCAGCAAGCAGGAAGAGATACGCAGCTGCTCTCAATCAATCCACTTTGTGGTGACGGACTCTCCCAGGAAATATGTGGCAACGGAGCCACCATCTCCTGCATACAGGAGAGAGAGAAAGAGACAGAGAGCAGCAGGAAAGGGCCCAGGGCCCTACAATAATGTAATAAATGTAGAAATACTAAAAATTTAGGAGAAAAATAGATCTATTCTTAAGATCTCCTTATATTTGGTGGGCCAGATTTTTAGGTTTAGCGGGTCGCATATGGTTCGCGGGCCGTGGTTTGTCAACCTCTGTTCTAGAACTACAAATATGGATCACAAATGATGTGATGCATATGCAACGGTCTCTGAATGATCAAGTGCCACCAGCTATATTGATGCAAAAAGGGGTTGCCATCCAGCACACTCTGAGTGCCACACACTAATCTGTCAGTGAAATAAATTGTCCGACATTGCTGATTTTATTCATGTTATTTTTTTGTAAGTCATTTCCCTTGACGTCTGCGTTTGCACCAAATTAATGAAGAACTTGAGTTAAATTTACGTGTGTTTTTTAAGTTTTTCCTCACAGCTTTAAACGCTTCATTTCACTGTCCTCATTTCACTTCCACTTCTGTCCACAAGGTGTCGTCTTTTCCCCACGTTTTATGATTTCTTACTTTGTTTAAAGTTACTAAATAATAAAGTTAAAAGTCCATGCTCTTCACCATCTTTATATATCACTCAGTTTTTGTAAAAGTAGGCGTACGCGTCGATTTTGGCGTAAGATTTTGTTTTTAGATGATGCTTCTGATCTTAGTCCAGTGAACAAACTCTTAGATCTAACTAAACCCACATAATTTTATTTACATTCAAACAAAATACCTTCATTATTTTTCCTCATACATTTGGCTCCGTTTGGGGAAAAAAACAAAAATGGTCCTCATCAACAAAATCAACATTTCTTACAGGAGCTTCATAAAATATCCCCGTGAAGAAAATAATATCTGTTCTGTGTGTTTTTATGATCAGAAGAGTTTCCATATTTTGTGTGAGGCAAGATCTCCATCTGCTGGCCATCACTTCCAAGTCTAGAAACTAGACTCTGGATATGGAAGAACAAACTAGACTGCAGTCAGATTTTCATAAATGGCACCAGATACAGATTGACTGGATCACTGGTTCCATAAGACATGACATTTTCCAAACAAAACCAACGGATAACTAGATCTTGACCAAATCCCTTGATGTCTGGAGTCGAAATGAAGAAGATGTCAATGAATAAGCGTATAAATATCATGAAAGATCATATGTCATTTGACACAGCACCATCAGGACCCCTAGTGCATGCAAAGAAGCCATATCTAGGGTCGTCACACCAACAGGTGTGAGACATATGCTTGGTGAGGAGATGGGCGGGTGGAAATCAAACACCCAAATAAATACTGGTCAGTAAAATTAGACATGGTGAAACATCAAGTCTTGTTTAGAGAGCTTCCCCATGGCTGGAGAAATCACACAAGTACCATCATCAGATTGGATCACTCTGTAGGAGCTGTTTTGGAGGGGAGGGTGAGGGCTTTAATGCAGGGTATCCTGAATAACCCCCGTCGCCCTCTACATGATGTTATCACGACCCAGAAGACAACCCGAAGTAACAGGTTCCTCTCACTGCGCTGCAGGACTGAGCGCTTTAGGAGGTTGTTCATACCTTCAGCCCTCAGGAAATTTAATAGATCGGATGTTTCTGGACGGAACTGAGTTCTATTTTATTATGTGTGTATGTTGGTTTTATTTATTTAGTATGTACTTGATTTCTGTTGCTGTTGGACACCAGAATTTCTCCTGCGGGAGATTAATAAAGTTTTTACCTATCTATCTATTTTTCTATCATGCTGGATCTCGTTCTTCTCGACCTGCTTGAGACCGATCTAACAGTTGCACGCTAGATTTTGAGTCAGAGGTCACTGACTCGAGATCTGCTGGGTTGATGTTGCACAATTTCAGATCCCTTTTGCAGATACAGTATCTTTGTACCGCAGGATAGGTCGTGAATTCAGAATGAAATTCCAACTCATTTTTTAAAAATGAGTTGGCATAATTTTTTTATTATTTGACATTATAATAAAATACAATTCACAACTTTTATAAACAGATGTTCTCATTTACAAAGATTCTTTTTCTCCACACAGATAAGGTATGACCCGACACCAAAAGGGAAGACAGGCTGCCTATTTAAAGTCAGCTGCATACAGACCTTCAGGTGTCTAGAATCAGGCAAATGAGGGAAAGCCCCAGGTTCCCTCTGGCGGTGGGTGAGGGAACCATGACAACAACTTTATTTTTGAAACATCAGAAATCAGTCAGTTATCTTCTTAACCTTCTATCCCTTTACAGGGTCGCAGGGAGTGCTAGAGCATATCCTGGCTGATTCGAGGGGGAGGGGACACCTCGAACAGGTCACCAGTCCTGTCGCAGGGCCACACACACACAACCAAACACACACATTCATTCCTTGGGGCAATCATGTCGTGGCCAATCAACCTAACATCTCTGTTTTTGGAGGGTGGGAGGACAAACTGAGTTTCTACCAGATGTTAAACATGGGGTTCAATTCGGAACAAAAACAGAAAAGAAATGAAACACATTTTTTTACCGCTTTGTTTTAATTCATAAGAAAAACAAATGCATTCAAAGTTCGAATATTCACTCTGTTTTTTAAACGAAAAATTAAATTACAAGCTTCATTTAAATAAAATATCTCCTGGTTTTTAACCAATCAGCTGCTTTTCAGCCTCTTCGTGTCCACGTTGTGTGTCGCTGCCCCCTGCTGCTCTCTCTTTGCTCCTCGTCCGGTCTCAGACATCACCTGGTCACCACCGGCTTCCACGCCGGCTCCTTTCGGATTCCTCAACTCCCTCCGTTCTCGCCTGCCCTCCATCTCACCGAGCTCCTCGGCAAACAGGGTCTTCAGTGCTGGAATGAGTCTGGGAATCGTTTTAAAGTCTCCGAAGCAAACCTGAAACGGAGAAAATCCATCGGAATTAAGAAGTTGGAAAGATCGTGTTTAAAATGGTTATTTGAGCTCATTAATTTATTTCAATCCTAATTTAAAAAAATAAAGATGTGTTCTTACTCTCATGTGATCGAAGGAAATTCCCACTTTGTCATTAAAATCTTCGCTGAATAGAGGGATCTTAGCGTAACGTTGACTGAAGTGGTTCAACATGATGAATTCTGCGTTCATCTTCATCCCGATGCCGATGGCCTGCGACGTTGTGCTGCCGCAAAAACACAGAGAGCAGAAACTTCAAACACAGATTGTCATGCGCTTGTGGAAAGCAAACCTTTTCCCTGCTCTCTCCTCTCCCGTGCTGTTTCACTGCTGTTCGCGTATTTTTTTTTTACCTTCACTGCCCTCTGGTGGTGAGGATGTGCAACAAGCTACCTTATTATTATTTTTTTTCTTCCTTTTTCAAACTTTACATTTACTCTTCAGTCGCCTATCCTATCCATCCATTCATACGAAAGAAACATGGCTTCATGTCCTCAGTCTCTGGAATTCCTGTGTAGATCACCGTGTGTGTTCATCTTGTGGTGTAAAAAACAAAAACTTACTTTAACAACCGTGTTTTTATTACTGAGAATGATGCAGGTTTAAAGAAAAAAGAAAAAAAAAAAAACCTCTGCTGAGTTTTAACTTGCGCAAAAACAGCAAACATAGTACCGTAATTTCACGACCATTAGGCGCACCGTACGAAAAGGCGCAGTCTCAGTCACACACCGCCTTACAACAACACACACGCAAGCATGCAAATGTGCGTATTAAAAAATAGATCGGGAGCAAAATTGAGTTTGGTTGTGCTTCATTCAAGTAGTAACGATACTAAACAAGCACATTACCAGTAATAGTCTTTATTCAAATTCGTCAAAGTCCTCATCCTCTGTTTCAGAATCGAACAGCTGCGCAAAATCCAACAGAGCAGGTCCACTTCGCTCCTCGCTGTCAAAGTCGCTGTCTGTACTGTGCGGCTCCTCAGAAAGGATACCAGCTTTTGCGAAAGCTCGGATAACAGTACCAGCAGACACGTAAGTCCAAGTATCTACAATCCATTGGCAAACTGTAGCGTAACTCGCCTGGCGCTGCCTTCCACCCTTCCACGGCTCGATTCGCATGTTCCTCCACGTAGCTGATTGCCTTCAGCTTAAACTGAGCGTCATAAGCGTGCGTGTCTCTTTACCATTTTCAAGGTTAAAACAGCAATGTTGTGCATACAGTACATACCTTTTTTATACACAATCCACGCCCACACTTCACTCTTTAACGTTCTCATGCCTTTTCTTTCAGGTCCGCCTCGCCTCACGGGCACCGCTTTTTCTTTTAGGTCTGCCTTTTCTCACACACAAGGCGCACCGCACAAAAGGGCGCGCCCCTCATTTTGAAGAAAATCTAAGATGTTTATATGCGCCTTATAGTCCTGAAATTACGGTACCTTAATTTTTTTTTTCCTTTTTCAAACTTTACGTATACTCTCCAGTCTCCTGCATCCTATTCATCCATCCATACAAAAGAAACATGGCTTCATGTCTTCAGTCTCCGGCTCTCGAAATCCTGTGTAGATCATCGTGTGTGTTCATCTTGTGTCGGGTGTATCAGAACTGAAATACCTGTGTCTTTTCTCCACAGCTTCCTCCTCTAGTTCATCTTCTAGCGTGGCCTCGTGGATCAATAAGGTCGCATTCTTCCCTTAAAGAGAAGGAGAGAAGGTCTGAATAACAGGTGCACGTTCAGTTCTCCGTCATTTGAGGAGAACGTGACGACGCATTTGCTGACTCGACATGGTTTCTTCGGGGCAGAAGCCAGCTAGCTAGCTAGCTAGCATGGCGGATTTATAGGAGTCAATGAAGAAAATCCTTCTGAAAAAATGTACGAAGAAGACACATCATCTGAATTATTCAGGTTTAGGAATGGGAGATTAAAACCGGTTTGGTTTAGCACCGGTGTCCCGCCATCAATTTTTACAAGAGGGTTCGCGTGCCTCAATGATCCTAGGAGCTAGTATGTTCATTGGGGCTTGATGTCTTGGCGGGGTCACCCAAGGCAAACAGGTCCAAGGTGGGGGACCAGACAAAGCTCGGATCAAAAACCCTTAAAGGAGTGGAGAACCATGGCCAAGACTCCCTCGCATGGACGCAAGTCACTGGGGACCCGTTGTGGAGGAAGGCCCGAGGGTGAGGCACAAGAGTGTGCGCCTGGTGGCCGAGCTTAGCCCAACCAAGGAATATGGGCCGCCCTTCCAGTGGGCTCATCACCTGCAGGAAGAGCCAGAGGTTCTTGTTTATCTGTACTTTACTTAAGTAAAATTTAAGACCTGTACTTTTACTTCACTACATTTTTTGAGCAAATATCTGTACTTTTACTTCGCTACTTTTTAAAAGTCTGTTTCGGTCAGGAATTTAAAAAATATACCGTTTTTTTTAGCGCAATTTGAAGCCACATCGCCAAAATCAACCTGTAGAGGAAGCAGTTGATCGCCAGCGGTCTCCAAGATGGAGAAGACGTAATGAATCGAGAACCAATCAGAATCCAGAGTAAACATTTTCTGCATTCATTCAACGCAAAAAAACTAACATCAAATATAGCAAAAATTGAAAAAGAATCATAAGATTGTTGTTCGTTGTGTTTACTTTTAAATAAAAAGTTGAGCAATACACGGAGCAGGGGCGGCTCCAAGGATTTTCTAAAGGGGGCAAGGCAGGATGTGATGTCATTGACAAAGCCAGTATAGGAGGACTGAGGGCCTCCCTCCCAGAACATTTTAAAAAATAGAGTTTTTTTCCTGCATTTTGTGACCCATTTGCTGGACCTGCAGGGGATAGCTTGACTAGTCTTCTTTCCTTTCTTCTTCTTTTTTTTTTTTACCTGTGCACCAGAGGAGTGACAGGGGTGGGAGGGGAGTGAGGGCACACCCCCCCCTTCTTGGATTCGCCTCTGCAGAGTATTTATCTGATACCCGACAGCATAAAAATAACATTCGAATTATGGTCGAATACTTTTACTTTTTAATTAAAAAGTAAAATTTACACCAATTACTTTTGTACTTTTACTTTAGTATTTTTTTTTGCCTCATTAAATGTACTTTTACTTAAGTACAAAAAGTGAGTACCGTATTTTCCGCCCTATAAGGGTGCACCGCATTACGTATAAGGTGCTACAGTAAAGACTGTTCAACTTTGTCCTCTAACCCTGGCCATTTTGCTTTGTTCCCGCGGAAACTCTGTTTAGTCTTGTTTACTTGGCGCAGCACATCCTCTTGCTTCCTCCACTTCCTCACCATTGATTCATTCATGTTAAACTCTCTCGCTGCGGCCCTATTTCCGTGTTCTAATGCGTGACCGATCGCCTTGAGTTTAAACTCTGCGGTGTAACAGTGTCTCTTGGTAGGAGCCATTTCCGGGTCTTTACACAAACACACAAATGGAAATGAGATGCCCTTTCACATATCCCAGCATGCACCGTGCACTACTTCTTCTACGGGGGAAATGGAGTCGGCGGCTGTTTACCGCAGTTGTGACACCTGTTGTAGCGCAATATTAATCCATATATAAGGCGCTCCGGGTTAAAAGGCGCATCGTGGACTTTAGAGAAAATTTAAGGTTTTTAGGTGCGCCTTATAGTGCGGAAAACACGGTACTTCATCCGCCACTGCAGCAGACAACGGAGACCCTGGCGGACAGACCCTCTGCTGCATAAGCTAAAATACAACATTGTGCAAATAAATCTGAGTTATTTTGCAACCTTTTTGAGAAAAATCTTGCAAATAAATTAAACGCTGTCCTTCAGACTGTTCGAAAATAAAAAGTTTCACATTTATAGTTGGTCTTCTGATAATCATATCGAAAAGAAATAAAAAGTCGGATCGTTAAGAGGAGGAGTTATCAACTGTCATACGTACCAATGTCCACGAATGCATCACAGGGCATGGTGTCTCCCGAAAACGCCAGTTTCCATCCGCTCTGGTGCGTGAAGCTGCATGCGAAGGCGTTCTTACAGTGACGCACCGTGCACGTGCGCAGCTGGACAATCAAAGAAGAGAATTAGAGGAGGAAACGAAGACTAAAAGAAAGTTTGTTGTGGAAAACTTCAGACCATCATCAGGTTGTTTTTCTTCAGCATGGACTGGATGAAGGATTTGGTTTTGGGTTTGGGGAGCTCGGCGCCGTCAGAGAGACATCTGTTTGGTATCAGGCTGAAACAGAGAGATGGAATCTGTGGATGTTTGTGTGTGAAAAGCAACATTTTATGTAACAAAAAACCCCTAGGAGGGGATCCCTCCTTCATGCGGAGCTCCATGAGGTTTCTTCATATTGTCTCCCGACTTTTAGATATTTTTTTTTTTTGTTTTTTTTTAATAATAAGGGGAGTCTAATAAAGCCAGGAATGTTCTGAGTTTTTTTTAGTTAGTTCAAGAACGAGCTGTTACCAGTTAGCTACCGTTCGTTTTAACGGAACTTGTGTTGCGATGTCTCTTACTTGAAGTGGCTCAGGATCTCCTCGCAGTGGTCGTGGTATTGGCTGAGCCACGTCATGATCTGAATGGGAGCCACCAGGTACACGGGACTGAACGGCTTCCCTAAACTCAGCTGCAAAGAAATATTCATCATAAAACATAAAAAAAACACTTTTCTGTGCACGCTGTAATATTAAAATGAATTATCAGATGTTTACAAGACCAAACATTCAATTATAACAATATAAAACTACATGGCCAACAATGACTGTACTTGTGTTTTCTTGTCACCACGCAAGCTCAAGACATTTTTTGCCAAAAAACCCCCCAAAAAAACGTAGTCCAGCGGTTTTACATAACCCTGTTTTACGTTCTTTGATTCCAACGTGGGTTTGTAACACGTTTCAGGTTACTTTACTCAAGTTAAACTTTTCTTATTGTGTCCTTTAAGACCTGCCAACACCTGCACCTGCTGCATATCAAAGACTGTTTATCACAGCCTCACAGAAAACTTTCAAAACAAACTGCTTTTGAAGTTAAACCACAAACATTAAAAGGATCTAGAGCAGGTATGCGCAAACTATGGCCCGTGGGCCACATGTGGCCCGTTAAACGTTTTAATCAGGCCTGCTTAGCTTGAATAAATAAATACATAAACCTTGTTAATGGTCCTCGCCCGGAAAAGGGTAGAATGCCCTCTGCAGGTCAGGGACAGGGTCCTGCCCCAAGTGGAGGAGTTTAAGTATCTCGGGGTCTTGTTCACGAGTGGGGGAAGGATGGAGCGGGAGATCGACAGGTGGATAGGTGCGGCGTCAGCAATAACTAGGACGCTGCATCGGTCCGTCGTGGTAAAGAGAGAGCTGAACCAAAAAGCAAAGCTCTTGATTTACAAGTCGATCTACATTCCAACCCTCACCTATGGTCACCAGCTGTGGGTGGTGACCGAAAGAATGAGATCGCGGGTACAAGCAGCCAAAATGAGCTTCCTCTGCAGGGTGGCTGGGCTCTCACTCAGAAAACGGGGTGAGGAGCTCTGCCATCCGAGAGGAGATCGGTGTCAAGCTGCTCCTCCTCCAGGTCGAGAGGAGCCAGATGGGGTGGTTCGAGCATCTGGTCAGAATGCCCCCCCAAGTGCCTCGCAGGTGAGGTGTTTCGGGCAAGTCACACGAGGAGGAGACCAAGGGGCAGACCCCAGACCCGCTGGAGAGACTATGTCTCACAGCTGGCCAGGGAAAAACTTGGGATCCTTCCAGGTGAGCCGGAGGATGCAGCCCAGGAGAGAGAAGCCAGGGATTCCCGTTTGAAGCTGTTGCCCCTGTAACCTGGCTCCGGATGACCGGAAGATGATGGAACGGAACCTTGTTAATGTTTTATTTCCCTGCAGATCTGATGTTTCATCACTAGATGGCACATTCCAGATATATTGGCTTTGTTGAGAAAACAACAACACTGCTTCCATTAAAATGTGTGTGTCTCCGTGATGCGAACGCTGTCAAAATAAACAGTGTGCACAGATATGGGACACCATCGAGGCCAATACACGCACAAAACGAGCGTGTTAGATGTTAAAACAAGCGCTTAGATTTCAAACCTACTGCCGCTAAATGTGTGTTTTTAAGCGCTATCGCACTAAATTTCAGACCTAGCGCCACTAGATTTGAAATTTAACGCTCTTGATGTAACATTTAGCGTGTTTGTTTAAAATCTAGCTCGCCATTCTATTGGTCTAATCTAGCAGATACCAAAGCATGCCATCCACCTGCTTCTGATCCGGCCCCCTGGTCAAATGTTAGAACTCAATGTGGCCCACGAGTTAAAAAGTTTGGCCAACCCTGGCCTAGAGACAACTGAATGACTGGCTTTCTGAGATTTACACTGTGTTAAATTTTTGTTTATTGTGCTTAGTTTTACTAAACAAAAAAAAACTTGATTTAGAGTAAATACTTTAACTTCAAAGTAAATTTAACCCCAAAAACTTCAGTACTTTTACTTAAGAAGTTTTTTATGTTGGTCATTTTTTTTCCATATCCCTCAGTAACAGATATCCTAATAAAACATGTGTTTCTGTCCGAATTTGAACATTTTTGCTTTCACTTTGATTGTTTTATTTCCCATACTTCCACACCTGTGATAACAATGAAAGAAAATCCACAACAATACCTACCAGGGCGCGGCCCCTCTGGTACAGCAGCTTCACCAGACCCTGAGACAAAAACACAGCTCAAGATCAGCACATGTCGACTATCTACTGAATCTACCGTAATTTCACGACTATAAGGCCCATATAAACGTCTTAGATTTTCTTCATAATGAGCGGTGCGCCTTGTGTGTGAGAAAAGGCGGACCTAAAAGAAAAGGCATGAGAACGTTACAGTCTGAAGTGTGGGCGTGGATTGTGTATAAAAAAGGTATGTGCTGTTTGCACAACATGGCTGTTTTAACCCTGAAAATGGCAAAGAGACACGCTTATGACGCTCAGTTTAAGCTGAAGACAATCAGCTACGCGGAGGAACATGGGAATCGAGCCGCCGCGAGAAATTTCAGCATTAACGAGTCGATGGTTCGTAAGTGCAGTACAGACAGTGACTTTGACAGCGAGGAGCGAAGTGGACCTGCTCTGTTGGATTTTGCGCAGCTGTTCGATTCCGAAACAGAGGATGAGGACTTTGACGGATTTGAATAAAGACTATTACCGGTAGTGTGCTTGTTTAGTATCGTTACTACTTAAATAAAGCACAACCAAACTCAGTTTTGCTCCCAATCTATTTTTTAATACGCACATTTGCATGCTTGCGTGTGTGTTGTTGTAAGGCGGTGTGTGACTGAGACTGCGCCTTTTCGTACGGTGCGCCTAATGGTCGTGAAATTACGGTAATCCCATCCAGATTCTTACTGTGTGGTGGTCAGCATGCAGGTGTGAGACAAAGATGGTGGAGATCTTGGACAACGCTTCGTCCACATGGTTTCCGTAGTGTCTGCAGAGCTGGCCGAAAGTCCCCTCCCCACAGTCCAGCAGCAGAGACTGGCTGGAACTTTGAACACAAACACAAGTTTAAGACACAATGTTCTTTCAGGCTGAAAAACCAAATCGATGTACCTGATGTTGACCAGCGTGCCGCTGACGTTTCGTATCTTCATTGGAAGAGCCGATCCCGTTCCGAGGAAAACCACTTCTGGGTAGAGACCCTCCGTTTCTGAAGTGGGACATCACAGTCCTGCATCATCTACTTCTGAACCTTCAATTTTTTTTACTAAGCTTCCAAACTCACCCGCTGCCCCTGCTGCGTCGCTAAGTTGAATCGTCCTGCATTTCTCCACCTCTGTCAGAAAGTTCGGCACTTCGGACGCTTCTTTTACGAACTCTGTGGAGTCGCAGACCGGGATGGCATCTCTAACAGACACAGAACCCAGACAAAAAATAAAGCCGGCTCAGAAATGACCAGATTATTTCATCTCTGAACTGACCTTTGCCATTCCATGACGGGTCTGAGCTGGAACTTCAGCAGACACTCGGCTCGCACGTTGGGTGTGTGTAAGGCAGCCTGAGGGTCCTAGAGGGAGCAAGAAACAGCTTGGATGATTGTTCCATCTTTTTTTAATGCTTTCCAAAGAATAAATCCCACTTTAAAATGTATTTAAATATGATTTGATGATCAGATAATGTGGTGGATAATGTGTGATATTTGGTCACGAGGTGTGATTTGTCAGGGGAGTTACTACCTTTGTTTCCCAAGCCTGTAGTTCTGGAAAGATCTGTGGGTGGATCATGTTGAGTTGGGTTTGGATCTTGTGGCTCCGGACGTTGTGAATTGAATAAGCCTGCTCGTTGAGGATCAGGTGTTCTGTCGTGGATGGAAACCTGCGGAGACGCGTGCGTTACTATCCGGAACACGATCGCAGAGTCGTTTTTGAATCAGAAGGTGTTCAATTTTATTGAATCACAAAGAAACAAGAAAATGACCGTTTTTAATTCATCACAATTTCAGAAAAAAATGTTTGTTTTTTATTTAATGATCCTTTTCCTAGTTCCATAAAGCGGGGATCCGTCGTCTTTTGCTTATCCGGGGCCGGGTCGCGGGGGCAACAGCCTCAGACGGGCAGCCCAGGCTTCTCTCACCCCGCCAGCATCCTCCAGCTCACCCGGAGGATTCCAAGTCCTTCCCCGGCCAGCTGTGAGACATAGTCTATCCAGCGGGTCCGGGGTCTGCCCCTTGGTCTCCTCCCGGTGTGAAGTGCCCAAAACACCTTACCAGCGAGGCTCTTGGGAGGCATCCTGACCAGACGCCCGAACCACCCCATCTGACTCCTCTCGACCTGGAGGTGGAGCGGCTTGACACCGATCTCCTCCCGGATGGCAGAGCTCCTCACCCGATCTCTGAGTGAGAGCCCAACCACCCTGCAGAGGAAGCTCATTTCGTCCGCTTGTATCCGTGATCTCATTTTTTCGGGCACCACCCACAGCTGGTGACCATAGGTGAGGGTTGGAACGTAGATCGACTTGTAAATCGAGAGCTTTGCTTTTCGGCTCAGCTCTTTTTTTTACCACGACGGACTGATGCAGCGTCCTAGTTATTGCTGACGCCGCACCGATCCGCCTGTTGATCTCCCGCTTCATCCTTCCCCCACTCATTAACAAGACCTGAGATACCTAAACTCCTCTACTTGGGGCAGGACCCTGTCCCTGACCTGCAGGGGGGACTCCACCCTTTTCTGGGCGAGGACCATGGTCTCAGGTCCTCGCCCGGAAGGACCAAATCAGAAATCCAGTCTGGTTTCTTGAAGCTCTAGAGGGTAAACATCATAAAACTTTGGATCCAAACCTCTCCATCCACTGCTTGTACTGATCTGTCTCTAGAACAGACTCTGGGGTAATGTGAACCACCAACACGGCCGGGTCCTCGGACCCCCTCGTTTGGTATCTGTAAGACATCACAATCAAATTAAATGCAAAAAAAATTAAAAAAACTTCTCAGATTGTCCCGTTTTTACCTTCTAAGTTGTTCATTTTTACAAACAGCTTCCACAAACTCCTCAGATGGACACTCCACGATGATGAAAACAGAACCGGGGTCTGTAGGGGTGCAGACCTGTTCGGGTTGGATCTGAAACAGAACGTTGATCAGACGCAGCCTGACGGCGAGGAGAGAACCAAACCCAATCTGGTACCTCTTTTCCGTCGTGCACGATGCTTTTTCCATCTTTCAGAGCGGCGATGAGAGGACCGATCGCCGCCGTGCCTCTGAGGAGGAAAGGTACACATGTAACCAGGTTTAACGACGAAACCGTGTAGATGTACTTCCTACTCACACAGGAAGACCCAGCTCCACAGCTTTAGCAACCAGGAAGTTTCCTTTCTTTGGGTGAAGCTAAAAAAACAAAACGATAAAAAAAAAAAAAATAGCTCTCACTGAACCGATTCACTGCCGAGTGTGAAGCGGCCGGGATGGGAATTAGCGCCTCCAAATCTGAGACCTTGGTCCTCACCCGGAAAAGGGTGGAATGCCCCCTGTGGGTCAGGGACAGAGTCCTGCCCCAAGTGGAGGAGTTTAAGTATCTCGGGGTCTTGTTCACGAGTGGGGGAAGGATGGAGCGGGAGATCGACAGGCGGATCGGTGCAGCGTCAGCAATAACTAGGACGCTGCATCGGTCTGTTGTGGTAAAGAGAGAGCTGAGCCGAAAAGCAAAGCTCTGGATTTACAAGTCGATCTACGTTCCTACCCTCACCATGGTCACCAGCTGTGGGTGGTGACCGAAAGAACAAGATCATGGATACAAGCTGCCAACATGAGCTTCCTCCACAGGGTGGCTGGGCTCTCACTCAGAGATCGGGTGAAGAGCTCTGCCATCCGGGAGGAGCTCGGTGTCGAGCCGCTCCTCCTCCAGGTCGAGAGGAGCCAGATGGGGTGGTTCGGGCATCTGATCAGGATGCCCTCCAAGCGCCTCACTTGTGAGGTGTTTTAGGCACGTCCCACCGGGAGGAGACAAAGAGGCAGACCCCGGACCCGCTGGAGAGACTATGTCTCACAGCTGGCCAGGGAACGACTTGGGATCATTCCGGGTGAGCTGGAGGATGCAGCCGGAGTGAAGGAAAACCGGGCTTTCCGTCTGAGGCTGTTGCCCCCACAACCCGGCCCCGGATAAGCAGAGGACAACAAAACTACAGCCTGAAGAGAAAATATAAACAAGCTAAGATGCATTTGAAAATGGAACGTTGTTATACAATTAAAAGAAAACCTTGATTAGATCACCGTCACCGTGTGTGAGTTGGGAATTAATCAAAAAATTCTCATTCCCAGACAAATGTGTGTGTGCATTTACTGTATTTTTCAGACTAAAAGTCAGAGTTTTTTCATGGTCGTGGTATGACTTATACTGAGGTGCGACTTATAGTCTGAAAAATACGGTCATTCTAGATCTTACTACCTTTATTCCAGGTTTACCTAATTTAATTAAACCTTTCCAAATTCCATTTCAGATTTGAATCATTTTGTGTATAATTTTATCAACTGTTTTCCAGATTTGACCAATTTTATTCAAGAATATCCAAACTTTATTTTACACGGAAAGTTTTACGAGTTTATGAGACGGGTGTGGTCTTGAAAATAAATTTCATTGAACAAAAGAATGTGAAGATTAATAATAAACCGTTCCATTCTGTCGTCTTCTGCTTATCTGGGGCCGGGTTGCCGGGGGCAACAGCCTCAGACGGGAAGCCCAGTTTTCTCTCTCCCCGGTTGCTTCCTCTAGCTCACCTGGAAGGATCCCAAGTCGTTCCCCAACCAGCTGTGAGACATAGTCTCTCCAGCGGGTCCGGGGTCTGCCCCTTGGTCTCCTCCCGGTGGGACGTGCCCGAAACACCTCACCAGCGAGGCACTCGGGGGGGCATCCTGTCCAGATGCCTGAACCACCCCATCTGGCTTCTCTCGACCTGGAGGAGGAGCGGCTCGACACCGAGCTCCTCCCAGATGGCAGAGCTCCTCACCCGATCTCTGAGTGAGAGCCCAGCCACCCTGCGAAGGAAGCTCATTTCGGCCGCTTGTATCCGCAATCTCATTCTTTCAGTCACCACCCACAGCTGGTGACCATAGGTGAGAGTAGTAACGTAGATCCTGGTTACCATGGTGAGGGTAGGAACGTAGATCGACTTGTAAATCGAGAGCTTTTCTTTTCGGCTCAGCTCTCTCTTTACCACGACGGACCGATGCAGCGTCCTAGTTATTGCTGACGCCGCACCGATCCGCCTGTCGATCTACCACCCCATCCTTCCCCCACTCGTGAACAAGACCTCGAGATACTTAAACTCCTCCACTTGGGACAAGACCCTGTCCCTGACCTGCAGGGGGGGGTTCCACCCTTTTCCGGGCGAGGACCATGGTCTTGGATTCCCATCCCGGTCGCTTCACACTCGGCAGTGATCCAGTAATAATCAACCTTACGACACAAACTGGTATAGATGGAAAAAAAAAAGTCTTTTCGGTACCTTACAGATGAAGGCGACCACCACGGACGTGTCTCTGGTTACAGTTCGTCTTCCATCTAAATAAAAACAGTTCACACATCTTGACACAAAATCGGATCGTCACCGTCCCAGTGAAGTAGGAGCTAGGACCTGACCAATTAAAAGATTTTCAAACCGAAGCAAAAACCAATCAAACAACAGATTTTTCAAAATATTTTCATTACTATTCATGTGTTTAAGTTTGTCCGAATCAATATTTGTTCATAAAACACACAAAAGCAATGAACAAAAAAAAAAAACGGTCTGTTTCTGCTTTCTTCCTCCATGTCGAAGCGGAGCATGTGATGTCATATGGTGGTGCGTTTAAGAACGGTTTGTAAATCTGAGTGTTTTAGTAACATTGTTGTCCTGAAAGAGTGCAGTACTAAAAAGTTTACTAGTTTAACCTCTTAACACCCACCTATTTTCGGGCTGTGCACAATAGTTGGACATACCCAAATGCCTTTGCTTATTACAGCAGCATCTTTCAAGTCACATGCTTGTACTATACATCAAAATAAAGCTTAGACCTTCTAGTTTCTGTAGATATGTACATGGAGAGTGTCAGAATTTCAGAGCCTATCCTACAGTAGTTCAAACATAAAAAAAAATTGTAGAATTTTAGCCTCGCCTAATTTTTTTCATTTTCCATTGTCCCTAGCCAAGACATACTTCTTAGTAGGCATAATTCCTTCCATTTGTATGACAAAAATCTTGTTGACAACAACTGTGTAAAGTTTCAGATCTCTAGGTACAAGTGTTTTTGACCTATTGACCTTTTACTATAAAAAGTGTCCATTCGGCACAAGCTGTCCAAATCTGTGCCAAAATGTGCCAAAGTGAATTTTTGCCATTCTATCACTTTTTTAGTCATAAAAAATGCATATTAGTGTTTCTATGACTTTGAATGCCTCCCACAGATATTTTTTTTTCATAATTTTTTAAATGTATATTTTAATATTTTTTACTGTAATTATACATTTTTCCATAAAAATCATGCACAAGAAATGAAATATACAACTGGATAAATGATATGTTGTGTATGACAACAACTGTGTAAAGTTTCAGATCTCTAGGTACAAAAGTTTTTGATTTATTGACCTTTTAGTATAAAAATGTCTAATCTGAACAAGCAACAAATTGAATTTTTGCCATTTTATCACCTTTTTAGTCATAAAAAATGCATATTAGTGTTTCTGTGACTTTAAAAACCTCCCACAGATCTTTTTTTTATTATTATTTTTTTATTTACATAATTTTTGCTGTAGTTATAATTTTTTTTCATAAAAATCATGGACAATAAAAAATTTTCGGATAAAAAATATGTTCCAAAACCCCAGAAATATAGTTTGCCAAAAGAAAAGTTGAAAATAAACTAGAAAATCTTTCAATCTGTGATCACCTCACTCACTCAGTGTCTGCTCCTCATTCGCGTCATGACGCACAAAAATGGCGCCGTTTGTTTTGATAAAATTTCCCGTTACGCAGTTGAAATACACGCGATTCGATTGGTTCGGTTTTGAACCAATCCCCTCGTTTTGAAGGTGGAAGTATCAGCTTTCTTTATTGGCTAATCATATATTTTTAAGTGACGTCGTTAGCCCGCTAGAAGCTAACATGCTAGCAGTGCTGTTAGCTGAACGAGGAGCGCTTGATTCATTCAAAGCCTTGTAAAAAACAAACCCTTGATCGGAATATTTTGCGAACGGTCTCATTTTGTAGATAACTTCGTGAAGAAAAGAAACATACCCAGGATGAAGTTAAAAACACAGCCTGGCAGTTACTATGGAGATTGGAATGTGACTGCTACGATTTCTCGCAGAAAAAAAAAATCACGTTTTCTGGAGTTTTTCTCCAAACTGGTTTACTTTTGAGAAAATACAATTTTATATAGTTATTCTGTGGATTGTTACGGACAAAATGAGACCAATCACATGAAGATCGAACCCGTCTCAGCCCATTACGACTGGATCATAGGTGAGAAATGCTCTCCAAACAGTTTGATTTTGTTTGCGGATAGTTTGCTATTTCTTCTTGAAACTAGTGAAAACATAAGAATGGATGCTATGATCGTTTTCTTGACAGTCTAAGCTTTAAAATGAGGTATAACTTAGTGGAGTTGAACTAAGGATAAGTGTCTTTATGAGTGAAAAAAAAACAAAAACCCACAAGCGTCCCGTCGCCGGGTAGGTGGGAGTTAAGAGGTTAACTGGTACTAGCCGAGCCCTAACAGCATTCCCGTTAATACCGTATTTTCCGCACTATAAGGCGCACCTAAAAACCTTAAATTTTCTCTAAAGTCCACATTGCGCTTTTTAACCCGGAGCGCCTTTTATATGGATTAATATTGAGCTACAACAGGTGTCGCAACTGCGGTAAGCAGCCACCGACTCCATTATCCCCCGTAGAAGAAGTAGTGCGCGGTGCATGCTGGGATATATTTCCATATGTGTGTTTGTGTAAAGACCCGGAAATGGCTCCTACCAATAGACACTGTTACACCGCAGAGTTTATACTCAAGGCGATCGGTCATGCAGTAGAACACGGGAATAGAGCCGCAGCGACAGAGTTTAACATCAATGAATCAATGGTGAGGAAGCAAGAGGATGCGATGCGCCAGGTAAGTAAGACTAAACAGAGTTTCCGCGGGAACAAAGCGAGACGGTCAGGGTTAGAGGACAAAGTTGAACAGCCTTTACTGTAGCGCCTTATAATGCGGTGCGCCTTATTTATGGAAAAAGTTTTTTAAAATGTCATTTATTGAAGGTGCGCCTTATAGTGCAGAAAATACAGTACTTGTTTTTTTATAGATCTGAAATGCCGTAATTTCACGGCTATAAGGCGCATATAAACGTCTTAGATTTTCTTCAAAATGAGCGGTGCGCCCTTTCGTGCGGTGCGCCTTGTGTGTGAGAAAAGGCGGACATAAAGAAAAAGCGGTGCCCGTGAGGCGAGGCGGACCTGAAAGAAAAGGCTTGTGAACGTTAAAGAGTGAAGTGTGAGCGGCGTGGGAGCGATGAATGACCGAAGGAGACCGCAGTTTCACAAAGGGTGGAAGGCAGCGCCGGGCGAGTTACGCTACAGTTTGCCAATGGAATGTAGATGCTTGGACTAACGTGTCTGCTGGTACTGTTATCCGAGCTTTCGCAAAAGCTGGTATCCTTTCTGAGGAGCCGCACAGTACAGACAGTGACTTTGACAGCGAGGAGCGAAGTGGACCTGCTCTGTTGGATTTTGCGCAGCTGTTCGATTCCGAAACAGAGGATGAGGACTTTGATGGATTTGAATAAAGACTATTACCGGTAATGTGCTTGTTTAGTATCGTTACTACTTAAATAAAGCACAACCAAACTCAGTTTTGCTCCCGATCTACTTTTTTAATACGCACATTTGCATGCTTGCGTGTGTGTTGTTGTAAGGCGGTGTGTGACTGAGACTGCGCCTTTTTGTACGGTGCGTCTAATGATCGTGAAATTACGGTAGGGTTTCCCCACCTGGACTTTCTCCTCTGCTGTTTGGCAGGACGTTCTCTGAATTTTTGGAAGCCGGAGACGAGCTGCTGGATGATTTGGCTAGAGAAAATAAAAAGCCGGCTAAAAACTCTGAAGACACGAGTCACACAAGTACATAAAGATCTAAACCTACCAAATATGGGCACCTGGAACACCGTCATGGTTTCATCTTTGTACGTCTCCTCGGTGTACGGCCGCACAGCTGCGGAAACAAAGTGGTCACACGTTGTTCACACGTAATCATTAACCTAAAAACTTACACAGCTTGATGTCCTCAAGAGGTCCCGAAAAAGACTTGATGGCGTTCAGATATTTTTCCTTTAAAGCAGAAAAAAAGACGGCATTAAGAATGAACTTGTGATAAAACGGAAGCAGATGTTACAGATGTGAGATTTACCAGCTGTGGGGGTCCAGAGAGGACGCACTCGGGAACCCCCGTGTCCTTCAAAGTTAAAATCATCCCTGTGGCAGCAAAATACCGTTAGAGAGAAAACCAATCATCTACTCATGATCGTACAAAAAATTTATTCCGATGATTTCTGGAACCTCGTTTATCAAGCATGCGTACGCAGACTTCTACGCCAAACGAGCATCGAACAATATAAAAATGGCGGTTCTAAGAATACACAACATTTCGCGCTAATTCCCATATTTTGCGTCACTTTTAACGCAGGCTATTCAAGCTGAATGTTTTGACTAAAATCTACCATAGAAGAAAAAAAAAAAAAAATCCTAACTTTTCACAACCTGGCATTCCTGCTCCGCCATCTTTAATATTCCACAGGTGTACATGATCACATAGATCTTTTATTGTTTGGATCATGAGGTGAAAAATTTTAACCCCAGAAAATATTTTTTTATTAAAACTAGTGCTGTCATTTTAATGCGTTAATTTGATTAATTAATTACGCCGCATTTTAACGCGTTAAAAAAATTAACGCACTTAATTATGATGTCATAATGGTGGTGAGCCAATGCTTGCGCATTTGAATTTTGGACTATTGAAGGACCCGAAGTTTTCTTGGCCGTCCTACATCGCCTAAGCTGGCAAATTAATAAGGCAGTGGTTCAACAACAGACATGGACAAGACTCAGGAGGATGAGACAGTCGCAGGGGCTGATCCAGGGGGAGGCGTGGGGTGCGACCCTTTTAATCCACAAAAAAAAAAAAAAAAGTGTCTTACTACTTTAATTATTATAAACTCTGGGCAAAATATGCAAAAAAAAAAAATGCAGAAAAGTTACTTATTTTTCAAAAGGTTCTGGGGAGGATGCCTCCTCACGGCCCCCTTTAGAAAATCCTGGATTCACCCCTGAGTCGAGCCACTGAACGGCAAGTTTTTATACAAAAATAATAAAGACAGGACAATAAATAAAAACGTAGTAATTTGTAGTTTTTTCAAAAAGGAGTTTTCCTACCACCGGAGCAACTCCAGCCTGACATACCATCTAAACATAAAACATGTTCAGGCAAGTTCCTCTGTTGTGAGTGTGGCTACCGGGAGCTCGCTCTGCCAAACCAAGGTAGCTAAATTTGGCAAGCGAATGAGCAAATTGACAAATACTATCGCAAAGTGGGTTGCTGGTGATTGCAGGCCAATTTTTATAGTTGAAGATAAGAACGAACCCTAACGGACCCTAACCCTTGTTTTACTTATTTTTAATGATGCACCTGGCCTCATGAGGCACAGTTCACCAATAATAAATTAGAATTGTATTCAATTGATTAATCATACAGTACAATTTTTAAAATCCTAGAATTCAAATTCTTTATCAGGAGACCTTTAGGAAATATAACGTTAAAATGCGATTAATTCGATTAATTATTTTAATCAACTGACAGTACTAACTATACCAGATCTCCCACTCTAGCTACCGACTGTTAGAAAACTGGATGAATCTTATGATGAAGCTTGTTTTTCAGACCTGAAAGACCTCCCACGTTCTCCCAGCTCAGTCTAGTCAGGAAGATGTTGTCCAGCCGAGCCGCTTTCAGCCTGACGGGTTTACACACACAGGTTACAGAGAGAAGCATGACGATGAGTGTGTGTGTGTGTGTGAAGCTGCTTACTTGTGTTCCTGCATCAGTCTCTGAGTTCCTTCTCCACAGTTAAACAGATACCTGAAACGAACGTGACGAAAAACCAAACCAAAGAATTTTAATGAACGTAAACATCACGTCAAGTTTAACTTTTTACAAAACTTTTTATTTTAATTGTTTGAGTTATTTCAGATCAGTTTATGATTTATTTGGGGGAGACGGTGGCTCAGTGGTTAGAGCGTTCGCCTGCGGACTGGAAGTCAACCGGAAGTTTGCGGGTTGGCATCCCAC
Organism: Neostethus bicornis; assembly: GCA_902685375.1. Taxonomy (NCBI): domain Eukaryota; kingdom Metazoa; phylum Chordata; class Actinopteri; order Atheriniformes; family Phallostethidae; genus Neostethus; species Neostethus bicornis. The sequence goes on from LR738556.1 coordinate 2,659,662, forward strand.
TGAGTGCACGTCTAGGGTTCTTGGAGAAGACACCTAACCCCCCATTTCTCCCACCACTGGCGCCGTCGTCGGCAGCCTGCTGCGGTGTAAGGGCAGCCCGCTGCGGTGTAGGGGCAGCCTGCTGCGGTGTAAGGGCAGCCCGCTGCGGTGTAGGGGCAGCCCGCTGCGGTGTAAGGGCAGCCCGCTGCGGTGTAAGGGCAGCCCGCTGCGGTGTAAGGGCAGCCCGCTGCGGTGTAAGGGAAGCCCGCTGCGGTGTAAGGGCAGCCCGCTGCGGTGTAAGGGCAGCCCGCTGCGGTGTAAGGGCAGCCCGCTGCGGTGTAGGAGTACAGCACACAAATTTCCCCGGAGAGGGGTCAATAGAGTGAGTTAAAAATAAAATTATTAGAAACAGCAGTCAAAGACGGACCAGCTGATCAATGGACGAAGCAGGTTCAACAAACCCTGGACTGGACTGTGTCCTTTCTATACCGCCCCTTGTAGAGAAAATGGGAATAGACGTCCGTGTCTATCCTGAACGTAGCATCCACATTTTTCTTGATTTGTTTAGATCAGGGGTGGGCAAACGTTTTAATTCACGGGGCCCATTGAACTCTAAAATTTGACAAAAAAGGCCGGGACAGGAGCAGATGTTTTGGTAACCTCACCTCATTGGGGAAAAAAAAAAAAAAAACATCTTGGGATGTGGACAAAACATGTGCTTTAATTCGCAATAAAAATTAAGAAAAACATCCCAACAAAATCTCTTCTTTTGAAATGAGTTTTTAAACACTGAAAATCAAACGAATAACTATTTTATTTTGAAGGTCTAGATTCTAGCTAGCTAGCCCTTAAAAAACGTGCAACTAGCGCGCAAGATTTAACATTTAGCGCTAGGTTACGCTCGTGTAGTGCCCCCTAATGGCTTTCCATAGCAGCGCACAAGGTTTGAAATCTAACCCCTCTGTTTACGTGCGCGTACTGGCCCCGATGGCTTTCCATATCTGCGCACATAGTTTAATTTTGACAACGTCTGCATCACAAAGACACACACATTTTATTGGGGGCAGTGTTGTTGTTTTCTCAACAAAGCCAAAACTAATTCTATAATGCGCCATCTAGTGATGAAACATCAGAATTGCAGAAAAAATAAGACCTTAACATGGTTTATTTACTTAATTATTTCAAATTCAGCGGGCCGGATTAACGGACTGCATGTGGCCCGCAGGCCGTAGTTTGCCCATATCTGGTTTAGCTACATATGTCCAGGCATTTGACTCTCGTTACATCACGCCTGATAAATGTGTTAAAGGTTAAAATTTGCAGCGGGAATTATGAGCATGCTCAGTAGTGGTTGAAAATCTTGGCATCCTTAAACATCCAATATCCCCAGCTGTGTTATACCTAGAGCTACATACAGATGCAGTGGTTAGCACGGTAGCCGCACGGCATGAAGTTTGAGGGTGACAAGGCTTGATTCACTAACCTATCTGTGTAGAGTTTGCATGTTCTACCTGTGTATATGTGGGTTTTCTCCACCTACTCTTGTTTTCTTCCACTCTCCAGAAACATGCATGTTAGGTTGACTGGATGATATGAAATTGTCACTAGGACTGAATGAGTGTGTGAGGCCAGGTGACACACTGGCGACCTGTTGAGGGTGTACCCTGCCTCTTGCTTTCAATCGATCTTAGCAGCTTCACTACTTTACAGATGGGTGTAATTGTAAGAGTAGTGTATAGCGTGTACCTGTTGAACTCAGAGAAGACATATAAAGCAGCAGGGCTGTCTCTGGTTCCAGCTCCGACCACCTGGAGGTAAACAGTGGAGGGTCCATGAAGGTCTCCTCTTCTACTGCGACTTTCTTTGGTTTTCAGACGGCGCAGCGGCTCTTTCTGTTTAGATTTCTTAAACCCTAGAGGTCTTGTGTCTACGAACTGACCACTGCTGGTCGCCATCGTCCGTACGAACTGAGAAATAATGCTGTTGAAAGAAAAATATCTAGAAGAAAAACCTCTTAAAGTCACATGGAATTTATTCATGCTCGTTCACCCCGCGAAAAATTAAAGAATTGAAGCTAATAAATCAGTTATAAAATAAATTTTAGCAGTTGATAACATTTCAGCAGGTTTTAACAAACATTTTCTACAGTTTTATCAGTTAATTTGCTTCTTTTTAAAGGTTCAAGTTGACACATGTGATTTCACTTCCGTCGATTAATGATGACGTCACTGGTCCCGAAAAAAAACCCCACTAAATAACAAATAAATTTTTTAAAACCAAATAAAGAAAAACGACAATTTTTTGCTGAAATGAATTAATATTATTATAGAAGTAATTTTATTTAAATACAATAAATTAATAATAAATGTATCAAAGTGGCGGGAAACACATTTCACTCATAATTTAATTTTGATATTGATTTAATTATCATAAACAAACTGCTTGAAAAACACAAAACTTTATGTAAAAAATTACTTGTAAAAAAGTAAAAGTACAAAAATAAGTAAAAAAAATTCTAATTTTTTTTTAAATAATTAAATAATAATAATAAAAATAATACACTAATAATTAATTAATTAACTAATTAATTAATAGTTATTAATTAATTAATAATAATAAAAAAATTGCGTATCAAATATGATACGTGGGCTTTATAGGGTTAATGATGTATTCATTCGATAATAAAATGATTTTTAATAATCCTGATAACGATAAATATTACAATTGCTTTTATGATATCGATATATCGATACGTGTTCAATATCAATTTTAAAAAAAACCACCCAAAACCGCTAGTAAATACAATACAACAAATTAATATTATCTTCCGAAAAATGTCTGTTTTTTTATTTCTTTATACATTTTTTTAATCTGTTCAACTTTATTAATGTTTATTTAATAGGAATTAAAATAACTTTTTTTATTTTATATTAGCTACGCTCACTATGGTCACTAGCTGTGGGTGGATCACGGATACAAGCAGCCAAAACGAGCTTCCTCTGCAGGCTGGCTGGGCTCTCACTCAGAGATAACGTGAGGAGCTTGTAGTAGAGCTGTTGCTCCTCCAGCACGAGAGAATTCAGGTGGGGTGGTTCGGGCTTCTGGTCAGGATGCCTCCCGAGCGCCTCGCTGGTGAGGTGTTTCGGGCACGTTCCACCAGGAGGAGACCTAGAAGTAGACCCCAGACCCGCTGGAGACACTACGTCTCAGCTGGACAGGGAACACCTCAGGTTGCTCCTGGGTGAGCTGGGAGATGCAGCCAGGGTGAATGAAGCCTGGGTTTCCTGTTTGAGGCTGTTGCCCCTGTGACCAGCCCTGGGTAAGTAGAAGACGACGGGAAATCCGATTAATACGCATATCATCGTAAAGACAATTCCTTTGCCGGTTTAGGAAATATTGTGATCACAAGGTATTGCATAAGAACAAACTTGTTTGACGTCTTCATTCTTTGGGTGGAAATTTATTTCAGTCCTTTTCTTTTTGTAAATGATCAAAATGTTTTAAGGTGAAATTCTTAGAAATGTTTTTAATTTAAGTGCAATAACTAAGTGAAAAGTACTTGTTATGGGCAAAGCCATTTGGGGGATGTTCGGTTTTTTTTCCTTACCTCTGCCACCCAGGCACCAACCTTCCCCACCTGTTGGCAGTTAAAAATGCTTTCTAGGTGGCTGATTAAGAAGGTCTGGTACCAAGCTGAGAGAGGATCCATCTGCAGCACTCCCAAAAGAAGCTTTTCAGTTGTTAAGGTTGATAGTAAATAAATAGTTGTTTTCTTCAACACCCTACTCTGCTTCATTCTTCAATTGTGTTCCACTCCAGGGGATTAATCACAACAACCGTCTCCATATCGGCGTAACCCAGGCATGGACAAACTACGGCCCGGGAGCCACATGCGGCCCATTAAACGTTTTAATCCGGCCCTCCGAACATAATTCTTCTTCTTTCGGCATTTCCCTTCAGGGGTCGCCACAGCAAGTCAGTTTCTTCCATCTAACCCTATCTGCTGCATCTTCTTTGGTCACACCAACTATCTTCATGTCTTCCTTCACTGTATCCATGAACCTCCTCTTTGGTCTTCCTCTAGTTCTCTTTCCTGGTGGTTCTAAATCCAGCATCCTTCTTCTGATGTATTCTCTCTCTCTCCTCTGTACATGTCCAAACCATCTCAGTCTGACCTCTCGGACTTTAAAACCTCTAACATGTGCTGTTCCTCTGATCCTGTCCATCCTGGTCACTCCCAGAGAGATCCTCAGCATCTTCATCTCTGCTACCTCCATCTCTGTTTCTTGTCTTTTCTTCAGTGCTACTGTTTCTAGACCAAACAGCATGGCTGCTCTCACCACGGTTTTGTACACTTTTCCTTTCATTTTAACTGAAACTCTTCTATCACACATCACACCTGATACTTTTCTCCACCCATTCCAGCCTGCCTGCACATGCTTCTTCACCTCTTTTCCACACTCTCCATTGCTCTGGACTGTTGATCCTAGATACTTAAAATTCAGAACATAAATTTTTTAAAACTCAATAAACTTTGTTTGTGTTTTATTTCCCCTGCGATTCTGATGTTTCCTCACTAGATGGCGCACTCTAGATATATAATCACTTTGTTGAGAAAAGAATGGCGTGCTAGATGTTAAAACAAGCAAAATGTTATATCAAGCGCTTAGATTTCAAACCTAGCGCCGCTAAATGCTCGTTTTTAAGCGCTATCGCACTCGATTTCAGACCTAGTGCCGCTAGATTTGAAATTTAACGCTCTTGATGTAACATTTAGCGCTTGTTTAAAATCTAGCGCACCATTCTATAAGTCTAATCTAGCGGTTACCAAAGCCTGCCATCCATCTGATCCTGTTCCGACCCTCTGGTCAAATGTTAGAACTCAATGTGGCCTGTAAACCAAAAAGTTTGCGCACCCCTTTGCTAACCCTAGTCCATACGAGTCATAACAGTACTTATGAAGTAACTCCAGATTACTTTTTAATTAAATTTGAATAAATTGATCTTCATTAAATCAAATGAAATGACTCAGAAACAAAAGACACAACAGCATTTGTTTTCTCTTCCTCTCCGACTTTATTCTGCAGCTCTGACACGACACAATAAAAGAAGCAGTTCCGTGAAGATAGCGACACAATGCTTTTATTCACGCACATGGAAGAGGAGGAGGATTCCAGTATGAAGTCTGCAGACCGACACGCCACATCGCTTCGCTTCTATAAATACAAGTTCCTGCTCATCTCTTACACATGGCTTTGTTGCCATGACGACTCACCACGGATCGACTGCTGCTTTTCTACGCGAGTGTTTGTGTTCATGTGAAGAGAGAAGTGAGTTATTATATCATACAGGCTGAAATGAACGGGAGTTTCTTTACTTTTAGGCTTCAACACAGCAACAAGGAGACCAAGCAAATTTACACAAGAGTTGTTTATGATTACTTTTCTTTTTTTTCTTCAGTTGTAGCAGACTGATTGGTGTGTTTTGGTTTGTCAGTCCATGTACATAGGGGAGCTGGGCGAGGCTGGCATCTGGTCCATGATCCTGCAGACATAACCGGCGACGTCCACTGAGCGTTCCTCGTACATCTGAATGAATGGGTCCCTCTGAAGCAAATAAACAGAAACAAAACATAAGCATGAAATCTTAAAACTGCGGGTATAAACCTTCGTGGTGCTTGAAACTCACCAGTAGCTCTTTGTACTTTGGCCTTTTTGATTCGTCCTTCGTAAGGCTGCGAGAAAGACAAAAAATTATTACCGGTGCCAAACACAACCTTCAGGAAACAAAATCAGCCCTTTAGATGTTACAATCTGGCTCACATTTCGGAGACCTCTGCCCGCGAAAAATTCCCGCGCAACGTTACTATGGATCTTAGTGAAACAGCGTTCCGCATTACATCTTTTCGCTACAGACTCGCTGGCACCACAGATCAAACACACGCACTTATCGTTAACATTTGCAAACCAAAACTCTGTTTCCCACTTTTTGTGGGAGTTATACGTTTTTTGTCTCTTAGCTGTGGGCGTAGTTGCAGCTAATCTGGCCGCCATTTGCCTCCGAGTCAAGCTAGACTGCAGCGCAACTGTTTGATTAACAACTACAATTGGTGAATAATAATTTGAAGGAGGCGGGATACTAATGAATTTAATTGGATAGTTGTGTAAACGTGCGACAAATCAAACGTGCCAGATAAAAGTTGTATAGGATTCAGAAAAGCTTTGGCATTGTGTGGGCTCTTCCCGTTGCCACCTTTAACGTCTCACCATAGATTCATTGACGCTATGCTAGCATGCAGCAGCGCAATATCCCTCCTGGATCGCGGGATCAGTGGCTTTAAACCTACAACTTGCATCATAGATACCGTATTTTCCGCACTATAAGGTGCACCTAAAAACCTTAAATTTTCTGTAAAGTCCACGATGTGCCTTTTAACCCGGAGCGCCTTATATATGGATTAATATTGAGCTACAACAGGTGTCGCAACTGCGGTAAGCAGCCGCCGCTGACTCCATTTCCCCCGTAGAAGAAGTAGTGCACGGTGCATGCTGGGATATATGAAAGGGCGTCTCATTTCCATTTGTGTGTTTGTGTAAAGACCCGGAGATGGCTCCTACCAATAGACACTGTTACACCGCAGAGTTTAAACTCAAGGCGATCGGTCACGCCGTAGAACATCTATCTGACTTTTTTTATTTACATTGGATGCATAGCGTAACCCCAGCCTTTACTGTAGCGCCTTACAATGCGGTGTGCCTTATATATGGAAAAAGTTTTAAAATATGTCATTTTTTAAAGGTGCGCCTCATAATGCAGAAAATACGGTACTTCTTGTTGTGATTGGCCTGAGGATTTGAAAATAATTACCAGTTGGTACTTTGTTGTGCGTGTTCGTTCTATCTGTGTAATCCCTCATTTGTCCATCGTCGAAACGGCTTTCAAAAATTTTCCATTGGACAGTGCCTGTCTTTTTCTTGTTCACTGTCCAGAAGACAACTTTAAAGTCTTTACGACAAAAAAAACTAGCCTATTCTTTTTTAAATAGACAGTTCATTATTGACTGTTCTTATTTTCAGTGGTGGAACGTAACGAAGTAAATGTACTTCATTACTGTACTTAAGTAAAGTACATACACACAATTTTTTTACTTAAGTAAAATTTGAGACCTGTACTTTTTACTTTTACTTCACTACATTTTTAGAGCAAATATCTGTACTTTTACTCCACTACTTTTTAAAAGTGTGTTTCTAATTTTTTGCTACATTTTCATTCAGGAATTTGAAAAATATACATTTTTTTTTAGCACATTTTGAAGCTGCATCGACAAAATCAACCTGTAGAGGATGCAGTTGATCGCATGTGGTCTCCAAGAGGGAGAAGAAGTAATGAATCGAGGACCAATCAGAATCAAGAGTAAACATTTTCCGCCAAAAAACTAACATCAAATATAGCAAAAATTGAAAAAGAGTCAGAAGATCATTGTTCGTTGTGTTTACTTTTAAATAAAAAGTTGAGCCATCATTACACAGAGCAGGGGCGGCTCCAAGGATTTTCTAAAGGGGGCGAGGCGGGGCGTGATGTCATTGACAAAGCCAGTATAGGAGGACTGGGGGCCTCCCTCCAAAACATTTTAAAAAATAAGAGTTTTTTTCCTGCATTTTGGTGGCCCATTCGCTGGCCCTGCAGGGGATAGCTTGACTCGTCCCCTTTCCTTTCTTCTTTTTAATTTTTTTTTCCTGTGAACCAGAGGAGGAACGGAGGTGGAAGGGGAGGAGGTGGGGGGACGCCCCCCCTCTTCTTGGGTCCGCCCCTGCAAAGTATTTATCTGTGACCCTACAGCACAAAAAATAACATTTGAATTATGATCGAATACTTTTACTTTTTACTTAAAAAGTAAAATTTACACCAATTACTTTTGTACTTTTACTTAAGTACAAAAAGTGGGTACGTCATCCACCACTGCTTAATTTTGACTCTAACCCCATTTGGAGCGACCCCTGGAGGTGGAATCAAAACCAACAAAGTAGCCACGCCTTTCTATGAGCTTCACGGATCTAAACTTAGGGCGAAAACAGAGGATTATGGTCCAGAAAATCCGATGCTACTCACCACACGTTGACAAAGGAGATAAATTTGGGAGAGAAGCGCCTCTCCTCTGAGTTGCTGAGTTGGGGTGGATCTCCTCTCACCACCTGGGTCAGCTGGTCAAACACACTGTTCCACTTGGGGTAAGGAAAGCGTCCGGTGGCCAGCTCGTACTGAAACACACACAAACATGTCTGAGAAAAAGGAAGTGATTCTTTTTTTTTAAGAAAAAAAAGGCACAATTTCTCAACTTTTTCTTGAAGAGGCTGATTGAACGCATTCAGGTGGCAGAGATAAACATTTTTAGTGCAGTTTTGCAGCTTTATTTTCAATTGTGCATTATTTTCTGCATCTTAAGTGGCACGTTGTATCCTGCGTGCTGATTCGTCGTGCTTCATTGGTATCTTTTACTCACCAGTGTGATGCCCAGACTCCAGACGTCTGAGCGCACATCGTAGCCTTGCCTGGAGGCGCTGGGGTCTATCCTTTCTGGCTGGAAGAACAAGAATTAAACTAATTTTAATGTCATTCAATAAAATTCTATTAGTTTAGCCTGATTTTACGACGTAATTGTAAATTGAACAAAAAAAAAAAGAACAAAAAATGAACGCAAATACAGTCAAATGTGTTTAAATGTAAACAATAGCTCATTTTAAAACTAACAAACTCAGGGAATTACTGAAAAACAGCAGCGGAAAAAAAAAAAAAAAAAGAAACCTCATGGAGATCCAAATGAAGGAGGGATCCCCCAGCTCCACTCCAAGACAAACAGTAGCTTATTCTGCTTTCGGTGTCTCTCCAGCGGGTCCGGGGTCTGTCTCTTAGTCTGATCCCGGTGGGTGCCCGAAACACTTCAAAAGTGAGGGCGCTCGGGAAGCGTCCTAACCAAATGCCCGAACTGCCCCATCTGGCTCCTCTCGACCCGGAGGAGGAGCAACTCGACACCGAGCTCCATCCGGATGGCAGAACTCCTCACCCAATCTCTGAGTGAGAGCGCAGCCTCCCTGCAGAGGAAGCTCATTTCGGCCACTTGTATCTGTGATCTCATTCTTTCGATCACCACCCACACACAGCTGGTGACCATAGGTGAGGGTAGGAACGTAGATCGACTTGTAAATCGAGAGCTTTGTTTTTCGGCTCAGCTCTTTCTTTACCACGATGGACCGATGCAGTGTCCTAGTTATTGCTGACGCTGCACTGATCCGATTCAACCTTATTCTACTTTACGGCTACAGATATGAAGAAATCAGATGGGCTTCATTCTGATTGGAATGTTTTTAGTGAGAAACAAACAGCTGTTCTCACACCTGGATCCGGAAACAACTCCTTAAATAAAACGATCTCCCCTTTAGAATACCAAAGCTGCTCATCATCATCATCACCTGTGGACATGTTTCCACCTGCCCTCTTCTTAGCACATCTCACATGTTCACCCAATCATCTAAATCCAGAATGTCTTCCTTCACTGCATCCATGAACCTCCTCTTTGGTCTTCCTCTAGTCCTCTTTCCTGGTGGTTCCAAACCCAGCATCCTTCTTCCGATGTACTCTCTCTCTCTTCTCTGTACATGTCCAAACCATCTCAGTCTGGCCTCTCTGACTTTATTTCCAAAACCTCTAACATGTGCTGTTCCTATGATCCTGTCCATCCTGGTCACTCCCAGAGAGATCCTCAGCATCTTCATCTCCGCTACCTCCATCTCTGCTTCCTGTCTTTTCCTCAGTGCCACTGTCTCTAGACCAAGCATGGGCAAACTCCGGCCCGCAGGCCACATTCAGCCCGTTAAACGTTTTAATCCGGCCCGCCAAACATAAAAAATTAAATAAATAAACAAACCTTGAAAATGTTTTATTTTTGCTGCAATTCTGATGTTTCGTCACTAGATGGTGCCAAATCTTTCATATGATCAAAATTTCTTATGAGACCTTAATGTTTACATTTCCAAAAACTGGTCTGTAGGTTGAAGTTAGTGTAGATTTTTAAAGCGGAGTTCAAAAGACTGTAGTTCACTTGCTTTTGGTGGTGGTAAGATGTAAGAATTTAAAGGTGATCCAGTAAATTCATCTATAATTGGAACTAAATAACTGTGGGCAGTTTCATTAAAATTACTTAAGTGGTTTGGTAGATATCGTGTTTACAAGTGTTAGAAAAACACATACCCTCTAGTGAGGCTTCTCAGTTAGACTGAATCAGTGGGAGTTCTGAGCATGTTTTGCTGTAACCAGACAGTCCCATCTTACGGAAATGGGTGACAAAGAAAAGTAAAGATAGGCTAAGATCCAATCTGCTCCCCTTAAAGAAAGTCACTAAAGATGTTTGTTTTTACTCATTTTGTTATTTCAGGGGTTTAAATTAAGCAACCTAGATGTGTCAAGAGTGAGTAATAGAAGTCGCTTTCATCTCATTAGCAGATATAAAGGACAAAAATCCAGCAACTTTTCAAAATAAAACATTATTAAGATCCTGAATTAAAATAAAATGAGAAGTTGTTTAGTCTTTCTGAAGTGCCTGGTCCGACATGACCGGGCTCCATATCGGGGAATACCGTAATTTCACGGCCATTAGGTGCACCGTACGAAAAGGCGCAGTCTCAGTCACACACCGCCTTACAACAACACACACGCAAGCATGCAAATGTGGGTATTAAAAAAGTAGATCGGGAGCAAAACTGAGTTTGGTTGTACTTTATTTAAGTAGTAACGATACTAAACAAGCACATTACCGGTAATAGTCTTTATTCAAATCCATCAAAGTCCTCATCCTCTGTTTCGGAATCGAACAGCTGCGCAAAATCCAACAGAGCAGGTCCACTTCGCTCCTCGCTGTCAAAGTCACTGTCTGTACTGTGCGGCTCCTCAGAAAGGATACCAGCTTTTGCGAAAGCTCGGATAACAGTACCAGCAGACACGTTAGTCCAAGCATCTACAATCCATTGGCAAACTGTAGCGTAACTCGCCCGGCGCTGCCTTCCACCCTTCGTGAAACTGTGGTCTCCTTTGGTCATCCATCGCGCCCACGCCGCTCACAATTCACTCTTTAACGTTCTCATGTGTTTTCTTTTAGGTCCGCCTCGCGGGCACGGCGTTTTCTTTTAGGTCCGCCTTTTCTCACACACAAGGCGCACCGCACAAAAAGGCGCACCGCTCATTTTGAAGAAAATTTGAGACTTTTAGGTGCGCGTTATGGCCGTGAAATTACGGAACTGTTTTATATGTTTTGGTATTAAATTTTCAGTAGTTGGTTGTACTTTATTTAAGTAGTAACGATACTAAACAAACACATTAGCGGTAATAGTCTTTATTCAAATCCGTCAAAGTCCTCATCCTCTGTTTCCGAATCGAACAGCTGCGCAAAATCCAACAGAGCAGATCCACTTCGCTCCTCGCTGTCAAAGTCACTGTCTGTACTGTGCGGCTCCTCAGAAAGGATACCAGCTTTTGCGAAAGCTCGGATAACAGTACTAGCAAACACGTAGGTAAGTAGTTCAACTGCCCTGTAACCAGACGGTTGCCGGTTCGATCCCCCCCCAGGAGTTCATGCAGAGGTGTCCTTGAGCAAGACACTGAACCCCCAATTGCCCTTGATGGTGGTTTGCACCTTGCATGGCAGCATCCCAATCGGGTATGTGTGTGAATATGAGCTACAATGTAAAGCGCTTTGAGGACCAACGCAGGTGGAAAGGCGCGACTTAAACAGAGTCCGTTTACCATTTAGACACACACACACACACACACACACACACACACACTTTTCAATTCATCACATATTAATAGCCCGTACCCCTTCAAATGTTGATACTTTGTAAATAGAAATTCAAACAAAACTCTAGAACATCGTTAAACTAAAAATCCGACTCTCTGGTTGGATTTGGGTCGGCAGCTCGATCCTAGAAACCAACATCTCAGAACACACACCTGGCGTGCGTGCCAGCTGGAAAACAGAAACCGGTCTGGGATTCCAGCTGCATGAGCTCAGCAGTGCAGGAAGATCCTGACTGACTCACTACGAGTCATGAATGAAGCGTGAAGCTCTTCGGAGCGAGGCGTGCGATTGGAGGTGTCGTACAGCTGGATTGTGATAGCGCTTCACCAAATTTAGAATGGAAAGAGCCGGGTGGGGGGGGATGGAGCGGGCAGGGTTTAATCCCCCATGCTGATGTCATCCTAGGACAGAAAATAACCTCAGGTGACGACGCTACGATGACCTCACCCTCTTTGATTTGAGTTGTACGCAAAAAAAATGCTGCTTATTACTATTAAAACAATCCAAAATATCCAGATTTAAGTGATTAAATCTACTAAAAGTGAAAAATTGGGTTAGATATTTTAAAAAAAATTATGTAAGATTTAAAAATGAAGAAAAAAAAAAAAAAAAAAAGGGAAAAATATAGGTAATTTATAATGTGGTGAAATTAATTACTTGTTGGCAAAAATGGTGCGAAAAATGTCATATTTTGATAATTTTTTGTTCTTTTCCGTCATCTTCCGCTTGTTCCAGGGTCGGGTCGCGGGGGCAACATCCTCAGACGGGAAGCCCGGGCTTCTCTCACCCCGGCTGCATCCTCCAGCTCACCCGGAAGGATCCTGAGTCATTCCCCAGCCAGCTGTGAGACATAGTCTCTCCAGCGGGTCCGGTCTCCTCCCCTTGGTCTCCTTCCGGTGGGACATGGCCGAAACAGCTCGCCAGCAAGGCGCTCGGGGTGCATACTGATCAGATGCCCGAACCACCCCATCTGGCTCCTCTCCATCTGGAGGAGGAGCGGCTCGACACCGAGCTCCTCCCGGATGGCAGAACTCCACACCCGATATCAGCCACCCTGCGGAAGAAGCTCATTTTGGCCGTTTGTGTTTGCGATCTCATTCTAACCACCCCATCTGGCTCTGGCTCCTCTTGACCTGGAGGAGGAGCGGCTCGACACCGAGCTCTTCCCAGATGGCAGAGATCCTCACCCGATGTCTGAGTGAGAGCCCAGCCACCCTGCGGAGGAAGCTCATTTCGGCCGCTTGTATCTGCAATCTCATTCTTTCGGTCACCACCCACAGCTGGTTACCATGGTGAGGGTTGGAACGTAGATTGACTTGTAAATCGAGAGCTTTTCTTTTCAGCTCAGCTCTCTCTTTACCACGACGCACCGATGCAGCGTCCTAGTTTTTGCTGACGCCGCACCGATCCGCCCTTCGATCTCCCGCTTCATTCTTCCCCCACTCGTGAACAAGACCCCGAGATACTTAAACTCCTCCACTTGGGGCAGGACTCTGTCTCTGTCCCGCAGGGAGCATTCCACCCTTTCCCGGGCGAGGACAATGGTCTCGGATTTGGAGGCGCTGATTCCCATCCCGGCCGCTTCACACTCGGTCCAGTGAGAGCTGGAGATCATGGTCTGTATCTTTTTTTGTGATATTTAAATGTGCACATATTTAACTTTATTTTTTTTTATAAAATTACACAATAAATAAGCAAGAATTTCAACTTGAAAAGATTATTTTTTTTTTTTTTTTTTACTCACTGCCATGTATGGCCTGCATCCTGCGTCTCTGGTTTTGGCGATGGAGTCCACCAGCTGTCCGCTGATACCAAAATCACACAGCTTAATGTTCCCGTTCCGGTCCAGCAGGATGTTTGACGGCTTTATGTCTGAACAAAGAACGAAAAATATCAACCGTTTAAAAAAACAAATTTAAGAATCAAGAAAAATGGATGATTTTGATTTGAATTTCTACCTCTGTGAATTATTTTCAAGTTTTCCTTTAAGTGGTTAAGAGCCTTCACAGTCTGTAAAAAACAAAGGAAGTTAAAAACATGGAGATCTAAAAAATCAAAAATAGATGAGACTCTGAAACTTACAGCTAAAGTTATTTTTCCTAAGATTTCTTCTGGAATCACTTCGTCTAACGAGCAATATACAAACTTGTAAAATTTGTCTAACGAGGTAGCCATAAGTTCCATACAGATCCAACAGTCGCCCTGAAACACAAAAAGGAAACACAGATTTTACTAAAAAAAACACAACATTAAATGTCTTTGATGAATTTTCTGAGTTTAAGAATCTCAAGATCGACAGACGGATCGGTGCAGCGTCAGCAATAACTAAGACGCTGCATCAGTCCGTCGTGGTAAAAAGAGAGCTGAGCCGAAAAGCAAAACTCTCGATTTACAAGTCGATCTACGTTCCAACCCTCACCATGGTAACCAGGATCTACATTCCTACCCTCACCATGGTAACCAGGATCTACATTCCTACCCTCACCGTGGTAACCAGGATCTACGTTGCTACCCTCACCATGGTAACCAGGATCTACATTCCTACCCTCACCGTGGTAACCAGGATCTACGTTGCTACCCTCACCATGGTAACCAGGATCTACATTCCTACCCTCATCATGGTAACCAGGATCTACGTTCCTACCCTCACCATGGTAACCAGGATCTACGTTCCTACCCTCACCATGGTAACCAGGATGTACGTTCCTACCCTCCCCATGGTAACCAGGATCTAACTTCCTACCCTCACCATGGTAACCAGGATCTACATTCCCACCCTCACCATGGTAACAAGGATCTACGTTCCTACCCTCACCATGGTAACCAGGATCTACATTCCCACCCTCACCATGGTAACAAGGATCTACGTTCCTACCCTCACCATGGTAACCAGGATCTACGTTCCTACCCTCACCATGGTAACCAGGATCTACATTCCCACCCTCACCATGGTAACAAGGATCTACGTTCCTACCCTCACCATGGTAACCAGGATCTACGTTCCTACCCTCACCATGGTAACCAGGATCTACGTTTCTACCCTCACCATGGTAACCAGGATCTACGTTCCAACCCTCACCATGGTAACCAGGATCTACGTTGCTACCCTCACCATGGTAACCAGGATCTACATTCCTACCCTCACCATGGTAACCAGGATCTACGTTCCTACCCTCACCATGGTAACCAGGATCTACGTTCCTACCCTCACCATGGTAACTAGGATCTACGTTCCCACCCTCACCATGGTAACTAGGATCTACGTTCCTACCCTCACCATGGTAACCAGGATCTACGTTCCCACCCTCACCATGGTAACTAGATCTACGTTCCTACCCTCACCATGGTAACCAGGATCTACTTTCCTACCCTCACCATGGTAACCAGGATCTACATTCCTACCCTCACCATGGTAACCAGGATCTAAGTTCCTACCCTCACCATGGTAACCAGGATCTACGTTCCTACCCTCACCATGTTAACCAGGATCTACGTTCCTACCCTCACCATGGTAACCAGGATCTACGTTCATACCCTCACTATGGTAACCATGATCTACGTTCCCACCCTCACCATGGTAACCAGGATCTACGTTCCTACCCTCACCATGGTAACCAGGATCTACGTTTCTACCCTCACCATGGTAACCAGGATCTACGTTCCAACCCTCACCATGGTAACCAGGATCTACGTTGCTACCCTCACCATGGTAACCAGGATCTACATTCCTACCCTCACCATGGTAACCAGGATCTACGTTCCTACCCTCACCATGGTAACCAGGATCTACGTTCCTACCCTCACCATGGTAACTAGGATCTACGTTCCCACCCTCACCATGGTAACTAGGATCTACGTTCCTACCCTCACCGTGGTAACCAGGATCTACGTTCCCACCCTCACCATGGTAACTAGATCTACGTTCCTACCCTCACCATGGTAACCAGGATCTACTTTCCTACCCTCACCATGGTAACCAGGATCTACATTCCTACCCTCACCATGGTAACCAGGATCTACATTGCTACCCTCACCATGGTAACCAGGATCTAAGTTCCTACCCTCACCATGGTAACCAGGATCTACGTTCCTACCCTCACCATGGTAACCAGGATCTACGTTCATACCCTCACTATGGTAACCATGATCTACGTTCCCACCCTCACCATGGTAACCAGGATCTACGTTCCTACCCTCACCATGGTAACCAGAATCTACGTTCCTACCCTCACCATGGTAACCAGAATCTACGTTCCTACCCTCACCATGGTAACCAGGATCTACGTTCCTACCCTCACCATGGTAACCAGGATCTACGTTCCTACCCTCACCATGGTAACCAGGATCTACGTTCCTACCCTCACCATGGTAACCAGGATCTATGTTCCTACCCTCACCATGGTAACCAGGATCTACGTTCCCACCCTCACCATGGTAACCAGGATCTACGTTCCCACCCTCACCATGGTAACCAGGATCTACGTTCCCACCCTCACCATGGTAACCAGGATCTACGTTCCTACCCTCACCATGGTAACCAGGATCTATGTTCCTACCCTCACCATGGTAACCAGGATCTATTTTCCTACCCTCACCATGGTAACCAGGATCTACGTTCCCACTCTGACCTATGGTCACTAGCTGTGGGTGGTGACCAAAAGAACGAGATCACAGATACGAGCGGCCAAAATGAGCTTCCTCTGCAGGGTGGCTGGGCTCTCACTCAGAGATCAAGTGAGGAGTCCTGCCATCCGGGAGTAGCTCGGTGTCGAGCCACTCCTCCTTCAGGTCGAGAGAAGCCAGATGGGGTGGTTTGGGCATCTGGTTAAAATCCTCCTGAGCGCCTCGTTGGTGAGGTATTTCGGGCACGTCCCATCGGGAGGAGACCAAGAGGCAGACACCAGACCCGCTGGAGAGATTAAGTCTCACAGCCTGCCGGGGAATGACTCGGGATCCTTCCGGGTGAGCTGGAGGATGCAGCTGGGATTAAAGAAACCTGGGATTTCAAAATCCCAGGTTTTTTAAAATAAAAAACGGGTGGGATTCAGACGGGTGGGATTCAGACGGGTGGGATTCCCCGTCTGAGACTGTTACGCCCGCAACCCAGCCCCGGATAAGCGGAAGAAAACGGAACAAAAAGTAGAATTAAGCTACCGCCTGTTTGCCTTAGAGTGGGGGATCCCTCCTACATTTGGATCCCCATGATGTTTCTTTTTTTTTTTTTTCCCACTGCTGTTTTTCTTTTTGAGTTTTTCCTTAAAGATCTAAGTCCAGTAATGCTCTGAGTTTGTTAGCTGGCCGGGGAATGACTCAGGGTACTCCTGGGTGAGCTGGAGGATGCAGATGCGGTGAGAGAAGCCTGGGCTTCCCATCTGAGGCTGTTGCCCCCGCGACCCAGCCCCTGATAAGTGGAAGATTACGGAACAGAACGTAATTTTCTGGGGGGTTTTTTTACCTCTCTGAACAGAGCGCCATAAAACTGCACGATGTAAGGACAGTCGCTACTTCTCATGACCACGTCCAGATCCATCAGCAACTGCTTCTGCTCCTTCTCATCGACGGTGGATCGGATCCTCTGTGACAAAAAAAAAAAAAAGTCTCAGAAAAGTTTCAGAAGAACAAACAAATCTTTTTTTGTGTGTGGGGGCTACAATCTAGATTGAATGTACCTTGACTGCCATGATCTGGTTACTTGGCTTGTGTACCATCTTGTTGACTGAGCCGTACGCCCCCCGGCCGATCTCGCCCAGATCTTTAAGATCTTCAGCCGTGAAGTCCCAGTGCTGTTCTGGAGAAATCTTCAACTTTCCCGATGACTCGATGCTGTGCGTTCTCAGTCTTTCTCTGATTTAATACAAATAAGCATCGTGATTGGACGATATATCAAAACAAATTAAAGACGTAAAAGACTGAATTGATTCATCAGTAACTTACATGTGTGGGTTTTGGAACGGGGGCCCGGCCGTGTTGAGCGAGAATCTAGTTGTGGGTTTAATGGAGGGGTTGGCAAAGTTCAGCTTCAAGGCTTTGCGTTTACCTGCGCGGTTAAACAAGGGATCGTAAAAAAAAGATGTTCACGAGAGCGTCGAACACAGAGGACTAAATCAAACGTTAAAGCTGGTGTTACACAATTAAAAACAAATGAAAAAAAAAATAAAGAATGAGGGGACGTGTCAACAACTTAAATATTCATGGCGCTCATGCTTTCCATGAAGATGAGGTGGGGGAGGGTTTAAGAACAAAATAAAGTCTCAGTTTTCTTGTTGATTTGATGAAAAATGTAAACATTGATTGAATTGAATACATTTCTAAAGTAAATAGAAAAAAGAAAATATAAATATTTTATTATCGTTCTTCGGACGTAACAAAAAAAAATCAATAATTATGAGTTTAGTTTAAGACCCGCAGTCTCTGCTGTGCTTTTGACCCTGTTGGTTCCCGTTAGTCCTTGTTAGTCCCTGTTGGTTCCTGTTGGTCCTTGTTGATCCCTGTTGGTTCCCGTTAGTCCTTGTTAGTCCCTGTTGGTTCCTGTTAGCCCCTGTGGGTTCCTGTTGGTCCCTGTTGGTTGCTGTTAGACCCTCTGGTCCCTGTTGGTTAGTCCCTGTGGTCCCTATTGGTTATTCCCTGTTAGTTAGTCCCTGTGGTCCCTGTTGGTTAGTCCCTGTGGTCCCTGTTGGTTAGTCCCTGTGGTCCCTGTTGGTTAGTGCCTGTGGTCCCTGTTGGTTAGTCCCTGTGGTCCCTGTTGGTTAGTCCCTGTGGTCCCTGTTGGTTAGTCCCTGTTAGTCCCTGTGGTCCCTGTTGGTTAGTCCCTGTGGTCCCTGTTGGTTAGTCCCTGTGGTCCCTGTTGGTTAGTCCTTGTGGTCCCTGTTGGTTAGTCCCTGTGGTCCCTGTTGGTTAGTCCCTGTTAGTCCTTGTGGTCCCTGTTGGTTAGTCCCTGTGATCCCTATTGGTTAGTCCTTGTGGTCCCTGTTGGTTAGTCCCTGTGATCCCTATTGGTTAGTCCTTGTGGTCCCTGTTGGTCCCAGTTAGTCCCTGTTGGTCCCTGTTAATCACTGTCGGTTCCTGTTAGTCCTTGTAGTCCCTGTTAGTCCTTGTAGTCCCTGTTAGTCCCTGTGGTCCCTGTTAGTTACTGTTGGTTCCTGTTAGACCCTCTGGTCCCTGTTGGTTAGTCTCTGTTAGTCCCTGTTGGTTCCCGTGGTCCTTGATGGACCCTGTTGGTCCATGCACTTTATGCACAAATAAATATATTACAATAAAAATAGTCCCAGATTGAACTGCAGCTAAAAGATATCTAAAAAAAAAAAAAAACAACCAGGGTCCAGAAATAGACCAGTTAAAATTCAATCCGAGATTCAACAATCCGATGGACCCTCCTCTCCAGTACCCTTGAATAGACCTTCCCAGAGAGGACTGTGATTCCTATGGAATTGGAGCACACCCTCCGGTCTTGCTAATGAGTGGAGGAAGGATGGAGAGGGGGATCGACAGACAGATCAGTGTGGCGTCCTCGATAACTAGGACGCTGCAATGATCCACCGTGGTACACAAAAAGCAGGACTGAAAAGCAAAGCTTTGGATTTACACTTCGATCTACGTTCCTACCCTCACCATGGTAACCGAGATCTACGTTCCTACCCTCACCATGGTAACCAGGATCTAAGTTCCTACCCTCACCATGGTAACCGAGATCTACGTTCCCACCCTCACCATGGTAACCAGGATCTAAGTTCCTACCCTCACCATGGTAACAGAGATCTACGTTCCCACCCTCACCATGGTAACCGAGATCTACGTTCCCACCCTCACCATGGTAACCAGGATCTAAGTTCCTACCCTCACCATGGTAACCAGGATCTACGTTCCTACCCTCACCATGGGAACCGGGATCTACGTTCCTACCCTCACCATGGTAACCAGGATCTACGTTACCACCCTCACCATGGTAACCAGGATCTACGTTCCTACCCTCACCATGGTAACAAGGATCTACGTTCCTACCCTCACCATGGTAACCAGGATCTACGTTCCCACCCTCACCATGGTAACCAGGATCTACGTTCCTACACTCACCATGGTAACCAGGATATACGTTCCTACCCTCACCATGGTAACCAGGATCTACGTTCCTACTCTCACCATGGTAACCAGGATCTACGTTCCTACGCTCACCATGGTAACCAGGATCTAGGTTCCTACCCTCACCATAGTAACCAGGATCTACGTTCCCACACTCACCATGCTAACCAGGATCTACGTTCCTACCCTCACCATGGTAACCAGGATCTACGTTCCTACCCTCACCATGGTAACCAGGATCTACTTTCCCACCCTCACCATGGTAACCGGGATCTACGTTCCTACCCTCACCATGGTAACCGGGATATACGTTCCCACCCTCACCATGGTAACCAGGATATACGTACGTTCCCACCTTCACCATGGTAACCGGGATCTACGTTCCACCCTCACCATGGTAACCGGGATCTACGTTCCTACCCTCACCATGGTAACCGGGATCTACGTTCCTACCCTAACCATGGTAACCGGGATCTACATTCTACCCTCACCATGGTAACCGGGATCTACATTCTACCCTCACCATGGGAACCAGGATCTGCTTTCCCACCCTCACCATGGTAACCAGGATCTACGTTCCTACCCTCACTGTGGTAACCAGGATCTACGTTACTACCCTCACCATGGTAACCAGGATCTACGTTCCTACCTTCACCATGGTAACCAGAATCTACGTTCCTACCCTCACCGTGGTAACCAGAATCTACGTTACTAGCTGGTTGGATAGGGGGTTCAGGCAATTTTATTGCAGCCAATCAACCTAACATGCATGTTTTTGGAGGGTGGGAGGAAACCTGGAGAAAACTCATCCATACACAGGGAGAACATGCAAACTCTACACAGAAGGGCCAGAGTTTTAAGCCTCGTCCCCACTCTGAGACTCAAACCCCAGCCTTCTTGCTGTGAGGCCACTGTGCTAACCACAGCGCCAAACATAAAAATCAAAATAGAACCTGCAATTATGACAAAATGCCATAATTTTAACACCTTCTTTTGGAGGCATTTTTGGGCCACAGCTGTTTGGTTCTGCCACGGTAAAACAAAATGTAGCATGCAGCAGATGTAAAAACAGAACACCTACCACCAAAATGCAGAAAACAAACCCAAAAAGTGGTCAAAAAAAAAAAAACATGCTTCCAACACTAATCATTTTCACTCCTTCACCCAAAACACCACAAGAATGTGTCCAGCAGCTCCGAAGCTCAAAACGACAGCTTTATCCAATCTTGTCTGAACATGTACACACACCATGCCCAAAACAAGAGAAAGAAAACCCCTCAGAGTTGGTGATGTGACAAGATCGACTTCTATTTGTTAGTTGCACACTGGAAACCGGTGAGAGAGTGTTTACACACTTTCATTTATTGTGCTGGGAAAAGGGAATTTAGGCCCCGCCCACACGTAGCCGGGTATCTTTGAAAACGCATATCTGCTGTCCTCCGTTTTTAGAAAAACGCTCGCATACACACGTAACCGTTTTTAAAATATTCGTGTCCACACGGAGCCGTATGAATACGCTTCTGAGTGTGGTTATGAGCATGCCAGACCAGTAGTGGGCAGTATTGATGTAAATGTAAGTTCTGAGCTATCCAATCAGAGCACCTCTCTTGCCATTTTCGCACGTCCACACGCAAACACAAAACTGCTACGTTCCGTTCCATCATCTTTCGCTACATCCGGGGCCGGATCAAAGGGGGCAGCAGCAGCCTCAGATGGGAAGCCCAGGCTTCTCTCACCCCGGCTGCCTCCTCCAGCAAACCCGGAATTATCCAGAGTCGTTCCCCAGCCAGCTGTGAGACATAGTCTCTCCAGCGGGTCCGGGGTCTGCCTCTTGGTCCCCTCCCGTGGGACGTGCCCGAAACACCTCACCCGGGATCCACTCGGGGGGCATGCTGACTAGATGCCCGAACCACCCCATCTGGCTCCTCTCGAACTGGAGGAGGAACGGCTCGACACCGAGCTCCTCCCGAATGACAAAGCTCCTCACCCGATCTCTGAGTGAGAGTTCAGCCACCCTGCGGAGGAAGCTCATTTCGGCCGCTTGTACCCGCGATCTCATTCTTTCGGTCACCACCCACAGCTGGTGATCATAGGTGAGGGTTGGGACGTAGATCGACTTGTAAATCGAGAGCTTTGCTTTTCGGCTCAGCTCTCTCTTTAACATGACGGACCGATGCAGCGTCCTAGTTATTGCTGATGCCGCACCGATCCGTCTGTCGATCTCCCGCTCCATACTTCCCCCACTCGTGAACAAGACCCCGAGATACTTAAACTCCTCCACTTGGGACCCTGTCTCTGACCCGCAGGGGGCATTCCACCCTTATCCGGGCGAGGACCATGGTCTCGGATTTGGAGGCGCTAATTCCCATCCCGGCCGCTTCACACTCGGCAGCAAATCGATCCAGTGAGAGCTGGAGATCACAGTCCGATGAAGCCAACAGAACCACATCATCCGCAAAAAGCAGAGATCCGATCCTGAGGTCATCAAACCGGTTCCCTCAAAATCCTGCAAAAATGAAGTTTTCCGAAATCTCCATTTTGGCCGGAGTTTTAAAAAACCGCCGGTTTTGAATAAAAAAAACCCTCCGTTTTCATTGGACGGCCAAAACGAATAAAAATATATGCGTTTCCAAAAACACCCCGCTAAATGTGGACTGGGCCTTAGAGGACCTTGTGCCAAAATATCAAGAAAAAATTGAAATGTTAGAATTTTAACCAAACTTTCTTGGGGTGCAAAATGAGGTTGGCCTCATCTTTTTTTTAAGCATCAGGTTCCAGTTCTAGCCTAATTTTGACTTGGATTAGTGGAGAACAGGACAGACTCCCTCATACTAGACTATCAAGTTGGAAACAAAGGGATGTGAACGTTTGGTGCTGAAGCAAAAGAGATTTGGCTTACTTGGGGGGGCTCCAGACAGGTTTATCTGAAACCCTAGAGGTAAAAAAACAACTTTAATTTGGGGTTTGTCTTCATTAGCTGCTTTACGATCATTCCTCTTGGAAAACTTCTCTCCGGACCGACTCAAACTGGGGAAATAACCGCAGAGATGTGCTTTCACACATTCAGGGGCGTTCTAGTGCGTACATTTGAGGAGGGGGGGATGGATCAGCATGCGTTGATGAGAAACTGAACAAGATGAAGCTCTTAAAGGTGGTCAAAAGAATGAAAGAAACCATTTTGAAATGGTTTTTGGACATCGACAAACATTAAAACCTCGTGTTGGGACAGCTCACCATCAGTCCGCATCGTGTCAGGATGTTAGGGGTCATTAGTGAGCAGCGTTAGGACAGAGAATGAAAACAAAGTTCTAATTAGGAACTAAAAACAGGAAGTAGAAATCTACAGGTAATAATCACCATCACTGCTCGGTGGAAAAGTCTTGAACCACAACTCAATTCTTTATAGTTTGCCTTTTAAAGGAATTATCGGGAACAAATTGTAAGTTTTTTGCGAAATTATTTGCCTCGACTCGAAGAATGCGATATTAAGCAGATATTAAGATATTAAGTCCGTGCATCTGTGCGTCTGTAACCCCTGTGTGAATGCAATATCTCCCAAACCACTAAAAGGGATTTTATAAAACTGCTCATGGTTACTCAGTACCAACTATAGATGAACACAAGAAATCACCTCCAATTTTGTCATATTTTTTTTTACCACTAAAAACAAGTGAACTTCAGTCCTTTGAACTTCTTCGTTCAGCATTTCCCTCCAGGGTGCGCCACAGCAAGTCAGTTTCTTCCATCTAGCCCGAGGGAGCCCAACCGGTTGACTGCAGTCTACCGGTAGATTGCGGGCTGGTCCCGAGTCGACCGCATGACATGTTGAAAAAAATAAATTATGACATTTTTTTAATGACAGAAAGACAGTGTTGCTAAATTTAGTGACTTTGACGCTAAATTTAGCAACAATTCAGCCGCTTAAAAAAGCGACTAGCAACAATCTAGCGCCTTTCTTGTGATATTAATCTCACTCTGTCTCATATTTACAGACGATATGTTTCTATTTTAGACATTTCTAGTTCAGTTTGGGGGTCACATGCCTTTTATAACCCTTTTTAACTCTCTTTTGGATCAATTTGTTTTGAAGTCACATAGTAAAAGGACTGATTTAAAGCCCATTGGAAACTTTCGGGCCCTGGTTTCAGATATTTGCTTAATTTGTTTCCATTTCTCTTTGATATCACTCTCACATCCTAATTTTTTACTACTAAAAGCTCAAATATGTTTCTAGATTGTAGCTTTTTGAATCTTTTGTTGCAAAAAATGTTTCATTATAAACTACAAATATTACAATCGTATCGATGCCAAGTTGGTGAGAGCGATTTTTCATCGTTGTTTAATGTAATCTTTTAAAAATACGAATAAAGAACATTTTTTCTCACTCCTGTGCCATTTGAAACAACGTATTGAGGACGAGATGTCTTTTAAAGGGTGTTACATATATAATGTATACATTCACAGAGAGAATGTAGTACTTCCAAGTGAAATCATGGTGGCAGTATTGAGCGTGTACTTGGTTTGTAAACACGTACAGAAAAAAAATTAAGAATAAATTGGAGCATTGTAACTTTTACCTTTGGTGATACGACCCTAAAAACGTTTCTGTTCTGTCTACTTCCACTAATCTGGGGACGAGTCGTGGGGGGAACAGTCTCAGACGGGAAGCTCAGGCTTCCTCAGCCCAGGCTTCCTCAGCCCAGGCTTCCTCAGCCCAGGCTTCCTCAGCTCGGGCTTCCTCAGCCCAGGCTTCCTCACCCAAGCTGCATCCTCCAGCTAACCTAAGTCTCTCCAGTTGGTCAGGGTTCTGCCCTCTGTGTTTTTTTCTTGACCTGCCTCTGCCTCCCTAAAAACCTATTTAGTTAATGATTAGTTGGTACTGAGTAACAGCAGGCAGTTTGATCAAAATCACTACAGTGGTTTGGTAGATTTCGGGTTTACAAAAGCATTAACAAAAATGTGGGGGGGTTTTTATACTTAGCATTAGGACTGCCGCGTTCTAATTCTACTTGCAAGCACCATGACCATCAACGTGACACAGTAAAATAATCTACTTTTTTTTTGTATTTTTCGCTGCTGCTTAAAAAATGTCAACGTTATAAATTGGTACGTTTATATTCCAATATGTTAACCTGAACTTTCAAGACTTATCTAGAAAACATGGCTGACTTTATTCAGACAATTTTCTTACTCTCTTCATGGTGTTCCTTTAATATTATCTCACTCAACCTTTCTAAAATGTTTCTGTAATGGCGTCAGAGTCCTCCTTGTCTCTCTCAACAAATATAAAAACACACACACAAACTTATGTGTGGCAATGTGTCAATAAACACATTGCCATAGCAACGTGTTGTTGATATGGTAATGCGCGCTTCTTCTCAGTTGCTGCGGGGCGCAGCAGGTTAGAGGAAATAAAATACTTATAAATTAGGAGATGTTCATTTTTAGAACACAAAAAATACATAATAAAATAGAAAACATGTTTATATTAAAAGTCATAAACGGTCAGCCTCATAGGTTGTGTTTTATTTATTCTAATTAGCATATTAAAGTGACATGGAGTCATATTGACGCCTGCGGCGGTTCTAGTGTTAAAAGACCAACAAAGTACTAATTTTATAACCGCTAGATTAGACCGATAGATTGACGCGCTAGATTTTAAACAAGCACACTAAATGTTACATCAAGAGCGTTAAAGGTGTTGCGTTAAAGGTCTAGCGTGCTAGGTCTGAAATTTAGTGCGATAGCGCTTAAAAATGTGCATTTAGCGGCGCTGGGTTTGAATTTTAATCGCTTGATGTAACATTTTGCTTGTTTTAACATCTAACACGCTTGTTTACGTGCGTGTGTTGGCCCTGATGGCTTTCCATATATGTGCACACTGTTTGTTTTGACAGCGTGTGCATCACGGAGACACACAAATTTTAATGAGAGCAGTGTTGTTGTTTCTAGAGTGCGCCATCTAGGGAGGAAACATCAGAATTACAGGAAAATAAAATATTAACAAGGTTTATTTATTGAATTTTTTTCAAGTT
Source organism: Neostethus bicornis (assembly GCA_902685375.1). Taxonomy (NCBI): domain Eukaryota; kingdom Metazoa; phylum Chordata; class Actinopteri; order Atheriniformes; family Phallostethidae; genus Neostethus; species Neostethus bicornis. The sequence continues at coordinate 2,685,600 of LR738556.1, forward strand.
TGGCGGGCCAGATTAAAACGTTTAACGGGCCACATGTGGCCCACGCGCCATAGTTTGCCCATGCCTGTTCTAGGTTCTGGTCCTGACAAACTTAGGGGTGCCCAGAACCAAACGTTTTGGGAACCACTAAAGCATGTTAACTCAGAGAAATGCAAGCTTTACGATTTAAACAAAAACAGACATATTTGATTATCAAAATGCACAGATGTACAAAGCAGCAAACTTTGTGACGTTTGAATCCAGTGGTCTACGTTTGGTTGCTTTGAAAGCCCGAGGCAGTTTACTGACAGTGTGAAGGAAGCAAAACATCCTGAAGAAACAGTGAAACATGTCTAACGACATGTCGCGGCTTGTAACGTCTGCTCTGCTTATGGGATCTGATTCATTTACCAATAAGATCGAATTCTTCTTTTTTGTATCGGTTAGCACTGACATGTCGTTATTAAAGAAGTACAATATTAAAGCAAAATAAGTCAGACGTGTGAAAAAAACAACAGAAAAAAACAGGAAAATAATTTCTTAAAGAGGCGTAACGTTCCTAAATAACCAAATAAGGAAGTGAGTCGTGGATCAAGACTTCTGATCAGTTACGGAAGACATTTAACATCATTTTTGGTGATTTGTTTCTATTCATTTAGAAAATATAATAATCAATTCTCTCATAATAAAATCTTAGAAACCACAAATAAACAGACAGATTAAAAAATTGTAGTTACCCGTTTCGCTCTGACATCTCCAGCAGGTGTTGGACTCTGAAAGTTGAAATGAGACAGTGTTAGATCATAAGGAGACGGAGGAGACAGCAGCTCAGTGGTTAGGTCGCGCGCGCGGAGGGGAAGTTCGCGGGTTTATGTCCCACCAGGAGCACGTCTAGGGTCCTTGGAGAAGACGCCTAACCCCCGCTTCTCCCACCATTGGTGCCGTCAAAGGGCAGCCTGCTGCGGTACAAGGAGTGCAGCAAACAAATTTTCCCGGTGAGGAATGAATAGAGTAATTCATTATTTTTATTATTATTTAAATGAACCATCTCAATTAAAAATTAGCCCAAGTTTATAAATTCCTTAGAGAGAGTAGAAAAATGTGGCAAAAAGGTGGTAAACTTGTGAACGATTTCAGTCGAGGATTTGATTTGCTGTCAAATATGGTGGTCAATTTAAGGCATAATTATGTACAAGGTGAGTTTTCCCACATTGTTGCCATGGTAACCTACATTCTGCCTTTCGCAGAGCAAGCAGTTGTGTGTAACGTCCATTCAGAGACTGGTCTATATCTGTTCCACCAATCAGCCGTTTGAGGTCCACTGCGTCCAGCTCTGCACCACCCAGAGGCTGTCTTTTTGGAGTAGAACTCAACTTTTTGGAGCTCATAGAGCCAACAGCTCCTCTTGAACCGTGTGCTACCAGGTACTCAAATTTTCCAAATTGATAAGGTATTTTGAATTAAATATAGCCCGTACCAAGGGCTCCGAGACGCCGTACTCCCGGAGCACCCCCCACAGGAGTCCCCTAGGGACACGATCGAATGCCTTCTCCAGATCCACAAAACTCATGTAGACTGGTTGGGCAAACTCCCATGACCCCTCCAGGATCCTGAAGAGGGTGTAGAGCTGGTCCGTAGTTCCACGTCCGGGACGGAAACCACACTGCTCCTCTTCAATCCGACGGACCCTCCTCTCCAGTAGTCCCGAATAGACCTTCCCAGGGAGGCTGAGGAGTGTGATCCTTCGGTAGTTGGAGCACACCCTCTGGTCCCCCTTCTTATAAAGAGGAATTAAATATAGATGGAACAGTTTCGTGACCTCAGGATTGGATCTCTTTTGTGGATGATGTGGTCCTGTTGGCTTCATCGGACCGTGATCTTTAGCTCCCTTTGGACCGCTTTACTGCCGAGTGTGAAGCAGCGGAACGGGTATCAGCGCCTTCAAATCTGAGACCATGGTCCTCGCCCGAAAAAGGGTGGAATGCCCCGTGCAGGTCATGGACATGGTCCTACCCCAAGTGGAGGAATTTAAGTATCTCGGGGTCTTGTTCACGAGTGAGGGAAGGATGGAGCGGGACATCGACAGGCGGATCGGTGCGGCGTCAGCAAAAACTAGGACGCTGCATTGGTGTGTCGTTGCAAAGAAAGAGCTGAGCCGAAAAGCAAAGCTCTCAATTTTACAACTCGATCTACGCTCCCACCCTCAACTATGGTCACCAGCTGTGGGTGGTGACCAAAAGAACGAGATCGTGGATACAAGCGGCCGAAATGAGCTTCCTCCACAGGGTGGCTGGGCTCTCACTCAGAGATCGAGTAAGGAGCTCTGCCCTCCGGGAGGAGCTCAGTGTCGAGCCGCTCCTCCTCCAGGTCGAGAGAAGCCAGATGGGGTGGTGGTTAGGGCATCTGGTCAGGATGACCCCCGAGCGCCTCGCTGGTGAGGTGTTTCAGGCACGTCCCATCGGGAGGAGACCAAGAGGAAGACCCCCAGACACGCTTGAGAGACTATGTCTCACAACTGGCTGTGGAACGACTCGGGGTCCTTCCGGGTGAGCTGGAGGATGCAGCCGGGGTGAGAGAAGCCTGGACTTACTGCCTGAGGCTGTTGCCCCCTCAACCCGACCCCCAAATAAGCTGAAGACGACGGAATGGAACAAAAACGATTGGCTGAGATTATCAATGTCCCATAGAGCTCAGTCCATCGATTTATTACCACAAATATTCAGATTCCATTGTTAAAAAATATTCATAAAAATATTCCATCTCACTTTTAAGGCGATGCGGATTTTAAAAAACACGTCAAATGAGCCAGAAGATAGGGTTTGAGTGGAAAGTGGACTTAGAGATGCTGTAGATACATATGAACAGTTTTATATTCTTTAATTAAATTTAATATTAATCTCATGATGCTCAGAGAAGTGTGTGTTGTTGTTTTGGGGATGTGTATGGGTGCGTCTCTCACCGCTAGCCTTGCTAACATTAACCTTCACTGCATCAGAAACGAGGCTCTATCCAGTCTTACCCTGCATGCTGCTCATCGTGGTGATGTGCTGAGACTGTTGGTGATGTCCTGAAGACCCTCCATTGTTACTGCTTGCTGTTGTTGAGTTGTTAGCACTGGGAGTCGCCATTGTTGTGTGTTGAAATTCCATCAGCAGCAGCAGCAGCGCCGGGCTGCAATGCAGAGAACAACTTATCTCCTTTTTTCACGACAAATTACGACAACTTGTCTACGTTAAAGCGAGCAGATGTGGAGCGTAAAGCGCGGGAAACACCGTGAATGGTTATATATTAGATTAAATTAAAGGCTAGGTTAGAGGAAAGCTAAAGCTAAGCTAGCGAGGCTTTCCGCAATCAGCTGACCAAGTGACATGTCAACACCCAGCAGCGATACTAATGCTAGCGGTGATAGCGAAGCACGAACTTCTTTCAAAATAAGAGGAAAATGGAGACATTAATCACAAGAAAACTTTCAAATTAGATTTACCTCTATCATTGAGGTAATGTGAGGTGGAACTTTAAAAGTTTTAAGTGGATTTCCAAAAAAAATTCCGAATATATACACAATTGGAAAATCAAGAAATATCACAGACATGAATGAGGGCTGTAAGACAGTGGTGAGGTGTGCTGTAGGTGTGACAGAGGAGTTCAGTGTGGGTGTGGGACTGCACCAAGGATCTGCACAGATGCAGTATTTGCCTTGAGGATGTTGATAGAGAAGTACACTGAAGGCCAGAGGCAGCTGGCCTAGATTCCCTAGATCTTCATAGATCTAGAGAAAGCGTATGACAGGGTACCTAGAGAAGAACTATGGTCTTGTATGAGGAAGTCTGGTGTGACAGAGAAGTATGCTAGAGTGGTCCAGGACATGTATGAAGGCTGTAAGACAGTGGTGAGGTGTGCTGTAGGTGTGACAGAGGAGTTCAGTGTGGGGGTGGGACTGCACCAACGATCTGCTCTGAGCCCTTTGCTGTTTGCTATGGTGATGGACAGGCTGAAAGACGAGGTTAGACAGGAATCTCCATGGACAATGATGTTTGCAGATGACATTATGATCTGTAGTGAGAGGAGGGAAGAGGTGGAGGAAAAGATGGAGAGGTGGAGGTTTGTACTAGAAAGAAGAGGAATGAAGATTAGTCAGAGTAAGACAGAGTACATGTGTGTGAATGAGAGGGATCCAAATGGAAAAGTGAGGTTACAGGGAGAAGAGATAACGAAGGACTTAGGATCAACAGTCCAGAACAACGGAGAGTGTGGAAAAGAGGTGAAGCAGCGTGTGCAGGCAGGCTGGAACGGGTGGAGAAAAGTAACAGGTGTGATGGGAGATTTTCAGCTAAAATGAAAGGAAAAGTCTACAAAACTGTGGTGAGACTGTCGATGCTGTTTGGTCTAGAAACAGTGGCACTGAGGAAAAGACAGGAAACAGATGGAGGTAGCAGAGATGAAGATGCTGAGGATGCTAGGTTTCGAACCACCAGGAAAAAGGCGTAAGAGGAAGACCAAAGAGGAGGTTCATGGATACAGTGAAGGAAGACATGAAGATAGTTGGTGTGACCGAAGAGGATGCAGCAGATAGGGTTAGATGGAAGAAACTGACTTGCTGTGGTGACCCCTGATGGGAAATGCCGAAAGAAGAAGAAGGTCATGTGAAGAGCAACTTAGAAAGTTCTGGATGGATTTTCATAAAATTTTCTGAATATATCCACAATGAGAAGATGAAGAAGATATCAAATTTGGGTTTTATCTAAGTCACCGTTTGAGTCCAGGAAAATTTCGATGGTTCTGTTTCAATTCAATTTTATTTGTATAGCTCAATGTCACAAAACGATTTTCTCAACGGTATTGACATAAAAGAATGAAAAAAGTACAAAAATAAAATAAACGTAGATACAGAAAAACTAACAAAACCATTCCAGCGCATTCCTGCCTTTTGAGACCCTCCCTATCAGTGAGGGAAAACTCCAACAATAAACCCAGCAAGGGAGGGGAGCGGGGAGAAACCTCATAGGGATCCATATGAAGGAAGGTACCGACCCGGGATAAGCAGCCAATGGAAGAAGTCGGACATCCGGGAACTTGATTACTGAAATAAACAATAGCTGTCGTCCTATTACACTATGTTGCACATTTACCACAGTAATAATATAGCAAGACTGAAAATAATTCAGTCTTATTGTCATCAATAAAGCACAGTGGCCTCACATCAAGAAGGTCGTGGGTTCGAGTCCCGGAACACTGTCCTTTCTGTGTGGAGTTTGCATGTTCTCCCCGTGTTTGGGTGGGTTTCCTCCGGGTACTCCGGTTTCCTCCCACCCTCCAAAGACATGCATGCTAGGTTGATTAGCCACTGTCGAATAGCTGCTAGGAGTATGTGTGTTTTTTTTTTAATACTTTATTAATCGCTCATGGGAAATTATTGTGCTGCATTTCACCGCAGCAGGCTGCCACCTATGACGGCGCCAATGGTGGGAGAAACGAGGGGTTAGGGTTTTCTCCAAGGACCCTAGATGTGCACTCAGTTGGATTCGAACCTGCGAACTTCCGGTTTGCAGGCGAACGCTCTACCCACTGAGCCACCATCTCAGTGTGGATGGTTGTGTGTGTGTGGCCCCGTGACAGACTGGCGACCTGTTCGGGGTGTACCCTGCCCTTCGCCTTAAATTAGCCGGGATGGGCTCCTGCACCCCCCGCAACCCCGAAAGGGATAGATGGATAAGAAGATGACTGACTGACTGACTGTCATCAATAATAATAATTCAAATACAACATACTTTTATTTTGAAAATCAAACCAGATGTTACTTTTATCAGTTTGCAGATTCTGAATATGTGTGCTTGTTTTGTCCAAGAAAGACAATCTGTCCAGCAATACTTGACGATACAGATCACTATTCTGCTTGGACAGAATGGGGTGTAAAAAAATAGGGGTTACACTATTGGTTTAGTTTCAATTTTCTCCATAGAAATTCTCTTTCAGTTGATGAAGAGTAAATCGAACAAACCCTTATGGTTTTAATAGACTAGCTGGAAAGGGAAGTTTTTTGTGGAAGTTTCTCAGCAGCAATGGAAGAAAATAGTGACATAAAGAAACCCACATGGCGTCTTATCATATGGAAAATCTGCAACTTTTTAATGTCTTTATTCTTCATTATGGCTTCTTACGTACAAGTAAGAACATTATTTTCTGTTTGTTGTTGTTAGACTTCTTTTAATGAAACCAATCCCTCTGTTTTTCTCTTTGCAGACCAATGATCCAGATGCAGGATTATGGATTGTAAGAGAAATCATTTTTCACTCCATTATTTTCTAAATAACTATATTTTATGTATCATTTTGTTTTTCTAACAGGTAGGTTATGGTGTTCCTGCAATTTTATGTGCATTCATTGGATTAAAACCCGATGTGACAGGTAGGCAAAAAAAAAAATCAAAAAGAGTGTAAAATTGTAAAGAAAATCATTCAAAGATTATTAAAATAAAGCTAACTTCTCATTATTTCTTCGCGAATGTATTTTGAAGCGTGTAACCCGGTCAGAAAACGCTTTTCCTGTTTGGCTTATTTTTCAACATCTGTTGAACTTTGGACCGATTTCTTTTCTGTAGAAACAGCACTCTCTAGTGGAATTTTTAGTGAAGTGCAGTTAGTTTTTTCTTGCATTTATGTAAAACATGTGAACAACATCAGAATCAGAATTCTTTTGTTGCCATGTCAATGAAGAATATCAGAGACTAGGAGCTTGCTTTGATACAAGTGTGCAAAAAAAAAATAAAAAAATAAATAAATATAAATAGTTTTAACAAAACTAAGAGTGCTCAAAAAGAAAAAAAAAAGTAGTGCAATGTCATAGAAAATAATAGAAAATAATAAAGATAGTAAAGTGACAAGAGGGAAGTGACTAAGAGATGTGGGGATCCAGGGTATAAAGTGACTAAGAGATGTGGGGATCCAGGTTATAAAGTGACTAAGAGATGTCGGGATCCAGATTATAAAGCATTCATTAGTCCAATGGCAGAAGGGAAGAAGCTGTTTTTGTGGCGGGACATTCTGGTCCAAATGGACCGGAGCCTCCTGCCCGAGGGGAGTCGCTCAAAAAGTCCATGTCCATGGTGGGAAGGGTCAGCTGCTATCCGACCTGCACGTACAGGTCTTCGAGAAATAGAAGGCTGCAGGCGATCACCTTCTCCGCGGAGCGCACAATGCGCTGCAGTCTATGTTTGTCCCTGGCTGTAGTGCCAGCGTACCACATGATGATGGTGGAGGTGAGGATGGACTCGATGATGGCTGTGTAAAACTGCACCAACATCTGGGTGGGCAGCTTGGCTTTCTTCATCCTCTGCTGGGTCTTTTTGATCAGGGAGCTCATGGACGGCTCCAACTTTAGGTTCTGTGTGATGGTAGTGCCGAGGAAGCAGAAAGAGTCTACGGTGGTGATGGGGGAGTCTGTCAGTGCAAGGGGGATAATGGGAGCTGTGACTTTCCTGAAGTCCACGATCATCTCCACTGTCTTCTGAGCGTTGAGCTCCAGGCTGCACCAGGACACCAGCCGGTCTACCTCCATCCTGTAGGCCGACTCATCGCCATCAGAGATGAGTCCAATGAGGGTGGTGTCATCCGCAAACTTGATCAGTTTGACAGAGTCATGATTTATGATCTCAACAACTGAATGAGCAGAAATGGCTGCGAAAATGAGCTTCCTCTGCAGGGTGGTTAGGCTCTCGCTCAAAGATAGAGTAAGGAACTCTGCCATCTGAGAGGAGCTCTGAGTAGAGGCGTTGCTCCTCCGGGTCTAGAGAAGCCAGATGAGGTGGTTCGGGCATCTGGTTAGGATGACTCCCAAACACCTCGCTTGTCTTTTGGGCACAGCTGGACAGAAAGCACATCAGGTGAGCTGGAGGATCCAGCTGGGAGTGAGAGAAGTCTGGGTTTCTCATCTTAAGCTGTTGCTCCCGCGACCTGGCCCCGGATAAGCGGATGAGGGAACAAAATAAAATAATAATAAATAAATATGTTTTCTCATTTATAAAGTAAAATGACTGAAGTTGTCTATTTTTTGGTCCTTTTATATGCTGTATTTTTCGGACTATAAGTCGCCGTTTTTTATAGTTTGGTCAGTGGTGCGACTTATACTCCAGATTGACTTGTATTTATCTACCCCCACGTTTTATGCATTTTTGGCTGGTGCGACTTATACTCGGGTGCGACTTATACTCTGAAAAGTATTGTACTTTAAATATTTGACATACAAATAGAGATGAGACATTGGAAGAGGGACATTTCCGTACTTTGTTTTTGTGAATAAAAAATTTGTCCTGACGCACATGTAATGACATAAGATTTATCGTAGTTCTTCTAACGGTCTCATGCTTCCAGCACATCTTTCATTTTTGACCGTTTATTGCAGAAACTTTACCCTGGAGGCGTGTAGCGGATCTCCATGTTATGATCTCCACTGCTGTTATTTCTATGTTGGGATGGAAACTTTACAAGGAGGGAGTCACACACATCTTCCAGCAGGAGGAGGGCAGGTAAACGACACACATACACGGGGAGAACATGCAAACTCCACACAGAAAGACTAGTGTTCTAAGCCTCACTAGTTTAAGAATCTTTAATGAGAAAAACACGTGTTTAAGTTGTTTTTTTTTTTTTACAGAGAGTTTTCGGGTCTCATGTTGACGTCTGTTTGGCTTTTGTTGTGTCGTCGTTCGGGAAGGTAATCCTTTGTAATTTATCCAGTTTAGAAGAGAAACTTTGAAGTTATTTTTCCTCTTCTTTTCTTCATCAGGGCTGCAGTCGGAGTGCTGCGAGTCTCCACGGCCACTGCTATCACACTTTTCCCATTCGTGGCCTGGCTTTACTACCACATCAACAAAGAACTCAGAGCTAACTGGCCAGCTCACTGTAAAACAGCCATTTAAACTTGCATTTTTTACTCCAGATCATTTTAGATGTCATGTATAAAAGATAAAAATACTTGAATTATAATCATAACAAACTTGTTGTCAGTATTAAATGGATTTTGACTGATCATTTTTAAGCAAATATCCAAATGTAAATAAATTGCATAATAAAAAGACACTTTGACTGTGAATTCAAATCAAATTTATAAAAAGACACTTGAACTGTGAATTCAAATCAAATTTTATGGAGTTGTGAAATGCAGTGGTGGAACGTAACGAAGTAAATGTACTTTACTTCGTTACATTTACAGTAACAAAGTAAATGTACTTCGTTACTGTACTTAGGTAAAAAAATTGTGTATCTGTACTTTACTTAAGTAAAATTTTAGACCGATACCTTTACTTTACTACATTTTCAGAGCAAATATTTGTACTTTTACTTCGCTACTTTTTAAAAGTGTGTTTTACATTTTTTGTTACATTTTTGTTCAGGAATTTGAAAAATACATAGGTTTTTTAGCGCATCTTGAAGCCGCATCGCCAAAATCAAAAGAAGCAGTTGATCGGGAGAAGAAGTAATGAATCGAGAAACATTTTCCGCAGTCATTCAAAAACCTAACATCAAATCTCGTACAAATTAAAAAGAGTCAGAGTATCGTTGTTCGTTGTGTTTACTTCTAAATAAAAAGTTGAGCCATCATTACACAGAGCAGGGGCGGATCTAGAATTTTCCAAAGGGGGGCGGGCCTTTGACAAAGCCAATACACAGTGAGTGGGGGCCTCCCCCCCAAAACATTTTAAAAAATAAGTGTCATTTTCCTCCATTTTGGCGGCCCATTCACTGGCCCTTCTAGGGGATAGCTTGACTTGTCCACTTTTATTTTATATATCTATTTTTTTTGTGGACCGGGAGAGGGGGGGGTCACACACCTGCAGAGTATTTATCCTGGTTACCATGGTGACACCCTATAGCACAACAAATAACATTTTAATTATGGTAGAATACTTTTACTTTTTACTTAAAAAGTACAATTTACACCAATTACTTTTGTACTTTTACTTAAGTAGATTTTTTTTATTGGTACTTTTACTTAAGTAAATTTTTTGCCTAATTATCTGTACTTTTACTTAAGTACAAAAAGTGAGTACTTCATCCACCACTGATTAGGTCTAATATTTTATTTTTGTATTTTTTAAAAAAAAATTTTTTGATTTTATTATTTTATTGTATTTTTTTTGTATTTTTGTATTTCTGCATCGGTCCGTCGTGGTAAAGAGAGAGCTGAGCCGAAAAGCAAAGCTCTCGATTTACAAGTCGATCTACGTTCCAACCCTCACCTATGGTCACCAGCTGTGGGTGGTGACCAAAAGAATGAGATCGCGGGTACAAGCAGCCGAAATGAGCTTCCTCCGCAGGATGGCTGGGCTCTCACTCAGAGATGGGGTGAGGAGCTCTGCCATCCGTGAGGAGCTCAGTGTCGAGCCACTCCTCCTCCAGGTCAAGAGGAGCCAGATGGGGTGGTTCGGGCATCTGGTCAGGATGCCCCCCCGAGCGCCTCGCTGGCGAGGTGTTTCGGGCACGTCCCACCAGGAGGAGACCAAGGGGCAGACCCCGGACCCGCTGGAGAGACTATGTCTCACAGCTGGCCGGGAAACGACCTGGGATCCTTTCGGGTGAGCTAGAGGATGCAGCCGGGGTGAGAGAGGCCAGGGCTACCCGCTTGAGGCTGTTGCCCCCGCGACCCGACCCCGGAACAAGCGGAAGATGACGGAACGGAACTTTTGTACTTTTACTTAAGTAGATTTTTTTTATTGGTACTTTTACTTTTACTTAAGTAAACTTTTTGCCTAATTATCTGTACTTTTACTTAAGTACAAAAAGTGAGTACTTCATCCACCACTGGTCCCACCCCCACACTGAACTCCTCTGTCACACCTACAGCACACCTCACCACTGTCTTACAGACCTCATACATGTCCTGAACCGCACTAACATACTTCTCTGTCACACCAGACTTCCTCATACAATAGTATAGTTCTTCTCTAGGTATCCTGTCGTACGCTTTCTCTAGATCCACGAAAACACAGTTTTGGTGGTTAAATAAATTTCACCACTAGGTGGCAGCAGAAAAGAAATAATCTGCTTTAAAACCAGAGAAGGAGAATCTACTAACGCGGTTATCACTGACCTCAGATCAGCCTTTTCAGTTTTACAACAGCATCCATTACAGTGCAGTAAATTTCACAAACTGACCTGAGGTCAGTAAAAAGCCCCGCTTCCTCTTCAGCCATCATGTAGTCGCTCTCTCATTAGGTGTGTTTGAGATGATTTGCGCCTTGCCTGGATTTCAGACGAGACCAGGCGGCCGCTGCGGGGGGCGGAGAAAGGCGCCTGGAATAAAGTCGACCAGTTTTCTCAAAGTTTAGACAGACGAGAACAGGAAGTAACAGTTTATTTACGTCCAGTTTTAAATTTTTACACAATAAATGTGTCTATTTGTTGAAAAAAAACGCATCAAATCAAAACTTGTGAAAGTTAATTTAGTTTTGATGTTTTTTAGAATCCACTCAGAAGTTATTGTAGATTATTTTAATATAAATGAAGTTAATTAAGTTCCATATTTTCATGTCTTACAACCATTTACGTCATATTTGAAGAATTAAAGTAAAAACTTGTCAGTAAAAGATCATCAGCTGAGTGTGTGAGCGACAGGCGTAAAAAAATAATCTTAAAGCAGCAATGAAATACATATAAACAGATCAGATATGTATCGATAAGAAATCAAAGAGTTTCTAATGTAAACATCACTGAGAGCCAATCAGCTAGCAATACACATTTTGGAAAGACTCCATTTCCCATCATGCCGTTTGCTTTGTAGTCCATATAGGCGGCGCAGTTGGTAAAAAGCAGCTGCGTCCGCCTGGCTCAAAGCCTGCGTCCGCCTTGCTCTCGCGAGAGTCTCGTTACCGGCGCACAGGTGACATCAAGTGACAGCAAGTCGGCGGTATCTCAAACGCAAAAACTAACCGGCATGCATTGCGCACCGATCTGCTCCGATCAGAACTGCGTCCGCCTGTGTCATCTCAAACACGCCTATTGCCTCAGGAAGCTCTGTCAAGGTCTAAACAAACATGGCGCTGTGTGTTTTATATCACAACCTGAGCTGCCGGCTGATAAACAATAAAATCTTACAGAATAGAACCGTCAGGTTTACACAGACTGCTTTAAGAAGAGAAAGCGGACAGAAATGGCGGAGAGATATCTGCTACATGGTGGGTTGAAGCTAAAAGTGGCTAATGCTAACTCCATTCAAAATCCCCTTTAAAAAAATGTCAATTATACATTTTATCTGTTTTATTGTAAAATTAAGTAATTTTACTGCTTATATGTCACTTTATCTTCATTTATGATAACTGTTGAATAATTCCGCGTATGAATAAAGAAAATAAATATTGTAATAAAGTTTGTTTTTGACAAATTTGATAGAATTAAGTGGCTAAAATGTTCCGTTCCGTCATCTTCCGCTTGTTCCGGGGTCGGGTCGCGGGGGCAACAGCCTCAAACGGGCAGCCCAGGCCTCTCTCACCCCGGCTGCATCCTCCAGCTCACCCGGAAGGATCCCAAGTCGTTCCCCGGGCAGCTGTGAGACATAGTCTCTCCAGCGGGTGCTCTCTGCCCGTCCTGACCAGATGCCCGAACCACCCCATCTGGCTCTTCTCAAACCTGGAGGAGGAGCGGCTCGACACCGAGCTCCTCCCGGATGGCAGAGCTCCTCACCCGATCTCTGAGGGAGAGCCCAGCCACCCTGCGGAGGAAGCTCATTTCGGCCGCTTGTACCCGCGATCTCATTCTTTCGGTCATCACCCAGAGCTGGTGACCATAGGTGAGGGTTGGAACGTAGATCGACTTGTAAATCGAGAGCTTTGCTTTTCGGCTCAGCTCTCTCTTTACCACGACGGATCGATGCAGCATCCTAGTTATTGCTGATGCCGCACCGATCCGCATGTCGATCTCCCGCTCCATCTTTCCCCCACTCGTGAACAAGACCCCGAGATACTTAAACTGCTCCACTTGGGGCAGGACCCTGTTCCTGACCCGTAGGGGGCATTCCACCCGTTTCCGAACGAGGACAATGGTCTCGGATTTGGAGGCGCTAATTCCCATCCCGGCCGCTTCACACTCGGCAGCAAATCGATCCAGTGAGAGCTGGAGATCACGGTCCGATGAAGCCAACAGAACCACATCATCCGCAAAAAGCAGAGATCCGATCCTGAGGTCACCAAACTGGATCCCTCCAACGCCTCGGCTGCGCCTAGATATTCTGTCCATAAAAGTGATGAACAGAATCGATGACAAAGGACAGCCTTGGTGGAGTCCAACTCTCACTGGAAATGGAATCGACATACTGCCAGCTACACGGACCAAGCTCTGGCTCCGGTCGTACAAAGATCATACAAGATGGCTAAAATGTTGCATTTTTTAATGTTAAAAAAAATAGCAAAAAATGGCTAAATTAATATGTTTTTCTTGCTTTTTTCCCCCAAACAGGTGAATATGAATCATCCATTCATCTGTAGAACGTCATCATTCTGGCTGAATAAAAACAACTTGAGAGCTTTTTCCTCATTGCCTCCATCACCTGGAGAAAAAAGCAAAAAAACTGGGGTAAGATTTTTATTTTACAAGACTTTTAAACATTTATACTTTATTTAAATGAAGAAACAAACTTCTAAATAAATTGTTTTATTTAAAAAAAAAAAAAAAATTCCCTGAGTCGAGAGAAGCCAGTTGGGGTGGTTTGGGCATCTGGTTAGGATGCCTCCCGAGTGCCTCACTAGTGAGGTTTTTCAGACAAGTTCAACAAAAGAATCGCTTTCTTCGCACATTTATTTTTGAAAAATATCTAAGTGCAATTTAAATGTATATTTTAAATTTATTTTTGGACATTTAAAAAAAAATAATAATAATAATAATTTCAGACAATTTTTACAAACTAGACTTAAATAAATAAAATTTTGAATAAATTTTTGTCGGAACATTTTCAATTTATGATACCGATTTAGGGCAGCACGGTGGCGCAGTGGGTAGTACAGTGGCCTCACAGCAAGAAGGTCGTGGGTTCGAGTCCCGGGTGGGGACGAGGCTTGGAACACTGTCCTTTCTGTGTGGAGTTTGCATGTTCTCCCCGTGTTTACGTGGGTTTCCTCCAGGTATTCCGGTATCCTCCCACCCTCCAAAGACATGCATGCTAGGTTGATTGTCCGGTGCCAAATTGCCCCTAGGAATGAGTGTTTGTGGATGGCTGTATGTGGGTGGCCCAGCAACAGACTGGCGACCTGTTCGGGGTGTACCCTGCCCTTTGCCTTAAATCAGCCGGGATGGCCCCTGAAAAGAATAGACGGATTAGAAGATGACTGACTGACTGATACCAATTTATTCCAAACCAAACTTAAAGAAAATGATTATTTAAATTAATACAACCGATTATTTTTTCTTCTTCAGCCTGTAACGTGGAAATCTTTAGCGATAACGTTCGCCATCGGAGGGGCGTTGCTCGCCGGGATGAAATATTTTAAAAAAGAAAAGGAAGAACGTGAGTTTTGATAAATTTTTAATTTATTTTTACAGCTATTTAAATGGTCATAAATTCTGTTTCTGTTTCCAGTGATTGAAAAAGAGCGGACCAAGTCGATTGGCCGGCCGGCTCTGGGCGGCCCGTTCTCATTGGTTGATCACAACAACAAAGCTACTAAAAGCGAGGATTTTCTCGGCCAGTGGGTTCTGATCTATTTCGGCTTCACACACTGCCCTGACATCTGTCCTGACGAGCTGGAGAAAATGATCGAAGTAGTCGATGAAATAGGTGCATAAAGATTTTATTTCAAATGTGGATCACCAGGTGTTCACAATCACGTTTTTTCCTGGCACTATTCTTCTAAAACAAGTGTGTTAATTTTATTGGCTGCTTTGAAATTGTCCCTAGAAATGAGTGTGTGTGTGTGTGTGTGTGTGTGTGTGTGTGTGTGTGTGTGTGTGTGTGTGTGTGTGTGTGTGTGTGTGAGACCCTACAACAGACTGGTGACCTGGTATGGGTGTACCCTGCCTCTCACCTGAATTCAGCTGGGATACACTCAGTCATTCCTCTCAACCTAATTAGGAATAATTAGTTCAGAAGACGAAACAAAAAATGCAGATCTTCAGTTTTTCTTGTTGTTTTGAAAGTTTTTTGATTAGTTTTATATTAAATAAATTTCAGGGTGTTTTTTTTTCTGTTTAAAATGCTATTTTACAATATTGTGAAATATTAACCATAAAAAAATAGAGGTTTAGAATACGAACGCCTTCAAAATGTGTGTGAAAACAGATGCTGTGAGTTTAATCAGTGTTTTCTAACTAAAAAAAAAAATTTTCTTCTGTTTAAATGTTTCTTTTTTTTAAACCCATCTGGTTTATTTTCTGACTTTTCAGACAACATCAAATCTCTACCGAACCTGACGCCCATCCTCATCACTATCGACCCTGAAAGGGACACGGCAGAGGCCATGGCAGCTTACGTCAAAGGTGAACGAATCACACTTTGATCTAATTACTAATCTGTGCATTTCTCTATATTTTATTTTTCGTCCTTTACCTGATTCTGATAGAATGTGAGCACCAGAAAGAAGAGGAATGAAGATTAGTCAGAGTAAAACAGAGTACACGTGTGTGAATGAGAGGGATCCAAATGGAAAAGTGAGGTTACAGGGAGAAGAGATAAAGAAGGTGGAAGATTTTAAGTATCTAGGATCAACGGTCCAGAGCAATGGAGAGTGTGGAAAAGAGGTGAAGAGGCGTGTTCAAGCAGGCTGGAACGGGTGGAGGAAAGTATCAGGTGTGATGTGTGATAGAAGAGTTCCGTTCCGTCATCTTCCGCTTGTTTCGGGGTCGGGTCGCGGGGGCAACAGCCTCAAATGGGTAGCCTAGGCTTCTCTCACCCCGGCTGCATCCTCCAGCTCACCCGGAATGAGCCCAAGTCATTCCCGGGCCAGCTGTGAGACATAGTCTCTCCAGCGGGTTCGGGGTTTGCCTCTTGGTCTCCTCCCGGTTGGACGTGTCCGAAACACCTCGCCCGCGATGCACTCGGGGGGCATCTTGACCAGATGCCCAAACCACCCCATCTGTCTCCTCTCGACCTGGAGGAGAAGCTGCTCGACACGGAGCTCCTCCCAGTTGTCCAAGTTGGCAAACATGGCCAAGTTGCCCTTGCCCGGACGCAGGTCACTGGGGGCCCCCGCTTGGAGCCAGGCCCAAGGGTGGGGTGTGAGAGCGAGCGCCTGGTGGGCCGGGCTTTTACCCATGGAGCCCGGCCGGGCTCAGCCCGATCAGGGGACATGGGCCGCCCTTCCAGCGGACTCACCACATGCAGGAGGTGCCATAGGGGTCGGGTGAAGGAGGAGATGGGTGGCAGCCAACGGCGGAGACCCTGGCGGTCAGACCCTCGGCTGCATAAGCTAGCAACCAGATTTAATCAATAAAATTCTCTTGCTTTTCTCAGAATTTTCCCCGAAGCTGATTGGTCTAACGGGGACAACTCAACAAGTCGAGGAAGTCTCCAGAGCTTATCGGGTTTACTACAGCCAAGGCCCGAAAGACGAGGACAATGACTACATCGTAAGTTTGAACCAGTTCTTCTTCATCAGACAGAAATCTAAGACTCTGTGTTTGTTTTACAGGTGGACCACACCATCATCATGTACCTGGTCGGACCTGACGGAGAGTTTGCTGAATATTATGGACAAAATAAGAAAAGTTCTGAGATCAGTTCATCTATAGCAGCTCAGATGAGGAAATACAAGAAGAAATGACCTCCATGAACTTTGATTTTTATTTATTTCAGATATACTATGATATAAAGAATGCTTTTTATATGCTGTTCTGACTGATCATGCTCGTGTCTTCTGGTTTCACTCTTCGTCTCTTCACTTTAGAAGTTTGTAACCTGAAAATCAGGAGACCCTCCTCATGGGAGGGTATATGTAGACAAGTGTGTCTTTTTCTGCAGTTTTCTGAAATCGGTCACATAGAGATTCATTAAATATGAAATAAAAGAGAAACACATTGTTGGAAACTCTAAAGTAGATTTTTTTTTTTATGTGAAATTGTGGGCAAAAAAATGCAAAATGGTACAAAATAAGTAATGGGGTTGTAAGATTTTGAAAAACACATCAGTAAAAAATCATTAAGAGAAAAACTCATTTCAGGTCCTAGACGGCGTTGGCCTAGTGGTAAAGTTTACAGTCTTTCAACTGGGAGAACCTGATTCGAAACCCATTGGGCCAAAGCTTTGCCCTAGGACTACGAGGAAGAAAACTGAAAGGACAAACTAAAAAAAAAAAAAAAAAATTAGAAAAGCTCATTTTTGGCCTTTTCTCATGAGGACAAAAAACCTGATCTTAAGTTTATTTATTCCAAAATTTTTATTCTTAATGGAAATTAATGTAAATTTTTTTAGTGGTTCATTCTTCACATTTTTATATATATTTTAATCTGAAATTGTAATGAATAAATGCATTGAAGTTTGAGTTTGTGATTAAAATGAAAGTCATAAACCAAAGATTAATCCATGTATAATTTATGCTTTTTAAGATTCAGACCGTAAAGTTTTTATTTGGATGTTATTTAAGCAGCAATTTTATGCAAAAATCATTTTTTTTTTAAGTTTTCTACCATGTTTGAACATTATTCTCACACAGAGGTGTCAAGTAGGGAAGTAAGACTACTTCGTTACCTTACTCAAGTAGAAAATCTCGTTATCTTTACTTTAACGAAGTAATTATTTTTTTGTCTACTTTTTACTTTTACTCACTACTTTTTTATGCAATTATCTGTACTTTTACATCGTTAGTTTTATAAAAAGTAGTCACTACTTTCGCCATTTTGTCACCGCTAAAAAGCCGCGACTGTTTGTAAGAGTTTTTTTTTTTTTTTTATGAACCCTGAATGCATCAAACAAAGGAATAGATGAATGATTGGCTGAAAGGTCCAGTCAATCATTACTTTGGGGCGAGTAGCCCCGCCCACAAACTTTTAAAGAGCAGGGACGTCAATTTCCGTGTTTGAGACTTGTTGCGGGCTCGAAAATCAAAGTGTTTCTGATGCTGCAACACTGAACTTTGATTGAATTATCAGTTTTTTTTAAAAAAACAACAGCAAAGAAATGTTTTATTATTATTATTTTCAGTCTGCGGTTATTGTAAACGTCTTGCTGAAAATGTTGTAGATGGTATTTTTATAAAAATAACTTTGATCTGTGACGCACTATTTTATCTTTAGAAACAAAGCTAATTGAACTGATTAATCTATAAATAGTAGTGGATGAAGTATTTGTGCTGAAAAGCATCCAAAATGTTATTGATTAGTTTATAAAGACTGACTGAGGAGATTAAAACTACACATCGCTTAGATTTTGTATCATGTAGATGTTTGGGTTAACATTAAAAAAACCTTATATGTACACATATATATGTATATATGAGGTTAATAAGACATTGTCAATATGACAATGTCTTATTAACCTTTTCATATAAATTTATATATACCGTCTCCTAAGTCCCGCCCCTACTGGTTTCTTTCTGGGTTTCTTAAAATCTTATTTCCCTGGTTATTTTTTCATTTTTACAGTTCTTAAAATTTTAGAAAAAGAATCCAAGGATTTTTCCTCCTGTGTGTTTCCTTCACTCCCACTGCCTTACGAGTGCATGTAAAGGGTGTTATTTTGTTAATGGGCGTGGTTTTACTGGGTGTACGATATTTTTTGTAAAATACGACAATTTTACGTCATTAGTACGATAATCCAGCACCTCCCACCTGGCAACGCTGGTTCCAGGCGTCACGCAGGCTGTATGTGGCACTCCCAACCTCATCAACTTGTTAAAGACTATTCATTATTGCCTCAAAAAACTTTGAAAACTAGCTGCCTTTAAGGCTTAAAAAAGCCTTTTGGTCATTTTTTTTTCATTTATTTATGTTTTTTTAACATTGAGTGTGTTTGTGTCTTGAAGTTGGTTAAATTAGGTGAAGCAGAGTGAAGCTTGATAGCTGAAGGGACGTTACATAATGCCCTGCTTATGATAATACATTTGATTGTGTTCATTAATCGATTTCCAATAAAGATTATTAAGAAATAAATGTTTCTGATTCATAAAGTTTAACACCAAAACACTTTCATTTATTATCATATTGTCTGCTCCTTAAAGCATGTGATAATAGTTAAAAAATATGTTCATACGCTTTTGTTAACAATATTCCTTTTTTTCTGAAAATTACTTTTACTTTTTTACTTTAAGTAGTTTTAAAATAGGTTACTTTTTACTTTTACTTAAGTAGAAAACTTGAGTTGATACTTCTACTTTTACTAAAGTAGTTTTTTAACTCGGTATTTATACTTCTACTTGAGTAGAAAAT
The DNA here is from genome assembly GCA_902685375.1 of Neostethus bicornis. Classification (NCBI taxonomy): domain Eukaryota; kingdom Metazoa; phylum Chordata; class Actinopteri; order Atheriniformes; family Phallostethidae; genus Neostethus; species Neostethus bicornis. Next base: position 2,704,919 of record LR738556.1, read on the forward strand.
GTTGGTACTTTTGACACCTCTGTTCTCACATTAAAAACATACCTGAAGTGTTTCTTTTATTTCATTCATGAGTTCCAGAATTTAGATACATCAGTATTTGAATGTCCGGTTGCTATTGGTCATGGATTTTGTTCTCCACCACGCCTACATTGCTCTAACATAAGCAAAATACTGTACTTCCTGCTCATGCTCTGTTTGCGTTGTTTCTTATTGGGGGAGGAGGGGGAGATAGCTCAGTGGAAGAATGTTCGCCCTTGTACCAGAAGTTCGTGGGATTAAATCCCACTGAGCTCAGTGTGAGTTCATGTCTAGGTGTCCTTGGGGAAGACACCTAACCCTTTGTTTTTCCCACCATTGGCGTTATCGTGGCAGCCTGCTGCGATGTAATCCAGCACTCAAATTTCCCTGGTGAGGGATTAATAACTATTATTTAAATATGAATAACATTTTTGCATTTACAGTCTTTGAGTTTGAAAAATGTAAATGAATCAAATTAAGCTTGTAACTAAGAAGGGAATTGAAAATTTTGAAAAGTTAAAATTTCAGTTCAGATTAGAACACATTTCTAAATTTTGACTGAAATGATAAAGATTTTGAACTAACAGTTTGAATAAAACCACATGTTTGGCTCATTAATCTATTGTCCAGTGGGATTGAGGTCATTTTATCATATTAACCAATTAAATTTTCTTTTTATTGCCCAAAATCACAGAATTTTTGTTTAAATGGGCTTTACATGAAAGATTCAGGAGGAAAAAAAAAAACACAAGAAAATAGAGGAATGTATAAACACACGTACACAGCAAGAAAAATAACTAACAAATGCCAACTAAACAAGACTAGCACATTTATGCCCTTAGACTCTCCTTCACGGTGAGGAAACACTCCTTAAAAACCCATGAGTGGGGAAAAAATAAGAAACCTCATGGGGATCCACATGAAAGAGAGATCACTCCCCCGGGACTAGCGTCCAATGTGTCAAAGACTATTGTTTACATATTTGCTTATTCTACTCTACAGTTAAATATCTAAAGAAGTCAATAGATGTTCTTCATCCTGACGGAAACACGGGGGACTCCTCAGCACGGTAATGCCCAGATAATAACTAATCTAAATAGACCTAAATGTCTGATCACTTAATTTAAACTTACTACTCCATCAAGGATTCTTATTGTGACTGAACCGCTAGTTAAGGATCAGGTGGCGAGCGCCAGGGAAGCAAAGGCACAGACCATAAAAACTGTTTTAATATTTATTAAAATGTACTGAAGTAGCAGTCCTTAAAACAGTTCACATGTTGGGGTTTGGCCCACCAGTCTCTCCTCGTCCTGGTCCGCAGCCTTTACAGGCCCACTCATCGTCCCGGGTCCTCCCTTTACAGGCCCACTCTTCCAGACCACCAACTGCGGGAACCTTCTTGACCGTCTGGATCCGTGAAGGACACCCCGTGTCTGTTTTCAGGTGGAGCCCCCACTACACGGTGGTGGGCAGGCTGACATACCACTACGCTACCAGTCCATAGTTCAACAAGAGGGCTCCCTATTGTATGTCTCGGCTGCCACTTCTGCTCTGGCTCGCCTTTGCACCCAGCTGCTTTTAACCGGTTTAACCTGCTGGCATCTCCTCATCCCAGTCCCCCCCATATGGGCCCAACCGTCGCTTCGTGTCCGCTCTTTACAGGCCCATTTGTTGTCCCGGGCCCAGCCTTGCTAGGCCCATTTGTACGGCCAGCTGACTGCGGGAACCTTCTTGCCCGCTGGGTTCCGTGAAAGACACCCTTGGTCTCTTTTCAGTCGGAGCCCTCGCCGCCCAATGGTGGGCAGGCTGACACACCACCGCGCCACCAGTCCATAGTCCAACAGTTCAACAGTGTGTCTCGGCTGCCGCTTCTGCTCTGGCTCTCCTTTCTCTCCTCTGCCCCCAGCTGCCTCTTATATAGCAATCATGGACTGCACCACTTCTTAGTAACAGTTGAAGTAAATAAAAATAATTAAGACGACTAAAACATGCAGAATAAAATGATAGAAACCATGTAATAAAATATTCCATCGTTTTTAGTATGATTCCAAATCTTTCCCTTGCAAATAATAAGAAGTCATAAACTTTTATATCAAACAAGACAGATCAGGCTCTTGTTCGACCACCAGGAGTCTGAATCAAATAAATCCACTCACCTGTTACTTTCCTCCTTTAGAAAAGCTAACAGCAGTTGTTTCAGACATCATGATTGTTCCCACAGGAAATGTACAGACCTCCCATGATGCAACACATTGATCCCCGGTTCAATAAATTATTTTTAACTTCTGGATTTTTTTCTTTTTACCTCGATAGCTGAAACATGGTTTCCATGACATAAACGATTGGTAAAAGAGATGCTAGATGAGTTTTAAAACCCCTTTTTGCTTGGTTTCTGTTGTGCTTGATAACATCCTCGGCTCAGAGCAGGAGTAATATGCTCTATTCTGTCTCACTGTAACATTTTGAACAAGCTGAAGACTTTTTAGGGTAGATTTAGGGCATGTTGCTAGCAAAACGTTACAATCCAACCTTGATGGAACAAATGTATGGACGACTTTTCCAGCATCTATTTTACTTTAAATATTTCAAATTCTAGCTGTGTTGCAAAGGTGGAAAAAAGCAGATTTACAAGCCTTGATATGTGAGTTGTAAATGATAAATTCTGGCCAAATAAAACTCCCAGGTTCTTAACAGTGAGGAATCCGGGGCTTCCCCTCATTTGCCTGATTTTACACACCTGAAGATCTTTGTGCAGCTGCCTTTAAATTGGCAGCACATTTAAGTGAACTTAAACTGACCACATGCACTAGATGGCCTTATTGTTTTAGATTGAAATGATTTCTGATGTCTTTATACATTAACCTTAAACTCATTTAACTTGTTACATTTTTACTATTGATGTTATGAGATGGACTAAGGCAGGCATGGGCAAACTACCGCCTGCAGGCCACATATGGCCCGTTGAAAGTTTAAAATCGACCCGCCGAACTTGAAAAAATTACATTGATAAACCTTGTCAACGTTTTATTTTTCCTGCAATTCTGGTGTTTCCTCACTAGATGGCACACTATGGATATATTTGCTTCGTTGAGAAAACAACAACACTGCTTCCATTAAAATGTGAGTGTCTCCATGATGCGCATGCTGTCAAAATACAGTGTGCACAGATATGGAAAGCCATTGGAGCTAATTCACGCATGCAAACTAGCGTGTTAGATGTCAAAACAAGCAAAACGTTACACGAAGCGCTTAGATTTCAAACTTAGCGCCGCTAAAAGCACATTTTTAAGCGTTATTGCACTAGATTTAAGACCTAGCACGCTAAATTTGAAACTTAAAGTTCTTGATGTAACATTTAGCCCGCTTGTTTAAAATCTAGCACGACATTCCATTGGTCTAATCTAGCGGTTACCAAAGCATGCCATCCATCTGATCCTGTTCCGGCCCTCTGGTCAAATGTTACAACTCAATGTGGCCCGCAAACCAAAAAGTTTGCCCACCCCTGGGCTAAGGTTTTGAAGCGTGGGTTGAGTAATGGGGGATTGATGTGGATGGCGTTCATCGAGGCTTGCTTTATGTAGAGAGTAACAATATAATATTGTATGTAAATAGTGAGTTAAATAGATCTGCCACTAGAGAGCAATCATGTGCATTGTTAACTTGAGTAGATACCAGAGAGTGAGACCTGGTGAGTGAACTGAACTGGATGCAAATAAGCGATGGAATGGAAAGTAAACTGGACTCATTTGTACAAAGATAACCACACATTGACAGTAGAAGGCCGAGACATAAATGAGGACTTCTGAAAATCTACACAAATCTTTATAAATGAAGGCCCTGGTCTTTTAACTACTCACTGGTGTTGTTTGGAATTCCCAAACTGGAAAACACTGATTCTCAGTTAAATTCTAATTTTGTACCCTTTATTCATTTTTGTTTACCTCGAAAATCCAAGAGTGGTTTTGAAAGATTTAAAGGAATGAAGATAAAAGGGTGTATTTTTTATTTAGAAACACTTGAATTTCTTTTTTTCTCCACATATTTTATTCAATCATTTTTAAAACACTGCTGCGAGCAACGAGAGATGTTCAATGTTTGAACTTAAGACGATGTTGGAAAGGATCTAGGAATGAAAATCTGCTCATTACCACGCTTGTCACTTTCCTATTTAACTGGAAAATTCCCATTTGCTGGCTCCCGGCTTCAGCTGAAAAGCCACACGAGGTGAAACATTGACATTCTCGGTTTTGTGAACTCGTCTTTTAAAACCATAAAACTGCAGCTCTTTTCTCTTGTCAGCGTGAAGATCAGTAGTAGCCGTTATGTTGGAATATTTGGGAAGCCATGTTCCAATTTTATGTGGATGTGGACTCTTTAACCTCTGTGAGCTAAGTGGACAACCAGTGTGGAGACCATATGGTAAGATAGATGCTAGGGAGGAAGCCTCTTCTCATAACTCATATTTATAAAATATTTCAAGTTATTAGAATATTCCCACTATAATCAAATCCTGTGAGATTTATTTTATCAATGAAATCTTTGATTGATTGTGTTTGACGCAGCTATGGAAGAGATGGTATGTGTGTACCTGTCCGTTTATCTCCCTCAGTCCGTCTATTTTGTTTCCGTTTTGTTTTCTTCCTCTTATGCTGGACCGGGGTGTCGGGGGCAACAGCCTCAGATGGGAAGCCCGGGCTTCTCTCAACCAGGCTGCTTCCGCCAGCTCTCCCAGGGATGATCACCAGAAGCTGCGGACATAGTCTCTTCGGCAAGTTCGGAGTATGCCTCTGGGTCTCCTCCCAGTGGGACGTGCCTGAAAAACCTCACTGCGAGGCATTCGGGAGGCGTCCTAACCAGATGCCCAAACCACTTCTCTCCACCGACGGCAGTAGTGCAAGCTCCTTATGGATGGCAGAGCCCCTTACTCTACCCCTGGCCACCCTGCAGAGGAATCTCATTTCGGCCGCTTGTATTCACAATCTTGTTCTTTCGGTCACCGCCCACAGCTGATTATCATGGTAAGGGTAGAAATGTAAATCGAAGGACAAATCAAGGGCGCTGCTTTTTGGCTCAGCTCTTTCTTCACCACGACGAACTGGTGCAGCATTTATTGAGTTTAAAACTAAGACCACCCAGTGAAGGAAAACAGAGTTTGTTATTACTACACTTTGTTTCTTGTCCTATTGTGTTCTTTTTACCATTCGATTGCCTTCATCAAAGTACTCTGTAAAGCCTTTCCTGGGTTGATATTCAACCATCTCTATGCCCTCTGCATTCATTAGATCCGCATGTTTAATTTGTCCTTGCATGTCTTTGACTTTAAGCCTGTTAATCTGAACAAAATGCCCATGAGGCAAATGTGGCAGGTGGTCCTCAAATCCTGGAAGGTCAGGATAGACCAAGAAGACATAGTCCATATGGAAGTAGTCAACAGATGATGACGTCTTCTCAGTCTAGATTAAATGGATGAAATGATTCAGTATGCCTGGTTTAAACGATATCCTCTACTGACTACCCAGCAGGGACGGTAAGCTGTGTAGTAGGGACTTAAAAATAGTGCCACAGGATCATCACTTGTTACCGTGCGCATGTTCTTGTTAGCTGTGTAAGATGTTTGAGGGTTGGAGATCAACAATGAGTCTTCAACTCTCGCAGGTTCTCGGAAGAGCTGTACTGGTTTTGAAATGTTTGTAGCTACTTGTCTACAGAAAAACTGCCTTCGGGCCTTTGCTTTGTTTTTTTTCTAAAAGTGCCTTGTGCAATGAAAGCAAGTCAGTGTAGCACTCCAGATGTTTGTTAGATTTTTCCAAGAGTAGAGCTACTTTATCTGCAAGGAAAACTGAGCAGGAGCCCCTTTGCGGATGTACGATACAGGAGGGATGAAAAAGGCGAGGAAATGAAGACACGATTTTCCAGGAGTGTAGCTTATTCTGTTTTACAGAGAATTTGCTGGGCGCTGTGATTCCTGTCTGAACATCCTTGGCTTCACTTTAGTCTCTGCGGCCAGAGACATAAGAAAGTGCAGCAAAACTGAAGGTGTTCGACTTGTGGTGTTTGTGGACATAAAATAGTGTTGTTCCAGCTACAGAGAAGGATGTGAGTTTCTGTCAAGATATGAAGGGTTTGGTGGTTAGATTAAGACCTTATTATGTGCCATGGGAGCTTTCCCACATCATTGCCATTGTAACCTACATTCTAGGGGGGACTCAGACACCCCGGAGTCCGCGTCTGAGCCTGCATCTTGGAACAACACCAAGCAGCTTTTCCAGCTCTTTTCCACCAAGCGGTTGTTCCAGCTTCTCTCACCCCTGCGACTGTTACAACTCTGTTCCAACCAAGTTGCTGATCTAGCTCTTCCCAACACAACGGGTCAAGGGAAAGGATGGGTCAGTGGGTAGGGCCACTGCCCTGTAACTGGAGGGTTGCCGCTTCGATCCCCCGCCAGGAGTTCATGCCAAGGTGTCCTTGAGCAAGACACCGAACCCCCAATTGCATCAAATGGTGGTTTGCACCTTGCATGGCAGCATACCCTTTAGGTATGGATGTGAATGGGGCAATGTGAACTACACTGTGAAGCGCTTTGAGTGCCAACACAAGTGGAAAAGGGCTATAAAAGTAGAGTCCATTTACAATTTACAATTGAAGCTTGAACGGAGTTCAACCCTCTGCTTGGAGTGCTAACGATGACTCGCCAATGTAGCCTCAACTTGACTGATCCTACATTAATAAAACAACAACAATTTTTTTCTGATTTATTATGATTAAGGCAACATACAACCACTATCACAAACAAAAAAACTCAAACAGTTCTCGTCAGAATGTGTCAAAGTTTTGCTACAGAACGACAAAAGTTGTCTGTGTTTTTTCTGCAACAGTGATTAAACTTATAACACAGTGGTCACATGAACTTTAACACACAAAAAAAAATAATATAAAAGACTTTAGTAATTTAAGAGTATGTTGCAAACTATCTTTGTTTTGGTAGGTCATGTTGGCTTCATTGTTGTCATGACTACTCTCCTGTGTCTTTCCCCTGGAAAAAAGAAAATACGTTTTATTTCTGGAGGGCTTGATGACTTTTCTTCTTCTCCTTTCGGCATTTCCCTTCAGGGGTCGCCAAAGCAAGTCAGTTTCTTCCACCTAGTCCCGTCCCGCATCCTCTTTGGTCACGCCAACTATCGTCATGTCTTTCTTCACTGTATCCATGAACCTCTTCTTTGGTCGTTCTCTAGGCCTCTTACCTGGTGGTTCCAAACCCAGCATCCTTCTTCCGATGTACTCTCTCTCTCTCCTCTACACATGCCCAAACCATCTCAGTCTGGCCTCTCTGACTTTATCTCCAAAATCTCTAACATGTGCTGTTCCTCTGATCCTGTTCATCCTGGTCACTCCTAGAGAGATCCTCAACATCTTCATCTCTGCTACCTCCATCTCTGTTTCCTGTCTTTTCCTCAGTGCTACTGTCTCTAGACCAGTGCTTCTCAATTATTTCCGGTTGCGCCCCCCTTAGGAAGAAGAAAATATTTAACCCCCCACCCCTCTCTCCGTGGTGACTATAATTAGTATCATGTAAAAAAAAAAAAACTCTGCACCAGTGGTCCCCAACCACCAGGCCGCGGACTGGTACCAGGCCGCGGACTGGTACCAGGCCGTGGGTCATGTGGTAGCGGGCCGCACAGAACTGTTATTTTTATTCACTTTGTTTTTGGGATGTCTTTTATTTTGAAGGTACATGTTTACCGTTACCATGGCAACAAGAGCACGTTCGGACTGAGAGAAAGTTTTCCCGTTATAAAGACGCTGCTAGTAAATTTTCTCGTGAAGACAAAGTGGATTTAAGTTTATCATTATTGATTTTAAAAAGCCAGTTTTTCAGGCTAGTCGCATCACCTTTAGACCGGTCTATTAAAATATTGTCAGACACTAAACCGGTCCGTGGCGCAGAAAAGGTTGGGACCCCTGCTCTACACCATAGAGTTAATACTCCCTGCGCACACTCTGACAATGAGAGCGCCAACTACTGTTGTGGATGTGCAATTACACTTTATTCTAGTACGGATAAAAAAATAAAAACATTTTTCACAGGGTCACTCGCGCCTCCCCTTGGATCGCAGGGGGTCGCGCCCTACTATTTGAGAAGCCCTGCTCTAGACCAAACAGCATGGCCGGTCTCACCACGGTTTTGTACACTTTCCCTTTCATTTTAGCTAAAACTCTTCTATCACACATCACACCTGATACTTTTCTCCACCCGTTCCAGCCTGCCTGCACACGCTTCTTCACCTCTTTTTCACACTCTCCATTGCTCTTAACTATTGATCCCAAGTACTTAAAATCTTCCACCTTCTTTATCTCTTCTCCCTGTAACCTCACTTTTCCATTTGGATCCTTCTCATTCACACACATGGACTCTGTTTTACTCTGACTAATCTTCATTCCTCTTCTTGCAAACCTTCTGGGGCTTCATGACTCTTCCACATAAAAGAAGCATAAAAATATTTGGTACTAACTTAATTCTCACCTTGCTCATGTCACGACTCTTAACTTTCATCTTATTGACCTGCGACTCAGCGATATCGGCCCGTTCTTCAGCTTCCTCCAGCTCATGCTGGACCTTCCTCAGTTTAGTTAAATAAGTGTTGGCTTGTTCCTCCTGTCACACATGGATTCCTATCATTAAAAATATCTCTTTAACTGATATTTTCTTGAAAATAAGAGGAATGAACTACTTACAGCCTCCTCGCTCTGCCTTTTGTATGTTTTCACCTTCAGCTGAAGTTTGTCCACCAGGTTCTGCAGTCTCATCATGTTCTTCTTGTCTTCATCAGACTGGGTGGAAGTTTCAGAGAACTGTCAAACTTTGCATCTTTTGGGTTTTGAAACTGAAAATACTGCTCAGATTTGAAGTGCAAATTTTTTCATACTTGATAGCTGAGTTCTTTGATTCGGCGGTCTTGTTTGCGAATGGCTTTTACCGAATCAGAGCCGTGTCTTCGTTCTGCATCCAACTCGCTGTCCAGCTCCCGGACCTGTAGTGGTCTAAGTTACTCCATGGTTTGGTTCTATCAAAGATATTTGTCATAAAATCTTTGACGTACCCTTGCTTCAAGCTTCTGTAGTTGCTTCTTTCCTCCTTTCATTGCCAGGTTTTCAGCCTCATCCAGACGGTGCTGTAGATCTTTAACGCTCACCTCAAGGTTTTTCTTCATTCTTTCCAGATGAGCGCTGGTGTCCTGCTCTTTCTTTAGCTCCTCAGCCATCATGGCAGCCTGAACAAAAACAGGAACATGTCAAATTCTTGACACTTGTCTCAATATAGAAGCAGTTAGTGATTCACTTACATCAGTGATGGCCTTTTTAGCTTTCTCTTCAGCGTTCCTGGCTGCTTGGACGTTGTCGTCTATCTCACTCTGAATCTGAGACAGATCGCCCTCCAGCTTTTTCCGGCTGTTCAGTAAACTGGTGTTCTGGAGGTAAACATAACCAACGCAGGTAGAAAAAGTTGTATAAGTAGAGCTCATTTACAATCTCTAGAGAAACAGCCTGAAATTTGATGTAAAGTGCAAACTCTGATAAGTCCGTGTAGACCCTCATTAATCCAGGAGTGATCCATTGTAGAAAAAGTTTCAAAAAAGTCTTCTGGACAGTTTAATTCTTGATCGAGACGTTTCGACTTCCATCCGGAAATCATTTTCAATCTGATAGAAATGGACTGAAAACTGGATCTATATATACTAACCTAAGTAAAAAGTAAAAAAAAAATAGTAAGGAAGGGCTCGACCAATGAGCCTGTGTTACCTATGATGGCCGTGAATGGCTCCTATTGTAACCACAGACCAATAAACGATCCCTATTATAATAATGCTAAAAGCCTGGTGAATAGAAATTCCTGCTAACAAGAGGCGTGAATCTGGGTCACAAGGTGTCCTCTTTGGTCCAAGGCTTCAGAATGCTGTTGTAAATCCCGGGCAGAATGTATCCAACACCTCCACTCCGATTCAATGAGGGATTTTCTTTCTTCACAAAGATGGCTTGCTTCACACCTCTTTCAAACCATCCTTTCTCTCTACTTAGAATCTTCACCTCACTGTCCTCAAAAGTGTGTTTGGTGGATTTAAGATGAGAATGTACAGCAGACTGTGGACCACTTGAGGCTTCTGTGGTTTACCAACACAGAAGAGAACCACTTGGACCACTTGAGGCTTCTGTGGTTTACCAACACAGAAGAGAAGCCTCAAGTGGTCCACAGTCTGCTGTACATTTGCATCTTAAATCGAGTCCTTCCTTACTATATTATTTTACCTTTTATTTAGGTTAGTATAAATAGATCCAGTTTTCACTCCATTTCTATCAGATTGAAAATCATTTCCGGATGGAAGTGGAAACGTCTCGATCAAGAATTAAACTGTCCAGAAGACTTTTTTGAAACTTTTTCTACTATTCAAACTGTGATTTTAAAAACTTCTCATGACAAACATACAAACCTGTGAGTGAAGCAGCTGGACTCTCTCGCTGGCGTCCAGCAGCTCTTGTTCGGCCAGTCTGCGGCTCCTCTCAGTCTGCTCCAGTGCAGCTCGAATCTCCTCCATCTCGGCTTGCATCAGGGTGTTCCTACGCTCAGACACGGCCACCTGCTCTTTCATATCGTCGCTGCTTCTCAGAGCGTCTTCCAGCTGAATCTGAACCTCCTTTTGGTGAAAACATAAATTTCCATGAAGCCAGCAATGATGACCCATTATACACACAAGCTAACCATCCCACCTTGAGCTGAGCCTGGATGTTCCTCAGCTGTTTCTGAGCTTCAGCTGCCTGCCTGTTGGCATGGCTTAGCTGGATCTCCATCTCATTCAGGTCTCCTTCCATCTTCTTCCTCACCCTGAGGGCATCGTTCCTGCTCCGGATCTCTGCGTCTAAATTACTCTGCATGGTGTCGACAACACGGATGCTGTTCCTCTTCAGCTGTTCGATCTCTTCATCTTTCTCTGCTATTTTCTTGTCCACCTCAGATTTCACCTGGTTCAGTTCCAGTTGGACCCGTAAGATCTTGGATTCTTCATGTTCAAGAGAGGCCTTGAGAGACGAAGCAGAAATGATCACAGATCAGACACTTCAGAGGTCTCTTTTATGAGGCAAGCTTCTGCTAGCATCTGCATGTCAGCACAATATTGCTGATTGTGTGGACTGCTGAGTAACTTTTAAGCAAAGTCAGAAGTTACTGTTTGCAAATTGAAAGCAGTGGGAAAAGAACAAAACCTGCAGATAAAAACCCCAAAGGGAACTGAAGACATTGAAATGAAGCACTTGGAGCAGCAAGGAATTAATAGAA